>JALJVW010000163.1:65953-1434703 GCA_024865655.1 Emberiza elegans
TTTTTGGTTTTATTAAAAAAGTATCCATGGCATGTCCTCATATCTTCCCCTCAAGTTGTGTCTTCCTCCTTGACTTTTTCCTGAATTTTGCAACATCTGTGAGCTTATTTTGGCCTGGTTTTGGTCTTTTTGCACTGCACCTGATATTTCCTTCCAATTTCTTGTAGTCCTAAATTTCCCAAATTTCTTTTTTTCTCCTTTTTGCAATTCCTTTGATGGTCTGTCCAATTTCCATATCTTCCCCTCAATTTGTCTTCCTCCTTGATTTTTGGCACTTCTTTTTTGGCATGTTTTTGGTCATTTTGCACCTGCAGCTCATTTCCTCCACAGACCATTTTTGTCAATTTGGGCAATTTTTTCTATCTCCTTTCCAGAGTGTTTGTAAGCCTTTCTTTTCGGGTTTGCAAGATTCCTTCCCTGGTCAATTTCATTTCCAAACTTTGGGACCATGAGATCTTTGCTTGATGTCCTTGAACTTGATGGCATGCCTTGCCTTTTGTTGGCTTTGACTTTGGGAAAAATTTTTTTGGGGTTTTTTTCTTTTATTAAAAACTATCCATGTCATCTTGTAGTCCCTAAATTTCCCAAATTTCTTTTTTTTCTCCTCTAATTGCAATTCCTTTGATGGTCTGTCCATTCCAGAGTGTTTGTAAGCACTTCTTTTCTCTTTTGGCCTTCAGCGCGGGTCAATTTGGGCAAGCTTTGCTCCATGTGCCTGCACTTGATAGCATACAGCCTGCCTATTTATGGCTTTGACTTTGGGAATGATTTTATGGGGTGTTTTTTTTTGGTTTTTATTAAAAAGTATCCATGGCATGTCCCTCATATCTTCCCCTCCAAGTTGTGTCTTCCTCCTTGACTTTTTTCCTGAATTTTGCAACATCTGTGAGCTTAGTTTTGGCATGGTTTTGGTCATTTGCACTGCACCTGATATAATCTCCTTCCATTTTTTTGAAGACAATAAATTTCCCAATTTTTTTTTTTTCTCCTCTTTTTTGCAATTCCTTTGATGGTCTGTCCCTTTCCAGAGTGTTTGTAAGCCTTTCTTTTCGGGTTTCAAGATTTTGGCCTTCGCGGGTCATTTTCCTTCGGGAGGGAAAGCTTTGCTCCATGGGGACCTGAATCTTTGCCTTGATGTCCTTGAACTTGATGGCATGCCTGCCTTTTGTTTTTTGGCTTTGACTTTGGGAATGATTTTTGGGGTTTTTTTTTTTTTTTATTAAAAAGTATAGCAGCCATGTCCCTCATATCTTCCCCTCAAGTTGTGTCTTCCTCCTTGACTTTTTCCTGAATTTTTGCAACATCTGTGAGCTTAGATTTGGCCTCTTTTGGTCATTTGCACTGCACCTGATAGAATCTCCTTCCATTTTCTTGTAGTCCCTAAATTTCCCAAATTTCTTTTTTTCTCCTCTAATTGCAATTCCTTTGATGGTCTGTCCATTCCAGAGTGTTTGTAAGCACTTCTTTTCTCTTTTGGCCTTCAGCGCGGGTCAATTTTGGCAAGCTTTGCTCCATGTGCCTGCACTTGATAGCATACAGCCTGCCTATTTATGGCTTTGACTTTGGGAATGATTTTATGGGGTGGTTTTTTTTGGTTTTTATTAAAAAGTATCCATGGCATGTCCCTCATATCTTCCCCTCCAAGTTGTGTCTTCCTCCTTGACTTTTTCCTGGCTTTTGCAACATCTGTGAGCTTATTTTGGCATGGTTTTGGTCTTTTGCACTGCAGCTCATTTCCTCACAGACCATTTTTTGAAGACAATAAATCTCCCAATTTTCTGGATTTTTTGGCGGTTTTTTTTAATTGCCTTTCGTTAATCCTATCTCCTTTCCAGAGTGTTTGTAAGCCTTTCTTTTCGGGTTTGCAAGATTCCGTTTCCCTTCCCGAAAGGAAATTTCATTTCCTTTCGGGAAGGGAAACGGAATCTTGCAATTTCAATGGGGACCAATAGAGGAATCTTTGCTTGATGTCCTTGAACTTGATGGCATGCCTTGCCTTTTGTTGGCTTTGACTTTGGGAAAGAGTTTTTTGGTTTTTTTCTTTTTTTTTTAACTATCCCAGCCATGTCCCTCATGTCTTCCCCTCCAAGTTGTGTCTTCCTCCTTGACTTTTTTCCTGACTTTTGCAACCAGTGTTCTGGTTCCTTGCCATATTCTCGAGAGTATTCCGATGTGGCACAATCAATTCCTTTAGAAATGGCATGACAGGAGAAGAGAGAATTTTGTACGGGTCAGGATGGGAAGAAGGAGGAAAGCTACTGTCCTGCTGGAGATGATAACCAAGAAGTTCTTCCAGCATTCAGTGAGGTGCTGGGGAGCATCCTGGAAACAACCTGTTCCAAGGAGCATGGCCAGCACATCTCTCCAGCCTTTTCTGTTCATCTTCCTTCCAAGAACAGCCCACAAGCTAAAAAGGAGAAGCCATTATGTCATTTGATGGCCACTTATTAAAAAAAATTACATAAAGAATGGCTGTCAAAACATGGAAAATTGCATGTGTGCAACACCAAAGTATTTGTGAGATTCTTGTTGCACAGGGGATTGTAAGAGGTGTAACCAAGGAACAAAAGCAGAAAATGCCTCTAGATGTTACCAGTGCAAATTCTTATTAGTTCTGGATGTAAACTGAGCTAGTCTTTATACCTGTAGCTGTATCCTGATATAGCTCAGATGAGCCTTGTGGTCTTATTAGCAGGACAAAAAGGAACTCTGCATTTTCAAATCACAGTCTCTGACTGACAGGAAACAGAAGCTGGAAAAGCAGTATAGCTGCAGCCTGCAATGTTTGGGTGGTTAAACACTTCCACAGAGCTGAGAGGAAAACTGCTGAATTCTCACACTTTCTTTTTATTCTGACCTTTATGAAACAGCCACACTGTGATCAAAGGCAGCCTCCTATCTTCTCAGACCAACAGTCAGAGCAGCTTTATTTGCTCAAGAGAATATGTTTACATGCCAGTGTAGAGCATTTGACAACAGCTGAACTAACACATGCAGCAAAGTTTGGCAGCTGAAGGGCAAATAACTGATTAGCAAAGATGAATGGAAAAATTTTATTATTTGTGATTGTTGTTGTTACCAAACAATGCCAGCTGGTCATGACAATACTGTTTATGAAACTGGAGATTTTTCTCTACAATTCAATTTTTGGGTGTATTTTTTAATGGGAAAGTTGGATGGTATGCAATCAAAATAACCTTTTGCTATAAAAAGGAGAAAATTAAGCTCCAAATAATTTCCAGTAGCAGCTCACAAAAAGATGATATTTTGGTTCTGTCATTATATGAAAAAAGAAAAAAAGGTATAAATAAAACAAAATTCACTTAGCTTATGAAGTATAGACATATATTTTTCTTCTGTGATTTCTTGCATTGTCAAAACTAAGTAGTATAATTAATCAATCATGCCAGAAGTGCATGGAATAAAGGTTTTTCAAAGCCTAGAAAGGTGTTTTACAGCCTGTGTGTTTCCATGGTAAAACAAAAATGCTATCAGACAGATATTCAAGACTCTCTCAGGAGTAGTTTTAGCAGGACTTTAAACTTCTAGAAGGAGTACAAAATACATTATAACACTGTCAGAAATTTCCCTTCTCTCCTCTGTAAGATCACTTGCATCAGCCTTTACTACAGGCAGCATGTGAAGGGGAAGGGGCTGGTTTTTAAGGATAGCACTGGCCCAGCACTCAAACCAGCAAGGAACACTGGAGCAGGCTTAAGGTACAGAATCTTCTTGAAAATTAAGGGTACTTGCTTTCACTTTGAAAAAAAATTAGTTCAGTGCAGAAACAAATATTTATCAGAGCCATAAAACCACTCGAACTTACATCCTATTATTGGTATTTGCAGCTATAGCTGCAAATACTCCAAATAGAAAGAGCAACAGTTTTTTTCCAAGCTATTCAGAACACATTTTGAAACACCTTGAAAGTTTTAATAAACTAAGTTCCTGGCCATGCAAGGAAAAGGAATTGATTTGAGTAGTACCTTAGATGCAATGTTACAGGCAGCAGAGCTTGTTAAAACATAAAAGTTTTTGCTTGAAAGGAGATCTGATGAAATATCCTTTTATCTTCAAATCAAAAGTAAGTAAGTAAAAAAAAAAAAAAGAGGAGTCATAGCTTTTCAAGAACAGAGTCATTACAAGTAGGGAGTTTAGGCAAATTAAGATACTTATTAGAACAACAGCATTAAGAAATCCAAGTTCCCTAGGTAGGTTTGATAATTAACTCTTTTGACAATATTCTAAAAATAGCCTTCTCTTCTCATGTAGCAGTAGATTTTGTTGAGCTGACATTTTCTAGTGAAATACCTTTCTTTCAGAGTTTTCAATTGGTGTTCTGAAATAGCTCTGTCAGAGCCTGTACATGTTGGTTTAATAAGCAAAGCTCACGGTGCTGAGCTATTGTTGAACTCCCTTTCCTGAGAAGCAGCTACTGAATTTTCCCTCTTATTAACACTGCTGTCTGTGCAGGGGGAGGTGAAGGATTTTGCAATGCCTCCTTTAACATATTCATACTCCGTTCCTATTTTGGGCCTGGGATGTCCTTTATTAAAAGGCTGTAATGTCCGTGTGAGACAAAGGGAGACACTGAGGCACTTCAGGTGCTGACTGCACCTGGGTGCTCCAGGCACCAGTGACAGAGGAGGGCACCTTCCGGAGGGTGCCTCGGAGCCAGACCCTTCTGCAAGCACTTACCCTTGGTTGTTCCCCACTCACTGCAGTGGGAATCAAGGGGAACAAGACAAACTACATTATCTGACATTTAGGGACTGCAATTTGGGTAGTGTGGATGTTAGAGCTGTAAAAAAACATTGTTAAGGGGCAATTACACAATCCAAATGACCCTGGAGGTCCATACTAAGACTTTAGGACCATCTTGTGGAAATCCAGGTTTTATTCAGGATAATTTTTAAGGATGTAAGAGAGACTAAACAAATTTTTGCTGTTTTTCTTCTTTATATAAACAAGCTTTTCTATTTTCCCCTTTGTTAGGAACAGACCAATATTTTCATCCTTCAAAAAAACTCCTCCATTTCTTCCTTCCCTATCCTGATGGCTAATTCCTACTGGTAAGAAACTCTTCTCCCTGGTCTCATAGTGTCAGAACCACCCCTGGCCACTAAGTAGAGCTTTATCCTTGAGACCTTTGGGGTCCAAGTTTGAGGCAGAATGCTTGGCACGGTAAAGCATGCCAGACTTAGAAAGGAATAAGAAGCCTGAATGGTTTTGGGGTAGATTACAGAGCTTTTGGGACACCAGTCAGACTGGTGTCAGACTGAAATAAAAGGGTAAGACAAAACCAGCTTCAAGCTTCCTCTTGGTCTCTTTTTATTTTGCATCAGTTTCTCAGTTTTGTTCAAACACCAGATTTTCAAGGCAAGTTAAACAAAAAGCATTTTCATACTGCCTCTACAATCATCTCACAAATGATGGCCTTAGATTTCTACTTCCTTGAACAGAATTATAACTTAGGTGAAAATTGCCCTTATGCTCACTGTAATAAGGCTTCTATTGAATGTTAATTCATCTGGAGGCCTAATGAGGAACAAAAGCATTTCAAGCAGAGGAGTAGCTCATGTCTCAGATCAGAGGCTCAGAGTGTTCTCAGCATAACAAACCAAGCACAGTGCCAGAATTATGTTGGGTATGGTCTTTCCTGGTTGCTGGGCTCATCCCTTTGCAGTGAACCATGTTTTCCTTCAGTGGGTGCTCCAGCAGCACTCCTTGAACCAGCAGCAAAGCTGGCTCACATGTTCCTGCCTTCCCCATGCACCCTGTTGCAGATGCTCATTTTCACCTGTCCCCCAGAGCTTCCCTCTGCTGTGCTTGCACAACAGTGTTCTGCTGCTGGGCAGAACACCCTGAGCTACACTCCCATTATCACTGCAAAAAGTGCAGTCCCAGTCGCTGTGTTTGGTCTGGCAGTATGTAAAGTTTACCTTCACTGAGCATTCCTCTTCCAATTATCTATGAAAAAGACAGAGTTCTGAACTTTTAGGTTAAACCTTGCTATGCATTAGGTAACACTTACAGTGGAAATTAATTTTATGTAACACAAACAAGAAAAACTATCAAAGCTGGTCACTAGCTCAGTGTAGAAGCTATTTTTACAAGCAAACAAATTTGGAGATGAAAAGTCTGGAGGAAAAGTCTGTTTGCTGGAACTGGGGAAGGTGTTTCAGATTACTAATGAACTTGCAATTCTAAGTAGATGCTGTAGCATTTGAGAATTTAATTGTTATAAAGGATTGGGCTGACACATTCAAAGCTACATTTGAGAATCAAATGTTCAGTTCTCACCAAGATGAAAGAGTGAAAGAGTAACACTTTGCATAAATACTGCAGCATAAGCAAAGAGGCCTGTGAATGGGGTGAGCAGGGCAGGGGAGAGCAGCACAATATGCCTGACAATACAACAGTGACAATAATAATATTGGTATAGTTTGACAGAGATAATTTGCTAGAAAGTGTCAACATTTGACTCAACAAACACAGCAGAAACAAGAATTCCTTATGAAAAGATTGCACAACCATTCTTAATTGGATTAAGCTCTGGCTTAATTGTCAAGAGCAGAATTTGCTTGCTAATCATTTTAAATGTGGAATTCAGCTATATGTCATGGTACTTAAACATTTATGACACCCTTCTTCAGGTGCTTGGGCCTGAAATAGACTTGCATGAGGCTTGAATTATTAAATACTGAAGTAATCTTCCTGTATAATAAATAAGTGCTTTCATAAAGTGACAGGTATTTTAATCATTCTTAATCATGAGAAATATCTTGGAATTGTTTGGATTGGAGGGTAAATCCAAAGGTAATCTAGTTCCAGTCCCCTGCAGTGACTTTCTACCTTCCAGACCAGGTTGCTCAAAACTCCATCCGAGCTTTTTGTTTCCCAATTTATACCGAGAGCAGGACTCAATGTAAGTCAAGTTCTTTTTCTAATTTTTGTTTTTTCTTTTGCTGTAAACAAGAGTAGGTCCAAGTCCTTCCTCAGGGATTGCTCTCTGGCGAGCCAACAGAGCCTCCACCCCGCACTGCCGCTGCCGCATCCTCCCGGGCTTTAATATTTACAGTTTAAAATAGATAAAAGATAAGCCCATCGAAGAGGGGGATTTCTCCATTACCTCAGGGAATTAATATAACATCTGCAATTAGGCAAAGGAACTTATTTCATATATATGCATATAGAATAGAAATAGAGGTTGGGTTTTAACTCTGGTTGGAGCACTATAGACTGAAACCACAAAATGACTCAGAATCACAACTAATGATGTTCATTTTCTCTTCTTTCACCCTTCAACCTTTTACTTTATGAGTCAAAACCAGAAGCTTAAAATGTAGGAACTTAGCCTAATGTTTTAGTTACTATTTTCTATTCCATATTAGCTTGCCTTCTTCCTTTGTACCATCACTGTCTTATACATCTTGAAAAAAAGTCGGAGAAATGCTCGGTGCCTTTTCCGCAAAACACACGCAGATCCGGGCTGCAGAAGCTCAATTCGGCCGCGGGATGGGGCTCTCTACACACAAGTGACATCCCCTCCGCTCACAAGTGACATCCCTTCCAAAGTCGCCGCGCCCACGGAGCGCTCCGCCCGCAGGGACGGCCCCGGAGCGCCTCGGGGACAGCGGGGAGGGGACGGGGAGCCCTCCGGGTGTGCGAGAGGCAAAAACAGGGCAGAGAGAGCTGCTTGCAAAAACAGTGAAGAGAGAGCTTCAAAACAGGGCTCAGCTATTAGAGTTTGTGTCAGCCACAGAGAAATGAACGAGGTGGTGACGCTGAAAGTGTGTACTATGTGCGTTCGTGGCCCAAAGCAACACCTTCGCATTTAGTCCTTCAAAATAGGGCTCAGCTATTAGAGTTTGTGTCAGACACAGAGAAATGAACGGGGTGGTGACACTGAAAGTGTGTACTGCGTGTGTTTACAGCTCAAAGCAACACCTCATGCCTACTAATATCTAGGAACTCACCAAAAGGACTCAAAAGCACAAGAACCATAAATAGCTCAGAAGTAAGGGATGTTGCAATTCTGCTCCTTCACCTGTTTTGATTTTTTGTTGTTGTTGTTTGTTTTTTGGTTTTTTTTTTTTTTTTTTGTTGTTGTTTCTTTTTAAAACGGTGTCACAGAATCACAGAATATGATGACTTGAAAGAGACCCCCAAGGATCAAGTTCATCAGGTTCAACTCCCAGCCCAGCACAGAGCAGCCACAGGAGTCACACCATGTGCCTGAGAGCATTGTCCCAACACTTCTCCAACTCTGTCAGGCTGGTGCTGTGACCACTGCCATGGGGAGCCTGTTCCAGTGCCCAAACACCCTCTGGGGAAAGATCCTTTTCCTAATATCCAACCTAAACCTCCCCAGACACAGCTTCAGGGCATTCCCTCGGATCCTGTCAATTTTTATAGTTCATAAAAACAAAAAAAAATAAATCGAGACCCATAGGGAAATACATTTAGGCCCATTTTGCACTTGCTGAACAGACACACAAAGGAAGGCTTTTGGTAAAGGTCACAGAGGAAGTTCATAATAGAAAAGCAAACAGTGTGAGCCTGCCAGGCATCGACCCCATGTTTGCACCACTGAAACACCCTTGTTCCTAATGGTCTTCTCATTATTCATCTCTCCTGTAAAGAGAAGTCCTTTTTGCCCCTGCTGTTCAATACCACTCATATTCACCGTTTATTAAAAATAAATAAGTTGCAATTCCAGTTTGACCATCTAATGCAGTACGTGGGATAATTCAAGGCTGCAAGTGCACTAAGCAGGCTGAGCTTGTGAGAGAGGAATAAACACATGGGGGAGCTGCATGGCCTGTGATGGTTTCTAACTTTAATGGAAGCAAACACAAAAGCAGCAGAAAACATTTGATACACATTTTACCTGTGGCTTCTATTCCTTCTATTTTTTCTATGAACTAATATGGAGGAGTTTATTTTTTTCCTGATGAAGGTAAAATTCCTCATCCACTCCAACCCAATCAATTACTTTTTTTATATGGTTGTTCTTCAGCCTTGGTTTCCACTCATTTTTCCTTGTACAATCTTGTCCATTTTCTGATACAGCAAGTTTAACTCTATTAGATAGGATGCCACACACGCATTCTTTTTTATATTGCTAAAATGTTACTTCTCTATGTTGTCCTCTCTGAATCTTATTACCTTCTCAAGTCTACCATAAACTCCTGCCATTCTGGAAAAAAAAAAAAAAAAGAAAAAAGAAATCTGTCATATTTTTACCCCAGTCAACAACCAAACACTGTGAAGATACTCACTCACTGTCCTCCAGCTCCAGCAGTGGGATGGGGAGGAGAACCAGAAAAAAAAACCAAAAACAAAAAAGTCATGGCTGGAGATAAGAATAGTTAAAGACTTGAAGCAAAATAAATATAATAATTCTAAAAATACAGTGACAGTAATAATATTAACTCTAATGGAAGATAAGAGAGATAAATAAAACCCAAGAGAAACAAGTGGTGCACAATACAATTGCTCAGCACACACCGCCCAATGCCCAGCCCTTCCCTGAGCAGTCAGCCCCTGATGGCCAGCTCCTCCCAGTTCATGTACTGGGCATGATGTTCCGTGGTGTGGAATATCCCTTTGGACAGTTGAGGTCACCTGTCCTGGCTTTACTCCCTTGTGCACCTGCATGAGACACTGAGATGTCCTTGACTTAGGGTAAGCCCTGCTCAGCAACAACTGAAACATCACTGGGCTATCAACATTACTCTCACACTGAATACAAAACACAGCACAACATCACACACCAAGAAGACAACTAGCTCTATTCCAGCCAAGACCAGCACAAAATCTCATTTCACTGGATCTAGAAATTAAATTTAGTTCCTGCAAACCTAGCTAATTAAAAACTCGAGGCAAATGGAAGACAGCTGCATATAAGCTTTTTTCCAGCTCTCTCAGTGGAGTTGACTTTACCTTGTGACTGCTCAGTAGACTTCTGTTTTCCCATTCTGCACCCTCAAAATGCACAATTCCCCTCACCAGTATAGTCTTCCCTGCTAAACTGTCCTTTCCACACAGAAACTTCCTGTGACAGACTCATGTACCTGTATAAGAAACCTGTATGCTTTGGGGCTGGAAATGTAAAATCCCACAAATCACATATTCATATGTGATTTCACAGAAATATTTCCTGAGAGCAAAACTTAAGAGTCAAAGGTAAAGACTGCTCTTGGAGAGTCAAGACTCACTGTCACAGTTGGGAATCATAGAATGGTTTGGATTGGAAGGGATTTTAAAGATCATCTGGTCCCGGTTCTCCTGCCATTGGCAAAGACACCAGGTATTTCTTTTAGAAGAGAAAAAAAAAAAGAAACTCCAAAAAGTTGCAGCTTTCAAAACTTTTTTAGGTTTACTTATACCTTCAGTAATTCAGCTTCAACATCCAAAACATACTTGCTTTGGGAAAACATCACCGTTCCAATTAATGGAAACAGACTGCCGAAGACCCAAGGGCAGCCTGAGGCATCTACAGCCCCACTGAGGCCAAGCTGCCAGAACTCCAAGTTGCCTGTGGGCAAATCAAGGACTGGATCTTCTGGGAAGCCTGGGAAAATGCTTGGTAGGTGATCTGCTGGGAGCCAACAGTGCTAAGGAGCAGCATCTCTTTACCAAGTGAACCCTTGAAGTCCTGCTAGGCACTCCCCTCCCAATTCTTGAGCATTGTGAAAATTGCTTTTGTGATCAGAGACCCATTGCTTTAGGCAGTGGTTAGTATAATTCCTTAAAATATAATCCCTTCCACAAACTCTCTTAACTCTGTAGAGAAACCTAGTTTTTTTTCTGGTCTGCTTAAATTCTTCTTGGAAGCCTCATGCAGAATCTTGCTGTGTCTTGAAACTTATTTCTGATGTTCAAAATGACCTTATGAATGGTCTCTGTACAGGCAGTGTCTTGTACCATCCTTTCCTCAGCAAGGACTCCTGGCAGTAATTTACCATTAGTTAAACTGCTGCCATTTAGGCTAAACTTACTGCTTTTGTGCCTAGCAAAAGTTAATTACTCACTAATTTCTCTCTTAAGCCCCAGAAGGTCTAAATTGGTTAAAATTTTCAGAATTACAGAAGTCTTCTATTCAGTGCAAAACGTTTGAAACTGCTTGATCACAGGCAATATGAAATAAGTTGCACAAACTGGTCAATGCAGTATTGTAATTAACCCATTTCCAAGGAGTCCTTTTTTTAAGGTCTTGTTTGGGTTTTTTTCCTCTCAGAAGTGCTGCATACTACTGATACCATAATAAGTCTGGTATTTGGCCAGATTTATTTCCCCTTTCTTAAAAGTATCTACCACATTCTTTGTTTTTCAGCAGTATGATACCACTCTGATTTGGATTTGCTGAAAGCTCTCTTGCCAGCTTTGTGTGCCAGCTCCTCCAGCTTTCTGTGGTAGAGGTTCCCTGACATTTCCCTACCAAATGCAATGCATGGAACATGGAATTTTGCTTCTTTTCAAGCTGGTCATTTTTGTTTCCACATCCTCCTTTTAGCTAGCTGTCCTGCCTTATAAAAACATCCTTTGAAAACCAAGGCAGTATTTGTGCTTGTTTATAGGAAATAGTAACTGGGCTCAATTAGAGACTGTCTTTAGTGAATTCGTTTCCCCCTACACTGTTAAAAAGTTACAGCATTCCAGGCCTGTTATGACTTCTTTTCTTTATATTGGCAAGAGAAAGGTGAAAAGTTCCTTGTAAAAGGGTATATTGGATTTCTGAAGCTTTTGGTTAGTTTTGCCTGGCTATAAATAAAAATAAATGCTCACACAATATCCACTGAAAAACAGCTGGATCAAATGTCTCGTTCAGCCACATCAGAACCCTGCCATGACTTGTGCCAGCAGATCACGTACACTGCTCAATAGAGAGGGATCTGACATCTGAAAGGTGCATTTTTAGTGGCAGAGTGTTTGGAATAGTTCAATTACAAACAGTACTTTTCAAGGATACAGCCACTCAGTGTAATGATTTCATCTGTTTCCTTGGGGGAATTATGTGCCGAATCCACACAGAGCGTCTGATTGCATTTACCACCTGCAGGTGTTTTTAAAGTCTTTTCCTGGGTTTAGGAACTTTAGAGCTTCACACATCCAATGGGTCTGATTATGGGTTTTAGAGTGGGTAGCAAATTATTTCTCATGTATAGGCATTATTTCACCAAAGTCTCTTGATGTATCAGATGGCATATCAATTTTGTACATAGTTTACTACAAAGCCCTACCAACAGAGAAATATTTGTTCAGTGGATCCATTATTATAACAGAATGCTGAGTTGCTCAGTGAGCCCAAATCTACTTTTTAAACAGAGTCTGTGGAACCAGCTGTATGGTAATAAACCTCTCAGCAGATTATTTTGGGCTTTCTAAGAATTCTGCAACACATTTTGGAAGAGGTTTATTTGCACTTCTGCATCATGTCTGCTCACATTTAAGTGAAGGAAGCTCTTTCCTTGGTACTACAAGATACATTTCCATCTGTTACTGTACTCTCAAACCATTATATGTTATGCAGTCGAGAAGGGCTCCATTCTAACATTTTACACTTCTGCATTAGGCTATGGTCTTTGAGCACAAATATTGCCTCAGTAGAAAGATCTGTGACTTGTTTACTTAGATCTCTGATTAAAGAACAAATATTATGAGCACAACAAACTCTTGGAGACTTATTTTAATAATCATTAGGATGTCTTGTGTGCCTACAAAAAGTATGCAAATAAATACTTTAAGCCACTGATTAAATCCCTGCAGGTGTTGTAGTTGAAATTTACTTGTGGACTTCTGCAGAGCCTGTAGAAGCAGCTGAACAGGGCTTCACAAGAAAAACCTTCACTTTTGAACACTATCCTTCCTTTGTTTTGACTTCTTACAGACAGTATTCTTATGATTGGGCAGATTGCAAATGTGCCACCACAGAGCACAGAAACATCTAGAAACTCTGAACACTACAGAATCTTTCTAGATCATGAGTCTGGCAATATGTTTTAGACCCCTTTTGGGAACTTTAAGTACTATAATCCTCCAAAGACAGAACAGGTCTCTTGTAAGGATGACATTTAAGTCAGAGCTCTTTTAGCAGAAATGCTCATAAATTTGAGCATTATGAAATACCACAGGAAAAGAATTGTGATGAACAGTCTATATCCCCATTAAGCCCTTCATTGTAAGAGGCACTAAAATAGCTCTGACTGTGGGTCACTGCTACTAAGAAAAGAATTTAATTCTTGATTTGCTAGATTCTGCAAATATGAATTCTCAAGTTACCAAATCAGCTTTATTCCGCTTTTCTAACAAGAGCAATTTTAACAGAACACTTCTGCCCATCAGACTTTGAAAATGTCTCTCATGCACAGCAGTGTACTGGGTACTTCAAAAAACTTACAATTATTAAAGTCTCCCTTAATTCTGCTTTTATAATGGATTACCTCATATAGCGTATTTTGTTACCAACTGCATTACATTTGAAGATATTAATGTATTTCAGTTAATTTTTTCCTTCCCATTCAGGAGCCTGGAAAAATGTGGAAGTGAGAAAAGTGGGCTTGTGTGTCTCCTCTCTGTAACAGACAGAACCACAGGAAATCTGCACTTTGGTATCCTTGATATCCACCTACTCATACAAACAAGCAGTCAACCAGTCTGGATTCAGTAAATCCCTGTGCAAGTGTGCAACCAGCTGTTCTGATACTGAGGGAGAAAAAGCCTTTCTGAAATATGAGTGGGAATGAGAGTAGGTTCCTGCATATTCTGCCTGGGATTTTCCACATACTGTAAATCACCTTTTCCCTCCCATGTCTGTGATCTCTCTCAGCTCTGTGTCACCTATAAAGCTTCCCTTCTTAGATGGGACTATTAAAAGAAATCAGGTAAATTGGTTCCAACCCCCTCTGCAAGTTCCTCTCTAATTCCTGTTAATTGTGTAAGTGTAACCTGGATGTGGTTTGTTTTACTGAAAGCAAAGGTGAGCAGATTGTGCATGGATATATGATATCTGCTACATCAACAAGCAAACTGCTTCAACTACTTCATGGCTACCTTCATTTTTCATTTTCATAACTTTAGGATACAGCTCAGAGGGTGAGCCAGTACAGGAGCTGGACCTCAGCTTGGCTCCAGCTCCTTTTTTGAGTGGCCTGTGAGGCTGCAGTGGCACCTCCAAGCACGAAGGAGCAGGTCAGGTGCCTGTGGAACAGAAGTGTCCCTGTGGTGGTACCAGTTGTGGCTTTCTCTGGGTCTGGATTGAAGGCACTTGAGACAGTTGTTCATGTTTGGAATCATGTGTTTATTATTTCTTATCAGTAAAACAGTCTCATTGCTGTGAGTTTGGCAGCTTTGCATTAGAAGGCACAAAATTACTAATAATTTCTTGTTCCAATGTCTTTTAGGACTAAACTATCCAATTAAGAACTGACACCTGGATTATTTTCCCTTTTAACCCAATAACTGATCCCAAAGAGCTGCAATGGGGACTTTTCTGCCCAATGACAAAATGCCACCCAAACCCCTGAGGAAGAAGGAAGAAGCATGAAGAAGAAACCCAGGACAACACCCTGTGCCCTCCATCTTGCTTCCATCCACAACATACTGAAAATCCCAAACCCTAAATTTCCCACCTAAGTGATACACCTACACTGCTCTCTATAATCTATTTCACACTTTTGTGGATTCTAGTCTATCTTGAAGTCTGGGAAACTTTCTCCATGAATGAGGGTCAAAGTCAGTGCTCACCTGAGGTCAGGGCACCCAAGAGCAGACAGAGAAATATTCCCAGTGCCCTGGGTTTCTACATGTCCCAGGTCCCATGTAGCCAGCCATGGGCACAGTGCAGCCTGGCAGCTTTTCCCTGTCTCCTCCAAAGCAGAAATTACAATCTGGTTTTGACAGCCTTACACAGCTTTTGGGAGAGACTGAGAATGAGAGAATATAGATAGCCGTGCCTGACCTTAACCCCAAAAAGCAGTCTGGAATGACAATGGAGGGAAAGATGACCCTTCAGGACATGATCTGTGTTATCTAAAAGATGCGGAAGTTGCTGAAAAAGTAGTGAAAAAATAGTGACTGAAAAAATAGTTAAGGATGAGCTGTGCTCAGATGCAGACAAAGCACTGTAATTCTCTAAAGTTACTGAAGATGAGTTCCCCTTCATTTCTTGTACTTTTTTTGAAAACCAGGGGCCAGAGGATACACACCCAAGCTGACTTTCCCACAGGTAGAAAAGTAGGAGCATGAGGTCCTAGCTGAAAGCCTGAGTTGTGGCCAGGGTTCACTGATACTTGTGGTACACAGTTTGAGTGTACATTTACAGGAGCTGCCCCCAGTCTCAGCAGGTAAACTTACTTATTTTCTTTTTTTTAAAGTCATATTTGGAATATAATACAATAATTATACACCTTCCTTGAAATTAATTTCAGTAGCACTCAGACCTTTAATCATGATCTGTAAGATTTACTGGACCATGAAATTCTTTCTACTTACTGAGCTGTGTCAGGCTATGTTTATTTTATATTTCCCAAGAGAGGCTATAGTGGGATATATCTCCTTCTGTAGCAGTAGACAATTTATCCACTGCTAATTCCAGTTTCTACAGTCGAACAGCTATGACCACATAAGTCAAATAGCTTCAAAAAGAAATTAACCATTAAAATGCAGTTTGTGTTGTGTCATAAAGACGTTATACAGATAATGGGTTAGAATCTTGGTTCCTTTTTTCCACATAATATGTTTCATATTTCTATAATTCTTATTCTTACCATTACCTAGCTTGGTGCATGGAACCAGTCTATATATGAGTCATAAAACATACCAATATGTCTGTAAAATAAGCTAAATATCCTTAAAACATTTTATTCCTCTCTAAGCAAAATCACATGTATCTAAATAAACATCCTCCATGTAATAGAGATTGAATCAGAACATTTAATAACAATATATTTGGACACCATACTGCTAATTAAATGTATATATCCATGTTATTCAAAGTTCCTACCAACCCACTTTGTATTCAAAATTCATCATTCTTCATGCAACTTTACATTTTTATGAGTAACAATTTTAAGTCCAAATTTCCTCCAAAACTGAAGTTATCTTAGATATTCACTCCAAGTTCTTGTTTTATCTACCCACATTCACATGTCTTCCTCTTAAGTGAGTTGTAATAAACAGATTTTTTCAAACTGAAAGATGAAGTTGATACAAGAGGTTCAACTGGTTCCTAGAATTTGCAGAGCCCAACTTTTTCAAGAACCCAGCAAGGCTTAAGAGTAAAGAAACAATGCTGTGTGTTCAACAAAACGTAAAGTCAAACATTTAACTAAGGATTAGTGAAAAAAGTTTACAAGCAAAGAAAGGTACCTATAAAAGAACTTTCACCTCAATTTCCCAGTACATTTTTTGTACTCTGCCTGTGAGAAGCCATCAGAGAAAGAAAGGCTCAGGTGACACTTTGACCTCTTTCTAGCTCATATTCTCACCTTTGCAACTCTTTCTTTTACCCTGAATTATTTAAATGTCTTTGAGTTCAAAAACAAATTTAAAGGCTTCTGTTTTACAGCCTAATCTGCAGTTCCTGTCCTCCCTATTCTACTTATTCTGCTGGATAAATACAATGTGCAAGCTATTACCAATATTATGAATTATTTGGGTGTCTCCAGAGTTTAAGCCCAAACTTTTTACTCTCTGCACATTCTCTTCCTGTAGTTATCACCATGTCCTTCAGAACATGAAATATTGTTCCACTCACATGCACACATGGTGGAGTTCAGCATCTTCAGTACTTTATCAGTGTTCTGCAATAGCTTCACATGACAATACCTGATGCATTTTCTTCAGTCCCATTTCCAAATATGCACTGAAATTTTTAGGGGTCTGTTGTCAGACACAGTGAAGTGAATTAGCTATTCTGAGCTATTTGTTACTCAAACACTTAAGCTGTTTTTCCCCAACTATTTGTGCAAAGACTTTTTCAGAGTCCTCCTGAATTGTTTGACTGAAATGAAATTATTTTTTCTCTAGATCACACAAAATAGATAGAAGATGTGATATATTACAGCACCTTGGAAAATAAATTGAATTTCATTTCTTTCATCCCCTATTTCTCCTTGTAATCTCATCACAGCCAACCATAATAGTAAAATTTTATTTCATGGGAAATTAAACATGATCTGTTTTACACAAAGAACAATCTGGGCAGAAGAACTTGCAGGCATTACCTGAACTCTGGAGTGGCTGAGTTTCTCTGATGATTCAAGTAGAAGTATGGAACTAATATTTTAAATGTCCAATGGATTAAAGTGCTTGTTTCACTGACATCTAAAGCTGTGATAGTCAGATCAGATGCTTTAAAGTGGTCCCCAAAATCTGCTGCACAATTAGAAGGAATAAGTAAACCAGTTAAGGAGAGACCTAAATAAAGCCTTCACAGAAATGTAAAAAATAAACAATTTTTTTCCCTTAGGTTTATAAAATTTTTGAAATTATCTTGCCAATATTCACCATTTTGTGTCTTAATATCTGGATATACAATGAATGACAGTTGGCAGTAATTGTATAATACATCACAACAACTCATTTAATCACTCAGGAGAAAGTGCCAATAAACACAAGTGAGAAATCTACTAGCAACACATTATTGTAATTCATGTGTTTATAACCTTGTGCAGCCTAAGAAATCAGTTCATACTTTCTATCATGAATATTATCTTCTAATATTGTTGGATAAGAAAGATCATATATGATTGTGAATCCACACCTCAGAATGAAAGCCAATAACTACCACTTCTCCGTCCAACTCTTGCTTCAGAGCTTGTAGGGCATCCTAAAAGACTTCCAAAAATTAAAAAAAATTGATAAAAAATAGGGAAATATAACAGCACTATTTGTATATTTAAAATTTAACAATGTCATCAAGATCAGGCTGCAGTCTACTGAAAACATGAACCATCAGATGCCCATCAACTCACCTTCTGGTTTACATTCAGCTGGTCAATTCCTGTTATTTTAACCAACTACAAAAGGTGCTGCCCAGAAAAATGTCAACCTGTTAAAAAACCACAAAATTCTATTATATGCCAATTTCAGTAACAGCACAGTTCCAACACCTCTTATTAGAATTTGGTATGACAGGTTTCTAAAACTCAGCAATACCAAAGGTTAGGCAGAGAGTCAGGAAAAGATAAGCAGAAGAGTTGAGTGAGTTGCAGGCAGAACTCTACATCTCCATCGCATAATTCTGCTTCTGTTGTGTCATCATTAGAGAGCATTGACCTACACGATTCACTGAATAAAAATAAAAATCCTCTGATTGTGGCTACTTCCCTCTCTTACTCAGGTGAGCTCCTGTGCAGTCACTTTCTTAAGAAAAGATGGCAATGATGGCTGTCTTGTGCCCTCTCTCCTTTTTAACTACACCCTTGTAATATCAATAAAAATGTAGCACCTCTGGAACCTGTGCTGAAAGGTCAAACATATGGCAAATTTGTCAATGGTAGCAAACTGGGGAAGAAAAGGTAGGAAAGAGGACAACTGGAGACCAGCAGTGTAAATTTCCATCTCTGTTTTCCTTTAGGAGATGAGCTAGGTGTATCAGGAGAGAAGTAACAAACAGACGTAGCCAAAGATGAACCAATTTATAGTCATTAATATTAGTAAAAAAGAATGATTTTATGACTTCTAAAAGATATTCATCTGTACTGAACCTACTTTGGAAATAGAAAGGCTTTCTGTGTTTTTTTACTGTGACAGATAATAGTATATTGATAAAGAAAAATTAAAAGGAGCAGAGAATTTCTATTTCTTTCTGTTCTTCAGAGAGTTCAGGTAGCCCTTAAAGCACCCCATAAAACAAATGCCCCCCGCTCCCCCCCTCCACCAAAGAAAAAAATTACCAGGCCAAAGAAAATATATGACCCAAGACACAGAACTGCAACTTCCATAATAGGTGAGTTTTCCCATGCTCATAATCCTGACATAAGGTGGAATTTCTCCTTCTGTATTTTCTGGCTGCATTTTTTGCTTTTCTTTTTAAGAGATATTTAGATTTAAAACTCCTTTGAAATTGCCCTCATTTGTATGCTTTGACAACTGAAAGAAGTAGCTGAAATCAAAGAATACAAGACAATCTCCAACTCAGCTTTCCAAAGAATGTTGTTAATAACCTACCACTTATTTCATTGAAAATAAAATAGGCTCATATACTAAATAGTAAGCCTGAGGCTAGATTTTGCACATCTTGGTTTAAATTCTTTTCACAGCCTTATTCTGGGTTGTGGGGAAAAAAGGAATTTTTGTTTACCTTAAATGAGCTCATTGCAGCAACAAAACTTATAAACATTACCAACCCAATAATCCAAATTAAATTCACAGTGCTATGTTCACCATACAAAAGTTTCCACATGCCTAATATTAAATCACTGTAATCTGAATTTTAACCTGTGGCACCATTACAATAAAGAGAAGGGCTGTAAGGCCAGTAATCCTGTAAGATCACTAAGATTTGAAAAGACCTCCAAGTCCAACCCTTAGCCTAACACTGCCAAATCCACCACTAAACCATGCCCGAAGCACCACATGTTATGTATTTTCTAAATACCTTCAAGGATGATGACTCCACCACTTCCCTGAGCAGCCTGTTCCAATACCTGGCAACCCTTTCTGTGAAGGATTTTTTCCTAATATTCAAACTAAAAGAAACAGAAAAAAATAGTTTAAAATTGATTATTAAATAATTTTAAAGTGAAGAAAATATTTGGTATACATATCACAGAAAGGATATAAGAACTCATATAGTATGTTCATTCAGAAAATGAATCAACAATCACCATTTTCCCCCCTATAGTTTCTTTTCTACATTAGAAAAGAATTTGCTGTTTCATACATAGCAGGGGACCATTTCTATGCCACAGGAAACATGAAAATGGGCTCACAGGTTACATCTTTGAACCCAGCATTTAAGGTACAAAATTCACACAAAAAATCTTGAACTCAGACATATATTTAAGAGGATTCCTCCATAATAGAAGGCTGAGGTCTGTCACAGAATGAGGTTTACTTTTTAAGAGGTTAAAGAGAAAAGATGAAAGAGATTTACTTATATTTTCTAGACCTACATGAAATAAAAGGAGAGTCTGAAAAATAACACGCACCAGAAAAAAACAGATTATGGCATCAGGACTGGTAGCCATATTCCAAGGGCCTAAATTCCTCCCAGGTCTTTCTGGGAGTCAGCATTTCCAGTGTTTAGTATTGCTTAGCTGGCTGCAGGTCTTCACACAGACCTGGCCAACAGCTGGTACCATGCCAAAATAACTAAACAACCTCAAGATGTCAAAAGGTGTCATCAAAGTTTGCATGCTGTGAAGCTGCTTTTAAAATAAAAATAAACAAACAAACAAACAAACAAATAATTGTGCTGTGGTCTATGTTTTGATTGTATCTGTAGTTCTCTACTTTTCAGGGATATCAAGGAATGCTTGACAGCATAATGAGACTAATCCCTATTGTCCTCCAGAGCTGGCAGAAAGACTGAAGCAATACCTCAGATTAGCTGTGACCCACCCCAAACACACTTTACTCTAAAATAATCTGCTTCCCCAAGAATAATACTTTGCCAGGGATTGTAAACAAAATTGATTCAATTCTGAGTCCCAAGATCAGGGGAAAAACTTGGTGCCATAGTTATGCCTGTAGAAGTAGAAACAAAATTAGACTCTATCTGAGCTAGTGAAGATGGGGGAAAGACCAGAGGGCACGGAAAAGGCTGCAGATGGCTCTACTGCCACAAATGACAAGATCAGATGGCTTACCAGAAAATTAAAGTGCTACTCTAATGAGGATAGAAGAGGCAGGTTTATAATGAACTTCCTGAGTTACCTTGGAATAGGCCCTTTGAAGGAGCAGGGAACAGAGTTAATCACTTGCCTTTTTCTTGGTCTCTTTTTTTCCCCTATGCAAACTTCATATGCAAAATGCACCTGTGAAATAACAAGCCTCCTGTTAAGTATAGTTGTGGCATATGTGCTCACAGCCCATCAGTATGCTTTTAGTGTGCAAACTAATTCCAAACAGCTTTAGGCTTAAACAGGCCTCCTCTCAACTCAGGAGCAGAAGAGAAATCCCTTCTCAGTCTCATTTTGCAGGCTGCTAAATAAGGTGAGCAGAACCAAATTTTCACATCTCCCCTCTTTAGACTCAAGGGACCACAAATCAACAGTTCTTGGTGCTGCAATCTGAGCTCCAACACTAAGAATTATAGACACTATAGGAACAACCACACACAGCTTTGGAGGGGAGGTGTGAGCAGGATAAATCTGACCTTCAGAAAGGTCCCTCTGGGCTGAGCTGCTCCTGGCGTCTCCTCCTGGCTGCTGCAGCACGGCAGGCAAACTCCAGTGAATGTTTCTTTATATGGTCTTACAACACATCCATTCCTGTCTGAAGCAAGAGGACCTATTTTATTTCATTCTCTGGGCCTCTTTTCAGCAGAGACTGCTGCTTTTGCCAAACTGATGAACTATAAAATGATTCCGCAATATCCACCAACGGGATGGAATGAGGTGCTCCAGCTTTATTTTCACATGATGGGGCTTAAATACTGAGCATAACTACTTAGAAATCAAAGGATGATACTAACTCTCTTTACTACAATTTTCCCTGCCATATGTGGAATTCCTGTATTGACATTGCCTTTTCAGGACTGAATTAAGAATTTAAATTGGATGCACTTCAAAACAGGTGAAAATTGTGTTTGTAAAGAGACAATCATAACATAATTAGGTTGTCTGTTGAGATCCAGGTTTATTTTCCTTTTTGTTCTAGCACTGACAACAGAAGTAAATTACGCAAAAATTTATTTTCTCTGTCTTGGAAAGGAACAAACATTAACTGGCCATAAAATAAACTGTGTACATTACTTTACAAATATATTTAATCTTATTAAAATAAATATGTGTTCTACTTGCAAGACTACTTATTCTTTCAAATAATGTTCTATTTTAGAGTTTAAAAATGTTATACAAGCTGTTCCTTGTCTATGTTCTTCTCATAATTTTTTTCAATTTTTATGTCATTAAAGATCATTACCTTAAAAAATACCAAAACAAAACCAAACACCTAAGAAATCCAGTCCAAAAAACCCCAAAAACTTTGGATGAGTTTGTATGTGCTACAGATTTTCCATTCAGATAGAATGATAAAGCATTTTTCAGTTGAATTTAAAAGATGCTACTGTTTTATGAGGACATAGTTTAAGTCTTAATGTTTTCCAGCTAACAATTAAACAAGAGAACCCAGATGATGACCCTGAGACCAGCAGTTTGTGTTGACAGAAGCAATCATTGGATAGTACCCCCATATTCTGTCAAGAGTCCCTTACAAATTATATGAGAAGAAAAAAGGAGAGACCTCACTAAGATGTGCATCAGGCATTTTTGCATTGTTTCACTCTTCTAAAACTGTTGTGATTTCACAGGTTATCTTCCACTCCTTTGAAAAACAAGATTAGTAACACAGCTTTTGGTAGGTTGCCCAAGCATCAGATCTGCTTCTTTGTTTTTCATGGAATTGGAAAGTCAGATATATTGCACTTAAAGACTGAATGAAAGAAGAATACTGGAGGAGTTGGAAAAAGAAAAGGCTTCGTTAGCTGTAAAAGATAGTGTGGAAAGGTCAGGAATGTATCAACCCTCTGCTTCATTTCTCTGTTAGTTGGCATTGTTGATGACTTCAGTGGAACAATCTCTCTTTTAATGTGAAGATGGGATAATTTTGGTAAAGCTGTCTCAAGAAATTTTAATTCTATTCAAAGGAAAGGCTGCATTAATACATTTGTCTCAAAAAAGAACTCTCATTGCTAAGGTTACTGTTGTGTGGAACAAAGGGGATAAGCTGGAATGTGAAGATGGGATCTGGTAAAGCTGCTCAGATTTTAATTCTATTTATTAATACATTTGTCTCAAAAAAAAAACTCTCATTGCAGACTGTGGTGCTGGAAGTGAGATCGTCTGCTTTATTAACATTTGCAGCTGCAGAATTTGCCATGTCTGTATAAAATTTGGGTTGTACCCAAAGGTGAAAAGACTGGCAGGTAAGAATTCATCTCACAGTTGGTTCAGTTCTGTTAGTTTGTTTGTATTATCAGCCTACTTGCACAAATTTTGCATTGGATTTTCTAGAAGAGCAAAATTATCCAAATTATTAAATGCACCAAACAACACCACACAATGCATGGTACAGACACAAACATTCAATTTCACTGTTTATATTGTACTTGATTACTCCAATTCTATTTCTTTTGTAACACTACTACACGGTTATGCTGGTTAGATTTAGTTCAGGATTCAGTAGAGCTGGCCCGAGTTTGTCTCTCTGAAAGAACATCCAGCAGCCCCATTTCTGGAGAGTTTTCCACTGAAGCATGAAGGATACCTATTTTAGGGCTATTTAGGTGAAAGAATTTCCATGTAAAAGTGGGGGTTTTTGATCGGTGGGTGGGTAAAGTTTTGCAAAAGCAGAACACATTTTTTTTAGGAACTCACATTATAGCATTATTCATTAGTATCACTTCAAATACCAGCAAAACAATCAGACAGCTGTGATGGGATTGTATAATATTGATAAATGCTGATATTTTTTCTCCTTTTCCCCCACTCTCATCCTTCTTCCCTCAAAAAATTACCATAGGTCAAGATAACAGTTGTTTAGCACAGGCATACATTGTACTTCAGTTCACATTATTTGCAACTACAATACTTCATTTGAAGATCATTAAAACAGTTCTTGTCCTGTGAACACACACACAAAACTACAAAGTTGGTAATTACATTTTGCATCATATATCTGAGAATACACTTTTAATAAAAATATATTTAACCTGGCAAATACTGTTATTTAACCTGGCAAATATTGTGGTCAAGGGGGGATTGTCATAGAGTGCAACTGCTCAACAGTTTCAGGCAACTGGAAACTATTTGGCAGTAGTCTCACACGTGTACAATAAGCATATAAGGGTAAATTTAGTGGAACAGTACAGCTTCAGCAGCATCTCAAGAATTCCAGTAAAAAGCACAGTTTGGAAATCCTTTGAGCTGCTTGGGTAAAGTTGAAGACTTGCAGTGCAGTGTGTCTGGCACCATTCTGCATGAACTCACACATTCAGAGTGCTGTGTGAACAGGATCAGCATCACACACAATGGGTGTCTCAAAAAGATGCAGTGCCAGTGTCCTTATGCCTTTGGGCCTCTGCCTTGTGCTCCTTCCCCGATGCCCTTTGCATTTAAGGCAGAACTGAAAGGTTAAAGCCATGGAAACAGGAGGTGATGCATTTGCAGAGCCTTCACAGCAAGAGCTGAACAGCTAATCCAGGTAATCCACCAATGGGAGCCATTAGGTGTGTTTGTACCTCTGCATTTAATATTATAATCAAGTCACCAAGTTGTTGCAACAGAATTATAAACTGGTGTAATAAAAAATAACAATCATTTGATTTCTGTGCAACATATTCAGTTAAGGTGATCCTACGTCTGTTTTACTTGCTTTATAAATGAGTCTATTCATAACCTATATGAATAGCAAGAAGCAATTGTCAATAATGTAGGTTAATTGGATCCTACTTTTAGCCAAATAGCCTTTGCAAATAATTGCAGTTAACCCTCTGTCTCCAAAAAGTGTGACATGTCAGAATTATTCAGTTAGTTCAGAGAAGTAAGTACTGAATTTCTTCAAAGGATCTAACATGTTAGTAATTTAAATTAAGACTGATGAATAAAATTGGAAATGTTGAGAAAATTAACTTCCTACCCAAAGAATAAATGACAGTGAGCCAGAATGATCTGCTGGATTTCTGCATAGATTTAAATGAAAATATATTTAAATGAAAATTTTAATGAAATTTCTCTAAAAATTAGATGAGTTTAAAATTACATGCAATGTGAATACAAACAGACTGAAGGGCAAACTCAGAACAATTTACTTGCAATGGTAATCTCTCATAACATTTTACATTCTCACATTTGCTAACCTTCAACTTTCATGTCTTTTGCTATGAACTTTGCAGAATATAGCAGCTGTGTGCTCATAAATAATTACTAGGGAGAAAAGAGCAAAGTAATCTGAGTCTTTATGCAGTTCATCTATTTCTTCTTTAGGCATTAGTTCACCATGGAGAAGTGGAAAATAAAAACCTGTTTAAAAAATGATAAATCAATATTATGTACACCTAGACTTCTTGAGGAAATGCAGCATGCAGCTGACTCGACTCAAGATGAAGGGATGATATTAAAAATCTTCAGTAGCCATGAGTGCAGTAAGAGCTGATAAAGCCACAGAATGACCCAGGGATGGGCAGCACCAGTGCAAAATGAAACTATAAATTGTTTCTTAAAACTTAACCATGTTCAGTGCTGTCCTTTCCAGCTAGGGAAAAAAAAAAAAAGGTGCCAATGGTTCAGTTGTGGTTTTATATAATCCCAGACAGATTCTTACAGGCAGGATTTTATTCCAAAGTGTAACCAACTGGGAGAGGTGCAGGATGCCCCAAAACAGAGTCAAAATGATATTTACTGATGAAAAAAAAATTAAAAAAATTTAAATCTGTCCCTCCAGTCCATTTGAAAATATGTCCTAGAATCTTGACTAATTATAAAGACTGACTTTGACACAGGAATTGACTTAGAAGGACATAGGAAATTCTAGCAAAACACCCGCATTTAACCTTACACCTAAAATAACAGAGATATGAAATATGAAAATATGAACTTCAAATTTGACTCTCAGTGTGGTGGCTCCCAAAAAATACATCATCAGAAGCAACCATGCTTTTATCCACATACCTGCATGGAAACAAATTCAGTACCAAGATTAGGACTCAGCAGGCTCCAAAGAGTTGGGTTTTTTTTTTTTTTTTTTTTTTTTTTTTGTTTGTTTGTTTTGTTTTGTTTTGTTTTTTCCTGAAACTTTCAGATATATTTCTTTCTCTTACAATAAAGGGAAGGTAAATTATTTTTCTCTAATTTCTATATACATTGATTAGTGAAACAAAAGCATGGCAAAACAAACGATATCCACATGATTAGCTGAATGAGAGTGTTCATTTGATGAGCACAAATCAATATAGGGGTCAGGAAGCAAATGTTAATTCTGCTTTATATGCTTGTCTGAACCTGCTCCACATAGTTATAATGGAGTGTTAAAACACTCAGAGAGATAAGGCTATACATTTCCCTTAGGGCAGTTTGAAGCTGACCCACTTCTGGGATAAGGAAATTCAGGTCTATTTTGTTGCAAGATTTTCTTAATCCATATCTACATCTTGAGACATAATGCCCAGTGCTCCATCCCCTCCTTTATCTGCTTTTGGTGTTTAGACCAAATTCCGTGGGGCAAAGCAAGGACTCTCTCCCAGTTTTCTTTCTGGAAATGCCAATTCTTTTGGCTTCACAGAAGCATTCATTGAATGGGGAGTTTTTGATACCTCTTTTAGATTTATTTATAAAAAATCTGGGGTACCACACCATCTTTATTCCCCGTGGAGCGTCTTTAGTTCCTCTGCTGCAGTGCTTGTGTCCAGGGTAACAACTGCCCAGGCAAAAACTGGTAAAGGTCAACAGCTGAGGCAGTAAGTGTTAAAAAAACCCCAAAAAATGAAAAAAAACCAAAACCCCCACAACACCACCATACCCACATACAAACAGAACCAGTAATAGGCTCTCTCAAAAGAAGCAAGAGCAATTATCTGTCCTGAGTAATTAGTAAATTCATTGTGTAATGCTCAGGAAAAGAGGAATGCAGTTGTTTCCCAGAAGGAGGATCTCTCTGAAGCCCTATTCCTTGACCATTTAAATAGCACATTAGAGAGAGAAGCAGAATTTCTTTATCTTGCAATTTAATTAGTTGCATGTTTAAGAAAAACTAATTATTTGGCAGACCCTCGAGTTTCAGTCCTCTGATATGAGTGCATAACTGCCAGACAGCTTCCTAATTGCATCCTATCTACTGTTCAATCTATTTCATGTCCAAAAGAGAGAGGTGAATATGTATTTCCTTCAGAGCTGTTATCCTCCATTCTTTCTATTTCTTCTGTAAGCTTGCTGGAGTAGAAATGCTAAATAAAGCAGTTTAGCATAGCAAACCAGAGTAGATTATTGTGCTTCTGTGCTTTAAATTTTTTGTTCTTTTCCAGGCACCTTATGTCACTTTTGACAGTGGTTCTTACTATTTTGCTTGAACAACCAAGGAGGACTCCTGCTCTGCTACAAAAAAGAAGTGTTAATAAGTCTACCTCTGCAATATTTTTAGTGTTGGTCACTGGAAACCTGACAGAGTAATTGGAGCTGGGAGTGACATTTTTACAATGAAAAAAAGTCAAATGCTACAAACTAAGTGATTTCTTCCAGGCTTTGGTATTACTCTGAAATATGCAAGATAATTTTTTCCTAACTATAGTATTTTAAAGCCAGAAATGAATCATAATATCCATAATGTGCAGACACACACTGTAATTTAACTGGTCTTTAGTACAATGAATCTCTGGTGTGAAATTTTCCTTGCTAATGATCAGCATAAGATATGGCTCT
Source organism: Emberiza elegans (assembly GCA_024865655.1). Classification (NCBI taxonomy): domain Eukaryota; kingdom Metazoa; phylum Chordata; class Aves; order Passeriformes; family Fringillidae; genus Emberiza; species Emberiza elegans. The sequence continues at coordinate 93,541 of JALJVW010000163.1, forward strand.
TAATGTAATTATGAATCCAAGCCTTGCCATCTATAGGCAACTGAGTAACAAGACTCATTATACAGATATCATTAGAGTTCTCATTTCATTCACTCATTCCTATAGGGGAAAAGCAACCATTATTATAAGCGACTCACTTTTTCTATCACCAAAAGGGACCCCAGCACACATTGAATCACGTATTATAGGCTCTACATTCTCCTGGGTAAGTAAATAAACTGTTCCAGCATTGGCAGTTTCTCTTTTAAATGGGTTTTCATTTTGAATAACATTAAAGAAAAATAAGAAAGCCTAGATAAGGAAAGAACTTTTCCTGATGCCAGAAGAAGCAAGCAAGCCTTTCAGCCCCTTTGGAGAGATTCCTCCCTTTGAGGTGCCAAGCTATCTCCCCACCAGTTACCTGAGGACCTCACAAACAGGACCCGTGCCCTGGGATGTTTCACCAAGGCCTGGGAGCTGGCTCCATCCCATAGAGATTTACAGAGAACTTCAGCAGCTGCTTTCCAGAGCCTCCAAGGTCCTCCAAGATGCTGTGGGATGATTCCCCACCTCACCTGACCTGGAAACCTGCTGAGAAAGGTGTTAAATCTTTCCCATCTGCAGGAAAGATGGGCAAGATTTAACACCCTTCCTTGGGGTGAGCCCTGGGCTGATAAAAGTCTGTGAAGCCCTAGAACAGAAGCATCAGCTACTGGTTGTCACATAATCCCATTTTCAGCAACAGAAAGTCTGTCCAAAAAGTGGGCCTTCTCTAAAAGATTTCAGAAATTCACTCTATAGAAAGCACCCTTTCCCTGTTGAGTGGAAAGCAGGTGCTTTTTCCCCTGGGAGGAACTTGGAAGGGATGGTCGGTTTCCTGTCCACACCCTCTTCCCGAGAGAGGCACTGCCAGTCCCAGACCAGAATTTTCTGCACAGGTCAGACATCTCCAGGACAGACATTTTTTAAAGCCAACAGCTCTACAAGATGGGCAGTGTGGGCATAGGTGGAAATCAAAGGGAGTATACTGGAAAAATAAACACTGTTCTGTCTGCTCAGCCTTGCTCTGTACCATGTGTCAAGACTACAGTTTAAAAAACCCCAAAATATGTATATATAGTAGGGACACACCAGAAATATGTTGCCTATCCCAAGAGACTGAAGAGTGTTAGTTAGTAGTTCTGCCTGAAAATCCCTGTGTGACAGAGGCCAGTCCTGTGATAGCATTTCATCACCCCTATGATGGCATTTCATTACACCAAATAGCACTTCTAGGAAAAAAAAAAGTTATTTTTTTTTTTTTTTTTTTTTTTTTTTACATCTTCATAACCATACTTTTATGTTTCCTAAGAGGACAATTGACCTGCTTAGCAGCCAATACCTCTTACCTAGGAGGTTCCCTACAACTCTTTCAATGATTCACCTGAAAGTGAGAGTAGCTTCCTCTAACAGAGGAGGTATTGTAAAGCTCTGCTTGAGAGACTGTGCAGTGGGAGTTTTGGATTAAGGCTTCTTTAACATGCAACAACTAAAAGAAGAATGTTATTAAAAAGGAGCGAGAAGCTCGATGGAAATGTTCTTACCTATTAACATTTTTACATCAAAGTAAAATTAATCTTAAAGATTAACTCCAAAGATCTGGTGGTTGGTTTTTCAGGGGAAGTTGTTTTTTTGTTGATTTTGAGGATGGGTTTTTTCCCCATCAGAACACTGGGATTGGTGTTTTGCATATTCTTTTTCTTAAAACCAGCTGCTCTGAGAAAGTCACTCGCTTCTGACTCAATAGAGCAGTCCTCATTGCTCTACTTTTCACATGGAAAATCTGTGTTGCCCGTTTTTGGGGTTTGTTCAGTTTTCACAGAAGACAAAATCTGAGTTGTGGTGTATATTTTTCTGGACTGTCTCCCTGAATCCAACATTTCTCAATCAGAAGCTGAGTAAATACAGAAGGATCTTTAGATGACTTTTAGCCAACTAAATGTCAGATAACTCTGGTGGATGATTACTTAATCTTTTCTGTAAAATCTCAAGTGATGTAGACTCTGTCAACTTGTTACCTGTTTATCCTCACCTTTATAGTCAGCACTGGTGTTTTTGGATTTTTTTTTTTTTTTCTTTAATCTACATCTTTGCTGCAAATTAAGTTTGTTAGGTCCTGTCCTATCCTTTGGAAGAATCTATTGCCTTTGAACTTATAACAACCATGGCTTTATATAATTGAAGATTATTATTACAGTTTTCTTTGTGCATCGTCCTCTAAATTAACAACTCCAGGTCTTTCTATCTTTCTTTAAACTTTTTTCCAGGACCTCTGACCCATTTTTTTGTTCAAAAATCTTTAAAAGGTCACAAATAACCCAAACATAATACTTGAGCTGCAGCCTTATTAAAATGGAAATACTTTGCACTTTACACACTCTACAGACAGTAAGGTTTGGGTTTTTGCAAGCAACATGACCCTGTTGATTACTACTCAGTCTGTGATTCACCTTATTAATTCCATCTCTTCTTGTATTTAAAGATCTTTCACTTTGTACATGTTCTTAATTATTTTTTTGGCATTGTTTACAGACAGTTTCTGCAGTTCATGACTGGACCTCATGTATAGAAAAATTGCCTGGAAAGTGAACATGTAAGCTGCCCACCCTATGGCTGAAAAGAGGAGCGCTTGCCAAGTGACCTGTCTGAAACCTCACAAAGTCAGGCTGCTGGGAATAGGATATTTAATTTAATAGAATATTTTATCTCTGGGTGACTTCTACATGCAGTCAAGTTTGCAAAACAGAAGGTACCACTGGTGCACTAAAGTGACCAAAATTTATACAGTACTCTGTTAAATTAAGGGAAGAATGCTGTAAGCATTAGCACCACCAACATATGAGTCTTCATATTCAAAACATTCATCTGGCCTCCCATATATAAATTTACTAAGTATAAAGGGATTTTACCCCAGTACCATGAGGCTAAGTAAAGAAATAAACAGAATGAGTGCACACTAATAATTTCTGATTTTACACAAAGAATAAACCCTTTCATGTTTACAGCACTGAATGACTGATGCTCTCAAAATCTCTTTTAATATCCTCCTTGAAGCATCTTTCTGTTAATTTGTCATTTTATTTTATTTCAGTGGCTAGGTGCATTTAATCTGCTTCCTTTCCACCAGTACTTGAAAGAGTAAATGTAGATCTATTAAAAAGTGGTGAATTTAAAATAAATTGCATGCTTCCATAAAGAATGCTCTGGCACTATGCTTTTACATTAAATGAGATGAGGTGACTGAAAGCTAGTATCACAGACAGAAGGCAGCATCTTGTAATGTGTTAAATAAAAATATTTTGGATCTACTGACTCAGACATACTGAGTTCCTGCAGAAGAAGCTTCATGCTATAGTGAAGCACGAGGATTTGCAAGGCAGTGCTGGGATTTAAACACATCTGAAAGCAAAGGGCAGATTTGGTGTTACAGAGCTGATAAATAATGATAGTCTGGGGTGTGTACACCCCAAACTTGAGCATGTGAAATGAATGGATTCAGTGAACATTTCCATCAGTAGAAAATGAGGATATAAGATATCCAACAGAATTAGAATCATGTCATCACAAGGGTAATTTTCCTAGGGCTGAGAAAATATTCTAGGAACATTTTTATTGCAACTTATATCAATTTATCAAAACAAACAAAAAGTAAGCACTGTTTTTTATTTTAAAGTGTTTTCTCAAAGAACCTTCAACCACAGCCTTACTTGGTTTGCTTCCAGGGCTGGCCCATCCACAGATTCTCTGGGCAAGCTGTCCAATGCCTCACCGCCCTCACAGTGAAGAACCTCTTCCTAATATGTAATCTAAAATGAAGTTCTATTAATAATTCCTTGCTGGTGATACATTTGTCATATTGAATTGATCATTTAACAACACTACGGCTGTGTAAGCTGTAGTAAAACTGTTAATAATCTGCCTACCTGAAGAGTAAGCACCACACCCCATTAATACATTTTGAGAAATGTAAAGACGACAAAACATGTTGAGAGAAAGCTCTGAAATTGCTAATAATTCTTTCAAGTAGTGAAGTGACCTCCTAAATTCAGAAGTTTTCTGAGACATCCTGAATTAAACAATTACAGATTGACTTTGTCAATTGGATGTCTGCCTTGAATATACACAACCAAAATTAGCCATTTTCTTAGTCATGTTTGAACTGTTTTAGGAGGAGCCAGGAGAATCCCTGAGACAGAAAATAATTAATGTAAATAATGCATGGGAAACATTTACACTGATGCTTTCCATTGAAGATATGTGATTAGCATTTCACTCCTCAGTTGGCAGTTTTAGGTCACTGGCCTAGTCTAGCATGAATAAAATCAGCGAATGAAAAATGACAATCATGAAGCAAAAATTAAAGAAAGGTGGTTTGGAAAAGGAACTTTTGCTCCATCAAGTAAAGAAGATTAAATTTAATACCTCATTTAATGTCACCATTAATCTGTCATTGCACTGGGTCAATATATGTAGAGGCAAATGGAGACAAAGAGGACACCAAGGGCAATAGGACTTATGTGCATTCCCTTCATTTAGAAAGTTTGACTTGGTAAAGATTAAACAGACAAAAAAAGATTATTCCTGCCCTTTGTGGTGCCCTTGAGCTCTGAAGTCCTCCCCAAAATAACTGAGTAATCACAGGTTGTGACATCAGGATCAGAAGCCAAACTCTTGGAGAAGAATCACCTTAGCACAGAGAAATCCTCTTGCCAGTGGTTTCCAGCTTCTGTCAGAGCTGAGGAAATGGAGCAGCCCTCCAGGTGATATATTAAGCCAAAAACCAGAAATAGCTTTTCATTATCAATTACTAGATGTGCTCTTAGTTGCACTGTGACTTAATTCCCTGCAAGTCCATGTGTTCCATCTATAGATGGATATAAAACCACACACACACACATATGTATACACACAAATATCCCCACTTATGAATAAAATTTAACAAGCACATCTGCCCACTCAAATTCAGGCACATCTTTAGATCACGATGTCTTAAGTGTGTGCATAAAAATGATTTCTAGAACAGGGCCATGCTGTGCCTTCCAACCCAAACCATTCAGTGATTCTGATTCTATACTACCTTAGCCTGTAGGTGTTGCTGAGTAGCTTCCAGTGTTAATAATAGTAGAAACTATTATTATTAATAGTAAGTAGCAATTATTATTATTAATAATTGTAGTAATTACTTATAGTAAAAACAAATATTTTCCTATATCTTAGAATAGCGTATATTAGTGTTATTAGTTCCTGAACATACAAACTTGGGTCTTATTTTCCATTACTTTTCATAGGGAATAGCTATTTGAAGTTATTATTAGATGTTTGATCACAAGTATAAATGACTACTCTAGCAGCTCAAAAAGTTGCCCTAAGTACACATGTAAATGGGGGGTTTTAGGATGTGATGGTGATAACAATAAATTCTGTTTTACACAGACGTGTAGATACAGAAAGAAAAAGATTTTCTGAAATTAACTCCAATAAAAGGGAGGTAATTGTGGGGAAATAATGGTAGTAAACAGTTTGTGACAAGGAGACCTCAGTAATTTTTAATGGCTCATCACTTGAATTTTTGAGGATTTGTAAATATTGTTACATGCATTTGGTCTTGGACATCCTGACCTATTGGACTTTGTAGAGTTAGAACTAAGTTCTCCAAAGAAACAAGAGATGCTGCCTCTAAACCTTTATTGATTCATTTACCATTAAGGGTTGCTACACTGTTCTAGTATGAAAGGAATTAGGTGAATAATAAGACTCACATTCTACAGATAAAAAAATTAAAAATTGAAGACAAAGCTTGCCAAATTGATCCCCATTGAAATGGCAGGGCCCTGCAGAGCCAGTTGTTCAGGTTGTTCAGCGTCCACACTGATGGATTTTGAACATCTCTGGTCTCTACAACCTCTCTGAGCAACCTTTTCCTGTTCCTGGTCACCCTCACAGTGCTTTTCCTCCTGTTCACAGGGAACATCCTCTGTTTCAGTTTGTACCTCTTGTGTCTTGTTCTGTTTCTTGGGTACCAGCCCAGCAACTGCAGAGAACAGAGTTTATTTTTTATTTTTTTGCTGCAGCAAAGGGGAACACTCAGCCAGGGTCAGGAAGAATAGACTGTGTCAGACACTGCAGTCACCCGCATCAGCGTGGCCAGAGAGCCACACTGGGTTCACTGTAACTGAGTTGGGACACTCTTTTTTCCACAATATTCTTTAAAGCAATTTTAAATGATAAATGGCTCTTTCGAGACAGAAAGAGCTACTTTCTAAGGGAAATAATACTGGATCTTTGCCATTTCTGAATATTTAAGTGGTTAGAAGGTCAACCAGATAGTCTTGAATTTTATAACCAATCCTTAAAAGTAAGTGAGAAGTTCAACAACAAAAAAAAAAATCTATTAAAATTAACTTTTGTGTATGATATAAAGTAAGCCAGAAATGTAAACAGTCATATCTTCTTAATTCAACCTTTTATGTAAATACATGCCTTTTACCAGATCCCATTTTATTGGCCAGAACTGAAGCCATGGGGTTGTTGGGACCTTGGGACCCTTGCTGCTGATAAGCCAGGGGTGAAGGGCCAGTGGGATGCTGCTGGATCCACAGGTTGTGATTATCTTCTGCTTGTTATCTCTCTCTCTCCCACTTTCCTCTCTTTATCTCTCTACCTCATATTTTGTTGTGAAATAAAATCTGTATTTTTGACTTTGCCATGTGCCCTTGTTTGCCTTAATTTGGGCAGAGGCTGTAAGCGACAATCTGAAGTTTCCCTCATTTGTCACAAAGACAGAGACCAAGACCCTGAAGACGCTGACTGGAATTCTGGCCTGGTTGAGGTGGATTCTGACCAAGTGATTGCTTGCAGCTGTGTTTGCAGCTGTGCTTGCAGCTGTGCTTGCAGCTGTGCTTGCAGTGCTTCCATGATCCACTGCTCGAGAAGGGCCTGACAAGGAGCAGCTTGCTCTGTACACTTACACCTGCTTCACAATATCACAATAGCCCAGGACCTTTCCCACCTCTTGGCCAAATGAACTTTCTGGAGTAATGTGGAAACCCAGGGCACCGGAAATATTTCTCTATCTGTTCTGGGGTGCCAGGACCCCAGGGAGCCCTGAATTTGACCCTCATTCATGGAGAAATTTTCCTAGACTTTGATTTACTAGAATCCACAAAAGTGTGAAATAGATTATAGAGAGTAGTGTAGGTGTATCACTTGGTGAGAAATTTAAGTTTTGGGATTTTTATTAAGTTGTGGATGGAAGAAAGATGGAGGGCACAAGGTGTTGTCCTGGGTTTCTTCTTCATGCTTCTTCTTCCTTCTTCTCCATGGGTTTGGGTGGCATTTTGTCATTGGGCAGAAAAGTCCCCATTGCAGCTCTTTGGGATCAGTTATTGTGTTAAAAGGGAAAATAATCCAGGTGTCAGCTCTTAATTGGATATTTTAGTCTTAAAAGACCTTGTAACAAGAGATTGCTGGCCATTTTGTGCCTCCTAATGAAAAGCTGCCAAATTCAAAGTAATGAGACTGTTTTACTGATAAGAAATAATAAACACCTGAGTCTGAACATGAACTGCTGTCTCAAGTGCCTTCAGTCCAGACCCAGAGACACCGACAACGCGTATCCCAGCAACTGGGACCCCCACAGGGTAACTTTGATTCCCCAAGGAAAATCCTTCTTCTGCCTCACAACCACTGTCACAGATGAAGGCCCCTGATGAACTGAAGGCCCCTCCCAAGGACTGAGACTGAGACCCCTATAATTCTGGCACAGGGAGACTGGCCTGACTGAAGCGAGATGTTTGCCAAGTGTTGCCTGCAGGTGTGTTTGCTGGACTGAGACTGGTTTCCCATAGAAACCAGTCCTGAAACAATGGGTCCCCTCACTGCTGAGATTGACTTATCCTGCTTCAGAGCATGGACTGTCTGTACCCGTTTTCAATAGACTTATTCTCCATTGTCTTTTACCTGTTCCCCCTTGGCAGAGGACTATAACAGACCCCTGAGTTAACCAAGACTTTGAGACTCTCCTCGACGTGACAAGACGGATTCTATTGGCTGGACCATGAGGATTTCCTCTCTACATTGGTAGCTATACCCTTTTCCCTCTTTTTCTTTCATCTCCTTTTCTAATCCCTCTATCACATTTGCTGTGGGCACGTAATAAAAGGTGCATTTGTTTTGATTAATGCTGAAATCCCCTCTGTGCTGTTTTTGCACTCTGAGATCAGTTAATGAACAATCACAACCCCCATTTGTGTGAGCAGATCGTGACAGAGGCCTCTTTCACTAAGGGGGCCTTAGCAGGGATGTGAAGAACCGACATTGCAGTGCTTTTACCAACCTGCTCAGGGAACAGGCCACCCACCACGAGGGTCGGTGTTCATGGTACACCCAAGTCTGTCTCAGGCTGTGAAACAATGAAAGCTGCATCTGCAATAAAATTTTGGGACCCTGCTGAAATACATACCTTGGCTCAACTAATTCCTCCTGGGCTCAGCTGTGCTACAATGAAAGGCTTCAGGCTCCCAGAAGGAGCCAAGCAATCCTCCTCATAAATGTTTCATCATTTTGGCCCCCAGTAGCTGAAGTTAATAATATGAGTACTAAGGGTTCTGAATTCAAGTGCTTTAACTAAAAACTCAAACAGGTGCCTGTTGGCTGTCTGCATCTGAGGAGACTGGAGACTGTAACCCAGTGTTACCCATGGAGCTGAGACACAGTCCTAGGGGCTGCAGCTATGACAAAAAGTACCAGAGAATACATCCAGAATTTAAATCTGACAACAAGAAAACCATAGTAGAAGCTTCCTGTGGATTTAACAGCATCTTTATTCAAAGAAAATGTCTTTCCTGAAAGAAAGATGAAATAAATTAAACACAGGATAATTTGCAGTATAATCAGCTAAATGTCAGTCGGCCACAGGTATTTAACAAGCACGGTGTGACTCCCAAGTAGCTGATTCTTTGTTCTGAAAATGGACAGAAGAGAATTAATAATCCCAGGTAAGTCTGTTAAGAAGCCCAAAGAAATCTCTTGGGGAAAAGAGAAATGTAACAACAAATTAGAAAAAAAGGAGCAAAGAAGGGAACAGTCAGAGGTGCTCAGTTGCTGTGAGCTGGAGTTGCTCATTCATCTCTTGTGAACCATGAAATAAGGGGAATTTTTGATGGAGGAAGTGAAAACTATCAAAGATAAATGTTGGAAGCTAGGTCCTAAATGCACTTAAAATATTTACACAATATGTGAGGCTAATAAATGTTGAAAACTCTTAATTTTTAGGCCTGTTTAAAACATGTATATCTCCAACTTGCACTAGCTATGCAAGTTTATATTATTGTCAAAAAAGTAGAAATATTTCCAGTTTAATTGCCATTATTGCAAGAACTCAGTTCTCTAATTCAAATATTAAAAGTGAAGAAAAACCCTAGAGCAAATGTATTATGTTTTACCTGGTGTAAAACTGAGATTCAAAAAACCTTTAAGGAGTTAAAGTCTCATTGTTGACATCTGGGCTCCAAAATGTCCTGTGCCTTTGTGTGATAGCAAATACCATCTTCTACAAAGCATGCTGCCAAAATAAGTAAGAATTGCCAGATCCTTTTAATAGTTCAGGTAAAAAAAGTTCTTTACTCCCAGTACCTTAATGTACAGGAGAACCTGGACATAAACCTTTTAATGTGACTTTCTATTGGAAATAGTAATACATTTTAAAAGTTTCTCCATCAACAGTCTACCTTTCCCCATTTATTAAAATTAAAGACCATGCTGTGTAAGAGAGGTTCTCTCTTAATTTTTCCATTTTGAGCAGAGATTATGAAGGTGTATTCTATGCTTTGCAAAGTTCTCATTGGCCCATGTTACTTTCTCTATATTCAAAATCATAATTATTTTTCAACCACTATCTCATGTAAAAGAAAGAAAATACAATATTAAGGATTCTCTGTGAAGTTCATAGTGGGATTTATGCATTTATAATAATTGGCTCTGGGTCTGTCTGCACAGGCCTTTGCTGACCTACCCAAGAACCTTGTGCATTGCCCAGTGCAGCAAATCCTCTGAGAGTAGCTACTGAGTGGAAATTTATTATACATGTTAGAAATGGTGCAGTCTTGCCTCTGAGAAAAGATTTGAGGAAAGGTCAAGTAAACACAGTAAGGTACTTTGTAAATAGTGTTTTTTCATTGTCTTGGTAAATTTTGGAGCAAAACAATGAGAATATGGCTTTGTGTTCAAGACCCCAACAACTGCATTCTTCAAAATGTCAATTTTAGGTATCCACAGTCTCATGTTTGACAAGATGCTGTCCAACTTGCATCTCCTTTTATGTGGGGAAAGTAATTTTTTGTGGTCTTGTACTTGGCTCAAAAGGAAAGCAAATATAAGATTCATAATGGAACTGTCTTCATCTCAGGTGTGTCTTTTATTAAGCGGCTCTGGAAAGGGACGTGAGTGAGAGGATGAAAGGATTAGTTCATGCATATGACCTCCTGTCTCCCACTTACATCTTGTCTGTATGACTGCAAAAGCTAAAAATGCTTTATCTTCTAAACCCAAGAGGAGCTTCACAATTAAAAGCTTTACTCTCAAGTTTTCCATTACTTTTTAATTTGATACTTTCCCTTCACCTTGTCCATCAAAGTTCTCTCTGCTTCAAATTTCATCAGTCATTTGTCCATGCATTGATATCTTCATTGCTACTTTATTAACCGATAAACACAGTAACTTAGCTAAACTCCTTAGGTGAATTCCATAGGGCTGCTGTGATATAGAAAGTCAGAGAAATCACAATTCTTGCATATTCTGCCTTTTACACAACACCAGAATTACACTGTTGATCAAATGAAATAGTATACTCAGCAAAATTAGTATCAAAAGAGACAGAAGCAACTTCACTTGTTCTGCTGGCCAAATAAAGCAGACAAATTTTGATGTCTGTTTTAAACTGTCTTCTTCATGCCTTCCTGTCAGCTTGCCTCTAGCATTCTGTGAAGAAAACCTATAATTTTCTCTAAAATTATGCTCAATAAACATCAAAGTTGCTGGGATACAGTGCCTAAATGCATAAAGATCATTAGCATCACTCAATTAGCCTCTCTTGCTCCAGCCATGGTGTCTTGTTGGACAAAATAAATCATAGTTTAGGCACTGCAAGAGTTATGTCAGCTCATTTTTCCAGCAGAGGCCATTATTGCCCATTTACCCATATTTGTGATAAGTCTTTTTTGAACAGGAGCTATGTCCTCTTTTGGAGTCTTAAGGAAGCTTCATAAAGCCATCTGGCCTTGGACCAGCTCTTGGGCTCCGAGCAGCCTTTTCTACTTCAGTGCACACGAGCAATTTCTCTTGGGTCTCAGCCTCACTCATGACATGTTTGGGAAATGTTAACTGCGTCTTGCAATTTTGTAGTCATGTTTTTCAATCTCTTTATTGAGATAAATACATGTTAGGACATAATGCTTAGGGTGTTTTTTAAGGATCTCTTGGGTCCTTATCTGCTGTTCCTGCTGATCTTTGCGCTGACAGATGGCCTGCTCCTCCGTTCCTTGTCAAAGCTTCTATGTCAATATTATAGGAGCTGTGTATCCTTCCTTGTCTCTCCTTCCCAGAATTCATTTTTGGGAGTTTCATCTATAACCTGTTTTCCTCTGTTAAGCCTAAGTAATTTTAATTTCTGCATCAATTAATATTATATCTATGTCATATTCCCTGCATATTCATGGATACTGTTTATCATAAGGATTTCTGACTGTAAATGTATCTGAACAGAGGCATCATCCTGACCTGCAAGTGCCACCCACATCAGTGGCCTGGGGAGTTTGCCTTTACTAACAAAGAAGTGAACATCAAAAATCAGTCTGTCTTCAGTCTCGACTGTTTCTGCCATTCCTTCTTTGCTCTTCAGCCCATCCTCCTGTTTTACATAACAAACTTCCAATTTCTTTTTGCCCGTAAGAACCATCATGTATATTAAAAAAAAATAAATCCATGTATATTTTTTGTTACCTTATCTAGGAAATAGATTCAATCCCATATTTTTCCACTCATGCCACAGGTCCTTTGAACATGCTGTTTCTTTGTTTCTGTCAAAGGCAGCACTTTCCACTTCTGCTGACATCCTTGCTAGATTCAAATTGCAACCATTTACCACTTATTTATGCAAAACTTATTGACATAGCAATAATTTCAATTATTTCATTCATCTCACACTTGCTTTGTACACAGCATTTGCAATGCACTTGCAAAATACAATTGGATTTTCTATGAGAACAATATTAGATTGCAGTGAAAAATCCCTATCTTAAATCCTCTTTTAATGTGATTTCTGGTAATACTATTATTTCAAGGCACATATTTTAAAGTTTTGAGTCACGGTTCTCTGATTTCTTCTTTTATCAGCATGAAATAGATAAACTGAAAACAGCAGAATTACTCAGTAACAACATAAATTTAGGAGAAGTAATAATTAGTCTTTGACTAATGGTGAGAAATAAAAAGATATCATTGAACTGTGTTCATTCTACATTCATGGAGTAGCAATATTATTAGGCACAAAAATCAGCACTGCATTTTGCAAGCGTATTTTTCCCTGCTCTGTGCTATTTTCTGTGTCCCTCTGTGCTATTTTCTGTGTCCAGCCTTGTTCTGTGCTGTCTGGTCCAGCATTACCTCTGCGCGTTCACCTCTACCCCCTCCTGACCTCACTTCCATGGAGATGTTAAGGGTTTGGATGAATTCTGCACTTTAAATCCCACGACAGATCAGACTGGCTGAACCATGAAGGTATAAAGACACACACTGAAAAATACCCTGAGAAATGCTTAGGAAAACAAACATCATATATCAATAATAAACCCAGACATATTTGACAAACTGTAAATATGAGAAATATTTGTGCTTCATTTCTAGAGCGCTGGTTCCATTAACATAGATATTGAACTTAAAAAAACAGATTCTGAAAACAACCTGCAGCAATACTACCAAAAATCAGGTAGTACAGTTGCATGTGCACACTGAGATAACAGTTTAAAAAAAACCCAAAACCTTAATAATTTTTTTCTTATGGAAGAGATTGTAATTGTTTCTTTTCAAAATTGACTCCTACGTGAGAGACATGACTTTAAATGCTTTTATCAGGCCTTCTGAATTAATAGAAATGTGTACTACCTAACATAATTAGTATTTTTCTCTTATCTGCTTTGCCATTAATTTTTTATTATGGTGGCAAACTAAGGATATACTGGCTGCACTGAAATTTCAGAGCATCATTAAATCATAGTGTATGTTACACAAGTTATTTGAAACATCCAGTACAAAAAAAAAAAGGTTTCCTAAATCTTGAAAAATATGGCATGTAAATTAATGTTTTTCTCCCTTTGAAAGCATAGGGTAAATATTTCTGCAAGCATAATATTGAAATGTTAGAACTCAATGGTATTATGTGTCAAAGAACTGTACCCTGCACACTTTTCACTTTCCTTCTCATCCTGTCCAACTGCTTCTTTTCTTCCCTATATGTTTCTTTATGATTTTCCTGACTCTAGGATTCACTTCCAATCCAAAAAACACCACAAATAAACCCACCATATTAAAATAAAATATGGAAGCAAAATTCAAGCCAATCCTTCCCTTTTCCAGGAGTAATTGGCTAGAAGCACCTTATGTCAGCATGAGCACTTTTGACACTGTCCCCTATTGATTTCCAATCTCCCTGATGTAGGTCAGTCATATCAGTGCTGCCCTTTAGCCAATATTAGCAGAACTGGTCCTTACTCGTGTTTCACATTTGCTGGTTTGTTGTTTGCTAATCATTTCTTCTCTCCCTGTTGGGCAGAAGTCTATTTTTTCTATCTTCATGTAGATTTTTAGTCAAGGACTATGCAAAGAATGGACTTGACATAGGTTCTGAACATGGTTTAGGATTTAAAGAGTGCAAATGAAATGGATTAAGTTCATTAGTGCTGGGCTAAGCATAATACAAAGCACACATTTTGCAAAAGTCTGGTATTATTATACAAAGCACACATTTTGCAAAAGTCTGGTATTATTACTGATAACATTAAGGTCCCTTTAGGGCAAAAAGAAAGTATTCAGGGTGATGCCATGTCTCTGCAACAATCTGTTTAGGCCAACAGAAGTGAAATACTGCTGGACTTGTATTGGAGAATAAGTCCAGGCTCTCAAGGGATGGATAATTTTCACTGAGTTATAGGGAATGAAGCTTCATTCCAGAATGTAACTGTAGGAGACCTACAAAATATAGGAGACCCCATACAGTGAGCTTGCACAGTGATGAAGAGACATCATCGTGCTGATAGTAATAGAAAGGAAGGAAGAGAAGTAAAAAAATAGCCAGTAATTTCTATAGGGATAGTAAAGCTAAAGAACTTTTAAAAAGTGATAGGTTTGTTCTATAAAGAAAAATCCAGAAATAAATTCTGAGTTGCCAAAATTCACTGCATGGAATCTTCATCCTGAAATTTTTACTAAAGGAGAATTGGAAGAATTGTCTCTGAAATGTAAAAAAGGTGGGAGGCAGGAAGGGAAGACAAACAGAAAAAGACAGTCATGGAGATAAGAAGTGTGAAAGAGAAAGGGAAAAATATACAAAGAAAATTATGAAATATAAAATTTAAAATAACGTTTAAAAAATCTTTTAACCTCTCTGGACATTTTGGAGAGTGAGACTGCATAGCTTTTGAATAAAATTCTGATTCATTTTTACATTTCTCCAGGGAAACTGTTCTGATGCTGTGGTCTTCTTACATTCAAAGGACATCTATCAAGAGAAGCTCTTTACTTTTAGTATAAGCAGACATATATTGTGTAGATCTGAGAAGTTAATTTTATATAAAACCAGCATCTGATTGTACTGCAGGAGCAATAGGTCTTTTCATGGCATTGCATTATTAACAACATAACCCATTTCCTATAACAATAGTGACATTTTTTTAATCTTCTAGCTAGCTAGAAATTTTTTTCAGCTATTCAGTCATCCATTTTGAGTCCCATAGATTCCCTATTGACAGTGACTAAGATTTGTCCACTGATAATTTTTTTTTTTACTTAGTAGATCCCTTTTCTTCACAGATGTTTGAATTGTCTGTATTACTGCTGGTCTGACTGGGAGCTGTGTGGCCCAAGAGCTGCTGCTGTTTCTCAGAACTGCCTTCATGCTCATTTTATTAATATTACTTTACTTTTCAGCTTAGAAATCATCCCTCTTCAACTAAAGACTATAATGCCCGCTTCCCTTAGGAATTTTGATTTCTATGGAAGGATTTAGAGTAGACAGAGAGTTAGAAAGCCGTGAGCTGTTGTGCTGAGATGCTGATCCCTCAGAGCAGCCAGCCGCACAACTCCTGCCTCCCAGAACTGCACGGGCTGCTCAGCAGCACTGCCTGCCTCACACATTTCATGCTACTGAACTGGTAAGGAGTGAGTAAAAGTTGTGTAAGTGAAATGAGAACGGCCTTTACAGTGGTTATATTACTCCGAGCTGAGAAGGCTTTTATTGTGGCCCAGCAGTACCACCCAGACACCCAGAAGTCAATTGTCTTCCCCACAGAATTCCTTCAAAGCCTGTGTGACTGGGTTCACAGGGGTCCAAGGAGGAGGGAAGAGACAAGGATTTGACTCCACGTTCCAGAAGGCTTGATCTATTATTTTATGATATATATTATATTAAAACTATACTAAAAGAATAGAATAAAAGATTTCATGAGAAGGCTAGCTAAGAATAGAAAAAGAAAGACTGATAACAAAGGCTTGTGCCTGAGCCAGCTGACTGTGATTGCCCATTAATTAGAAACAACCAGATGAGACCAATCACAGATGCACCTGTTGCATTCCACAGCAGCAGATAACCATTGTTCACATTTTGTTCCTGAGGCCCCTCAGCTTCTCAGGAGAAAAAATCCTAAGGAAAGGATTTTTCAGAAAATATCATGGCTCCAAGCCTGAAATTGAAAAACAGGAAAACCAACGACTAGAAAAACGCATTTTGCAATAAAACTAAAACATAGTGTAATAAATATTTCTGTGCCTGATGTAATGAAATGGTTGACCAGAATTTGCTATTGTAACCAGTCACAAGCCAAGCCAAGACTCTTCTCAGAAGCTCAAATCCACCCTTTGAAGAAGTAAGAATGAAAAACATGGTGCCATATTCCTTAAACTTCTGAGATCTCTAGAACCCAACTGGGGTTTCTGGTAGATATGCACATTTCTTTCCCTGCATATACTTCCCAAACAGGACCAAGAATGTTATGAAAATGTTCTTAACAGTATTTTTCCTGGGACCACAGCTAGTAAGCACTAGAACTCTCATGTGAAAAATCTGTCTCTGAAAGCTTTCCAGCTCATTCCTCCAGATTCAAATGACTTGGATGGTCTTCACATAGTCATCTAAGCTTTCAGCTGTTTATCCAAAGCAAACAAATTATGAAAATTCTGAAGTTCTCCAATGCTACTTGCATGATACAAGCACACGTGGCTAATCCTTGCCATATTTAGCATTGCTCTGGTCAATTCCCACAAGAAATTTCATTCTTGACATGGTTTAGGAGCATTTAATCTAATCTGACAATGTTCAGTCCTCTTCCCAAGTCCTTGAATGATTTATTTTGATTTGCCTTAGTAATGTGTCCACTGGTTTTTGATTAAGACATCAGTATGCATATGACCTACATACTTCCTCTTCCTTTTGCATCTCAAGATCTAGCTTTCCACAGACCATTGAGAGTCCTATCTATCCTAAACAGGTCAAATACTATAGTAGTTGTTCCTGGCAGTTGCTGTTAGAAGAAACATTTGGGATTAAGTGCACTGTAATGACTGTTGTTTTTTTCAAATTACTTCAGTGACTTGTACACTGAAAAATTAGATGTAATCTGGCATACTAATAATTTTCAATAATACTTTCATTTGGATTTTAGCAAACTAAAGAGTTTTAAGCAAAAATAGGTGTAGAATTCAAAATGGTTGATGGTTAAGATCTATGAACTAAGGATTGTTTTCATAATCAATTTTCTGCTTTGAAATCTTTAAAGCTCATCAGGTATGGTTCATGGGAAGCCTGAACCTGACCCTTCGTTCCACCCAAGTTAGCAATATTACCAATCTTGCAGTACAAGCATCCATTTCTGATGCGAATCTCAGTAGACATAAATCCTTAATGGCAAAAGCCCAGTTGTTGAAATATGATGTACATCCTTTAATCTTTGCAGTAGAGATATAACTGAAGCATCACAATCTCATAATACACTTGTAGTGGAACAGAGTTCATAACTTAATGACTACAGAATTTAACATCTTTTTAAACAATGTGTTGCTATGTGAGAGCTCATGTTCACACTGAAATCTGCTCTTCAGTGCATGGGCAAATAGCAATATAGGACACCAGGAATAAACATGTTGTTGTTCAGCCTAATTAGAACTAAAGATGATCAACAAATCTCTTGGCACACAAAAAATAAAAAATTAACATCACTGAACCTTCCAAGCCCTTTGTGGCCTTCTGTGCACTCCATAATTTAAACACATGCTCATACACAGTTTTTTTGCCCTGATGGGTATGGTGCTGATTAAAAGAGGTAAAGTCAAGCCAAATACATTGAGTTTGGCTTTAACTTTCTAATGCGTTGCAGAAGGCCATAGATAATTTCTACTGAACAGGATTAAAGAGGTTAATCTGTGCCAGCAGTTGATGACAGGCTTGTAAGGAGAAAAATCCAATGATGCTAAGCCTTCAAAAAGCTCCTTATTAACTGCATTGATGACTGACTTCTCATTAAAGATTACTAATTCTGTCTTTCTTGCATTTCCCCTTTGACCTGAGTAGTTAGAGAGTTTTTAGAACTTCCATGGTTTTTCCCACAAAGAGAAGAAAGCTCTCTGCAAGGCAGGGAACATCCAAGATGGTTTTCAGCTGGAGACTCGAAGAGAAGTCCTCCAAATTAACAGCATTTTCAGAACAATACCCTTGGCTCTGAACAAATCAAAGTCCCACAGAATAATTGTTTCCATGTTGGGTTTGGCAACTCAAAAAATAAGTTACCTAAAACAACAGTAATGAAAAGGCCCAGAAAGTGAATACTCCCACATTAATTATGATCCCCTCACTGTGCCCTTGGTTACAGCTGCTGCTTCTCTGTGCCACCTTCTCTTTGCCACTGGCTGGATGTCTAAGGCCAGCTCCTCTGCTGAGGGCTGCACTGGAGGGGCAGCAAAGCCTCCCTCTCACAGGAGTCTTTGCATATACAGACAAATATCCCAATAACCTTCTGTGGCCAAGCTTACCACTCACACATTTGCCCAGTTTTCTTTCTCCAAAATTATGTATTACTGAGAAGTGAATGGAGACAACTAAAGGAAACGTGGGAATTCATGGCAAGGGGGATGAGTTCAGAATGATTTTGCATCTACAAGAGGGCTTCAATACTTCTTTTAAATTACAGAAACGATAGAAAAGTATAGAACAGACTAGGAGAGAGCAATGGGTCCCTGCAGTGGTGAGGGCTGGCCAGGCTGGTCTGCTGCAGAAACACTTCACTGACAGCTCAGCCCGGGAAGGACAGAAAAGTGGCAGTGAATGCCCTTGTTAATAGCATGTTTTGCCAGGACTGTTTTCTGAAGGCAATTATCTGAAGGCTGATCTGCATTGGCATTAGTGGACGGAAAGAAAAATATTTTCAGTTGAGACTAGAGCCAAATCTACCCTCATCTGCCACTGCTTTGAGAGACAGCTGCCAGCCTGAGTAGCAAGAAGTGAAATATGCACCAAAAGCCAGGACAGCCCCATGCTGGAGGTCAGAGCAGCAGCACAATCAGAAATTTGTGAAGTGATGCATGGTTTTGCAGAACATTCACAAAGAGGAAAATAAATCTGATCTGTTAAATAAATTGCAGTTCCAAAATATTTTCTCAGCCCTAAAATTTACTCTGTCTGAAACAGTGCCTACAGAGAATTCACTCAAGTAGCACAAATGTGCTGGGCACACCATAGGTTTGTGGAATATTTTTCAGTGTTTATGTTGGTTCAATAGAAATAGCTGATTGAACTGTATTGACACTGCATTTTCTAGCGACACTTTCCCCCATTTTATTGCAATTCTGTGCTCATTGCTATGGTATCCTGTGAGAATAATTATAACACTGTTCCATTGAGCACAATGTTCAGAAGTATTTCACTGAGACTTTTATTTGGTGTTTCCAGCCTCTAGCTTTCTCCATTCACTTCTTACATCAGGAGAAATTGATATCAATCTGCTGTGAGCCAGCTTAGCATTTGTTCTTTCTGGATAGTATTATTTGATCTTCTCTATTTATGTTAATGAGGTATGCATTATATATGCATTATTTTAGCTTTGCAGATCATGAAGAATAAGTGAAAATGGAGGGGTTCTCTCCACTGTTTTCTTTTGAAATGTTTAGTCCTTTACATCTAAAATTAATTGATATTCTGCACAGAATAAAATATATTCTTTAACATCTGCTCTTTTAGGTGGATCCAAATACATTGTATCTTCAACATTGTCCATATATATCCAAAAACTGCTAACAGAAAAATTCTTTCTTAAGGAGCCCAGCCCATTTCTCTTGAGATAATGAAGGCATCTAATTGACTAATTACAAATCACATTGGAATAAATGGTGCAGCTCACTAAAGTATCTACTAAATTCCCTTCTGTCTGCTTTTATCAATTTCATTAAACAAAGTCTCCATTTGTTAATCTTGAATTATATCTTATAATACCTAAAACAGAAACAGTGAAAGATTTTTCCAATTTCCCCATCCTAATTTTCATGAAGCACTACTTAGAGGAATGGGATTGATCAATTCTCTGATAGCAGCTTTCTTTAGAGTGATTTCAGTCCAGCTGAAGGATAACTGCCTTTCCTAGTTTGATGATACTAAACAACATATTGTTTTCACTAAGCCTTCCCAACCTATTGTTTACAAACTTCTGCCCTTCTAGTTTTGAAAGCAGAAGTCCCTTTTAGAAAGTAAATTTTTAATTGTGGTTTTTTTTGGTTGTTTTTTCTTGGGGGGGATTTTGTTTATTTTTTCTTCTGGTACATTTTCTTATTTAGAGGGAGCTGTAAAAAGAGAAAAAATGGATCTGAGATTTCCACAGACCTTCTAAGATTATGTTGATGATACTTACTCAATCACCAGCATTGCCAGCATGTTCAGAAAAAAGGTTAAAGTAGATGAGAAAAAAACCAATTAGTCTCTCTGCTGTAGGATGATTAAAACCCCCATGAAATAGATGAGATTACGGAAGTGGAATGAAAGTAAATGAATGAACATGTAGTAACAACACACAGGTTATTTCAAAGAGCATTTATGAAAGACAATGCCAACATCACCAGTTTTCTGAAGCTGTCCATGGCACTTAGCTTACTTATATATAGAAACAGACAATGCTTTATTCCTCACTGTTAGATTTCAGCTCTCTAAGGCTTCGTACTCTTTTCAAACATGCCATGATGCATCTGCTCCATGTCTCTTGCAGAGAAGCTCTGCTCCATGACATGCAGTTAACACAGGTTTTTTTTTAGCTGATATTTCACAGTCAACTGTATGGCCAAAGGGCAGTTCTGATCTTGTCTGAACTCTTAAGCAGGCAAAAAATGCCATTTTTTTCTTCTCACCAGTACTGTGTGGCATTCTTCCCTCTCAGCTTGCTTAAGCTCCACTTAGAGAACCACAAATTACCAAGCTCCACTGCTGCTTTCCAGTTTGAGGCACACGTTCTGTAGTTGGCCCTTCCTCTTAATGTGAGAGGTCTATCCCTGCACTCATGATGAGAAGAAAGACAATGAAACCTTGTAGTTGAATACTCAGAGCTGAGAAAATTGGAGAAAACTGTTCTTAAATGTGAAATTTGAAAATAGTCCAGTAGGTGAAATATCAGGTTGAATCAAATAGCATCTTATAAATATTCATGGCCCTGCACAGAAGGAAAAGGAAGTTAAAAGGTTAACATGAAGATATTACCTCCAATAAAAGCAACATGTGCCATGGAGGCCCATTTTGTTAAACTGCATTCACAGAGTCTAAGTTGTCTTTTCAGACCCATTTAATAAATACTTTTTTTTATAACTAAAAATGACCACAGGAATCAGAATACATGGAAGCAGAGAGCTCTTGTTCCCAGGAAAAAGAAAACTTCTGAGGGAAAATAAATGACTTGCACAACAGGAATTTGTAGGCTTGCTAGAGACTATCATACTGACCATAACTTGCCTCTCTTTTCTCTCTAGCCTGTGATTGCCATTCTTGTGTAATTATCAGATTTTAATTTATGCTAGATTTTTTAAAGTTATTGTATTGATAACTGCAAAAGTGTTCTTCTGCAAGCCTTGCAAATGAATCAGGGGATAATAGCACAAAGAACTTTTCACCACTAAGTCATCATTAACTTGATCTGGTCAAAAACATAATGACAGAAAAATGTTGACATCCAATTAACAGTGCATCGTGGCATATACATTACGAGTATCTGCTTTTAGCCCAGATACTTTTCACAAGATGAGAAACAATCAATTTAATTGGACATCCAGCTTGCCAGCCTTGATAATCTTTAGCACATAATCTTTTATTTTGATTGCAAGCGCTTTAGGGGAGACACTGTTACTGTGCTGGAAAAATTCTGCACCATCATCCTGGTGAGTGCTGTGTCTCTCCCAGACTTGAAACAACTTACTGTGCTATGCTTATAATTGGAGACAAACAAAAGGGCTGGTTTTAACAAGCTATCAAACTACTGCCTTTGAAGAAGCATATGATGTGTATCTGTTATACCTAAATTATTAAATACTCATACTAAGTGCAGAGGTTCATCTTTTGATTCACACAGATTCTGAGTTTGTCCAAAACAGTTTGCTTGTCTGCTGTTATCATGTTATCCAAAGTTTTTCAGAAGCAAACAAGTCTGTTACTAAGAGAGTATGAAGAAGGAAGTAAAATTGCCAATTTCTAAGCCTTAGAGGTCTACCAGTATTTTTGTACTAATGGGAGATAATGCAAAACTTTGAGCAGATTCTTACAGCATTCCAGTCTGAGGGGCAGAAAATTGGTGGCTCACAGTGACTAATCCCATAGGCACTAACCAAACTGCATACCTGACCAAATGCTTAATTCAACATGATTAAAAGAAGTAAGTAGCAGAAATTAGAGAAACTGAAAGAAATTATCTACTGCATGCATGGGAATCTTCTCAGATATCATTTGTTTTCATCTCCACAGTAACATACCTTATTAACTCACCATCTGTGGTACTCTTAGGTTTGCTGGGCACAAGAGGGCTAATAAGACTAAATGGTCTAAGCCTTCTTTGACCTATGCAAAGAAATTTTTCTCTAATCAGAAGATCTGATGAAATAAAACCACATCTAATAAACATCAGATAAATATGGCTTTGGTTTTATGGCTCTCACAATGAGCTGGAGAATGAGGGGACTGATCAGACTTTGGGCACTATATGAATTTGACAGTGACTGAGAGAGAAAGAGAGGGGGGAAAAAAGGAGGGGATTAAAAAAGTGGTGGCTGAGTAACGGTGAGCCAGGGGAAAGGAGCAACCATTTCAACATAGATTTGTGACTGCAGAGGTCTTTAAATCTGGAAAGTGAGTAACAACTGCGTGAAGGGGGGAAGTCAAAGCAGCAGTGAGATGAGAAGGGCAGGGATACCTACTGCAAACAGAGAGGGAACATGGTTGGAGGGAGGAGAGGTTAGGAGTGCTGACAGGCACAGGAGCCGGGACTGCGGAATTCTTCAAACTCGTTTTCTTTTTGAAATCCATCTTTTGATGACACTACCAGTAATTAAGGTCACCACACTAGGGCATTTAGTGTTTGCCGTGAGGAAAATCATGCTGAATTTGACAAACAGTATTTGTGTTTGTCTTAACTCCTCATCAGACAAGACGTAGAATTTTTACTCAGCTTCAGGAATAATTTTTCTTGCCTCTCTAAAAAATCAGAAGAGTGGATGCTCTCACAGGATTTCCAACATATATATAACTTCAGAAGTATCAGCAGAGACTATTTCCAAGACTCCATTTCAGTACTGGAGGTTTACACTTCAGAAAGTATAAATATGAGATGGAGGATATGATTACCAAAAAACCATGCTCTTTATAGGCTTACTAATTTAAATACAGTGCCACAATATATGGTTGGAACAGAGTTTTCACCACCCAGACTAAAACATGAGAAAAGAAAGCTTGTATCTGCTACAAAATACTTATGAGGTATACCTTAAATGGCATCTGAGTACACAATGATTTTTCTAATTTAACTTTTTGTTTACTAGATTATTGTTCTGACCTGGAAGAGACAGGAGAGAAAGATGGCACCAGAGCACAAATGAAGTGTAATTCATGGAAAATAACATACAACTCAGTTTCTCTAAAGATAAGATGGAAAATTATTGAGCTGAGTGGGTGGAGGACCTTCAACCACTGACATTTTGTGAGAGTGATTCCCATTTCTTTCTAATCATCTTTTCTCCCAGCACCACCATCGGCACCAGAATGGGTTCACAGCTCAGCAGCTCCATGGAAAACAGATAAAGCAGCTCCTCAGAAGCCCACTGGAAACAGGGGTCAGCCTGGGCTCTTAAGAGAAATATCTGTTGAAAAGAAAGTTGTACCAAATGATTTATTGGCAGTATTCATGTTAAAAGCCAACAGAATAAAAAAATTGCTTTTAAATAAGAACAGACTCCAGACTACAGATTCAGCTAGATCCTTATTCACAGCTCCAGCTTCAATGTGTGATTTTGCACAGCACACAGAGGATCTCCAAAAGACATCTCTAGGTAGGACATGCAGGCTACATTTTTAAAGCTGGTTCTACAAAGGAAAGCACAGCTCCTGGGAGGGAACAGATTTTGCAACCACAGAAGTACTTTCTCTATCTTTAATGAAAAAGAAGACAGGAATGTAGGACAGTAGCTTTGCATTAAATACAGTTTTTAAAAATATTTCTTTCTTTCTCTGGGCAGCAACAGCAATTAAATATTACTATAGCCTCAGTTGAACTCACTGTTCATATATTCTACTTTTCAATGCATTAGGAGCTTTTGTCCCCTCACTGTCCTGACAACACAGAGCCTAATGAAGTTTTAGTTCATGACCTAGGCTCCTGGATTCTACCTACTGATGACAGATAGGTGTGCATTTCTATCCAGCAGAGCATTTTAATAAACACAAGGTTCCAGTTTAAGAATATTGGCAGAAAAACTGAAACTTATCCTTTGAAACACTTCATAAAGAAGATTGTTGTGAGGATGAAGAGGTGAAACGTTGCATATTTGTATTTGTTACTGAAGAGGAATCCTCAATAGATGGCTTTACTCACAAGATTAAAATTGTGATATGAGGACATGACAAAGGAGGGGCAAAAGGATTTTTAGTTAAATGGTAAGAACCAGCTGAAAATTATTATATCCTTTAAATAAGATTGGAAGGAGTCCACAGATTCTTGGGCTGACTAAACAGTGCTGTCTAAACATCTCTGTCAGTTATCATTACTGCAAGAATTTTCCCATTTTCCAAATAAATCTATCCCAAATATTTCAGATCTCTTTTCTAACTGTGAACTGCAGCTCCTTTATTGGGTAGAGCTTTGCTGAAGCCCTGACCTTGCCCTGCCCAGTGCTTGTTTTCATCCCATCCACTTAGCTGGAGATCCTCTGCTTTTTCCAGGTCTCCCAGGAAATAAGTTGTAGACACTTACTCAGCAGTACTTTTTATCCTATGCTTTCTGCCACCTTCTTGTTATCCATTCTTTCTTCCCTCACTCCTCTCTTTTGTCTGGGATTTTTTGAACACTAAGAAAACCTCGTAGATGCAACAAAATACTGGATGTACCCAGAGCAGCCAAAAGATTGGAGAGTCAATATAATAGAATTTTGGCCAATCAAAACTCATTGCTGCAATTTTGAACTACCTGTACTGGCTTCATTGCTCTGCTTAGAGTCTGTGGAAGGTATTTAACAAGCAAGAGTGCTCATTCAGCTATTCTCTCCTCTTTTTCCTGTTCCTCTGGAAGTGGCTTAAATAGATTTCTCAAAACAGCACTGGTGTCAGGCACCCACTCACCATTTATCTTCCCAATTAATCACAATCATGTGTAGTTTAAAGCAGTTCCTGGTCTTTTTCCCTGAAATGAAAGAGTCAGTCTTTTCATGAATATTATTGGTCATGAATCACAGTGATTTCCAGTCATGCCATCAATTATGAACACAGCTGATTGAAGCGCTGACAGAGCTGCCTCTTTTCAGTGAGACTCCTGCCATGAATTTCACTGGCCATCAATCACTGTTTCATCAGAGAAGAGACTCCCCTCACTCCCCTCCACTGACCTGAAGCCAAGGCACCGGTATTGGCTTCCTGAAGTTTCCAAGCTATTGATGTCATAAATATACATCCAGCATCAGTTAACCAAGTCAAGTGCTGCCTCTCCCTGTGCCTACAACGCTTTTAAATCTCAGATCAGGTTGTCAGATCTTTGCATTAAACTGGCATCATCAGGGAAATCAGCAGAGCTTCCTCTCCAGCCTTAAGATCTCATGCCAAGTCAATGTGCTCCATACTTTTCAGGGGGGAGAGACATGGATTCAGCTGTCTAAAATGTGATTCTGTTTTCTCTCCTCAGACACACAAAAAGTGCTGCCTCCAAGCTGTTAGTGAGTGCTTTTGGGATGTACACTGCTGCACAAATGATAAGTAGTAGCCAAGATCTATCACTTTTGTTTCTCAGTGATAGCATTCATGGGAAATGAATCTTGTGCTGGACTATGTGCAAGGAAGAGGAAGACTGGGAATTTGAATTGTTACTAGCAAAAGAGCAAGAAAATGGATTGCCTCTGCTGCCTGTAACTTTAAACACAAAGCAGTGTGAGAGCACAAAATTCAGTAATTCTTCTGGATGTTGTGTAAGGGAAAACACAGTTAAAAAAAAAAAGGAGGCTAAATTTGTTTCCTCTTTAGATGATGAAGTATCAGTCTACAAGTGATGAAGGAAATCTGCACTAATGTGAACGAATTCATCAATTCTTACAGCACCCACTTGTCACCCACACAAACACATTAATCACAATGCAACAAATTTTACTTTCATAAATTGCGTTGATGCACGATCAGCCTGTCACTTTCAGAACCAAGGCTACCCAATAATGTCACTGCCTACCCAGTTCACCGCTTCTGGTACCTACAGTCACTTCCATCACTTTCAGCTGTGATCTTCAGCCAGATGTGAATGATCCCTTCCCCTATTTCAGCTGCCATTGGTTTTTCCAGACAGAACCAGCTATCACCATCTCTATTAACCACCAAAGCATGACCTTTACTCTTCACCTCTGGTTTTCACTTACCAAGAATTCTTCCTCATGACGTCCTGACATTACCATTGATTCCTTCAACTACACCAGTTCTCTGAATCATTCTTTCAATAGCTGGAAATCTGAGGCTTAGCCCTCATCCATCTAGGTTATCTAATCCTTACAGGTATCAACAGAACTGCAAGAGACCTGTGGTGCACCTTTAATGCCAGGTCTGCATGATGGCATGAGCGGTCTGGCAAAGCCAGGCACCCTGGAGTCTGAAGGATGCTTAGAGATGCACCTGCTCAAGAGCCATCCCAGCAGGGCCTCTCTTGAGGTAGACAACACTAATTAGAGATTTTAACAAAGCTGGAGTAGCTGGTTTATACAGGCAGCTGCAGAGCTGTCTACAGCCTGCTGTTTTGTCCTGTCTAGAGGCCTCCCTGTAAATCCCTCCTTTCCCCTGCAAAGTTCATCCAAACATGTTCACTTCTGGTTCTTAGTGTTCTACTGCTTAATCTTGGACTTGTCTGGTGCACAACTGCCCATACCAGCCCAAGGACTCACAAACCATATTCTATCTGCTGACCCTATCAACCAGCAGAGCAAGTGGTCTCAGCTGAGTTACCCATGATAGTCAGCAACTAACAAAATTCTAACTCTCCCTACTGCAGTAGGGCCCCCAGAGCAGCAGGAGAGAGCACTCCCCTCTGTGCTAGCAGTGCCTCATCCTCTTTGGTGTTAGTTGGGGAAGGGGACTTTGACAAAAGAAGAACTTTGACAAAATTATTGTTGGAGCCATCTTCTTGGGCAAATGGGAGTAATTATCTTATGTGAACTCAAAAGATGATCAAGCAAGAAGTACAAATCAACTGCACATGCATGTAAGAAACACTCTGTACTGACAGGGCCAAAAATGCCAATATTTCCAGTAAGATGAGCAGAGTGAGTTATGACTGTCCATTATGAACAAAAGAACTCTGGTCAGCTAAAACATTTTCCAGTACCTAATTTAACAATTTTCCAAACCTTCCAAAGTGATTGAGACAGTAAATTGTTCACTTCCACCAGAGAAGTTCATGGGAGGTACTGTAACTATATCAGAATACAGATTCAGAAATGACAATTCATGTGACCTTTTCCTCCATTTGCCTCGTGAATAAATATCCATTAGTTTAACAATAATGCAGATGATCACAGCCTATTGCCTGTTTTCAATTCACCTGAAGCATTAAACTTACTGGAAAAAATATTCTGAACATTTTAATATAAGAGATATGAAAAAAAGAAATCATTATTAGTCTAGGGTTAACCTAAGTCCCATACCTGAAATACTTTGCATTTTGCAAAAGAAAGAACTCTTGACTCAGTCTCAGCAAAGGGTGAATGACCTTAGACTTAATTTCAGATAGATAAGGTCTGTCAAGATTAGAATAAGATTATTGAATGTCTCCTTTCTTTTTCCTTGAATTGATATAGTACATCCCACGACACAAAATCAATAGTGTCTAAAAAATGTAGACTGAACAGTCTCCAAGAAAATAAGAGCACGAGGAATTATGAATGCACCACACAGAACTCCCAGGAAGTGCAATTTAGCAATGAAAGACAACATGCTTTGGTGCAGAGGTCATCACCAGGCAGAACACAGTGGATTTCCTTCCTCTGATGGGGAAAGCTGCAAAATATTGGACTATGACAACTCCACTGAGAGCCTGGGAAGGAGAAGCACTGAGACCTCTCTTCCCAGTGTTATTGCTATCACATATAGTGCCTGTTCCCTTAAGTCTCATCTGCAGTAGTCCCAAAAACTAACCCTATCTCTCCACTATCCACCTGCTGCAAGGGTTTTAACACATGAAAATTAATAATAAATGGTAGACAATGGCCACTCATTTAGAAGTAAAGATCACCTTGCCCACTCTGCTTGAGTCTACATAGAAAATTTTCAATGATTACTTAGAATATATGCATTTATATAAATTATAATCATATACAGATAATCTCCTCTGTTGAAGTGCAATGGAAGGATGCACAACTTTGTGTGGCAGACTAAAATCCTATGTCCTGTACTTATTTTTGGTACTACCAAGTTAAATATCCCATCAGGTTCTTTCTGAGGGATGCAGATAACTTTTTCATGTTTGGGAACTACAAGTTGAAATTGTTCTTCTGTTACTTTCTATTTCTTTCTTCTTTGTACAGATGTGCACTTTATTTCCTTTTCTCATCAAACGATTTTAGAAAAAAGATTGTGCAATCAGAGCTGATTTAAGGCCTGAGAAGGGTGATTTAAAACTTTAAAAAAAGGTCTGTACAATATTCAGTCTGATCACTGTACAGTAGGTGTGCCATAACAAAATAACTAAAGTCATAAAGAAATCCTCCATCTCCAGCTAGGTCCTGGGCCCTATGGGTTTCTGATGATGACAGACTGTGATGAAGCCCTTGTTTAGTATTTATTTTTCATTTGTTATTGCTCTCCCCCATTCCCTTTGGCTTAGTTCACCTACCCAGGAAACCCTGAACCTTCAAAGACACTTCCTTGCCTCCCACTAACCAGGCTGGTGCCATTACATGCCTTTTAGCTTTTCCAAGGTCAGAGCTTTTGGTTACACATTTGAATCAGGAGAGGCCCTTTTGTAGGTAAGGCAGCCTGCACAACAGGCTGTGATCCTGACCTGCAGCTCCTCACAGCACTGTGCGGTGGATAAATAATGGTGATGCCAGTCACAGCACAAAAGAGATACCTTCCAAACAAAGATAAAATGGACAGAAGATTGCATTCCTTGCTGATGATTTGAATGATTTAGCAGCTGGTTTTCCTTACAGCAAGAAATGGTATATACCAGATAAGAAGCTGTAGGAAAAAAAACTTCACTTACTATATGCACCACTGGAGCTTGTGGCAGGTGTACATTTTTAGAAAATTATGTCCTTAGCATTCCTATTTTTGCAAGTGTTTGTATAAAGGCATATTGTGTTCTAATTTATTTTTAATGCACAACTTACCCCTCACTGCCAGCCATTCTCTGAATGAAATGTTGCTTCTCCATGAGTATTTCTGTATAAATATTTCATAACTGAACTAAATAAAAAATCACCTTATAACTACTTAAGGTTAAAGTGCTGAAAAAGTGCAACAATTCCATTCAATTTTATTCATTTATTCATATTTAACATAACATTATATGTTATTTTGTAAGGAAATCTCTTTGAGGCAAACACACAGTTTTGCTCCAGTTTCCACTAAATGACAAGAAAATAAGTTCATTTTCAACATGAATTGGAATGAAACAAATCTGTAACTGATACGGGGCACCTGTGCTATAATTTAAATTATGGAGTAATGGCTGGAGACCTATTTAAATGGGGTATTAAAAAACCAAGCAGCTTTCTACACTGTACAGACTCTAGTCCCTGAGTCCCATTGAAATAAGGGTGTGATAGGAAACCAAACACATATAGAATATTTTTATTTTTAATGCAAGACAAATTACCAGCGTGGAAAATTATCAAGAATACATTTTATGATCAAACTGCATCCTGTTTCAACACTCTGTAAAAAACAATCAATTTTGTGTCAATAGTGGCTATCTGTATTTGGTTTTAAAAAGACATTTGAAAAGTGGGACACTTACCATCTGAAATCTTGTTTTATAAACACAAAGGAAGAAAAAGAAAATTATGAAGATGCAGAGGTGTTTAGGGTATACACCTGTGAGGACTTTATTCCTCACTTATCTATCTTTATGATTGAGAAAGTCCAAGTAAAATTATTTCCATGAAATTAATAAGAGAATAGACACAAAAAAGTTTCATTGCAGATTGTAAACAAGCTCTGGAAGCACAAGCATACAAAGTGTCATCAGTATAAAAGCACAAAAGAAACAAGATAATTGCTGCAAATCACAACTGGTGCCTGTTGAGCAAGTCTGTTGCCACTGCTGAAGAAGAACCTTTTCCTTCAACTATCATCAGAATCAAAATCTCATAACTAATGTCTTTAATCAGTTTTGCCACAAAGAGTAAAGGCCTCAAGGGTCTACACAGCAATTCCTTTTCACAAGGAATATTTACTAAAAGCCTGACTAATTCAAACTGAAATATATTTGTTTTGCTCTAAACTACAGGATGAGAGAACCATCATCTTCAGAAGCCAAGAGAATCTGGGCCTCAGCCCTGCAGACAAGGTTAACCACATTTCATGACAAATAATTAAAACAAACTAAGGGTACTTTGGCAAATTTGCAGAAGCAAAGCTTGCCAAAATTAATCCCCACTGAAGGCTGAAACAAAAAAGAAGGACTTATGAACACTCTGGAACAGAGATACTATCAAAGGAAATGAAATTGAAGGAAAAAAAATTGAGAAATTTAGTGACTACAAGAAAATGGAGCAGGATTACATCTGGCGCAGTGCAAAGGACCAAAACAGGCCAAAACTGTGCTCACAGATGTGGCAAAAGCAGGGGAAAAAATCAAGGAGGAAGACAACTTGGAGGGGAAGATATGAGGGACATGGCATGGATACTTAAAACAAAAAAAAATTGCCAAAGTCAAAAGCCATGAAAAGGCATGTATGCCAACAAGTTCAGGGACATGGACCAAAGCTTGCCAAAATTGTCCCCACTGAAGGACGAAATGTAAAAGAAGGACTGGGTTCAGTGAGTCTTCCCTGAAATGCTAAACCATCTGTCAAGGTGTCGTGGTTTTAGCCGGAAGTGGATTTCTGGGATTTTGTGGTCAGCCCAATGGATGCTCAGGTTTGATATTGACAGCTGAATTGACCACTGGGATTTGGATATGCCTCTGAGAACACACAGGGGCTAAAAGCAGAGCTCTCCCCTGAGACGTTCTCTTGGGATTTCGGCGAGGGAAGCAGGTCAGACCTCCCCTGCCCAGCTGTCCGCTGCTGGGCGGTGGAGGGGAAAGCCACGGGCCGTGAGGTAGGCCAGGCCTGGGACAGAGATGGAAGGTAGGCCTGGCCTGGCCCAAGGGTGGGAGAGACAGACACCGGGAGCCATTGGGCAGCCCCCCCACCTCAGGAGATGGAGAGAGAGAGAGAGACGGTGCCTGCAGTGCCTGGGACTGGACTGTTACCTTGAAATTTGATAATTTGATATCATGTGCTGCCAGCACTGCCCAGTCTGTGGAGAAGGGGAGGGGGGGGGGGGGGGGTGGGTTTGCACCGAGAAGGAGTCCGGCCACTTGTGAGAGCTTTTAACCCTTTTTTTGGACAATGAGAACTTTGCAGAGTATTGACCTTTCCTGGAGAGGAGATGGAGTGAAGTATGAAGAGGGAACTGAGCAAGGGTTAAAGGTCTGAGCAAGGGAGAGATGTGAGAAGAACCCTGGGTGGAAGAGATATTGGAGTGGCATTTTTGCTGGACACTTTTTGTATAGCCATGGACTGTTCCTTGTGATACAGAGACTGCTTTCAGGGGGAGCCGTGTCCCGGAGTTAGGAGGGCAGTTTGGAAACCCCCAGGCCCCAGGGGGTGCAAAAAATATGGGGGGGGACAGGTGTCCCAAAGTTGAAACTGTGCTTTTTCAGAGAGGGACAACGAATCCTTAAAAGACAACCCTCAGAGTAGCTCTGGTCGGTGTTGAGTGGTGAGAGCACTGAACATGGAAAAGGAAGAAGTTACCACGGCCACAAGAAGGACTCCTCCTCTTAATGAACTGAAGATTGAGTATTCTGAAAAAGGGGGTGCTGGACTGAGAGTTGGTTGTTTTGGAAGATGTATTGTATTGGGAATTTGGTGGGAGGAGGAGATGTACTTGTAAAGTTTTCATTTTCCTTGTGTGTTTTTTTCTTTTCTTTCCTATGTAGTGTAGTGAATAAAGTTTCTTTTCTTTCTAAGTGGGAGCCTGCTTTGCTTATTCCTGGTCACATCTCACAACAGAGACCAGGGAGAGGATGTTTTCATGGGGGCACTGGCATTGTGCCAGTGTCAAACCATGACACAAGGGAAATAGAAAACCATGTCCTGTGTTTAGAAGGAGCTGAACTGAGTAGGTGGGCAATGAATTGCATTGCATTCTTCCAACTAACAAGTATCACAAACTTAAGCAGGCAGGAGAAGAGCTTTTCTCCTCAAACAGAGAAATATCCCCACAGGAAAACCAGTGTCATCCCCTCTGACTGAATGGATATGAATTAATCCCTTTTCCTCATTACAGGGTGGTATATTTGCTATGTGTCAGCCCAAGCACATTTCACCCTGAAGCTGTATTGCAGATCTACCAATGCCAGCTTGAGTTCTGGGCAGGGAGGCCTCACTGGATTTAAACTGGACTTGACCACATTCAAAATGAAAGTATTTCCTCTACTTACTCCTTCTCATAACTGCCTTCCTTGCCAGGTGTCCTCACTCCAATTCCTGCTGCTGGTTCCTCATGTGAGGCTCTTTCCACAAGTTATTTCTGCCTCTTTATCCATCCCTGCTGCCCACTTGCTGCTGGTGCTGCTGTGCTGTAACACTGACTTTTCAAGGCAAGTGCAGCAATCCACAGATGCTTTTGGCATGTGAAGTCTTCTTTGTCATCTTTACAAGGATGCCCAGGCCCTCCAGAAACAGTTGGATTTAATCAGTGCTCTGCCACAGCAAAAATAGTTCATCCAAATCTTTAGCTTTCTTTAAAAGCACAATAGTTCTGTGTGAAATGCAAATGAAATTTCTTTAGGTTAGCTGTCCCCATGATATTTGCTGAAAAATCCCTTTGCCAGGATTTTTCTCCTGAGAAGCCTCAGAGGAAAAGAAAAACAATAAATATCTGCTGCTGTGGAATGCAACAGGTGCATCTTTTATTGGTCCATGTTGTTTGTTTCTAATTAATGGCCAATCACAGCTGGCTCGGACTCAGAGTCACAAGCTTTTTTTATCATTTCTTTCTATTCCTTCTAGCCTTCTGATTAAATCCTTTCTTCTATTCTTTTAGTTTTAATATATCATTCTAATATATATAATAAAATAATAAATCAGCCTTCTGAAACATGGAGTCAAGATTCTCATCTCTTCCCTTGTCCTGAAACCCCTGTGAACACCACCACAGTTAGTTAATTATTATTCATTTCCTTCATATTTCTTTACCCCAACCACATATCCCTAGCATGTAGACTGCCTCTCTGTGGGATTTTTCTGGGGTTCTTTTTTAATCCTGACACATAAAAACATACATGTACATTTGCAATAATCAATGTTAAAATGCAGTCTTATGCTCGCAGGTTAGCACAACAAAACACAGGGCAACCTGGGGTGAAGGAGCTGCAGTGTGTGGCCAGTGGGTAAAACAATGAGACCTTCACAAAACAGCTTTCCCAAAGAAAAAAATTGCTTGAAGCAACACTCTCACCATATTCTGTGCCTGAGTGTTTCACAAATTGCCCTGGACTCATGGCACCACTGAGCAATTACAGCCATAAAGTTTCCAGACAACTTTCCAGACTTGTGTCAGACCTGAACATGCTTTGAATTTATCTCCAGACCTTCACACCTACTTTGGAAACATTTTGGAGAAGAGGTGTGCAGTAGTGGGTCTTTTCCATAAATAATCTCCTGGACCCTGTGGATACACAGAATCTTAACACTCACTGAATTACTTTCATGTGTAGCTGCAAGGATTTAGGGGCAGACACTAACAGAAGCACCACTGGCACAGGGGAAGCTGTCTGGCCTTCAGAGTAGCTGGAAACTCCAGAACTCACTGAGCA
This sequence comes from Emberiza elegans, assembly GCA_024865655.1. NCBI lineage: Eukaryota > Metazoa > Chordata > Aves > Passeriformes > Fringillidae > Emberiza > Emberiza elegans. Next base: position 127,605 of record JALJVW010000163.1, read on the forward strand.
GGATTAGCAAAAATCTAGATGTTAACAGACTTGAAAGACAAGGCTCATTTGCTGCCCCTTCAGGCTCCCAGAGCTTCTCGTTGGTGAGGAGGAGCTTGTGAAATGAGGCTTGCACTTCTGAGGAAAATATATCCATAGGCTGCTGCAGTGAGGAAAGCAGAAATTAACTCAACAGCTGTAGAGCTGTTTAGAACTGTAGGTGCCGAAGCAGTTTATGATACTGCTGGCACTTGAATGGAGGCATTCACACAGCAGTTTCAAAGCACCTGCACTGTTCTGTGTGCATGAGCTCCTGCCCCAAATGGCTCAGTGTCCCTCCAGTCACTGCAGAGACCGTCTGGGTACTGCTCCAGGTACTGCACTGTTACAGCAAGGAGTTCTCAGGTTCAGGGCTAGGTCCTCAGTCCTGATCAACCACAGCACAGTCTGGCTTCATTTTGGCACTTCAGCTGCCCTCCAGGTGAAGGAACAGGTCACGGATATTTGAACCCATGTCCAGTTGCAAAGTGGATGCACCTGCACAGTGCCAGTGTCCAGCTGGCTGCCCCAAGGTACCTGAGCACATCACTGAGCTGAACAAATCTGTCACACCTACCCTCAGAACCAAGATGTTCAGCTCTGTGCCACCCTACTGTTGTCATTGCAAAAGTTCCATACCTCCTCAGTGATTTCTCATGGGCCCTCCTTGCAGCACTGACTTCTCCACAGCACAGCCAGCAAACTCCAACCCTCTCCTCGAGTACCAAACCCACTCTTTTATAGCACTCTTCTTCTTATTGGACACAGCTGTGGCCTATTGAGGGCAGACCTGTTCCCAATCTTTGGTGATTAGTACAGCTGCAGCTCCTCAGGTGTGAGATTACCTTCTGCACTATCTTTATTTTCTTACATTCTATCCCCCCACATCCTACCACAAGCCAGACCTGACAAGCTGAAAGCAGCCCTCCCATGTCATAAACTACTTACAGTATCGTGTATAGAGCAGAGTTCATGAATCATGTGTAAGGCAAACACTCTGCTGTGCAGTGCACATATCTGAAAAACTCTGCAGACTGGTCTTTGGTATGGCCACATCCCTTCCCAGCCCCACCAGTAACACATTGCCTCTCACACAGCAAAAAAGACCAGCTTCTCCTCACCATATTGAAATAACAAAAGGTTCCTACTCCTCTCCATTAGTCTAAGCAGTGAGCTGATCATTTGGGTGTATTTCAGAGCAATATAATTTCTTTCAGCATCCTGAACAGACTCTTTCAGAGTCCTGAAATGCTGATTTGTCATCTGTTTACCAACAGATGTTTTGGGAACTCATTTTAAAAGTATGGTTTCAGTCTATTTTTTTTTTTTGAAGTTAAGCCATTATTTGAAACAGATCTAATAAAGGTAATGCTTGATTAATATTTTGGGGGCACTGAGTTTTTTTCTTCTCTCTTTTTCAGAAGTTCTCAATGTTTCAGTTTGCTTCAGATCAATTGTTGTTCCCAACTGCATTTCTTTTTCATTCAGGCTTTATAATAAATAGAAAGGTGGTGCAGTCATCTCAAGGAAAATAACCAAACAGCATTAGAAAGGCTTTGAGACACATTTTGTCAGAGGCATACCTAATGCAGAGGACCAGTAGGAGCCTCTTCGTGTTTGTGTTCCCAGGATTTCCCAGGATTGCTTGAAATCAACTCACATGCTATGGGGAAATTGGAGAGAAAGGAGAAGAAGGGACTTAACCAGGGCACTGTGGGTAATCCCCTTCATTCTGGTGTTTTACAAGTCTTTGGTCATCTTGAATGTGACCTGTCTATTGGCTGCCTGTGCTCCTTGTCAAAAATGTGTTAGCTGACAGTGAGCCATGGTCATGAGCTTACTACGCTGAAAATCATGTCCAAATGAGATATAGACTATTTTAGTTGGAAAAGACCTCTGATATCATCAAGTCTAATCATTAACCCAGCACCACTGTGCTCATCACTAAACCACATCCCCAGATGCCAGATCCACATGCCTTTTGAACACCTGCAGGGCTGGTGACTCCACCTCTTCCTGTTCCAAAGCCTGGCCACCCTTTCAGTGAAGATGCTTTTCCTAATGTCCAATCCAGGCTGTGTCACCTGGCACAACTTGAGGCTATTTCTTCTTGTTCTACTTCTTGTTACCTGGGAGGAAAGACTGACCTCCTTTGCTACAGCCTCCTTTCAGGGAGCTGGGGAGAGCAATAAGGACCTTCCTGAGCCTCCTCTTCTCCAGGCTGAGCACCCCCAGCTCCTTCAGCTGCTCCTGATCAGGACTGTGCTTGAGACCCTTCCTAGCTTCTCTGGACACACTCCAGCCCCAGATGTTTTTCTTGTAAGAACAGGCCCAAAACTGGGCCCAGGATTTGAAGCGTGGCCTCAGCAGTGCCCAGCACAGAGGGACAATCCCTGCCCTGGCATGTGCTGCCTGCCTGACCCACTCCACATCCAGGTTGGTGCCAAGAGCAGTACTGACTTGCCTTATATTCATACACATTACCAATGTAAAGGAGTTTTAAAGGCTATTTAAATACAGAATATTTAATCACTGAATAAGTGCAAGTTATCTGAAGTTTAATAGGAATCACAAAATCTTTTTCCTACTTATTTTATACTTTCTCAAACTTCAATATTTTGTCAGACCAGAAAGTATGCTTTGAGTGCTGGAAGTTGGCACAGAAAAGTGGTGCAGGCAGTTTTGCTGTAAGGCACATCTGAAATGTAGTGCAGTAAATTTAAAGGAAAAAAGTCCTCACCAGAGACTGTCTTCCCTTCCTTCTCAATTGTAGCCATGCCATTGAGCAGAGAAAGAATAAAATTCATTCTATTACTATCTCGAGGAGCTCCAACACTCAAGACACACACACAAATAAATAAAAAAACCCAAACCAAACCAAACCAAACCAACAAAAAAACCAAAAAGAAAACCAAACAAAACACAACCAAAACAAAACCTCACAATATTTTCATTTTTTCCTTGCCATTGTCTCCCATGCTTACCTCCAGCTCTCCAGCTAACTGGTGCTTTTCTTTCTCCCTGCATAGCTGCATAAATATATGTATTAGCATAAACATTTTTCCGTTAGGCAACTTCATTTAAACCAGAGTTTTCTCCCAGATTTTGAAGGAAAGAGAACATCATCCATCATCCAGAACTCGTCAGTACCTCCCCAGCACTGCTAGCACTGCAGCTTGCTCTGCTTTGCAGAGATTTTCTTGGTCACAGCCCTCCCAGAGTGGACCAAATTGTTGTTGAAAGTTCTCCTTCTTAAAGTAAACAACTTAGTGCCTGGATTGACATTGAATTTACCTAAGGATGAAAAAGCAAACCACAACCTATCCTTCTCCCCCTCAAGGAGCATTCCCTACTTCAATCCTGCTCCTTTGGACAGCAGGAGCCCTGTGCCTGCTGCCTGATCCCACAGGCACAATTTTCCTGGCACTGCTTGTTCCATCAATTCCCCAGATTTTTAGTGTATTTTTAGTATTAGTATTTATTGTATTTTTAGTGAGCAACCAGCGTATTCCAAAGAAATATGTTAGTTTCTTTTTGCTAGTTTAATCTCCCTATCTGAAATGATTTCTTAATCCTGGAATACAGTGTGATTTGTGTGGCAGTGCAGTTTTAGAAGTTTTGCTTCAAATTAGCCCAGGAAACCTCTACATACCAGTGGTAATTATCTATGTTAGCTGCTGTTTACACTGGTACAAGCTCAACCCACATAAATTCTATCAAAGTTACTCCAGAAGTTTCCAAATGAAAGTATACATCAGTTTAGGTTTTTTTAAACAACTGCAAAAATACATACCATTTAAACAAAAACATATATTTGTTTAAATATATAGTTAAACAAAAATATATACCATTTAAACTGGTAGCATTCTTGTTTACACAAAGAAGGTAAACATGTAAACCAGATATCTGTAATCTTTTATGAACAAAACAAATAAAATAGAAAAAATTTCCTCAGTCTATGATACAGATTCTCTTTTATCCAGGTTTTACCATGGAACCAGAACATTGCCTACTAAGAGATGAGGATGACAACAGTTGGAAAACAAAATTAGAAAACAAGCAGGGTGATTCCAGAATTCCTGGAATATGCTAGCAGCTATCTTTTCTCTTGAACTGGACTGAAAATTTTTTTTTGATACATATTTCAGGGCACATTTCACAAAATACACATAAAAGATCCTGGAAGAAACTTAAGAAATCCAGTTTTGAATCCCTTAAACAATTCAAAAAGCAGATAACATTTTTTACAGGATACCATATATAATGGTGACATTAATGATAAATCATCCATTGAACCTTCTTTACAGAACAAAAAGAAACTACTTAATGTGGTATGAGGTTAAATTTTACTCTGTACAATGTCAAAAAAGTCAAAAATAGTGAAAGCAAATGGGCCCAGTTATAAAGAGGATTATTTATGCCATGAGCCCAATACTAATAATAAAAACTACAACTATGGCAAGTACAGTTCTTCTAGAGGATCAGCCCTTGACTTTTGCTGAGCCATAACTTTTGACCCTGTGGAGTAGAGAGGAGAGCCAGCTTCATACAGGACTGAATCTGACACTGTGACCAGATAAAAGCAGAGCTCTGGATATTGACACAGCATTCAAATGGTTAATTCACAGCATAATTTACCATCAGAGGAATAGATACATGTGCCAGTCCTGTGACCAGAAAGAAAACTTTCAGACTAAACCAACCTCAAATAAAAAGTTAAGAATTGGAAATATGAATCTTATTTGCAGCAAAGATGCTTTTCATTTGAATGACAGTGCAAAAGCATTCAAGAGGATATGAATTACATTTCCTACACTTTGAAAGCTTTTCATCTTGTCAAAATGGTATTAAGAAATTTCCATATAAGTATGGATCCAATAACTTAACCAAGTACCCTGCCTAACTGGGTCACCTGATTTTTTTCCTAATCAAAAGATACAAGAATGAGAAGGTACAAATGGCTGCTTTTTTTGCCTCTAAAATTAATATTGTCAAATGTTTTCCTTTCTTTTTTATCCATCCTTCTATCACCTGTGAGAGAGGGAAGAAGGAAGGAGAGGACCATGTTCTAACGCATTAAATAGAGTAATAACTCTGCATACAAGGTTTCCTGCTGGAGCCACTGCAGTTATTCTCCTTTCTCTCTAAACAAAGAGTCAAACTGCATTTTTATTTCCTTCATAATCAACCCAATTAAACTGCTTTAAAAAGCATTTAGGAAGCAAATGGTTTCAATGAAACCCTAAGAGTGTGGGGACTGTCTGACCTCAGGCTGTCTGGCCCAATAGGACAGAAAGGAGAGAAATCCTTTGAAGATCTTGTCTTTGGGTTTTCTCAGGCAAGAGGCAAAAGAGGCTCTTTGGAAAGACCTGGTTTCCAAGGACTGCCAAAGGGGAACTGTCAGGCTGGATCTTCACTTTGGTACTGCCACTTTTAAAAGGTACAAAATTGGCATGCACATTTGGCTGGCTGAACTTTGTGAGAAGGGCTATTTACCTTAAAAAGAACTAGAGCTTATGTCTACAAAGATTGAATCTTTGCAAATACTTACATACATGCATATTTAAAATTGTGTTTGAAGTCAATTGTACTGCTTTTATGCATACTGCTGAGTGTGTATCCATGCACTTGCAGTTATACAAGCATTTATTGGTAGAGAGAAGACATATATTTGAGAATGTTTCTCATGAATCATATAGATCTGCTTTAGCTATTTCTTGGGAAAGGCAGTATACTGCTTATTTTAAGATATTCTTTCTCCTGATTACAGTTCCAGGCATACTGCCCTCATCAGAAGAGCAGCAAGTGGAAGCACTATCAGGACACATAATTTTTAGAAGGTCACTTAAGTAACAAGAAAGCAAAACAGTCCTCTACAGTTTCAGTAACTTATTATTCAGTTATCTCTTAAGGGAAGAAAAAGAGCACACTTTATCCTTTCATATCCCCAAATATGCAAGATTCATAATTCTCCTAAGGTTCAAAGACTTATTAATTATTTGTATTTCTAGTTCACTAAATTTTTTTGCCCTGAGACACTTCATCACCAGAATGACAGTCAATCCCAAGAGTGCTGCAGGGCAGTCAGTCTGTTTTGTCTGCTAACCAGACTGATTGGCAGTAAAGCAGTGCCCCAGCACGAGAGTATTAGGATAGAAGCACAGAATTATAGAATATCCTGAGCTGGAAGGGACTCCAAAGATCAGAGTCCAGCCTGGCCCTGCACAGGATAATCCCATGTGCTTGAAAGGATGTGTGAGAACACAAGTGCAAAAAGGATAGAGGGACAAAATACTCTGCCAGAAGTACTGAGTTAGGGGTGAGGTATTTGATTTACACCATGGACTCTCCTCAGCAGCATTACCCACACCCTTCCAGGCTGAGAGCAACAACTGCAGACCTAGATGGAAGGAGGAAGCAAAGTGCGTTGGTTTCACCTGTCCTCTTACAGGAATGGCAGCTGTTCCTGCTTTCTATTCCTCTTGCACATTTAGCTAGATGTCTTAGCTGGCCATCAGCAAAACACCTCCAAAAATGTCCTTATGCACCACTCTTGTATGGCACAAAAAACCAGAATGTACTCTTTTTACGACAGATGGAAGATGTAGACAAAGTATGAAATGGTGGTAAGGCTCAATATTTCTTGGAAGAAATTCAGGCAATTTGAAGTTTAGATTTCCCCACACCTTCAGAAACTGAAGATCATACATACCTTTTGTGCATTTGAGCAGCACTCCCCTCTTGCAGAAAACTCACATTTCAAATGACTGAATGAATAATAGCTGCAAAAAAAGGAAAAAACAGAATATGGACATAAAATTCTTGTAAGTTTTGAAAAATGCTGCCATGAGTTTTAAAGTTTAACTTAAATTTGGCATTAAGTCTAGCATAACATAAAGTTTAGTATTTTTGCCCACTTTTTGTCTGCAGTTGCACTTGTCATAGGTTCCTACCACCATTTCGGATTAAGTCAAAATGCTGACTGTAGAAGAGTATTTGTTCTTTTCAGAGGGAAAATGAAGGAGTTAGCAATATTCTGAGAAGCTTGTCACTGCTGATGACACACTACATAAGCTTACACAAAACAAAACCAGCACTGGAGATAACAAGGCTCCTTCCAAATAATCACTGGCTGGCCATTGCCATCCTGTGAGAGGGATGTATTTCTTCACTATGAAACAAATAGGAGTTATGAGTGTCAAAAGAACAGAATCTATCTTCGGAGATAAAGTAATGTATCTGCTGAGATAATTTCACTTGAATGAAATTAAATATCCCCCATAATTTCCTGCATTTCTTATCACATGGCTACTCTTGAAATGTTAATTTCCATTTAACCACTTGCTTTTACCTCAGTGAAGCAAATCACAAGTAAACCTGTAGCATGCTGGAGAGTCTAAATTCCTTTAGAAAGTGTAGTGAACGGTGTCTTATTGCTTGTAGAGATATCACAAAAAGATTTTAATTTCCTCAGAACTTGTTTATCATTTGAAATTACTCAGCAGTTTAGAAAATACTTGTATGAGTATGCCAAATGAGTAGTGCTGAAATTTTTGATACCCCAAGGAGAAAATGAGGATCTAAGACTGAAAAAATGTTTTGATTCATCCAACTAGAAAAGAAGGTAAGCTATTGGAGAGAAATTTTCTTTTAAACAATTGAAAAGGGCAAATAAGTGTTTTTTTAAAAAATGGTCAATTTTCATTCATTTTTTTGAAGGAAAAAATTTAACTTGTTTCTTTTGGAAGCCTAATATGCCATGTTCTTCCCCCAAAAAGTAAAATAAAACTATGTTTAGGAGCCAGCAGTGTCTGGAAGATTTGTAAAGTACTGATATGGAGACCAAAGAGCTTCCATGCTTGGGCTATTCAGAGTTTCCAAAACAATTTAAGGAAAAGTTACCATGTGAAATCAGAACATTAGTCCAAAAGTTTGTATTCTGGGATTTTCAAAGCTTGAATAAACTAGAAGGAGTGAAGCAGAGATTTTTTTTTTCCAGTTTGATTAACCCAAGCTAAGAATTTGGCTTTTACTGAAGGTGTTGCTCTGAAGATCAGTGGCTGAAGTTTTCTGCTGAGATTCATCTCCTAAAGAACTTTTTTTACTGGTCCTGTAGCTACACTAAATGGATATCTCTTTAGCTGGAATTCATGTTGAATACATCTTTCTAAGGTTCCTATGAAAAAAATTATCTCCACTGTAAAGTGTTGTTTGCTTAGTTGCACTCTAAAAGTTAAAACAAACCCCCAAAGATTTGGTGCTAATGATGTAGTGGAAAAGTTCTGTACATTTTAAATCAGAGCAAAATATCTGTGGAATAATGAGACAGAAAGGTTTTGTTGAGTTTTGCTGTTGTTGTTTTTAATCTATTCACCGGTCATCTTAGCGCTTCAAATTTGCATTTGTTTGATCTTATGTACAGTATTTCAGTAGAAATTAACATAGTACTATTACTGTCACAATTTCCTTTGCCTTTTGAGTTTTGTTCCTTCCTTTTACTTTTGAACCAGTGAGCATAAAATAATCATTTTCTGTGTACCCAGAGAAAGTGGAAAAGGGGAATGAGTAAGGCTATTTTCATAAAGCTTATCTTCTTTCCTAAGAACACAGTAAATAATTTAGGAAATCTTACATGAACATTGTATTCACAACTTCTGCCAAAAAAGGGCTTTTATTCCTTTCTGCAATCACTGTTCTGTTACTTTTTATATTATTTACATTATTTTAATGTGTGTAGTGAAACTGATAAAACAGCTTATAATCTACCCTAGACTTATTTAAACTTCAACAATGGTATGAAAGAGAGCAGAGAGATATATATGACAGAGCGTTTTCCATCTGGACATTTTTCTGGATTCACTCTTCTCTTGTGGACTGCCTGTGGGGGAAAACACTGGAACAACAAACTTGTTCCAGTTCTATTGGCTTTATGTGAAAAACCCTTCCTGGTAAAAAATAGTGCCATTTTCCTGACTAAATATATGCAAATTTACCATTTTTTTTTCCTTTAGCAAATGTCAGTATCTTCTTTTGAGCTTTCTTACATTTCTTCAACACTGTCTGCATAACATGAAATGCAGCATTAGATTTCTACACATTCATTCTTGAAAGGACTATTGCAAACATTTTAATAATTCTTAAAAATCAGTGTATAAAACACCAAATGGTGAGCATGACCAGTCAGGGAGAGCTACTATGAAGCTTATCCATGTGTGAGTTTATATATATTCATTTCCTTCTTACTCTTAGTAGGAAAGTGGAATCTTAGGGAGCATGTCATACCTGAAAGCTGATTAATATTTTCCAGTCATTGCTGAGTATCTGTCAGAAGACAGAAAAAGGGAAAGGAGAATGAGGAATTATAATTTGATTTTTTTTTTCTTCCAGAAGAGGTTCAGTTCACTAGTTTTTGCTGTGAAAGCATTTGATGTTGCTTTATGAACATGACCATTTAAATTTGAGGACTGCCCATCTGTCTTCTGCTTCTTTTCTTGTCAGGGTTAGAACTGGATGCTTTACTATTTCCACATGAATATAATATAACAAAAAGCAGAGGTCTATGACCAGTTCTCATTTTCTTCCATGCAAACCAGCTGCCAAGTGTTCTGAAGGACCCAGTTGTGCCACAGGAGGAAAGGTGAGATATTTTAATTACAAGAAAAACTGTAGGTAGAAACTCCTGATACTTCCTCCTGTTCCTAATAAAAAAAGGGATACCAAAGGGATATTATTCATATGATTAAGCATGACTGATTTAAATTATGCCAATGTGTTCATGCTACCTGTATTATCATGTTTTTGTAAGACTTCAAAGCTGTGAGTAAATCCTTGCATACTCAGAAATATGAAGGATACTGAGGGCTAAAGAACCTGTGTATGCCTCTCCTCTCAGCTCTGTCCTTGGATATTATTTGAACAAGCTTTAACAAGAGCTTCAGAAGTAGATTCCTATGGCTTATTCTTTTTTCTTTTTTCCAGAAAACAAGTGATGGATTTTCCACAGTGAGCCAAAGCAAATAACAGAGACTTCTCTAACACTTGTAAGTGCATTTTTGACATTTATTAATTTTCTGAATAAAGTTGAAAGAAGCAAGGAAAAAAACAGTTATGAAACTGAGTCCTGCTTCAGAGTAAGTTCAAATTAGGTGATGCCTTCCTGAAACTCTTTATACATGCATGTATTTTTTAAATTTATGATAATATAAAAGTGTATACTGTTTTATATTACAATCATACATGTGTATTAATATCCCTACCAGAATTGGCATACACTGATTGTCTACCTTCTCTTTTTAAAGACAGGCAAGCAGTATTTAGAGGACTAGATAAGCAAGTAGGCTCCAGGTAGGGCAGGATTCTTCTTTCAGCAGCAGAAATGATATTTATATTTCAGGCAATATTAAGGGTCATTTCACTTACCTCTCAGTCCAGGCTACAAAGAGAAGTCTGTTTATTCCCTGATCCTCCCAAATGTCCCAACAGAAAAATTCTTAAAACTATGGAAGACATGATTTTGAAATCAAATTACACAAACAATATGTTAACATACAATATATGTTTCAGTTTAAGTAACCATTAACATCTTACATTTTAGAAAACTGGGTGTAATTAAATGCATGTAAGCCATGCAGGTATACTACAAATAATTATTTTTGTTAAGATCAATAGAAAAGCTTTTGCATCAGTTAAAATGAAGCAAGATATTGGATGTGAAATTTGGAAATCCCTTTCATAAAAGACAGAGTACTTGGGTTTGGAAAATTTCATTATAGATAGATTTTATTGGCAGCATTAAGTATTTGGCCCTTTTTAAAGGCAAAGAGGCTTAAAGGCAAGGAGGCTACAAGCAAGGAGGTTTTATTAAACTTACTAAAAGCTATTGTAAGCCATTTAGACAAACTATTGTATAATTTAGGTATGTTAGGTCATAGGTTGAACTCAATGGACTCAAACATCTTTTCCAACCTAGTTAAATTTCTTATTATATGATTCTGAGTAAGAAAATTTCCACATAATCAGTTAGATAGACAGGCTAACATTGCTAAGATTAGGAAGGAGGCATATGAGCACAAAGGAAGAGCAAGTACAGTCCAGTCAGAGACACCTCTGCAAAGCTGGGGCGGAACTGGAGAGGTTGGAATGGCAGAAGTCACTTCAGCAGAGGTTGGGAGGTACCCATTGATGGCATGGGCAGAGTTACCCTCCACTGGTAGGAACCCCAAAACAGCACAAAAAAGTTGAGTAATGGGTGTGTGGGCTACACACCGACCAGAGAAATCCCCACTGTCCAGCTCAGCCTGCAGTTAGACTGATTTCAGTGCAAAGTGGAACTGAAATGTTCTGTAGCTGTCATTACCACCGTATCTCTAACTTTCAGTTGCTTGAAGTGTTAATTTTCTCAGTGTTCCCATGAGATGAAGAAGGGTCAGTTCTGGTTTATGAGAGGAGAATTGGGGCACAAAGCATTTTCCCTGACTCTCAGCTCCTAAGAGTCCAATAAAGTACACTGCAGCCAAAAGGAGGTCCAATAAAGTACACTGCAATATCTGCCAGCACTCCTATTGCAAAGGCAGCCTTTAAAAAAAGCAAAAAAGCATCTTTGACTGACACAGGGCATCACAGTTCCCCAGCTAAATAATACATAGGCAGTAGAATTTTCCACTTTTTGGTATCACTGTGTTGACATAAAAATAGTAGTTGAAAAAACACACTAAACATAAGGCAACACAAATGTGTGCTTTTCACCGGTGCCGATTTAGCCTCTGCCTATGTTGTGAATCAAACCCTCCCTTTCCGCTATTCTTTGTGTACATATTGCCATCACCTGCTTTGTGTCACACCATGTCATCCCACACCCTGAGGGCCATAGCTCATTTCACAGGTCTGGCCTAGGAGTACTCATTTTGCTGGTCCTCAGGGCCAGCCTTCCCCTGTCCCCCATCATGGCAGCAGGAAGAGAGCAGAGGGTGACTTTCTAAAAAGCAGTACAAGCTTATTTCTTAACCTGTCATATACCAGCACCACTGCTTTTACAGCACAAGGTGTTTCATTAGCCATCCCTCATCCTTCTGAACACAGCAGCTGGCAGGTGTACTGGATACACTTTTCTCCAGAGAAATAAAACACCTTGTTCAAGGTCCCATAGGATACCAGAGGACCACTTTAATGATTGAGACATGCTCTGCAGAGGGCTTAAACTGTTTATGCTGTATGTGAAACGTTTATCACCCTCTACTGCAGTGTGTAGAACATTTTGGTAGGGGTTTTTTAGAATGTTTGTCTGTGAACAGATCTATTTGTAGTAAATAATACAGCTGCTTACTGAATGGCATATCTGAATACTCCTTACTGAAATACTGGAAGCTCTCTGGTGATAACTTTTGGATTTGTTGGCACTCTGACCTAATTTTGATGCCTAACAATTTTTTGAATTATATTTTTTTTAATTGTTAGAAGGTTGAATGGCAAACAAGAAGCTCCTTCAGCTGCTGTGTAATGTAGGATGCATTTCTCCCATGTGGTGGTGAATCACTTGGGGGAAGAACAGCTGCATATGACTCTTCTAACATAATAAACAAAGGGTTCATCAATTCCAGGTGCAACAACTTACACTGTTAATGTGTAACAGAACAGAGAGCTGATTTTGATTATCAAGGACTCCCTGAATTGCCTAGGAGGAGAATAAGTGGCAACAGAATTGAGAATTTATTTTTGAAACCAGCTGACCAAGGAAGTCCAGATTGCTCTGTAAATTACGTGGCTTCTCAGACAGTAAAATAGTGCTCCATGTGTAATCACCTCCTTTACTAAAAATGCACCATGGCCTTTCTTTTAATCTTGTGTTCAGTGAGTATGGAGCTAAAATGTTTTCCATCTGCTCCTATTTTCCTCAGATAATGTCAATGAAGTTTCACAGATGGAGGTACAGACATCAGGCAAAATTTATTTGGGCAAAGTAATAAAACCAACTCATTACCAACAAGTTTGAGAAGAAAACAATGGTAGAACAACAATGAATATTTATTTATGACTTCTTAGTTCAGATGCTAACAGTCACTGTAAGGTATCATAGGATAATTAAGGTTGGAAAAGAGCTCTAGGATCATCAGGTCTAACCATTAACCCAGCCATGTTCTCCAGATATCATTAGTTTTCCAGCAATAATGATTTTTTTTTCTCCTTAGATTTTGCTTTTTTGAAAGCAATTTCTAGGACTTACAATATATAGTAAACACACTGTGGTAGAAGACAGTGAGCTTGAGAAGATGTGCAACATCTGTGTTTATACAAATTACCTTCAATATACTTAAAATGTGAAAAATCACAAGAAGAAAACAATTAATCACGATTTAAGAGCAAATACTGCCAGCAGTAATTGCTGAAAGAACTGCAGTTGAGGCAACTGGTGTCCAAGTCTCTTGAGAGCAACTGAAGCTGGATTTTAAAATAAAAGAGCACTCAAAAGATGCTTTGAGTTAGAAGGATGGCAGTGGTTTTGGAGACTCACATAATTCCACTAACCAGATATCAACTTTCTCTCCTATTATGGCTTGACAGCCCAGAGAAGACGGGGTTGTACAGTCAGAAATTGGCACATTGGGCTGATGTGGGGGAAGTGTGGGTTCTCATTTCCTCAAAACATCTCCTGCCAAGTGCAAACCCCAGTGCTACGGCTTGGGGCAAGGAGACAACCATCAGCTCTTCCTTTTCTGGTGTGTGCTGTAATAGAAAAACATTTTCAAAACTCTCAGAGTTCAGCAGAACAGAAAGCTTTTTTTCTTGTTGCTGGTGCTATTCTTGGCTCCTACAGATGCAGAGAAGAGCTTTAAGTATCTTTCAGATTAAGACTTAAGACTTCAGTTTCTGGGACAAAAATAGATAAGGTATTTTAACACTGTAATTCCATGTGGCAAATGCTCTTGCTGGAAGCTTATGGCATTGTAAAAAGTGAGAAGCAATCTACTCTGTGTAAGGTGGCCACAACTTTATGCCTTCCAAATGATAACACCACCTGCTAATTTGAATAGATGGCTGTGGATCTGATGGACCACATGCAGTTCCAGGTGGTGTCTGGTGCTGGACAGCTCAGGCATCACACAGGAGGAAGGGGTGGAAGGGACGGCAGCTCCATGTGCTGGCACCTGTGACTGAGAGGGAGCAGCATCAGTGGTGGAGCTGCAGGCTGTCTTCTCAAGAGAGCATCCTGCAGAGCTGGAAAAGGCTGGCTGCTCTGCTGGAATAGCCATCACCGTTTCTCCACAAGGAACTTCTAAAAAAAAAAAAAAAGAGAGGTTTTTTAAAAAAAAAACAAACAAAAAAAAAAAAAAAAAGTAAAACTTTTTTTTGTTTATTTGGTTGGTTTGGTCTTTTTTTTTTTTTTTTTTGCCCCCACCAGTCCTGCCTCTGACTCCCCCCCAAATCCCAGAAAGCAGGAGCACTTTCAGGAGCACTGGCCACCAGCCCAGCCTGGGCTGCCATGGGCTGGCTGTGTGGGCTCATGGCTGGGGATGCTCCCTTCTCCACTCTCCACTCCAGCCAGGGACAGAGCTGGAGTCACAGGGCTGCAGATTAGCCCAGGAAGGACTTACACCCTCAAAGGGTACCTTTTTAAACTCAAAACCCAAGACACTTTCGTAGTGATATTTTTAAGGCCTGATGATCATGACTTTTGCCCATTTCTGCTGGCAAATTTCCCCTCACATCACCCTACACCAAGTGCAAATGAACACTGTGCAGCTCCACTCTTCTGTCTCTCCTCATTTCATGTCTGCCTTTTTGTGACTGATTGGTAAAGAAGGTGGGTAAACAAACTGCATTCCAGCTGAAATGTTCCTTTCATCAGGAATACTCCCAGCTGGACAGATGCTGCCAGAGGCTGACTCTTTTATGCTGCCTATGCAAAGTAATGGAACTGATTCAGTGGGAAGGATATTGCCCTACATACTTGCTATTTAAATAGCTTGCAAATTTAAAAGCAGCCTCTTGATCATTTTTAAAGTGCTCAATGGATATGAAGTAAGTAATGCAAAAATAATTTCATCTTGTTAGGGGATTTCAGTGTGCATCAGGGATAGTGGGTATTTAGTAAATTCACTTGGCAAAGAACATTCAAAAACAAGACAAATAATAAATTATGGTGTCTGCAATTCCCAGACTTCACTCTAAGACATTGTTTTGATGAACAGTAGTGCTTAGGTAAACTATTGTCTGGTTTAAGTTCAATATATAGTCACAATACAAGATATTACTGGTAGAGACTTAATTTTTTGAGTTTTTTGTTTAAAAAAGAAGACAGGGCAATATTGGATATAATTGAATGCTTTATGGGGACATCTAATGTTCAGTCTGTAAAAGAACAAAGGCATTTTTATGGTTTTATTTTTACATATATTTTAGGTCTCCACTTTTATATTCATTTTAAGAAAATTTAATGGATAAATCATCCTGATTATAACTGAAACATTCCACTGTTATCTATGTTCATTTGTTATTCAGCAAGTTTGCAATAACTAAGATGCATCTTAAAGCCAACCTCCCAAAGCACAACATATGAACATTCTCAGTACCTGGCTGCCAGTTTTTATTACTGCAACTTTTCTCAGCAAGGAAACAGATCAGCCCCACCTTCCACAGCTTCTTTGCAAGTCCATTAATGTAAAAACTTGAACTTGAGTTTATCTATCATGTCCTAAAATTAGTAAATGTCAGTTTTGAGGCAGCCTAAGCAATGACATCACTTCCAACACATAGAAGAAAAAATTCAACACAAATCGGTCTGTGAGAAATTTTATCAGTAAAAAAGCAGTCATACATGAGTTGAACAGTGTTTAGACAAAGAATTGGAGAGAAGATGGAGCTATAACCTAAATATTTATGTTGAACAGAAAATATTGGTTCTAACTTCTGACCTGAATTTTCTTCTGAAAGGCTATCCACAAGGGTAGGGACACCACAAGGGAGAATATGCAAGAACACCAAAAGGAAGCCACATGTGGGAAAAGGGAAAAAATGTCCATTCCATGATAATTGAACGTTGTCTAACCAAAGGGAAAGTAAATAAGATAAAAGTATATTTATCTTTGACAAGGAACACATGTTCTTGTGTTTCCAAGCAGGATTTTGCTCAGTGTCTTTCCCCACACAGACCCTCTTCTCTTCCACAAGCATGAAGGGAACATGTCCCCACGCCTCACAGCTCCCCTCTGCTTCCAGCCAGGCCTCCTCCATTCATCTGTGAGCTGTGAGTTTGGGCTGCAGTGGCTGCTTTAGGCACAGCTCACCCCCTGCCCCAGCTCATGTGTGTGGCTGCCCTGTGACTGCAGCCCTGTCCCCTAGAGCTGCCCTCCTTGCACTGCCTCCCACCAGCCAGCAGCACCCAGGGCTGCAGGCACACAGCTCCTGGCAAACCCCAAATTCTGGGGCCAACGTGGCTGAAAGGCTCCCTGGGCTGCCACAGGCACTGCTGCCCTGCTCCTTCTCCTGCACTAAATGTGTTTTCTTACTGAGCCTCCTCCCGTGCCAGCCTCAGCTCTCGTGTGCCCTGCAGCCCTCTCTGAGCCATGGGCAGCTCCAGGCTCACTCTGTTTCCACAGCCAATTTAATTCATGAAAAGGGTGAACTCTACTAGACTAAAAACATAGGAAATAAATAGGAACAGTACCTCTAACGTCCACATGAGTGATTAATTCATTGCTTAGCTCAATTTTAGATGCTTCCCTTACCTTTCTCACATCTCAAGCACAGCTGAGTTTATTTCTTACCTCATTGATTCTTTAGTTAACATAACTCCACTTTGCAGGTATTCCCTAGCACACTGGGGCATATGGAAGCAGTTCACTGCAATCAAGTATGATTAACTACAGAAGTCAGGAAACCCTGAAAATGTGAGTTTGCTTGTTTTTGAAAGGATTGAATTAAAGAATTGTAGAGTAATATGGATTGAAAGCGACCTCAAGAGATATCTGGTCCAACCTTTTGTGGAAAAGTCAGCCTAGCTGTGATTATCTAACACCTTGTTCATTTGTCCCTTAAAAAACTCCACCATGTCCCATGGGGCTATTCCAAATGATTGTTGTCAATGCAAAAAATTCTCTTGTATTGAGATGAAACCTCTCCCAGTTCAACTTGCACCCACTCCCATGGTGAAGGGGGAGCCTGTTGTCTTACATATTACAGCAGTTCTATTATCATTGTGGTGCAAGCATAGCACCAGAGTTTCATGCCCCCTCAATGTTTCTCACAGACAGCTCCTTGTCCTGGTTTGAGAGAAGTGGGTTTCTGGGAGTGAGTGTGTCAGTCCAATTGAGATGTAGATTTGCGATTGACACCTGTTTTGACCACTGAGAGTTGGATACGCCTCTGAGAACACACAGGGGTTAAAAGCAGAGCTCTGCCCCTGGGAAGCCCTCTTGGGACTTCGGCGTGGAAGAGGAAGGACCTCTCCCCCTGCTCCAGCTGTCCCGGCTGGGCAGGGGGAGGGGCAGCCATGTGGTAGGCCCGGGCCTGGATCGAGATGGGTAGGCCTGGCCTGGTTCCCCAGGGTGGAGGAGAGAGAGACACCGGGAGAGACACCCAGGGTGGAAGGGTGGAGGAGAGAGAGAGACTGGGAGCTACTGGGCAGCCCCCCCTCCCTGGGGAGACAGAGAGAGAGACTGTGTCTGTGTTTGCTGCCTTTGGCCTTGAAGCTCGATATCGTGAGCTGCCAGCCTGCCCGGCCTGTGGAGAGGAGGGGGGTTGAACCAGAAGGAGTCCGGCTGCTTGTGGGTTGTGAGCTGTGGAGTTTTAACCTTTTCTTGGAACAAGGAAAGCTTTTGCAGAGTACTGACCCTTCCGGGAGAGGAAATGAAGAAAGATTTAAGCAAGTATTTTTTAAAGGACCGAGCAGGGGAGAGACTGTGAGAAGAACCTAGGGTGGAAGAGATGTGGAGTGGCATTCTTTGCTGGACGCTTTTTGTGAGCCATGGACTGTTCCTGAATACAGAGACTATTTTCAGGGGAGCCACCGTCTTCCAGAGTTAAGAGGGCAGTGTGGGAGCCTCCCGGCCCAGGAGGTGAAATAATGGGGGACAGATGTCCCAAAATGGAGACTGTGCCTTTGTTTTGGAGTGGGACGATGGAATCCTTAAAAAGACAACCCTCAAAGTAGCTCTGGTCCATGTTCAGTGGTGAGAGCACTGAAATGGGAGGAAGGGGTCACGATCTCCAATCCGGGTGGGGATATGTGACCAAAAGCCCAGGGCATACAAGAAGGACTCCTCCTCTTAAGGAATTCATGATTGAGTATTTGTAAGGGTGGTTTTTGCTGGACCGAAGGATGTAATTGTATTGGGAATTTGGTGGGGGGAGGAGGAGGAGGAACTGTATTCTGTAGAGTTTTCATTTTCCTTGAGATTGTCTTTTCTTTTCTTCCCTATACCTATGTAGTGTGTAGTTAATAAAGTTCTGCTTTCTATAGTTTTAAGTAGAGGACTGCTTTGCTTATTCCTAGGCACATCTCACAGCAAGTACCAGGGAGAAAGTATTTTCATGGGGGGCACTGGCACTTTGCCAGGCTCAAACCATGACACTCCTCTAAGCACTGACTCTTCTCAGACCTTGCAGCAGCCCTCTGACTTCTCTGACTCCTCTTTTGTACCACTTGTTCCTATTGGTTACAGGTGTTACCTGTTATCATCTGGCCTGCTCCTAATCTTTAGTGATAGGGTCCAGCTGCAACTCATTAAGGGATAAGATTACATTCTCCATTACCCATACTGTGTCCTCCTACAGGAAACTCAGTTCTCCTTGTAGATGACCTTAAAGTACTGGGAAACTGTGATAAGGTCCTCTGAGAAGCTCCACTTCTCCAGAGTGAAGAGACCATTTGCCTTCACTCATTGCTCACAGGACAGGTCCTCCAGCCTGCCTTTGGACCCTTTCCAGTCTGTCCACCTCTTTCTGAATTGTGTCACCAGAAGTGGACACTGTGACCATGTTCACAGGGGTCCGAGGATGAGGGAAGAGATGAGGACCTGACCCCATGTTTCAGAAGGCTTGATTTATTATTTTATTATATATATATTTTATTAAAACTATACTAAAATAATAGAAGACAGGATTTCATCAGAAGGCTAGCTAAGAATAGAAAAAGAAAGAATGATAAAAGCTTGTGTCTCTGACAGAGAGTCTGAGCCAGCTGACTGTGATTGGCCCTTAATTAGAAACAACCAGATGAGACCAATCACAGATGCACCTGTTGCATTCTATAGCAGCAGATAATCATTGTTTACATTTTGTTCCTGAGGCCTCTCAGCTTGTCAGGAGGAAAAAATCCCAAGGAAAGGATTTTTCAGAAAATATCATGGCTACAGGACACAGCGCTGCAGGGGCAGCCTGGCAGGTGCTGGGCACAGTGGGATGCTCCTGTCTCTATCTCAGCCAGCTGTGCCCCCGTGGGTGCAGCCCAGGATCTGATTTTCCTCATTGCTGCAGCCCTGCTCTGCTGGCTCAGGGTCCTTTGTTGTGCACCAGGGCCCCCAGGTCCCTCTCAGCAAGGCTCCCCAGGCACACAGGGCCTGTGCTGGGCTCTGGTTGTGTCATCCAGCGCAGGAGCTGCCACTTGCCTTCGTTATCCTGATGCTGTTATTGCTGGCCCACTTTCCAGCCTGGGCAGGTGCCTCGGGATTAGGAGGCTTAGCTCTGAGAACAGAGAGGTTGCTCTGAACTCCAGCACTAGAGCTGGGATCAAGCTCTCCGGGTAGCAGAGCTTTCCAGAGTAGCCCTTGTTTTACACTGAGATCAAGCAGCAAAAGGAACTGTTAGGGCCCTCCCTCGATGAGCGCCATTGGCATGGGGTATGTTCACAGCATCAGTCCACAGAATGGAAAAAAGATTAATTTAACAAATTTAAAAGCAATGTAAATCAATGCTTGTACTGTTTTAATTCCTTTCACACTCCTTTAGGATCCTCTCCAAAAGGAGGATCTTAAACTTCTGTAGTGTGTTGAGCTCTATTTGACAAGAGAAACTTTGCAGGAAATTTAAGGGTTAAGTTATCTTGCCTCTGTTTTATCTGAAGCATAAACAATAAAGGACAAATCTGACATACCTAATGCAAATAAAATAACTCAGTCACAACATTATAAAACTTCTCTGCTCCTTCCAAAGCATAGCAGGATCAAGAAAAAAAAACCCCAAAGTTTCAGACACTGTAAAATGAAATTCATGGCTTGTTTAATGGGATATAAAACTTATCAGATTTATGCTTTAAGTCATAATAATTTAGAAAGAATAATGAACCTACCATGAGACACACCATCCCCAGAAACAGTATTATTCTTACTTGTCCTAGAAACTGGCAGGGTGTCATCTCATTTTTCCATTCTGGTACAAGCAGACAGAGGATTAAAATAAGGCAAAAACCAATCTTAAGTAAAACAGAAATGGCTCAGGGCTCAAACCAGAGACAGATCAGTTATCTTGTGACTCCATGCTCAAAAAGCCTGGTAAACAGAAGCATGTTAAATCACTGTTTAGTGCACAAACCTTGAGCTTGCAAAAACTGTTTTCAAAGATTTCTGTTTCAGCCTTTTATTTTCCTTAAAATGTAATTTGTGTTATTCTTATCTTTTTTTGGTATATGAAACCAAATAAGTAGCTTAAAAAAATTATAGTGCATCAAGGTAATCAATATCCTTCATCATTAGTTTATGTACATACACCCCTTCCATCTCAGCTGGGAAGGATGAACTTTTCACAGTAATTCAAATGGTTCGCAAGCACTGACATCCTATTTACTGTTCAAGTCAGCTCAGATGCAGTGCTGAATTTTAGGATTAAATGTGTCCATTACAGAGGTCGCCATGGCAACAACTATACTTTAAAACAGAAATGTTAGTGTCATTACAGACACTCTCTTTTCTTTTTTGGTCATAGCCAGTAACCAGCTCATCATGCCAAATGTTTGGGATATGCCAAGTCAACTGATTTAGTTTTGGTCATTTGCACAGCATCCACCAAGCATCCCTGAATTCTGTGCTTTGTTTTGAACACAGTGCAATACACCCCTGGCCTGTGCATACCAGCTTCATTTGTGTTATGTATTTTGACACAATATTCCATGCAGAGTCCAAAATTTAAGCTCAGGTTGTTTTATAGGTCTCAATCCAAGCAAAAAGCTTGGAGAACTTTGAGAAAGAAGGCCCAAACAATTCTGAACCATTTTTTTCTTCTGACTGTAGTGTTCCAGCTGTTTCAGAGGCCTCTGAGAAAATCAGATAGGCAGCTACTGCTTGGACTTCAAGCACTGCTGATTATCTCTGCATCGTAATTCAGTGCTTTTGCTGCTTGACAATCTCTTGGTATTATTTGCACTCATGTGGTTCCCCTTTCCCTTTCAAATCACTTGAACTCGAACAACTGTCCTTGGTTTCCAGCTGCTAAATCAAACAGTTTGTCTAGGGTGGCTAACTGGGAATTGCAGCATTTAGTAGAATTTAGTGGCATTTAAAACTACCAAAATCCTGGTGAAGAGAACTGCAGCAACTCCCTCAGACCTTCCAAGTGATGGCTGGCCAGGCAGCCCACGGTGTGCCAGCAGGATTTGGTAATAACCCATCATCCTCTCCACATTTAGCTGTTCCCACTCTCTCTTTCCCTTCCCTTCCCTTCCCTCTCCCCTCTCTGGCTGCCAGGAGGGCACCAGCCCAGGCCAGCTCAGCCAGTTCTGCAGCTGCTGCAGCTCCCGGGAGCACTGCAGGGCCAGGGAGGGTTTGGCACCCAGGCTGCAGCATCCTGAGAGTCCAGCCAGCTCCATCTGGGAGCTCCTGTGACCCCTCTGCCAGCACAGCTCTGCCCCTGCTGCTGTTGGTAACACCTGGGCAGAGGCACAGCCAGTGGCATCCCACGCTGCGTCCCCCTCAGCAGCATCAGTGCCATTAACTCTTTGCCAATGAGACAATCATTAGGAAAAATCATCCCACCCATCCTAATTAATTTGCCAATCTTTGCATTAAATTTTTAATCATGCTCATTCCAAGTGCCTTTTGTTTCAGATCGAGTGTTATTTTTTAAATGGTTGCATTCTGCTCATAAAAGTAATACAATGTGTTTCTTCAAGATGACCAGCTATGGCCATTCTATTAAAAACTTCTTAATGAAGTGCAAGGTTTTTAATATGTCTTAATCTAAGCTATGCTAACATTTCAGTGCAAGTGGAATTAATTCAGGAACTTCAGATATGGCTTTAATTTAAACAAGATTCAGTGAGTGATCCAAGATCTGTGCATCAACACAGTTTTCTACCTAAAAAGGAATTTTACAAGAGAAGACTTCTATTTTATTGCTTCTTTACTTTGAAGAAACAAAAGCTATCCATTAAAAGGATAAATTCATATTTTTTGTCAGGAGCTTGAACACAATGTTCCCACATTCCTTCCCCCAAACAATGCTCTAGACATTGCTGATACACAGCCATGGCATTCACAACCATATTAAAGTTATTTACAAAATTGTTGGAGGCAGAGAAAGTCTTGAGTACATGTCCCAGAACATATTGCCTTCAGAAACTCTAGTTATAAAGTCATTTCCTCTAGTTTAATCAGAGCCCTGAAATGTTTCAAATGGCACTGTATAAACAAAGCAAAATATTAAACAACATCCTCCCTGTTTCCCTCAGCAAGTGAATAACTCAGTATTTCCCAAGGCTCCATAAGACCTGAAAGAAAATGAAGCTCAAAGATTACAATAGGACCTTGAGAGAATAACTGCAGAGTATTGCCACCCTGCACTTCAGTTTCAATTAAAAACACCTTAAAAACTTAAAAAAATTTAAATTTGTGGCTCACAGATGAGTGCTTGCAACCTAAAAATACTGCTGCATCTCATTTTGACCTGTACAATGGAAATGTTATCAGCATCCTCTATTAATTCATATATCTGATCTGTTCTGTGACAGGAAAAACCAGTTTCCTTTCTCTTTGTAAGCTGGTTTTATTAGATGATAGAGGAAATGCCAAGGGAAGAAAAGAAAACTATATAGATAAATAGAAGGAGCTCGTGTAAAAAGAGTTTCAGGAAAAAGCAAACCCCACAGGTTTCAGTTCTGTTCAATGGATCCAGCCTGAAACACACAGCAATTCAAACAAAAGAGAAAAAACACCCCCCCCAAAAAAAACCAAAAAACCAAAAACCAAAAAAAGCCAACAAAAAAACCAACCCTCCCAACAAAAAACCAAAAAAACCCAACCCCTCTCACCCCCAAACCATACAACAACAAACAAGCAAGCAACAAAAAGCCTCAGCTCAGGTGTGACCCATAAATTCAGTTTTTATGCAACAAGGACAGTTCCAAAGCCATTTTTCTTATTAAGCAAGTCCTGATTATGTTGCTTTCATATTCTTGAGCATAATTCAAATGTGTGTCAAAAATAGAAGGGAAATGGCCACACGGTGCAGCATAGATAACATTAATGAAGCCTCTTAATGTTTAATTTTTATTCCTTTTTTTATTTTTTTTTTCTGAAGGGAAATTCTGCCAGAAGATTACAAGGAAAATTGTAAAGGAATGTTATTGTTTGCCCTATCCTTCATCAAAATGTGTCTCTTCTTGTTGCTGTGAGCAAACTTTCAATGGTGAACTGGGAAAATAAAGGCAAAATATAAAACCACAACTCTTTGCTATTTTTGTATTCCCTGCATTTCTTCTTCAGGCAGAGACAACTTAATTTTTCCATATTAAAATAAAATTAGGTCTATTGTTAGAGAAGGGTAAGCAAGCCAGTGCCAAAAAAGAAAGCCCCAGCTTCAGGACCACTGATCTCAGCCAGTAGTCTTGGTCAGTAAGATTTTGTTCTCACCAAAAGTCAGCAAGGAAGTAGCAGCACACATGAAAGATGAACAAGCTTGGATGCAAGACCAGAGCTTTCTGATGGCACATAACTGTGACCCACAACTACTACTACAATTGCTGATTGTAATTATTTCAGTATATAGGAGGTCCTTGAAATATATGTATTATGTAAGAAGCCTTTGAGTCCATGTAAAGTATTCCTGTACTGTATTTGAATATCTTTACCCTGGCTGGTCCTAGTTATCCTTGATGGGCTGCAGCTGTGATGTTCTTCATTGGGCTGCAGCTGTGGCCAGTCAAGGTAACTGGGATAAAAGGGGAGTGGGCTGGCTAGTCAGGCAGAGCCTTGACTAAGGAAGAGTCTGAGGTTGTGCTGTGAAGATCTGCTGCCCACAAGACAACAGAAAGGTACAGGACTCTTGAAATATGTTAAATACAACATCAGTACTGTGCACAGCCCCAAAGGTCAGCCATATACTTACTCTTTTGCATCCCACCTAAGGATGTGTAAATGCAGTGCAATTATTCAGGAAGTAACTTATTAAATGGTGGGGTTTTGTTTGGGAGAATAGTAAATGCCTTTCACAGTAGTGCCTCAGGTTTTAACTTTTATATTTTTCAGATTCTGTGCTGCTTTAGTGTGTAGTTCTGAGCTTCATATTAGGGGATGGTAAACTCTCTTCACAGAGTAGGGAGACAAAACAATTCCTTCTCTAGCAGAGGACCAAAGACAAATGATCCAAATTTCAGGCCCAAGAGCATAAACAACATGGACTGAAGAGAGAAAAACAAGAAGGATGGGAGTTCATAACCTAAAGTAGTAATTGGACAATTAACTCCAATATGCTAACAGACCAGAATTTATAAAGTGAGTGACCAGTTGTCCATTTTGTGACCATTTTAGGTTCATCTTGGATGTAGCTCTGGCTGGGCTCTTATGCTGCCCAAGGTGGATCCATTGAGGCCTTTTAATAAATCCCTACTTTACTCTTTAAGTCTGTCTGTTCTAGCTCAGCCTTCACAAGGCATCAACAGTATGCCTGAAAAAAAAGGGAAATAATGTTTTTTTCTTTAAGAAAACCAGCCAATTCCATAATCCAAAATAATCTGGGTGTGAGGAAGTGAAATAGTTCAAACAGCTTCATATACTGAGGTATGAACCTATTTTTGTTTTCCTTACAGCCAGCTGAAAGGACTCCAGGGTGTCCTGCAATGCTCCTTGCAGGCATTGTGGCAGCCTTAAGGAGATAGAACAGCATGGGGTGGCCTCACCTCCAGCACTGTGTGCACTTTTGGTCTCCACAACACAAGAAAGATATTTAGCCCTTAGAGAGCATCCAGAGGAGGGCAACGAGGATGGAGAAGGGCCTTGAGGGGAAGCCATGTGAGGAGGGGCTGAGGCACCTTGGTCTGTTCAGCCTGGAGGAGACCAAGGGGAGACCTCAGTGCAGTCACAGCTTCCTCATGAGGGGAACAGGAGGGGCAGGCACTGATCTCTGATCTGTGCTGACAGTGACAGGACCCGAGGGAATGGCCTGAAGCTGTGTCAGAGGAGGTTTAGGTTGGATATCAGGAAGAGGTTCTTCCCCCAGAGGGTGGCTGGGCACTGAACAGGCTCCACAGGGAAATGGTCACAGAACCAAACCTGAGAGTTCAGGAAATGCTTGGACTCCTGGGGATGTTATTGTTCAGGGCCAGGACTTGGACTCAGTAATCCTTGTGAGTCCCTTCCAACTCAGGATATTCTATGATTCAGGCATGCACATTAAATACAGTCACTTTTTTCAAAGGGAATAACTCTGAATGGTTTCTTCTGAACATGAGTAGGCACTCAAGGAACAAAAAGAAGAATCTGTCTTGCAGACTCCAGTCTCAGACAGCCCTGGAGAGCTAAGATTCACTTCTGTATGTAATTTGAAGAAAGAATAGCTGGGATTCTACAGAGAAAAGCTCACCTCCCCTGCTCCATCTACCCATTCACATCTGCAGAGGCACCAGTGACTCACACAGCTGTTCCCTACATAGAGCACAGCACCTCACAAAATCATTTAGCCCAGTTACAGGAGAAAGTGTTTTCTTCCTGCTGTCTGAAGAAAGGATAACTCATTTCAATATATTTGCACACGTAAAGGACCTTTTCTGTGCTGTCATCTTCCAAAAGCTTCTGTCCACCGACAGTGACATGATAAATCTTGTAAAGTGAGCACCACCTGAGCATCCACAAACAGGTAACACAAAGCATCACTAAGTGGTATTTACTCAGTTAAACCTTTTTATATGGGTTTCCAAGAAACCTATTGTGTGGAAGTGAAAGCTGTCTATGTCCTGGCAGATATTTACTGGGCTTGGAGCAGCAACACGTGGGACAGATGTGAGCAGGGCAACACTCGGGATTAATGAGCTGCCTCAGAAGATGTGCAGTGATGAGTGACTCACTCAGTGTTTAGGTGTTCACAGGTGGGATGCATCAAATTAAACAAAGAGCTTTACAGCTGAGCTTTTAGGGCATGAGCTCTCAAGTAAGAGCCTGAAGCATTTGCCCCCAAATTTGTCATTTATTTCCTTTCACTAGAGAGATGATCTATTTTGTAAAGCTCTAAAATAAATCAGATGAACCCTGAGTGATTGCAGTAAGAATATGCAGGGGGGAGAGGGGGTTGGGAGTATCTATCTTTAGACAGGTAAGACACTTGTCTTTACAGATGTCCCAAGTGTGATGTTTAGCTGCCTCTGGATATCATGGATTGAGAACTGGAGGCAGAGCATCTTCATTAGCCTTGCCCTCTACCAGAGATAATCAGCCCAGGTGATTCAAAAACACAAACTACAAACATAGCCTTCAGGTCAGCAGTTTCAGTGGCTGTTTCACAATCTCCCAGGCAACTGAGAATTTCATAAATGTGGTCTTGAAGCCATTTTAAATCCTTCTGGTTGCTGCTAGAGTCAAATATTAACTTTCGTAATACAATTACTGGAGGGATAAGGGGAAGTAGTAGCTGCTTTTAGTAAAACACAAAACAAGGAGCCAATTTTTATTAATGTTTTGTGTGTGAAAATTATGATAGTTGAAATTATCCTTAGCCTGCCTTTGAGGATAATAAAAAGCACTACAGCAAATGCTGAGCACTTGAGATATTCTCTCTCTACTCTATGATTTTTCATTTCACAGACACTTATGAATTACCACAGTTATTTCACAGCCTCAGTACCTGTTCTCAACAGCATTATGAAAGGAATATAATTTCCAACCCTTCTGGTATTGTGGTGGATGTGCACTTAGCATGAAGAGCATTCTAGGTATTCCTTAATATATTTGTATAGGGTTAACTTGAAGTGAAAAAGAGTTTGAGAAACTGTTGGCATGCAATAATGCAGCACAACAGTAGAGAATGTCCTTCCCATCAGAAGTGGGCAAGTGTCAGATCTAACAAAGAAACAACACGATCTTCTCAAATCAACCAGACAACCAGGTCACTTCAGCAATCTTCTGGTGAAATTCTCAGCTGGAATAAATGGGTAGGATCTAGCAAACTTTCTTCCTTTTTTTTTTGCCTTCAGCAGTGGAGTGGAGTCTTGCTTCTAAATTAATGTTGGATTTTGTAATCAAATCTGTTGTATGAGTTAATCCTTTTCCCAGAGGGAATGCATAAATCTCACAGCATACCACTGCCACCAGGAGGAAACAAGACTGTCCCATCGCATCTCAAGCAGAATCCCAGCATCCCTGCACTGAGACCAGGAGGGAGTTCACAGCAGGGCAAGATACATGAAAAGGAGGACTATTGCTGGGATGAGATTTCTGCCCAGGGTTCACTTCTGCTGGATGACTGTTCTGCAGCAGAACAGAAAGAAAGTCTCACTCAGGTATTCACAGGAATTTCTTTTTAATCTGTGGTCAGGGAGCCAATGGTCAAGTACCTTTCCACCAGTCTATGAGATGGGTTTTGGTAGCTGTGAAATTACTGTCAGAGGTGAGGGAGGGGAGCAGGATCTGCTCCCCACTGCTGGTTAAATGAAAACCCAGGAGCACACTCTGGCTCACACTGTGAGGTCTGCTTGTGGAGCTGCTCTCTTTTATCTTGGACATCAGTAAAGCTTCACATGTTCTGACTCTGAGGCCTCCCTAATGCTTGGGAGCTGGGTTCTCAGATGAACCCAGTATTCAAGAAAATGTACATTCCAACACCATGGAATATGAAACTTCTAATTTCAAAATGCTTAAATGTTTTTTCTTTCTTCTGGTGAAACAGATTTACAGACTTCTTCCTTTAGCTTCACGACATTGTTCCTGTGACCAATAATGGAACAGATCTTTAGGTAAATTGTTTTTAACAAGGTCTATTCTTAATCAGTCTTTTCTTAAATTTAGTATAGAGGCATTAAGCTTATCATTTCCTTTGAAGTAAAAAAAAAAAAAATTATAAAGATTTTATCCAAAGTTCACAGTAATTATATTGACTTTCTTATTTGGTGAGAAATAGTTGAGGGAATTTGATAATTTAAGGCACAATCTTGTGTCTTCATTTATCCAGCACTGGTTACCATAACTCCTGCTTCCACCACCTCAAACAATTTCTCATTTCAGGGCTACAACTGGCCAAAAAATCTGCAGAATCTGTTTGTAGATGACTGCTGTGAATATACTTTTCTAAGAGACCCTGGAACTTCACAGTTGTGTAAAAAGGATAAAAGAAAAGAAAAATATCCACAGAAGTCAGGGAAACTTTCAGCAATACACAAATGTGCTAAGAGCTCAGTTGTATAGAACCAAGAAAGTGTTTTTCAGCTGCATTGTTTTCAAACATGTTTTACTTAAAAGTCATTGGAACAGAGATTCCTAAATCTTTAAAGAATGAGAAATTTAAAAATTACCAAAACCTAAGAAAAGAGTCAAGAAATACCTAAAGCAAACAGTAAAATTGATGGAGCAATTAAAGCTTTTCACCTATGCCAAATTATAGGCTAAGTTGAGAAAAGAGGATCTTGTTTGCAATATGGAAAAATGGGCACCCTGGAGCCAGTCAATGGGTTTTAGTCAATTACTTGGAGCAATTCCCATATAGCATTTTTTATTTCCTGAGATTTCTTTATGAAAATATTGCAAAACTAAAAATCTTCATTGAGCATAACAAATTCAACTTTAGTAGGTATTACTTGAGAATGGGCCCCTTGAGAAACATTACTTCACATTTAAATGAAGCTCAGGAGAACTTTTGTTCATTAAAAGCTCAATTAATTCCTTAAAATATGACATTTATTTCAAAAGAACAACTAGCACTGGAATCAACAAGATGGCAATTAAGTACTTACACCTTTGTCAATACGATGATAAATTATAGTTTATTTTTCTAACAAAGGGATATTTTCAATAAACATGAAAAAAATCAAAAATCATACTAAGTGCTATGAGAAAAAGATAGTGTTGGAGATGATTAGTTAATAAGTAATCATCAAGGCTGATTTTCTTTCCCAAACATGAGCTCCACATATATTTCTTGTTTCAAAAATGTAGCTGATTTGTACCAAAGCCTGATAATTTTGAGAACAAAGTTTGTTTTGATGATGTAACAACTTTCCAAATCCAAGTCCTGGTGATTTCCTATTGCAAAAAACTGGACCATGCTCATTTCCCAAAACACTACATTAGAAATGGAGGTGTAGCAAATTTGAAGCATATTAAAACAAACTCCACTGAAAGGGGACAGGGGAGGAAGTATTCCTCCTCATCATCATCACTGATGTCAACACAGTGATGTTGGTTCTGATCCTCTCCAAAACACAACACCACAGAAAAAAAAAATATCAGGGAGGCCCCCCTGAATAGCTGGCAAATTAAAGAGCAACTATTACATGAATTATGGACCCCAGCTACATCTCTACCACCAACCACTAGGTGCCAAAAAACCATTGTGTAACTGATGGGGGAAAAATCAGAATGCAGTCGGATTTTCTGCTGGCTTTCCTAACAAAGTGCACGTGTTAATCACCTTTTTAATAGTGTCATAAAGAAAACATCAAATTGTCTGCACTAAGGTAGACTCCATGCCATATTTAGTGCATTTAAATTACAGAAGCAAAACTGGGTTGTCACTGGCAGGTATTTTGTTCAACAGAAAGCTGAACACAAGGACATCTGCTATCCAAAACCTGGCATCAGTCAGTGACCCTTGCAGACATGCAAAGACATGCAAATGATAGATAAGGCAAAGTTATGGTGGGAATTGGCCCCATTTTGTGGCACTTACCCTGCACATTTTAGGGTGAGAAGCAGCACTGCTGCAGCAGCCAAACAGATCAAATTTTCTCCACTTGCATAAAGTCAAAATAACCGCACTCCCATGGGGAACAGGTGATGTGCCAAAACAAGGGGGAGATCAAGGCAACAAGTTTGACATTTTTGCCTCCAGACAAGCTCAGGCAGACAAGAAGCAGGGAATTAGGGAGACATCCTGGGACACAGACACAGCAGGTCCCAGGTGACTGCACCTCACAGTGATGCTGCTGGTGTCCTGCAGAAGTTGGCAGTCTCGGACCTGTCACCAGTGTCACCGGCTGCTTCTCTTGTCTTTCTTCACAATATTTGGTCACCCCAATCCAGCCAACATTACTGCTGCTGTTATGTTGACCTGGCTACGAGGAAGCTGCATGCTTAGCAGGTGAGAACAAATCTTGTGCCAAGTCAGATCCCAAACCACAAAGCAGACTCCCAGCTTTGTAATGAGGTGTCACTTTTGGAATAATGAGTGTAGTATGTCCCACATCAGATCCATGTCAACATCTAAATCATGTTAGCCAAACTTCCAAATTTCACCTAGTGATTTTTCAAGATTTGTAATAAATCCAAGCTCTGTACCAACAACAGCCAACAGTAATTGTTTGAAAAATGCAGTGATTGGGGAAAGGTAAAACTGAAATGTCCCTTGTTACTCAATAATGGAACTTTACTTGTTATAATTTGAATAGTTCAGTGCTGTGACAGAAGTCTAATGTAAAGATGGATGGAAATTCTCTCTTTTCCTTCACCTTCACTAGACTGGATTGCCAGTTTTGGTCTTCTTTTGGACCCCTAATGACATATGCAGGGCAGGGGAATAAAAGTGAAGTATCTGCAACAGATAAAAGTCAACTTGGATGGTTTTGGGCCTAAGAGAATTACTTAACAGTGACTCAACACATCTCTTCCCTGAGAAGGAAAAGTGCAGCAATTACAATGGGTCAATGGGTACCAGCTTTTTTTTTTTTTTTTTTTTTTTAATAGAGAATAAAAATTCCCAATTGAAATAATGTTCTGATGTTCTGGTTTTGGCTGGGATGGAGTTAATTTTCTTTATAATAGCCAGTATGGGGCTGTGTTTTGGATTTGTGCTGCAAATGGTGCTGACAACACAGGGTTGTTTTCATAACAGATAAACAAGTAAGAAACAAAGTTACTGCCTACTTCCAAAGCTGTAAACATCATCTGCAAATTAACATCTCCTGACCATGTCCCTTGAAGATACTTTTAGATGGCTTTTAGTCTCCCATTCAAAATGAAATGCATTCTACTGCAGTCAAGAATACAAAAGGGTTAATAGCAGTATCTTTCTTTCTTTCCTCATGTCATATTTGTATTTCTGGGTAAGAGTAAGACAGAGTAGGGATATCCCATTTAATATTTATTTTGTTGTAGAAAAATAATGGATAATCTCAGAAGAAAAGTTAATCTGAAATTTTTATTGTTTTGCCCCATAATGCTGAGGCTGAAGGCAGAATAGCAAAGAAGGATGCAGATACTTCAATATAAGTCATTCCTTTTCTAATTCAAATTGGATGAATTTAATATCATTAAGAATTATAGGAGGTTTTAACCATAGATAACACATGGTTTCTTGTATGACCAGTTATTCCCTATGTACTCAGATATAGCACTTGGCCTTCCATACCTAGAATTTATATGGGATTTAAAAATCCTTAAAAATGGACAAAGCTGCTTCTGTTACATCATTTGCTTCAAGACAAAGGCAAAAATCTCAAAACATTTGATTTGCATTTTTAAATCATACAACACAGGTACAGGACAGTAAAGTGAGAAATCCAAGAGACTTTCCTGCTACAGAATGGCAAGAAAGGAACTTGTCTGAGCTCACACATTTTGCATTTGTGGTAGTTTCTTTCCATGGTTCAGGTGGTCAAGCAAGGTGTGGCTAAGTATGAAATCTTGTTGCTCTGTCATGGTTTGAGCCTGGCAAAGTGCCAGTGCCCCCCATGAAAATACTTACTCTCTGGTACATGTGAGATGTGCCTAAAAAAAAAAAAAAACTTAAAACTATAGAAAGCAGAACTTTATTAACTACACACACTACATAGGTATAGGGAAGAAAAAAAAGACAATTATAGAAAATGAAAAGACATTTTATAGCTCCTCCTCCTCCCCCCCAAATCCCAATACAATTACATCTTTCGGTCCTCCTGAAACCACCCTTACAAATACAAAATCATCAAAGAGGAAAAGGAGGAGTCCTTCTTGTATGCCCTGGGCTTTTGGTCACATATCACCACCCGGATTGGAGATCGTGACCCCTTCCTCCCTTTCAGTGCTCTCACCACTGAACATGGACCAGAAAAACTTTGAGGGTTGTCTTTTTAATGATCCATCGTCCCACTCCAAAACAAAGGCACAGTCTCCATTTTGGGACATCTGTCCCCCATTATTTCACCTCCTGGGCCGGGAGGCTCCCACACTGCCCTCTTAACTCTGGAAGACGGTGGCTCCCCCTGAAAATAGTCTCTGTATTCAGGAACAGTCCATGGCTCTACAAAAAGCGTCCAGCAAAGAATGCCACTCCACATCTCTTCCACCCTAGGTTCTTCTCACAGTCTCTCCCTTGCTCGGTCCTTTAAAATACTTGCTTAAA
Organism: Emberiza elegans; assembly: GCA_024865655.1. Classification (NCBI taxonomy): domain Eukaryota; kingdom Metazoa; phylum Chordata; class Aves; order Passeriformes; family Fringillidae; genus Emberiza; species Emberiza elegans. The sequence goes on from JALJVW010000163.1 coordinate 160,344, forward strand.
TCTTTTCTTCATTTCCTCTCCCGGAAGGGTCAGTACTCTGCAAAAGCTTTCATTGTCCAAGAAAAGGGTTAAAACTCCACAGCTCACAACCCACAAGCAGCCGGACTCCTTCTGGTTCAACCCCCTCCTCCACAGGCCGGGCAGGCTGGCAGCCCACGATATCGAGCTTCAAGGCCACAGCTCAGCTCCAGGCAGCGAGCACAGACACAGCCTCTCTCTCTGTCTCCCCAGGGGAGGGGGGGCTGCCCAGTCGCTCTCAGTCTCTCTCTCTCCTCCACCCTTCCACCCTGGGTGTCTCTCCTGGTGTCTCTCTCTCCTCCACCCTGGGGGGGGGGGGGGAACCAGGCCAGGCCTACCCCCGTTTCGATCCAGGCCCGGGCCTACCACATGGCTGCCCCTCCCCCTGCCCAGCCGGGACAGCTGGAGCAGGGGGAGAGGTCCTTCCTCTTCCACGCCGAAGTCCCAAGAGGGCTTCCCAGGGGCAGAGCTCTGCTTTTAACCCCTGTGTGTTCTCAGAGGCGTATCCAACTCTCAGTGGTCAAAACAGGTGTCAATCGCAAATCTACATCTTCAATTGGACTGACACACTCACTCCCAGAAACCCACTTCTCTCAAACCAGGACATGCTCTCACCTCAGAGGGCAGTCAGATGAATTCACATGGGAGTGCAAAAAAAAAAACCACATATTTAGGAATGTTTGCTGAAGGGTTCCCAAAGTTGTTGAAAAGAGCCAGATTATGGCAATTGTCAGATATTTTATATTCCCACCTGGCCCTAGATGCAGATATGCAGGATTAGCTCCTGTCCATGGGAACAAAATGGCAAAGAGGAAAATGCAGAGTTGGGAAGTGCCCACATCCTCCATCACCCTTCCAAACCACCATTTCCCTGTGATAGGTTATGTAAATATATTCAAAAACCACATCTTTTTCATGATAAACTTATAACCTAAAAAGTCAAGACAAAGACAGGATGAATAAAAAGATACAGAGAGAGGAGAAGTTATTTGCACAGGAATTAGTAACAGTGATGTTCCCACCATGTTTCAAGCTTGCTGGTTTTGTTTTTGACCCAAGGAAACCCTTTCATGCTCAGAGATGTCTCTTTTCTGCTTTAATAAAATCTGATTTTGTACATGTATGCAGATTTCTTCCATATAAATTTTGCACTAACCAATTAGCCAAAACAATCCAGTAATGTTAGGCAGGGATCAAAAATATTTTTGGCATACATTCTAACACTTTATCCATATCTTCCCATATTAATTGTGTGTCTTTTAAGACTGTAGACAGATATTTCTGGGGGATGAATTAATACTATTGTTTGGGCCTCTTTTTCCAACTGACCATTCAGGGGACTCTGGGTGTGAGGGAGAAGGCTGTTAACAACTAGTAGTGGTTGAATTGTAGTGAATTGTAGCCCTAAAACAACCCAAAATGGAAGGACAGAAGAGAAAGTGGAGCTAAGCTCCCACATGAGAGACAAATCAATGAGCATGACACGCTCAAAGCAGGCAGGGATTACATCTCTTTGCAGTCCAGACTTTCTTGCTGTAGCACAAGGTGCTCCTGCACCTTCTCAGAAACCTTCAAGGAGCTCCAAATCAGCTCTCAAATGCCTGGAGTGCTGCATAAAAAAAAAAAAACAAACAAAAAAGAACAACAAAACCCAAACAAGTTAGGACACAATAAAATTTCTACTTGTATTTTATGGATTTTGCTTAAAGTGAAACAGCATCAACCCCCAAAACAGTCATGTAGGACAACAATAAACTGAAAGTATCAGGAGAGTTGAACCATCCAGGACGGAAACTGTGACTCACTACAGAAAAGTCAATGGTTAAACCAATGAATCAAAAACTTCATGGGTTACTTTGCACAGGCTAAAGAAAAATTAGAATAAAATGGAGAAATCACTAATTTTAAAGCTATATTTGGGGAGCTGAGGCAGGTATCCATAATTAGGCAAGCTCTTTAAGTAATTGCCCATTAAGCCCTGCAAAAGAAAGGCAAGACTGATAATCTAACACAGTGAGTTTTTCAAGAATTTCTGGATAAAAATCAAAGGCAATCAGTGTTGAAAAAGGGATTTCCAAAGAAAATGTGCTTTTGGGGGGATCGTTTTTTTCATTATTGCTGTGTTTTAAGTGCAGAAGAGCCAACCCACATCAATGGAAGGAAAAAAATGCCTATTAGGTGATCATAACAAGTGCCAGTGGCTTGGAGAGCACCATCGTGTTGGTATGCTGCATATCACCTTCTGTTTTAAGAGCCAGTTTAAAGAAGCTTTACACAGGATGCTTTGGGATCTACCCTGAATTAGGATTGATTTCTTTAATGGCCACAGCAGAGCAAGAGCAAGGGAATGACTCAGACAAATGGGGGTCCACACAACCAGAATTATATTTTATAATACCACTCTGTACCTGCAGAGTACTCCAACTTGCAGGCAAAGCTATCAATTGATTTTTATATGCTGAAATGCATCTTAACTTTTAGAGGCACCACCCTGCACTGTAGCAGACTGAGATTTTGTAACCCTCCCAATTAAGTGAACTGTACTGCTTAGAAAACCCTGAGAAGTCATCATAAATCACTCATAAACCAAAAAAATTCTTGGATAATAAAGATCAAGATAATTAATTATGATGAATTAATTTATAATAAGTCATAATTCTAACACAATTAATGAACAAACTTTCATTAAGGACAAACAAGTCACCTTATTAGACAAGACACAAAAAACCTACATTATAATTCCATAATACATTTCCTCACCCTCCCTAAACTCCCATTAAGTGTATACATTTTACAGGATAACTGTAATAACCAAATATTCAAGTGCATGCAAGAAAACAATTACTTTTTAACAGAAGGAGGCAGAAAAAGCTTCTATTTTAAAAGAGTTAAGGAAACAAGAAGCTGGACAAAGCTGAGTTTATTGTGTTTACAGCCACTGGTTGCAGTCCTTTAACATCATCACCCCCATTTGGGAATTACAAGGAGGAAAAAGCAAACAAGTGCATTTCCCTCAGGCAATGATGTTTGTTCAGCATTTTGAAAGAGTGCATAAGATTGGATCTGGCTTCTATAGATCCAAATAAGTGTGTTAAGAATGAAATTTTATCGCAGCAACTGCATGGCAAAAGCAAAAGTGAAAAAAAAAAAAAACTGTTGAAAAGGAAATGTGCCCTTAAAGGACAAATCTGCCTGGGGATATTGTTTGAGACAATGAAAGCTTTATCAGAATCCCAGAACCACAGAATATTCTGAGTTGGGAGGGACCCATTGGTGCTTTTAGGGAAGCCAGGAGCAAGTCTGCCCTGTGTCAGGGAAGCAGAATTGTACTCTGAGACCTCACTGGAAGGCCACACTCAACACATTTCCTTCAACAGAGGTGACACAGAGCATGCTGGAGGCATTGTAAGGACTGCAGTGGAGAAAAGCACAGGGAGGATATGTAATAGAGAAGAGTATAAATACAAGCCACACATAAAGATGTTCACAATGGGTATTTATATTACCTAGCAAAGGTTCCTCTACATCTATATCACTCTAGTCACCTTAAAACAAAACAAAACAGACATGGAGATTAAGTATTTAAATAAATTTACATAGAGTACTTCATCAAGTTGCTTCCTTAGCAGTACCCAGTTTTGTTTGTGGTTTTAATCTGATTGTCCGGCCCACCCCCATCCTTGTAGCAGTACCTGGAAATGTGCCTTACACAGCTGTGATGCCTCTGCCTGCAGAATGACCACGGGACCTCTGCCACCACTGGTAAATATAAAGAAAGCTTGTAGTCAGTGAGGCATCTGAGTAAAAGTTTACTTGATGTATTGAGAAACTCTTACTGAATATGGCCAGGTGTTTTCATTTTCAGCTCATTAGAGGAGCTGTCCACACTAGAGCTTTGCTAATGGTTTGTCAAGCCAGTGTTATTCCTGGGTATTACATCAACAGCAGCCCTTCTATATATCTCCACTTCAATAAAATCCTTTACCTCACAACAAAGAGTTTTCACAGTGACTGTCCTAATACTCTTGAGCTATATTTGATACTCAGCTTGAGGTCAGTCAGAGGTTTTCATGGAAAGCCATATGTCACTTTCTAAAGAATGGTGTTTCTTCAGATCTCTTCAGGTGGAATTGTAAGCTTTTATACCTGGAGCCACTTATGAAAAACTGTAATCCCAATTTTTTAATAACGGGTACCTACAGAAAGAATGTCCTCATATTAACAGACCTGCATGAGCAGATCTGGGAACTCTGTTGTTAGTTCCTTGGACACGAGGAAATTTCACCTTCCTACAGGAGCAGACCATCACACCAGCTAACATGGCTTAACAAACAGCAAGGAACAAGAAAGTCCAACACCACCTGCCCTTCTGATAGGAAGGTTCATGGCCCACAGTTCTGGGTTACTCTCCTTCTGAAATACCGCTTCTTGCATCTAAAGAAAAGCAGGGAAAAGTAATGATTTGTACTCATGGCAAGATTTGATTAATTTAACACCTGTTCACTGGAAATTAGACAGTAGATGGATTTGTTTTATTGAGGCTGCTGCATGGCCATCTGAACAGAATGACTCCACTTTACCTGAACACACCTTTGAAACATATGGATGCCTCATGTCTGCATTTCCTTTTTCTAACATTTTCTACGTGGAGGTATTTAGAGAAGTAGCAGCAGAGTTATTTTTACTTAAGAGAGATTCTAGAAATATACCGGGGAAAAAAAAAAGAAACAAAAATCTTAAAAAAAAGGGTCATTTTCCAATAGTAAACTAAACAATTACTCCCTAACTGCACATGCTGCTCTCATGAAAGAACAGTGAGACCATTTGCTGCTATTTCCTAGGTAACAATCACATATACAGAAATAAATCCCACTGAATTCTTGTGAGTTAGCTTTAAAAAATAGATTACACATGAATACAATCCATAGCATAAGTCATGCTGTGCAAAAGCTGAAGGAATTAATAAGGTGTTCTCAGTACTTTTGATAAGGTGCAGCAGCAGCTTGTGCCACCTTAGTGACTTAGAGGGAAAGGAAGGATTTTTCTTCCCCTCAGTCTCCTTGAAATATTCTTGCTGCAGAAAGGAGGATTTGTTAACCTTATAACACTGACATTTTAAAAGTACAGATAATTATAAACAAGGTGAGAAAACCCTACCAAATGGGTTTAAGTGGAATACTTATAAGGTCTCTTTTTTTTTTAGCAGCTAAATATGTACTAGACAACTTTAATGAGGCAGCACAAACAGGAACTATCTCAAAAGACATTCACCCAGAGATAACACAATCCAATTTCTGTTTGGTTCAGAATTTAACTCACAGTAGCAAACACTTCTCCTGTCTAATTAAAAGAAACATTCATATAAGGAACATGAAGTTCTTGAATATGAATTTAAATCTAACAGCCTAAGAAAGCAGTTAAGATTAAGAATGGACTACAATTATAAGTTAGATTATCTGCAATCCTTACACTTCAGAAAATTCAATAGCCGTACAAATATTATAAACTTTGAATACATGGTATCAGATCTCAGCTAATGCAATCTGCTCAGATCTCTTGATAGCTTATCTTTGGCTCTGTGTGTGTAAAAGGAGCCTGAAATTATTCATACTGGAGTTGTTGCCAAATCCTCCAGTTACCTCTGTAGTTATGTGACTCCTTTTACCACAAAGCAAAATGATTCTACTCAGAAACAGCTCAGTAGATTTGCTCTGTCAGTGTTTAGCCAGATTTTTTAACTTTGGTACCAGTTTCTTAGACCTCACTAAAAGTAAGGATTAAAAATAAAGCTTAAATTTTTGGTTCCTTCCAGGCATATCAAGAAGGTGTCTGGGAACAACTAGACAGAGTTATCAGAAATTAATCATACTTTACCAACCTGATTGCCTTCTACCATCATCTACCAGCTGGGATGACTGGTAGCATGGATGATGGGAGAACTGTGGATGTTGTTTATCTTGGATTTATTAAGGTCTGTCTATTTTCCTACAGCAGCCCTAAACCAAAATTAGAGAGATATAGATTAGAAAAACAGACAGTAAATAGCCTCGAAAATTGGCTGGACAACCCAGCTCAAAGGTTCATCTCCAGACTTCAAAGTCCACCAAGTGGCCATTAACCAGACAAACTAATTCTTCAGGAGCCAGAACTGGAACCAATAATGTCCAGTAGTTTTATGAATTACCTGGATTATAGGACAGAAGGCTCTCTCAGCAAGTTTGCAGATGACACAAAACTGGGGAGAACAGTAAAATACAGTGGGGAGCAGGGCTTCCATTCAGAAGGACCTCGGTGAGGTAGAGAATCTCACTAAGTTCAACAAAATCAAAAGCAAATCCCTGCAGTTGAGATGGGACAGCACAATACACAAGACACAGGATGGGAATGACTGATTGGGGAGTAGCTTTGCTAACAAAGCCTTTGAGTCCTGGAGAACAAATTCAACATGACCCAGAAATGGGCCCCTGAAGACCAACAGCACCCTGGGATGGTGGAAGTGCAGCCAGGAGGTCCAGAGGGTGGTCCTTCACCTCTGCTCAACACCTGTGAGAGCACAGCTGGAGCTCTGTGAGTTTTGGGCTCCCCAGTACAAGACAGGGACACCCAAGAGCAGGTCCAGCACAGGCCAGCCAGGCTGCTGCAGGGGATGGAGCACTTGGCAGAGGGAATGAGCTGAGAGATGTCAGTTTGTTAAGCCCAGACAGAAGACAGGTCAAGGGACCTACTGCAGTCTAAAGCTAATTACTTGCAGGATATGAAGGCAGACTTTTCTCAAAGATGGACAGTGGAAAGATGCAAGACACCATGGACACACTGGAATACAGCAAATTAGACACAAGGAAAATGGGTGGTCAGACACTGGAACAGAGGTCCAGAACTCCATCCTTGAAGTTACTCAACTTTCAGCAGGGCAGCCTTGTCTAGCTGACTCTTTTATGAGTAAGGACTGGACCAGTAGGCTTCCAGAAGCCCATCCAAACCCCGTTACAACCATGATTCTGTTATTCTAGCTCTGGACTCAGCAAACAAAAGTAGAGGAGGTATATCTCAGCATATCAGCACCTTGGTGTTTCTACCTAAACTGTCTACAGAATTGTTTCCTAAAATTCTGGTTTGTGTTACCCTTAGAAATGGGCTCTGTCTGCTGAAATGATCATTGGGTCCCCTTTACTTATCTGATCATGTGGTGTGTATCCTCTTCCTGCTGCCTCCTAAACTAATTAATTAAAAAGGTACCAAACCATCACCCCATCAAAATAATGGGGAAGAAAAATGTGAAAAGATCCAGAGATGCTCACAGAACTACACAAGAAGTTTTTGGGAAATCTTGGAATGCCACATATGCTCCCTGAATCTTTAGTGTAACCCTAAACTTAGAGGTGTTCTTTCTTCTTCAGGAGGTGAGAGTAATTTTGCAATGGTAAAGAAACTTCTGAAAATCCACAGCTCTCTCAAATTACCCAAAAAGAAGGCAATTTAGTGGCAGATTATTGTAGGTGACATTGTGCGACTACCATGGCCAGAGTGTAGGACTAGAAAATGAAGGTAGGAATGGACATAATGAAAAAGCAAAGTGGAATAAACACCACAGGACATTGCACATATGGCAAGTCCCCATCACATACTTTCACAGCATTTCCAGAGCCCAGTCTCATTTTAGGCTCTGTATGTTGAATCAGCCAACCAGTCAAGGGTGCCCCTAGACTGAGAGCATCTGTTCTAAAACAGAATCCAGGGGTTTTGACTCTGCCTTTCAAAGGGGTGGCAGGCCCAGCCAAATGCCTGCGTAGCCCCATCCCTTTCACTACACCAGGTAATGTGAAAAGCTCTTTAAGGTGAGCTTGCAGCTGTTAGCTAGCAATGATAAATGCTTGGAGTGCATTAGCATGAATATATTATCCTCACCCTCTGATTCCCACAATAAATTAAAAACTGGATCTGTTCAAATTGTATGCGTGTGGGGAGAAAGTTCAAAATCAGCAAAGTGTGACTGTATTGTGAAGTTAAATTTGTAGGTAGTTCTCATTTAAAGTTTTATGGGCTTGCAAAGATTGGATAATATGTCAGAATAGTTAGGAGGGGATTGGGAATCCTATTTGCAGTTCTCCAGCAGGCTCAGTCCTCAGGCTGATCTGCTAATAAAGGCAACCCTTGGACCATGGAAGAACTACTGAAGCAAAGCAAGGTGTAATGGCCAGATGCAGTATTAATACCAATTGTGAATTACATATTATTTAGGCCAAGTAGTGATATAAAAAAAGGATATTTCCAGTGCTGGCTAAATGAGGAGAGAGAAGAGGAAACTGCTGACTTTAATCATTACTTGGTATGCTTGCTTTCTCTGTTTATGAACAACAGGGAAAAATATATTTCTCACTTAAACTTATTCATTCAAAAAAGGCAGGCCAATAATATCAGGGTGATACATGAAAGACTGCTGAATTGTTTCAAAAAAGTTGATGTACTACTAGGAATTCAGTTAGAGCAAGGCAAAGACAAAGAATGGTGGGAAGTGGAACCAGGACAAAAAGGACAAAGCTTAGAGCTGTATTATCAGTAAAATAACTGTAGTATCTGTACTATGTACTCAACATATGTGACATTAACATTAATCATCGGTGTGGGGGCTTGCAAGGAATCCCTTGACAACCATAGAGGGACCTGTCCAGCCTGTGGTTGGAGACAAAGGAAACATCCTAAACAAAGGCAATTCACCTCAGTGCACTGGACTCTGGTATTTCACGTCACCCAGGAAGCATCAGGCTCCTCTAAATACTGTGGTCTTTGCACTGTGCTGTAGTAGAAAACTTATAAGACTCTGCCTGTGCACAAAAAGGAATCTGCACCAGATTTTATGAAAAAAATATTCCCACCTCTAAGCAAGCAAGATAGGAGAAACGCTATGGGATAAAGATTTGAAACAGTGCACAAAGCACCAAAGCTATAAAATCCTAGTTAATATACATGGAAAAATAATTAGTATGCATTGAAGCCTTGGGAAGAAAGCAGATGCACAAGCATTTTTACTGTAGATAAACACAGTGTGGCTGCTGCTGAATGTAAAATACAGAAGAGAACTTTTTTTCTTCTTATCCTTCGTCATGCTTGATGATCTTGCAGCAGTTTGGGATGGTAATTAAGTAACAAACTCATGGAAATTAATGTTTTACCTAGTCCATTTAATCTCATTCCTAGGATGCGAATGTATGGGATGAAATCAAGTATCCCTGTGGTGTCCCTGTTGTCTGAAAGATACTGTTGCTCTATGCTAGGAAAAGATGCAGATATAAAGATTCTCCACATTTAGAATATGAAAAATTTTTGTGCAGTGTGTGGAGAGGCTCTGTACTAAAGATCTGTAATTAACTCTGGAATTCTTCATCACTGTTACAAAAAGTTATAAGAGGTAATAATTTTAATGAAGGGTAATAATAATAATGATTTCCTTTGTTTTTCTTTCCTTGTTCATTCTTTTCCTTGTTCTCCATTGCTCACATTGTTCATTAGTGATCTTTTGAGGGTGGTTCAAGACCATCCTCACAGACTTCCAGGCTCTTGAAAGAAAAGTGGATAAATCACTCTAGCCCCAGAAAAAACCTATGGAGAAAACAATTTTCTTTACCTTTCCCAGAAAATTAATGTGCAGACTACACCAGGAATAGATACTCTGAGAAGCTGCTATTATCTTGGTATCTGAACTTACTACAGATATTCACAACATATGGGGTCAAATATAATCTTTCTCACTTCTCTTGACTGTTACTATTGGATCCATAACTAAAAATGGGTTGAGCCAAAATAGCTGCCTTCTTATCTGGCACTTATAGAACATGCTAAGCAGAAGCAGGATTTGACTTGTTTCAAGACTTGAAGTGCAAGAAACTCATTATATGCCATAGTAGTGGGAAATTTTAAAAGTAGATGGAGATCAAGAGATGCAGCCTATGGCAGATTGAAATACTCAAGAAATATGGAAAAGCAAAAAAGGGAGTTAAAGGTTTGGTCTATTCTCTGTCATTGTGGAAGATACATCAAAGAGAAAGGAGATGTAGGGTCAGACTGTAGCTTACACTGGAATTAAGGTGATTGATTTCATATCATTTGAAAGTGCTCATGCTTGAAATCCAAATTAAGTCTTGAGGTGAGGAGCTTCCAATGACTCTCCTCTCGTCTGATGAGGCTGCCCAGCATCCAGCACACCCAGGGCTCAGCTCTCCCCACCCATGACTGATGGCAGTGCACTGGAAGAGAGGTACAAACCAGCAGAGACAAAGGGCTTTTGTGTGGAGACAAGAAAGAGATAAAATGTGATTCTCTGACAGACTGCATAAATCTGACCATATCTCTAATTCCTTAGCAGCCCTGGCGAGGGGAGCAGCATCAGAGTCTGAATAGAGGATATTGCCCAGTGTCCTGTGAAAAGCCTTGCCTGTGCCACCCACAGTCCTGCTGAAAACCAGCTCTGAAATGCAATCACTCCTCTTGCCAAAAGCATCCTCTTGCCCACAGGAGTCCAAACCTTCCTTCTCTCTCCCCTTGTCATTAAGCAAACATTACAAACCCATTCAGGACTTTCTATTGTTGCCAGAAGAGCATTTCTGCTATTGACTTGTACAGCAGAAGGGGTACAAGTCGCCACATGTTCATCAGACATCTTAATTTACACTCCTTCCAAAACCAGCATGTATCTGAGAGCTCATCAGTTTCTAAAACAAATTACACATCACTTATGACTTATATCAAAACTGAAGCAAAGCTCAGCAGGACTTATCAATTCTCAGCAAAGACTAAATAGCATGGTGAGACATTTCCAGTGCCTGTTTAAAGGGCTTTTTAAAAATATGCATATGGATACCGTTAGCTAGAACATTTCATCTTGACTATCTAAAGACAAACTGCAGCTGTCAAAATCAGAGGACAAAAACATCTTTGTGATTTTTATTGTTTAGTGATAAATTTGTGTCTTGCACACAGAATATCATATCTATCTTATTTGCTGGTATTTCAGGGCACATTATTGTACCATATAGGAGCTGAATTCCACATTCTTTGTCCCCCTTCAAGTATCAAAACAAATTTTTCCTGCTGCTCTGGGGTAGAAAGAATTTTCCAATACCTTGAAATAAAAATGAAAAAAAAAAAGAAAACCAGGTGAAAGAGGAAAAGAGCTATCTCATGGTCTTTGTGTATGTATTGCAAAGAAGAATCTGTCATTTTGATTCAAGCTGCTGTTAGAATCAGATGCTACTGGAAGTGAAGTTCAGTAGCTCTTTCAAATATTACCTAATGTGCATTTGCTCTGGAAAAAACATTTACCTCAAGATATCAGTGTAATAAAAAAGTAATAGAACACAAATATTTAAAACTATCCTCTGCAGACAGCATTCTTTCCCCATTGTCTGCACTTTGGCTTGGGAAGTCTCTGTTTTCCTCAGTGTTAGGCTTACCTTCAGACTCTTCAAACACTGGGAAAGATGGCTGAGAAAATAAATTCCTGCCTGTTGGAGATGCTCTAACCAGACTCAATCACAGGGGCAAAGGATACCCCTTCTGATGACCCTCATTTCCCTTCCAGCATCCAGGGATTGGTCTCCCAAATACCATGGTTTTTCTTCAACTATATTCTAAGTGCTGTTAGTCCAGGCACAACGCATTTGGTATAATTCAGATTAGCATTTAAGATTAATTTTCAGGTTACACCAATATCTGGGAAGTCTCGTTCTAGGGTGGTGGACAAAATTTTCCTCTAGCCTCTCTTTGTGCCACAGATTTATTTTTTAAGCCCATATTCTACAGGCAGCCATGGAAGTCAAGGTGTATCCACATGAATGCATCTCTGAAATTAAAGACTGTGGTTTTGTTCTGTGTGATCAGGTTCATAGAAGAAAAGGGCAGGAAATTGCTGCAGTTCATTTGGGCCAGAGAGAGAATATTCTTCACTTTGTTCCAGGATTGTGTAACCAGTTTACATGGACTGGGCAACTTACACTTCACAGATGTTTGCTGCTCTAAAGCCCCTAAAACCAAAAGAAATCTTTTCATTGACTTCAGTGGTTTTGTATCCAGTTCATACTCTACAGTGCAATCTGTATTTCCCACTCAGATCAATAAAACACAAAGCAAAATATTCACTACGTCGTGTAATCCATCCTGTTCCAACTCTGTAGCAGACAAATGAGATGTCCTTTATTGAAACTCACAATGAATAAATGAGATTTTCTGCAACTTTTATATGTTCATCAATGATCATTACTTCTCAATTGATTTTCTAAGGTCTGAGATATTTTTCTACCTGCATTTAATAAATGCCCTTACTTTAGTTTTTTTGACTGCAGTTGAAAGCCTCCTGGCTCTGATTCCAGGCTGAAAGTTCCCTAATTTTTTATGACTACAAGATGAAATAGTACTAATTGCACCCTTCACTAAAGAAGAGTGGATACCTTGTAACTCATCAACATTTTATAGGCAAATGAATGAATTTACTGAACAGAATATCTCTACCAAAAAAAATCCAATTACTATTATAGAATATTCACAGAAAACAAAAAATTGAATTCACCCATAGGGTTGAAATTGAGAAGTCCTTTTTTTATTAATCTTATTCATTGAATCAGGGAACAAAAATGGTGGCACTGAGTCACACTGATAATTTAAATTACTTTAAAATTCCAAAGCCAAACATTCAGAATGGCCATCTGACTTGCATTTTTCAGACCAAAAGCTGCAAGAATTATTAACTAGCTGCTTTGAAATATCCACTAGTTTCCACATTTTCATCCACTGTACAGTTTGTTGAGGCCACTGATGCAATAACGTATCAGTAAGAAAAATGACAAGTTTCCATACAAAGTGAGCCTTTGGGGAGAATATCTAGTGGCCTGTTGGGTCAGATTGAATTAGAATATCTGATTCTTCTTTCAGACACTCTGATTTTTGCTTTTTTTAACATTTTCCAGAGCTTCTGTTTCATCTGCCCTGGGAAATAGATATAACGTGGGACTTGCAACAGCAGCAGTGAAGGAATAGCTGTTGTGTCGAGTGAGGGGTCAGAGCAGGGAGGCTGGGGGTGTGACAAGGACAGGGCACCCTGCCCAGCAGTGTGGCCACAGCTCTCGTCATAGGCAGCAGCAGGCACAACTTCCCAAGGATTTTTCCTGGGAAGGCAGCGAGAAGCACAGAGAGAAGAAGAAACAATTCTTATCTCTATTCACTGCTCCTGTTTTTGCACATGTGGAGTGTGTTACGGAGATTGTTCACCCAAAGTGATTTGGTTAATTGGATGTGGGTGAAAGTTGCTTTGAGTGATTAGCCAATCACTCAAAGCTGTGTCCTGGCTGTCAGACAATCATGGGTTTTTCTTTAGTACAGTGTATTGTCTCCTTAGTATAGTTATAATATAGTATTAGTGTAATATAGCATAATTTGAATAAAACAATTGTTCAGCATTCTAAATCATGGAGTCAGAGCACATTATTCCCCACATCAGGAGCGCCCTGTATCGATCGATGCAGCAGTGCAGCTGAGGCCAGTTCTCCCCTGCCCCTGCTGCTGCAATGGTCAGAGCTGACAACACTCACTTCCCAACCACTTCACTGTGCAGTGGATCACTGAAATTATTTGAATTTACCATGCAGTCATGGAAAAATATTGTATTAGAACAGCAGAGGTTGTGGGCATGGTGTGGCAGGCAGGAACAAGAAGCCAAAGGAAAATATGGCATTACAGCCTTGAAAACAAAATCTGCTGCAATGTAGTATATGGTAGAGATAATTCATGCTATATATGTGTATAAAATATTGTAGAATCTAAGATATGTCTGTGATCACCCTGGCTGGGAGCAGAGTCTCATGGTTATTCAATTAGTTCCTGGACAACCTTAAGATAATATCAAGTCTGTTAACGTATGAAAAAAACCTTCCTGGCCCATGACTGACAGTTTCCGTAGAATGTCTAAATCACTCACGGGACCTGCACCTGGGAAGATTACATCTACCGTACTCAAGAACCAGCATCACTCTACTACATTCGAATGCAGACTCCGCTGAGGTGCTCAGACATTCATCTGGACCCCTGGACCCACCTTTGTCTATTCCTGCACATGTATGGACCCAGCTGTGCATGTGAAGAGACACAGAGAAACGTTCGGTCATCCCCGCCTCAGGCAGAATAAACTGAATACAAGCTGGCCGCTTGAAGCACTGGGGTGAACCACTGGGGAAACGCTGTCACTCTGTCAGTCAGATCCCCGTTCACCCAGCGCCTGCACCCGGGGCTGACGCTGCCTTGGCTGTGGTGGTCTTTCCAAATTTTATTTTTGTTAACGATCTAATAAATCTTTGTTAAATTTGTATTATAAAATTGGCTGCCGATTTGATAATTTATAAAATGCAAGAAATCAGGAAAGACCAGAGGACCGTTTTCTATATTCTCTCTTTTAGCTTGAAAGGAATTTTTGCATCCAGATGGTAACTAATTAATCCCAAGTAAATGTCTAAAGGTGGCTAAAACAGTTTTTGGAGCAGCCATTCCTCACAGAAGTCACCCTTTACTCTTTGACCAGCACTGCCCTACTTAGAGAACAAATTTCACTGCCATCTTAATTATGACTTTGACTGGAAACTCAACAGTATAGAGGGACTGGAAATTTTCAGGGGCTCTCCTTTGGTGTTGGTTCAGTTCTAGCACAACAGAGTCTGAGTCTCAGATGGAATGCCTAGCTATGATGAATTTACCAGTAACTAAAAAAAATATTAATTTCAGTAATAATAGTACCCTTATTCTGATTGACCTCAATCCAAGAATACGAGTCCCAAAGATACCAGAGGAAAATTTAAACACTCTTTTTTTAAACAGTGCTGTTTTTTGTCCTGAAAATAGACTCTTACAGATGCTATAAATACATTCAGTATAATGGTCAACAGTTTCTAGCACTGCTCTGAATCCTTTTAGCTATGCTGCTGACTTCTAAAATTGAAACCAATTTAATTTTAATTTTACTTCATTGTGCTTGGAAAGATTTTTTAACCCAGAGTTTGGGGCTTTCTTTTTGTTTTGTTCTTTTGTTGTTGTTGTATTTTTTTGTAAAGCACTGCTGTTTCAGGTTTTGCTGGCAAATAGTGCTGAACTCATTCAGTCTGTTTGCCAGAGTTAAGGTCACTGCAGCTTTAGTTTTACAAAGAACACCATTTCTCTGTTTCTCTGCTAATCTTGGCCTGAAAAGACCACACAGTACCCTGCCCAACTGAACAGTTTAGCCTTTGTTCCTTTGTTTGGGTTATACTATTAATCTGCTAGGTCGATAGCAAAAACGTGTGAGCTGCTGGTGTACCAGATGACTGACAGGCAATTAGCAGCTTCTAGAGATCCCTGCTTTGAATTCCCCAGATATGTGACTGCGTTGGGAGGCAGAGGCTGCTGATCTGACTTTTCTGTAAACTTTTGCCACAGCACTAAAAACGAGATTTTTGAAAGAACTAGCGTAACTATTCTCAGGAGCTTCAGCTGCATGAGACCCACCAAACTGAACCAGAGGTGTGAAAAGCTTCACTGTAAGCAAATAATTAACCTGGATCTATTTAGATTTCTCAGAAAATAAGGTTTGCAAAGCAGCATTAGTTTTAATCTTTGCCCAAAGAGTAAGTAAAATTCCTCATTAAAACCCAAATCTGAGAAAACGTTCTTCTCCAGCTTTGTGGGAAAAGGTGTGTAGCCCATAAACAGTGAAACTTTTACACTTGCTAGTTGTTTGTGAAGTTCTCATTTTTTGTCTTCCTGTCACTAATTTATTAAGATGGTCACCTACTTCATGTTCTGTTAAGCTCTGCTAAAAACTAACAATGTGAACAACATTCTATAATACTTTTCTGTACTCTTTGCTGATATATATTCTGATTTTTTTAAGTTTATACATTTGAAAGGATGTAGATGTGTTCAATGCTACTCCAGTTCTCTGTATGTAGAATAAGTCTAAGACATGAGAGTTGCATACCCTTCTCTGCCAACATTATAAAATATTTTATTTCCTCAGAAGATTTTTCATGTGTATAAAGCTTCATCAACTGAAGTGTGTGAGTGTGTGAGGTCATTTCTTACAGACACAGGTGCCCCTGAGAATTGCCAAGTGACAATTTCATCATTTTTGATGGGGTTTGAACTTGGGCAGTCACCACCAGAAGAGCTGGTTACACCTTTACCAATTCACAGTTAATGTGCACAAATCTTCACCGAGCCAAGCAGGGGAAAATATGTCCATTTGAGAGAGCTGCTGGCAAAAGCTCTCCAGGAGCAGCAGTGCTGGATCAGATCCCCCTTGGAGAGCCACGTCCACAGACATGCACAGCTCTGCAAATCACTGCAGGGACACAGTGGGAATTTGGGATGTGAGAAATGCTACTCACTTCCAAAAATTTAGAAACGTTTATTAAAACCTTATCAAAAATACAACAGAAGCCTGAACAGAGAAAATAATACGGCACCAGGACCAAAGAACTTTCCTCACCATGTGCTGACCCACACCATGGAGGTTTCGCCTTTTAACCCTTTTGCCCCTCCCGAAGTTCTGTCCATCAACTCCTTCTTCACTGTCCAGTGGTGGAGTTCACTTCCTCAAATCTTGATTGGAGGTCAGATGTTGCCACAGTGACAAGCTGACCCTCCCAAATGTCCCAAACCCAGGCTGCCCCCGATAACAACGTGATAAAACATACCTATAAACCTATAAAACTTTTCTTAACATTAACACATGATATTTGCCTTTTAATTGTAAAAGTCAACCATCATATTACTCATCTGTCACAGTGAGAAGATTGGAATGGTTCCCTCCCAACCCCCCTCCCACATCTGCTGCAATGACGCTTCTGTACAGACACACAACAGCCAAACTCTTGGGGGTTTAGCTTTACTCCATGAGGCTCGAGAACCAGAAGCTGCAAAGAGCATCAAGCTGTTATAGATAGATAATGTGATGATTGGCTCTTACAATAAAAAGATGACTATTGTGTGAATATTAAGAAAAGCTTCAGTGATGTGCAGTTATGTTATTGTGGTTTAGATGCCCTCTGTTCTCCCCACAGTTCCCTTTCCCCCTGTATTGTTGCCATCAGACGGCCTGGGCTGTCCAGGACAGGTACAAAGAAGCTGCACAGGTGTCCCTGGCATGGGGCAGGTGGGAATGGAAAAGCTTGGGGGTGCTTAGGGGGGGAGCAGCATGGCAACACCTGAGCTCCAATCCAGTGACAAGAAAGCAGTTTGCACTGATAAATGGCAAAGAAGAGCTGACTGACAGACTTTGGGAAGGGTCAGGGCTGGCTGGTGAAACCCCCAGGGGTATAAGAGACTGAGCATCCATCTTGAAGATGAACTGGCCATGTGGTGTTCACGAGAGCAGTTCCCAGCACTGTGAATTTTTCCTTACGTAGTCCTTTTGTTGTATTTTTGTCAAGGTTTAATAAACCTTTTTAAATTTTCGGAGTGAGCAGTTGTTTCTCACAAAATCTACTTTGCCAGGATGAAGGCAGGAGGTGAGGGAAGTTTGAATTTGTCTTCAGTTCCCAAGAGAAATGGCATTCTAAAACCTGAGGCTTAAACCTCCATGTTGTCACATTCTTACAGCTTTAAAAACAGCCATAAAAATAAGCTGTGCTAGAATTGCAAGATGTTTGGAATGGAGTATAATAGCACTGCACTTCCACCAGGTAAGGGCTGTTTTCAAACAAATGGAGCACAATCTGTTAATCTGTTCACTTTTACGCTTCTCAAAACATCTTTGCCTGTTCCTTTTGTGAGCTGCATGATATTTTATGTTAAAATACCCATGTGTGAAAAGATTCAGAAAAATTCAGCAGTGTTTCCTTTAATCCAACATCTGCAAAGCTTTTCAGATGTTCCACAGCAAAAATAATTTTCTCCAGCTAGAACTTGCTGTTTCATTACAGGAATCCCTTTTGGCTTTCCCTCAAGCAAATTTTATTGATGTAATAATTTAGGTTGTTTCCAATTAGGCCTCAGAAATTAGGTATTCTAAACATTTCCATTAGAAATTCTTGATATTAGTTTAACAGCTACTTTGTTATACAGCTTTGCAGCAAGCACACTTACTTCAAAAGATAACCAGGACAAATCCTGAAATAAGTTTTCCTCTTCTTGTAGCATCAAGGGAAGAAATGGGAACAGATAGAAACAAAGTGTGTGTGTTGAGGAAAGAGAGGCCTTTTTTTCTTAGCTGCTATTCATTTCACCTTTTTTTTCTGACATTTTTATTACAGAGCTATCTGCTGATACAGCTGAAATTAGCCCCCCCACACTCCTGTTATTCCAAGATAAGTCTCCTGTTCAGCCTTGCCCTCCTATTCTCTTAACTTCCAAGTGGCTCAAACGTTTCAGCTTTCCTTTTCTGATTGATGTGAAAAATAGATAAGTAGTAGAAAGGGAAATAAGAAACCAAAACCTAAAACAGATGTACCAGCCAAGAAATTATTTTAGAAGAGATGAAGTTTCACAACCTGAATACATTTGAGTATTTTAAATGATTCCAATATTATTAAATTTCCTGAGAAAAAAACTTGACTTGCTCTCAATGAAAAACTTTAAGAAAATGGTTCTGATTTTGCCTCCTGTGACACCAACCTGAAGACAAAGGTATTTTAAGCCCACAGCAGCTCTGAGTCAGAAAGTACTCCTCATATTGAGGAGGGCATTTATGAATCCATTAATCATTGTTATGTACCAAGGCTTCTCTCGCTGCAGAAAATCTTTTGTACCTCACAGTACCATTACAATTTATCTCAGTTCCAGCTGGTTTCACATTCACCAGGAGTCCCAGCTGCCTGCATCTAATCTTCATCTGTGGGACCTTGATCTGTGGCAGGACTGAGGAGCATCCCAGACTCCTCCATGTCCTGCCCAGCTGCAGTGTCCCAGCACAGTGGCACAGGGCTCTATCAGTGGTGCACAGTGCAGTGCAGACAGCTCTCACAAGGTCCACAGTGACCAAAGGCACCCACAAGGGCAAAACACCACAGAAAGCTCACATTCAGTGGGAATGCATCAAGGGTTTGAGCTCACAAAGCCTCCAAAGCTGCTTTGCCATCCAGTTCCTCTCAGGGGATTGAAACCAAGATCTTTTGCATGTTTTTGTCACCCTTGAGGCTCAGCTCCACAGGCAGGAAGCTCACTTACTTCTCTCAGGTGTCTGTCACCTTGACCTGAGCCAGTGGGCTCCTTGTTTAACACTCACTTGTGCTCCTCTTGTTCATTGTATCCCAAATTCAAAACCCTACCCATGCCTGGCTGCCTGCAGGGAAGGGCAATCTCCTTTCAGCAGAGGATTAGATCCCTTCCAGAGTGCAGAGGGTAAAAAGACAACTTCTCTCCTTGCTGCCCTCTTTTACAGACCCTTTAGTGTGACATAACATACATGGTACCTCAAAGTAGCCACAATCAGGTACCCAAAACAGTTCAGCTGCCTGTCCCAATACTCCCACTCCAGGTGTTTTAATTTACACCACTGTTCAGCAGCTTTGACAGAGAAGTGCTGAATTATTATCTCCCCTCTCACTGGAGAGAAGGAGGAAGCTCCAAGATCTTGTGCCAACACTTAGAAGCACAAATTACCTAAAATTTGGGCATTAAAACAAGGTCAAACCCTTGGGCAATGTACTCCCTAAAGCCACAAGAATTTTAAGGAGATTTCAAGAAATATGCCTTTCATTACCCCTGACTTGATCCCTCAATCCCAGTGGATTCATAGCTCCCTATGAACATCCTCTCTCAATGCATTTCAAAGGAAAACAAAGATTCAGACACCTCCCATCCTTTTTCATCCCCATCAAGCTTGTTCCCTGCTCCAAGTTCTTTTCCTATGAGTTGATTTCCACTCTGGGCACCCATCCTTGTGCCTGTACTCACTCAGCCTCATCTGCTGAAGCCAAGCAAGGCTTTTGTCTCCCATTCTCCTCTTGGTTTCTGCTGGCAGCCTCAGGTTGCTGCTCCCCCACTCTCCAGTGATGCAGTGGATACCTTACCCAATAGTAGAAAAAACACAGTATCATGTCCCTAGCGCTTTAAACTTGCTTTCCTTTTTTTGCAACACCACCTTTCAGGTTCAAAGCACCTGTGCTTTTTCACAATGAAGAGTAACACAGCTTTCAGAATCAAAATAGACAAAAGTATTAGTTATTGGAAATTGAAGAACAAAACCTGTATATAATGAATAAATCCCCCCACTGGAACAAGGGGCTCAGTACAGAATCCCATTTAACCACACAGCCTTGTTATTTACATTTAAAGCATTTGGTTTTCTGATGTTACAATACTAGCATCTTTATAAAGGCAGTGTGGGCTCTGTGACACCCAGAAACTAATCCTGTGCTATTGCTTTATGGCCAGTTGAGATACAGGAACCTGCCAATGACACCCCTCCATCTCTCCCTCTCTCATTCTGTGTATTTTGATAAGATTCCTTTAGCATGGAATTAACTGAATACCAGGAATATTCATTAGCCTAAGGAGTCTGTTCCTCCTCAGGAAACCACACCACCTGAGCTGCATACATCTTCTACTCAGAGCAAAACAGGCACATTTTCTTAGTGTAACAATTTTTTTTTATTTCAGTTACTTTTTCACATAAAACTTTATGTAAGCTACAAAAATTGTGAAATGCAGAAATGGTATTAAAACTGCAAACTTAAAAGTTTAGATTAAAAAAAATCAGTTTCCCTGCTAACAATGACCATTTAAAACGAACCATATTTTGATGGATTCATTTAATAAACATACCATACACTTCTCAAAAATAAATAAAGAACAACATCAGAAAAACCAATACTATCAACAACATGAAGCATTTAATCATCTTTTTTCTTTTCTTTGAAAGACATAAATGAAATTTCTAGGCACAGTTTTAGGCATTATAGAGGACACAGAGGCAATAGGTTAGTGTGCACTGCGCTGTACAAAAATACAGTCTGAATAAATTACATTGCTAGCCATAAGATTAGACTTCACTTACCAGTCAGTTCATTGCATGTTTAATAATATACAGTTACATGCTAATCCATATATATCATTTATATTTCAAACACATAGGTCTCTCTATATTTGTTTTTAAAATTTACAAAAGCTAAACGAAGTTGTGCAAGAAATCCAGAAGAGGTGCTGGGTATTTGTCAGCACCGGACGGTATACTTTAAGCTTAAAAAATACAAATAACTAGCCCTGCTTGCAAGTTTGCTATATATATATATTTATTCATATATATTTGGAAGAAAAAAATGGATTTGTTGTGGGAGAGAATCATTCTGCCAGTGAGATAAACTTAAACAACTGAAATAATGGTGACATGACACAAGCACAAAATACAAAATTATTAATTTGTCGTACATACACTCAGGACAAAGACTTGCATCTTTTTAGTGGCTAAAAAACCCCAAGAATCAGCACAAAGTTGCATTTACCTTTAGTTCTGCTCTGAGAAACAGAATGCTTGCCAAAATTTGCAATGGTAAAGAGGAAAAAAAGACACTGCAGTAGCAACCTAAGCTAAAGGTAGGTACCTAAATCCACATACTGAATGCCCAAACACAAAGGTCCTGAGGAGTCTGAGGTGGGTCCTAGTAGACTGCATCACCTTCAAGAGGAAAAGCAGACATTGGGACTGAAAATCAGATCTTTGACTCAACTGTGAAACAAGAACCTTGTCTTTAGGCATTCACGTTTGTAAATTGTTGTGCCTGAACAACTTTCACATTAACAGCCAGTGACTTGCAGGGCACACACCATTCATTTGCATCTGCCTTAGGCCTGGCAGCTGCTTTCACTCAAACTCTACATAAAGAAAACAATTTGATAAAGACTGCTTGTATTGGCCCCAAAACACCATCTCCACCTTCAAGACTTACATAAAAGCAGAAAACAGACATTGGGACTGAAAATCAGATCTTTGACTCAACTGTGAAACAAGAACCTTGTCTTTAGGCATTCACGTTTGTAAATTGTTGTGCCTGAACAACTTTCACATTAACAGCCAGTGACTTGCAGGGCACACACCATTCATTTGCATCTGCCTTAGGCCTGGCAGCTGCTTTCACTCAAACTCTACATAAAGAAAAACAATTTGATAAATTAGTGGCTATGATGTGGGTTCAGCATTGTACCTTCTTGTCAGCACAGACAAGTGCCACAATGCTGGCCCCAAAACACCATCTCCTTAGAAAGGTACAGACATCTTCTCACAGTGGGCTTCTCTGCACTAATCTAATTCCCATGCCAAACTACAATGTTCTCCATGCTGCTAAATAAAAGCAGAACTACACAGCTGTTCAAAGATACTGAGTGAACTATATACTGAATATCTGCCTTAAGTCAGTCTCAGGAAATAAAGCAGAGTTACAAATGCTCTCTTGGTGCCTGTGAAATAACTGGAGCCAAGTTTTCCTCCCATCCTTTTTGTTCTCCAGGCATTGCCATGCAGACCCTTCCATGTCAAGCTGTCATTTTGCTCCATCTAATCTAATTAATCACCACTGCTGATTCTGAATATTCTGCCACGGTAGTAAAGACTGAACTCCAGAGCATGCCAGAGTTTTATAAACCATCTCCACAAGCCAGCAATACTTGCACAGTGACCTCCTAAAGGCAGCCCTGCGGTCATTGCAGACTCTCAGCACCCTGGAGATGGTGGCCCAGCAGAAACAGAAGAGATGCCACCCTTAACACCCAGTAATTCAGGAGCCTTTTCCGTGGAAACAGCAAAACCATTTGTGTAGAGGTGGATGTGCAACCCCAGCATATCTGCTTGTGTAGAGGTCGACATAGAATATATTTTAAATTTCTCCATTAAAAAAAATAGTTATTTCTAAAGATTACAATTGTATAAAAATATGCTTATAATTAATTGAAAATATCCAAATAAGCAAATTGTAAACAAAAATAAAAGTGATGCGGATTAAATTCATGTGTAGGTTCTCCCTATTTTATCTTGGGTTTTATTTCATGAGTACAGTCTCTGGATGTTTTAAGTGGGAAACATACTAAGCAAGGAGTAATCAGATGTACATAATCACCAAAGAGTCCATTAGAAACTCATTTTTTAAAAACAAGAGATTACCTCCTGAAGTGCTAATGTTTTAATGTGGACATGATGGGGTCTCAGCTGTATTCTTGATGATCAGGGACACTCACAACCTAACCAGATTTTTAAAAAATGGCAGTTTTTAAATTTGCAACACCCTTAGAAAAGTATTTTTAGCAAGTATTATATTACACACGGAATAGCAAGAAGTTATTTTTGTCCAGTTCTACCTTAACTTGATGTGAACTTTTAAGCATTTCCCATAACACAGAGTCTGTACAAGGGCATATACAGAAGACAAACTGTTGTGTGTTTATTTTGTAACACCAATCAAAATTGGGGGTATCAATCCAAGACTTTCAAGAATGTGTACAAAGTTAGTATTTTAACCACTGCATCACAGCTCATATTACAATTTTAGGATGAATCATTTCTCTCCCTCTGCATATATATTTGCATTATATATATTCATTTATACTAACAAATACCTTTCAAAAATATAACTGAACTTGTTCCATATGCATTCTTTTCATGACAATGTTTGCAAGTTAAATGGTTACTCACGACAACTGCAATTCATTCACACATTTTACATGTCCCAGGGACAGAACAGGTCTTTTTCTATTCCCCTTTATCTTCACCCCTCCAGCAAAACACTGAGAGCTGAGACAACTTCCAACTACACAGTCAGAAGCACATGTCTCTGGGTTTGGACTTCCTTCAACAATCTGCTACAGCTGGCACGGTCATGTCGATTACTAATTCATGAAATCCTGTGTGGGTTGGTGGCTTGTTTGGGTTTTTCTTTTTTTAAAATTATTCTACCAGCAGACTGTTGAATGCAGATATTAGACAAGTCATTAACCAGCTACATTCACTGCCCTCAACACAGTCCCTTGCAACTAATTCCTTAAGAGCGCTTTTGAGCAAGTAACAAGGGGCCAACTCAGCCTATTGTACACGATGCCATTGCCTGCTTATCAGACATCTGAATCCTCTATGATACAGGGAAACTTCTAAATGGAGCCCATACCAGCTGCTCCCCTGAAGGCAATAGCAGATGCTGGCATTGCATTCTCATTCCAACTAGTTTTCTCACAATGATCGCTGTCACGTAGATCCTTTTGCTTGTTGTCAGGAAAAATGAAGTTTATGTATCAGCAGCTTGCAGCATCTGCCTATGAAAGATCAGCAATCCTAGTGTTTGCAGTTCTTCTAAATGGTTGTAAAAGCTGGTTACAGTGTTCACACCCAAAAGGCAAAGGCTATTTTATCAACAGAGCAGACTGTTTGGTGCTCCACAAGTGTTCTAAAAAAACTGTGAGCTAGAAAAGATGGGGTAATCCTTTTTTTAAATTTTCTTTTCATTAAATGATTCTAGTAATAGTCTTCATAGTTCTTAGGGTTCAGGCAATAAAGAATGGCACCCCCAAATGAAAATATAGTTGCACCCCATGCCAGGCCATAGCCCCAGTTGAACTCATGATATATTTTCAAGCTGACCGTTTCGATGAACTTGATTGGGTAAAGGACTAAGCTGCAGACCTGGAGAACAACTGAAAGAGAAAAAATAAATACAAATGTCAGAAGAAGCCTTATTTTGCTTCCCTAAAAAAAAAGAAAATATCAAATAACTGAAATTCACATTTTAAATGCTTTTGGAGATTTTTAGCTTGTAAGTGCTGCCCTTTTTAAATCACCTTCATTTCATTCACAGAGAACAGAGCAGCTCTTCCATACTCCCTTGCTGATCAACAAATATTACTGCTGTGATACAATGATGATCCTTCAAATGTCCACAAAATAAACAGTTAAAGTAGTATTTCCGAATTCTTTTCTTTCTCTCCTTTATATTTTAGTTTGCAGTCATTACTTCTTCCGTAACAGCAAAACTTGTTCTATTGCCATTATAAATAAGTCAAAACGAGAAGCGAGAATACATGTTAAGAAATGTTGCTGAGAATCAAATAATTTACTTAGCCTAGAAATAATTCATTGTCACAGGTGATATATACTTGTGCTCAGTAGAGACTCAGTGAATCACATATTTCATATTCATTACTGTGTTCTGTAAGCAGAATTAATGACATTCTTGCACAGAATACCAAGGAAACTATAAAATTTGATCAGTCACTAAACTTCAAGCCAGCAAACTATTATGAATTTAGGGGGTGGGTCAAAAATACTGTTTGATGAAAGAAGATAATAAAATAGGTCCAATCCAAGACATTAAAAGCTTCAAAATCAATACTTCCTATAGCACTGTCTCTGAGAGCTACAGACACACAGTGGCCATTTCACCCACACATATACCCTTGCCCAACTGGCCCCTTTCATTAGCCCTGGAGACAAATGCTCACCTGTCCAGAGGACAGGGCTGGTATGGGGAGGTCATATCACATGTTCACCAGAATGTCAGTGATAAAACTCTGTAAGACACTCGCTGGAAATTTCAGCTCATCCACCTTAGCCTACAGAGTAGTCTTTGGACCCTTACTTGAGACTGACAATCTGAATAATGTTTGCACAGTGGATTTTCTGATGTGGATATCAAAATCCACAGGACTTTAATGTAATTCTACACTTATTGAAGTATTACTTAATATTATTCCATTTGAATATAATTTTTTGTCTGTCAGCTCACAAAATACTGTGCAACATTCGAGAAACTCTGGCAGGATACACTGGGAAAAGCATCTACTCTTATGAAAAGATTATGCATTCCAATTCTGTATAATGAGAGCATCTTTACATCTAAAAGCACCTCAGCATATGCTCAGTTTTCAGAAACATCTTTAAGACCATTCAAGGTCAAAAAGGATTTCTGAAAATGTATGGAAATATATGAGTTTTTCTTTAGTGCCTTCCTGCACTGGGGATGCAGCATCTCTGCTGAGTCAGTGCACAAACTGCTCCATGTGTGCCTGTGTCAAGTGCAAACCAAGGAAGTCTCCACCTTCCACAGTGTAACATATGAAGTATGCCTAATTTCAATCTACAGATTGGACTTGTCAAAACATAACAAAAAAAATGTGATTCTCTTGGAAGAGGAACATGTTGCTAAAGCAGCAACACACACAAGAGGGTTTTTTGACATTTCCATAGCGAGGGTTCCAGCTTTCCCTACTATTGATCCAGATTTGCTATTGTAGAACTCAGAGCAAGTGCTGGCAGCAAGTGGCTGGTGGGAGCAGCCACCCTACATAGCACTGTCATCGCTTTGCACTGATTTTGCCTTCTGTCATTGTTTTTCCCTGAAGAGCAGGAAGGGAGCTGTGCAAGCTAGAGACAGCACTCAGCAAAGTTATGAGAAATGACCAGCATGACCCCAAAAGAAAGCAAAGCCTGCAACTACTGATCTGATTCTAATGAATTTAAAGGAACTCCATGCTATGCTGACCTGCTTAAGGGAAGTGTGTACTGTCCTTCCTCAGAAGCACAAGTCTTTTCCTGTAGAAAAAACAGGCTGCAAAGAAAATCTTAAAAAATCTGCTATTCAAATGCTGTTCAGAAAAGACTAATTGTCTCAAACTTGATTGTTCACTCCAAATGTAGACACATCTTTATGAAGCACTATGATGTTTGCAATATGGGAACAGGAATACTGGTTTTATTCCATTCACATGAAATATAAGCAATTATACATACTCATCATATTAAACATTCAGAAATCATAAAAAATGCTTTAAAAGTATGAAAATATAATTTCAGTAATTTTTTTTTTCTTTGTACAAATGTCTGACTATAAATTTTGACATCAAGAAAAGTCCCACTTATGATGTGGCTTTCTAATTTATCTGTAATTATAAAAATGCTGGTGCTGGCTAGTAAATTCTGTACTTCTGCTCTCTACCTCCTGCTCATTTCAGATGAGTAAAGCACTTCATTAATCAGTGCTGGGTGTTTCAAAGATTACCTGAAAAAGTAGCTGCAACAATGACAGAAAAAGAAAATTCCTCTTTGCAGTGCCAAGCAAGCTGGCAGTAATGAGAGTGGACACTAATCTCAGAGATTCAGGACATCAACAAGGAAAAAAGTATCATAAGGAGGGCAGTAAGGGCTCAGGACAACATGCTTGGAGAGGTTGTGACATCTTCATGCCCGAATTTCTTCAAAACTGGACCAGACAAAGCTGTCACTGTTAGAGACCATGCTGCCTCAAAAAGGAGATTGGAGCACATAACCTAGAGAGCATTTTCCCCAACAGTATTTCTTTGATATTATAACTCTTTTTGCTGCCCTGTAGCAACCTGCACTACATTCTACTGAAGTCAGTCCTACTTTTTCAGACCATTCCATCAACTTCACAAAATCAAATTCTGGCTTCCAATGTTTCTGCAATTTTTTGTATTTCCACTGTAAAATTTGACAAGTAAACATTAATTCTATCTTCTACATCATTATGAAAATAGGTGATAGCACAGAACTAAGGATGCAATCCAACTGTGCTCTCTCTATCTGAATTAAAAGATACCTCCTTAAGTATTCTCCAATTATTATTTTATATTACTCTCTTACCTGTAATATTTTCACTTAGCCACTGTTTTCCCTATCTTGCATGTAAAAGCACCTTGTGAAATGCATTAAAAGCTTGCTAATGTCACCAGGATAGTCTTCCAAACACTGTCACAATTGTTAAAACAGCACCAAAAGGCAAGCATCTTTAATTTTTCTTTTGTTTCTTTTATGGACTTTCAGCAAGCACACTTTCTCTTTCTGCCCCTCAATTAGACTTGGTTAGCACTTAGTTAAACAGTAAGTGCATCATGAAACTCCTGCACTGGCAAATTTGTGAGCCTGCACTTTGAGGGCCAGTTTGGTGCAGGAGCTCTAAGACACCCCAGCAGGTCCATGAGCTGGAGACTCCACTAGAGCACAGAGGCACACAAGCCAAGGTGGCTCCATGCAAGACTTCCTGCAACTGCTCTCTGTCTGCTCCACATTTTTCCACCACCTGAGGTGTTCCTCTACCTCTCAACATTAAAATACATACTGTCAGCTCTAGGAAGACATATTCACATCTTTTCATTACTTGCTGGCTTATTTTCAGCATCTAGGTTGAATTTTGGTTTTTTTGGTCCCTTTCTTTCTCATCTCTTCCAGTCCTAGTCAGTCAATCTTCTCCCTTACCTACAGAGTTGCTAACTGAAACCTGAAGCTGAGGGAAAAAAAAAATAATCAAAACTTGAAGGAAAAAAAATAGCCTGGAGCCAACTGTTTAGACTCTTATAAAGCACCTGGAAATAACTTTTCCATTTTGTTCTTTCTTCCACACAGAGACCTTTTCTACCCAACACCCACACATCATTAAACGTCTCTGGGAAATTCATACTGTGCCCTTTTTCCAGAGGCAGCTGATAGACTTCCAACCAGAGTTACACAGAATATTTGGTCTTGCCAGCACATTCATAGGTCAGGGTGGTGTTTATCCTGAAAAATTTGTAAAATCCACAGACGAAGGCATGAGTTCATGGAAAGCTGCATAAGGCACAAACTGGTATAATCTTAACCTTTCCCTCTTCAGTGGGGGATTCTTTCCATAATGCATCATCCATATTCATCTCTACAATTGTTGACATCAAAGATAAAATCTGCAGGAAATGTCTTCTAACAATGTAAGTGTCAAGTCCTGAAAGGATTCTCCTCAGATTTGCTAGATAATGAAGAAGACTGGGGCAGGTTGTCTTGGGCTCATCATCTCTCCTCTCATATGCTTCAGGTTATGGCTGTTCAAAATGCACATGCACACACACAGAGGCAAAGGGAAGATGTAAACACCATCACAAGCTAAAGAACCAATTTAATTTCCTCTTAGATTCAAGTAAAATTTAAAACCCTTCACCAACAACCTTTTGTAGTAAAGACTAGAAGCAATTTTATGCAGAGGAGAGCACATGAAGAGAAACAGTAGGATTTGAGGAAATCTTTTCTTGTGGAAAGCCATTTCTTTTTTTAGTACAAACTTAACTACTAAATGAGCAACACAGCAAGACAGGCATGTATGGCTGAATAATTACTGAGTTACTACACGATGTTATGAGAAATTAAGCCAAAGGCCAAACAAGAAAACAAAAGCCAAACTAAAAAATTACATAACCCCATTTCCTTCAAAGTTAACTGCCCAACATACCTTATAAACCTCAGAATTAACACTAAAATTTAAAAGAATGGCACCAGGACCTTTATTCATTTAACCAAGCAAGCAATGCAACACATAGAACAAAACCAGACAATTTCCACTCAGGGAATCTTATCCTAGGTTGCTTTAATTTCCTAAAAGCAAATGAAATGCAATCTAGGAATATGTCTTGAGCACATAAAAGTGCATCTTGAAGGGCTTGGTTCCATCAAGGCAATGTTATCAGCAGGGGGCAGCAGGAGCCTTCCCGCAGCTCTGCTTCATCCCAAACTCCTCCAATTCCACATTCTCACCCTCTCATATCCCTCTAAGTGGCTTTTTTTAATACATCCCAAAGGTTCTGTCATCCTGTTCATTATGGGCTATCAGAAGGGGCTTAAGCTGCTGGCTCCAATGCAGATGTGAGTGACAGGATGAAGGCAAACCATGGTTGGTGAGTCTCAGGAGAGTCTGAAACATCCATGCTGACAAAGCCCCAAAGCACCAGAATATATATAAAAGGAGATGATTTGATATTGTAATTGTACCTCACTGGACCAGTCTTACAGACAAATCAGATTCTTAGGTCTCCCTTAAGATTTTGTGACAGTTTATATAAACTGTTCCATTTTTGTGTTTTTAAAACCAAACAGGGACTACACTGTGACAGCTTGTTAAATTAATAACCAAGCGAGATGACACAACAAAATTAACTCCTTATGGCACAGGGGCATATATAAACACCTTGAAAGATAATCCTATTTATTTCCACATGTAGAGCTTCCAGGGCTCACCTTTGGGTATTAATTTCCCTGTTTTAAAATTGCAAAAGAGAGAACATTAAAATAAAAATGACTTTGCATGAAGAATAAAAATGGGGACATCAGGCAGCACAAAGTCACAGATTAAAAATGGTATTTTGATATTTATCCTCTAGTTTCCCTTGCTGCATGTACTTCATAAAACAATAAATATAATGCAAATAAATAATTGTTTATGAACTAATAATAGAGCAACTACAAAAATGATTAATGCTCTGCAGAACTTACAGCCTGAGAAACCTCACTGGAGTTAAGACAGAAGTAACCAAACACCTCTGAATTAGTATGCAGAACAAGGCATATCTCCCTCCATGAAAGTTCAGCTGCTCTCAGGAAATCTTGTTAATGATGCCAGTGCTTACCTGCAGCAAAGAGCATGACTGCAACTGGTCTGTAGAACCGCCTCCGAGATCCCACGCAGATGGAGATCAGCCCAACCAGGAAAGCTATGAGAATAATGGCAGCACCACCCAGCAGCAGAGCCAGAGTAGCTATCTGCCAGTCTAGGGGGAAAAAAACAAAGAGGGGAAAAAATAATTATACAATTTCAATAAAACAAGCCCACAGGCCTGACAGAAACAAGAGAATATGAGGAACGCAGAGGCTGCATTGAGGGTTGAGTAAATACAGAGCTGTGCCTTGAATTTTTTTCCCCTAATTAGTGAATCACCTTCATAAAACAGATGTAACTCAGAAGCAAAGTGCTACAACCTCCCACGCTTACTCAAGCCTTAGTTGGCTTTGTTGGGATTTTGTCTCAAGTAAAACTGAGTAATTTGGTCCCCTGATTTTTATCCGATTTAGAATGAGAAATTGAGGCTGGCTCAGAATTAGCTGGTGTTGTGTTAGCTGCCCCTCAGTCTGCTGTAACTTTCTCACAAAAGAGAACGAAACCCAAACCTCTGCATGAGCTGATCAGGATGACACAGCAAGGGAAATGCACAGAGCCTCATCATACACACCTGTCCCTTGGGAAATACCAAGGCCACAGTATGAGTAACAAAACTGAGGAGATGATCAAAGGTTTAAAATATATATACATTTTTTTCAACACTAAAAGATAGCTGGAAGTCAAGAATTTCTAAAGGGAGTAACAATCATTAGCTGCAGACCCAGTCAAATCTCAAGACCGTTTTAAAATGTCAGTTTTTTAAAAGAGTCAGTTTTTCTTTCCCCAAAAGCAACCTCTACACTTGTCCCAGACTATTTTCTAGTTATTCTGATACATAATGGATGCAGTTATAAACAACATATTTGCAGTCTTAAATCACATAAATCAAAATCCATTTGTAAGCTGATGGCCATGATGCATGTATACAACATCCAAAATCTAACTTAAGAGCTTCTGTGGGACTTTAGAAAGGCACAGGCTTTGGGCTGTCTCTTTTCCCAAAAGAATATTTAAGACCTTTCCTCTCTCCAGTAGCAGGCATCAAGAAAAATAATCAGATCACTATTTACTGCTTATCACTACTATTTACTAGTTCAAGAAGATGATATAAATTCAGCTCAAAGGAAAAGGACCTATGGATCCTTTGCATCTCACCACTTTGAAAATGCTACCAGTCACATGATATTCAGAATAAAATACCCAAGTTTACAGAAAATAAGATTATTATTTCCAAATTAAATTTAGTTATCTTAAGGTTAAAACAACTAAAACAACAATGAACATCGTCTTCTGGGGATGAGTAAAAAGCACTGTTTTAAACAAACAATGGATCCAGTTTCAAGAGGAATCTAATCTGCTGAAGATACAGACAGTGCAGCTGTGGAGTTTGGGAATAGAATGCTGGCAGCTATTATCACCAAAAAGCCCTCACATATTACATGAAAAAGGATGAAGGAGATTAGAAGAAGAAAGTGGGTAGAAGAGTTATAAAAGCATTTATTGAAAAGAAAGTGATTTTAAAGGGGGGGTTTGTGCAAGTACACACATTTATTTTCATTCTTTTCAGAAATCCAGGCATGTCCTTTACTAATAATTTAATTACTAAGTACTCAACCTTCCAAGATATTTTACTCCTTGTTTTCTTACTGGACTAAACCCCAAGGCTGGGAACAATCTTTCATTCTATCATCAGCATGCAATCTCTAAATCTCTAATGCCAGTTTGTTGTGTGTCCCACTGCTACACTATCACTATTGGGATGGAAATATGATTTTAGGACTGGACAGAGATGTTTCAGTGAGTGGTTTTTAATATTAACATAAGCCTTCAGAAACACCAAGAGGTTAGTGTACTGATGATTTAGAAAGGATTTTTCCAATATCAAACTGCATTACAGATACAAAAAACAGAAATAAATAAACAGAATGGATCACTTTGGAACAATATGAAAGGAATCCTTGCACTGGAAAACTACACAGATACAAAGACCAGCCACATAAATCCATATCACACCAAAGTTAAAAGACACATAAAATTGATGAAATAAATCAAAGAGCTAGACAGGAAAACTCAAAAACTAAAATTTTTTGAAAGTCACCACAAATAATTAAATATTAAATGTTATCTTTGCATTGATCAGGTGCCAAACTCTAATGCAAAGGGATGTGTACGACACTGGAGTAGCAGCTAAATGGAAAAAAAGGTTAAGCATCATATTGCTTTCCAAAGGAACACTGGAAAAATTGCCAAAAAACTGATAATAAATTAGGCAAAGATGATATAAGTGTAGGATTAGAATACAGTTTAACTTCCAGGACAAATATACAGATTTTAGAAAGGTTAAAAAATAAACAAAGTACCTTACTATAGCACTGATGTGGGAGGTAAAAGGACAAATGAGTGTTGGGAGACACCTACACTCCTAACTAAAAAAGAACTGCCTTGAATAAACAAAATTAATTTATTGAGTAAGACAACCTACTCAGCGATGCTGACAGCAGGACAAAACCAAGGCTCTTACTGCTCCTCACTACCACCTGGGGACCAGGTACTGAATGCTGTGCTCTGGGCACATCTGGAATTGCCTGTTTATTTTAGTCCCTTCCACAGGAGCATACAGTGCTACCAGCCCTTGCCTTGAGCTGCAGGAACTTTGGTTGAAGAACATTGTGAAGGTCAGACATTAGTGCATGAAGAATACAGGACTAAACTTTCCTATAGTGGCTGCCATAGTAACTACATGTTTAAATCTCCTTGTCATCTTGGAAAAATGTTAACTTTCAATTCCAAAAGCCATTTATCTGGTGACAAAATAAACCTTATGGTGAACTAAGAAAGCAAAATCTTCTGCATGGGTCTTCTACTTAACAGCAAATTTTATCTTTTATTTTTTTTTTTAAATCCAGGCCATTGGTCTTTACACAAAATAAAATAAAGATCCAAAGAATCACTACCTCTGAATGCAGAGCACCCTGTAAATCAAATGTCTATAATATAAACACCTAGAGCAAACAGAGCTTTTCTACAAAAATATCTGTAGTGTTTCTCAGACTACCCAAGAGTGATTCACAGGACACAGCAGCAGCATGCGATCAGGAGATTGTTCTGTGCCACAGTGCTACTGGTACACAGAACATAAACATCATAAACCTGCTTTAGAGCATCCAAAATATGCCTGTACCTCTTCTAGGCATGCACCAATCTTGCAAAGACGTTACTAATAAGAACTGTAAGTTCAGGAACCTCAGCAGTTCAGTGAGACTACTTGTTCTCACAGAGATAGAAATATGAAAAACAGAAGTAAAATGGGCCTTACAGATGATAATTATTACTCATCTGCATTCAAAACACAATTGGTTACACTTGAAGAGTACACATCAGTCTTTTTCACTGTACACCACTACAGGTTTTTCAACTACACATCCATTATCTAAGCAAAATATTAGGAACTAGTAAAAAACTAATAAAACACACAGAAATATTAATAAACTTTTAGACTTTAGAAAGCCCTGTGACCTAATATCATGCCCAAGTAAGATTTCCTTTATTGGTTTAGATAAACTTTAGATTTTTTCAGTGTTCCAACATTTTAGCAATACATTAAGAACAACACTAGTAGTGCCACCTATCCCATGCAAACTAGAATTAAGACATTTTTGACAATTATTAGGTAACTCGAGAGATTTCTTAAGAAAAGAATGTATCTTAATGTATCCTATTTTTAGGTCTGAAAATCCCCAAGAAGCATCCCAATGTCTATAACTATGAGAAAGATATACTGCAGTTCTGACAGCGATTACAGTGTTTGCATATTTTTAACTATAACAATCTGCCCATTAGTTTGGGGATGTGGGCTTCAGTATTTGGAAATATATATAAATATGAACCTAGGCACTTGAGACATATTTTC
This sequence comes from Emberiza elegans, assembly GCA_024865655.1. Taxonomy (NCBI): domain Eukaryota; kingdom Metazoa; phylum Chordata; class Aves; order Passeriformes; family Fringillidae; genus Emberiza; species Emberiza elegans. The sequence continues at coordinate 194,670 of JALJVW010000163.1, forward strand.
AATACATATTTGGTGAAAAAAAATTAAAATTACCATCTTCAGTTAAAACAATAAAATAAAAAGCCACCAAACTATAATGATACTGTTTATTTTCAGTTAGTTCCTCATACAACAGTCAGTGCCTTTCTGGGGGAAAGCTTGGTCTCCTTCCTATTTGGAAATTCTGCCTGCTTCTCAGTGACCCAGAGGCACAGTGTCAGCTGTACACTGACATTTCTAACTCTCCTCGCTTCCTTCCCCAAAAGAAATAACCCAAGGCTTTGAGCTGTGATTTTTAATTAAGAACACTGCTATTTCCTCAGTTCCTTGGACAAAATACTTCGCTACTAGGAAAAAATCAGGGAAAGCCATAAAAGAAGAAAAATCACATCAAAGTTCTGAAATGTCTATTTTAATAACTAAGTCCTTTTTTTAATACAAGAAGATCAATGCAAAAGGCTAGTATAGATGTAATGTTTTCAGTAAGGTACCCCAAAATTAAATATTTTTTTCCACATGCTATTCTACCAAGTAAAACAAGTAGAAGAAGTGGTGGGCATAGAAACATACTGTGGAATATGTGAAGCATTTGCATATAGGGCTATTCCAGACAGTTCATGTTAAGTGAATTAATTTCTTAAGAAACAATCAAATATTCCTTTTTTCCATAAAATAGCTCTTCACCAAGTCTTCTCATAAAAGCTGAAGTACCAAAATGCATGCAGCTGTTACATGATGAAGGCAATGCCTGACCTTCTAAACAAAACAAAATCTTGGTAAGAAAGAAAAACATAACACTCAAGTAAATTTTTCTGATTCATTGCAATGCTTCTATTTATCAAGTACCTGGCCTCAGACAATAAATACTCAAGAAATTGCAATATAGCATTTAAAATCAAGAATAATGATTTTGAAAGAATGTGTGAAGCAGAGAAACTTGAGGCAGCCGCACATAAGAAATTAAATGTAACCCACTGAGTATCATAAAAACCAACTTAAATAAATAGGATAGCCAGAGATATTCCTAATTGCTTCATATTCAAACTTTGATATCAAATAGCCAACAAAGCTTGAAGAAATGTAGTGTATCTATAAAAACATAAAGGCAAACTAGTTCCTAGAAGTGCTTTGGCTGCATGATCAATGAGATTTCTTCTTTCTTCAGCAGGATCAGAGGCCTCTGTGCAAGGTGAAAGTCCACTGAATTCTGTGGAAAAGCTGAGGAACAGCAGGAGCCATTAAGTTCTCACATCAAATTACTCCACAGAGGTCACCTCTGGAGCCTCAACCTGAGGCAGAATCTTGGTTTTCAAAGAGCTGCTCAGAAGAATTCTGCCCTGGGTGAAGGGGATGTTGGCTAAAGCTGGGAAGCCCAGTGCCTGTAAGTTCCTGGGTCCACACTCCTCTGCTCCTGTAGAGCCAGCCTGCAAGTGCAGTCCTTTGGGATCCACAATGGACACTTCTGCACACTGCAGGCACAGTGCTTCCTGGCAAGATCCATACCAAACCTCCACAAATTGCTCTAGCCACAGCTTTTCACAGTGGAGCCTTGTACAAAAATGACAATAAATGAGTATTTTCTGCTAAGTGATTAGTATAGTATGTTTACTAGTGCTGGCTGCTGCACAGACATACTCTGGCTTTTGTATTTTCTTTTTATTTTATGGATTGAGAATAAGATTTTTCTGAAGTAGGAAAATTACTTGTGCATGTGGCTACTCAAGTCACTCAGACACTTGAAAAGCATTACCAGAGCTACAGAAACCAGCCAGCTCTGGCTGAAAGCACAATTTCCTTGAGAGAACTCACTTTACACCAAGGCTTTCTTTTAAAAGCCATAAATTTAAACAAATGAAAGATCTACACTAAGTCACAGATATGTTAAAAAGAAGGACGTGACATTTTCCCCAAGAATCTGCCTTCATCCACACACAGCAGCACGTGGGACAAAGCCCTGGATAACCCAAGTGCTGCACAACACCCATGGGACCAACAGGAAGACTTTCCCATAGCTCCAATTCACCAGGACATTAACAACACCCAAAGAGAAATTTAAGCATTTTATGCTGGGTGCCAAAATCCCTAAGTGCCTCCTAAGGATAATTCAGAGGCTGCTCCACATAAGGCATCAGTCATTTTGCATTTACTGTACAAGAGGCTTGTAGGATGGTTTATAGTGTTCCTGATGCCAACTGAAGAGTCACTTAGAATCAAAGAAAAAGAGAACAAGAACAGAGATATCCAAAAAACAGCTTTCTCGTGCAGACCCTGTGTCTTACAGAGGTGCAGAATGCTAATGGATAATGAGGGCAGCCGACCAGTGAAGGAGGAGAGGCAGAGAACTCCTTAGGGGCTAGAGAGCTTCTCAGAAGCTGCAAGGCCTTTGCTTCCCAGCTCTGGCTCCAGACTAATCTCACACCTCTGCTCCCTTTTCCCAGTGGGATTTCCTGATTGCTAGGGCAGGCTGTAACTGCCCTCCTCTGTCTGCTGGACCCAAGGCACAAAAAGATTTATGAGGTCCATGAACAAATAGGTACAAGGAAATCCAGATCTGAGTCTTGCTCCAGAAAGCCTCTTATTTAACTGGTCCCTTCCAACGCTCTCTTGCTGTTGATGCACCTTTCCCCTGATGCACAGGAATGCTCACAGGAATTACTGGATGGTGGCCCAGACTCAGGGCTCTCTCACCTTGGAGGGAAAATGGCCTTAGCAGCTCCCTACAGAGCAGCTATCCTCTCACCTGGGCTCCTCCTGTGGCTTTCCTCTTCTCAAGAGCAAGGTAATTTGTCACTATAAGATGTGAAACAACACAACATGGACACACCGCTGTTCTCAAGGTAAAAAGGGAAGTTTATTTTCTGACTCCAACATTTATGCATTTCCAAAAGTGACAGTGGATTGGAGGGTGAAAGTGCCACCTCTCCAATGACAATGGACAAACCAACAGTCTATCAAATTTCTCCTCCTCCATAAAAGAATGCAAAACAATGAGTTATTTACAGCAAGTGTGTGAAAAAATTCATTACAAGAATGTAAACATCAGAAGGCTTAGAAAATCTTCAAAAATCAGGGCGACAGTAACTGAGATGAGCAAGGAAGAGGTTGACTATTCCAGGCAAGATAACAAACAGCCACTGGCAGGATGCTCCAGGCAGAAGGTTCTCTCCTCCCAGCTACCCTCCTCAGCCTGGAAAAGATGTGTTTGATAGTCTGGGGGAAGAACTAGGCAGCCACTATGCAGACTGCTCACCTCACCATGGAAAGCAGTGTCCCTCACCTTCCACCCAAAGATGCCACTGGGAGTGCAGGGGACAGTTGGGTTATATCTGTAAAAATATGGCAAGCAACTCTACTGCTGTGTGAAAGAGACAGCAAGACAACAAAATGGTTTAAATGCCTGGGGGCCTGCAGATGCATGAGCAACTTGAAATGCAGCAGGTGCTTGCTCATCTGCCCATGGCCACACACCTCTCTTGAAGAATCAAAATTAATTCCTTGTTTATATGAAATATATACACTTTGCAGAGGTGTGGGTTGGGGTGAGGAATGTTGTATGTCTGCTCTGTCATCCACTTTTATTTCTAAAATCACCAAGTCCTTTAAACACAACACAACTTCACATAAAAAATTAAATGGTGCCATTATATAGATCTTTATTTTACCATTTATAAGCAACACACATTGCACACTGCTTTTGCCAACAGAGGACTTCAAGACAAGCACAGCATTACAGAAAATCATGTAATCTATAATTCATTCACAGAATAGTACAGCATGTACTCAGGCATTTCCTCTATTGGATACACAGCATTCTTCTGAAATTTGCTTGTTACTATGTCATTTTAATTATTGTATATTCATTCATTCAATAAAAATAATAAAAAACCCTCAAACAACTGCACACACCCACAACTTTGAGAACTTCACAAAAACCTGGAACTCTTAGAACTCTGCCATTAGGAAAGAAGTGTGGGAGATGTGTTATACAAGCTTTTCACAGTAAGCTCAGTATTTCTGACCTCTTCTATAAAAGCTGCTACTTTTTAGCAATCTGAAATACTATGCTTTGCATTGGAACTGGAAGTAACTATTTTCCACAGTTATCAATGTTCTTCCAGAAAAATGGCAATCTTCTGCAACTTTCAAAACTCATTCCATTGTTCCTTGAGAAAAACAATTAGCATTTTAAAGAGTTTGAGGTGTACTTCCCATCAGAACGATGACTTTAAGTGGAACAAGTGAAATACATAAAGCAATAAAGCTGGCTGGACTTTGCCACTCCTCCTGTTACTCTGAACCTTATGTGGTCATCTTGGGCCACAAATCAGTAGCAGAGGCAAGGCCACTCTGTATGCAATTCTAAATATAAAAATCTCATCAAATATTAAAACTTCTTGCATTATCCCTAAATCCAGGGACATCATATTTTAAAAAAAAACTTAAAGCAACAGGATACATTACTGATTTTAAAATTGCAATGAACAACAGCAGTAGCAATAAATAACCCACTATAGCTATAAGTTTTTATTTATTTTTTTAGGAGTATTATCACTGGTAAGGTGTGAGGTGCTCTTGCCCTGATCACACAAACATCACAGATGTGCTCTAACCATGTCCCTTACTGCTTGGACAAGGCTGGCTGCAATGGCAGCCTGCACCATACAAAAAGGTCCAGACTGCTGAACAGGATCTGCTGCTCCCATGGCCTTGGGTCCATTTGTAAGAGAAGGAGCATTCCTTAAAATATTCTATCAGAGGCTGCTGAGAGGGGTAGTTAAGCCAATTCAAGGCATTCTGCACAGTTTGAAGAAGCCAGATAGACATCAGGCATAAAGAGAGTGTCAGTCATCACAGAGTCTAGGATAATTTAGGTGGGAAGGGCATCTGGAAGTCACCTAGTTCAGCTCCCCATGGAAAATAGGGCCAACCTTCAAGTCAGACTCAACTTCAAAATTGGATCAGCCTGGTCAGAGTCTTAGGCACCGAGTGTGAAGTAGTATGGCTTTTGATTTTATATCCATCTTCAGATACAGTGCTGGGGATGATTAGTAGAGCTAACACACAAAATGAAAGACTACAGTATTCAAAACCAGAAGGAATGTTTTATTAATTCTTCCTTAGATTGTATGAGCCACTTTTTTCAGGTAAGTGAAATCACATTCCTTCTTCTGTTATTTTATAGCAAACCACCAGCTTTGCTGAGCTTTTTACAAATACACATCAACATCAAATCTGAGCAATGATCCAGGTTTTCTAATGAGGAAGCTGCTTTTGAGCTAGCAATTTCCCTTGGAACAGCTCCTTAGATTCTGAACGAGGAGATACCATCCAAGACTATTCCGGCATGTCAATTCTGATATCTGCATCTAAGGTGTAATTAAGGTTAAGCCCTTGAAGTGCTACCGAATGAACAGCCTCTGATGCTGCTTTTATTTTAAGAACAAATTAGAACAAAATTACAAGCATAAAACTAGACTCAATTTGTTTACTGCACTGTGCTACAGGCTAAGCTTACCTTCATTGTTTGCTCATCACAAAGTTTAATACACATTCAGAGACTCTGTTGCATGTATTTCCTGGAGATGTTTTGTTTTTCAAGTATTCATGGGCAGTTGTAAAAGGGCATAATATTCTTGAAGAAAACTGAATGTTGCATAAAGAAATCCAGAGGTTGTAAAGTAACAAAGCCATATACCCCACACTCACCAAAATGAGTATAGTTAATCAGAACCATTCAAACGTATTTTTATATATGCTGTTTTCACAATAAACTGAAAGGCTGCAAAGGAGCCATTGTTTTGTATGAATAGCATATTCACATATTTAAGTCAAAATAGACAATGCTCACCTGCAGGTCAGATTCTATGGAGCCCTTTATTACTTCTACATTACATTTGTGTATCTTTAAATCAAAGAGCCATAGTGGCTGCAGTCTGTTGCAAAAATTCAAATTTACTGTTATTAATCTGCAGGAAGAAGAAAAGTACCTGTACAGGTATAGATACACCAGGCAGTTTTATACAGGATGCATTTAATTTTAATTCTGTGACAGGAATAAATATTCATATATAACTCTTCATAAATCTGCAAATAAACCATCATAAATGAGATATAATGCATTTCAAATAAGGTCTAAAAAAATAAATTTGTTTAAAGACACACAAGTTTAAAACACAGTGGGTCTAAAGACAACTTGTGCATTAGCCAAGGTAAGCTTTGATCACAGAAAACAGCTATATGCCAAGACAGGTGGTGAAACTTCAGAGCTTTACAACTGCATTTCTGAATTTCAAGATTTTATAATGAAGCTTTCCACACTGGCAACTTTGTTATTTATCTCCTGAAGTTGCTGCTAGTGGGAGATTTACTCAGATCCTAAAGACTCAAAAAAAAATTAGCAAATTAAGATGAGATATTTTATAATTTTTAATGTCAAGAAATTAATTTGACAAACTATTTTACATACTTGAACCATAATTACTGTGAAGTACTTCCACAAGTTTAAAAGTAGTATGTGAGCAAACAACACTTGCAAGTTCCAAAAAAGCCATTGGAACAGTGAAAGAACGAATGTGAACACATGCTCCAAGCACTAGCAATGCTCCAGGAAAAATGAGATTATTCCCTGCTACAACAGCCAATGCAACCATGCTCTGTGCCTTTCCTTCTGCTCTCCACTACCAAGTTGCCCTTCTGACAGCAGTCAGGGGTCCTACATCTAATTACAACAGAAGTTTTTAATTAAACCTCGACTATGCTTTAACAGCTTCAAGTGTGAGCATGCCCTTGATGGTGCCACTTGAGGTGCTCTCCTTCAAGGGATGATGAAGTAAATCTCTTAAAACCATGGGTGAAGATGCCTTTTTTCCTGTGTGTGCTGCTGCTTCTCACAGCTAGCTGCAAAGCTGCCTGCACTGGCATCAAGCTAAAAGAGCTTTCCCTGTGGGAGCTCTCCACTATCTGCAAAATCCTGCTTGCTGGATTCACAATGTAGGCGGAAAGTGCACTTAAAATATTAATGCCAGCACACAAAACGGTCTCAAATATGAGCCCAATCCAACTTGGTGAACTTAGTGGGAGCCCTCCTATTGGCTTTAATGGAAATTGTACCACAGTAGCAAAAGGCAAGAGGAAAACAGCACAGTTTCTCAAATTTCAGGTTTGGTCAGAATGCAGTACTCGCTGCTGAGCACGAGGAAAGTGAAGGGTTTATCCCAGTCACCTCAAGGAAAATAATCATTCACTTCTTCCACAGTAGCTTCTGAAACTTGCCTCTACTAGACTGGAAAGCATTTGAGGAAAATGGGTAAAGCTCATTTAAGAAACTTGAATAAAACTGGATAGGCAGGAATTTGTGCACGGTAGAAGAAGGCACCAGCAGAGGACAGACCAGATTTTCAACACACAGCAACCAATGAAAACTACATCTCATTCCTACCCATCCTCACCCATTCATCTTCCACATCCCCGCAGACAGACAGGTGACCAAGAGTGGAACAAAGAGATTAGTGTCCTTTCATGCTGTTCCATAAGCTGTCCTGCTTCTCTCCCCGTCCCACTGTGTGTGTGTGTGTGTACACACGCATGCGTGACGGGAGATGGATGGAGGGGGGAGCCCAGCAGAGCGTGTGGAGCTGGGGGGGATTGGAAGCAGGTTCTCATTCAAGCCATCTGAAAAGTCTTTCTGTAATCAAGGGGATACTATTTCAGGAGACAGGGAGAAGGGGCAAAGGATTCACGTTGCTAAGGAGACACGTAGAAGCTGACATTCCTACATAAATTTCCATTTATACCAGGGAAGGAAAAGAAAGCACTCCAAACTTTGTGCAGACACCCTGGTAACTGACTGAAACCAGCATTTCTTTACAATTATTTTATGTTACTTAAAAACCCAAACAATATTTAAACCCTCAAATATTACTGCACACAACAAAAAAACAAAATAAACACAGCAGCAAAGGAACCTGTGTAATTCCAACTCAAACTGAGATCAGTTATTTCCCAGAACCTATATAGGGACTTCAGAGAGCACAGGAAAAACAAAACACACCAAGAATATAGTCAGTCCTTTGCTTTCCCTCACAAAACACACATCTTGTCCCTGCATGGTTTACCCAAAGAGCACAGCAATCCAAACAGATGATTTATCAATGCAAGTGTGTGTATGTGGACAGGAATGGAGATAAAAACGATGTGGGGGGAGGCTGGCTGCATTTGTCAGTGTTTCTGTTGGGGCTCCAGAAGTTGCTATCAGGCATAAAGTAAATAAAACCACCCATGAAATCCAAAACAATTATCACACTACAAAAGAATTTACTGAAAAATATTCAACAGGCAGCTTGCTTTTATCATTCACAACCCGGTTTTTAAGTACTCCAAGCAATAGTGAAATGACGTTAAAAAAACCAACAATCTGTGATCAAAGACCTAAAAAGGTGAAGTACGAACGAGCATCAAAAAATCACAACGGGGAGTGTGGCATGAAGGCAAAGGAGCGTGAAAGACGATGGGAGATCAGTACGTGCTAGAGAAAGGCACACACAAGCACACCCGGCGTGATGGAGAGAGTCCAAGCCCAGGCGTCCCTACTCTGTACAAAGTAGCACCCGCTTTTGGTTTAGGAAGCCCCAACTTTCCAGAACTGGAGACTTCTCAGATGGGGGCGGAGGGGCTGTAAGAGATACTCGATCCCAAACAGCTTCTCACTGTATAGGGAAGCCACCACACGAAAAAAAATAATCAAAACTAGTTCAAACTCGGGATCTTTTGTGACAGTAGCACGGCACATACGCACCCAGTCACCATATGTGACTCGTTTCGGTCGCTGAAGCCTCACACCTCCCGCACCCCGGGCACGATCCGAGCTCGGCGCTGCCCCTCCCGCACACGCCGCTCGCTGGGAGCGCCGCCGCCTCCGCCCCAGCCCGACCGCCGGCGAGATGCGGGTCGGGGAGGCTGGGGGAGGACGGGGAGAATGGGGAGGACGGGGGCTGGTGAAGAAGCTCGGGAAGGGAAGGGGCGCGGAGGGCGGGCGGACAAAGGTGCAGGCAGGGGACTCCTGCCTGCGCTGGGAGCCGGGCGGGGACCAGGGGCGGCAGGGGGGCGAGGCCGGGAACCGGCGGGGACAGCGGGGCACGGCCCCGGGCAATGCTCCGGTCCGGGGGCACTGGCCCCAGGAAGGGCTGGGATACACTTCCGAAGGAGACTAGGGTGAAGGAGAGCCAGCTCGAGGGATGCTGGTGGGTCAGCCAGGGCACGCCGAGGGGAAGGAATTCTCGGTGCCGGGGGTGCGGCCAGGGGAACGGGAGGCGGACGAGGAGGGAGAAGGCAGCAAGGGCTGGCGGCGGAGGGGAGCGGGGCAGCGGGGGCAGCCGAATCTCACCGCTGTGCAGCGTCGACTCGCAGAGCCAGCTGTCCAAGTTGCCGGGCTTGCGGCAGGACTCCCAGAGGGACAGGTAGTACTGGTGGTCCGCCGTCACCCAGGCGGGGCTCAGCACAGCTCCCAGGTCCAGGCACAGCGCCAGAAAGATGCACACCAGCCCCACCAGCTTCAGCGGGGTCAGCACCGAGACGCGCACCTCCTCCATGCCGCTGCCGGCCGAAGCCATGGGGCCCAGGGGAGACGAGGAGGACGCGCTGCCGCCGGCCCCGAGGGGAACAGGGCGAGAGCCCAGCTCCGCGCAGAAGGGGCGGGCGGAGGGAGAAGCGGCGAGACCAGCGCTGTCTAACGGCGGCGAGAGGCGTTCGCAGGCGGCGGCAGCGCCGCTCCCTCCCGCCCGCCCTCCTCCGCCGCGCTCCCGCCCCGGTGTATCAGGTGCAGCAGCTCCCCCGGCCCTCCGGCGCCGCCCGGCCCGGCCCGGCCCGGCGCGGCGCGCTCCGCCCCGAGCCCGCCCCTGCCGGGGGAGGCCGGGCCGCGCTCCGCGGGGAAGGGGCGGGGGCGAGGCCGCTGCCGGCCCCGCTCCGCCCCGCCAGGGGCCGAGTTTGGGGAACTTTCAGCGGCCACAGGCGGCGCCTGGAGCCGCTCGCATCGATTCCCGCTGCCCCCGAGCGGCCTCCCTGGGGGCCTCGGCCGCGCCGGGAGCGGGAGAGGCGCCGGCTGTGCCCCGGCGGTCCCGCGATCCCTCTGCAGCCCCCGGCTGTGGCCCGGCTCTGAGGGGGTCCCGGGCCGGCACCCCCGGCCCCACCGCGGCATCGCTGCAGCGAGGAACCGGGCGAAAGGAAAGGCCGCCTCGGATGCAGGATTAGCCGTGCCTGACCTTGATTCTTTTTCTGGAGTGACCTTTAAATCACAAGATATTAGTGGTGGGTTTAATAAAATAATTCAGCGTTTCATTATTCGTGTGTGGACTTACCTGCGATTCGCGCTTCCGTCTCCCGTCAGCGGCGTTGCTGATCCCAAATTAAATCTTTGAGGAAGGATAAGTACTTTGCCCGGTTTCCATTTAGTCTCTGTTTATTTTGTTTAATTAGCACTGAGGTGCTGAGAATGTCAAGGGCAAATGTTTGGGTTAGTTATTAAACAAGGTACTAGTATAATTCACTGTCTAAAGGAGCTCTTCCTCGAGATACAAACACACACAGGCACGAAGGTGGAGTGTAATGTCCATAAAGGATTATTAAAAAAAGAAGAGCAGGAAGATTCAACCTGCGGATTTTAAAGTGAATGCTGCTACTTACATTTGAGGGAGAACTAGAGAGTGGGAAGATAAAAGTTAACCCAGAAAAGCCATTATCTAGTGTAGAAACAGGGAAAATCTTGTCCATGAGTGCTAATTATTATATCCCTATTAATAGTACTTAGAGGGTTTTTTTTACCTTCTAACTATATGAACGTTCGCATTAATTTTGAAAGGTGCAGGATTAAAACATAGTGGTTTGCACAGCTTCCTTCCAAGTTTTAATTTCATTCTGTTCACAGTTTAAGGCTGAAACAGAAAGAAAAAATATTATTTACATGACAAACTTCTCAGAGCACCAACAGCTTTGCTCTTACAGCTGCTCGTAGGAGTTAGCATATGAGGTCTAGTCCTGGTTTCTCAGTGGTGTTAATGTTAGAGAACACTTACAGCATATTGCAACAATTTCTCCTTTTCATTTAGATGTCTCCTCTGCTAGAAGCACAACCACCAAAGCTCAGTACCCTGATTCCATAGCAGGTGTATCACAGTGCATATAATAGTCCAAATGTTAGCAGAAGTTTGGTTTATTTCTAATGGGCTCTTGGCCATAGGTATCTCTGAATTCAACTACCACCAGTCTTTCATTAATCCTGAAAAAGAAACTAATTTCCTTGAGCTGTTGCTGCTAGAACTTAGAAAGAAATTAGAAATTTGGAGGTGGAATTTTGTGGAGTTTGTTGTGTTTTGGATTTTTTTAATGTGTGGTCTTACTTCACTAGGTATGTACCAGACACATATATTAAACAATTTTTTTTGTTTGAGTTATGTTTCTATTTTGTCCCAAACATAAAGTGTTAAGTGTTGGAAGAATGTAGCAAAAATAATTTAAAAAAAAAGGAGTTAAATAATAATTGATAAAGAACATAGATGTGCCAAGCTGAAGACTTCAAAACCACATAAGGCGCAGAATCATGGTTCTGATCTAGTATTTCAAATAAAAGAGAGAGAAAAAGTAAACACCTTGCGAGAATATGTGAAAACTTGTGATATTATATACAGAAATAACACTGGCACCTATAGTTTATGTTGCCAGTACTTTCTGGCAGTAAAAACTCAGTTTTTATTTGATTAAACCTTTGCTGTTTGGGCTGGAGTTGCCTATACAAGATACCTGCCTCAGGTTGACTTTCTTGTTTCAAAGTTACAGCTTAAATTCAGTCATATATAGTCTGAAAAATAGACATTTTCACCATCTACAAAAAAATATATCCCAAAGACTTCAACACTTTACTCAGGAGAAGCAGAAGGTTGACATACAGCCTCCCCGAAAAACAAACCCAAGCGCAGCCTGCCCACCTCAGTACAGTGTGCTGTGCTCTAGAGAGATGCTTTGGTATCTCACAGTCTCCAAAGAATTCATCTGAGGTGAGTGTGTGCAATCCATTTACAGCTTCTCTGTCTGAATAAATGATGTATCAGCAAATGGACGCTTGGGAAGGCTCAGCCTCCACCTTCTGGCCACCCACAGCTCCCAAAGTACCTCAGGGAGTGCTGGAGCCATTCTGGGGGTGAAAAGGAACAGGGACATGTCAGCCCACCTCAAAGACACTCACAGATCTTATTAAAAACAGCCCACTTGGTGGGACCACTTGTCCTGAGGCACATCCAGCACTGGGGGTTCAAGGGTTAGGAAAGCCTGGGCTTCACAAAGGGCAAGGAGGGCTGGAAAGAAGGCAGAGGGAGCATAGATGTACAAGGAAGGTTAAGTGAATAGAGAGAAAATGGGAAAAGACAGCGAGAAAGCCAAAGTAGCAGAGTTCATAACAAAGTAACAAGCACCATTGCTTCAGAAATTTCTCTTTGACTTAGAGATTGTGACTATCTCTTTTCCTATGGTCAGTGGATGTGAAATCAACTGCATGTCTGCCCTGCCCTCCTGGGTGGTCAGTCCAGAGAAGGAACAGCCACTGAAGCTGTTAGTTCAAGTGATAAGGATCTCCCCTGTGTTCCCAGGAAGACCTGACCTTTGCTGATGACTTAAGTTGTGGTTCAGTGCGATTTCACACAGTGTGCCTCTCATCTGTACAAATAAGTAATTTTTTGAAATGTCTGAATGACTTATCTGGTTTCATTTTTGGAGCTCAAACTGGAAAATTAAATCAATTACAAGGATGTTTCTAACATGTAAGATATTAAAAGCTTGTTGAATATTTCCAAATACCAGGTGCAAAGCACTGCCCGCTCTTACCATCAGTGGGCAGTTCCAATGAATCTCAGTAAGTCTGTACATGGAATCTGTATCAGGAAACAGGGAAAAATACACCATCTCTAAATCTAACAGATGTTCATTGCTGTTTATAAGAAGCCATATGCTAAAGTCAGAAAAAACATCAAAGTCTTTCAAGAGAATTAATACTCTTGTATTCAATAACAAGTCAGTATAGAGATAAAATTCAATGAATTAATAGTAAAGGTTCTAAGCCCTACTGTCTGCCTGCTTCATTTCCTTGGAGAGGCAGGGATCCTTGGGAAACATAGCTCATGCTCATGTATTAATTAGTATGCCACCATTTACATTAGTCAGAGCACATGTAGAAACAGCTGAATTAAATCCGTCTAAATCTTGTCATTCCCTCACTTCTAAGTGCCACTCTTTGGAGCAACAATATCTTTTAAAGTACAATGTATTATTCTGCATATAACTTGAAATGTAACAATTCTAATTTAAAGCATTTCCAATGAGTACTCTTTTTCCAAGATACATAAAGATGTTAAGAAAGTGAGCTGCTACTACTGTTACTGTTGTAGTAGTTCATATGTGTGGCATCACCAGTTTTGTGTCTTCAGGTCAGGAAATAGCGAGATCTTCTTAAGCCCTAACTTCTCCATGCTCAACAATCCCACCTCTCTTAGGTTTTTTCATATAGAGTGCTCTGACCATCCTCATTGCCATCAGCAGGACTCATTCAGCATGACTGCACCTTTCCTGCACTGGGCAGCCAAAATTTTGGACAGAACTCTCCAGTAATGGTCTTACAAATACTGAATAGAAGTGGTGAATCACTTTCCTGGACCTTCAGGCTGCATTTTTACCAAGGCAAGCCAGGATGCTCTTGGCCTTCTTTGCTGCAAGGACAAATTGATGGTGCTTGTTCACCTTGCTGCCCATCTTGATCACCAGGTCATTTTTATTCAGAGCTGATCCCAGCTGTTCATACCCCAGCCTGTACTGGTGTGTGGTATAATCCTCTCTAAGGTGCAAGGTTTGCATTTGCATCCTCGACCTTTGTGAGGTTCCTGCCAGACCATTACTGCAGCCTGAGCAGCTCCTTCAGAATCCCAGTCCTGCCCTCCAGTGCATTAGCTGCTCTTCCTCTGGCTCAGTGCCACCTGCAAATGTGTGGAGAGTTGCTCTTCATGCCATCCTAAGTCAGACACCTTGTCAAAGGTCCTTCCAAGTCAAAGAGCTGAAGGAATTGGCCTGAATATGATGGACACTGCATAAGGAAAAGTGAGGGATTTAAACTTTTCACTCTTTTGTCACGAACACAACTCTTACGGGAGAGCAGTAGCAAGCACTCAAAGCCCGCTCCCACAGCTGCCTCTATTATCAGTTTTTTGCAGACTCAATAGGAAAAGTAGTGTGACAGAGGTCCCCTGAGATGGTTCCAGCCTTGCAACCTTTAAAAAAGGATCCAAGCAAGCAAGATGTTGGTTTCTGTGGGACTTCTATTCTGCATAGTGTCTTAGCACCAGACCTGTGATAATATCAGGAGCACTGAGGCAGCAGCTCAGTTCTTTTTCTCTGGAGTGGGGAAGGGTCTGAATTATGCATGGGCTGAGGTCACTGCTGCTAACATGCTTGGTTTTAAATTAGACTCCAAAGCCAAATAGCACCCAAACTGGGAAGTACAGCACCACCTAAGAGCTGCTGCATTTCCCTTATCCACAGTGAACCTGTCACTATGTGGCAGGAGAAAACCTTGGGTGGTTTAGTACTGGCTGTGACACAAAATGCACAGTCACTATGAAAAAAATGAGGCAGATACTGAAAAAGCATGTGAAAAGTTTATCTTAGTAGGAATGGAAAATAGTGTTATGTCCATGCAAGAAAACAAAATGTGTTTTGAAAACTGTGATGAAATAGAATATGACATATCAAAGAAAATAAAAAAGGTGAGTAGAAACTACTCTTTGCAGCAGGTGGTACACTCATACCAAGGGGAAATATATAGTTAAGCTAGTGACAAACAGAAAATTCAATGTGACTGATTCATCCAAAACTAAGAAGAGGAGCATCATTGCTGCAAATTTTAATATCCTTTTCATTTCTTTTCTTTATTTTTTTCTTTTTCTGCAGAGGCTGGGATTGTAGGAACATTATCTCCTGATATATTGTCACCTCATATGGCCAAATGAGCTACTATTCTACTATTCAACCTCCCAGACATCATATCTGGAAAAGTATATTTGTTCTGCTTTTTGATGCCTGTTGGAATTTCTTTCACAATGTTTTGAATCTTTCCCCAGATCGTTGTCATTTGTACATCTGACTGAGTGCATTTCCTCACTCATATATTTTAACACTTTTCATATGCCCTCGAGCATCAACAGAAATGTATTTTTCATTGGCTGAATTGATGTTGCTGTTTTTTCATTGCATTTGTAATGTGACATTCGTTTTTGTTTTGCTTTGTTTTGTTTTGTGTTTTGTTTTTTTTTCTCCTAGTACTCTACTTTAAATGACAAAGTATTTAAAGAGAGCCAGCTGGTTCATTCTACTCTGCTGTATTAAGAGAATGCTTCTAACTGCAATGCTAGAGCTAATCTAATTAAAAATAATGACAAAACTCAGAATTTGAAAAAAGGGGATATATTGCTGTGCTCTTTGATTACTTTGGTTAACATGAAGGTCACCTAGAAAACCATTCCCCCCCAGGCTCCATCCTGTGGTTCTAGGTCTCCTGCTAGTGGGAAGGACAGCCAGGCCTGGAAGTTTTGCTGCTATTCCAGGTGTGACCATCCCAGTGCTGTGCTCCCTCAGGCTATTTTTTTTACCTTCCTGTGGTGCATTTGGCATTTGACAAAGGCACCAGGCCTGTCCTCCAGCAGCAGTCCTGCAGTTCCCTCTCCCTAAACTCCAGTCCTTCTGTCCCCTTGCATTTCCTCTCTTTTTGTATTGCCCTTAGCAGAAATGCAGATGAGGAAGGGGAAGGCTGATTGTTGAGGACAATCCTATTACTAATCTAGCAAGGCCATTTTATTATAATAATATGGCAGAATTTCAGTCATAGTCTTTGTGCTGCCTTCAAAGCAAATTGTGCAGATCTTTCTCCTAAATGAGGGAAAGGACAGTCACCCAGCTGGGGTTTTTTAAAAACCCTGTCTGGTAATTTTTTGGATACCCTGAGAATCTATAAAAAGTGTTTTACACCCATTTTTTGTAATCTCCTCTTCTGTCAGACGAACTTCAGGCATGTTTAACATTTAAGAAAAAGAAAATTGAGACCTAGCAGTTCCCTTTCCTCTTTCTCCCTCCTCCACACTGTACACTCACCACTTGTTTTTAGCCAAGAAGTGGTGCTTCACAGCTCCAGTTGCTTTGTTATTCATATTAAGACTGCCAGTAAAAGAGTTTCATTTGGCTTCTGTCAGTCATACAAGAAGTAGTGAAAATAAAAGTGAAGGGAAGCTTGCAATCAGAAATACAGCCAAAAAAGTTTTGCATTGAGAAGTCTCAAAACTTCATTTCTTAACAGAATTTAATGCAAAGCAAATAAGGTGATAATTTTTTAGACAATTGAGAAAATAATGGATATTTATTGAGACTTTTCCCTAGATCTATTTTAAGTGGATTTTTTTCCCACCAAAATGCTTTGTTTTCATAAAAACATAAAACCAAGATTCAGAATGAAACCAGAAAAATTATTTTGACTTAAAAATCAGTTTTAAACAAGGAAACAAAATTAAAACTCTCTCATAGAAGGTGACTTAAATTTTTCTTTGACATGTATGTCTCTCCACTAGCTGGCTAGGTAAATTGCTCAATCCCCTAGTCCGCTTAAACTGGACAGTGAAATTCCACTCTTAAAATCACTGAAAAAACAGTGACTCACTTTTCCTAAGTCTGTTTACACAGTCCACAGTCCTGTGTTTGTTCCTTTTCTGGATGTCTCCACATTAACAAATATGGAGAATGAAAGAGGCTGTCATGGTTTATTGAGAGATGTCAAGGCACCTTTGATGTTTTCATGATCCTTGTTCACTTAAAGGAAAACATTAGTTATGAAATGATGGACCAAAGAGCTGGTGAAGAATGTGAAATTAGTAGAAAAAATAGTACAATACATCGTACAAAAATTAAATTTGTCATTCAAAAGAAAAAAAATATCTCATTCTGATGTCCAGTGTATTAAATCTACCTTCACTGGAGCACAAAGCATGTACCAGTCAATTACTGATTAAGGGAAAAGCCATACGTCAAATACAGTATATGATAGATTGAAGAAAAATCACTTTGACTAGCATGAAAATTAAACCCAGTCCCAGATTCTTTGCATACCCCAATCTCTTACTGCATTGAGTAGATGAATACATTAGGAATGCACACTAGTTGGGAACAAGCACTGGTAATAAATAACCCTTCTGGGGTATGGGTTCTTTCCTTTCTCCCCTTTTATCCTGTCACAGGGGCAAACATTTGTGTTTTGGTGTTGATTACATAAATCAATAATTTTTTAAAAATTCAACTTCCTTTTCAGTTTCAGGAGTACAGGGTTGCAGCGAGGTTTTCCCTATTCATTTATCACTTACAGAAACTTTATATAATCCCCACAGCTTTCTGTCCTTGTGGGACCACAGTGGGATGGCAGCCAGCTGCTGGCAGCGGCGTGGCTGGTGTTGCCCTTGGCTGTGAGCAGTGCCTGCACAGGCACACACAGAACAGATGTCTGTGGCATGCTGCTCATTGTAGATGAACCATTATAGACCTTTCACACTGCTCATCCAAAATGTGAGTTGGAAATTGCCTCTCTGTTTTGAGTGGGATTTGTCTGTCTGAAGAGCCCCATTGGTGCAAAGAATGAAGGGTCTGATTCACAAGCAGATGCAGCCTGAATGTAAAAGGAGCATTGGGAAGCTAGGGAGCCAAGTGCTGAGGGCTTGCCTCTGCCTGAAGGCAGCCGCAGGTCTGGGGCAGAGAAGAAAAGGTCCCATGGCCCTGTTACATCGCATGTCTGGCTCTCTGAAAATGGCATTTAGGATTCAAAAACTGACTAGAAAGAGCAACATGATACTGGAAGCAAGTTGATTCCCACTGCTGTGAAGTAAGCCAGGATGCCCCGACAAAGGCAGGAATGATGCATCTGACTCCATGTTCTCAGAAGGCTAATTTATTACTTTATGATACTATATTATATTAAAGAATACTATATTATATTAAAGAATACTATACTATACTATACTATACTATACTATACTATACTATACTATACTATACTATACTATACTATACTATACTATACTATACTAAAGAATACAAAAAAGATACTTAGTGAATGCTAAAAAGATAATAAATGAAAACTCGTGACTCTTTCCAGAGTCCTGACACAGTTTGGCCCTGATTGGCCAAAGAGTCAAAACAACTCACACCAGAATCCAATGAAACAATCACCTGTGGGTAAACAATCTCCAAACACATTCCACATGTGAGCACAACAGGAGAAGCAAATGAGATAAGAATTGTTTTCCTTTTCTCTAAGGCTTCTCAGCTTCCCAGGAGAAAAATCCTGGGCGAAGGGAATTTTTCAGAGACTGTGAATGCCACAAGTGTGAGATGGGGGTTGGTTGCAAGAGTTAGATCTTCTTTTCAGCCTACATCACACCTATCCCACTGCCCTGCCTCCCCACTGAAATAGTGTGCCTGACAGGGAATTCTCTGTGGGAATGCCAATGATTTTACATCAGTGTTGGGTCACCCTCTCATAGACAGCAATTGACTTTGTTTTGGTACAGAAGAAAATACTGTCTAGCCTCTTTCTGTGCTTTATAGCACCAATTCCCACTCTGGAAGGAGTACTAACATAGTTTAGGTTAGATGTGTCTTCAGTGCCCTGGCAGACAGAGGCAGATGTTTCCCTCCTTGTGCTCCATCTGCCAGGAGAACAGGGCTGGAACCAGTCTCACAAGCTGCCAGAAAAAAGCTAGCAGAGAGCAGAAACTTTTAAATGCTGCAAATTTAGGCTTCACTATTACCAAAGAAAACAAAAATTAATTTCAAAGTATATTCCCATAAATCTCCATTTCTTGCTATTTTAAGTGAGCTACACTGTTTTGTTGTGAATGACCACACAAAGTTTTAAATTTATGGGATTGTTTTTTCTGGTTTGGGTTTTTTTTTCCTTTTTTAATAAGTTTCAGCTTTATGGAAATTCTGTGACATCCTTGAAGGCTGGGATCAGATCCAAACTGTCTGTGCCATAATTATTTTCAAAACTTGCTGAATTTTGTGTCAACTTTAACTTGACGCCAATATTTCTGTTTCACACAAAAGCATCAGATGGTGCTGTGTATGAACAAGTGCATGTGGACATGATAAACTAGCACCTCCATAATGACTTGGAGTGACTCCATGTCCCTGGCTTCAAAAATATGCAAATTTGGGTTTGTCATAGTGAATTTTTCTCTTCTTCCCACTCCAAGAAAGAAGCAAGAAGAACGTGGATTTCAAAATGTAGTAGCAAAATGTGTTGGTTTTTACAAATTGACTACTTAATTAAAATGGATGAATTCTATGGCAAGAAAAATACTTCCCAGTGGGAAGAAGACACAAAGGACTGTTGTGAAAATTAGAAATAGATATGCAATTTGGAGACAATAATTTCTGTCCAATATTCAAGAGTCTTCCTATCTCACATCCCTTTGAATCTATGCATTGGTTTATTTTTTGTACTAATGAGCCATATGGATTTGTTCTTGCTTTTGGTAGCTGTTATATTTGCATTTGGGAACTTTAAAAAACAACTTAATGTGTAGCAGGAGTTTAATAAGATTTTATGGAAGCTCCTGGATCAGGCTGACCTTTCCTACCCAGGTGTCTGGGAACTCTGCCTTTTTTCCATGCTTCAGAACTATGTGTTTTTTCTTTGGAAAGAGACTACAGAGAAATTAAAAGAAAATAGAACAGCCTTCCAAATCTCTTTGCAACCCTAGCTATGAGGAAAGCTGATGAAATGTTGGGGAGGTAATAGGGAGAAATGCAATGAAAAGTTAAGAAGGCTGGAGTGGAAGGAGTGAAGATGGGTGGGGACTAAATGTCAAGAATACTGGCAGAAATTGTAAAAATGAAAAAAAATAGAACACCAGAAATACCTTCAAAGTGATGAAAAGCATTATTATGTTCAAGGAGGTATTCAGACTGTGCAAGAAGTGGCAGCAAGGTAGAAGTGCTAACGTGAAACTGCAGAAATGTCACTGCAGTACAATGGGATTTGTAATCCCCATCACAATGGTAAGAGTAGTCAGTTGTGGAAACTCAGATACCCACAGATGTCACTGAATTCAAAGGTTTGGACACCTGGTAGTCTTATGCTCTCTATCACTGACATGGAAAATATGGATTACTCATAAAGACACAAAAATTAGTGCTCATTTAATAGGTATATCATATTAAAAATGTAATGTTCAAATGAGAATGGAATGAGCAAAAAAAGTATGGACTTTTTTTTTATACAGTTCACAGTGAGATCAAACTGTGAGTATAACGTTTTAAGAATAACATGGGCTAGGACAGATAATAGATGAAAGGCATCCTAAGTTGTCAAAGTCTAATACTAGTGAAAGCTGTAATTCAATTGAAGGTATAAAATAAACCAAAACAACATAAAAATGCAGCCCAGGATTGTAAATGGGACCATCAGAGGAGATACCTCACCTGATAAGAGCGAGGCTGTAAATATGAGGGTGACAGAACTGAGAGAAGCAATGGGACTAAGCTCATATCATGGCAATGAAAAGCCATAAAGTGGGAGGGCAAAGAATATTTATGGGAGGAAAGACATTGAGAACTGAAAAATATATGGGATGACACCAGCCTATATTTTAAATAATAGATATGTCATGCAAAAGAGACAGAGAGAAGGAGATGAAATATTGTGCAATAGCACATCCGGGTCACCCAGAAACCCATGGAACTGCTGTGAATTAAATGCTGTTACTGGGGGATTATTCCACATTTCTTTATGTGGTACCAGCAACAAAGAAGAATGACAAAAAATGAGTCTGTATTTAGGTAAAGGTGATTAAATTTGATTTAAAATATAAAATTGCCATCTGAACAGCTGTAAACCACTATCAAAAATACCAGCACACAAGGAAAAAATATGTAAAACCCCAGTGTGACTATTCACTAGGCCATTAACAAATTAAATTTTTTGTCAAGCTTTCAGAATACTAGGCAATGTGGCATTGTCTATAAGATTACCATCCATATAAATTCTTCACATATTCCCTGAAGAATCGACAAGACAGTATAAAGTGAAATATCCAAGTGATATATGTGCAAATCTTTCACGGGTTTGAAAGAAGTGAAAAAAGAAAGGTGATACTATCAGCACTGTCTTTATTTTAAGCTTCCTTGATTTCTATAATAAAGGTGCTTAGAATAGCATTTTAGTACTAAAAAATAAAATATCCTTTAAAATACTTTATTAAAAATTGAAAATTATTTTATTCCATTTGCCTAACCGCGGAGCTAAAAGAAACGGTAAAAAATGTTTCTAGAATTAAAATGAAATTATAAAATTAAAGGATCTTCAAGTCCTTGAAAGATAATTTAGGATTGATAGACATAGATAGAGTGAGGGACAGGAAGGAACCTTTTACAAAAATAGGAAGTTTCTTTCTCAGGGGAACAAGAGCTACAGACTATTTCCAGTAACTTCTTATCTTACTAGAATGAGGCCAAGAAATAAGGACTAACCTCTTACCAGAAGATTCACCTCTCTGTTTGAAGCAGCCAAAGAAGGCTAAAAAGGAGCAGAACAGTAGGAGGAGAGGAAAATTACTATTAGCTGCATCTGCCAAATTTCTGGAAGGCACATTTAGCCTCCCCTTCTATATGGTGAAGAGATCAATGTAATGAATACTTGATTTCCTTTCAGAGGGACTATGAAGTCTAAATGACATTTTTAGCCATCTATATCTCTAGATCGTAAAGCTTCTGACAATAGCCATCTAGAAGATGATGAATTGATAGATTCCAAAATATTGTAATTGAAATTATATACACCCTATACAGCCAGAGAAGAGGATAATGCAGCAGGAACTTTTTGATTAGAATTGGTTTTATTGCATCAACAGCTTGTTTAAAGAAATATGGCTTCTTATATTTCATAAAATGAGACCTCTATATTTTCCATATTTTGCTATATTTAAGAGTGATAATACAGGGAGAAAACCAATTCTAATTTGTTAGTCCAAAGTCTTTCCACAGCAGATAATGATGTGTCCTTCCTAAGAGCTGAATGTTGAATCTGCTCTGAAAACAGACTTGCAAAAGCCCTCAGTAAATAAGTATTTCTTCTATTGACTCTATGCCCTAAGAAGCTTCTATTTGCTATTTACTGCTACCTGCATACTGAATAATTACACTCAATAAATTCCTTCCTGCTATGCCTTTCTCAGATGGTTGGATAAGATTAGTCACAGCAGAAGGTGCCTTCATCCTTTTAAAAAGGCAATCTATTTTTTTCCAGAAACACAGGCATTCGTTCAGATGTCGGAACTGCCTTATAATTTATTTTAAATTACAGTGGGTTTTTAAATCACCTTTTCACGTACTTATTGTTGTGGAAAACAGTGTAAATAAATAGAAAATTTAATATTTTATAGTTTTACCTTTTTTTTAATGTATGTATGCACATGCATATAAAAGACAACATAAACGTAATATGCTTATAAACTGTGTGTATATATATGTATACCACATATTTTCAGTGAAGGAAGAAACGAGTCAGAAATTCATGTTCTTCTGTTAAAGCCCCATATGAATGCAAAATGTAGAAATAATTTAAATAGCATTGATGCCCACTATTCCTTTCAATTTACTTCATTGTGGTTCAAAATCCAAAATTGCATTTAAGCACTGGTAAAAATGAATGTCTGCACTTCAGCAGGGAGGTTCTAATGGAGCAACATGTACCCAGCAGCAGGACCTGCTAAAGGCTCCTGTTTAACTACATGTCAATTTTTTGGTAATTATATTCATAGCCAATGAGACTTACTATAATTCTATTAATCTTTACAAACAAGATAAACAATCAAGATAAACAAATCAAGATATATGGGCCTGTACATAAATGACAGAAATTTTTGCAATTGACTAATAATTTTGTAACTTTGTGCATTTTTATCGAACCCCTAAAACAAGATCAGATATCTTGTAAAAGAGCTCAGTTGGAATGAAAGTAAACTTCAGTTTTCTTGATAGTGGGGTTATCAATGAGTAGTTACTATCCCTGTGCATTTTAAAGGTGTGGGGTGGAAAGCACAGCCCATGGGACAAACTGAGAGGAACTTCAGTCCCTTAAATGAATTATTAATATATCTTCTTGTGACCACCTTGATACTCTAGTCCCCCTCAGATAAGTTTAGCCACAGGAAGTACAGCTATTAGCAGGGATCCTGGTATTGTTATCTTCTATCAGACTTTGTCTGTCAGCCAAAGTTCTTTTACAATAGTTGAACTAATAATTTTAGATCTGAACATTGTGCATAGATTGCTATCAAATGGTTACAATGAAGAAATAGATTGCAGTGCTTAGCTATGATACTTGGTGTGGCAAAAATTAATCATCATTTCTGCTAAGTGTCAGTCTCTAAAACAGTTGTGCCTTTCAGATCAGAGTCCTTTCTAAGTGTTTTTCCCCATGCTAGAATCCAGTATGCCAGAGAAATAACAAAAGGTACTTTGAGTACAGGTAAAGAGGGTCACAACATTGGTGCATCTGGACTTGTTTTTTTTTTATGTCAGTAATTCTGTGCAGGTAAGAGAAAATGCACATATTCTTATTTACCAGTGGTGGTCATACATACCATCAATGGTAGGCTCATTAATGCATCTCTTTTCAAGATTTTTATGTTCTAAGTCTTTTTGCAGCTTCACACATCCTCTAGTTAATTAAAATCAACCACTTAGCAGAGGCTTGGAAGATCTCTGTGTATCTCACTTTAAAAACATTTGTTTGGGTGTCAGATATTAATATAGTTGGAGAGGCTTAAGAATATTATTTATTTAAATGCTTTCTTGTAGATGTTTAGAATCAGACTCATCATGATTAGGGGTCTAAGTCTGCTAATTTTCATGGCAAAACCCAATTAAAATAATTGGAAAGAATACCAAGTCCTGGTGGCTTTACTACAGCTTATGTATACACACACAGAAATTGCTTCATCCATCACTGATGCTCAACTGTCACTGTCTGTCTAGAGCTGGCATCATCACCAGCAAATCAGGGATTTATTATTTGTCTTTAAGGACAATGCCCAGACTTCTTGCTGGATTAGTGGTTGCTGTATTATTTCCAGTGTTATAATGTCTTTAAGTGCACATCTTCCAATTTGAGATATGATACTTTCTCTCAAAAATCACAAAAATAAAATAACAATAACAACAAACTAAAATAAAATTAATCTGTTCTGGAAAAATAAGGGGTTTTTTTCACTGTATAAAATAAATACAAAGAAAGTAACCATGTCTGATTATGTGAATACTAACACTGGCAGGCAAGTGCTCTATTTAGTTCCCCATAGAATGAAGATAAAAAGAATTTGCTCTGAGCATCGTCTACACATTGGGATCCTCCTTAGAGAGTGCAAGAAACAATTCTCAACCAACCCTGGGCAGCTTTAAAATTATGGGTTAGGTTTGTGTTGAAGGGAAAGGGGAAAACTGGCCCAAAAATACTGCTGGGTGAAGACATCCCCAGGCAGCCATGCAGAGAGGAGGAACTGCAGGTGACGGATATGGAGCTGGTGGCTGTGGCTGCAGCCCCTGCTGAAGCTCACAGGTGGGAAGGAAGCAGAAATCCACTTTTGCTGGTGACAGCTCTCTGTTGGAGGGACAGAGCATTCTGCCCCAGCAGGAATACAGCAGCACATCTCCTCAGAGAGGTGTCCCCAGGTTCAAGCTCCAGCCCAAGGCTCTCAGACAAACACCCCCGGCTCCAGGAAGGAAGCTCCTGGGGACACATCCAGCAGCTCATGGGGTGCAGGATTGAACCCCTCACAGCAGCAGGCAGGACTTTCACTCCTTGGAAAGGATGACCTGTTTTATAAATCCAGCTGTGACCAAAACAAAAGGACTGATTCTCTGTAATCACTTGTCTTTTGTCTCAGTTCTCATGTTGCAGCACTTGCTGTGGGGTTTTTATCTTTTTTGCTGTGTAATAATTATCCTTCATCTGAAAATTAGAAACAAGCTTCTTAAACTCTCAACCTCAGCTCCACAGGATTAGATATTATCACTAAGTTTTCTGACATCTATTTCAAATGCTTTCTTTTTTTTAAACTTTTCTTCTGTGAAACCAAAGGAGAAATTTTTGACTCAATTTTCTCCTCCACTAAATGAAGAGTAATACCTTTAAGATTAATGTCCTCTTGGGTCAGGCAGAGCAGCCAACATTCCCATGGCTTTGGACACCAGATGGTCTCTAGGAAAATGTTGTGACTTATAGGCACATTTTAGTCCTAACTATTATGAGTTTAGAGAAAATACTGTGATATAAGCCTGGGATCTAAAAGGAGAGCTGAGCAGGGTATAAGCAACCACACTGGCAGTTCACATCAGGCAATGCTCATAATCACTCACTGAAATGGGAATTTGTAGTGTTCTACAGCAGAAAACCTTCATTTCCTGCCTATCATTTAAAAGGTTTCCTGCAAAATTTGTATCACAATGAAAACCAGTCATAAAAGATACTTATTATTTCCTGATTTGATATCGTCTTTAATTTGCAACTTACAACACACATTTCAAAGACACAGCTCAGGACTTGAATTAGAGGGTGGTTAGGCATTTTCTAATTCCTGCTTTTGTGAATGCTAATAGTTACAGGGAGAATTCAAATTAATTTGACAGCTTATCACAGGATTTTGTGCTAATAAATCTAATTTAGTGGTATGTTCTTCAGTGCAAATACATAATTGAGATTTCCAATATTTGATCTGCCAGAGTATTTTGAAAGTGCCCACACAGATCTAACAAAAACTACACGTATCCCTCACTTCAGCAGAAAATGCGTTATTTATAAAAGGTTGGATTTGGTTCCTAAGTCTAATACTTTCATTTTGACTACTTGGGGGATTTTTTTGAATCCAATACCAACCCAGGTTGATTTTTTTTTCTTTTTTTTTTGTCTCAATTAAATCTCAGCCATGGAAAAGGTGATTATCATATATCATGAAGCTGGAGCACTAAGTTGGCATTACTTAATAGCGTTTGAAGCTATTTACCAGTTCCTTACATCTGAAGAGAAAGCTAAAGGAATAACTGCTTGCTTTCTTTTTAGAAATCAAATCTGAATTAACTGTTCAAAAATAAAAGGTCAGAATTAGATAAAAGGAACCATTTCTTAGCAGACAAGCAATTAGATGATGGAAAATGCTTTCTACTGATGAACCTGAGTCACTTTCACTAATGGTGTTCAGAAATAAGTTAGGTACATTTCTTGTTGGCTTTCTGTACAGGAACATTGTGCTCCACACAGGAGGTGGTACTGCGTGATCTGAGAGATCTTCTCCAGCTCAATAATCAAAGCTTCTGCAAGAAACAGGAATCATTGCAGATCAGTGAGTTTTCTTCATTTTTTTTCAAGTGGAATATAGTGATTTGCCACAAATACTACTTGAAATAATCTCAGCATTTCTCATTCGGCTAGTTAAAAGCTTTTGCAGTCCTTCTGCATGCATTCACTGCTTTCAGGTAAATCCCTGGTGTAAATTCAGAGGTCATAACCTGTGGTATGTGCATAGTACAAGTGGTGCAGAGGTGATTAGCTGATTTAGAAATGAAATAAGGCCTGACATGAAAACCCTCACCCCACTGCATGCTGCCTGCTGCCATCACTGCTTGTAATGGTGAGAGTTTACAAAAAAAAAAAAAAATTCAAAGAGGTTACAGATGGAAATGAATATGATTTTGGCTGGGGTGAATTGAATTTTCTTCCCAGTAGCTGGTACAGGGCAGTGGTTTTGATTTGTGCTGAACACGGCGTTGACAGTGTAGAGATATTTTTGTTATTGCTGAGCAGGGCTTACACAGAGCCAAGGCCTTTGTGGCTTTTCACACTGTCCCACTGGTGAGGAAGTTGGGGGTGAGTGGGAATCTGGAAGGAGTCCCAGCCAGGACAGGTGACCCAGCTGATCAAAGGGATATTCCAGTGTGACATCATGCTCGGTGTAAAACCTGGGGCCTGCTCTGCATTCAAAGGGGGGGTGTCTGGCACTGGGCAGCAAGGGGTGAGCAGTTGTATTGTGCATCACTTATTTTTCACTTCTTTCATCATTCTTATTATCATTTTGCATTTTTACTGTGTTTTACTTTGTTTCTGATTATTAAACCCTTCTTATCTCAAGGGAAAAGTTTTACTTTGATTCTCTTCCCCATTCCAGTGGACTCAGGGGAAGAGAGGATGGCTGAGTGTCACGGTTTGATGCTGGTGCAATGCCAGTGCCCCCATGAAAATACATTCTCCCTGTTTTCTGCTGTGAGATGTGACCAGGAATAAGCAAAGCAGGCCCCCACTTAGAAATAAAGAAAAGAAAACTTTATTAACTAAACTACAACTCTAAGTAGAAAGAAACACATAGGGAAAATGAAAACCTTTCAAAAACATTTCCTCCTCCCCCCCAAATTCCAATACATCCATCCGCCAAAATCACCAACTCTCGGTCCATCACCACCCTTTAAATAAACCAATGCTCAGTTCATCAAGAGGAGAGGAGTCCTTCTTGTGCCATAGGCTTCCTCAGGAAACACAGTTGAAACCTCATGAGTTTCCATGTCACTCGTGGCACCGCCAGGAGAACATCTGCCGTCCTGACCTCTTCCTTCCATGTCCAGTGCTCTCACCACTGAACATGGACCAGAGCTGCTTCTAGGGTTGTCCTTTTAAGGATGCTTTGTTCCCTTCCAAAAAGAGCAGTCTCACCTTTGGGACACCTGTCTCCCCCAAATTTCACCCCCTGGGGCTGAGAGGTCTCAACACTGAACCCTCTTGGGTCTGAGCCATGGCCTCCCCCTGGATGCAGTCTCTGTGTCACAAGGAACATGATTCTGTCCATGGCTATAAGAAGAAGAGTCCAGCTAAAGCTACTGCATCATCTCTTCCCACCTAAGATTCTTCTCTACTCTCCCGACATCTTTCACTTGCCCAGATATTCACACTTGCACATTTCCTTCTTCCATTTCATCTCTATCTCTCTTCTAGGAAAGGTTAATGTTCTGCAAAGTTTTCATTGTCCAAAAAAGGGTTAAAAACTCGGGCTCTACCCGCCCAAAGCTCCAACAAGCAGGCCCAAAGCTCCAACAAGCAGCCGGACACCTTCTCGCTGCACACCCCTCCCTTCTCTGCCGGCTGGGCTGTGCTGCCAGTACATGATACCAAATTTCAAGGTGGTACAGGCTCTCTCTCTCTGTCTCCTGGGGGCTGGGGCTGCCCGATGCCTCTCGGTGCTCTTCCACTCTTCCATCCTAGGGCCCGGCTATATATATAATAAAACAAGCCTCTCTAGGTAGGCCCGATTATTATATATAATATGCCCAGCTAGCTCAGATAGTCAAGTCTTTAGCGGAGACCCAATAGCTGAGTTAAGCAAGGGCCAAGCCACCGGGCTCCTTCCTAGCGAGCTAGTGATATTCAGCTTTAGTGATCGTCAGCTCTTTCATGAGTTCAGCTCTGCTGCTAGGAAGATCGCCCCGGGGCAATGGCATAGCAGACGGAGAGAGAGGGGAAGAGAATACGCCGAAGTTCCGCAGTGAGGTTTATTCGGGAGGTCTGCGAAGGGTTACAGCGCTTCTTCTTCTCCAACTTGTGGGGGTACAGAGGGCTATTTTTATAGCCTTGGCATGGATCCAAAACCAGCCAATAGCCGCAGGTTTAAGCATATTCCTTAACTGACCAATAGCTAAAGGTTACAATAGTATTGCCTTAACTGATTAAAGGGCAGGGTTTCAACACGGTCGGGTCAGAGGGACAAGATAACACTTGCTCAGGAATGACTCAGCATTCAATTCTCCAAGGAGCTTTTCCTGTATCTTTGGGGTTCACTACACCCGGCCTACCTCACGGCCGGGAGCTGGGCAGGGGATGTCTGACCTGTTTCCCTCGCGGGAACCAAGAGAGCTTCCCAGGGGAGAGCTCTGCTTTACAACCCCTGTGTTCTCAGAGGCGGATCCAATGCCCCAATGGCCGCACCAGGTGCCAATATTAAAATCTGAGCACCCATTGCTTTGACCACAGCATCCCAGAAAACTTACTTCCTCTCAAACCACCACATTGAGCAAGTGGCTGAGTGTATCTTAGTTTCCAGCAGGGCTTAAACCATGACAATTTCTGTTACTGACATCTCCTACATTGTAAAAAGTACATTTTAAAAGTGATATTTCCAAATATCCTGTGCATTTAGGAAATGAAAAAATGAAGTATTGGAGACTCAAGTTCTAATCTTTTTGTTAACTTGTGTTGTACGCTAGTGACTTAAAGCCTGTCTGTCAGGAAGAGTGATGGAATTAAACAGAACAATAACATTTCTTTGTGATAATTCTGTCACTGGGGTTTTTTGGTGTAACAGTAATAAAACAGAGATACATTTCTAAAATGTTACATATCTGCTTTTCTTTCCTCAGTCTTTTGTATTTATAATTTTACAGCCAGGTATGGTGCTTGGAAAAATGAATTGTGTGTACTAGCCTGCTTACTTATCATTTTTTGCAACTTGGTAAGCAAGAATTTAAACTTGGACTCTATGGGAACACACAGTTTTTGTCCTCACATCAGAGGGAATAATTTTTACACATTTTCCTCTGGCACTGGGTGTTTATATAAATCTAGATATATGTGAAAAATATGATTTTTGAGTATTTTATAAGACATCAATTAAGTGATTTTGCATAAAAACCTAATTTTCTAATGTTCACTTATTGTATGTGGTAAGCTACAACTCCATTAACTCTTATATTGGATATAACATGAGTACACAGAAAAGTAACAGATATAAATAGAGCTAAATTTTCACTGAAAAAAAAGGCTATAAATTTAGCAACTCAAGGAAGAAACAGCAGCCTTCTTCAGTTTTGGAAAAATTGTCTTCCTGGGTTTATCTGCCTTTGTGAATTATAGGAGAGTAGAATATACAGAGAGATAGATATAGATACAGATATTTTCACTTCTGCTTAACTATGGACGAGAAGACTTGCCCCATCTGAAAATTGAGAAAGTGCACTGAGTCTTCAGAAAGCTTCATTTCTGTTTCATAAAAAAATTTTGGTCTGAAATCCTGTGTCCACTGCTGGAATTGAGTAGCCAGTTCCAACTGAACTGAACAGAGTGAAGGCACTGAAAGGAAAGTCAAGACAAAGTGAAAAACTGAATTTACTCGGCAGGAAAATCAATTCTGGGGAAATCAAGAAATAATTTGATCTCAGGAACTGAAGGAGACTTGGAACCTCCTGATGCTGGCTGCCAGCACAGATGGGAGACAGGGCCCTGCTGCAGCCCCTGGAACTCATCCCTCTCCCAAATCCTGCATCCCCTACATTGGCTTCCCACTCAGCCTCCCCTTTCTCAGCACAGCCACAGCTCCTTGCTGAGGGAAGGCTGCTGCCCCAGGCATGGTCTGGCAGTAGAAGTCTCTTTCCTTTTTCTAGATCAGCCCCAGGTTAAGAAGTTGCTCAAGGCAATGAACCCCCCATCAGACAGATATTCTGTGCCTCCTGTGCAGTACCTGCAGTTCACTCACCCTTCTGTTTGCACAGCAGAGGAAACTGCCCCAAAACACAAAATCAATGTTGTTCAGTTGCTCATAAAATGTGGCTTGTTAATGCGCATATAACATTTTTATAGGCAAATGTATTATTTACATGGCTCTGAGAGCGAGCTGCATTATTTGATCTATACCATGCACGTTGCCTTGCAACACCTGGAGTTGCAGACACTTTAGCAGCTCTGCTGAATCTGTAGTTGATCACAGTTGCTTATACTTTCTTATCAATCTGAGGAAGATTTTAGGATAGGAATTACACATGATTTCTTCAGCCGGAGTAGCAGTTCACCCAAGTCAGCCCTAGAAAACAGACACAAACCCTGGAGCCTTTAAAGCTGAAAACTTAAAACTGAATACCTCAACAAGCAAACATTCCAAATAAAAAACAAAACAAAAGCACAAGAAACCAAATCAATCTGAACAATGTGGGCTGGTTTTGGCTGGTTTTACATGAAACCTCTGTGAAAATAATTCATGATTTGAGTGGAGTGATATGAAATTGCTATAGCAGGAAGGCTAGGAGCAAGGGGAGGAGTTAATTGTGATCTTAATCCCTATAGCCTGGCCCAAAAATCATCAGGGTGGAGATTTTATTGGATATGCCTTTAAATTGTTGGATAGTGTAGGATGTGAGCATGACATAAATGGTACAGAATAAGGGGTGGAGAACTTTACTCCAAGCAGAAGCAGCACAACACATTTCCTGAGACAAAATGTATTAAGCTAGTGGTGTTTTTAAGGACAAATCTGAATTATTTTCTGCTAAGCACATGTTAGGATTTTTTTATTTCTTTTACCCAGATTATGCTGGGGCAGGATGATAAGATCAAACAAAAATACTATTCATATACACATATGGAAGATTAATCTCTGAATACAAATCTTTAGCTCCATATTTAGAATAGAATCAACATTTTCAGATTTTCTTCATATGCATATATACAGAGACACAGTCATGTGTACACATGTGCATGCACACAATTAGTACCCATAAATATTTAAGAATTTCTATATTTAGATGAGGATTTTTCATATAACAACACTTTGCAAGCCATGTTTATAGAATTACATCTACAGTGTAACCTGCAGCAGGACTGCTAATCAAGCAGGAAAAGAAAACATCTAATATTTGGTGATGAAAATTGCTTTAGAGTGACTGATTGTGCTAATCAATCTTCGCCAAGTAAATCACAACTAAAAGATAGTCAATAATTATAGGATCTTTCCCTGTAACTGGGTAAGAAGAGGAATAAAAATAAACTTGCACAGGAAAGCTGTCCTCTTCAGTAAACACAGTAGTTTGCTTTGCTTCCAACATGTTGGAAAGAAATTTGGAAAATGTGTCCAAGTTGTCTTAGTTTTCCGAAATATAATTCTTGTGTTGATTGAGCAAACAGTGGTAAAATTGGCCATTAAAAATAATGTATGCAATGATCCACACAAGACATCTACAAACAGGTTGCAGCCTTACTAATTTCTTCATGATTCACAAAACTTTGACAGCTTTTATAAAAATGAGGACACTTCTGGCATTTTACAGTTTAAAAGAAAGAATTTTTTGTTTCTCCACTCTCCACAAAATTCTTAGATAAAAGTAATTGTTGGAGACCAGTTCCAGTAGGAAGAAACACTTTTTCTAAAATTATTGTGCAGATTAAGATTAATAAGTAATATATAATTATTAATATATAAATTAATATAATTAATATATACTTATATTAATATACAATAAATATAATTATTAATATATAAATAAATCAGTGAGGTGATAAATTCAGAAAAACAAATTCACAGCCTTCAGTCACAAAAGATGCCCCAAGGAAAAAGATTAATTGGAGGGCCATTAAAAGTACAGGACACCAATGAATTGTAAGAACTTACACACACCAGAGCAGAACCTCATGTGGGCAGGACAGAAACTCCAAGAGCTACAACAGGGAAATGGTCTGAAGCAATTGTGTCTGGGCTCTGTGACTGGTGAGAGTTATGCACAGCTCTGGAGCTCTCTCACACTTAGCACAGATAAAATTCTCTTGGCCCAGGTTCCTGGGAATGCCCCACAGAGCCCCATTCATGTCCATGTCCCAGCACAAGGAGTTCCGGTCTGGGTGGTGACATTCACCACATCAGGGGTGGAAATGGAAGGAGGTTCATACATGGCTTATTCCTGATCCAGCAGGGCTGCTGTGTTGTTTGCTCTGTGAGCTTCCTGCAGACTTCTAATGCCAACCTAAGGTTCACTTTCAACAACTTCAGCAAGGCAGGGTCAAACTAGACAAGTCTTTGACCATGATGTGTCAAGGTGGTTGCAATCTTGTGGGAAAAGTTAAGCTAAAGAGCCTGTTTCAAAGGCTTGAAAGGCTTGTATTGAAAGGCTTGTATTGAAGAGAGGAAAATGTATTATTTCAGCTGAAATATTTAGTTGATAAATGAACTTCCAGACTAATGATGACATTCAGAGTGTGCTGCAGGATTCTCTTTGGAGCAGATTTTCCCCCATTGTTAAGCTAATGGGGGATGAAGAAGAGTAAAAATGGCATGTTTACCAAAAGCAAAACCTGCTCTAAAGGGGGGAGCAGGCTCCCAGTGAAGAACATATTGTGCATATATAATTACACAGAGAATGTCACAAAAACTCTAGGAAAAGCAAAAGCTGAGAGAAACCTGCAAGCTGTATTGGCCCAACGTCATGCAAGTGTCACTACTCTTTTGTAGTAATGGTACTCTTTTGATATTGTAACAGGTCTGACTTTATTGCATAGTCATCCATTACAGTGAAGTAGCAAAACTTCCAAAACTTATTTTCTTAAACCAGCTTCAAAGGTGGCTACCACCCCTAACATTAAAATGCAGATAACATTTTTCTGGATGAATAGCTCACACTGCACTTTTGTGTTGCTCCATTAGCCCACTTCACTTATCTATCATTCCTGGAGATGACAGGAAGGTCATATATCTTATTCCCAGCTTCAGAACAAATGCTGCCTTGGCATCTTTGGACATCTCCTGTCTCCCCTTGTAATTTGTAGCTCCTGAATTCCACCGTGAAGATACTACCTTGCTGTGTGAGGGGAAATTTCAAGTAGTGATGAGAAATATTTTCCACAGGTGAACCATCTGTGGTGAAAATTTTGAAGTGTATTGAAGATAAAAGAGCTTAGCATGTGTCTGACTCTTAGATTAAAGAGCTATTTTAAATAGGTGGGTGCAAAAAATTGTGCCAGTTTATTTCTAAGAAAACTACTTTATTGCTCTTTTTAGTTTCCATTTGTGAAGGTGAGAAAAAAAGCATAGTTATTCTTTTATTTTGCTGTACTGGACTTGAAAGCCTGCATTTTCCCTTCAAAAAGTAGCAGAATTTCCCATTTCTGTTCAGCTTGGGATATGAGCAATGATGCATATTTCCCCTTTGTCCTTGTGGAACAAGCCAAACATCATGTTTAAAAGCAATTCCAGTGCTGACAAGACTTTTTTTTCCCATACTGCCTTTTCAACTGTCATCAGACACAAGATCCTGGTTACTGCTTTTGGATGACACCACTGACACTTTCTTGGAAGCACCTGCTCTGCTCTTCAGTTTCCACTGCTGCTCACTGTCCTTTGTCAAAGCTGCTGCTGAAAACTGGGTCTGCAGAAAAGGTATTTTGCCAGAAATTTATAACAAGATTGCAGCTCAGATTCCATTTTCTTCAATGGATGCTTTTTTCCCTCCTTCAGCTAGCCCTTGACTGTGCCTCAAAGTCCAAATTTCATCTCTCAAAGCCAAAATGATTTACATTTTTAGAGATCAAACCCCACCATCTCTGGAGACTCTGTTCTCAGTGTACACAGTAATAAGTGGTGCATTTCCACCTGTGACAATCAATTACATGCCCTTGTCAATTATCAAGCTCATCCTGCTGATATTGGCAACTGAGTCAAAAAGACCATTAAACAGGGCACCAGTGGATGCATTAAAATTCTTAATGTGCAACAGATGGTTGATGTTGACTTGTTGTTGTTATTTATACACCAAAGAAGTACATGAAAAGAGTTTTAAAAGCCCGTTTGACAAAAAAAAACCCCAAAAACAGAGATGAAAGACATTCATAACTAATCCTGGGTCTTCCAAATGTGAAACATTCTCCACATAATTTTCCACATGCCTCAATTTATTTGCATGATCAGATTTTAACTCCAAGTCTCCAAAATTTTTTGTATCTTGTGCCACGTCCCTGTATGATTGCATAAAATATAATCCTAGGTAAACAACTTTCCTTGCAGGCAATAACACAATCACTGCAGAGCAGTCTAAAACATTTCCTTTCTCAAGGGCTGAGCAAAGCCTTGAGTGTCCTTAACAAGATCAAGAGACAAAGACCTGTCTCTCTTATGGCTGCTGAGAACAGCAATCATCCAGGCAACAGAGGAATCTGCTAGGGTTTATACTATGCATCAGATTCAATAAGAGGCTATATTTTGCTTTATGAAAGATAACCATATTGCCTCTGACTTCTTTAGGTCCTTGTCAGGAAATTTACTTCAGCTCTGGTCTTCTCTGTTTTCAGATTGCATTCTATTTTCTCAACACAATTCACATAATTCCCAGAAAAATATTTCCATTCTCCCTCTGAATGTTTCCTTGTCTCTTAATATACTGACAGATGAAAATAATTCAAGTGCTGCAAGTATGGCAATTACTAAACATTCCAGAGGTATTTAAAAATCACAATTTAATAACTTATACTATGATTGTATATTTGAACATATAGAAAAAGAATAGATTTGCAAATGGAAAAGCTGAGTAATATCTGAAATCAGATAAATAAATTTATCTTTAATCAGATAAATCAATTTATATTATCTGATTTCAGATAAATCTGAAATCAGATAATCAGGAAACAGATTAAGATCTGTTCCATTCAGATTAAGAATCCAAAGCTAGATTCTCATCTTTCTGCTTAAAAGCAAAGGCATGAGGTTTTCAAAATCAGTGGTTTACTAGAATTTTCAGTTAAAAGCAAAGCATTCTGAGTGGAATTTAACAACTTCTGTAGACAGATTCCAGTGCTTGTGAAATGGAAAGAACTGGCTATCTGACAAGGAATTCTAGTCCCTGCAGGGCTGTGAATTTTTGCACAACACCCTCTGAACATGACCATTCCTCCACTTGATGGCTGAAAAGTCCACCCCTCACATCAGGTTTGTGCCAAGGGAGCTGCATGGTGCCTCTGCAGAGAGGTGGGAGCGTGCTGAGGACACACAAGGTCCCATCCCACAGGTGGCACATTCCTGAGAGGAGCACCAGGAGCCAGTGCCATCCTCACTGGATGGTCACTGTCACGCCATTAGCTGGAATTTCACAAATGGCCTTTCATCCAGGGATTGCTGCAAGTGTGACTGAATTATCCTGAAATTTATTTCCAAATGTTTTTCTGCTTGGTAGACACACTGTGGTGGTTTGGCCGGAAGCAGGATTTCTGGGATGTTGTGGTCGGTTCAATGGGTGCTCAGATTTT
This sequence comes from Emberiza elegans, assembly GCA_024865655.1. Classification (NCBI taxonomy): domain Eukaryota; kingdom Metazoa; phylum Chordata; class Aves; order Passeriformes; family Fringillidae; genus Emberiza; species Emberiza elegans. The sequence continues at coordinate 230,806 of JALJVW010000163.1, forward strand.
AATATTGGCATCAAGTTTGGCCATTGGGACATTGGATCCACCTCTGAGAACACAGGGTTAAAAGGCAGGGCTCTTCCCCTCTGAAGTTCTCTTGGGACTTCGGCGAGGGAAAGGTCAGACCTCCCCTGCCCAGTGTCTGCTGCTGGGTTGGGAGGGGAAAAGCCACGAGGCCATGAGGTAGGCCAGGCCTGGGACAAAGATGGAAGGTAGGCCTGGCCTGGCCCCCCCCGAGGGTGGAAGGGTGGAAGAGAGACACCGGGCAACCCCCGCTCAGGTGACGGAGAGAGAGAGAGAAAGTGCCAGTGCCTGAGACTGAACTGTTACCTTGAAATTTGATATGTGCTGCCAGCATGGCTTGGCCTGCGGCGATGGGGGGAAGGAGGCAGCAGCGAAGTGTCCAGCCAGCCGCTTGTGGGAGCTTTTAACCCCTTTGTGGACAATGAAAACTTCACAGAACATTAACTCTTCCTAGAAGAGAGATAAGAGTAGAGGATGAAGAAGGAGATGAGCAAGTGATGAAGGTCTGGGCCAGAGAGAGAGAGATGCTGCAGGAATAGAGAAGACAGTGTGGCATTTTTGCTGAACTCTTTTTTTTTTTGGATAGCCACGGACTGTTTCCTTGTGATCCAGAGACTGCTTTCAGGGGGAGCAGTGTCTCGGAACCAGGAAGGTTCAGTGTGGGAACCCCTTGGCCCCAGGGGGTGCAAAAAATATGGGGGGACAGGTGTCCCAAAGTTGAGACTGTGCCCTTTTGGAAAGAGACAAGGCATCCTTAAAAGGAACCCTAGAAGCAGCCCGGGTCCATGTTCAGTGGTGAGAGCACTGATCATGGAAGGAAGGTGTCACGATGACAAATCTGGGTGGTGCTACATTGTGACAAGAAGCCCATGGCAAAAAAGGACTCCTTCTCCTCTTGATGAACTGAGGATTGAGTATTCTGAAGGGTGGTGCCGGATTGAGAGTTGGTGATTTGGGGGAATGTATTGTATTGGGAATTTGGTGGGGAGGAGGAGGAGATATATTTGTGAAGTTTTCATTTTGCTTGGTTTTTTTTTTCCTTTCCTATTTAGTTTAGTGAATAAAGTTTTTTTTCTTTCTAAGTAGGAGCCTGTTTTGCTTATTCCTGGTCACATCTCACAACAAATACCAGGGAGAGGGTATTTTCATGGGGGCACTGACATTATGCCAGTGTCAAACCATGACACGTCTGTTAATCTGCTTTAACCTAGCTGGGCTGTGCAATGCTTCCCTCCAGTTTTGGGATGTTTCTGAAGTGCAGCCATTGCAAGAGGAATGGCTTCAGTTTATATGGAAGCTGATAGCTCTCAGTTTATGAATAAAAATACAAATTTAAAAAATATATTTTGTATGGAAAATATACAAAGCTGGAAACAAAATCTAATGTAATGTGGACCTAATCAAAGCTTGCCTTTCTAGATTTAGCTGTCTTTTCTTAGTGCATTCTGCTCTTTCCAAATCCATAGCTTCTGCTGTGCTGTCTCTCCTGTCTTTCTCGTTGTACTTTTACTCTGCAGTCTAAAAGAAATCAAGATATCCACCCACCCACAAATCACCCTGCTTCTGTGTAGATGTGTTTGTATTCTAATAAAAATATGGAGAAATTAATTATGTTTTTACAGCTTCCCAACATGTAATCACAATTTGGCAGAGTGAGGGATATATAATGTGTTAATATGTGATAATAACAAGTTAATTTATTTTGCAGTGAATATCTGAATTTGCTGGTCTACTCTGTTATCTGTCCTTTGGAGGTCACTTAAACACTAAACAGCTTAATAAGTCTTTTTTCCCTTAAACCTTTTAAATACTCAGCCAGCTTAATATCTTATTTACATTTTTAATTCCAAGGCTTATAGAAATGATATTAATAGTAATAAGTACAGAAAGCAATTAATAGCTCCACTAAGTTCATCCAAACACAGCTTTTGAGGTGTCATAACAAACTATTTAACAACCAATATGCAATCCTTTAGAGCTGAGAATTTACCTACCTTTAAGTTGCTATTTGAATGCTAAATCCACTGAATTAATTTAAAAAAATTATCAAAAATAGTACCAAAAGTAGAAGACTACAATTTAAAGTGGTAAAAATATCAGACTTGATATACAGAGCCTAAATGCTTACTGCCCCTTGGCTTTCAGAGTTCTTTTAGCAATATATCCTTCAAGAGTGGTACCTTTTGTGCATATCATGCATTCATGTGAAAACAAAAACCAGGAAACGCCCCCCAAACCCAGTACTTCACCAAGAAACACAGAATGTATTTCAGTTTTGTACATGCTGAGAGCTGCATGGCTGCTGGTTTAATTTTCAGGCTTCTACAAGAAAGAAAAGCTTTCTCTGTGAATAATGACTCCCTTAAAACTGTAGGTTTTACAGGTGCTGATTAAAGACAAATGAGCTTAGAGGCCTGAACCAAGCACCTCAGACTGAAGAACAGAATCAAGCCATTGCAAATTATCTTTATTACTATTGTAGTATTTCATATTTATGGATCAGAGCATATCCTAGCCTGGACATTTTCACAGTCTGTCCCTGTAAATAACTTTCTGTCATCTTGAACATGTTTTAAACAAAACAAAAAAAAAAGAATATGAGATTTTGCTATGCTTTTTAATGACTGGAATTTTTTTCTCAAAAATTTTAACTCTAGTACATATATACTAAAATGAAACAACCAGTAGGGAGATAAGCCAACAAAATTATTCTGGAGCACTTCAAACCTCTGTGGAAATAGATGAGAATGCAATACAAGAGACGACACCATGGCATAAATAGTTTTGTGGTTAAAGGATTAAAAACTCTTGACTTTCAGTTTTCACAAGATGAATAATAATAAATTATCTACAAACAACAATAACTAACATGGTCTTCTTGCTAAACTTTCAGGCTAAGTTTGTTAGAAAGCAATATGCTTATTAAAAAAGGTAAAAAAATAAAAAGCAGGAAAAGAGAGATGGAGCCAGTAAAAAGTGCTGCAGGGCAGATAGCAGAGCATGAGAAAATGACAGCTATACCCTGCAGTGAGGTACACTTGAAATATGCTTTTGTAATAATTTGTGCGTTTCATAGTTTTAATATTCTTGTCTTAAGGCTTCTTAATAATACCAGAATTGAATACAACCCAAGATCCTTCACATCTAATGCACATGATAAATTGGCCAGTATTCTACTTGCTTTAGGGCAAAACATGAAGACCAGGTTCCAATATTTTGAGTTAGGATACATGCAAATAAGCCCTTGCCACATCTCATTTAGGAAACAAAACTCTTTTAAACAAATCAATTCAGCCAAAACCCTTAAATTCATGTTTAATTTTCAGTCCATGCAACTCCAGTAGGAAGTAAACACATACTTAAATAAGTTGATGAAATGCAGCCTTTATGTGATCCAGTCACAAAACTACTGGCCAGCTGATGCCATAGAAAACCATAAAGTGACAGCTGATCATTTATATTTTCCTTCCACTCCAAAAGCACCTGGAAATATGCAAGTAATGTTCACCTTAATGTCACTCATTACTAACAACAAAATGAACAAAAACTAACCCCCACCTTTCAAGCTAATTTCTCAGTTAACCACTAAAGGCAAAAGTTAATGTTCTATAGAACTTGGTGTTATCCTGTGTGAGGACTGGCTTCATGCAGATTATTGCTATTATAAACCATACTCAACTGTTCAAAAAAATCAATAACATATTAAAACACCCCCAAAAACAACAAACCAAAACCAACAGTGATATGTCTGGAGCAGCTCCCATGGCAAATTGATTGTTTTCCCAGACACGAAAGGTGGGATTTGTTTAACTTCCTTTACAGTGTAAAGTTAACTACTTGTATTTCTAATTTTTATGGTTTCCTGCTGTCAAAATACCATTAGACACACTGTGAGGTCATATTCTTTCAGGTAGCAAAATCACCTTGAAGTAATGGACTTTAGAATAATTGCAGAAATAATTGCAGAAAATTACAATAACAGAAAATTACAATAGCAGAGACAAATTACAAAAATCTATATGAAGCATTTTTTTCCCCAAGAGAAAAATCTGTTCAATGCCCATCAAAGTGAGAAAAAAATTGTCAGCAATCTAATGGTTAATCACTACTCCAGGTACTTATTTAATGCAACATTTACAAAGTGTGCAGGGCTGTGTAGGTTACTAATTATCCAGGGGGGTGTGGGATTTGCATTTTCTTCCCTTGTACTGCTTCAGTTGTGTGCTGAAGCATTTTGCCTCTAATTTAGGTTAAAGTGTAGTCTAAAAGCTCTTGCATCTCCTGCCTTCTGTGTTAAAAAAATTATGAGAACTGTATTTCACCATCTACCAGTGTAGTTTTTCATCCAGGCAGATGTGGGAGGCTCAGTACAGGGGAATTTGTTTCTTCCCTCTGTCTTTTAAACCACTCAGAAAACAGAAGAGGACATTAGGGAAGTGCAATGCACATGCAGCTGGCTCTCACAGACATGATGAAATCTTGGCCCTTCTAAAAATTACTGAGACTTCAGTCAACAGTTAAAATTATTTTTTGCTACTTATTCATAAAATGTAAATACTCCACTAATGAGGGGCAGTGACAGCACAGTGTATATGCCCTTACTGGGGCTGTTATTTAGTTGTCTCGGAGCTGTCAGTTGTGGAAATGCAGGCTCGAAAAACATCTAGTAATGATGGTTTCAGTGTGACAATACAAGCCATGCTTTGTCAGAGAACATTGAATCCCTCATCTTTAAAAGAAAATAATGCATTTCCTTTCCTGTCACTAGATGACTAACCAGGAGGTATTCACGGTTAGATGAAATTAGAATAATTATTCTCTTCCAGTTAACCTGTTAAATTAATGGTCTAATGAATATATAAGCATCTGTAAATCATGAATTTAACTGACTAGTTAGAAAAATAACATATTACCTGCATACATGTTATGATAAGCAGATCTGTAGGTATATCTCTATTTCTACATTTAGTAAATGTGCCTATATATTTAAAAAGAACACTTCCTGCATAGTATAGCTTACTCATGTTTCCTTCAAAAGTTTTGATTTCTGCCTGTGATAAAAGGTGACAGTAAAATTGGTCTGAGTATGCTGGAATTGCAACCATTCTCCTAAAATGTGCTGTCTCTGAGGCACATTCACTCACTTGCTCATTCAAGAAGATTCACATGGGAGCCTGTGACAGGGACTGATCAAAGAGGCAGGCATCATGTAATGGGAAATAGCAAACAGAACATACTGTGAGTTCTGGATGCTCCAGACTGAGACATCTCACTCCCAGTCAGGGATGCTCTCAGCACGTATACACCGCTGGGAGTAGACAGGACTGTGTGTGGGTACCACACAGGGAGGGAGAGATGGGAATCAAACAGGGATTCTGCCCGGCTCTCACAACCTCTAATTCACACCTGAGCAAGCAGCTTCACAAGCAGCAGGTGTTTGGGAGGCTGGGGTGCTGCTGGTTGCACGCCATGGTTTCACAGCACTGAGCCACATCTCTGCTCTCCTGAGCTAAGGAGGGATCAGTTCCCACCCAGCACCCCCAGCTCAGAGGCTGCCTGCTCCCTTCTCACCCTGCACAGCTTATCTGCAGGGGATTTGGAAATCTCTAGACCTACTGCAAAGAGAGGTTACAGGAGGAATTGGGGTTCTGTGACCAGAGCTAAGGCAGATGGCTCAGACAGTCCAGGATGAGCAGAGTAGGGAGGACATCCCCACCAACAGCTGTGTGATGCCAGTGAGCACCGAGGGGGAACAAACTGGACATGAGGGTGGCTGAGCCCCATCCAGCCCCTCTCCCCCATCTCCCTGTCCTGCCCTGGGCTCTTGGAGGAGCTCCAGGTAGGGATACCCAGACAGTGCTGCCCCCAGCTCCAGCTGACATCTGGGTCCCAAGTGGGATTTGGCTGGACCGGAGCCAGAGCCACCCCAAACAGGATTAGACATTGGGATTGCCATGCTGGAAATGCTCTTTATGTGCCTGCCTGTTGGAACCCAGGATATTCCTCTGGCTGCCCTGGAGGACTCGAGACCCTGGCAGGTGGCTCAGAGACCTTGACACGGAGTCAAAGACACCTGTGCCTTTGATTTTAACCCATGGAAACAATTACCAACTTTGTGTGAGGAGTTACAAGCCACAAGGGTTTGAGTAGAATGATAGTTAATTTGTCACAGGGTGAAAAAGTAGAATTTTGGGGTTTTAGAATGGGGGTTCAAGAGGCAAGATGGAGGAATCTGGGCGGGTCCTGTCCTTCATCTTCTTCTTGTCCTCCATCTTCTGCTGTGATGGTGGCACTTTTGGATTGGATTAGAGTAGAAACAAACTGTCTAACACAGGTGATAGATATTGGAAAATTACTGTAAATAAAGTACACATAGTTTTTAGTATAAAAAGATAACACTACCCCAAGGGTGGTCAGTGTGCCTCAACCCAACCCGCTGGACAGACCTCAGCAGGTCAGAGAAAGAATGTAATAGATAAGAGAAAATAAACAACCTTGAAAACCAGAACTGAGGAATCTCGACTTCTTCTTCGGTCACGGGGCTGGGAAAAAGACTTTTTAATACCTCAGAAACCATTTCAGCAACATGAAACCCAAGACCTGCCTACCAAGGGAAAAAATTTGGGAGGATGAGGATGGGAAGGTGATGCAGATACTCCTGTTCCAGTCTCCGTGTAGGGTTCCAGTGCAAATGTATTTAGGCAACTAAATTTCAAGTGCAGCAGATGTTCAACAGTCAGTAACACTAAGTGCCTTCACTGGAGAAAAATAAAATAATCACCAACTATTTATCAGGTTAACTTGACCAGGAACTTTGCTTTTGATTGTCATGCCTTTTTGATCTGAATACATCAGTTGACAGAATTGATTTAATCACGTTTACATTTGGTAAAAATGTCAGAGCTGTCAAAATACATTGATTTGCCATTTTTAGAAAAGAAAATGTTGGATTAATTGAAAATAAAATTATCTTTTATTTTGAAGTTTGTTTATAGTGAGAATTAAATCAAAACAGAGAAAATATGACTGAGACATACTTATATTTAAAAATAGTAGACATCTACTGGTTTTGTTTTACAATATTTTCATTATTTGTAGCCCAGATAGAAAAATCAGGTGATAGGTATTGTATTTTCAGGGGCAGGTAAAGATGGAAACAGAATCTACATTTATTAATTTTGGTAGGTCAGCACTCAGCTCCTTCCATCCTCCTCACTCATTGTACAAAAAGGTCTATGCCTGTTCATGGGTCTCTACTAGATAAACATAAATGAGTTTCTAACATAAATAAAAAATACAAATTAGAAATCCACCACCTCCAGATTTCATAAATCTAGCGCTGAAAGGAATGTTTTTTCAAACCCATACGTCTGTACCGGCATTGGAGTCCCGGGGTTTGCTCAAGTTCTCTGCATGATTGCTGATTCTTATGAGGTGCAAAAATATATATCAAAAGGCATAAAATCTGAATTTTAAGACTCCTGGTATGACTTATGTAAAGTAAGTGAAAAATGATTCATGACTATGCCTCAGTGTAATCCCCCAAAAGAAAAGAAAAGCCCTATTCACTGATCCCCCGAATCACTGCCTGCGTGCTCAGGCTTAGGAGCTGGTGCTCAGTGCCTGTGGACACAGAGATAACATTCTCTCAGCCCTCCAAACATGTTCTGTCAGGTTGCATCACATCATACATGAAATGACTTGATGGGATGTGACACAGTGTAGACCAGCACTGTTCCTGGCCTTGGGAGCTGAGGAGGGAGTGGGAGTAACTCTCAGCCACCCCTGGGGTGATTTGAGCCTCTGGGTCTGGAGGCAATGTGTGCCTCAAATGTGACATGGATTTTAGGCAGGTATTTCTCTAATATGTCATATTATCCTGATGGAAATCCATGGTAATACCTCAAGGTGGTGATGGATATTTGCTCCTCGTGAGCGTGGTCACATCATCTCCTCCACTGCAGAAACCAGAGAACAAAGAGAAATCACTATATCACTTCTGTAGCAAAACATGCTGGGCACAATATTTCACTGAAGCAGAAATAGAGGAATAGAGCTTCCTATAGAGGAAGCTGAAGGTTCTACCTTGGATGCAGTAGCACCTTTCTTGCATCAAAACTGTCATGATTACTGTTTCAGCAATTTGCTTATGATGTTGTAAGATTCATGGTCTGGCTCCAGGGATTTGAGTTGTGCTGCTATTGCAGCATTAGCTTCCATTTTTGAATAGTACCTATCAGAGTATTTTAACAATTTCTGCTGGAGAAGAGCTAAACTAGACGTCCATCCCAAGTGCATCAAATAGCCTGTTTTGTCAGATAAAATTTGCCCAAATGTAAATCTGACAACAATTTGCAATCACTAGAAATAAAATTCTCTATCTTCTTCTCTGTAGTCTTCCTGCTTTTTTTTTTTTTTCTTTTTCTTCTTCTTTTTTTTTTAATATATTTTGCTTGAAATGCTGAATTATGCAGTGACAGCTGTGGGGTGGTTAATTTTCCCCACTTCCCTTTTCATTTTTGACCCTTCCACAGGAGAACCAGAAAAAGAGAGATCACATATCTCTGCAAAAAGCTGTCCTTTCACTTGGATTACCAGAATGGGGGAAGTTTTCAGATGCTCACAGATCATTACAGACTTAACAGCACCAATATACACCAGCAGTCACCTTGGCTGCCCCCCTCAGGGAGAGAAGTAGGAAATATAAAGGCTCCCATCTTTTTACTCCCTAATTAGCTAAATTAGGGATGCATGGCTCTCCCAGTAAAGTGAGGCCAGCGTGCTTGTAGACAGCACATCTCCTGCTGCCTGAACAGGGACACTTATCCATGTGTGCTGATTACATAAATGTAAATGGTAACTATTCCAGTGTGGTTCCTCACCCATGGCTGCCCAGCAATCTTTAAATTAAGGGTACTATCCGGTTTTTCATAGCTGAAATACAGAAACTGATAGTAACACAATCATCTTCAAAGAGGAGAGAAAAAACATTCATCTATGTATAACCTTATTTTATTTACCACAATTTAAATAATAAAAACAATATAAAATATTAACATATATAAAATAAAATAAAAATAAGTAGCATTCTTAAAAATGAAATATATTCAACTATTTTCTGTTTCTAGTGGATGATTCTCTGTATATGTACAGTCCTTTTTTTTTTTTTTCCCAAGGCTCTGTTCCCAAGAGTCCAACAAACTGTTAGAGTTAGTGTTCAAAATTACTTACTGAAACTACTTTCACTGATTAGGGCAATTTGTCTTATGCTAACTGTGCTCATCCAAACTTCAAATGAGCTGACTGATACATGAGAATGATGTTGTAGGACTGACATCTAGGAAACCTGGTTAATAATCAGGGTTGGCATTTTATACTCTACCCTATTAAAGACAAATAGCAAATCCTACTTTAGGAGATGGAGACCCTGGAGATGATTAGGATACAGCAAAGGAGTAAAAGAAGAAAAAATGGGGCAGAAACTGAAGCTTTCATTTTGCTGCTGTTGCTTTTCTTACTAACTCTGCTCATATATTCACCTGTTGGAATTAGGTTCTCAGCAATTAAGTTCAACAGCAATTGATCCCAGGCTGGGTATATAAGTGGATGATTCTAAATTTTTATAGGGTGAATAATTTGCAGAAAAATTCTTCCTTGTTCGGTGGACTATGAAGTATGAAAATACTGCGTTGCAGATCCCAGAGGCTCGTAGACAGTAGAACAGGGTGCAGTCGGAGGCCTGGCCCCAGTGGTGGCCCCCAAGGTTCAATACTTGGCCCAGGACTGTTTAACTTATTCATCAATGACCTGGCTGAGGGCAGATGCCTCCTCAGAGTTCTCTGGTGACACAAGGCTGGCAGGAGGGGCCAATACCCCAGAGAGCCCTGCAGCCCTTGGGAAGGACCTCGACAGGATGGACAGATGGACAGAGAACATCCTGAAACCAAGCAAGGGCAAATGCAGGGTCCTGGCCTGGGGAAGAACAACCCCAGGCACCAGGACAGGCTGCGACTGACCTGCTGGGAAGCTGCTCTGGGGAGAAGGACCTGGGGGTCCTGGTGGACAATGAGCTGTCCCTGAGCCAGCACCGTGTCCCTGTGGCCAAGAGGGTCAATGGGATCCTGCATTGGGGTGCATTAGGAAGAGCACTGCCAGCAGGTCAGGGAGGTGATGCTGCCACTCTGCTCAGCCCTGTGAGGATCACCTGGAGTGCTGTGTCCTGTTCTGGGCTCATCAGGACAGGACAGACATGGAGCTCCTGGAGTGGGTGTAGTGGAGGGTGACAAAGATGATGGAGGGACTGGAGCATCTCACTGAGGACAGGCTGAGGGAGCTGGGCCTGTTCAGCCTTGAGATATCTGAGAGGGGCCCTGATCCCCATCTGACAGTGTCTGCAGGGAGGGTCAGGGCATGGACCTCTCTGCTCCATGGTGCCCAGCAATGGGACAGGAGGAACAGACAGAAACATGGCCAGGAAGCTCCACCTTAACATGAGGAAGAATTTTTTCATTGTGCAGTGACAGAGCACTGGGACAGACACCCTCAATGGAGGTATCCAAGAGCTGTCTAGACACAATCCTGTGCCATTTGTTCTAGAGTAACCCTGCTTGAGCAGGGAGGCTGGACCAGATGACCCCTTGTGGTCCCTTCCAACCTGGCCCATTCTGTGATTCTTTACACTCTTAAAGCTCTCCTGCTCTAAGTGGAGGTTTTGAGACAAGGTCTTCAGAAAGGAGTATGGTTTCAGCAGCAAGACAGGAGTGAGCTCTAGTGCTGACACAGCTGTGTTTCCATTCTTCCCCAATCCATGGCCTCATTTTGAAAAGAAACCATTGATTTACATGCTGTTATGTTCCTATTTTCAGCTTGGAGCCCAGTATGTATTTGTCCAGTCAAGCACTCAAAATTGGTGGCTCCTGATGGATGATTTGTTTTCAGCCTCCTTAAGTCTGAGGTTTCTCCACCTGTTAACCCAGGATTATGTTTAGGAATTTGACTTGGAGTTTGCAAAATTTATTTTACTAGAACTACTAAAGTGCTTTGAAGTTCAGGCTCATATCTACAGTCACCTGTTTTGGCTGCTTTGTTTTCTCATTCTGGCCTAAAATTCATTTTCCCAATTAAACTAATCTCTTCATCAGGCCTTCTCACAGCTGAAAAAAATACACAGAGACAGAAGGTGGGAAAGGCTCCCAAGGCCCATATGTTCTACAGCATGTTTCTTGCATAAATATGTCATGGGTATTTTAGTAACCTGCTGCCTTCTGGCATGAGACGTATTCAGCTTTCCATTGTTTGCACAGACACTCAGAGCAGGGGAGGGGAAGGATGAAAATCCACAGAGGGAAGTCTGATACTCTTCTGTCTTGTCAGGTCATGTTCTTTTTTTGGAGAAAAACATTCTCCTACTTGCAGATATGCTTAATAGTATGAATCACAGTCTTATAGCAAGTTATATTCCAGTATATCTCTTGATGCAAAGCTTGCAGAGAAAGCAGAACAAAAGCTGGTATTGTGGCCATTTAAATAGGAGAATCTAGTCATGCTTCTCTCAGTCTTTAGTATGTACTCTATTTGTATGCTAAAGAGGAAACAATTTAAATTCAACGCTTTTCTCTTTTTCTTTAGGACGGGCTTTCTGAAACATGAGCATCTGAGGAGATAAACATTATTTACAGCTTTGATTTATAATGGTTAACTACCATCTAATTGAGGAATGTAAATTTGTTTGGTTACCTCCAACACTTGTAAATCCCTATTTATCATCAGAAACCACACACTTTTAATTTAGTGTGTTAATTTATAGATCTTGCTCAAATCTTATTTAACAGACTGATTTATAAACATTAGACAAAATGATCTAAATTATAAGTGCTAACTTTGCTATCAGATTTATGCATTCCAGCTAAGAACATGGATGTATTTCTTTGGTTGATTTACAAATTATAGCATTAATTAGTTCTCTAGTTGACTGATTAGAAAATATCTTCTATCCTGGCCATTAAGTTCTGATTTATCTTTTTGATGTATAACTATGCCTCATAATTTGTTTTCACAGGGTTCTGATTTATTAATGCAATGTACTAAACTTTAAAACATAAATTTCAAAAGCTCTGAAAAATTGTAAAAAAACTAAAATTCTCACTGAAAAATAATCCTTGGGAACATAGAGTAGACTTTTATTTGCACTTTTGTTTGAAACTTAGGGAAGATATTGAGAGAGTTTTCCAGCAAAATTTTCCTCTTTTATTCTTTTTGCATAAAAAGACTCTGCATTTCAAAGCACTGGCAACTGCTAGAGACAGACACATAACTCCAGTGTTACAAGCAATGACATTCCAGTGCTGGATCTGACTGAACTGAGACAATTAGAGGCTACTAAGCTCTATTTAGGGAACTGGATCACAGTTTGGTTTCAATATACCAGCACCTCCAGTGTTCTCCTTCTTTGGGAGAATAGCAACCAAAGTATTTTTTGACCTAGCAAGAGTTGTGTATTTTTTCCCCAGACACCTGGTGCAGATTTAAGTTTATCAATGCCTTGCTCTCACCTACTGAGCACTGAGCTACTGTTTTCTGCCAAAGGCACCTGCTGCTCTAGGAATCCTGGGCAGTGCTGGAGAGAAGTGGGCAGGGATTAGCCCAGCAGAGCCACTTTCTAAGCTGTCTTATTTTAATTATTCTTTTAATTGAACCTACAGGAAAATGCTGGTCTGCATTTAATTTTTTTTCTGAAAATTCTGACTTTTAAGAAGATCTAGTGTTTCTATGCTTTTGGTTTTTACACTTGGCAGGGGATGGATGGTGCTGTTTTGTGCATCTGGTATGTGCCTAGATAAAAATTTTTTATGCAAGTATTAATATAGATGTAACTATATAAAATTATAACTCCCCATACATGACTAATGGAGACTCTTACAGCTTTTCTACTCCATGATTGGAAAGCTAATGTTGATTCAAAGTAGTAGAACAAATTAGTAAGTTCCCAGTTTTATGCCTAAATAACTACACAGTTTCTTATGCATGAACTAGCACATGTAGAAAGAATTTAAGGTTTCTGTGGGTATGTCTATATTTCTAAATCAAACAAGAGGAGGAAGGCTGAGTACTGCATTCCAGTCCTTCAAACTGACCACCCAAAACATAAAATCTGATAGACTGTTCATTCCCAGAACTGGTACAAAAATATACTGTTGAGCAGATGATTACACTGTTTGGTCTTGTTCACCTAAAAAAGTCTTCAAACATGTCTCCAGGCTTTGTGTCTTTAAATACACCTATATATCCTTTTGTCATGCCCTACAGCATTAAATTCATACCCTTCTTTACATGTTATAAACAGAACTCTCCAAAAAGCTGCAGTGGAGATTAATTCCTTACAAGCCTTTGGCCTGCAAAGAGCCACACACAAAATAATCCCTTTGTTTTAGGACCTCATGAGTTTCAGATGAGATGTGGGGCCTCAGGACAGGTCAAAGACTCAAACTATCTGCTCTAGTGGGATCTGGTCTTGTGGCCACAAACCTGCCCATGCTACTTGGAGCCAGAAATCAGTCCCTGCTCCTCTTTTATTCAGCAGAGTAGGCAAAGTCAAGATGTGTGGTGCAGTGCTGTGACCACTGCCCTGGGGAGCCTGTTCAGTGCCCAACCGTGCTCTGTGGGAAGAACCTTTTCCTAACATCTTCCTAAATCTCTCTGACACAACTTCAGGCCATTCCCTCGGGTCCTGTCACTGTCAGAGCAGAGTTCAGTGCCTGCCCCTCCTGTTCCCCCATGAGGAAGCTGTAACTGCAGTGAGGTCTCCCCTCAGCCTCCTCCAGGCTGAACAGACCAAGGGACCTCAGCCCCTCCCCACAGGGCTACTCCTCCTCAAGGGTCATTGACATCCTTGTGCAAAGAAAACCACAGGAGGGCAAATAAAGAAAGGCAGGAAGAGGAGGAAGATCAAGTACCAGTCAAATGATTTTGTTGAATCCCAGGCTATCACTGATCAGAAACTGAATCAAGGAGAACATTGAAGAGCTGCTAATGGAGAAGGTGCAGTAGGAAAACAGATAAGAAGAAGCACACTTGTTCTGGAATTGAGGTGGCTGGTAGTTATTTCAATTAAACCATGTAGATCCTTTAAGACACTAGCAAAGCACAACACTCCTCAACCCAAAATAGATGTTTTAAATAGGTTAAACGCGTACTGTCCTATGCTTGAGTATAAGAGGCTCTTAGAAAACCAGGTAATACATAGACATTTGCATTGTATTTCCTCCCCCTCTTCCTTTACAAACAAATTGGCCACAAAAACCCAATATAATGTCATTGAGTGAGATGAACCTCACGTGTATGGACTACCAAGGAGATGGTTCAGTTTTAAGACCTGGGAAAGATCAACCACAGCAGCTTAGAAAGTGTGGGCTGGGAAAAGAGCAATGAGGGAAGTGTCTGTCCCCTGGAATGTATTGCCCCTTGTTGAGACAGAACCAGAAGCTCAGAGTCCCAAGTCTCACCTTTTCTTTGCTCTTCAATAAATGCTTATGGAAAGCTGTTGTGTGCTCACACCAATATTGCTGCTGGCAGTCGTAAATACTTCATTAGCTTAAAGTGACACATTCTGATGCTTTCATGATTCCCAGTCTACTGCTGACCTATGCAAATATCAATATGAATCCCTGAGATGAAAATAGTTTTGAGAAACAAAACGCCAAGTAAATTGCGCACGTGCACAGAAATGCATTAAAGAACATTATTCATCTCCACAAGCTTAATCTCATCCTTTTAATGTTGTTTGTGTGCACAGTAATGGTTTATATTTCTCTGACTCCTGAGCATGGAATTATAAGTATCCAAAATAAGATTGGGATTTCAATGAATATCTATCACTTCAAAAACTATATAATGGGATTCAAATCCAAAAACTGATCCGAGCTGCAAAATTCATTATTAGCAACTTTTTACTACTGCTGCACAAGGTTATAAAGTGGTTCTTTCCTCCTGATCTGTCCTCACTGCCCCTGTGTCCAGATGGCTTTATCAAGAATCTTGTACTATGCTCCAATCCTTCAGCACTGCCCATGTACTCATTAAGGTAACTGTCATTGCCTGCAAAACCTGCTACATTTTACTTGTCCTCGGCTTCTCTACTCCTCATTGCCAAAATTGTCTCAAACTCCAATGTGTGTAAGCACAGCAGCCGACTGCCATCCTTCTCGGATGCTAATGAAGCTTTTTAATTCCTTTGTTAACCCTTTGAAAGCGCCAAGTAAAGATTTACACTCTCCCTGTCCCTGCAGGGCCTCTGGAAAAGAAACCATCCAGATGGCAAAATGCAGTTCTGCCATAACCCTCTCCCACAGCTGCCAAAGGCAGGAATGTGCTCAAGGCTCTGAATGCTCAGCACAAGACATTTCACAACTCATTAGCAATGCCACATCAAAATAATAAAGAACAAAACCCACACTGAAACCCAGCCGGCTGCAATCCCAGAGGTTAGCTGGCAGCAGCTGAGATGAGAATTTGATGTCACCATTTGCACAGATGAGGTTTCTTGACCACTACTTTGCACTTCAATAACGTTACCAGTGTAAATATGCAAAAATATGCTTCCAAAATTATTGACTCAGTCACCTTTTGAGGATGCAGCAGCTGAAGGATTTAGAACTCCCATGGTATTTTTTTAAGAATTGGAAGCCAAATAATTAGATTCTTTTTTCCCAAAGTGAAGGTACAGCTGCTTTTGCCACCCTAATTTTTTACATTACTCTTCCCTGAAAGAATGCTGGGGGAGTGTGAAACTGATTTTAAACTCCTTTTGGCAAAAAGAAGCAGCAACTGAGCTCTGGGAAATCTGAAATTCTTTCCCCTAGAAGTCCTCACTGTAGTCTGACCTTTTCTGTACTGAGCACTGAGGACACCATGCTATTCACTGGTTACCCACAACGAACTTGTTTTTCCACCTCTCCAGATTTTCTGAAAGAAGAGAAATTACTACATTTTAAAACAAGCCAGAATGTTTACCACTGATCATTTGTATTAACTACTTGTGCTTCAAACTTCAGATTTCTGAACTCAACTGGGATTGAAGGTGAGTCAATAAATACCTTCTGCAAATGCATTTCAGAAAGTGGGAGGCTCTTCAGCTGCTCAGTACAGTCATTTCTTGTAGGATGCATGCAATTATAATTTGATTTTCTCACTAAAGGGTTAGGGGCCCACTCACAAATCACCATCCCTGATGTTTGAATGATTTTAGGGTTGACAGCTGGCCAGTTTCCAGGTATTCATCTGAGCCACTGCATGCACACACCTGATTAGCACAGGGCCATGGGCCTACATGGTACCCTCTGATTATTATTTATTTGATTTGTGAGGTAGCAGCTTTAACTGGCTAACCAATAAAACATTTTTGAGCACAAGACACAAAGTTATTGGTAGCACAGAAAATGCTTGTCTGACAAATTTTAAAACAGTAGTTACATACTGAAGTTTGTATTTACACATTGCTTCCCCTGCTTTCTCAGAGGATTACCTGAGGAAAGCAAAGCACTCTGGGTGTTTCAGAGTGCAGCAGTGGGTGGTTTGCATCATTATGGAATTTATATGGCACTTAACTTGCGTGAGTTGAGGATGCTGTCACTCTTTTCTTGTTTTCCTACTTTGGCCCCAACCTCCTCTGGTTCTCTCTGTCATCCTCTTCTCATTTCCTGCCTTTCTCCATCCCTGACTCCTTCCCTCTCACTTCTCATGCATCCCCAGGATGCATTATCATCTTTCCCCTCTAGGCTGTGCCTCTGTTCACTGGCACAGAGATACCATGAGGAAAATTCAGCTCATGTTTCATTCTGGGAACTGTGAGCCCAGGTTCCAGGGGATTCCAGTCATTACAGCCTCTATGGCAAACTCCATTATACAAATCAATTGCTAACAAAAATTCCTTGTAGGGGCATGGGCTGGTTTGGGCTGGGGTAGAGTTAATTTTCTTCATGGCAGTCTGTATGGGGCTGTGTTTAGGGTGTGCTGGAACCAACACTAATTACACAGGGATGTTTCTATGACTGCTGGTCAGCCCTTGCACAGTGTGGAAGGGTGGCCAAGAAGATGGGAGAGAACACAGCTGGGACAACAGAACCTAGCTGACCAAAGGGATATTCCACACCAAATGGCATCATGCTCAGCATAGAGAGCTGGGGGAAGAAAAAGGAAATGTTTGGAGCAATGGTATTTGCCTTTCCAAGTCACTGTCACAGGGGACTGAGCTCTGCTCTCCTTGGAGTGGCTGAACACGTCCCTGCCCATGGGAAGCTGTGAATGAACTACCTGGTTTTCTTTGCTGGCACACAGGACTTTTATTTTACCTGTTAAATTGTCTTTATCTCATTCACCCTTCCAATTCTCTCACCCATCCTTTCAGGATGGGTGGTTCTGTGGGACTCAGCTGCTGGATGGGACTAAACCTTGACTGAGCATCTGAGCTGATTTCCGTGATGGAAAAAGGAGTAATTCCTACATTGCACAGTGAAAATCAGCTTCTCACAACTTCTAAGTAAGCTCTCTTGTGTGAAAGCTGGCATTTGATTGCTGTCTGCAGTTTCACAGGTCCCTCCTTGGGGAACTCCTAAATTACCCTAATATTTTGGCAGGCATGACAAGGACATCCTCGAGGTAGAGTTTTAATTAGGTCACATAACAGGACCAATAGTAGATTATACAACAGGAGGGCTGCACCTTTTTTTGTAGGTACGTGATCATAATGTTAGAGTAAGGACTATTATTTCCATTATAAATCTTATTTATGTTTGGGGTTGCTATCTTGGTTGCAAATATTTTCTTCAGACTAAAATCTGACTGACAAGCCTACAGATGGCAAGCAAATATTTCCACTGTATGGAGAAAAAACCCAACCTGCAGTAAGGTGCTTTGTTGTTTCATTCATTGCATTCACAGACAAAGAAAATCAGCTTCCATTTAAAACAGTGATCTAAAATGATGTCTCTCTGGGGAAGCAAAGAAAGATATTCATAAAGGTTAACATTAGCCTTGGGAAGAAAGTCTGCTCTATTCCCTTCAAGGCCTAAAGTAATGAAGGCTTCTCCACAGGATGATTTGAAGCAAGAGACTAACTTTAGGGATGTTGAATCCAGCCCCCTGCAGTAATCTCCCTCTCTGCTGCCTGTAGGCACTTGAAGGCTGCAGAGAGTCTCTCTGAATATGCTTCCTAATGTTCTAATAATGCACTTATAAAAGACAACATCCAGTGCTGGAAGAATTAAGCCTTTGCAGCAGTTACAAGGGTTTAAGAAATCAACCAAAAAAAAAAATCACCCATTTTTCTTTCTTTGTCTCAGGTGTGGGCTGAGAACCTGTCTCACACAGCACTTGCCATGCTCTCACTCCCAGCAGATCAGGCAGTGAGGACTTGCCAGGCTATTGATCCTCAGACACCCATTCCCATTAGCAAGCTGGACATTTGGGGGAGAGGGAACATATCCCAAAATTAATAATGTCTGCCAGCTTGCTTGCCTATAAAACCTGAAATGACAAAAAGGTGGCTCAGTTTTTAGTATTCTTAAAGGAAGAGCAAGATCTCAGAGGAGTGGGGCTTATCATGGCAGCACACACTGAGGTCCTTTTGAGGAAATGCCCTGAAAGCTCTTCCTAAGCCGACTTACAGAGTGTGACTCGTATTAATTCCTGGGGATGTTTTGTTCAAGAGGAGTATCTATTCAAGCAGCTCTGCACTTCAGAGGCAGGAGCAGGCTAAGCTTCCTTCAAAGCACTCTGCTGGGCTGTAGAACATAACAGCAGGGCTTGTGACACACGTGCATTTTCAATTCCAGTCTCATAATTGTAGGAAAGGACTCACTTTTAATTCTTTGAAGGTAAAGCAGAACAGAGCCCAACCCATGTATTTTCCAGCTTCAAGGTACTTAAGAGCTTCCTCTTGTTCATGTATTGTTTCTGTTACTGAAACCATCAATTCTCCTTTAGCCCTAAGCCACCGATGCTTTGTGCTTTGAATGTAAAATAAGGGAAACTCATCAAATTATTTTGACTGGTTGATCAAAATTTCATTTCCCTCAGTCCTGAAGTCTTTTCCTGACATTAAATTGCATATAAAAAAGATTCTAATATCCCTCATTTTCAGATATGGTTACACAAATACTTTTAGGTTAATACAGATGGCAAACAAATGCTACAAATAATAAGATCTTAAACCATTTCATGAGATTAGTGTTCCTCTAACAAGGCAGAACACAAGTATTGCACAGCACTAACAAGTAAAGCTGAAAGACATAATCAAACATTCTGGGCTATAATTGAGGATTTGGGCAAAGCAGGATTAACACATACTTGCCTGGTGAGTTGCAGAGTCAATTACAGCTCTTCTGAGGGAGCTACTCCAAATGGTGACTGGAGAAATCGCTAGACCATGGAGAACTGTAGGATTTCATGACCTCTTAACTGCACTGAAACCGTGAAAATCCAAGGATGAGCAGAATTCACATGACCTCATTTTTTTTTTTCTCTGCAGCTTTAGCAATTCTCCAGTGAGGGAATGCTGATAGTACTGGGTCATGCAGAAGATCTGCCCTGGATCAGACCCGAGGTCACACCTGGCTCTGTTTCCAACAATATACATGCTGATTTCTGGGAGAGAATAAAAGCATATTTTGCTACTTCCCCATTGTAGCCTGACCTTTTCAGACAGTTTTCAAATCAAAGGTGGTTTGTATGTATTTTTTTTTTAAATTCAGATGCGGATTCCAGGTGCTCGGTAAGGTTGAAGGAGTTGTCTAGACTCCTTGACTTCATTTAAACATTTGGGGTTTCTTTGATAGCAAGGCCACGGGTATTGTTACAAATTGTACATCTGTGAGAAGAAAACTGTTGCTCAGCTTAGATCTCTTCATTATGTTATGCAGGCACTGACATCCCTTCCTTGACCATTTAACTGATGCCCCAAAATAATTTTGGCACCTGTAGTTAAAAGCATAAAAACAGACTGAAGTTTGTAGGGTGAGTACCCACTTTGTGTGGAAACAAAACTAGTTTGTGTGAAAATAAAAACTAGGAGTTTAATTCATTTTCCCTGGAGGCATGGTGGGAAGGGAGGAGATTTGGAAGGTGAAGGAAGAGGATGAAAACAATTTCTCAGGGTTATGGTGAGCTAACCACAGGTGTAATGCTCTGCACAAGGTATGCAGAAGTTGTGAGAGCAGCTCACCCTACCCAAGCCTCATTAGCAGCAATACCCATCCCTGGCTGGCCTCTCAGCTCTTGGGCTCAGGAGCTCACCTCTTCCTGAGTGTTGGTCACAGCAAGGAAATTTCTGACCTAGCACACAGTCACCAACCAAAATCTGTGCTGGAATCTATATTGCAGCACATATTCCTCCTAACTGTTACCTAGGAGGTGAAGGGTGAAGAGATTATCTTTGTTTTTTCGTAGACTGAATGTGTCTGAAGAGTTGACATTATTGCCTGGAGTTATTGGTTTCACAAGAAACTGTGAGCAAACCTTATTAATTTTTATATTTTACTTTCCATATTTTATGTTGAAGTGAGCTGTATTTGTTAGAATAAACATACTTGTTAAATATATGTAAACTCTATTAATTACAGATCCTCCTCAATCTGGGTTTTTTCAGTAAAAAACATTGAATCCATGAAAATAAATTTAGAAACATCCTTTAATTTTATTTTTCAAGTAAAAAAAGAAAAAAATATATATATTTCTACTGAACCAAAAAAAAAAAAAAAAGAAAGGAGCATGCACCACATCTAAATCTAATCTTGTTGCAGTGAAATCAATTCCACAAACCACATTTAGATTGTTCCTTTAGTTTGTGGATTTAAATTGCTTCTAAAATCTCATTAACCAAACCCCTGTATGGAAAGAGTCTGGCTTTGCTATGACAATAGGAGGCTGCTCCCAACCCATATACACCCTGCACAATCATTTTCTCACCTCATGCTGCAGAGATAAAAAAGCCCTATTTTTGGCAGACATGATCTGAACATTGTGATGACCTTAAATTTCGGGACAGCTTTAAAATCAGAACATGAAGGTGCAATTTTACATTAAAAAAAGTATACTAGAATAATAAAATTATGTATGCAAGTGGATTGTTTAGGATTACTATTAAATTTTCAGGATTCCCTGCACGTGGATTAACTTTACTTGTGTGTTTCTTACCTTGAAGATTTCTCATGTGGCTTCCTTGCAATCAATTTCAACATTGGTTTCTGTATTATTCTCATTCTAATTGTAGAAGGCAGGGACCTCAAAATCCAGTATGCATTTAACCTTCATACGTGTAATATAAATTTCTAAAGTATTGCAGAAATTCTCTTTAGGAGGACAATTATTTTCTGTTGTGTTCCTCCCTTCCCCCCCCCCCCCCCCAAAAAAGAATTATTTGCCACATGAAAGTGTCAGCTTTAAAATATAAATAATTTGGAAGGTTCAATCAGATTCAAACCAAATCTCTGTTTTTTCTTGTTTTGCTTCTGTTAGATTGTATGATTGCACAGATAGTCACAGTGTCTTTCCTGATGGTTTGTTGCCTTGGGTGTTTATTCCTGTATTGACATGATTTAAAATTGCTGAAGAACAACCAGGTGCCTTATGCCTAGATTGAGCAAATCTACAAACCTTAAATCTGAGCAAATCTACAAACCTTAAATCAATCCTAAATCTTATCACCATGCCTTAAAATTCTACACTTGCAGCTGTATATCAACAAGAAAATATAGTTACCTTTAGAATAGCAGTACCGGCTTACAAATGTGTGATTTTTAATAACTTTTTTTTCCTAAAAGGTAAAAGATAATATTTGTACTTTAAAGAGAACATAACCCTGGACCTTCCTATAAATTTACTGAAAGTTCTTTGCTTATAATGATAGTTTACCCTTGATTCATATATTTTAAATAGCAATAGAACATGCAGAGCTGTATTTGGAGAGAAGACATTAAGAACTAAAGCAGAGGCAGAAGAGTTCTGTCTATGATCTCTGCAGGAGTAGTATGTCAAAACTGAAATGACTATTTAATGAATAATTCCATGAAGTATTTTTAGTCCTTAAAATATTGCTTTGATAAATGAGTGCAGCTCACTATAGGTGTGCACCAAGAAATAGGTTCCATTCATCTGCTCTTTCATCTTTTCTATCTGGTGTTCACAGCCTCCTGTACGTTTCACAAGCCAAATTCACGTAGCATTTGAGCATGAATTAACCCAGTGCTTCCTGACAGCCTCTCCTGTGTTACTGCTGGGCTCCATCTTCCCATTCTGCTCTGGAAGCTGCTGATTTCAGCTCTCTGCTCACATTCCTCTCGCTCCAGGTCAATGTGGATCTCAGCTGTCACGTTCTGCCTTGTCCTTCCTTGAATATTCCCTTCCAGAATGAAGCCATGGACATGGAGTTTTCTTAAGGACTCTGGTCCTAGCCCTTACTGCAAGGTTTCTCATCCTACTGCAAAGTCAGATCCTGCCTCTGACCTAAGAAACAGTCAGATGTAAATCTGTCTTAGACAATATTATTGATGAACTAGCAACAAGAGATGATGGGTCCCTTAACACTGCTTTAAAAAATGGCTTCTCATAGCAGAACCAGTGGTGATGGATTGCATTTCAAAGCAGTGTGAGTGTGTACACAGGAATTTTAGAACTGGAGGAAGTTTTGAATGTTGTCAGAATGATTTTTGACATAGGGATCAGGGGTTACAAAACTGAGTTAAAATCCTGTGCAGGGCAAGGAGTTGGACTGGATAATCCTTTTGGCTCCTTTCTAATTTAAGAGATGCTGTGATTCTGTGAATGATTCTATTAATAAAAGGAATTGTGAGGGCTGTTCTCTCTGTTCCCTCTACCTGCTCCAGAACTGGATCCTGAATATGTGCCCTGATGAAACCACACAGCTCTGATGACAGAGGTGGTGAGAGACAAATCTCTGGGAAGCACAAAGGAGGGGTCAAATTATCTCCAGGTCTAACACAGTTTTCTGGTTATTGCATGGACTACTGGGCTCAGTCTGAGCATGGGAGGGGGTGGGCTGAGCCCAAGAAGAAAGAGCTGGGACACACCTTTACAAGTAGCAGAAATTGGATCAAATGTGGAAAATTATAAGGGGGGAAAATTGCTAGAAACAGTCCAAATTGTTTCCCAAGGTACTGGCTGAAGACCTACAAGTTTAAACATAGTGAGGTAAAACACATAAATTTAAATACATCATTTTCACAGTCTCTCACAGGTTCCTTCTGCTGGGTTCTCCTACCATTCTGATCCTCTCCTCTGTTCCTCTTCTGTCTCTAAACCCACTGCACACCCTCACTTGCTATTGGAAAGCCCTCCAATGAACAATAAGCACCACCACCAGCACCTGCCATATTTTGTTTCTTTTGTCTTCTTTTCCAGGATGGGAAGATCTCTTTCAATTTATGCTTTTCCATCTAAAACTAATGACTTGCAACATTCTTCTTCTTTCCTAGGTTTGAAAATGTAGAATAGGAAGGATGTTATTTTTTTCTCATTTTACATAAATACATGCATATTTATTATGATGAAAGTGCACCAAAAGAACAAATAAATGAGAAAACAGAAGAGGAAGAAGGAAGAACAAGTGTTCTATTACAATGACATATGCTTTCTGCAGCCACAGTATTAGCAGTTACTGTAATAAGGGTTTCCCTGCCTGTATAGGGGCCTTACTCTGATAGATGTAAAAGCATGAAAAACCTCAGAGAACAGGATTCTCAGGATGATGTCCCAAATAAAGAACTAGTTTCAGATATCTGAAATGGATTTTTTTTTTTCTTTTAGGACTTTCAGATCTCTACATCTATTTAACTCATATTGATGGTTCCACATTTTCTTTCCACTGCCTAAATGAGATTTTCCACTGATATAACATTCAGAGAAGCCCATTTTATCTGGGCATATAGAATCTCTTTTGCATTTGAAAAACTGTGCTAATGTGCACAGGATGTATTATTCATATCACACCAGCTGTAATTTACATACCTCAGGAAAAAGTATTCACATTCTGGGTTTTCATTGGTAGCACAGACAATACTGATAATGCTCACTAGGCTTGTGTGACTATCTTAAAGTACAGTTGTTGGTCACCATGGAAATTTAGTGTAGCTAAATAATCTCAACACACAGTTCGCATGTCTTTACACATTAGTATCTGTTCCTTATACTGAGCAGTAATATTTCCTGAGCTCTTGGCAAAGGCTGTGATAATGGTAATCACTTTGCCAGAAAGAGAGAGAAAAAGGGTAACATTTTAAGAGCAGACACTTGCAGCAGGTAGGGCTGTAGGGCTCCATATATATTTCCATAATGGATCAAAGTTTCATAGTTTGAAAGCAAAAGAATGTTTGCCTTCTATCTTCCTAAGTATGAATTCTGAAAATTAAACCTGAAATTTGAAATTCAAGATGACTATTTCCAGCTTTGATTATGAAAAATTGTGCCACAAGAACTTAATAAGGTCTTTCACAAGAACTACAAGACAAAATAATTTTGTAGCCCTAATGCAGTTCCACTAGAAAAGATAAAAATTACAAGACTCAGTTTTTGTCCTTTAAAGTGAGTAAAGGTCAGAGACCCAAATGTAGCAAATGAAAAAATTGCTATCACAAACTGAAATGGAAACCAAGAGAAAATACTCCCAGGCCAGAAATAATCTTCCAGTTTTTCTGTAGCCATATAAATAAATTCCAAAGGAGAAAACTGTCATAGCTCTTCCTCTTCCTCCTCTTTTAATTAGTGAAGAGTACAAAGCTGTTCTTGGGCCTTAAAATTCTATACAGGAAGATCCTGGGACTCATGAGTTTACCATAAGGTATTCCTCACCAGAAAAGTTCCTATACCATCAGAGATCTTGTTTCTCCTTTCCATGCTGAGATAGCTCTAAAATGCTGGAATAGACAAGGACCTTCCTCTCTGTAGGCTTAGCTTGAGTCACAGACCATGTGCATTCCTCTCCTGCATCCCACTAGATACCTTCAGGTCAGAACCTTTCCCTGGAAGTTTGTAGCAGCTCTCCTGCTCTCTCAGATGTGTGGAGTTGCTGCTGCTGCCTCTTCTTACACACCAACACCTGCTTCACCTCTCAGGAGGGGGTTTGTGCCTTTTTCTGCCCCTTGGCAGACTGACAGACACTCATTTTCATCAAGACATGCTTATTAAAGAGGACTCCAGGCCTGCTCCTACTGCATCTCAGCAGCTCTGTGGCTTACACTCTTCTCTGCTCATGCCAGGCTTCCTCATCCTTCCTTCCATGTCCCTCTTTCCCTATTTCCTTCCCTGCACCCATCCTAACTGTGTCTGATATTCTGGAGTCTGATTTTGAACTCTATATGTATATTTTTTCAAGAAGTATGCAACACGGACATTCTGAACTCAACCCTTTTGTGAATTCAAAAGTCCATCCTACAAGCTGCATATCTGTCACCCAAGCTGCTGCCGCTGCCTGCTGAAAACTCCTCTGCTGTCTTTGTTATTCTATGGGACCTCAGAAACAATCTGGTCACTATCAATCAAATGCACTTTAAATGCAGATTTTTGCTGTTCTGCTTTAGAAAACCAACTAGTATCTTTAATACCATTCAAGGCTTACCTCTTTTGCCTGAATTCACACTGTATTTGATGAGAGGTAGATGAGATCTGAGCTCCCTGTTTCCTGATACTATTCTTGGCTCAATAGATTCTCTTTTTGCCAGGACCTGTAAGTGTGAAACCAGATGTTCCCTGACTAGAAACTAATGTCCTTTAGCAAGAATTGTTTCAGGCAGTAATATCTAAAAAAGTGAAGAGCAAAATGTGCTTCTGCAAAGACCTTTAAACAAGAACTCATCTAAGTCAGAAATCCTTCCCCTAAACCACCTGGCCCTGTTCACTTGAAAAAGTTTCTCTATTACACACAGTTTTTAAGGTATCATTTATGTCACTTCAGGGTTTTCAAAGAGCAGGCACAGAGTGCTGTCCTTAATAAGCGTTGACACTGGAGACAATGGATACAGACTGTTCTTGCAGCTTCCTGTGGCTGCACAGCTTTGTGGGGAAGGAGCCCTTGGCCAGAAAACAGGTGCTTGTCATTTACCAGAGTCTTTTTCATTTAGGGGATGAGCAAGCTACTAAGCAAATCCAGCTGTAAATTTAAATCTATGCATATTGACAAATATTAATACAGCCTTGCAGCAAGTACTTGCCAGATTTGTTCTCTGACAGAATATGTAAAACTGTCTCCCATCATTTGTTATTCTGGCATAAATAATTGTGGATATTTGTGAGTTGTTTTCAATTCCCAATCCATTTAGAGGAAAAACTATCACAGTTTAAGTGAAAGAAAATACAGGCCTCATGTGAGTTTCATTTATTTTGCTGCAGAAGGGTTTATAGAAGTTTATACTGCAATAGGGTCTTCTTGCTTTGCACCAGTGATTGGAGTCTACTAATAAACTATTTAAAGCTAATACCCAAAAAGCATCAATAGAACCCTTTAATGAACCCACTCAGATTACTTTTTTTCCAGTTATCTTGACAGGTGAGTTGAGTTTAAGCAATTTACACAATGTAATACTATAAAAGAAATGTGCTGTAGCATATCTTGTAGCACTAACAATCTCAGTGAGATCAGCCTTCCCTAAGCACACTGCTGTCAAATATATGCTGCTATTTTTAAAGTGTGTTTCCACAGTACAGGAGAAACATGTTAAAGAGAAGCATCCAAATTTCCTCATTACAGAAGATGACCTAGGAAATTCTACTGCAATAAACAAATATTGCTCCCATTGATATAATCAAGTTCCTCTCAGTGCAATCATGTTATTCCAGTTTTATACCTGTTTAGCCAAAATGGGAATTGGCCTATTTATCCTCTCCAGGCTAATATTCCTGCAAACTGCACTATGCCCCTGTATAAAACTGGGATATTCATAAAAATTTTCACAAACACTCACTACACTGAATCTTAGAAATCCTTTAGAAAGTGCTGGTGTCAACTTATATTTACAGTTAATGCTTGTGCCAGTGGAATGCAGGTTTTTCCCTAATCATTATTACAAAACTGGTGAGCCAATGAAGAACCCATATGATCAGTTTTTTCCACACCATACTATTTCCATTGCATATTTAAGATCGTGAGGAATATTTTTGCTACAACCTCTGAATGCTTTCAAGCAACATTAAAATGAGGATTTAAAAGTGATTGATCTAAAGCCCTGTATATTCAGCAGAGAAATGGTGAATACTCTACTTTTTCAGTGTCACTAGTTTTAGTGACAATGTGATGGCAAACAAAGCAAAACAAACTTAGAGGAAAAATAAATAATATAAAGGAAACGTGGATTTATTTCTCAAACTATCCACAATTTCTGCCATATAGAGGCCTTGGAAGGAGCACACATTCTTGGGAATTTGAATCCAAATTAAGGGAAATAGGGAAAGGTGTATCTCTTGTAGCTAAAGTCCATAAGCAACATCTATCCTGCCTTTCTGACCCACTCTAGGTACAAGTTCCTATTTTGCAGGGAAGCTGGTACAGACTCTCATGTCATATTTCCATCACTGTTTTTATTCATGCAGATAAATCCTAGTACTAAAGGGGAAAAAATTATGTCAGCTTTACGTTTTTCTAAACAAGCCTGAGTAGCAGGCTGGTTTTATTTGTTACTTACTTATTTTGAATTCATGCAGCTCTGCTGAAAGACATATTGCCATGACACATGAGGAGACAAACACTGTGGAGTACCAGAAGGAGCAAAAGCAATGAGACCTCACAGTACCAATTTTACAACCTGGTGAAGCATCCTGACAGCAATCTAAGGACTGAATCACTCCCAAGTTGTGTCAGGGACCAGCAGAAGCAGGTGGCTCTGAATGGGATCTCAACAGACACTGTCAGGGACTTTAGGAACAGATTTGTCTCAGGGACAGGTGTTTCTGATCACCTCTAGAAGTATCTATGTTTGTCCTGTTTTCCTGGCAGAAATTTATGAAATCATTATTTCACAGGTTCCTCAAAAGGCTTTGTCTCATTCTGAAAGAATTTCTGTAGACGAAAGCATTAGTTCAGAATGAAAAATTGACTATGATAAATGCTTCTGCCACAAAGTAGTAATGACTTGCAATGCACTGCAGTAACGGTTTAGGAGCCTTATCTCTGATTCATCTGAAATCAGGCTCTGAACTAACCACTACTAATTTGTGTTGTATCCTTGTGGATGTACTGTACAATCTCATGAGACTTCTAATGCAGCTAAGCAATAATTTAACTAATATTTAGAAAGAGTATCTTAGCCTAGTGAAATTATTTCATATTCATCATAATAATACAGGTCATAATGTGATATTACTGTCACTGTCACATGTATTGATACCAAAATTCCATTAAAATTTTGTTGTATCACAACATTATAATAAATTATCTGTAGTAGAAGAGTGAGATGGCATTTTGAATCTGTTGGACATTGTATTTTCATACAATGTCTTTATACCCTGAAAAAGCATAGAAGAGCTTATTTTCAAAGAACACCAGCTGTAAAGTAGCAGCTATAGGTAAAATATTTATTAAAATAGGATCTCAATTACACTGAGATTAAATCTGAGAAAGAACAATTTTTGCATTTGTTTTACTTTTGCTAAAGGAAGAATAGAGTGCTTGGAGAAATTATTAACATGTTATTTAGAAAAGGCTTGAATCTTATGTCAAACCATTCAGAAATTTTTAGGTTCATATTGTAACATGTAACTGTAGTCCTGAGAGCGTAGCTCAATAAAGTCTTATCTGCCCAGAGGCTAAAAAAAGCCCTCCCTGAGACATGAACTGTGAGCCTATGTGTTGGGTTAATAAAACCTATCTCCTTTTCATGTTTTTACCATTGGTAAAGTTTCCTTCTCTTTGTTGTCAACACTACAGTGACTTTGCAGTTTAGTTTTGTACTTACCCCTACAAAAGTAGAGCCTGTTGCCACCTATGTTCTTCTACTCAGGCCTGGATTGCTGTCATCTCACTGCAGATGACAAAGACTTGAAAACAAAATCTGATTAATTCCCAGGTAAATCATTGTGAACTGTTAGCAGTGAGTAACTGTAATTAGTGAGCAACTGGGTAAAGCATGAGAAATTCTAAGCCAAACAATTCAAAACACTACTCACTGATATGTATTTAAATACTAATCAGTGGAAAATAAATTATGAGGTGCATATAAAATAAGGTAGGAATCAATGTACAAAGGAGAGGCCTCCACTTCAGCATTGTGCCGGTTGCAGTCTCCTGTCAGGTGTCCCTTGATCCTCTGCCAAGGGATATTAACTTTCCATTCCTCACCACTGACCTTACTACCTCTGACCTCTCTCATTCTTTATACTTAACCATTTCTCCATTTGTTCTTCTCCACTTTCTCCTGTTGCCAAGAAGTATCTTGTTTCTATCCTGGCTATTAATTCCCTTTTTTCTCCACCTCCCCTTTAGTAGCTCATTTTTCTTTGTCCCGTTATCCCCTTCATCACTGTCTTGCCACAAGTAGCCACAACCTTTCTTATTTTTGATATTATGCCACCTTGGCAAGCCTGAGAAAGATCAGGGCTGTGATATTTCTCATTTTCTTCTCCCCTGATCGCAGAGGAGTTGAAGCTGCTGGGAGGGGGGATCCCTTTAGCTGGGACTCAGACAGGCAGCTGCCATGACTGTGGTGATCCTGCAGGGACAGATTCCAGTGATGCAAGTGACAGCTCCTGCCACCGTGCTAGCACAAGGCAGTGGAGGTCACACTGGGAGGAAGAAGTCAGAATTTCACTGTCACTGCTGAAACTCTCATTAGCCAGCCTGGCTATCAGGGCAGGCAGACACCAGTGGGATGGAGATAGACACCATCTACCACAGACTGAGGACTTCTTGGGAGAGCTGCCTGCATTTCTGCCTCACTCTACTTTTCTCAAGTATTATGAGCAAGGAAAAAAACATCTGGAGGCTGCAAGAATGCAGAAGGAAAGGCAGAGGAATCCAGCTCCAGTGTCTGGCTGCAGAGATTGTAAGGCTGGGTTAGGAGACCTTGCTGGTGTATGAGAGGAGAATCAGACAACCATTGCCTCCAGAAAGAGGGGATTTGAAGCTTGAGAAGTCTTCCAAGGATATGCTGTAAGACAGAAGCAGCAAAATCCTAGTGGGATCTCCAGCCAGAGAGTCACAGGTTTTAAAGGTCACTGGGTGACTTAGGCTGTAAATCCCTGGAAAAAGGATATAAAAGACATGTCAGAGGAATGATCCAAACAGCGTTTGTGTGCTGAAGAGAGTCCTGTGAAGAGATGGGGCACAACAGCACCCAGAGGCACCAGCCAGAACAGGGGGATGTGTTGGTGGTGCCAGGGCTGCTGGCTCGGAAGGGTTTCTGTGCTGCACTTCAAGGGCAGAGAGCAGCACTGCAAACCCTGCAGCTCCAGAGGTGTAGCTGACCTTCCAAAGTCACACCCCTGACAGGTGAGAGCTGGGGACAGCACCCCTCAGGTGGGATGACTGCTTGGTCACAGCCCTACCTGCTAGACCAGATTTCCCAGCCGCAGTCACACTAATTAGTCTTGTTTCCTTGGAAACCCACAGACCCAATTGCAGCTTTGGTGCAGCTCTCTAAGGCCAGCTCTTGGGATGACAAAAATATTCAAGGCCACCACCAACCCACCAACTAATGTTTCTTTTTTTTTTTTTTCCTCCCCTCTCCTACTTTTCTTTTTAAAGAAACATAAATGGCTTAGGAAACTCAGGTATTTGTTCCCTTCAAAAATCAAGAGAAAAAACCACATTTGACTGCTTTTTGCTGTTGCCTTTTCTGGACAGATGATTCAGACATGGTCAGTAGGTAAGACCCTTTCCATAAGATTTGCCTTCTGTGCCATCTCAGTGTCAACATGAATGTGATTTGTAAGCTGAAGCTGGATAAAATTTATAGAGAAAGAGCAAATCTCCCCCTGCCTCCCTTGACTCAATCCCCTCCCAAATACTGAGCTTGCATACTGCTTCTGTGGGTGCTACAGACAACACATTTGAAGAAAATCACTGCTGGCAAAAGATACAGTTTTGATTTGGCTACATTTATTCTGCAAGTCAAACAGCTCACACTGATCTTGGCAGCACTGTAAACAAGACATTAGCTAAGCAACAAAGCCAGGATGCAAATTTTGAATGCCTTGAAACTCTCAGGACACTGGACCCACAAGTCCTGTTCTTGATAACACACACTAATACAGTTTATTTAAAAACTTCTAGCAGATATTACTAATATGCACAAAATGTTGGTGTCTCGGGATTTAAGGTTTTTGCTTGGAGCCTGTTGTATTAAAAAATCCAAAATCAAACCTGGCACTTTAATCTTTTAAAAACAGATTTTGTAGGAATTTTATTTTGATTTAGAATGTTTACAAACTGCAGGCTTTTCAGCCATTACACAAAGTATTGGACGCTATCATGTTCAGAGCAGTTACAAGTCACGTCTGCTTAGGGTGCCAGAGGACAGGAAATTTGCACTGTAATTTTGCAGAAGATAAGAAGCTATAATGAAAAAAAAATAATACTTTTCCTTTTGGTTGTCTTGCTTTTCTTCTTCTGTTTTTCAATAGGAATTGGGTCACTGTGTTACTTAACTGATTCTGACACATTGTGGGTAGCATAAACTTGCAAATTTTGCTATTCCAGGCAAATTTTCCAGGCAGAAGAGAGTGAAATGCAGTATCTGAGAAGTGAGTGTTTGAGATTATTTTCAGGAACAGCATCCTCATGTTCATGGCCCATGCCCTCAGATAAGTTACCTGAAGCAGAAAGCAGAGGCAGAAGAGAATGAACAAACAAAATACACTGAGTTGAGAGTGCTGCCAATAGGGTGTGAAGGTCTGGAACAAAATTTCCAGCGTGATTTTTTCCATGCATGTAACCTGTGACAGTAGTAGCAGAATCCCTGCAGCTACTGAATAAATAGCAGCTGGATTTCTTTTTTTTTTCTTTTGGTCCCAATAAGGTATGCTTCAGGTTAGACAGGGAAAGTAAGTCCCTTTTGGGAAGGACCATCTTTTATTTTGGTGTTCCTTTGAACATTGCATTAGAAAGTCTCTGCATGTATTTTTATAGCAAGGAATAACAGTCAACTAGATGGCCCTGTCTATTCCATTGTAAGTCACTAATTATTAAATATTTTTCCCTATTTCTATTCAAGATATCACTAGGCAAGGGTACACCACAGTTATGTGCTTATCTTTTCCTGTTTTTGCTCTCACTCTGTGCTTTGCAGACACACCACCATCCCTGCACAGCTCTGCAGACTCAGCAGTGCCTTTAAACAACCAGTCAAGCATTGAGAAGGTGGAATTCCATCTGGGCAGGCTGTTTCACACTGACACCTCCTGAAAGATGCACTAACCAAGAAAAGAACAGCTGAAGTAGCTAAAGACATGTTTCATTTTCACTTATGAAAACACAGACATTAAAATAATGTAATTAATCCCCTCAGCCCCCTTATTCCCACATGGCAGAGAGGCAAAATCCCCTTCTTTGATAGGAGTGCTGAAGGTACTGATGAAGATGCACATGAGGAGAAGGCTTTTCTCTGGTATTTCTGTTAGGCTTTTTGCCAAGACATGAATCTCAGCACGACAAATTTCTAACCTATACACATATTCTTTCTCACACAATTGTCTTCCAACAATGGAACTGACCATGTACCCAAACCCAGCATCTCAGCATTATATGCACACGATATCTCTGAATCCCATCACTCCAATGTCACCCAAACAAACAAGACTACTGTTGTATAACCATCAGGTAACAGCTCCCTGAAACACAGCAAAATTGGTATCAAACTAATTATTATAATGTGAGTGTGCATTAAACAGGAAATTGGAAAAGTACTTCAACATGTATTTCTATTTATTCTGCAGGCACACAAGAGAGCCCAAGGGGTGAGCAAAACTCCTTATTTCCTAGTCCAATGCACATCTATATTAGGAAGAAAGAAAGATTGGAAAGGAATAAATGGCAGAGGGAGAAAATAGCTGAGTAAAGAAAAGTTGTGCCTAAAGAAGATAGATAGATAGATAGATAGATAGATAGATAGATAGATAGATAGATAGATAGATAGATAGATAAGAAAAGAAAAGAAACAGAGGAATGACAAGACAAGAAAACAAAAAAAAAAATACAAGAAGGAAAAAGAGGGAAGAAAGATGAGCAAAGAATAGAAGCTGTCTTTTGGCATAACCTATGTGGTTAGGAAGGCTGGCCTGAAAGAACAATCAAAATTTCCCATGGAATCATGCCATGAGAAATGAAACAGAGATGTTCACTCTCACCCCCTGTTCCAGTACCCATGAAGAACTTTGCACAAGAGTGGTGAACGTGCACTGACAATGTCTCTTTGGGATAGGGGGGCATCACCCTCAGTCTCCAAAGGAACACACAGTGACACTGAGCAGCTTGTTATAGGTCACACAGGACACCTGTGACAGAGCTGGAAACTGGCCCAGTCTCCTGGGTTTCATGTAATGCTCTTACCAAAGAGATCAGTTGTGGGGGGAGCACATCAGTGTGGGGACAGCAGTCACAGCATTACACACTCCAGTGCATCTCAAAGACACACATTTCTAGAAGATTGTTTTGTTAATGTCTGCACATCCCTAAATCAAACAACCGTTTTCTGAAACACCTAGAGTGAAAATTTTCCGAACTTACCTTGCTCCTTCACAGGTGCTGGAGCCAGTGGGGGAGATGTGGATTTGGCAGACAGTGTAAGAACTTTGTCCAACAGGAAGCACTGGCCCAGGTGCAGTGACATTCTGGCTGGGCTCCTGCAGTGTGAGAGGGACAGCAGTGAGCCCTCGTCACAGCCTGTGCCCAGGGCTGAGCCTGCCTTCTGCTAGTCCCATAATTGCCCTTCCAGTAGACTTCCCCTATTCTTGTGGAAATGGGCTCACATCCTTGACTCTGAGCTCTTCTCTCCCAAAAGGCTGAATCAAAGCAATTGCTGATGGGATCCTCTTCAGGATCTGGCTCAAATCAAACATCAAAGGTTTGAAAAACCACCAAGGCTTTTCCAAATTCTTCAAAGCTAGAGCTTTCCCCTCTCACCATCATCAAGATTTTATTCTCCCCAAATGATTTCTCTGCTTCAAACAGCAATACCCCTTCCTCTGTTGTGCTGTTCTTGTGGGGAAAACACAGGCAGATTCCTGCTTTTCCATGTAACTGGGTTTCACCCATGGGCAAGCCTTTAGGCACAGGATGCTTCATTGGTCAGTTCGTGAATCATCCCCTAGGACTGATCCCACTACTGCACACTCTATTTTTGCTGGGGCAAAGCCTCCAGTCTGCATGAAGGGCCACACCTTCAGGCATCAAATCAGGTGGTTTTTTGAGATACTGAATTATTTTCTACACCTGCTATATATCTACTACAAATAAGGTGATCCACCTTACTCTAAATGAACTCTTTTGAACAAAACCCAGTTTCAATCTGCAGAGGAAGAGGCTCCCTTAGTCTGACAGCTGTTCAAATTGTTTGCCAGAGGGGGTTAATGAAAGAAGGGAGGGACCATGATGCTGCTGCATTTTGATTAAGGAAGTGGTACTTATAGTGAGATATGTTGTAATGAGGGTGGACTTCATTACCAGAATGTAAGAGGCAAATAATTTGAATGTAGACTTTTCAATAGCTGTTTCTTGAAAGGGGACATAAATGCCTTGTTTTTAATGAAATATGCTTCCTAAATTTTGATCAGTCTCTACTCTTCATGCTACCAAATCCTCAATCTTCTCACAAACCATCCTAGTGCTTTACTGTTTTAAACTACTTGATGGAGAATTCCCAAATACACAACAATTGTGCAGTGATAGCTTACAGGACCAAATTTCAGAGTTCACAATGATCAGACTGATTTTGTTTTTATTTGTTTTGGTTTTAGAAAACAGTATTTCAGGGTGGAAACCCTCAGAGCAAGTAAAACTTGCAGGGAAACTGAATCTGTAGTCTGCCAGCCAATGATTCTTTACTGGCACTCTTAAGTTTATGTAAACCTCTCCCTCTATTTCACAGTAAAATCTGGTGACACAGGTTTAAAGACAAGCCAGTATTACAGTCAGCCAACGGTTTGTAGCAGCCCTGTGCCTTTACCCAAAGAATATCTAGCGAGCTATGACTTATCTAATTTAGGAGTGATATGATCTGTTATTTTAGTCCACGGTTAAGAACAACAGCAACTAAAGAAATAGAAAGTAGGCAAGAAACCAAATTTATATTGAGATCACTGTAGCAACAAGAGCATATTTCTAAGTACCCAGAGCCAAATAGCAGCTGGTACTTCAGGAGATAGGATTTTGTCCCAGTGAAGGCTGGCATTGTGTCAAACTACAGAAAAGTGCTGTGGTAGATAGGGAAAAAATACCTCTCCCTGAGAGCAGTAACCTTGTCTCATTCTGCATTTATGAATTCCTTCTCTTTGCCAAGAGGGAGGAACTCTTGTCACCCTATAAACTCTTCCCACCCTAAAACCTAGCAGTGGCTTTACATAAATTGTTCACTTTCTTCGTTTTTCTCCATCAAACATAAAAGAAAAATCAAGTTCTTTAAACCAAGCCAGATTGGTTTCATTTTTTCCTCCTAACATTAGTAAAAAAAAAAATCCCTCAGGAAATAGTTTTGGCATGTAACTGAACAGTTGAGCTAATTTTTTTCCTCCTAATATGGATGTAATTATGGACAATACAGTATGGTCTTATTGCAATCATTGTGATAGAACTGCATTTGCACCGTAATCTGCTCTGAGACAGATTTTCTTGTATCACAGCTGCTGCAGTGTCTTCTTGCTTAAAAATAATGACTTTTCAAGTAATTTCTAATACTGGCTCTTGACCCAGAAGCATTTAAAGAAACTGACAGCAACCAAAACCTCTAGCTGCTGGAATGTGAAAACTCTGAAAAGATAAAAAATAAACATAAAGGCATTTCAAGGTCCCTTCTCCCTTAGCCCAGCGACCAAGTGGTTTAGCTGTGGATGTGTGTTCATGGAGCTGTGTGGTTACAGAAAATAACAGACAAAGGTTGCATTAATCACCCCTCAATCCAAGCTGAAATTAGACTTGTGGAAATTTTTGGCTGTAGCTGTGTTTCTGCCTCTGTCTTTTTAGTACTTGTCAGGATATGGCACTTAAAATAGTTTTACTGCATCAGTGATCTGTTCTCCATGGATCTGGATATGCTTCCTCCACCGTGTGATGTCTCCACCTTGTGAAGGCCTCCTCTTCAGGTTCCAAACATACAGATGGTAGCTAAAAGGTACAGAACTTTGGCAACAATTTTGGCTATTAATTCAGTCATGTAATGAATTTTACCCTTTTAGTGTATAACATTTCAAGTTGTCATTTCAGTAAAAGATATGGGGAAAATTGTTTGAGGAAGCGTTTTGGACTCAGTTCTTGTTGGATGAATGAGTCCTGGAATAATAAACCATGCTATCCCCATGATTACTTTACCTGTGCTACACAAATCCCTGGCTGATGGAGCCCTCATGGCAGGTGAGAAGTTGAGCTTGGAAGAGCTGAATGATGCTCTCTGACATCAGCAATCCTGCAAGGCAGCCAGCCCCAGTGGAAGAGAAGAGTGTGATGGCACCGGGTTCAATGCTTCTCCTCTCTCATGTCTTCATATCTGGCAGCAAGACAGCTCACACTGTCCTTGCTGAAATGAGTCACAGCCAGAGAACGACCCTTGTGTACAGAGGATTTCAAGCTGCCCCCAGAAGAAACTGTTGTTTCAATCTCAATGTTTTGGCTGCTTGTCAGATGACAAGGCCTAGGAGGAATGAGGTCAGACCAGCTGTGGCTGAGTTGTGTCATGATTTTGCAATGAGTCCCAGCTGACTGATAAGGAACCATGAAAACAGCCAGACCTTTTCCATCTCCTTCTCTGAGGCGTGACTCCACTTTGCACTTCAGTCTGAGCCCAATGACCAGTGAGCTCCTGCTGGAGATGTCACCACTGGCAGCAGGAGCAAAGGAGTCTCAAGGCAGAAGTTCTTACCTCAGCTATGTTGTTGGAGTATTTGGGTTATGCTAAAGATGCTTATAATGACAATACCAAATGACTCCTCCATTATATATGGACATGGAAAAAGCAAGGTCTGTTTATTTCTCCCTAGTCACCTAGGCTCATTCAGTCCAGAGCTCCATGAATTTTGATTTTTAATTAGATGTACGGTGATTAATGGTTTTAGGGTCCTGTTTCAGTCTGATGAGCATTATGAGAACCTTCAGGCAAAGGTTAAAGCCTTGCAGTCTGAGATGGGAGCTGGTAAATCACCCCAAACAGTGAAAGCAGCCAGGGCTGGCCCTGGCCTCAGTTCCAGCTGACTGAACTAACATGGGAAACTGGGATGTGAGAAACTGCTGGATGTGACAGATAACAATGACAGGAGCTACTGACAGCACCATAAAGAATGGCTGAGTTTCACAGGTGGTTCAGAGGGAGTGATGTGAGAGATGGACAAACCTCCCTGAAAAGGAGCTTTGGGACCTTGGGCAAGACCAACAGCAGCTGGATACCCACATCAGCCACTGGATGTAAAGCTGAGATTAACTGTGCCACTAATGGGGTCAGGAATACCAACAGGGCTATGGATGTAGTAACAATAGAACTAATAATAAAAAAAGTAAATGAGGCTGCATTGTTTATCTGGGGAGGAGAGTGGAAAAGAAGGTAACAAGATATTTAAAAGGTGTCATTGCTGTTATCCAAAGGTACCTGTCAGGCGGTCCTGCTCTTCCTCACTGCAAACAGAGCAAGACAACAAACCTGTTGTCCTTACCACACCACAGGTGTCAGGGATGCTTCCATGGCCTGGTGGACCAGGGGATGTGGTGGATGCCCTCCCTTGCTGGCCAGGGTACAGCCAGGATGGCTGTCTAGAGCATCGTGGTGTCAGCTGAGTCCATTCCCATTTCAGGCCTGAGAGCATCACAACAACATCCTAAATGGAAGAAGGCAAAAAAAGAGCCTTGCACTTGGGACAGCTGTGGGGAGAGGCAGGGTGTCAGGATTCAGTCCCTTCAGAAGATGGGAGATGAGCACTACGGGTGAGTGAGAGAGCCAAGGGCAAAACTGCTGGGTTACAAAGTGGGAGTGGGGAATTGTCACAACTGTGCTCCTCTTAAAGAATTAATGGCTGTAACTGCGGTTTCTGCAAGCCAGACTTGGTTGGAATCTTTCAGGCAAGCTTTGAGAATTAAATTTTAATTTAGTTCCTCCAGGAATTTATGATTCTTCTGATCCCATCTGGACTAAGGGCGACTCTACACAGCAGTTTATTGAGCTGAATCTCTGTATTGTCTCCACTTACTGAGCTTTACTTCAACTCATGGAGAGCCCTCAGGGAAAACCAAATTGGATTCTCTTCAGTTAACACCAAAGAAGGACTTAATTGAGGGGCAGCTGGGATGGTTTCACAGTTTCTTTTTACAGGCAATTAAGCCCCTTTGTCCAAAAGTGTCATGTAAGCTGCACGAGTCCTTTCAGGTCCCCTTCTGACTGCCAGCCATTTTTCTTAGGTGGGTTTGCTCCTTGGGAAAGGGATGCTCGTCTCCTGAGTTAGTGAATTCCTCTGTGCACCTCCATCTTTCCTTCTCATCCCACTGCAAAGGTTCAAAGAGAAATGGTGTGAATCTGTGAAGCTTCAAGGTACTTGAAATTATAACCCTGAAAAATTTTAGAGCAGACATGCAAAGAGATTACAGAGAATATGGGAGAACATAAATGTAAAACATCAGAATTCTTCTATTTTCTTATCAAAATAAATTCTTTTTATGAATCAACACAAAAAGTGATTTTTGTATGGTGACATTTCTCTAAAAATGTTATATGTCATCACTGAGGGCAGAGTGTCTCAATTTTTTTTCATATTCTTTTTTCCCTCTTCATTGCACAAAATAAATGTATGGACCTTCCCAATTAAAAAATTTCTCAAACATGATATCAGGGGAGTCTTTCAGAAATATAACATAGTTCTGCAGTGCCTATTACTCTAAAAATGTAAACAAAGTCAACTTGTTAGTTTTAAATTTTGTCAGCTTCTGTTTCAGACCTCACTGAGGAAACACAGATCTCTATTAAGAAGGTATTTCTTTCTCTGAGGCCATGTTGAAATAAGTGGTAAATAATCTATTTTAATTTAGTTTAGTCTAGTTTTAATTTAATTTCATTGTTTTCTATCTATTTCCCTGGGTTAGACTAAGCCTCTGGATGAAATTAGAACTTCTTCCAGAAAGCCCTCTTTGAGTGCTACAAGAGAACCTTAGTCTCTTCCTGGATTCTTAGGGATTGGAATTCCCAGTCACAGAACAGAACCCACAAAGATAAAACCCAGAGGGATTAAAGCTGATCCTTTCCACATGCAGCAGGTCCAGATTGACCTGAAGCACTGACCCAAGGGGCCTGGAGCAGCAGCCCCATTTTACAAGCCCTGCACCACACCAGGCTGTGTCTCAGTCATAATCAGAAAGAAACATGGGAGCCCTGCAAAGACCTTGTGAACCACGTATATATAGGACAAGCTATAGCAGAATGAGATGGACATATGGGGCACTACAGGATGGATGGTGGTCTCTGCACACCTGCAGTTCTTACTCTGTGGCTGAGAAATGGTGATGATGAAATGAAATCTTTTCCTAAAGATCATCATCTAGAGGGTAATCTTGGAAATTCAGAGCTCCACTGAAGAGTACATTCTTTATGTGGACAAAAACAAGCAGAGTAGCTGGAGGAGCCTAAAGAGGAAAGGAAACCTTTCACTGAACCTTTTAAACCACAAAAGAATTTACAAAGAAATGAACCATAACTAAGCAGGAAGCATGAACTGTGTGCTGTGAGCAAATCAAAAGCAGAAAAATATTTTCACAGTGAAAACTATTTAGTAGGTATCTTGCCCTTCAAGTGACTAGCACTGATTGCTGTGCTCTGCTAACATGTAATTTGCTGGATCAACTCTTGGTTGGCAAAATTGGAGGGAAGGTGGAAAGAATGTTTCCTCTTGACATGTTCAGCAGCTGAAATCTCTCAGAAAATTTAGGATCACAGGATTATTTCTTGTGAAGAAATAGATAAGAACATTGCAAAAATGGACTCAGAGGCCAATGTTTTTTTTTGTGTTATAAGTTTTAGAATCCAGAAAGAAGGATTTTTTGGTAGTGGAATTTTTTAGGGTCTTTTCTTTTGCTTTTTTTGCCTTTTTTTATGAGTGGAAGTCCTCCCCTAATCCTTTGTGTTAGAAATAGAAAAAGGTGAAGCAAATTTATCAACAAATCTGGTACACAGAAAAAAACCCCACATGTAATTATAATCACTGTTTGATTCCTGAGAGATGATTCCTTGCCTCTGCCTCTTCTTGCAGTCTTGAACTCATTAAAAAGCATCTGATTGATCACACTGACACATTTAAAATCCATCTCTCCACAGCAGAGACTTGCAACAGAAGGAGAGGGATTTTAATCTAACACATGATCTCATGTTCTCCAAGCACATCCCACAAAGCAGCCAGCTGGGGGAAAAGGGGAGAACTCAACATTCCACAGGTTGGGGGTCACTCTCAGCCCCACAGGCACAGCACAGTCCTGACCCCCAGTGATCACAGCACACATCCAGAAATAATAACTGAACTCCAATATCCCAGACCAGCTCTATATATGAGATGTGGATCAAAAAGACACCAGTTCCAAGTAGCAGCCAGCAAAATGATTCTGCTTTGGACCCTGAAGTTCTAAAAATCTTTAGGAAAGGCCGGACCCTCACCATTTAGCATGGTTGTTCTGAATATATACAACCTTTTTAAAAAATACTTAAGATTCATTCTTTCAGCCCCTCCTGGTAAAAGGCTAAAAATGAGCTAAACTGGAGGAGAAGTGGGTGGGAGGAACTCATGTGCTGGGAGTTGCAGCTGTAGCTTCAGTGGACCTGTGAAGCTGCAGGACCCAGGGAGTGCTTTCACTCAGCCAGAGATGACAGAAAACCAGCTATGTATGTTCTGGCCTTGTCAAGGTTTTTGACTCAGGTTTCTTCAAAGGATTTTTCTTCCTGGAGTAGCTGTCCCTGTTTCAGTCTGATTCACAACTCCATTGCTACAGTTTTATGCTGATCTAACCCTTCTGAAAATCAATCAGCCAGACTGGCGCCGGTATAAAAGTGGAGTGATGCAGTGGTGAATCAGACCCATGGTTACAAAACAGTGCTCGTAGGAAATTACATAACTGGACTGGGAATATTTTTAAGAAATTAATCACTTAAAAAAAACCAAACCAAAGCAAAACAAAAAAACCCAACAACAAAAAAAGCCTCAACAACCCAGATATGATTATGTTTAAACTTTCCTGATGACAGAACCATAAATATATTGCCTCTTACTTAATCACACACTGACCTGTTTTGAAAAGGAGTTAGATTCATTAAAAAGTTCAGCAAACCCAAAAGATTTGAAGTAGTGCTACTCTGTCTGGCATTCTCTCACACTGCAAGGCAATGCTTTGCCCTTGCAGCAAATTCAAGAGGGAGAATGAACATTTTCCTTGGAAAGTCAGGGTACAAAATGCATCAGGAGGAGACTTAGTGCTGAGTTGAGCTCGTTGCAATGAAATAAACACCCATTTTGTGTCTCTGGGATGGGATCTACTTTGTATGACTGAATTGAAAACTGATATCCTGCTTCATCTCATCTACTCCATCCTTCTGGCTCTCCCTTGGCAACAGGTGCTGATCACCAGCAGAATTCAATTTGCACCACTCTCTGCTCTCACAAGTAGAAACTGGAGCAGGATTTAGTTCAAATCCTTTTGTTAGGAGAGGGTTTGCTCTCTTATCTACACACATGGGAAGATGTTCATCACATCAGTTGGTACTGCTGAGCAGTAGTCCGGTCTAGTCCAGCCTTCTGAAAGTCACCAGTCAGGAGCTGAAAAGCTTTGTGATCTATTCAAAATGAGATCAGAGAGAGATGCAATCCTGTGTTAAGCACAACTAAAATGATTACATCACAGGTATTTTGGCACAGCATGTGTCAAAGTGCCCAGCTTTTTTCTTCAGGGTGGGTCTGTCCTCTCACATGTGGATGGCTCAGGGGACTGCAACATTCCAGCACAGCAATGGTGGTTATTGGGCCCTATACAGCTACTGTGTCTTCAGGTATTACAAGGGGGTATTTTTAAATTGCAGTATTAAAAGGTCTCAGACATCTGTGTGGTTTAAGTATTTCCTGATTTTTCAAACTGAAAACCCAACTCTAGATGTCCATAGCCCCTTTTGCTGTGGCTGTACTTTTCCAAAGGCTCATGACCCACGCTCATTCTAGCTTGCCTCCCAAACTGACAAGAAGGGACAAGTTTTACTTCCCTATTGTCTTGACAATCATTTTTTCAGCTGCATCAGGTACTTTTTAGTTATAAATCCTGGAGCACCCTGAAAGTGCTTCTCTTATTAACTCCTTGTGAGTGTCCACAGTCATCTTCTCAGCTGTCTTAACCTATGATGAAGTTGAAGAGGAGGTTTTGTTCTTTTTACCATAAAGAGTGAACATGGAACTCTTGCTCACTTCAATACCACAACTGAGGTGGTTTTGGGGTAACTTGGAAGTAGTAAAAGATTGGTTTAAACCATTGAATTAAGTACTTTCATTTTGCAGAGAAAATAGGCATTTCCTGGACTATACTGCCACAGAGGGTTGCAGATAGGCATATTTTTATCAGAGATTCAGGGAAGGATTAGACAAATTTATGGACATTAGGTCTGCAAAAAGACATGAAAAAGACATCATTGCATTCTCAAATATCCCTAATATAACCATTATGGATGCTAGAAGAGAATGATGGAACAAAAAGCCTTATCTTGCTATTAGTTGGATATAAATTCCTGGGTTAAGGGGACTGTTGGTCTGACTCTGAAAGGCATTTTTTTTCTGTTTTTATAGAACGTGTTTACTTTCACCAGTTCCATTCTCTACATGAACACCAACACTATGAACTTTGGACTTATGATCCTTCACACCAAAAATTTTCAGAACGAAAACCTGTATTAGCTTTGAATACAGCAAGACTATCTCACTTTCTTTGCTAAACCTCAGCCCAAGAATTTCACTGTAAGCTGGATTTTTTGGTTTTTATCTCATGTACAATATCCAGGCTACAGCTCTACTGCAGTCTGAAAGGGAGTGTGTTTCCCATCCACTTAGCATTTGTACTGTGTATTCTGTTC
The DNA here is from genome assembly GCA_024865655.1 of Emberiza elegans. Lineage (NCBI taxonomy): Eukaryota > Metazoa > Chordata > Aves > Passeriformes > Fringillidae > Emberiza > Emberiza elegans. The sequence continues at coordinate 274,089 of JALJVW010000163.1, forward strand.
TCATCTGCAGTTAGTTTTAAAAAGATTCCCTTTTCCTTTCTTTTTATAAACTCCTACTCTTTGTCCTGTCTGATGTCCATGCTTCTCAAATCCACTGATTTACTCAGAAAGTACTTTAAAAATCAATATATAGTGGTTGCTGCAGAAACTTGCTAAGTTGTTTGTAAAACATCATCTGGGACCAGTCATGGAAAGACAGGGCTTTTGTCAATCATATTCTCTTATTATTGATTGTCCTCAGATCAAAGTAAGTATATTGTAAGATGCACTAAGATACAAGATAATTTCCAGCTGCTGGGAGAGGGAGAGTCCCTAAATGCTTGACAGGGAAATGTGAAGGCCAGGAGCTGAAGACTGGTCTGGTGCATGGCACACAAGCATGTGGAAAGTGTTCTTTCCAAAAATATTTCTGCCATTGCTGAAGAATGCATCATTTCACTAGTTCTAAAACTGGCCTCATGTGCTAATAAATACTTGCTTACTTGGAATGCTTGCCTTTCATTCTTGCAGGCCCTAATGATTTTAATTCACTCCCTCGTTTGCCCTTTTCTTCCTTCTCTCTGAATAGACATGGGAGGAGTCCCTGCATATTAATCTTGTTAAGTGTGCTGGAGCTGATGGTCTAATATCTAAACTGCTTGATTTAGCTGCTAGAGGTAAGTTTCCTCTTTATTTAATCTCTCTCTGGAGATTGATGAACTGCTCTGAAAACACAACAAGGTCATACCTTTGCATAACAGTGAAAGCAAATTAACTGTGACCTTTTACAGATCTAGTTCATGACTTTTTGTAATTCCTAAATCCTATGGAAATAAAAAGTCTCAGAGAAGCATGTTTTGGGGTTTTTGTTTTTCTTTTTTTGACTCAGTGAGTTGTTTTTATTACTTAAGACGTTAAATCCTTCCTTTGTGGTACATCTGTCACAAGTATCCTGCCACTTGTTGGCTGTGGCTGTCATCCCAGGGTAATAGGCTGCAGCTGTTTTTAATAACTTATAGCTGAAATCCTCAATATGTTAAGTCACCAACTCCTTTCATGAGAAAACACTCAAAAAATGCAATCAACACTTACTCATTGTTACAACTAATAATTCAGTATTCACATGCATAGCACTCCATATCAACATGACCATATTTCAGGTTTGCTTTGAAGGAAAGGAACAAGTGTTTGTTACAGGATCAATTCTAGGATGGCTTATTCTTGAGAATAATTTATCCCATGGTGATAAAATATGGATGTGTACAGAAGTTTACCATGATATCCAAGCTGAAACAATAAAAACTTATTGTATCCCTTGCCTCCCTGCCTCTCTTCAAAAAAAAAGAACATATTTTTTCAAGAACCATGAAAAACATTGCTTTGGGGTGAGATCCTGCTTCATTTACTCTGTCTATGAGCACTTCTTTATATTCACTCAGTTTCACTGTTTTTGTTCTCTAATGGTACTGAAACACCTGTTTCTTTTGACTGATTGTAGCAGCAGGGGATGAAATTAAAATCTCTCTTTCATATATGTGTATGTATTTACAAGTATACTTTTATGTGTCCATGCACATGGGCATATATCCATATATGTGGCAATATGAAAAATCCCAAAGTGGACAGGAAAAGTGCAGGCACAGGTGTAGTGTTGGAAGCCACTACACAGGGGTAACTATATGAGTCCCAGTGAGCTTCTAAGACAGAAAAGCCTTTTCATCTTTCTTTTTGCTCTAAATGTAAATAATATGAACAATATGAGACAACTTGTCCTGCTGTTTATTCTCCCCACTATCTATAACATTGATGCTCTGCACAAAAGCATTCCTCAGTATCTAAATTTCCTTAGATAAAAGAGAGTCATTTTCTTTCATCTTATCCTGTTGTGAGCTAAATCCCTTTGTTCAACCAGGAAAAACTATTCTGTAAGTGCAAATGTATATTTATTATAGGAGTTCTACAAAAGGCTATTTTATACAAGTAGTGATACAGCCAGCTCACCATTGCCCATCCTTGCCAGTCTGCTGCTCCCTGGGGCTGCAGGCACAGGGGGCAGGTGGGTGTTTACTGTGCTGGCAGCTAATAGGCAGAGCCATTATGCAGCTCTCTTGGATGGTTAGTGGGGAATATTATCCAAAATTGACCTTGTTTAGACATTGAGTGCCTTTGGCCTCACTTCAAGACACTTAACGTGAACAAGTATCTGATTATACGGGCTTTTAAAAGACTATTGCTTAAGCAATATCTCACTGCAAGAAGCCCTAGTGTGCACCAGAGCTTTCCTTTCAAAAAGGTTGCCTGAAGTATAACTTCATGTCATTTAGTTCATATTTGTCAGACTGATGAGAATGGAGGCCCAGGAATTTAGACCCGATAAGTGCATTTTAATCTAGTGCAGAAAGAGCCACTCAGTGTCTCTGTTTCACATTACTGCCCAGATTTCTTAGCACACAAGCAAGTTTTACCTTTTTGGCAGACATGCTGTGCTAAAATTTCAGATTATGCAATGGTTTGGACAAAAACAGAGATGAGACCACAAAAAGGTTGTTCCCTGTCTCAGGTACCTTTTGTAGCTTTTTCTAGAGGCACAAGTGCCTGCTGTCAACTCTACATTCTCATGGGGCTCCGTTTCTTAGACTCAGGAATTACCAAGCAAGCTGTTTGAACAGCTTGTTTCAGGACTGATATTTAGATATCTAAATAAAGTGGCTGTTCTTAGAAGAGATTCATGACAAAAGGGAGGATGATAATAATTCTAGTATATTATCATTTCACCTGTCTTAACTACACAAAGCTGTATCAGGGCTGTCAGTAACTGGGACACATTAGGCTGATAGAAGTTATTATTACTTTTAAAACATAAATATGCAAACAATAGATTAAATTTTCTCTACAGTGTGTAATCATCAATGGTGACAGGTCAGATGGTGCTAAGCAAAGTGAAAGTACATGCATTTAGACCATTGATGGAAAAGCAGGAATCTGAATATTCTTTGTAGCTGAAGCAAAGAGAGCAGTGCAAGCCCAAGCTTCTCCTCTAGGAATAGTGAACTCGCCTCAGAACATAATTTCAGTATAAATCAAAAGCCTGAAAAATGTTATTCTGGGGGCCAAAATAAAAAGAGAATCTCCTAGAATTTCAGTTTATCAGGTGGAGATTGCAGATTTTTTTAGAAATGCATATAAACATTCATGAATGCCTCTACCACAGGGTATATGTATATATAAGGTTTATGGTCCCTATGTTCTTTCAGCAGTGTGCTTCACCTGGGATAAGCTACAAGTCTTAGCTGCCCCATCACTCTTTTCTGTCAGGCATTGCCTTGCCCCTCTATAATGTTTTTGTTTCAGTTTCAAGCAATACGGATTTATTTAATTGTACTTTTTCTGTATCACAGCTTCCTTGGGCTTAGCATTTTTTAAGACTCTCTCCAGAGCATGAATGATCTGGGGTTAATATAACCTCAAGAACCTCTCTTACTCTTTAAAAGGCCAACATATCTCATTGAAGAAATGGTCACATCTGCCTAATCATTAATGATTTTTAAAATAATAATTTATTCACCTTTCCAGTCTATTACAACTGCAGTTCATAAAGTCTCCAGTAAAGAGCTAATTCCCATTTCTCTAATCACATGCAGCATTTGACTACAGGATGGTCAGGATCCAAGCAATAAGAAAAATATTGGGCAGAAGAAATATCCGTCATGTCTGGCACAAGAAGAGCTAAAGGCAGATAAATTGTTCAGTCAAAAGACTGTGGCAAAACTGATAATTGAAAGTGGACTTCCCAAATTCCAGGCCTGTGCCTTAAACAAAATTGCTGCCTTCTTGAAAAATATCAGTGCTTCATTTCAGTTTTATCTCAGGATTCCCTATCAGAAAGGTGAAGCAGCTTTCACATACTTGTATTGAAAATAAATTTGCCACACAGCAAGATCAAGTTTTTTAAACCCATTTTTACAGTTTTTATTTCTTCCATCATTATTTTTAAAACAATTAAACTGTCTGATTATATCAGTCATCAATTAAACGCTTGTTAATGGCCCCTCCAATGCCCCTCTACTTATGTGCTGTGCTAAAAGTACATGCAAGAGAGATATGACACAATGCTACATAGAGACCCAGCAAAGAGTCATTACTCTTGTCTCTACCTGGCATTTAGGAAGGACTGAAAAAAGGGGGAAATTGTGACTCATTAACTCAACTGTATTTACAAGATCACGAGCTCCAGTAGATGAAGAATTGCAATCATTACCTAGGAACCTAACAGCCCATGAAACCAAGAGCCAAGGTTAAACAGGCTGTCTAAACAACAGGGCTTTATTGTCTAGTACATCAGATTTGCTCAGAAAACAGGACTACAGTTTATGTGAATTATGTGTTCATCAAAAGGCAGTTGCTAGCAGAGCATGGGGTGCATAACTCCCAGTGCAACCCATAGGGATAAACATGTACTCTGCCTTTTGGGGACAATTTAAATGTCTGCTGAAACATACACTCAGGCACTGGGGAGACTAAATTATTCCAATTCATTTCACATGTTCCACCAATAGCAATTTTATTTCATTAAGCGTATGGACAAACCCTAGAGATCTGAAATGCACTTCAGTTAGAGCTCAAGGTGTTCTTCAAAACTTGCACATAAAAAGGGACACAAAACAGAAAGGAATTAAGTACAAGGTAGGAATAAGGTTAAAGAAAGAAACAATGCTTTTGACAACAAAAATATCTATATCAGAAGGAACTGTGCAGAGTGTTAGAAAATTGTTGCATGCCTATAATATACATACTGGAGAAAGGATCAAGGGGCCATGGTGCAAGGTATCACACAGTTTTTTAATAGCCAGTTCCTCCCTGTAGCATTTTTATCTTCATTTGTTTGCTTTTTCTCTCTCCATCCGTAGTCTCTGAGGGCCAGGCTGCCATCTGTCTGATGCTCTGCCCTTGATGGGGCTCCTCAGGATAACATACTTTTAAATGCAAGTTAGTTTGGGAGAAGGAGGTGAAGCCAGGTAACACAGAGCTTGCTGCACAGTGAGTCAGAAAAAGGTTCATGTCCTTCCTTGGCCGAGCTGGAAGCTCCAGGATACCTGGCCAGCCTGGTTCCTCTGCACAAGACTGAATTTCACCCTGAGAGGAGAACTTGGGTAGCAGGACACACCACTGACAGGACATGGGGCTGGTCCATCTGTTTGAATTTCTACCTGAAATGTGAAATTTATCATCAGTTGAGAAAAAAACCCCAGTGCTACAATTTGCTCAAATGAAAACATACACCTGAGCTTAAAAGGAGGAGACAAACTCAGATATTCAGCTGAACCCTGAGTCTCTAAGTCTTGCAGGTCAAGATGAGAGATCTTGAGAAATATATTTGTGGCTGGTTTTCTCTAGCATCTGTTCTCTAGCATCTGCAATTCTCTAGCATCTGTTTCCTATGACTGCCACTGCATTTTCAATATCATTTTGTCTGTTTCCTGCTAGAGAAAAAATAAATCTGTGCCAATGCAGAAGAATTACCATGGATAATTCTCTATTTCTGTGAGTGACATGATCTAAATAACACCTTAAAAGTAGCTAGAGAAGCAGGAAGCCTCTTACTTTTTGACATGGCAATAGAAGTTTAGATACTTTTAATATAGCATAAATAGCTGACAGAACTCAAATTACCATGACAGATCTCAACTGTCTGATCCAGTGGGCTAATGCCAACTTACAGCAGTTTAAAAACTGTGCCAATGATACATGAACTGAATATAGCTCCTTTTTGCAAACCAGGACAGAGTTCTACATCTACTTAGTGAGCATACTTATTTTAATATTAAAAAATTAAGCCATTTTAAATTAGACTTTTTTATAGGAAAACCCATGACTCACTAAGAAGCCAGTGTAATGACTGCTGTTCTTGAAATCACGAAAAAACCTTTGATTTCATGTGTTGATTCACTGCAAGAACAAAATTACACACCTAAATTGAATTAGTCCAGTCCAGACCTCTTGATTCTGAGGATTTCTCTCTCCACAGAGATCACTAATTGTGAAATTCCTTATGGGTATACCTGTGCTTGACAGGAGAGCAGCCTGATCTGCCAGCCAGTGTTGTTAAGATCAGCTGACAGAACAGTATTCATGTAAAAGAATAGGCTCAGGAAGAAATGGCCAAGAATTTAAGCAAACAGTATCGTTATAAGCAGCTAGCAATTATCTTCAAGCATTTCAAAGCAAATGAATCACCCTCTCGTGATTTCCCTTTCAAAAATGCAGGCAAATTGTCATGGTTATTGTGCTTGTTTCTGTAATTGATCTAGTTAAGACTGTACAGTGGGATGGATAGATGGGTTTAAATCATCTCCCAAGGAGGTCTGATTAACCTACTGGATTTGTTGAGGCAATTTGGAAGGCTGGAGGCAGCAGGTTTGCCAAGAGGGTGCCATGACAAAGATTTGCTTTGCCTCTTGTTCCTCTTGACTCAACCCCCAAATGCACTCAATACCAAAGCAATGGAAAATGAGCTGATTGCTAATGGAGGAGTTAATTCTTCAGGCCTCCTGCAGCAGTGTCCTTCTGTCCACCTGTCCTTCTGCAGTGGGACCTCTCCCCAGAGTCCCCAAGGATGGTGGGCACTGAGGAGAACAGGTTCTGTTCCCTCTGTTCACAGAAAGCCTGGCTTTCTGCCTCCTTAACCAGGAGCTGAAAACTGCATTTGGGAGTCAGAACCAAGCCCCTAGTAATTCTGTATTTTCCAGAAAAGATTCTAAGAACACCAGGAACAGGAAGTGGCATGGGTGCAATTCACCACTTTTGTATCTTATGTCTCCTGTTTCTACTTAACAGAACTGCAAATAAAGACCTGGATAACTTGGTACCTACTCAGTATTCCCATGAAGGAATCAGGTGGGAATATTGAGTATTCAGGCCCAAACTCAGTATTCCATTAAGGTTTTTGCTATGTGAAAAAATGTTTGTTTCTTTATTGCAACATTTTCCATCATTTTCCTGTGTAGAAAGTCTTCCCTTTATGCTGTGGTACAGGAAAACCCAGGTTCTCAGGAATCTTGCTTTCTTTGGTTTTCCTCACTAATTCACAGAGAGCTTTTCAGATATCTATCTTGTCACCTCCTTTCATAGTTAAAAAAGCCCACACTTTGAATCTCTTTTTAGGAAGAGTTTTCCATAGCCCCAGTCATCTTCCTCACCTGCTTTGGTGCCTGTGTTAGCCTGAATTCAGAGGCATTATGAACATCCATATGTGCATTTTTATATTCCCATTCTATGCTTAATTTCATTAGTTATGTGTCTACAATTCAGCTAATCTTAACCTGTGTTTAATGGTGCTTGAGTACTTTTAATAAGGCTCAGTATAACTTACTTTCCTATGATAATTTTATTAATTCCTGGTTTAGTCATCTACATATCATCTTGTGTTCATCAGCTCTTAAGTTTTACCCATGAAATGCTGCAGTTTCCCTTGTGCCCTCAGAGGCTGAAGAACAAAGGAAGGTATTTGTCCCATCTGCTTAAAGAAAATTCAGATGCCTAAAGGACAGTTCAAAATGTCAGAGTTTAATATTCATGTCTCTTTCATGCAGGCAAGAAAGAAAAGTAAATTCTCACCTGGTGGTTCTTAAGGGCAGACCAATAAAATGTCTTGAGCATAATTATTTGCTAACCTGAATAATTTTATCAGATGCATAATGTTCTATCTGATTCCCTGCTTCCAAATTAGCTCATACTTTAAAAAGAGAAATTAATATAGAAATAATTATATATCTTGATGGAGGGGTTCTTAACCTTAAATTTTGTTTTAATTTTTGGTTGATTTCCTGTTGCAGCTCTTTCAAGGAACTCAGTGGAAGATTCTTGGATGCTCTAAATAAAGTATTGATAGTTTTTTTCCTTTTTCAAAAGGGATGATTACAGAACCAAGAATCACAGAATGGCCTGGGTTGCAAGGGACCTTAAAGATCATCTTCTTCCAACCCCCCTGACATGGGCAGGGACACCTCTCACCAGACCAACCTTCAGCTTTCAGGGATGGGGCATCCACAACATCTCAAAAATTGTATTTCAGTGCCTCAACACCCTCACGGTAAAGAATTTATTCCTGACAGCTAAGCTACATCTAGCCCTTTTCAGTTTAAAGTGCTGTCCCTACATGCCCTTGGCAAAAGTCCCTCTCCAGCTTTATTGTAGCCCCCCTTTAGGAGCTATGAGGCTGCTTAAGGTGGATGCATCCAAACAATCTAAAATGTTCATTCTTTAGCCATTTCTTAAGAAAAAATCAGAGAAACTAGTTGATTTTAGAGTGACATGGTGATGCTTTTAGATAAAAATGGTTGTTTGCTATTTTGGTAGGGATGTTTGCTTTTACAGTAATTCTCATTCAGCAAACAGTATTTTCAATGAGCAGCCCCACGATTTGAGCTGTTCAGTGTGTGTGGGATTTGAGGGGAAAAGCAGAAGCTGCAGAATGGAAAATTCTGGAAGGAATGGGATTGCTGTGTGTGCACCCAGGTGGCTGCTGTGGTGTGCTGAACCAGATCTGCAACACAGCCATTTCTACAGTGTGTCTGTGGCGTGAGAGTGAGCCCGTGAGGGCAAACTGACTCATTCCACAACAGGTGAAATACAGCTTGAAAGCTTTGGGAACTTCAGGAGACTTGATGTGAGCAGCACAGAAATCTGTGTGCAGAAGACTCAACAGCAGTTTCTGAAAAGATGAGAGGGGCAGAATTTTATTTTATTTTCCTTATTGCTTTAATTGAATGGATTATTCTATTAGCTCAATTCCAACTCTGTATTGCTGATCAGGAAATCTGAGAGTCTCTTGGCCTTTTGTGAGCTATCCATGATGTGTATAATTGGATGACTAGAATGTAAGTTTTGTTGGTTTAGGATTATTAGATTTCAGTTTCTTTAGGGTTTGCGAGTGTATAATGTTACAGCATATAGGGAGTTTTGTGTCTCATCACAGCCCCAAACACTCAGGTAGCAGGTGCCCCAAGACTCTGAGCACATCCATGTTCAAAGCCTTCAGTTCTACTCTGAGAGTAGCCAGGAATCAAATTTTTTGCACACTTGATACATTCAATGGCCATAAACCCAGTAATTAAACTCTTGTGTGACTTCATAGTGGTGCCTTTTTTCCACAGAAGGAAGAATTAATAATTTGAAGTTATTTAACACAGTTATTTCTGGTAGTAATTCCAGTACATTAAATGATACGAAACATAAACCAGTCCCATTATATTCCAGGAGCAGCCAATTCATACAGCAGCTGAAAATGAGACCAAAGCAGTTTTTTCTGTCTGACCGACAGAGCCACAGGACACACTGACTGTGTGCTGGCTGCTGCCACAGCACTGTGTATGGAACTGCAGTACAAAGAGAAAAACAGGTTACAATGCACATATTTTGGGAGGGCTTGTGCTCCTATTGCAGCACAGACATGTTTGTTCACTGTAGGCTGAATGAATGGAAAGGCTGAGAAAGCTGCATTGCAATGGCAAATTTGCACCAGAGCACCACAGCAACTGAGCATTTAGAGTCAGAAGATGCAAGTGGTGAAGCTCCCACAGCCACTGCTCCAGAGTGCAAGAGGCCTGAGGCTGCAGATTGACAGTGCTCTGCAGTGCCAGTGAAAAGGACCCATGAAAATTACCTGTTCACCTTCTTGGTTTGGAATGCTCACACTGGGCATTTTGGATTCTTATAACATGTGTATTTCAAAAGCCTTCTTCTGATTCTCTCAGGAGCCATGTTCAAAATTACAAGGGGACTATAAAACAAAGTTCAAGCCCAAGCAGTTGCAATTTCCTTTCTTTTAGCAAAACCAAGAAGTGCAGTTATTAATAAAACAAGTAGGATTTGGAGAACTGCTCTTATGTGTACCTTCTGTTCTTTTAGTTGCAGTGCCTGCAAAGGGGAGAGAGCATCAAGAGGTGTAAAGGGGATAGAATTAACCCCAAATTTTCTAAACTGAAAAAAACTGTCAACACCCAATTGCTTCACATTACAGCACTGAAAGGTGGGCAGGTGGGGCAGGTTGTCATTGCCTGGGTGCAAAGTTGAATTCAGGGTTTGTTGCATTTTTCTAGAGTCACTGAGGGAAACAGAGAGAAAAATTCTTGTCTTACATCTCTGTATTTTCTTCTGAGCCCATGCTTATTATGAAATAAGAAAGAAAAAGGCACTGCAATTAAATTTGTTTGACTTGGAAAGCTCTTAAATAGCAAACTCTTGGGGAGGCAAGGAGAAGGTGGCTGCAGGGACAAAAGACTGAATTTCATTAACAGTTACACCTACAACAGTTCAAAAATAATTACCACGCAGAATGCATTTTTGTTAGAAACAATTATTTAATAGTCCTGGAACAAAATTTGCTACTTAATTGGGAATAGTGACAGGTAAAATAGGGAGAAAATATTTTAGCAGTGTGACCCTGTACACAAATGCCCTCTACTTAAATGCTTCCTAGGCTTCTCTTAAACACAGAGTGGTTATAAGCTAATTTAACACCTATTGCTCAAATTCATATCTGGTCGTAAGAGGGTAACATCCAAACCCAGCACAAACCTTTTGCACTGTCCCTACATCCATTTCTGCTCCTGCACATCCTAGATCCTTGGGATGGGTTGGCAATGCTGATCCCACTGTGCTGGCAAGACCAGGACCCCACTCCTCCCCTGCTGCTGTGGATTCTGCTCCTCAGCAAAGGAGAGAGGCTCTGCTGGGAGGCCGTGGGACATTTGCCAGCCAAACTCATTCACAGTTCATGGTATGGACGTTATGAACATCAGAAACCAGGAAAAGGCACCAGTGGTACTAAAAGAGTGAGGAAAGACTGCACAGGAGGAAAAAAATTGAGTACAAACACAATCCATACTAAAATGTTTAGAATTTTTAAGAGGTGCATAACTACAGCATTTGAGCACTTTAATTGAAATATTTTTTTATATTAAAAGCATATTTCATCCCTTCTTTAGAATCACAGACTTTGGAATAAATGGATTCTTTTATTATCAAGTTCACTTCACGTTATAGCAAATTAACATTCAGTGGTTTAATTACCCATAATATATTCAGTTTAAAAGAAAAGAGCATCCATTTTGCCTAGCACAGCAAATCATAAGTTCTCATAGAAACGAACTGCTTAATGCAGAGAGAATTCATAATTTTCTAGCAGTGAAACCAGTTATCCATGGTAGTAATACAAGAATACTTCTGGCAGTATTGGAGCAGATTAAATGGACCAGATTAAATACACCTGATTCTAGCAATTTCTGTGAAGCACTGAAGAAGCACTGAAGAGAGAAGAGTAGCCCCATTCCTAATCCTCCCACCACAGGGGAAAATCATGCTCATCTATTTCCCTTCTTTCTGTTCACTGAATATTTAGGATGCCTACAGTGTTTCTAGTCCACTTAATTCCTGACTTCAGTTAATTGTAAGGCTCTAGTCATCAAATCTTAATATGCTCAAGACAAAATTAAACTGTGGATGATGTCTCCACAAAATGCCTTTTCTGTCAGTTTTCCTTTGGAAAAGAGGGGTTTAAATCCTAATATTAAAAGCACTTCCCAGATTGTGAAAGGGGAAAAAAACCCCAACAATTAAATCCCCCAGAGACAGAAGCAAATATTATTGTCTGGAAATGTAAAAAAAAAAAAAAAAGTGAGTGATAAAATAGGGCACCATGAATCCCTGAAAGTATTTTGTATAAGGACTTGAACATACTGAAGAAGAAAAGCAGGTATCACAGGGATCCTGACTCTTCCTGTGAATATGAGAAGAGGCCACTTCTTTGCTGCCCCACAGTGAAATGAAGAAGGAAGATGCTGGGATGTGCTGTTGCTAAGTTCTCTCTTGGAAACAAAGCATTTCTATCAAACATGCAACTGACCTCAGGTTTACATAGAAGTGTCTGAATTACTTTTGCTGTCTTCAAAATGTTGTGGTGTCAGAAAAGAGCACGTTACTAAAATTGTAAATAGAAAATGTAAATAGAAAGTGCTGTTACTTTAAAATAAATCAAACGGTTTTAAATTAAAACTGGAGTTCAGTTCTTCATTGTTTCTTCTGCAGGTAATCATTTAAATTCCCAACATATTTTCATGTATCTCCAGGAAATACTTTATTTAGTTTGAATAGGTTAGGGAGTTACTGGTATGAAACTTATGGAGATGCTTATGGCTTCTTTCTCTGAATTAGTATGGATAAATACACTCCAAGTGACATAAAAGTCTTCTCAGGTTTCTCCTGAGACAGGTGAGCTCATGTAGCAAGTAATAGAGAAATTTCATTTATATTTGTATGCAGTTAAGCACAGCTCCATGCAGAGGCTCAGGCTTCTGTTTCTGTGATCCTTTGTGTATGTCTCCTGTGCACTCCTCTACTGCATCCAGGGGGGAACCCACTAACATGATCCATGTTTGATGTGGTTGCTTCTCTATCAATGTTAATTCTTTGTTGTGTCCTATGCTTCATGATAATAGTTATTAATGTTCTCCAAGACCCCAGATATTTGTACTCGCTGTTTTTCTATTGTACTTAAAAGCAATATAACTCATTATGATATTTTAAATATTAATAGTAGTATTAATATTATTAAAAGAATGAAAATGCATGTCTGCTTGAGAATTTATTTATTTGGAAAAAAAATACCTGGTTTTGCTGGAGCTTGTTGGATGCCTGCACCTACAGTAAAATACCAAAATGCAATCTTCTGATTCTTCCCTCCAGAGTCCAAAAAACAGAGCAAGACTCAGTTATTTCAACCACACTGAGGAATCATGTTGAGCTGTACCAAGACAAAATAATTTTGTGCTCATAGGAATTATGAGCCAGGCCTACAGTACATATCTCTTTGCTCCCTAGACAGATGAGAGCAGTTCAGAGGTGCTGATTTCATGATATCAGTCAAAACAGAGTCCTCACACTAAGAGTTACACAAGCACCAGTAAGGTGTCAAGGATTGCCCATACCAATGACTCTCTTCTCCCTCTTCATCACATGCAACACCTAAACAGAGAGAGTTAAAATCATGGAAAAATATTGGGAGAGTGGGAGGGCATTTCAACTCCTTTAAACTTTAAAAAAATCTTATTGAAAACTTGAGTTCCAAGCAGATCTATGTCAAAGCAGGCACTAATTATTAAATATATACCATGTATATTGTACCAGATGGAGCTCTGTATGTATGAACCAATTTTTTCTTGGGCTATGTTCAAAAGTGGAGAGGTAAGTGACTAGAGGAAACTGCAGAACACTCAGACCAAATATAAAAAAAGAACTAAGATATATAGAATCAATTAATACTTTTTGGGTTTTCTACCGTCAAGCAAGTAGTGTCCAAACACAAACGTCTAAAAGGGGACAAAGATTTGGACATGTGAAAATTACAGCTGGTTCTAAATATTTCCCACATGTACTACCCATAAATGTATTCTTCCAAATTATATACAGGAAGTAAGTTTTTGTGACCATGTGAAGTACAAGAGGTGTCCTTTCTCATCATAAAGGAGCTTCAAAAGAACTCTGCTTACTTTTCTGCTGCTCAAAAATTAAAATTTTTGCATTTTATGCTTTTTTGGAAAGATCAAATTCAAGCCTGGTTATAAAAGGAAGAAGAATTGTATAAGTTCAATAATCATCTTATTTTATATTCCTTAAAATGGCATAAAATCTTGCATCCTGCACATTTTAAATCTAAATGTTAATGGAGGTGCACTGAAAACATTCCCTCAGAAATCACCATGTATAAAACACCATTTAAACAATTCCAAAATATTGTATTAGAACATTTTAAACATCTTTTTAGGATAATAGGATGATTCAAATAGCTGTCACTGAAGTAAATATAAATCATAGCTTGACTAATCATAAACAAGCGTTGATGTAAAAAAATAAAATTACTTTTTTTTCTAAGTGAATCTTCCAATGCAGTGCTGGGATTTCTTTTTAATTCTGCAGTGAGAGGAGTGCTGGTGGCTTTATCTTTCATTCAAAGCTGAATGGAATCTAAAGGTTATCTGGAACATTCAGGCTTTAAAGGGGCTTATATTTTCCAAATATTTTATTTAGACAAAGACCATGCTTTTCCTGAGTCACAACAGCTGACATGTTGTATTCTAAAGGCACTTCACATTTATAAGGTGACCTTCCAAACAGACGCTTGAAATCTGCATAGGTAAGAGTCCACCTGGAGGAGAATTTTGTTTCCTTGGGTTTCTTGTTTTCCAGAACAAGAATGTATCTCTTCTCTCTGCTTTTATTTCCTGATTTGTGACTTGATCCCTTGTTAACAGCTGTTTTAAACATTCCCTGCCCAGTAACAGATGTGTGTTTATGTCACTGTCAGTGCTGATGTGTGTGTGCGCACAGAGGGGAAGATGGAGGAGAAAGCAGTGAGGGGATAAAACCAGGATATAACATTATAAAACTTTTACAGTTAAAGGCTCAACAGAATTTCCATTTCAAGCCCCTTCCACCCAGAAGAGCTTCTCTTCTCCTGCCTGCAATGTGATGGATTGTTATAAGCCCATGATTTACTCACAAGGTAGTATTTACTGCCTTCCACAGAAAACAGGGGAAATTCAGATGATGGAGTCATCTTATTTCTAACAGTCTCATGTGTAAGAAAGGAGAACTAGCTAAGAAACTCTGTATAGCAGCAGCCCCCATGCCTTCAGCTGAGAATTACTAATTTGCACATCAGTATTGACTTGAAAGTCAGTTCACAAGCAGATTTATTACAGGATGTAATCAAACTCTCACTCAGCTGCACGTTCCACTGGTGACATGACATAATCCATTTTCTGTGCGTTAGCAGCAGAGCAAGCTCTTTCTAGTGCTGAAATGTCAACTGTGCAGCCTGACACATGTTTTGATTGAGTTTGGACATCCTGTTGGGCCACCAGAGAAACTGACTTTTAAAGCGGCGCTTATGAGGAGCCTTTGCTACATTTATCTTTGCTACTGTTCCTTTGTTCTGCTCACACAGCACGCTGCAAAGTGAATTTATTTATCTCAGTTCATAAAGGAAAGCCAACCAAACATATTTCTGTGTAAAATTTAAAAATAAAATCCATAATTAGATAAGAATCAAATTAAAACCTGACAAAGGATGTTCTGCAGCTCGTTCCATTAGACACCACAAAGGAGCAGAACAGCAGGACAGATCAGAGAAAGATAAAACATGAAGGGACTTGGGAAGAGTAACTGAACAGAGAGAACTGATTATGAGATGAGACAACAAATTGCAGTGGAATAGAAGGACAAGGATTTGGAAGACATAAAAAGGAAAAAGAAAGACTGAATGGAGACTGGTATTGTTCAAGATACAAAGCTGTAAAAAAAGGTGGGGAGGAACATTTTGAGTTCTTGCAGTGACAGTTCTGGCCATCTGATTTCCTAAAAAGACAAAATAAGAGTGGAGGGTGTGATCTACTTGTTAAATCTTAACTATTGTTATGGCTTACTTTGCAAGGGTAACTGTAAATGGCTGAGAATTATGAACATATATTTAATTTTATACATTGCATGTTGTTGCAGTGTAATTTTTCATTAGAAATTTGCATTTGTGTATTTATGTTATTCTGGATTAAGATGCAATCAATTTTCCTTTCCTTTTTCCATGTAGAGACCTTTCAATTATAAAATAATCATCAACAGGAGTTCTATCACAACAAAAATATCTTAAGGGATTCAACATTCAGAACAACACACCTTTCCATGATGTGCAGCAAAAGATTTTGCACCATATTCAAAGGAGATGCAGGAGGAATTTGTAGCAGAATTGGACATTCTAGCTTGCAGTCTATAAAAACTGGGACAAAGTTTGTCAGGGTCTCTTTCACAAGCCTGTTAGAGTCTTGTTTAGTTTTGGAAAGCCTTTGGGAAGGTTAGCATCTACACTAAGGGGACTCCACAGAACTCTTCTTTTTGCTCTTTGTTTGTATTCCTGAATTCTTTGTTTGTATTCCTGAATTGTCTTTACAATAATTCAGTGGATTTCGAATAAATCTTCTTACTAAATACCCATAACCCGTGAATGCTGCAGCAGGTCAGGCTGGTTTCTGTGGTCATTGACACATGGACACAACTGCCATCATCCCAAAGCAGAGCTAAGCTTAAACACAATCATCTCTGCTGTTACAAGACTTGCATTGGTAGCTCCGTGACCTAGGGCTGTGTTTGGTTATCATACACAACACCTGTTCTTGTGGTACAGGAAAAGAATTTCATCTTCTTTCATGGTGATGTCCTTCATTGTATGTCTAAGCATAGTGATTTTCATCCTCAGACAGATATCCAGCCTCTTGCAAGGAGACAGAATTTAACCAAGTGTGTCACTGAGTCTGGCAACACAGACTGAAAGCTCAAATATTTATGATGAACAACTCTTATTTGAATGCTTAGATATATTAACCTACTCCAAGGTACTCCAGGAATGAAGAGATATTCATAAATTCGTAATCCATTCCAAGGATTCTTCCTGTAATTCAAATAAAGAAATCTTTTATCATTTACATTTGTAATGGTTACAAGCAACTGATCAAAAGATCAAGAAGTGGTTGGTGTTGGACAGGACCTTGAATGTCATCTTGTTCCAATGCCCCTTCCACGGGCAGGGACACCTTCCTCTAGACCAGGCTGCTCAGAGCCTGATCCAAACTGAACCACACTGACTCCCTTGAAGAAGTTTACAAGTTATCCTGAGTGCTGAGGAGGTGCTTCCTTAGAATCCCACAGCACAATCCAGTGCCCTCAGAAATCCTGCTCAGCAAAGGAGGCTATGAAAGAACACTGCCACTGCCTCTTGTTTTCATACAATTACGCAGTGAAAATGAACTTTTAGTTCTCTGTAGGTGTATTGACAGAACTTGTTTTGGTTTTAAGCAAACAAGCCGGATGCCCAGATATACTAGGATAAGAGTTTTTTGCCTATGTTTTAATAAATTAAGGGTTTGATTCTATTTTTTAACTAGTCAAATAAGAGTAAAACTGGCGGCTTGGAAAAAATGCTAATGCATAACAAAATTTGGGCTGTATCCCAAGTGACTAAATCCTATCTAATTAATGCTAGTATAAATCCAGTGGAATTATATGGAAATAAAATTACTTACACATTCTTTCTTTGGCCTAATGGACTGCAACATTCAGTCCACATTGTTTAATGTAATAGAATTTACTTTTGATATGCAAAATATTACAACTGCCAGGACTCTCCTGCAGGAAGAAAGGAAGAATCTGAATAGCTGCCAACAATGAACTCTGAATGCAGTACATTTTCATCACATAGTCTCAACAAACACTTCTTCCATTAACTTTACTCCTCAATGAGAATAAATCTTTCTCACAATTCATTCATTTGGAGCAAGCTTAATGATATTTAATGGGAAGCTCGAACTATTTGTGTCATGGTATATTTTTTGCAAATATTTTTTGTTAAAAAAGAAACAGGTGAATATATTTTGAATTTCAGCACTGATTGTGCCTGTCTGTTGAAGCACAAACTTGCTTCTTGAGCAGGCCATTTCTGCATGATCCATGACACATAAAAATAACATAAGCTTGAAAGACATTATGTCAGTAGCAAAAAAAAAAAAAAAAATCATTATTCAAGGCCATATAGATGTGACAGAACTGATAATATTGTAATTTTTCCCACACAAAACAACAAAAAACCCACAACCATTCAGATATGTGCAAAGATTTCACTATGCTGTTTCTAAAATTCACATGGACGACACTTAAACGTAAAAGATAATGAAACCAGTACCTAAGGATTGCACATATATTCAGATTAAAATCTATGTTCTACAGCCAAGCTTGCTATTTTACCATTTTAATGATTCAATCATGTGTAATGAACTAATTTGCTACAACATCTCATTGAATTCCTTGCTGATGCATCTCTGCTGTTGCCCTTTTCTTGCCCTCAAAGAATTCTTATTACAGATTAGGAAAACAAATAAAAATACACCCCCAGAATAAACTAGGAAAAGTTATTTCTTTGTGATTGTGTCCTGAAATCACCATCATCCACCCCTTAGAGAAGTCCAGAGATGTATGTGGAACTTTGCATCAGCTCCCTTGCTCCAGACTAACACATTCCAGTGATCAGAGCAGCGTTCCCAGCAGGAAGGGCATTTTTAAACTGTGGTTGATGTGAAATCTTGGTCATGAGAAAGACTCTCAGAAGCTCAAGGTTTCCAAGGGGGCTTGACAGGGAAACTGCCTGCACAGAACCAGAGCTGCTACAGCAGCCAGAGCAGCAGATAACAAACAGGCCAAGGGTTTACAAGTAGGGAAGCGTGTCAGTGAAGCTAACAGAACTGCATTACTGCTTGGATAAAACACCTTCCATTGTACAAAAAGTCGGGTTGATTGTACTAGGTGCTAATAAAAATGGAAAACTATATGCTGAGGCATCCTTGAAGGCTTTTTTCCTCCCCAAACATTCTGCCTTTGGTCAATAGGATCTGTTCTTCTCCTGCTGATGCTCTAGATAATCTCCCTGTGTGTCGAGTTTGTGACGGTCCCCAGGACAAGGTGAGAGATGAGTGAATCTGACTCCAGGTTCTTAGAAGGTTAATTTATTATTTTATGGTATTGTATTATATTAAAGAATGCTATACTTAAACTATACTAAAGAAAAAGAAAGGATACAGACAGAAGGCTGAACAAGAATGAATAATAAAAACTCGTGACTCCTCAGAGCCTCGACACAGCTGGCTGTGATTGACCATTAAGTTAAAACAATTCACTTGTTTGATAAACAATCTCCAGACCACATTCCAGAGCAAAAAACACAGGAGAAGAAATCCTGGAGAAGGGATTTTTCCAGAAAATATGGCAGTGACACCTGTGCAAACCAAGCGATGAAGGTGTTAAAGTAAGACCTGACTGCTGTGCATTTCCACAGCTCAAAAAATAAAGTGGGTTTCCATTAATGAGAATTTTCCATTTATATGAAAAAAACATAAACACTAAAGAAAAAGAGCTGATTAGATTTCATGACAGACAAGGTGAGAAAATTGATAACACCATGAAGCAGTTATATACCCAATTAATGAAATTAACATCCCCTCAGATAACACTCTTTTGTCATGTGAATTATGAGCAGTCTCTTCACGTCTATTTTGCTGAAAATAAATTGGTTTTGTGAGGCTTGAAGGTCTAGAGATTTACTATAAAGGTGATCACCACCACACTGATTACTTTACTGAACATTAACTATGGGAAGTAATCTTGCAGCTAGTAAGATGCTCTAGCAAGTGCCCAAAGTAGATTCCTATGCAAAATATGTGGTTGCAGATAAGTCAAATGAGTAATTGTAAATGGAGAAGTAACCACCCAGAAAAGATTAAAATAAAATTAAAATTAATAAATAAAATTAATAAATAATCACAACTTATTTTTATCCCTCTGCACCTCCCTCATGAGCAGAGCATGGTTTATTTAGCTGCAAGTGTGATCTATCTTGTCATTGAGTACCAAAAACAAAGAGTGTATTAGTAATAGGGGCAGTGATGCTCTGAATGGGGATACAGGTGTGGAAGAAGAAGGAAGGAGGTTTTCATTAGGATGCCAAGATACCTGGTGAAGACGCCTGGGCACCCTGTGTGTGCTTTGTTCTTAGACAAGAGCTCACTGGTTTTGGAGCTTTATATGGCTCTCTCCTCCACAGTGCACAAAGGATTAGTGGGTACTTCTTTTATTAAATACACAAAACCAATCTAAAAATTAGGATACTTGATTTTACTGGCCACTGCACAAATACAGAGCTGGGACAGTCTCTGTGCTAAAGGGATTACTTGAAAAATACATTAAATAAAGATTACTGTGTCCTTTTTATTTAAGAAGGTGGAGGAGTTCAGTTCTTTCAGTCGTAAAAAAAGGAAATAGAGGATCACAGGTTTAACCCCAGATGCCTTGAATATTGCTCTCCTCATTTTTATTGCCAGTATTTTTCATTATGTTTGTGGAGGTTATGTGTTCATGAGCCTTCCTCTCACCACAGCATCCTCACTGCCAGGGACTCGCAACTCAATTTTATGCAGAAATTTACAGAAAATAATGCCTTGTGTGTAAAAAAAAAAAAAAACACTGAAAGCTTAAAAACAAAAAACCAAAAAACTCTTTTTCTCTCCAGATATATTTTTCGTAGACTGCCCAGTCATACATATTTCCATATGTGTTAAAAATAACACATATGTGTGTTAAAAATAAAAAGCATATGAGTCACCACATGGCATTTCTGCACAAAAGGTGCACCAGGGAAAGGCAGGTCAAGGATTACCACTGTAATGCTGAAAATGGACTGAAAGCAAAACTGAAGTATTTGTTACAAAGCTGCACCCTTGGCTCTGTGGACATGGGAGCAGCACACCAGGGGCTATTTCTATACATGAAACCTTACAGGAAGCAAAAACTATGCATATGACATTCCTCAAGATAACTATGAAGAGGAAGAAGTGACCAGAGGGTCTGGCCTTTAGCCATGTACATGAAAAACTAGGTGGGGGTGACATTCCTCACAGGAAAAGAAAGATGCTATGTTACTGAACTTTTGTATCTAAAACATGAGTGAATTAAAATTCTAAATCTCACATATCATCCACATAAAAACATGCCTTTACCAGGCAGATGAAATCTAAGCCTTTAAAAATAAAAAAAACCAGTAAGGGTAAAATCTTCAGCTGAGTTGAAGAAAATAAATACACTAGCAGGCAGTCAGAAATTTTAACTCTGCCTAAAGACAAAGGTCTGAAAAAATAAGCTTTTACAAGAAAAGGATCTCCTTCCTCTCTTGCACCAATGCTGCCTGCATTAGAAGAAAATGAAGTGAAAACAGCATTCACTGTCAGGGAAGGCACCAATGTGTCATCGTCTAGCTCAGCAGGGATTAATTTATCCAACTTACTCCGTGATGATAAAAAATTTGGAAGCTGCAGATGCTAAAACGCAGAGTTATGATGCTGTCACCGTAGAGAAGTAAACATTTAAATCTCTGGATGCTCAAAGGAAAGCTACAGAGCAGTGTCCTGGTTGTAATGTGGGACACTCGGCGGCGTGAGCGGCGCCGCGGCTGCTCGTGCCTGCCTGGGTGCTGTGATCAGGTGTGGAACACCCACAGGAAGGTGAACCTACGCACTCAAACACCTGTGATTGTCTCAGCACCCCTGTGGGGCAGGGGAAGAAGGCAGTCTGTGGAGCACTGGGTCTCAGGAAGGTGAGACAGCTTTTCCTTTGGGAGGTGAAGAGCCTCCCAGTGCGCAAATGGAACATGGCCCTTCTGCCACAGCAAATCTCCGGAGAGGGGAGAAGGGAAGCAGGGTACAAAATGCTCTGTACCCTGACTGCAAAAGGAGGATTTTATTAAAGCTCTTAATGGTCTGCAAAAGAAATACAATGATGCAGAGAAGCCTCTTTCGATTCAGAAAGGAAGGACATGCGACGCTTAAGAGAATGTAGGATTTATGTAACCCACCACCACTAAAGAGGCAATTTTGAGGCAATTTTGCTTCTGCAGGTTGGCTAATGTGTTTGGTGCTTTCTTATAGAAAAGAAAAGCAAATACACCCCCCAAAGAACAGACTAGGTGGAGATAGGTGGAAGAAATTTCAAGTACTGACAATTTCAAGAAATTACATGGGAGTTTCCCTAATGCCCACTCCAGTGTAAAACTTTTTCTTCAACTAGTGAGCAATATATTTTAAACATTTCTTCCACGAGTTTGTAAGCCCAAAATAGACAAGACACAGCTGTACTGCTGTGAATTATAATGTTGTCCTTATCCACTTGAATTAACACAACACCCCTCCAAAGCAACTTGCACTTCACATAGCTTCAACAGCAGCAAAGCAAATAAGGAGAGCACTACTGATTGCAGCCAATGTGTGAGAAAAAACATGTGCCCACTACCCAATTTCTGATTGAGAACATGTAGAACAAACACAATGAAGCTGAAGAAACCAAATTACATTAGAAAAGTACAGTTTTTGTGTGACTGCATGCAAAATAAACATGTGAGAAAAATTATCCGGGGGAGTAATAGTAATAGCAGTGCCTTCAGTCTGGCTGTATAGACCTTTTATCTTTGCAGAAACACAGGAACTTGCTCACTGCATTCCTTCCAGTGTGTCTGTGCTGTCACCATCACCACCAGCTATTCAGATAGCCAGAATCTTCAAACTTTTCGTGTTTTCTAAGACCTCCTCTTTTAAAATGTGATATAGAGAAAGAACAAGTGAAAAAGAGACTGTTCAAGTTGAACAGGAAACACCTTTGCATTTCATGGAGTAAAGTCTAGATTAAATCCTGGTGCTTGACAGTCTAAAAAAAGGCCTAGAAGAATTTTGAGTGTCTGAGCTCGCACTGCTTGTAAATTTGCATAGTATATTCACTGCAAGCTTAGAGATAACAGAAACCAAATGTGTTTTATGTCTGGAGTCAAAATGAATTATGGACTGATAAGAAATAAGCATTTTTAAAAGAAGAGAAAATACACAATCATGTTATTCATAGATTACAAAGGATAGTCCGCAGTATCTGTAGGACGACAGAACAACAACTGTTTACAGTTCTGACTTTTGCACCAGCCTGTCCATACTGATGTGGGGCAGGCAGTGACACGTGCACAGCACGAGGTGGTTCCACTGCTCTGGTTCACCTCAGAGTACCACACAGCTGCTGTAGCTATGGGACCATGAATTGCCAGGTAAAAGGGAAGAACAAAACATTTCTACTTAACAAGCAGAACCATTAGAACCATTAACACCAGTGTCTGATGCAAAGATCTTTCCCACTTTCAGGAGTATTTTAAAAATCACATTTAGAACAGACAAAATGCTGTGCAATGGGACTTCTGTCAGCCAGAACATTCAGATGGGTCTGTCTAGAGGGAACCAAACCCAAAGAATTTTATAAACAGCTTTCTGATTCTGAGGTCTTTGCTCTCTGGTGTGCTTTCAGCCAATTCATTGGCTTCTGATTTGCAGCAAACTCTGTACTCTCCCCTCTTCATCTTTAGAAATTTCTCTCTCCTGCCCTTCAGAGACCTCAAGTTCCTTTCACTCTTAGCCCTAGAATCTGTCTATCTCCAACCAGGCCCTATCCTCCTGTAGAAGGCTTCTGAGAAAACACCCACTGTTTGACTGTCACTGTTCATCACAAATAATTTTAAAACTAAAGTATTCTGGCTCCGAACCAAAGGGAATGAAAGAAGTTTCCCATGAAATGTTGTCATTTTGGGTAGAAAACATTCCTGCATCAGAAATCCAGTTTAGCACCAGGAGGTTTGATGGACACATTCTGACAAATTCTCATAAGAGAGAGTGTCTTCAGAAGAGAAAATTTCTGTTTTAAGTGAGGTTACTCATTTTACTTGACATTACTAGAGCTGCTTTGGAAAAACAGTATGTCCATCTTTAATGCTAACACATAGGAGGAAATTTGCATTGCACATGAATATTCTTTTCAAGTTTCACAACTACCCAAAAGCAGAGAAGTTAAATGCAACTCAGCTAAACAAGTTGCAAACCATAAGCATGAAGACCGTAAATGAAAAAGGGAAGAATATTGATTTAACCAGGTACTTATCCAACAGTTTAGTGTGAATTGTTCACTGCAATTGTAGAGCACAACTCAAGGCAGCTCATTTATTATCCCAGGATCCTGAGGCACAATTTCACCCCTATTAAATAAAAGGAAAAGTCTGAATTTTAAGGCATAGATTCATTTTATTGACTCCAGGGCAGACACCTCTGATTTGGGTCATTATGAAGAAGACAACATAGAAGTTACAATCCCAGGAGGAAGAAAGAAGATGGAGTGGCTGAGTGCTGATCCCTCCTTGTGAATTGCCATTATCCTTCATCCAGCAACTTGTTCAGGCACAAGCAGTCCAAGGAAGAGGGAGATAAAGCTTGACCCTCCTGAAGTCTCTGTTCTCATCTCTAGGCTGGGGACTCCTGTTCCTTTGCCTTGGTTTCAGTGGGGATAGAGTTAATTTCCTTTACATTCTCTGGTATGGTGCTATATTTTTTATTTGTGACCAAAGCAGAGTTGATAACACACTGGTGTTTTAGCTGTTGCTGAGCAGCATTTGCACAGCACCAAGGCATTTTCTGCTTCTAAGACTGCCCTGACAGTGAGGAGGGAGTGCACAAGAAATTGGGAGAGGACACAGAGGGAACAGCTGACCCAAACTGGCCAAAGGGATGTCCTATGCTACATAATCTTTTGCTCAGAAATAAAAGCTGTCAGGAAGAAGGAGGAATGGCCATATCTGAACTTATGGTGTTTGTCTTCCCAAGTCACTTATACACAAGGGAGTCCCACTTTTCTGCCAGTTTTTCTGGCTGCCATTTGAAAGTAGTGAATTAATTCCTTATTTTGCTTTGCTTATGCGTGCAGCTTTGCTTTACCAATTAAACTGCCTTTATCTCAACCTTCTAATTTCTCACTTTTGCCCTTCAGAATCTCTTCTCTGCTGAGTGGCTGTGGGGGACTTAGCTGCCTACTGGGGTTAAACGGGAGCATCCTTCAAGCTTGTTTATCCTTAGGGTTCAGAAATTTCCCGGCAACGGCAAGCAGAGAGTACCTGATTATTTCAGCCTTCTTACTTGTTTGCTGTCTTGGGAAGACAGGCTACTTATATTGATAATGTCATGCTCAGGAAAATGTAAGTCTTTTTTCCTGGAAAAAGCTTCAATGTCTAGGCTGAAATATGAAAGTTGGGTTTATGCTGCCATCATCAACTTTTTTATATCAAAGGGAGGATACACAGTTAGTTGTTGAACCCTAACAAGGCAAATTTTGTGAGCAAATCTCTGTACTCTTTAGGAGCAGATGCAACATTACACTGCAGTGAATACTCTAAGTCAGACAGGTGGAATCCTTTTGTGATCCAGGGCTTTCTAGAAAGGACTGGACATGATGAGTTCATGTGGCTGCCCTATGTGGGTCATTCACCCATCAGCTTGAATCAGATTTGGTATTACATAGGAGTTAAATACCAAAGTGGCAATGTAGACTGCATTCTCTCTGTCACGTAACAAGTGTGAAAATCATAACCCAAGTTCTGGGAGTTATATTTTATAATCAACTGTATGAGTATCTAGTAAAATACCATCCGTGTTTATACTTTATTCCATAAAATATTTTCAATGTAACCAAAATAGAATAAATTCAATTAATAAACACTATTATTCCCATCACTGATAAGAAATAAACATGAAGGTGGATAGAAAGGATAGAATTATAACCTCATCCACTCCTTTATAGTGGAAAATCATGTACCTGCAACTTTGTGATTTTTTTACTGCTGGAAATAAAGTAAAACCATATATCCATACAACCATCTCGAAATTATTCTTTTCAGTTTGAACTAATAACTATTCAATTAAAATCAACTGTGTGAAAGTAAAACCAACTTTAAATGAGAAAACAAAAAAGCACAATTCTAAAAGCCATAAGTAATCTAGGTACTTTCTGTCCTCTGTTCATTCATTAGATCAAAACTAATGACAGTGTTCAGTCTAGGGGCAGTGAGCTGTAAAACAGCACAGCATTAAAGCTCATATAGTTCCTGGCAGGGTGTTTGCTTCCCATGCTGGTGTTCCCCAGGCAGGATTGCCTGGGAAAGATGCAGGAAAGATGCAGCCATGGATCCTTGTGGGCACTCTGTCCTTGGGAGCTTCTCAGTGTTTGGTGTGTCCTGCTCCCTCGAGACACTCAGGCAGAAGGTTCCCTGTGCCACAGCAGGAATGCAAACCAATTACACAGAGCTGGCGACACTGGCCTCAGAGAAACACAGCTCTGTCTGTGAGGAGAGCTGTCACTCAGCTCCTGACAGCAAGGAGGCTTCCTGAGCAATCTACATCTTTCCAGCAATAACAGGAATAGACACACACACACACAAAGTATCTTTGACATTGTATGGTCAAACACAAATACACACACACTACACGTATATATTTAGATACAGATACACATGCATATGTACATCTCTCTTTTTATTCTAAAAATGACAGCCTCTGAAGTCACAGATGCTCTTATCATCTGCATATGGATGTGAAAGGATGGGAATGGGTGGACAATATCTTATGGCAATTTCAGAAGTTTCCCACCTGATTTTCTGTGAAGAATAATACAGTATTTATGAAATGGGTGGAAAGAGTTGTAAAAAACATGGTCTCAGACTGTCTTATTATAGATGGCCACAGGGTGTCTAGACTTTATAAACAATCAATAGTCATGGTGATAAAGAAGTCAGTCAGTTTTTGCTTTGTAACCTTCTTAGACAAGTTCAGAGGGCTGCAGAGTACAGCTCTACTTTGGCCAGTCCTTCCTTGGGAACCATTTCTGGTACAATTACAGAACCACAGATTCAACTATGTTGGAAAAAACTTTGAGATCATCAAGTCCAACCTGTGACCTAATTGACATTGTCAAATAAAGAATTTGCGTCTCCTTCTCCCCCTCCAGCCAAGAGCTTCTCCCTCTGCCTCCAGCAGTGGGTTTTTCATTTAACACTCCAGTGCCTCACCAATGATAAAAATACCCAAATCACCCAGACCACTGAACAGGCGATGATTTTTTTATCCAGGATGTGACCTTCAAGCTGTTAAATTTACAAAGCAAATTTAAGTTTTCTCTTCCAGGTTTACAATTTCAAATAGCAGGTTGTTATGGTGGTGTGTTCCGCTCAGGAGCACACACACCACTAAGACCAACCAAGGTACCTCATTTGTACCTAAGTATGCTAACCTTACCTTTGATTTTTATGGGATTAAAGCAAATGAGAGGTGCTTAGGTGAACAGGGATGGAGTCAAGTACATACCTAAAATGAGCTGGCCCTTAATCATTTTATAAACTCAGGCTAAATGTGGGAACTTTGAATATATG
Organism: Emberiza elegans; assembly: GCA_024865655.1. Lineage (NCBI taxonomy): Eukaryota > Metazoa > Chordata > Aves > Passeriformes > Fringillidae > Emberiza > Emberiza elegans. Next base: position 300,985 of record JALJVW010000163.1, read on the forward strand.
CATTGTTTCAGAGATACTTCATGGACTGAGAGCTTTCCAGTGTTGTTTTACAAGCTGTAGTAATTCACAACTTTAGCAAAGTTTGTCAGGCTTAGCTCTATAGAAAGTTAATTTGCCTGGGAGATCATAAAAATGCTTCTGATATGCAAAATCCTCTTTCCCTACATCACTATTGCTAATGCAACTTACCACAACCCAGTGGTTTTTTATTTACTTTGCAAAGTGTACTTTTGATCTGGGTAAATTTCACTGTGGTCAAACATCCATATGGGAGCACTTCAGTACCTTTTCTAGCAATAGCTTTAGAAAGCCGTGTCCAGAGTGACTAATGAGCTGCCTCATTAGATGAGGGTACTTCACCTCAGAGTCAAGAGCATCAGCATAGAAATGAGGAAGAAGCTGCTGCTGGTGGTTGTGGTGGTGCTGGGCAGGTCTCCCAGAAAAATAAGCTCCTTTCTGCATTATCAGTCCAGCTTCTTTTTAAACACCATATTCACTGAAGGAAAAACCTGGCAAGGAGGATTTTTCTAATTTTCCTTGTGAGACATTTCAGGTTTTGGTGTCAACATCTACAAAATTCATATTTCATATATGACAAGATTCATATAAAAATGTCATGCAGTAGTTCTTATCATAAACCAAACCCAGACTACATTTAGAGAAAAACATATATAGAAAAATGAGGATTTAGTATTGAATGAATCAAAAAGCTAGCTGAAAGGCACAACTTCAAATTGAACTGGAAGTAACTGGTTTAATTTTTATTCAGCTGAGGTTTTTACCAGTTGCTAAGGTATTGAAAGCCATGAATGTAATCAGTAAGCAAGAACAAAAAAATTAGCAAGTGAATCTGTTTCCAAAGCAAGCAATATAAAACCAACAAAGGAAAAGCCCAGGTAAACAGTTGTTGAAGACATTAAATGTATGGATCCTATGGCACTGTTGAGTTGCTTAATTTATGTTTTAAGAGGAATGCAAGTATAAGTATATTTTAGCTTCATTTCTGAATTATTGTTATTTTGTGTGCCTTTTATTTCTAACTGCATCATAACAATTTTTGTGTAGATAAATTAGAGTCTGATTAGATATTTCCCTGTCTTGCAGGAAATACATTTAGGTGCCAAAAATTATGAAACGTTTTCCAAGACAGCTTGGTAGGAGACCAAGAACTTCAGTTCTCAGAAATTCTGTGTTTTACTTGCAGGATATCTTTGCAAGTGATGGGAACTCACATATTAAAGGCAATCCTATTTAAAAAAGAATCTTTTCACTGCAACGCTGAAGTAATTTAGACTAAGAACCATTTTTAAAACCCAAACACTGTCTGAATTTATCCAATGATCCATAAATAATCCCACTGCACTTAGAAAAATCAAGAGAGAAAGAGAATGGGAGGAGGAAGCTTGAATGCATTCTTAGCTGAAATCAATGTCTGAGAAAAACACAAACCAATATTCAAAGGGTCATGAGCTAAGTATACAAAAATTTACAGACTAGTTACAATAATTGTGCCAAAATCAGCAACAGCTAAGAAATTACATAATAAAACAAACACAACTAAAGAAGACACACATTTTAAAGGCCCTATCTATCATCACTTTATCTTCCTTGTTTTATGATCTGTTTCTAATGTTCCTCATTACTTGTTCACCAAAAATATATCCTTTCCTTTTTTGGTATTGTTAGCTTTCTGGGGAAGAAATGACAATTCTTTGTACCCATGAAGTCTTTTCCAGATGATGTTACCTACTACAAAATTAACACACAACTTAAGAAAAGGGAAAAAAATGACAGTTTTGCTCCAATCATGTCTCACCACTGGTGTGTCAACTATTCTTGCAGAGGGGGAGTTCTAGGAGCTTTGTAAAATGAAAGGATTTATGCAGAAAAGCATTTATTTACTTTGACATTCCTAAGAAGCAGCCTTTTGTTGTCCATCCAACATAAGATTCAGGCAGAGTTTCTCTGGTCATCTTACCAAAATTGGGTTTAGATCAAGATTTCTTCATACAAGGCGACACCTGAAACTGTGGTATGTTGTGACAATGAGACAGTGTGTGAAACCCCTTTGGGGCCCCCAGCATGGGAGACCCATAATAAAGTTCTTTGTGCCAGAAGTGAGAGATGAACAGGACTCTTTTCAGTCTTCAGGTTGCTGTTTATTTTTATCTTATCAAAAGTTCTGCACATCATCTACATCAGATTTAGTGCACAAGGAGAAAACAGCAAAAGGGTCACAAGATGTACAGTTTCAAGTTCTTTTAAAGCCATTTCATCCAATTCATTCCTAAAATGTACTTTATTTCTACTTACCTACCAATACCTATCCATTTGTCTACCATGCAACATCTGCATTGTAACTCTCCTCAACCAATCACTTTGTGCCACCAACACAGCAGAAAATGGAGTAGATGAAGAAAGAAGAAGAAAGAAGACAGAAGAAAGAAGAAGAAGAAGAAGAAGAAGAAGAAGAAAAAAAAAAGGAAGAAGAAAAAGAAAAAGAAGAAAGAAGAAGAAAGAAGAAGAAAGAAAAAAAGAAGAAAAGGAAGAAAGAAGAAGAAGAAGAAGAAATAGAAGATCAGGCAATGCCCAAAATCCTCCATCTTTTCTCCTATCCACCTCCATACTTAAAACCCAAACTCTAAATTTTTCACCCTGTGATAAACTACACTACTATGCATTTCACACACTTACAGATTCTAATTTTTCCCAAAGTCTTGGAAGCTTTCTCCATGGACAAAGGTTAGCATCAGTGTTTTCCTGGGAATCAGGACTTGTCAGGACAGGCAGGGGAATATTCCCTGTGCCCTGCCCAAGACACCACTACCTAGACTATGAAGCTAGTGCTTCCTGTGTAAACCCATTTCCCATCTATCCAGGGGCACTGCAGGGAAGGCAGTGGCAGCAGATATCCCCAAAGCCATGTCAAGTGCTGCGAGTACAGCTCGTTATCACACAGCAGTACCACACGCCCCAACACACATTTCTATTCCCACTGCGATTTTAAATGCCTCCTTACAAATAAGCTTCTCAGAGGATTAATAGTCAGATTTTACTGCTTTATAGAACAAGTTCAAATGAGGCAGCCTCAAAAGTCCCTGAAAGTCTTGTGCTCTGGCATTTGTTTGTCAGGCAGGACAAGGAAACCTTAGTGGCAGTTCCTGAGTACCAGTGTGGGCATGTTCCTTGTAGTCTGAATAGTGAGGCCAAGAAATCAAAACCTATGGGGATGCTCCAGCCCTCTATCCACTGGTGGGTTTTGTTGACAATGCCTGTTTGCCATTCCCTGGGACATTGGTGCTGCTGGTGGAAGATTGAATCAGAGGGGGATACTGAATTCTGCAAGGTTCAGAGTGCTCACCCTGAAAAGCTCTGAAGAATTTTTCATATTAATATGTCCTGTGAAATCATCTTTGAAAAGTGAAATACATCTTGTTAAACTAAATTTTGACAGCAGGATGATATTCAACACACAGAGTCACCATCTCCTTTTGAGCTTCTCTTTGGGAGACAAAGAGCTTCATTTGTTGCATGTACAGTTATTTGGTCAGGTTACCTCACCATGGGCAGACCTATCATATTAAAACAATTCTTTTGTGCTTCAGTTCATAGATAAATAACATATGTATTTATACAGATACTTGCAAACACTTAAGTGAGTTAGGTGCTCAGCTGTGACTGAAGTTTTGTGTGCTCTGTACATAAAACTAATACCAGGACCCTATGGAGATTCCTAAATTAGAAGTCTTCCAGAATTAAATTTACTGGGCATGTAACTTCTACTTTAAGAATTATATTTTCAAAGCTGTCTATGTAAAGCTGACCAACACAACAAATGACTTGAGAAATGCTGTAAGTGTGTTAGTGCTGCTGATTTATAGCAAAGAAGGCATGTGTAAAAATCAAAGGCTCATTACCATCAGCTTCTTGCCCATTTTTCCCAGATGCCCTATTCAATATACAACAAGTTGGGTCAGGCAAATTCTAATTTACTTGAAGGTATCTTTGGCCTTAGCAGTTTGTGAAAAGACAGTACCTTGCAGGCCTAACACACTGACTTGAGTATTGAAACTGAAGAGATATATTTATATAAATATACAGCATATATATAATATATATTTATATAAATATACCTGTATGGTTATATTCATGCAAATGTTGATTTAAAAGAAGGTAGCAATGATCTTTCCTAACTTTTACTTTCACAAACCATTTAATCAATCAATAAACCTGCCAATCTATATCTGCCTCCATATGGGGAGAGATCAAGACATTTAAGCCAACTAGGAATACACAATTTAGCAGCTGTAGCACTGCAAAACAGCATGTACTCTACAAATTAAAAGAAAACAAGAAAAAAGCATTAGCTAAAGCAAGCAATCTCAGCCTTTTTGCTGGGAGTCTTAATTTAGAAAATCAACTCAGGAAGAATAATTGTTCCCATTCGTTATTTTGCTTGGATGACTTTTACAGAGCTGTTTTTGCCATCAGTTGGCAAATTCAGTGGAAGAAACCAATTACCCTATTATTAAAGCACGTTTGCAGCAAACAATAGATATTCCATATAAGCTGTGCTTATCCAGACATTTTTCCTACCAACTCCTAAGAGCTCTATGCCCTCATCCCAGCAAGCCTTTGTGTAGCTGGGGTTTAATGGCAGGGTGGATCTCCAGCAGAACCTGGCTCTGCTGGCTCCACGTGTACCCCTGGGCTCTGCTCCAGGCCAGGGCAGCCTCTCTGACCGAAACTTGTGACCTTCTCAGCAGGTTTCCTGCACTGCTCACAGTTTCTCTGCAGCTTGGTCCCAGCCTCTCTCACTTCTTCTGCCAGGATTATTTTCTGTCAGCATTCCTGTTCCAGGCTGCCCCTGTTTTCACAGGTGGCAATATAAGAATGTTTGAATGCTTCTTCTGGGCTAATATTTTGCTACTTTTCCCGTTTAATGAGAGTTTGATTTTTATTTCACTTCAGTGTTTAATAAGTTTATAAGAAAAGCTGACTTGGGAATTGACCTGAGTATAATTTTCAAAGTCAAGTATTTAGAATTAAATTAATCTTGTTTAATTTTTGGCATGTGTGAGTCAGCTAAGTTACTCGTGTGCAATCCCTCCACACTTAGTAGAAAAAAAATTAATTATCTTTTGGTCTTGCAGCTTCTTCTTCCACTGGTGGTCAAAGCAGTCAAGATTAAAAGAAACCATGAACATCTAAATAGGGGGTTTTGAAAAATAGGGAGTTAAAATCCAAACATGCAGTGCGTTTGCCTCATTCATCTTGTTTTCCTTGCAAAATCATATACATTTAATTAAACTTTCAATGGAGGTCTTGAAATGCAGGTTGCAGCACAATCTTTATTCCTCTCATTTAAAATGAAAAAGTTTTAGCAGATCAATAACCAATGGATTAATGAGTCACTGATGATAATAATAGCAATTTACATCAGCAGCACCTATTATAAAGAGCAATCACAAAGTATTTGGGAAGAAAATGAACAAACTATTTCTGCTTAAGTGGTGCCAGAAGCCAACTTCCTTTGGAAGGCAGATGAAGAAGGATAGAAAATAATGACCATTAAAGCAAATATTGAGCTACAGTTGCCACACAATTATGTGGAAGACACAGTACATTGTTCATTTCACAAGAATGTGAAAATAGCCTTAAATCAGCTGTCCCAGCATGGCTGTTTACTGCCAGAAACCAGGCTGGGCGCTGAAGTTTGCCAAGTGCTCCAAATGCCACAAAAAAGAGGTGTGTTTGCACACAGTGTGTTCCTAATTTGAAAGGCCCTCACACGGAAGATGTGACCAGTCTGTGAACCAGCCTCCATGTCCTATGTCATGCCAAGCCTCAGTTCAAAAATGAGCCTTGCACCCTTCAGGGATGCTTAGTGAATAGGCACACAGCCTTTCCATAATGGTCTAAAATACCGAGAATTCTTTATATTTCCTATCAGAAGCAGCAAAAAAAAAACGGAGAAAGCAATTAAACACCAGCATGGATTTGAATTTTCTCTTTCTTTATCATCTGATCATTTTTGGATCACCTTAGTAGGTCAGGAGTTTTTCTCTCCGTGAAACTGAAAGTCTCCCTGCTCCATTCTCCACCTCGTTTACGGTATGCAGACCATATTTTTCCTGTGCACTACATCCAGAATTAAGCTACATTCCTTTGTTATGAAAGCACAGTGCTGATATTCTCCATATTTGTATTTCTTCTATTTCTGTCAAGGCAAGTGTCACTATGCTATTTTCTGAAAAATCCCTTCGTCAGGATTTTTCTCCTAGGAAGCTGAGAAGCCTCAGAAAAGAAATGTAAACAATAATTGTCTGATTGCTTGGAACATAGTTTGGAAGTTGCTTACCAACAGGGGCATCTTTGATTGGTTCCATGTGAATTGTTTGTAATTAATGACCAATCCCAGTCCAGCTGTGTCAGACTCTCTGGTCAGTCACAGGTTTTTATTATCATTTTTGTCTAGCCTTCTGATGTATCCTTTCTCCTTCTTTAGTATAGTTTTAGTGTGTCATTTCTTTTAATATGATTTAATATCAAAATATAATAAATCGGCCTTCTGAGAACTTGAAGTCAATTCTCATCTCTCACCTCGTCCTGAGACCCACAACAACCCCGCGACAGGCAACCTTCCAAGTTTTTCAGATCCAATGTATGTATTGACCTCCTCATTCTGTTTTTTTGGTAAATCCCCCAGTTCCAGCACCCTTCAGCTGTGCTATCTCAGCACTGCTATCCCTTCATGCCACGTGAACAGTGAAGATTACCTTGTCACCTTACCTTGTGACCAGCCTGGAAGTGGCACCCCGTGACCCCAGCTGCAGGGAGCTGACAATTGGAACCCTGATAAACTCAGTAACACAGCAGTTCTGTGAATGCAGGTGGTATTCCCAAGATTCATTTAAATATCTTTCACACATAAATAAGCATTAGTCATCACTGCTCATTATAATTGTGAATGTATTCAAGATGCTAAGTTTGGTAACAAGTGATGATCAGAAAGGTAATCACCCACCTTGACTGGAAAACATGGATAGTAAATTCATGTAGGTCTCATGTCCTCTGACAGTCATTGAATATATATGGCAGCAATCCTTAAACTAAAATTTGGTTTTAAGTGGCTGAAGGATAAAGGAATGGTTCTCTACATTTTATTTTCCTATTTCCACTGGAAACATGAAATGTTCTTGTTCATAGTTTCACAGGGAATAAGAAATGCAAGTTCACTTTCATCAAGCAAAGATACCGGAAAAGAGACAAACACCGTGCAAAAACAACAAAAAAAATGCTGTGATATGTGTAAATATTTATATGTCTTTCTAGTTTAGGAAAAAATAAAAGCAAACAAACAAAATATTTGCAAGCAAACCTTCCACACCATAGGTTTTTTTTCCAGAAACAGCATGTCTGGCAAACTGTGACCTGCAGTGACCATGAGTTGCATAAAGGTGTGGATGAACTGCAAGCTAACAAACTGTGCTCACTGAAGTTAACAGAAATCTTACCACTGAAAGTAACTAATTTTCACATATCCTTATAATGTAATGCAGTTACATGGAAATGTAAGATACTGAGAACATCTGCATAATTTTGTCTGTAATTCCACAGATCTTCAAGAAAACTGTCTCAGAAAAGATAATCTTTTAAATGTAATCCCTTTGGAATTTCACAGGAGTGATTCTTACCTTCAGAAGGTATTCACTTACCACCACCAAAGACTTAAATACAAAACAATAATGACAAGATGCCCATAAAAAAATAGCTTAAGGCCTATAACGCCACATAAGAAACAACTCTTAATTTCCCCTGTGGTTTTCTGTAATCTTTGACACTACATTTACATTCTGCATAACTCTCCAATGTGTGCTGGAATCCCAGCACAGCAATATAAAAGCAAAACCGTTCCAAGGGGTTATATTAGGATACTAAGTATCTCAAAGACAAGACATGAGCTATTGACAAGTTTCATGAATAATTTTAGTGCATTTTTATTACTTAGTAGTAAAAATATCTGTACAAGATGCAACATCATTATTCTCTTCCCTCTACTTGCAAATGATTTTTTGATATATCTAAAAAATTCCCTTTTCACTTAAAGGTCTAAAATTCACACTTCTAGTTTGAATCTGAAATGTAATTTAAATGCACACTTCTCTGTTAGTGCTGGATGAAAATAAGAAATTTCTTTTTACTCCCTTTCATAACTTAACATTGCTTTAATTTTTAAAAGGCTTTTTTTAAAAAAAGCAAGAATATTTTAGTTAATAATTTAGTACTCACTTCAATTAGAATAGTTATTAAAACCTTCAATGACGTTACAATTAAAAGTTTGAAAATAGTTCTATAATTTCTAGCTTGATACAATTTTCTGCTCTGAGAAGAAAGCTAATGCAAAATCACTTTTATAATCTTGGTACTGTTTCAATATGAGTCTTTAAAACTACCAAGGACAACTCTTACCTGGCAATGTGTTTCAATATATCTGAGGATGCTCTGCATACAATGGGTCCGTTTTTCAGTGGCTGCAAACTGATACAGCCCTATTGCCTGAAGGAAAGGCACTTGCTCGGGATCTTGTTCATGCCACTCAGCAGAGAAGGGACAGCTTGTCAACACAAAAAAAACCTTTGCATAATTTGTATGTTCCATCTTAATATAATTTGCCATGTGGCCAATCGTGTCCAATCACCTCAAAACTGTAAGCCCAGCATCACTGCCTTAGGTAAATCTGAAAACAGGACAGGACCAGATGGAGATGGGAAGCAGGATTTCCCAGGCTCAGCACCCAGGTATGCACATTTTTTCAGGGTAAATGCTGAGAAGTGATGTGATGTTGTTAAGAGGGAAGAGCAGCACTGAACAGACACTTCACAAAAATCTTCTGGATTAGACAAGAAGCCAGGCAGGAGAAAGGCTGACTTTGAGAGCAGCACAGCAGCTCTGACAGCTTTCAAAAAGCTAAGCCCACCACCACTCTGATACAGAGTGAGCTGTGCTGAATATGTCTGAGGTACTCTTACCAAGGCAAGACAAGAATATTTAATGTATATTGCAGTGTTTGAACAGCTGCATGTACTAATCTGATTTTACTAATGTTACTAATAGTAGTAGCTACAATAACATACAAAACACACTCAGTCCCTAAGGTTCATTAAAAGGTTGTCTAGCGCTGCCTTTTAGCCCTTTATACCAGTATATTGTTTTACTTTTAATTTAAATCTGCAAGATTTTGCTTGGCCATTTTGGACTGAAATTTCCCATGTCATTCTGTCTCACACTTCATTTCCTCTTCATTGGGAGGTCTCAGCTAGGATTAACTTAGTTATTCCTAAAAATGAGGCTGGGAAAAATTTTATTCTGAACTTCAGAAGGACTGGATATCTCCCCTGTGCTGAAGTTGGATCACAAAGAGGGCAGGGAAGGAAAGGACTGGTTTTGTACTATGAAGGAGAATTCTCCATTGGCGCCAGGTTATCAGGTGCCCAATACTTTTGAAGGCTAAAATTGTTGACCAGTTTCCTAGACAAAGGTTCTCCAGGCTTAAGCTTTGAGGTATTGAATTGGGACCTCCTCTGAAATTTTGAGTCCAGGCTGCTGCCCGGGGGCAGCAGAAGTGAGCAGAGGAAGACTGTCCTCCTCCATTCCTTCAAATCAGTATGAACTGCAAGACCTGTGATTACTCGCCAGGTCTCAATGCATTCCTCAGCCATGGCTTGAGATGAAACAGATGCAAAAATAGGAAGCAGAGCCAATTTCCTGCCATTCACAGGAAGGAAATCTTTGTGCATGGGATCCATGGGGTCTTTGGCATACTCTGGATTAAAACCCTGTTCTGTACTCACAGTAGAGCTGAGCATGAGGTGGGGGGGATCACCAGCAGCCCCAGTGCCTGACACAGCTCCAGTGCCAGAGGAGGGAAAAGGGAGGAGATGCAAAGGGCAGAGAGAACAGCTGGAACTGATTGGCACCAAAGACAATCAAATGGATAAGGAAGGTGTGAGTGAGGAACAGGGACTGATACTTGACCTTGTCAGGTTGAAAACTGAACAGAGTGGGGAAGGCTTGACCTGGGGTGAATGCAAGGAGCTAGGTCCCAGTAGAAAGGAGACCATGAGAAAATGGAGAGTTCATCACTTCACAGATTTTAAATCTTAAAAGATCATTAAGTGATACAGTTAGATTATAACATTAAATGGACAATCAGGGAATGATTCAGTCAAGGAAGACTGGAGAAGATATCAGAGCAGAAAGCTGGTTGACACTACTTCCATCTCCAGTGTCTGGGAAGTAAGGTCGATAGACTGACAGTGGAGAGGGGGCTGGGAATGGCTGTGTAAGGAGAAGAAGCTTCAGAAAAAGAGAGGGTGGAAGAACAGAAAGAAGGTGAGCATTAAGGTGGAGGGAACAAGGCAGAGGATGTTGTGTCTGGAGTGACCAGAGCAGATGGCACAAGGCTTTGCAGGTCTGGAGCACGTTGCTGAGTGCAGCTGTCCCACCACGCCTTTCCCTGCCTGGGCATGCCTGGAGGAACCATCAGGGAATTGCTGTAGGCCTTTGCCTGTGCACAGGCAGAGGAGGAAACCCCTCTGCTGCCCCTCTGTGCCCACCTGGTGTGCTGGTGCCAAAGCACTCAGTCTTCCTGATGATCAGGTACCGAGCGAGAGCTTCCCCCTGAGATTTCTTTGCAAAGCGCTGTAGAAAACACATTTAGACTGTGGAAATGGAGACACCCAGGAGTTAAGGAAAACCACATTTCAGGTGTACTCTTCCATACTTGTTAAAACAGCATTCCTGTTCTGCAGCCATGAAGGGGACAAATAAATAGTTTGGGATTTCTCCCTTATTCCTTGTAAAATTGTGTTGAAAGAAATGAACAGCAAATTTCAGGAGAAGCAAGGACATTCTCAAGGAAGTCAAATGTTGAATGGAAGAGCTGGCTTTTAGCCCTGCCTGATCCCCACAATGCTAATCAAGTCACTAAACCAACCAGACTTGTCATTATGCTTGATTTTATATGGGTTTAATGCACAGAAACGCTTAACCTTCCCAGATGCAATTGAAGCCTCTGGGTGCTAAGCTTTGAGCAAAAGCTGAAATACAACATGAAATACTCTGCAATATCAATTTCTACAGAGAGACTCATCTGAAAGAAGTGTATAAATTCTTAGCTCAATGCATCTATGTAATAGAAAAATTCAAATAATCTCATGCATATTTTGTGCAAATATAGGGATTGGTTTTTCCTGCAGTTAGATGATGTGGTGATAAACCCTACAGAATTTCACTTTCAGTGCAGTTTGACTGATTTGAAGTAATGGGATATAGAGATATATGGAGAAATGAAGGTATTAAAAAGAAAAAATAAAAAAAGGATTGATGAGGTATTCTTTGCCCTGGGTGGTTCAGGGCACAAGTAGGAAAAAGAGTATGCAGTTAAAATTTGATCAGCATCCAGTCGTAAAAAACAGTTAAGCTTGCACTGTTAACCTCAATTATAACACTTCTTAGTTTCTTAGCTTACAAACTCAGTAACATTTTTTTCTCAGGTGTTCTTAGTTCGTGTTGATTACAATATGTGCAACACTTATGTGTACCTTGTGGAATTTGCCACATCTGGTCTGCCATTGTTGGGTTTTTCTCCTTGAAAATAGAAGTTCTTTTTAAAAAATCTGTTATGTTGCTTCCTTAGTGTCTCTTTACCCTTCCTTAGATGGAAAAACAGACCATGCTTAGCTTAATTCAGCATGGCCCCTAAATTCCAGGGCACATATCTGAACATCAGATAAAAGAACAGTAACTTGGCACTTTTCCATTGTATCTTGAAAAAAAGCCCAAAACAAAATGCTGAAAGCTTAAGCATTTGCAAACCTTTCTGTTCAGCTTTGAAATGAGATTTCCACTTATTTGGTCTGAAGACAGGAATATAAAGCAGTTAAAATCCCTGAAACAATAGTTAACCGTGTGGTTTCCATAAAACACAATGGAAAATGTGAATTTCAGATGCAATATTAAGAGGAGTAGTATTCTTCCCCTGATCAAGCATCTGCTAGACCAAGACCAGGCTGCTCAGAGCCCCATCCAACCTGGCCCTGAGCACTGCCAGGGCTGGGGCATCATCTGGAGTAGGTAAGAATGATTTACAAAAATTTAAACTGTTACAGGATGAGTTTCAAGCTATAGCACTGCAAAAGTGTTTTAGACTTCAGCATGAATGTTCCTCATGCCTTTGCAGAAAACAGCTGCTTGAGGCTTTTTAAGTTTGACCTGACCCAGCATTATCTCCCTCATGGGAAGCCCCTCAGACAGTGGTACTCTGCATAAGCACAAAAGTCTATTTGCATGCACCACTTTTCAGGAGTGCAGGCTTAATTTAAGGACCACAAACACGAAAATGAAGCACCATTTTTTAAAATTTTAACACTTAATTATACACAAAGGAGACACTTGGAGGCAGAGCAATAGGTACATAACACCATAAATAAAACTTCCACATATTTTTTGCCACAAGTCACAAGCACGAATTGAGGTTAGATCCTCTTGCTGGATTTTAGAGAAAGGCTGGAGACTGTTTTGGTAACTGATGAAATCTCTTAAGGAAACGAGAATTTGGTATCTGTAATAAAATCTCTCATTTCACAGCTTCCGTCCAGGGGCTCAGGAAGGAACATCCCATATCTTTAGAACATCTCATATGTTTGGTTTCCTCCATTATAGATTTTTTTCAACTTCTTCAGCTCTGCCAAATGCAGGAGTTTGGAACTGGAGCCCAGTGTCTCTGGGAGCTGCAGACATGAGCTGCAGAGCCCTGCCTGGATGTTTGCCCCATGTCCTGCAGCACACAGGGAAACCAGAGAGCTGCTGGTGCAGCCAGACTTGCTGTGGCTTTCCCGTGGCTGTTCCATGACACAGCTGCCCATTTGGCAGCTGGACCAGCACACAAATTTTAACAGGTTGTGAACTAAACCCAGGGGCAATAGGCTTGCTCTATCATGACAATGCCTTCTAGATTTTTATTTTCTAATGTATAGCTTTATAAATATTAGATTACTGAATGCTTTCTTTCCCAAGCTCCCTACAGATGCTTTTATTTTCTTTATTTTTTGTTGCTGACTGAGACTGTCTTATAAACATATGAAACTTGTCTAATTATGGAATTCATTCCAATTTAATGTCTGGTTTATCATGGACCTATTTATGGATAGGCCAAAAGCTGTTCTGGCAAATTAGCAGGAAATGGGAAAAAGAAATATCAGTATGAGCTTCATAATTGTTGGCACTAACTGTGCCTTACTTATGCTCTACTTTAATGATGTTGTTTTATTTTTCTCAGCAAAAAAGCTGGTATAAGAAGCTTCTAAATTTGTAGAACTATTAAGTTCATGATGAAAATAACATTAAGCTAATGCTCCCTGCTTATTTCAGCAATAGAGTATTGGTGTTATTGCAACATTAACATGTTTTACTAAGTTTATCAAAGAAATAATGGTGACAAAACATCTTTAGTGCCTGTAGAATCTTCTTTGCCATCTTATAATAAACCCAAATTACAGCATCATTCCAGCCTGGAAAGCCCACAGTTCCCTTCTATATTGTAGAAGCATTTTAAAACAGTAATTCAAGCTACCTGTGTCTTTTAAATAATGGGTGAATTATTTTTCTTCCATGAGACATTTAGAATGCAGTTCTTATCTCTCATTTACAACTGTGTTGGGTAAAAGCAATTAGGAATGGCAAACCTACCAGGGGCTAGATAATTTAGCATTGTCTTGCCAGCTGTGGCCAGAACTTGGCCACACACTTTCTGTGGGCTCCCATCAAGATGAAAAATCTTATCCATTTTCTGTTGCATTAATATTAATGTTCACTCTTGTTTAGAAGTGGCTGTGTTTTGCTGAATTTTCTGTTGTGTCCACAATGCAGACTAATTGTGCTCAGCTGCACTCTCCCTGGTTGCTGCCAGCCTGCATGCAGGGGTTTGCATTTCATGCAGGGCAGACGGCAGAGATGTGGGGGGACCTGTGCCGTGCTGTCAGCCTGCAGCCATGGCAGGAACCCAGAGCTGGCACCTGCAGAGCTGTCCCAGGATCTGCCCTCTGGATGAGGCCTGCATGGACATTCTGAACAGATCTGAAAGTCAGAAAAAGAAAAAATAAAAAAATCACTAGCTCAAGACGAGAAACTTCAAAATGGTAAATAAATAAATGGACCAGTCTCAAAGCACACGTGGTTAGCTCTCTGCTTGAGGTATTTTGCCCTATAGATTCAGAGGGGGGAAGCTGCCTTTATACAGTATTTAAATGGCTTCCTTTGCTTTTCAGGTGGAAGCTGGCTGCAATGTACAACGTCTTTAGGGAAGGAAGAGTCATTCCCTGATGGCTGGCCAAGAAAAAGTGAAGACAGCAGCTGCAGAGGCAGCTGGAGTTACCACCCTCACAGATGGAGCGAAAGTGCTGGGCTGTAGCTGAAACAGGAGGGAATGAATGAAGCCAGAAGGAAGGTAAAAATAGGGAAATAGCAAACCAGATAATGTGTCTTAATAAGATCTGAAGGTTTTCTGCACAGGTTTTATTCCTGTGTAAAACAGCCTGGAAGAACTCTAGGCTCTTAAAAAAGGCTGTATGCACCACTGCTGGATAATACTCTTTTCCTGGCCCAGAGATGGGGAAACTGAGAGGTGTTTTAAAAACTTTTATTCCATTTTCAGTCTCATGAGAAGGGTGAGACAATACAGATGCTATAATTTACACCATCACAATCAGAAGCCAACCATTTCCAAATTATAATACTCAATAAGCACTTCTTGTCCTATCATCTTTTTGCCACACTATGTTGTAGATGCCTTAAAGCCAATCATCTAAAACTACCCCTCGTGGGTCCTACTACAATGCATCTTTCATAGTTTAATTTTTCTAAAGTATTTAGTCTTATTTGCAAGGCCATCCTTTGAAACTTTTTTCCAGCCCCATTTCTGTCTCAACAAAATCTGTCCTATTTCATGGCATTTCAAAGTCAGCATTTCTTATCTCAAAGTTTGCATTCAGATATGGGCTTTCTGTCAGGCCCTGAGAACTCTCTACAAATCCATTTCCTACACACCACACACTCTGTAGAAAGTGTAGTTTCTCTGTAACAGAGACAGAAAAATCTTTAATTATCCAAACTGGAAGAGGTTGTGGATGCCATATCCTGGGAAGTGGTAAGCCTTTGCTAGGCACTAGGCTGAGTTCTAACAGCACAAACTCTGTTGGATTAGATTAGAGAGAGATCAGTGGCTGTTCTCAGTAAAACAGGAAAATGGTCCCCAGCACAGTCTTCTAGCATTCAGCAACTTAAGGCCCCCTGGTCTTACATAAATTGTTCATTTTCCTTGGTATCCAAGATCTGACAAGATCTAAGCACTATAACAGAGTGGAAATTGGAACCTCTTAACTTTTGTTGGTTTTGTTCTGGTGAAAACTGAAATAGAATGTAATTTAAGATATTGGTTTTAAGAAGAAATTTGAACTAATAATTTGGGGTAGCTCATTAAGTAGAAATGGCTATTTGTATAAACTCAGATCCTTTCAACAGAAGGAAATAACCCATTGAATAAGCATTAAAATAAGGATAGTCTTTCCCATTTTAGACTTTCTTCATACTTTCTTAAAAATGCTGTGAGAAAGCAAATTTCATGCCAAAAAATTTAGGCCTAGGGACAGTAGGTACAAATGCTTATGTGCTTATAAGAAAGCCGCTAAGGGAAAAGGAAAAAAGAGAAATATTAATATGCAAGCACACACCAAGAGAATGTGTTTTTTTGGGGACAGAAAATATTAGACAACAAAAATATAATTTCTGCATCTGAGCATAGCCAGGGTTTAAACATTTAGTCAAGGTTTGAATACAGTTATTTTCTTTCTTAATTAATTTAGTTCTTCTCAAAAAAAAGTTTCAAACCAAAATCTATACATGGACTCCCAGAATGAAATGCATATTGAAGTAAGCAATGAAAATTATATCCTCTTTGTATAAGTGATGGATATGAAAAATTGTGTTTGAGCATAAATATAATGTTTTAAATATAAAAAATAATCCGTATTTTAAAATTCAAAGTGCTAAGTGTTTTTTTCTGTCAAAGGAATCTAAAAATTATTACAAAATGGCCATTTTGGTGAACAAGTATACATGGGAGTCAAGTGGTCCCCCAAATGCTTGTGAATGAATTTCACTGAAAGTGAAAATCCATTTCAGAGATCCAGAATCTCACAACTGAGAGTGTTTCATCTCTATATAAGACTGGACAGATAATCTGCATCTTCCAAATACCATCTGCAACAAAACTTACCAGATGCCAAGCACTAAATCTTTATGAGCTGGGTGACCCTTGTTAGGAAAATGTTGCACAGACCTGGACCTGTGAAAAAATACACACTGTGAAGGGACACTGTCTTAACTTCAAAGATTAATTAGTCACCAGCTGATCCTTCCTAACTGCTCTCATCAATCTCCAGTTTAATTTATTCCTAGAACTCCTGTTTTTCTGTAGGGTTGATAATGTATATTAGCATTCTAAGTTCCCACAAGAGACCATTTGTCTTATGGGTTTAGTTCAGTTAAACATAAATAGTTACAGTTAAACTGTACAACCCTCAGTCTTTTAAGATGTCCTAACTTTTGGCCATAGCTCTGCATAAAATGGATTGTGGATGAATGTCAGAGCTCACAACAATATCCTCTTCCTATTGAGTGAAGCAGAGGTTGACAGATATGTTTGAGCCCTTGGTCCCATATGAAAAATCCCATGTTCCAGTGCTTCACTGTGTGGAGCTCAGATCAGGTCTCCCAGATAGGAAACCTGTCAGGTTTACAGCTTGAGACAGGCAGAAAAGTCAGGCAGCCCGAAGTGAGGCAGCCAAAACCTCCCTTACATCCCCAGAGGTACAAATAGGCTTCAAAATCAGTCTTGAAGCAATAGGCAAACAGGAATTCCAGAGCGTTCCATGTGTTTGAAGGAGAAACAAAAGCTTGTATGGTTGTCTTTTCCAGACTTGCTCTAATACTAGATTAAAAGCTAATTTTAGACTGTGTTTACTTTAAGTAAAAAACAGTCCCTGGTAAATGAGAAAACAGGGATTTCATTCCCCTGGAATACTAAACCACCAACCATGACAAAATGCAGTTACAGAGTGACAGTTAGACAGACAGCAGAATCCATGGTATTTACAATTTTGTCAAATGAGTCCCCTTCTGCAAATGTTTTGGCCTTTGCATATTTACATTCCTTGTGCCGGGTGCGTTGATATGCCTCATGTAGCACAGCTTCTGCACCCCGTCACTGCTGCTCTTCCTGCTTTCCAGTCTGCAGGTTTCCATCGCTCCTTTGTTTCCTTTCTGAATGCAATACATACTCATTTTACAGTAAATGCCAGTTTACATTAGCTCAGCTGTCCTCATGACATAATTTGAGTTGAAGTTATGCAAATTACTTCTTTCCAGATACCTCTGATTAGCTGCAAAAAACACTCCCTAATTAGTCCAGAGATAATCAGGGAGAAATCACAGTTGATTACATATATTGAATTTGCTTCTCCAGTCTGAGCTGCCTTATTTCCTGCCACAGGACCTGTGAGAATTCCATAGAGTTTGCACCTTCCCTTCCCCTGAAAAACACTTCAACTAGTCCCTCACAGTTCCATCAAATCAAACATTTCTTTTCACAGTGACTCTAACCAGACAGGAGAGATCCCTGCTGACAGCCAAAGAGAAATTGGCCAGCCAGGTGCGGCGCAAATTCTGCCCATTGCTGGAGACACAGGCTGGCAAATCCTACTGGGAATACGCAGGTGTCAGAAAGTTTTACCACTGGCAGCGAAGAGAGAGGGCAAAAAAGCAGATCTTCTGATAAAAATGACATTGTCAACTGATATTAAAGTGACAGTTTTAGAGGTCAGTAATTTATACTGAATTTCCAGTGGAGCTTTGCTGGCTTGCCTCACGCTGAACTCTTGTCCCTTTGTGATGGCTCAGTAATTTATCCTAATCCATTTTTCAAATAAACAAGGACAAGTGAACTTCAGAAGGCTCAACATTCAGATTGAATTTGAGTAAACAGATAAACGTTCAAAGGTTTATTTAGAGTTTGTTTTCAATTACCCAATACATCTCAAGTCTGTGAGTTAGGAGGGCTGGTAACCTTTTCTGCAAGATCCCTTAACTCTTCCCCATATAAAGTGCCTTGACAAGGTGAATAGTAGGTCATGTGCCTCTTAACAAAACCTCTCTTTTTCAGAAACAAGACCACAGGCTGATATTCTCTGTAAGGAAAGGAGGGGCAATCATTGAGCTTCAGGTCTTTTACTGAGTAACAACTCCAGACACAAACACAGATGAAAAAGACACCAGATTTTGGGTTTAACTTGTGTAAGTTCTTGATGATGCTAGGAATTCAGACTTGAATCTGAAGTTTCTAAAGCATATCTGTCCACAAGGGATGTGATTTAAACTTTGGATTTGTATCTCTTTCAGACGGAGCCTAAAACTTCCCCTAAAGTGAGGTACTTTTTCAAAATTCAAGAAAATTGTAACAGCACAAGGGTGAAAATGGAGATGTTTCAACTTAAAGTTGAAATGAACTGCAGATTTGATGAGCTAGAGAGATCAAAAAAGGAATTTTTGGCATGTAGCATGAGCAAGAAGAGGAGAATTTTGCCCCTTAATGAACCTTGCAATGCATGAAAGGAGATCTCTGCAAGACAAAAAGAAAGAAACCCAGAACTTTCAGTTAGCTCATACTCCCTGAGATCTATGGAATAGAGATTTAGGACTAAGTTCTTCCCTGATTTATGACAATGTAAGTCTGAAGCAGTGATTCAAGACTGAATCTTACATAAACCTGATACCCAAGATGTTATAATATTAAAAAGAGTGATACATTTTTCTTTTTGAGAAAAAAAAAATGTTGACGTTTCTTTGGGCTACTAGTAGGAATTCTGTTCTTTCAATGAGGAATTGTTTTGTCTCCTTGTTGCTGGGTGATGTTCTGGAGAAACTAAGGCCTGCCCTGAAGATTTCTGTGTCATAAAAGGCAATACAAAGTGTTTAGAATGGCACTATGTCCTTCCACACACTGCCTCTGGGTTCTCAGGGTCTCTGCTCTGCAGAGAAAAGCCATGGCAAGGACAGAATATGACCATGAAATGGATTCCATAACAGTATGGACCATAATCATTCTGGGATTCCCTTGTATACTTTTTATTACAACCATGAAACCATGGCAGCATAAATTGAGGTATTCTGTCGATGTAATAATTTCACATGGAAATAAAGAAAAATCTGAACAGGAAGAGGAATTATCCAAGCAGGTATTTTGTTAATATTTGAGTTAGAATTTAAAGACATATATTAACATGTCAAAATTATTCACAATTTTTACACTTTTTTTTTTCACCTAACCTTTTGTCAACAGCCTTTTTACAGTTTTTAAGACAAAACCATCCCATCAGAACAACCACCACAGCCACAGCTTTACCTCTGCTGATTTCCTCAGAGGCAGCTGGGACACAGTCATCGTAGGGGGTGCAAGTCACACAAATCACTCTAGACCTGCAGATGCCCTTCTTCTCCATGGCTACATTTGCTGTCAGAATCAGAAGTAAACTTTTATAACAAATTTCCTCACCTGGCAGGGCACATGGAGTCATTGACAGTGATGACAAGTGACTGACAGTTTCTGTGTCTTTATTACAATCTAAATGTATGTAATACCAAACAACACCACAATTATTAGATGCTCACACTGTGATGTGGCCAACACTGTAGCAACACTTGTTTTGTGTCCTTTCCTGTCAGAGCCTGCACAATTATTTCTGGTCCATTTCTCTGCTGTACAGCTCTCCTGTGCTTCTGCCAGAGCTGCTCTTTCTCATCTGCAGAGTCAGGGCTGAGCTCCCAGCCCCTTTTCACCACTCTGCTCTTCCTCCCCCTTCTCCCAGGGATGCTACAGCACATGCATGATTAGTGGAGAGGTTTCAGAATCCATCACAAGTTGAAGCCTTTCAGGGACACAGCCCAGTCACACAAGGGAGATAATTGTGAAAGAAAGGTTAGGTGGGTACAAAAACAACAACAACAACAACAAAAAAAAAACCCCCTATCTTACTTCCAGACCCCACTGACTCTTTTCTAAAGTCTCCACATGTGGAGGTGCAATGCAGATTTGGGTTTGGTATCAGAAATTATTCAAACAGAGCTGTCTCTCGGTGTGATGTAGAACATTGTGGAGGCTCTATGAAGTTGTCTCATGTCAGTCCCAGTCACTTGCAGGTACAACATGCACAGTCATCCTCCATGGCAATGTTCACCTTTGACAGTGAGACTCTGTATTTTCTCTTTAAAGTCCTAGTGATGCTTATACATCTAAACCCTGGTAACTAAATAACCTCTACAAGGGATGTTTTACTGTTTTCTTTGCTTTATATGAAAGAGTGGAGGGAAGTTTGCTTTTGAATGAATTCATCTCCACGATGCATTTATTGTTAATACAGGATTTCACAAAGGACCCATTTGCAGGCAGATCAAATATAAAAGTTCTGTGGCCTCAGATTTTAATGACACAAAGGAAATCCCACTCTGCCTTTTAAAAGCCACATTTGACCCTATCACAAAGCAATTCATTCTAATGACATGGACATTTTCACAGCATAGCATTCTGCTTTTTCAAAAAATCCAAGACACTTTTCCATCTTACCTTATGGAATAAACAGTGAAGTAAAGCCAAAACACATGATGTTAAGGCAAGAAATATCAATCTATGGATGTTTTGCAATGTGATGACTTTATTGTCATTATACTAAAGGTTTGTGATGTAGTCATTATTTATGACAGATTTTTAGGGGAAAAATAAGCATTTGATCATTCTATTCTTGATTATATGGAAACTGAACTGATGCCGAAATATAAAACTGCATGTTAATGCTCACTGAGGTCAACAGGAAAACTCAAATAGATGTTGGTAATGCAGAATCAGGATTTCAGTGTTGAAGGGTTCATTTTTTTCTCCTGATGGATTGTTAAAGGTACTGCTTTGCATAATATTTGACTGGTTATTGAGTTAGCAGGATAGAGATAGGTGCATAAACAATGAGAAAATTCTCACAAGTACAAGTAGCCACCTTCTTCAACTTGATCCTGCAACAGCCATCCATTCAAATGCAAATATTTTCATTTGTTCTTTTATAATTTATGCTTTTAGTCTCTTTCAGTGGTAATATAAACACTGCTAAATGATAGCAGCATTACTGGGACCACTTACACTAATAGTCTTGGCATTGGCACACTATACCCTTAAATAAAAGGAATTGACCAGAATGGCTTATTATTACAAAGTGTGCATATTTTAATGATCACACCTAATTACTTTCTATTTAGATCAGAATTGTTCCTGTTGTGTTATCAGCAATATTCATTTCCACCAGCTAGTTATGTTTTAAGTGAGTTCCTAAATAGAATTACACCAGTATTCTCATGATTTCGTATCATGAGAACAGTCACATAAAATCCAAACTGCTTCCTCTTAAATAAAGCTTATAGCTATATAAAGGTGTGAATTTGAGATATTAATAATCTGAATTTTTTGTTTATTCTTGACTGATGAGTAGGTTGGTTGTAATAAAATGCAGTTAAATCTTTGCATGAGACAATGCAAGTTTTGATCAAAAGAAAGAGTAGAGAAAACACTGCTGTCACAAACACTTTGCATGATTTCACTGGAAGAAAAGACAAACTTGGTTTCTTAATTGTGAATTCATCTTTATATAAACATTATTTGACTGGAGTTTTCCTCAGTAATTTCAGTACAGAAATAAGCAAGGGGCAGGCCTGGTTGCTATTGAACTTTGATGATGCCTTCTGATGCTCACAAAAATTGGGGTTTTTTCCTCTGTACCTCACAGTATCTGCTTATAATGTTGGATTTGTTTTGAGCAGCTAACAGAAATTCAGCTTAACCTTACACTCAGATGGAAGGACTGACTTGCCCATGAGACTGAGTTAAATCCATGAGAAACACTGAAATAAAACATTTTCTGTAGTGGCCAACATGCCTGGTCCATCAAGGCAGGTCAGCTCAAAGTCACTGGACTCATCAGGTACCTGACTTCATCAAATGCTGAAAGAATATTGAATTATGTGATCTCCTAAGCTATTAGCTAAGCTGCTGAAGGGCTAGGAACTCTGAAATTAGAGGTGGTAAGTTCAAGAAGGAGGAAAGAAAATTCCTCTGCTTGTCTGTGGGAAGAGGAATAGTTTCAGATTGGTGAAAGAGACAAGATGAAAGACATTTAAACAAGACTTTTCTCTCCAGCATGTCAAAATACACATTAGGGAGCTGCAAAACCAGAGCAATTTCTTTAACAAGATTCATTTTTGAATGACTTCTATCAGGGAAATTAAAATAACCTGTGCAGAAATCATAAATTGCTTGAGATTTGGAAAAAAAAAAATTATCTGCTCTCAATCTTTATTTTCTACTTGATGAAATAAAAACCAAATAATTTGAGAGACATTGAAATATTTAATAACAGTAAGATGTTATTAAATATAATTCTGAAGAAATCCTTAAAGAATTCTGGATAAAGCTTGCAGTTGACAAAGCTGATCCAAAGATGTCTATTTAGATAATTTGGTAAATTGACTCCAAATATACAAGCAATTGATACAGCCAAAAGTAGTAATGTTATTGCAGCTGTTGTGGCTTTGTTGTATAAAATGGAGGCAAGGTTTCTAAGAAGAGGCACTGTTTTTATATTGGATCAATGGATTTAACTGGAAAAGCACTCCAAGCACAAATATCATGCACAAAGCCTTCTTTAGCTGAAGGACAGCTCTTAGTAAGAGAATGTAAAAAAAAAGCAAGCTGGAAATGAGAGGGAAAAGCTGCCACAGAACAGACAATATCCCCTAATAATTAGATATGTCACCAGGGACATGAGAGCTGCATCCCTTCCTGGTTTGAAATATATGAGTGCCTTAGTGTCTGGGCTTTTCAATATTCAGGCCCATATCTGTCTGATTTTGATCAGTTTCCACACAGAAATGAAGAGAGCTCACATGCCCATGGCTTCTTTTTTTTTTCTTTTCTGAGTATATATGCTGATCTCAAAAGAGATATTTCTCCTTAAAAAACTAGCCTGAAGTTAAGCTAAGTGCATTATTGACACAGAACAGAGCTGAAGGACGTGGGACTTTATCCTGAACAGCAACAATTCTGGAAAGGTACAAGGAGTTGAGGGTTTTTTGTAGTTCAAAGCTGTGACAAGCAGGACTCTGGCACTCCTTGAGTGTGATACAGGAATGTTATCAGGAAGGAGGGGATGGGTACAGTCTCCACAGACAGGGCTGAAGAGGCCACCACTGGTGAGCTGTGTGTAATTCTGACGTGCTTCAAAGAGAGCACTGCAAATTTAGCAGCCTCAGAAATGACTCGAAAAGATTATTGCAGAAATATATCTGGAATGAAACTGTTTCCTATGGAGAAGGAAGATATGTGATTTTGAAGCAATCTATATGTAGGCTTGACAAAAGAAAACCAGCATTTACTTTAAAAAAATAAACAAAACACAGTAAGGGTCCCTGACTGGCAGTTAAGGCTGGAGAAATTCAGGCTGAAATGAAGCTATAAACTTCAATAGCAGAGCATTAACCATTGGAATCATTGACAAAGACCAAAGAAAAAATATTCTATTGGTTTTATTAAATATGTGTTTTTAAAAAGATATCCTCTACTTCAGCTGTGAGGTATTGGGCTTGACAAAAGAGCTTTTAGACAAAATTACTTGGACTGCTTTGTGCAGAGATTCTTCAGGCTTCAGAAACTGTTAATCCTAGAACCCTGCAACCACATGCACACTGAAAATAACACCTCATAATAGCATTTCTTTTGCAGGTTTTAACTCTGAAAGGCACTCAGCAACGAGCAGGGAAAAAGAAAAAACAAAGCAAAACAAAAAAGCTCCAACAAAAACAAACAAAAGAGGAAAGTTCACAGAGTGATGAGTCAGGGAACTGATGAAGTGATGAAGGAGGAAGTGGCCACAGCAGTCCCTGGGCTCGGGGATGGTGTCAGTGGCCACAGCAGCAGGAATGAGCTCAGCTCGCTGCGCTGATCATTAGCAGTGGTCAGGAGCTGGGGTCACTAACAGCATTCTGCAGGCTCTGACAGAGAATGGCTCTTCCACACCCGTGCTCAGAATGGGTATTACAGAGTTATTAAATGTATGATCTGTCAGACATTGTTGCATCCACCCTTATCAGGAAGAATTGGTAAGGATTGATACAGGGAATAGGGACTGAACTATGCAGCCATATGCTTGTCTGCTCCTCATTACAGCTGTGCAGTTCCATTAGCCCTAAACTAACTCCATTAGTTTTGCTGTGAGTATAACAATTGGTATTACCCAGGATTCAAAGGAATGAATAATCTAAATTGCATGTTTGAACCTGAGCACCTGTTGACACCCTTTGCAGGATGGGTGTCTTACAAATGAAGGTAGGCAGGAAGCAGCCATGGTCAAAAGGAAAGATAGAATAACAGCCACACGTCCCTTTCAGGTTTTCTCTTTTTTATATAATTTTAGCTAAATTTTAGGAATTGATGAAGACCTGAGCTTTCAGTTTTTAGTAGATTTGGCTTAAAAGTCCTTGCAGTTTACATGCTAAACTCACCCTCCCCCTCAGGGTTGCAATAAGAGCTGATGCTGTTCAGTCTTTCCTATCTTAAGCCATGATTAGCACATGGAATTTCCGCCTCCTCCTCTGCTTGAAATCCAAGAATATAGAAAATTTTATACTAGAAAAGATTTTATACTAGAAAAGAAAATCCCAACCCCATCCTACAACCCTTCTTTGTTATTTAATCTCAACAGAGCTGTTTGCCAAAAACCCTTTTTTCCTTTTCTAGTGTCTCCAGGCCAACCTTGGTCTTCAGCTTGCAGAGTCTGCTTTGATTTTATGACCAGGAGCTGCTCCAAGGGCATCATTCATTCCAGTGCCTGTTGCCCCTCTTAGCCTCAGGAACTTCTTTCCAGCTTCTTTCCTTTGCTGTCTTCTGACAGTGCCTTATTCAGTGGAAGACAGCTTCTTACAAAATTCATAAAGACCTTGGACCTTTTGCACTGAAAACTTTATTACTTTTGTTCCTTGCATGGTGACATCTGTCTTTCACATGTGACCTGATACTATGTTTGATTGCAAAATCCTTTTATATTTAGAAGTAGACTGTTCTTACACTTGGTAAACATTGAAAGCAATGCACTGTAATAAAACATTTTTTAAAAACCCCCACCTCACTGAAGGTTATTTTAGCAATAAAATTCCCCATAATTATTTAAGTACAAGGCCTCATATTTTTTCTCAATTTCAATGACTCCTGAGTAAGCCTAAAGGCACAATTCAAAGATTTTAGGTATTGGGCTGCCCAAAAATTAAGGGTCTGGCCCCAGCAAGATCATTCAAAGAGTGAGTCAGGTGTCTTTGCTCTAAGCACTACTAATGGCTCTGAGCTCTAAAGGCTTCCCAAGGATAATGCAGAGGGACTGCTGAGAGTTTCATGCCTCAAAAGGATAACAGAGTAATAATACACTGAGCAAGTTACTGAAAAACCATAGAAGCAGCAAGAGAGGGTGCTGAGCTCTGCCCTTTTGCTGAAGCTCTGAATCCAAGGTTTATCTCTTCATGGGTCCATACACCCACCAAGATTTTGAAGGGGATTCATCAGGGAGAAGGGTAAGCTATCTAGATAAATCTGTGACCTGATTCTTTATCTGCCATCAGCAGATCTTCGTCTCCCCTGCTTCCTGTCTAAGTTTCTTTTACAGCAAAGAGGAGTGGATTATGACTGGGCACAGATGCAGCCTTTGAAGTCAGCTCCCTCTTCTCACATGCTCAGCCTTCTTTTACAGGCTGTAGGTAGACTCCTAAATCCTCTACAACTTCAGAAATGCCTGTTTCTTACCACTGCTGTGAAACAATCTTTGGAAACTTTTAAGATATCCTATTAGCTTCAGAGGAAGCCAACTTGCTTCATTACAGATTTTTGCATCACCCCAGTAGAGGCAAACACATTTTTAAGCACTGAGATGGCACAGCTAGGAAAGGCAAATTGATGTCTCTGAATTTTCTACCCTTTGATTATATGAGGAATTGTGATTTTGTTCTTCAGGTGCTGTTGTGATAATCATGTCAATAATTCTGGTTAGATGGTTCCTTTTCAAACAAGACTGTGGAAAAATGAATCATTGAACTGAATTGTAAACTATACTTATATTACCATTATGGTAGTATAAAATATAAACAAGTGGTCCAAAAACTAAGACAATTCAACAAAAATTTGCCTCTTCCACTGGTTTTAAACCAGAAGGAACAATCAAACAGAGCATTCATAATTCCTTCCACAGTAATAATAAATAATGTATCTTCTTCACACCCAAAGTCCATTTTGATGCATCTTCCCCATGAAAACAATACAAGAATAAAAGTCCCACTGGATTCAGCAGCTCTCTTGCCTGCCTTCTCTGAAACAAGAAAATTCCTTGTAGAGAAGGCTGAGAGAAAGACAGGAAAAAAGTGAATAAAAACAACAATAAAGCCACCCAATGTCAAGGTAGCTAATTTGTAATTTTAGAATGAAGACAGATGTATAGCCCTTTGGATAATTTACACAATTTGGGAGACATTGCAATTTTACTTTTCTTTTGTTCCTAGCAGTACATAAATATTAGGCCTTAAAGGCCACTTCTTTGAGTGCTGACAGTTATACAAGTAGATTTTCTTAACATAAAATAGACCTCACTTCAGAGACCTTGTATGGAGTTATACTTTGGAATGATAATCTTTGTATTAATTGATTTCTCAGTACAATAGGGAACATGACTCATACTCATTTATTCTTTATACTGACGTTAACAGCTGAGAAAAAGTCCATTCATGGCCCATTTACATAACTCTGATTTTGGATAATAACATTATAAACCGTGATCTACAAAAGTAAATAATTTAATATTTGTACTATAACAACAACAGCTGAAGAATTTAGACCCAATCCATGTTTGAAAGATAAAGAGGGCAAAACCCTTCTTAATCATGCTTTTCTTCAGCTTCAGTTTTCCATGTTCCCAATTGTATTCTTTCTTCCTAAGGACTTCCTTTTTTTTCTGTTACATTCGTGTGTTCAAAAACGTTGATATCATATTGTATTATGGTATCTGAATTGAAGTTATGACGTTTGCTATTTATACAAAAGTAGCATTTATACACAATATTTATACACATTGCTAATGTGCTTCCTTCACATTTTAAAGCATCTCAAAAGAGTACTGCTTTCCTAAACTGCAGAAGGCACTGACACTGAAATTCACTGAAATGTATCTCCACAAAACATATGTTTTAAATTTTTTCTTTGCTGTCAACAATAAGGTTGCCATTAATTTTTGCTCTGTATAATCCACAGAAATTCAAAGTGCCCAGATTCCCCTTATCCTTGCAGTGAGGTGTGAGTTGCGTACATTGCAGTGATCCTTGGTGTGTGCTCCTTCTCAAAAGCCACACAGTGCAAAGTTTGTCAGATCCATCTCAGAAGTCCTGCACAGCCCAAAACAGAGGAGCATTGGTGGAGCTCAGGGACTCTGCAGGGAGAATTCTGATGTTTCATCCTTTCCTTTCAGCTTCCTCAGTGAGACTTGATCTACCAGCCTTGAGATCCTGCTCACACCACTTTGCAAACTGACAACCTTTAAATCTTTTTAATTCTAACACACATTCCTAATGAAAGAAGCAAGTTTTGTTCCAGAGACCTTATGCAGAGCCTCACAAAGGAATTGTGGAACTTCAATTTCATTTTAGGCTTCCTGTATGTACTTAAATCTGAGGGAATTAAAAAAAAAATAAATAAATAAATAAAGCTGCTTTTCTGTTAGAGTTCTTGAGCATGCACAGGCCCCAAAATTTTCAACACAAACTTAAGTAGACACTTTAAATTTTGCTGCTGTGCATGCTGAGATAGGCCACCAAGTTGGCTGAGCTGCGTGATCCAGTGCCTAAGGCTGTCAGGAATTCACAGCTTAAGCATCCCTCAACCAAAGTCCCCTGAGTTCTGGTCTGGTAAACTTCACTGTGCACCTAATACATCCTGACAGCATGAAGGTCACACCAAAGCACAGGAGCCACAGTTATTTCTATTCAAAAGAAGAGATTATTTCAGGTTCCTTTTCTTTCCAGAACTGCTCAGTCTTTTAAGGAGCTTACCAAAGAAGGGAGCTGTGCTAGTTCAATCATGGTCACTGATACACAATGCAATTTCTGTCCAGTTTCAGGGATTTTGTATACTTTGGAATTAAAGAAATGAACAGATTGATCCAGTCCTATCTGGCAAAAAGGATAAATTGAAAAATATTCTCCAGTCCAAGTTGTAAGTTCATACAAGGCATTTAACTTTCTGGCATTTCTGTATGACTCAGGTTACCTGTTAGGAAGTCATTCTAAGGGACATAATTCTCCCCAGTAGGTATATGCTTACCTACATATGTAAATTCCTCAATTTGTGACTGTGAACAGGTGTTGATTAAACCATACCTTTAATTGTAGGCTCTACAATACTCACCAGGACAATTCCTAACAGGATTTCTGTACATGAACCTTTATGTCTGTTCCATGAATGGGAACAAAGATTGTGGTTGATATGTAGCCTCAAGGAGCCTTTGCTTGCAAGGGGGGTGAGATTTTATAATATTTCTTTTGTGAAATATTGGGTCTGCAGCATTCAAGTCACATAACACTGGGTCACTCAACTAGATTCAATATCTCCTTCCCAATTAAAGGCAAAACATCTATGAAATTAGGCTTTGGTGAACTAAATGCAGATCACTGGACTGATCCTACAATGTACAGATATGTGTAATTATTTCCATTGGAAAGAGTCTGAAATCCCATGCACAATGACCTGTGATGTTTATACTTTGCTTCCATTGAATTGCATGAAACCTGGTTTTGCAGTGATACCTTCTAACCATACACAATTCTGTGTTGAATTTACCATAGCAGTCAGACATCACTGAATATTTATGCTTGGAAAACACAAGATTCAGCTCACTTTGCAATCTCAGCTGAGCTGAAATTGTTATTATTTGAATTTAAACATACAGAATTGTATAGCCTCACTCTATTAGATCTATGCAATCTATTTCTACCTGTTAACAGTTTTAGTGCTCTCTCTGAATTTCATCATTTACCTTATGTATTTTTTATTTATTTGCTGGTGCAGCTAACCCAACAGTAATTTTCATTTTTATCTGAAACTTTTTCTCAGGATATCTTGTACTGACTTTTCGCAGTCCTACTCTGTAAAGCAGATGAGAGTCCTGCTTGCTCCTGCACCCTGTCTACCTTTTAATTTACCTTCCTTCAGGACAGCATTAGCAAAGAACAAGCAGAGCCACAAAGACTAACAGCTATTAAAAGTTTGTCTGTCACTGGTACCATAAAGAATAGAAAATAATTTGAAGAAATTCTTTTCCTACTGTCACTATTTTCCCTAGAAAGACAGGATTCTTGTGTAAGAATTTCTTACACATTGTTTGCACTGAGAACAAAGAGTACCAGATATTATTTGCTTTAGAAACTATTGAATGCTGAGTATAATCCTCTCCCCTCTTCCCAGGCTGCAAGTTGTTCAGATGTAGGTCAGACAGTACACAACAGCATCTTTCAAACCATTCAGCTTTATTACCCACAACTCAGCTGCTTGTTCATCAGCCAGTCCTTTGTTGTCTGCAAACTTATCTGAGGTCTACAGGAAAAAAATTATATTTTTCCAGGATATAATGACAGTACCACATTCATGCTTTCTATTTTTTTGAGATTTCAGTTTCTAGCTTTTTCACACTGCATTTTAGGAGGTTGGTAAGAACTGGGACATCACAAAACTCATATTCTTAAATTTGCATAATAAACCTGCATGTAAGTAATTTTAATCCCCAGGTATGCAGTGAGACTTGGCTAAAGGATTTAAGAAGCTGCAGCTTTTAAAATGTCATCCACATACTTATTCCATATATATACAGTCTTTGGATTTGCCCTTTTGCTGCCAGTAACTTGATTTTATTTGTCAAATGTTAGTCCAGTGTAATTTTTTTTTAATATACCAACCAAATTAAAATGGAAAATATAAGGCTTCACAATAATGAAGTTCAATGACTTCAACAGTCATTCTTAACACAATGTCTCTCTTCCTCCAAGAAGTGTGGGAGCTGGAGGGACTCCTGAATGTTCTCCATGTATTCCAAACACAGACTGTTAAATCTCACTTGTACAGAAATCACTCGGAGGAAAAAAATTTAAAAATCCACAGAGAGTACAAAGATTTATTTACTGTGAAGTAAGGCTTCATCTTCCTAAGTTTTTGGCTTAAGAAAGATATCTTGCTGTCTGGAGAGTGGCAGATCAGTCACGAAATTGTTGCTATTTTATTGTTTTTTGCCTTCCTCTGGTTAGTAAGTATCTTGATCTTCTGGTATATGGTGTAATGTGCAATTATTTGTTATAAGAGCCATAAAGACTGTTTCATGTATCACACCTTTATTTTTAAAAAATGAAAGAAAAAATAAAAAGGAAGAGAGAAATAGAAGACACTAATTGGAAGGGGAAGTTTGCAAAATGACTGGGAGATGGCCAGAAACTGAATCTTCAAAAGTTGCCCAGCATTTCCCAGGTCTTTATACAAAGGGCCATCCCAGGTCTTGTCTCTACTTTGTTGTGGGGATAGGTGAGGTTTGGGGGATTACCATTCTTTTTTCATTAATCTTGAGCTCCTGAAAACAAAATGAATAAACAGATTTTAAGAAATTGAGTGTCTTCCACTACAATTTCAATTCAGATTTGTTTGGTGTAGCACTGCTTAAATCAGTGATTGAGGATTAGCACATTTCAAACAGGAGTGGTGCTGGCCCACAAAATGCTGCTGAATTCTCTTGCTGGAAGTCACATGCAGAGACTGAAAAAACTGTTGAGATGGCCTTATTTCCTCCAGCAGTTCTACACAGTGAAGGCCTCTTGAAAAAAAAACAATATAAAATCAGCTGTCAAGCTGCTGGTGTTGATCATGGGTGACCACAAAAATGAGTGGTATGGAAACAGGACAGAGAGCTCACAGTCCTCCTGGCTGTACATCTTTCCTCTGTGGGCTCACTGGAAGGTCCTTTTGCTGTTTTCTCTTCTGCTGAAGCAGTGCACAAAAACAAGGGGGGGGGGTTTCTGTGACTGCCTTTGGAGAAATTCTTCTGCAGTCACGTGGTGCAATTGCAGGCAATTAAATCGAGTTTGTGGCATTATTTTTGATACCATTGTGCCATCAGCAGTCAAAGCCCACACCTAGATCTGGATTCTGCTTCAATTTATCAATTATCTTCAAAAATGGTTATAGTAACTCTCCTCTGCTTCTTCACTATCATTGTGTGGAAGGACATTCACTGTCTGATGTAGAGAAGAATTTTTTTTTCCATCAGATTGGATTATTTCCCCACTCCCAAAGGCAGCTTTTATCATAGCTTTCAGCAGAGGATCTGCTTGGATAAGTAAGAAAAGCATGGTTAGGAAAAAGTGATGGAAGTGATGGGAATCAGTGGGGCTGCAGGGAGGGTCATGTTACAAAACTGAGAGTAGGTACATGGAGGCTCAGGGAAGGTTTCTCAGGAGGCAAAAAGAAGTTGTGATAAGAAGCTGCTCACACAGATCACCCTTGCTGACACAATCTGAATAACAATGATTGTCAAGACAAAACACGTGTGTGAGAATGTCTGTAAATCAACATTCCAAACTGCCTAAAAGCACACTTAGTCCAACACTTTTAAACCTATTAAAAGGAACACAATCATAGTCAGATTAAATAGTAGCCAAGTAATGTGCTGGCCTGCAGCTTCTCCTGATGGAGGGAACGGTGCCAATGTGTGTGAGCACACACACGTGTGGTTGTGACTTTTAGACATCAGCTCTGGAAAGGTATTCAGAAATGTGCAGGTGTACATCAACATTTGTGTATGTCTAGAACTATTGAACTTGATCCTGAATATCTAGTTCCTGACCTGGCATTAACAAATCAATAAATCGCTTTGATCATAATTTGTTTTAAACTGTGAACTGGGATATTTTCCCTGAAACAGAGACTGGGACTGGCAGCAGATGTGAGAGACATAGAAGATGAACTGAACAGAGAACAAGGACATGTTTGGCAAGAAAACTGAGAAAAGAATCAGAAAAGACAAGGCATACTGGAGGGAGGAGGTAGATAAAAGGTAAAAGATGTTTGGAGGCGATGTGAAAGATTGTGCAACTTTTTACTCAGTCCGAAATAAAACCTTTGATTCCCAAAACTCATACCTGCTGTTTAAGGAAACATGAATGTCATCCCATTTTGGTATTAGTCCAGGAGGAAAACACCCTGCTGGTGCTGTCCTTTACTTAGTTAATTCACGGAGAAGAAAAAAAACACTTAAGGTCTTGGTTCTGTTTGTGTATGAAGCAGGTGACAAGACCACACCATTGATTTGGTTTTGCTTCTACTACAGTCACACACCATTTTCTCTCAGAAGATAATCATGACTGTGAGGCTGCCAAAAATTAGAAATGGACGGAATCCAGGTTAGCAGTATGACCTTAATTTGGCCACCTTTTTCATATAGAATGTAGTTTTTAATTACAGGATCACACATTCAGTTCTCTCAAGAATACTCCTACTTAGTGCATCAAAAGGACTTAATTAGCAGCTGTTCAATATTTTCCTTGGCCTCATTGTTCAATATGTTGCCCTGGGTGTAATTTTAAAAAAACACTGTTCGAGCCCTGCTCTGAAAATAAAATTATTAATTTCCTCTGGGGCTTTTCTGTGATGCTCATCACCCCAGAATCTGAGTGCTTTGCAGACAATTAATCCATCATTGTAAAAACCAAGTGAAATTTGAAAGTATTATCTCCATTTAGGGAATAGAGAGCTGAGATATAGGCAACCCACAGATATTGGGTGTCCAATGTGAAATACTTCAGACTGTTAAAATGGAACTTTAGCATTACAGAAGATCTTACATATTGATGGATTAGTACTCATGGACTTTGCAGGCAACTGAACCTTTCAACATTTTGCAGAGCAGACCTACAGGTACAGACCAGGCAGTCAAAAAGAACATATCAGAGCCTCAAATCATTGCATACTGAGTTCTCAGAAGGGACAGGTATAGAACTAATTTTCTCAAGAAAAAAAGTCACATTTCTGTTCCTACAATTCCCTGCATCAACCACTATCCATCTGTCAGCTCTGAAATGAACAAGGAAAAGGGATTTATTAAAAAAATCCCATTCTTCCACTTCATTATTGAGGCATCTGTGCGTTAGCTGAGGCCAAAGTCCTGTAGAGGAAATATTAATTGATCTTTGGTGGTTTTTTTTTTAATATTTCAGACACGGGATGACAGGGTTGCGTAAGGGCTCGGGGTACAATGTCAATGGAGGTGTTCTACCATTTCCAAATTTTAGATATTTTAATTGTATTTTCTTATATAAATTCATGTACAATTGAGTGTATGGCCACTTACCTATGCAATATAAAGTAGAAGCTTTTTGATTTACCAACACTGAAAAATATGAAATGTAACCAGGAAAAAGTCACTACCAACTGCTCACTCTTTGGAGATAGAGAAAAGCTTTTGAGTATTTTGTATTTGATAAGCAGTAATATGCAAAGCTAAAGATCCATTTTCTATTGCTTTCAGGCACAATTAATCTTGAGCAGCCTGGATGGGCAGCTCTTCTGGATTACAGAAGTGACAGAAAAATATGAAAGCTCCACAAATTTCTTACTAAGACTCTCTGTGCTATTCCAGCTGTGTACTCACTAAGAAGATCAGCAAACTTTCTAGCCTGGAATTTGATTAAATTAGTCCCCACACATATACAGAAGAAAAAAATACAATTTCTGTTTCTAGCTAAGCAATATAAACCTGCTCAGTTTTACTATACCTTCTCAGTAATTGTTAAAAACAATAATTAAGGACTGTAAAGAAGTTACCCCACCGTTCTAATGCAGTGTATAGGCCCCCCTAAGATAATTAAATTATAATAAGATAATTGTTTTCAGTATCTGTCTTTTCCCAGGGTGTCTCCTGTGTTGACAGCCTTCAGTTTATTCATCCTTTGACACAGGAATTTTCTTCTCCAAGGTTTATAGGAGAGATCTAATGTGCTTCCTTGATCCAATGGCCTAACTCAGTTAATTAATTTGTCAGCAATGAGTTTAATATCCCTTTATTGGAACAATCTTTAATGACAGTGGAGATATCTTCTGTGAAGAGACTCTGTTGTCAGGTCTTTAGAGGAATTTGTAGCACTGAGGGGGCAGGGATCACAAACGATGCAACCTGTCCGTCTGATCTAGCACAGATACACACATTCCTCACACACTGTCCACAAAGGCCCTTCAAAATGAGGGTCCAGTCAGGGCACGGCCTTGTTCTCTCCAGGAAGGTAAAAAGCACTCCCCTGCTACCCCCACACTTCCTCAGAGTATAAAACTGGCCCTGAGCAGGGAGTTCTGGTGTCCAGGTGAGCCAAAGCAAGCAGTGGGAGGGTGACTGTTCCTCCCAACCACAGATGTTCCATGCACCCAGCGGTGTGCACACACACTGAACATCTCTGGGGGCTCTGTGGTTGAGATGACTCCTGAGGTATTGCAAAGTCTTTCTTCCCAGCCCCATGACCAAAGAAGAAGTCGAGATTCCTCGGTTCTGCTTTTCCAGGTTGTTTCTTTTTCCTTATCTGTTACATTCTTTCTCTGACCTGCTGAGATCTGTCCAGCGGGTTGGGTTGAGGCACACTGCCTGCCCTTGAGGTGGTGTTAACATTTTATACTAAGAACTACATGTACTCAATTTACAATAATTTTCCAATACCCATCACCTATGTTAGACAGTCTGTCTCTACCCTAAACCAATCCAAAAGTGCCACCATCACAGCAGAAGATGGATGACAAGAAGGAGAAGGAGAAAGACAGGACATGCCCAGATTCCTCCATCTTGCCTCTTGAACCCCCATTCCAAATCCCCAAAATTCTACTTTTCCACCCTGTGACAAATTCACTAACATTCTACTCAAACCCTTGTGGCTTGTAACTCCTCACACAAAGTTGGTAATTGTTTCCATGGGTTAAAATCAAAGGCACAGGTGTCTTTGACTCCATGCCAAGGTCTCTGAGCCCCTTGCCAGGGTCTGGAGTCCTCCAGGGCAGCCAGAGCAATGTCCTGGGTCCCAACAAACATCAGCCTGAATAACCCTTCAATGGTTGAAATGTTTATTCTGAAATAAAGGAGTGACTCTGACACTGAGGCACCACAATAAATAATGTCATTTCCAAAACTGGCATTTTTACAGCATGTCTAGGCCAAGCCAACAGCTGAACTCTGGAACAGCCCTGTTAAAGGCAGCCCTTTAGACAGCCTTTGCAGGACTTGAACATTTAATTGCTTCTTATAACACCAACCATAACTCAGATTTCATAATTTCTGTCCTTTCTGGTGCAAGTTACCTCCAGTGAGCTGAAACAGTTATGAAAGAAATTAGGCAAATAATTAAGTTTCCAAACTATTAAGGCTTCCAATTAAGGCTTCCAAACTATTGTCCATGCTTTGGATTTTCATCAAAATTGATGTCCTTGCACAAAACTTCAGAATGTTTTTTGCTTGCTTCCTAAGAATAGTTAATTTAAAAATCTGTTTATGGGTATATAAATTAAGATTATTAATAAAAAAAGCATAATTTTTCTAGTTTTTTCCTTATTTAGAACTCTTAAATTCTTTAACTTGAGTTGTTACTTTGTCCTTTTTTCCTTGCTGTCACAACAGTGCAGGTCATGTACTTGTCTTAGGCACTCAATAGAACAGCTTAAAATATCTACTAGCTATAATTAATTTTTAAGAAAATGTGTGATGCCTTTTTGTCATTTCTTCAATTAATTATTCACCACTGTTACTAAATAAAAAGCACCCGTGGTGCATTTGCTTGTTTCTCATTCCATTTTGACCCGATGCTGAGGTGTCTCAGCTGATTAAAAGAAGGGCAATCCACTAAGAAAGGCATTCATCTGGTTCATAAGACATTAGAGATAATTCTGTGCTCTGCCACAAACACTTTGTGTGTTCTGGTGCTGGTCATTCATTGTTCAATCCGATGGCTCCAAGATGAGGATGAAAACCCTCTCCAGCTCTCTGATCCTTCTGGAAATACAAACCCTGAATGTCCCTGCATGGAAACAGCAGCCGTGCTGCTGGGATCCTGTCCTGCTGTCCCCTGCATGTGCAGCCACCAGGGCAGTGTTTATAGTTCTGGTTAATAGCTGCTGTTGTGACTCACAAAAGCGTCAATTAGGCACAACAGCGGGTGCAGGAGTGTTTGAAAGGGTATGGAGAGCATAAATTGTTGGAATCATTGTTTACCAAGAGCAGACAAACTGCAAAGCTCCTTTTTTTTCTTTTTTTTTTTTTTTTTTTTTTTTTTTTTTTTTTTTTTCCCCTGAGATGCTGCCAAGTGGCCTGTGCTAACATATTTCCAGAACTTTTTTTCATCTCCTATTTCTGCTGAGGGTGAGAGAGCTGCAGCTGCTGACCTCCCACCCCAATATATACTGTTTTATGAAACCTTCCTTATAGCTTGTCTGTTCTTCCACATGTTGGTAAACTTTTTGGGAACAGGGACACAAGGAAGGTTTTCTAGCCTTGTGCTACACAGTATTGGATCAAGTACCTAATAAATTAATTCAGTAGCAAATGTCCATAAATACTCAAATTTCCCACGTGGCTTGACTCTGAAATTACCTTTGCAAGGGACCCAGATACATTTGCAAATAATTTGAGCATAAGTTTTGCAAAGTGTATTTTTGAAAGAGTGTAAGTTACCAAGAACCCTAAATGTATTTTTGGCTAGTGATTTGGAGAGCTAAAGTTAAATCTCAGTCTCTCAGAAGGACCTAGGAGTCACAATCACATAAGCATAACTTAAAATTTATTCTTCTTATTATTACAAATTGTTGCTACTTCCAGGGTAATTAATCTCCTCTTTAGCCAGAAATACCAAGCACTCCAGCAAAGTGATCCAGCAGCTGTTCTTAGGCACTTTCTACTCATCAGCAAAACATATGACTGAGCCTTAAAAATATTACTGGAACACTATTCCAGAATGCAATTTTATCTGGATTCCATTTATCCAGGAACTTCTTACATGCATCCAAAAACTGACCAGAGTGGCAACAGCAGGTATGGGGTTGATCACTGAATCATAGAACCTCTATGCATGCTAGAGAAAACAAACAAACAAACAAACAAACAAACAAACAAACAACAAAACAAACCAACAAAACCAGACTGGAGAGTTGTTTCTTGAATATGTATGTCCAGAAATTTCTGAAACTGATTCTGGCAGTAACACTGGCTGTGGTGGGCTAGCCCTGGCTAACCAAGGTTCACCAACCTGCTCACTCTCTCTGGTGTGATGGGAAGAAAGCAGAAGGAAATTGAGAAGACATGTAGATCAAGTTAATGACAGTTTAACAGAGAAAGCAAAAGCTGCACACACAAGCAAAGAAATGGAATTAATTCAGTGTTTCCTGTTGACAGGAAGATGTTTATCCACTTGCTGGAAAGTTCAGCCTCAGCACATCCAATAGGGAAGAAGTACACCCTTTTTCTTCACCCTTGTCACTGGGGTTTACTTGTAGAGTGTGACATCATGTGGTATGGAATATCCCTTTGTCAATTTGGGTCGAGTGCTCCACTGTGTCCCCTCCCAAGCCCTCATCCAGCCCCAGCCTGTGCAGTGAATGTGCACAAGGAGACCAGGGCAGAGACAGAGCCTCGATGCTGTGCCAACAGCTTGGCAACAGCCAAAGCCTTGCTGTGGTACCAGCCCTGCTCTGGCCAAAGCACAGCACCTCGTGGGCTGCCATGAGCAAAGTTCACTGCAGCCCAGCCAGACCCAGCACCCTACAAAAGGTCTGAGAAACTCTCCTCTAACTAGGCAAGACATTATTTACATTGAAGCCTGAATCATACTGAAAGAGTTGTTTGTTATTCCCTTTTGGTTTGAAGACATTTATAAATGTCAAATTTTGTTTGGAGGGACTAACCCTGCGGTACACTGAGATGTTTCTGTTAGATAAAACTGAGATCTGAAAGTCCCATGCAGAAAGAAACTGCCTGTATTGGAAGGAGTAAGTGGGTCAAATATATAATTTTGCTACTGGTTCTGCACATTAGTATGTCTTATTTTACTTTTTTGGCCATAGAAATAAATTGAAACACTGGTCTTTTTTTTTCCTCGCTTAATTGTTACTCCTATTTAATACAGAATATACTGATTTCTGAAAAATATACCATTTCTAAGAATGCTAAGGACAGGAAAATAATGCATTCTCCAGCTGAATAAAGAAAAACATTTTTCAAGGTGCAGTGGATGAGTCAGAAGAAAAAGTAGTGTGAGAAGCTTATGCCTGCATCTCTGTGGGTAGGTACCATCGTGAAAGGGTGCTTTTAAATTGCTGCTGGTCTGCAACCTGAGGCCTTGATAACAGGAAGAAGATTCTGATAATGAGAACATTAAAGCTTTAAAGAAAATTGGGAGATGATCTTTTCATTGACGTGACAAAGACCCTTCTTTAGATCTTCTTTGCAAGTGTATGGGAAAGAACTAAGCAATAATTTCTCTACCCTTTATCTGGATTGTTAGGATAAGAACAATTTAATGAGCATGTAGAATTGAGAGTTTTATTTTGAATCCTATTTTTCAAACTAGACACAGGGCAGAGGGTTCTATGGCTCAGCTCTATGTCACTGCAATGAAAATCTTACTTAAAAATGAACATTAATTACCTATTTCAGATGCTGACATTAAAAACATTTAAAGAATGAATGAAAAATTTTTAAAACTGCAAAAAAAAAAATTTTAAAGGGCCTTCTTAACCTTTTCTTCCAAACTAAATGTTATTTGCTCTTCAGTTGACTGCCATGTAGTAAACAACTAAATGGCAACTACTGAGGGTGTGTACTGACATGCACTGAAGCTATCCTAGGATATCAATGCTAAAGTATAGCAACAACCAACCCAAAGAGACATGCAGAAGCTCCAAGGAAAGGAAAATCCAGCATATTGCATAGAGAGGGAAGATTCCAGAACTAGTGTAGGAAGCAGATATCAAAACCTTAAAAAAAAAAAAAGAAAATCCCATTTATAACTGAGAAGGAATCTTAGCTGCTTGCTCATTTGAGGACCCACTGGCAAAAAGGGGAACATTCAATTTCCTGCACCACTGTCCTCACACTTATTT
Source organism: Emberiza elegans (assembly GCA_024865655.1). Lineage (NCBI taxonomy): Eukaryota > Metazoa > Chordata > Aves > Passeriformes > Fringillidae > Emberiza > Emberiza elegans. Next base: position 340,379 of record JALJVW010000163.1, read on the forward strand.
TTATAAGTTGCTGATCCCAGCCAACAAACTCATGCTTATATTTCATATTTATGAGTGATTTTCATGTGTAGGAATAACCCCTCATGGGATTCCCACTGTCCTGAGTGTTGCATTTGAGTGTCTGAGAACTGACTATAACCAGGAGCAGAGCAAGCTGGCCTGGGCTGTGCCCTACTCTACTTTCAAATACATGAAGCTCAGAAGAAATGACAGTGCCACCATCTCTATGGTCCCAGTGTTCCCCTATAGATTACCCTCTGCCTTTATCTGTATCAGAGTCTATCCCAGCACTATTCCAGGCACTTAAGTATAGTTTAGAAGACTTAAATCCTGAGCAGAATGTACATATATATATATATATATCCTGAAGGAATCCACCTGCAGAGCCATTTCAGAAGCCTGGCTTTTCCTGCTCAGCAGACCTCAGGATGCAATGCAGAGAAAATCCTGTGCTCCCCCAGCCTGGGGCAGGGTGCCAGTCAGGGATGCAGCTCCATGGCACTGGAGGAGAGGCCAGCAGAGGCGGCACCCAGCCTGCTGCTGCTCTGTAATGTCGCTGGTGGGCGAGGGCGCGAGGCTGAGGATGGGAACTGGGCTGACAGAGCCCTGGGTCACAGGCACGAGAGCTCCAAACTGAGCTGGAAGGGGAACAGAGCAGCTTTGTACAGCTGAAAAGAGCTGGAAAGGCATCATTTAAGGTTCAGCATATAACCAGCTCTGAAAAAGAGAGCTGGGAGAGGAATATTACAAGTAGGGCAAGGATCAGGGGTACTATTGCTTTCATGTACATACACTCACACAGTTAATAAACTATCAAGAGAAGGCAGACACTAGAGTGCAGCAGAAAATAAAAGCCATAAGGAGAACATTATTTTTAATATACACGTCTGCCAATCAAACACTGTCCTGGTGGTTTTAAAAGGTGACCTGGTTGCTTGGCCATTAGCACAGCCGACTGCCTTGTGGGGAAAATGAATCCAAGTCCAGTTGTTGAATATAATAGAAACTTGGCAGGGGAGATCTAATAATGACTGTAACTGTGCTAGGAAAAACAAGGGAGAAAAGAGTACAGTCTCTCAGTCCATTTTGGAAGACCAGAAGATTTTATGTGCCTAAAAAAGTAAGTGCAGTGATCATGTTTGTGAATTAGGACAAAAGACTATTGAGACAAATAGCTAAAAGAAGTATTATTGGAATCTTAGTATCTTCCAATTTTACTATCGCTCAAAACATCTAATATCAGTATATGCCTTTATTTTTTCCCATTTATTGAACCCTTTGCACTGCTACTCCACGACTGCAAAGCTCCTAGGTACACAAGACTAAAGCAAATGTGTCACTGACACAATCAAAATTAGGATTTGCATTGCACAGTCTACATGCAAAAGATTTAGGCCACTTTCTGATTTTAACCAAGTTGTGCTTTAAAGTCTTTCTTTTTATATGGCACATTAATAACATGATATCATTAAGAGTTGATGAAGAACAATGTCCTACGTACCAGAATAATGCCTGCATTAATTACACAAGGAAAAAAATTAATTTCAAAATAAAAGCTTCTCAAACTGAACTTTTCTTTATCTTCAAGACGTTTGTGGGTGGAATATCTTGCTAATACTTTGCCTAGGTTAGAAAAACTTTTTTGCCATGATTACTTTTCCTAAGTCCCCATTCATGATTTTAACTCCTATATCTTGACTGGAAAAAAGACTTCATAATTAATTTCTGATAAGGAACCACCATATGCTAGTGTTACTGATGAGAGGTACAGAAAGCACATTAAAAGTTATTTGCTGCTCAGTTTCATGTAATGAACTTAATTCAGCTGTCTAAATTGAATTTGTGGTGTAAATAATATTCCCTAACTAAATTAAAGACCCCTGCATAGCAAAAGAAATAGGAACAGTAACATAAACCAACTTTTGTTGCATTGGCTACATGGGGAAAATGCTGCTAAAATATATCCATATTTAAAGCATCTCTCCTTTTGCTTTCCCACTCAATGACCATAGAAGTTTTACTACTAGAAAATAGATTATGTACCAACACATATTGTTTGGACGTTGTCACACTGTTGAAGTTCTTAGCCGGTAGAGAATTATTTTCATAGACAAGACGTTAAATTCAATTGGGACACTGGATTTCTTTGGTATAACAGGACAATTACATGAAACTGTGCAACTCTTATTGGTATCTCTATCTCTTGGGCCTTTTTCTCAAGTTTAAAACCCATTGAGTTTTTGTGAAATAGTTTTGAGGCAGCTTTGTGTGAACTGGAATGAAAATCAACACAGAAATACTACAGAAAACCTAGAATGTGTAATATAAATCTCTTAGGCTATTTCAGTTTCCAAGCTCCAGAAGAAAAAATAAATTAAATATATATATATTCATATCTATTAAACTGTTAAACCACACAGGCATCTGGATTTTTAACTTCTAGCATAGAAGAGAACAGAGATTTTAGGAAGACAGAGAGGCAGTTTAACATTTATGAGCACAAGGCTGGACTTTCTGGGTAAAACAGAGATAACAGATTTGTTGGCACAGTTATGATTAGCTATGCATCATCTACCATTCAAACTGACAGAAAAAAAATTATTCAAACTTAGTGAGGGGTTTGGGGTGTTCAGTTTTTGTTAGGTTTCTTTTGTGGTTTTTTTTGGTTGGGTGTTTGCTGGGTTGGTTGATGTTGTTGTTGGGTTTATTTTGCAGGGGTTGTTTGTTTTGTTTTGTTTTGTTATTAGTATCTAGACTCATCCTGGGGGCCATCAGGAGCTCTTTAATGCTGGACCACTGACTCCACAAAACATCAATCTTTCCTGCTTCAGGTCATCACTGTTCAGCTCAGGGTTTATAACAAGGGCTTGATAAACACTACAAGAGTTTAATATGCAAGATAAACATTACAGGACCTACCATATTGAAAACTAAAAAACAAGTTCCCCCTCTTTATTTTATTCTGTCAGTGTGGTTTAGAAATTAGATCATTGAGAAATCCAAAAATCATGCAAAAGAGATGGAGAGTTGTACAAGCAATAGCACCAGTAACCCCTGTCAGTGGTGCAGACCTAATTTCAGTGCCAGCCTGAGTTGTTACAGCAAACTAGACTCATCATTCCCTGGTTGTCTGCTGATCATAGGAATTGGTCACAATTTATTGCCTCCTCAGTGCCATGATCACCACCACTATGACTGCATGTTTGTAACATCCCATCCTCTTTCGAAGGACACACAGCCATATGTATGCACCATGGTTGAAAATAGATGTGGTCTTTTGTAGAGGATGAGGAACAGCAAAAAAGGGAAAATATGATGGCAAACAACTGAAAGCATACAGAGAAGCTTAAGAAAAAAATTGCCTGCAGCAGGCTTGGACAGCAACTAAGCAGGGAATCCTTCTAGAGCCAGACTCCTCTGGGCTGTGTATGAGTGCAGAGAGGAAAGGACTCAGGTGAAGAGCCCAAGCTGTGGATTTCACTCACCCTGAAGAATCAACATCCATACAGGAGTTGTGAGCCAGGCCCACAAGTGACCTGCAGAGAATTCAGTAGTTGCAGGCTTTTGCAAGTGAGAGACAAGACACAAACCACAGATTATAGCCTTAGCTGTGCCCTTTCTTCCCTTGAGGAGGAAGAGAACTCTTGTAAGGGGAGGAAGTTCTGTGACTTCTGTAAGAAAGGAAGAAAGAAAAACCACAAGAGTTAACAGCTGAGGTTGGAAGTAATGAGGCATTTTGCCTGCTCTGTCCATGCCCATGAGAGAGGAGACTCAGTGCCACTGGAGAGGAGGCTCAGAGCCACTGGAGTGGGGGTACAGTGCCACATGGAAGGAATGGCAGCATTCACGTGTCCCTGCTGGGGACACAACTGGCAGGCACCATAAAAGGGAAATTCTGCAAGATTGCAGCATAACTTTTAATTGTGACTCAGAGATTCTGGCACGAGGCCTGCCTTGCCTACTTTCTTCCTCCTCCACCCCACCCCACATAATGAGAAAAATATTATTAGTCTATTAGCTAATAGCTCTCATTATTACTCACCAGCTTTTTCTCATTGCATCCCACTGTTTTCATGGGAATAGTACACAGATTCTTCTCACTCTGCAGCAGCATTTCCAGGGCAGAAATATGAACACTGTTTAGAAACACTCTCAGAAAATTGCAGTCATTAAAATCAGAGATTCATTGATCATGAAGCCCATTTCTCTGTTTAGTCCCCAAAGCACATTTTCTAGAGTTTCATACAGAATAATATTAAAAATACCAGTGGTGAATCACCCTGCAGGTTATCTCAGGAGGCAATTCCTCAGTAGAACACACTTTTGTGTTTTGGGGTTTTGGTTTTTTTTTTGGCAGACTAGATTTTAATGTCTTTATTTTATTCTTCGCTGTATCTTCCCATAAAAGCATTAAATACTTCTCTTTGCATGCAGCCAACAATATTCCCACTTTTCTCACCCATCAAGTCTTGCACACTCACTGTAGGACTCATGTTGCTCCCGCCTTTCACACTCTCCCTTGGCTGAGCTCTTACTGTGGGGCCATTTGTGGTGCACCATCAGCAGCATCAGAAGCACCTGAGCAGGTGACAGGAGTGTCCCAGGGCAGGAGGGACACATCCTCTTTGACATGACCCACAGAGCACCACCTCAGGCACCGAACCTGAGCAAATCTGGGAGATTTATCTCAACACAATTCCGTGCTTTCCTTGATCGTCACAGACCTAATTTAGTGCCATTAATCCATCTCCTAAATCCTCATTCTCTCCTATAAATTAATTTGCTGTTCTTCACTAAATTCTCTCTAATTGATCAATATCTTTCTAGTTAGCATAGTGCTGAATGTTGCCCAGTATTTCATGAGAAAAGAACTGTTATTGTTTATTGGACCTGTGCCTGGCTATTTTTATCAGCTACTATTGTCTTAAAAATACTCAGGGATCCTGGCTTCAGCCCACTGATTTATGCCCATATCCAAATTTTTAACAAACAGGTGCCTTGTATTGCAGATGGGATGAGCAAATAACAGGTGAAGCCTCATGGTGAATGCTAAAAGCTGCTTATATTGCTATAGTTATTTGGAGTGTGATGACTGGAAAACCTCTGCCAGCTCAGAGAGGGCATTCTCACTTTACTGTCAGGAGAAAAATACACCAAGTGCCTTCTGATTACTCAGTGCTTTTTGCTCCTTTAACTTTTTAAATTTTCTCCCACCACCTCCTTCGCACACACTTTATGGTGCTTCCACTATTTAGGATTTCACAGAAGAAATTAAAAAATACTGTAACACAAAAAACACTAGTTAAACAATATTGGGTTTTTCACCTTGGTCCAGTTATATGTGCTTTTAAAAAAGGTCATACTGCTGTATCACAGGTTTGCCCCTTTTTTTACATTAATAATTTCACAATTAACAGAAACACATGAATACCCAAATGTGGGTGGATAGGGAGGATATTGGACATCTGTCATTACTGCCTCTAAACTGGATTGTGTATTTTACAAACCACTGAAGCTCTTTTCCAGATATTCTTGCTGTTTGCTATAAATATTTCCTCTCTTGTACCACTCAGATTTATTCACCCAGGGGGTGTGTGCACATGCATACACACATGTATTTATCCATCCTTGTATTCACATAAATACATTCATCTATGTGTGTCTCTGCATATGGGTGTGCATACACGTATATTTAAATTCACAGTGTATGCTACCCAGGTGTGTGTTACTTCTGCAATTTTTTCTGGGTAAATGATTAGAAGTTTTAATTTTCAGCAGTTTTCTTACATCTTCAGGTGCTACGATTGTGATCTCACTTGAGAAGCTCATTTTTCAATCACTAAGATTAAAAAAAGCAGATTTCTAATCCTTGTGGTGAAAACCTTGAAGAGATGAAGCAACCCTGAAGACATGAAGTAAATGAGCATCAAAAACAAAAATAAAACCCCACACATGAGAAGAATGCAGCATTTTTTTTAAAAAAATTGAGTTCTTACTGACTTCTAATTTTTATTAACTCTTGGTTTTCCTTGCATTCTGATCAGTGTCCATGGTGTTCTTCTGGAGCAGAAAGCCAGTCTCACATGGAGAATTTCCTGTTTCCAAAAAAAGAGGCTAAAACCACACTTGTCATCAAATACAACGTAATCCACCTTGCCCTTCCTCCAATAGGGAGGGGTCTGACGTCTTCTGTGAATGCTGTACATGTAAAACAGTTTACCTCGGTGAGATTTATATCTATGTGACATGCCAAAAACATAATTGTTTTTCTTTCTTGGATTAATTAATACCTGACTTTCCAGTAATTTGGTATTTCTGTTATTTGATTAATAACACATCTAAAAGTATATCTGGAAAGGTACTCACCAAGTTTTTAAGCAGATTAAATTAGTTTCCTGTGAACCAGGAATTTCATCAGCTGATGACCTTTAGGTAAATAAAATCATCATCTAAATCCTATTTTCTAAACAGAGCTGTCAAAATGGGACCTAAAGATCAGTCAAGCAAATTTTTAAAATTATCTAATCAATCTTTACAGATTTTTTTTCTAAATCTACATAGTCCTGTCCTTCCACAAGCCTCCACACCTCCAATATTTTTCTATTTAATTAGACTATCATCCATTTATACCTTTGCATATAGTAAACCACAGAGAAACTGTAGAGAAGGAAGGGAGCAAATTGCCTGCAACCAAAAAAGGGCACTGAAAATCTCAAGTAGCACCATAGGGAATTTGAACTTGCTGCTTCAGAGGTTTGGGGAATGTGACAGTGAGATAAATCTTTGCACAGGTTCAAGGGAAATATTGCACAGCTGGACCAAGGTGTGCTGATCCCAATGTTCTGACCTTCCCATCCATCCCTGGGCCAAGGTCCATGGCTGAAGCGCAGATACAGCTCCATGGTTCTCAAAGACAGGACACAGCTGATGTGTCACCTCACCACCAAGCGGGACAGCTGCCTCTTACTCGTGTGGAAATGTCATCAACACCTTGTTGTGTCAATGGCTCCTTCATTGGAGGGTGGAATGCGATGCTGTGACAAAATGTTCCTCTCTGTGGTGGTTTAGCAAGGTGCTCAACAGCCCCCAAGGACATCTGAAGGACTCTGTGTGCTGGAAACAGTAACCTGAGTAATAATGATAACAGACTATAAAGTCCATAGGATTTTTATTGGTTTGTGCTTTGAAATATTGAAATCTGTGGCAGAGCATCAATGCTGAAGCCCTGTGGCTGTGGGCATTGAGACTTGTGAGTGATTAGTAGAGAATAAGAGAGTGCTTTTTACACTTTATGAGAGTTTTTCAAAAAAAAATCACAAATAATTTAATTCTAGAATTCATAACCTTTGCAAGGTGAAAAGAGAGTCTGACACAACATATTTCCACATGCTGAACTGGGAGCTGGACCAGAACAGATTAATTAGAAATTAAATAGAGAACACCTGCACTTAGTTATTTATATAATTTTGAGTTCAGCTAAAATCCAGGGCCCAATTTTTGATACTCTTATATTTTCCAAGTCATAGAATCACAGAATCACTTAAGTTGCAAAAAGGCTGTTAGGATCTTCAGGTCCAATTGTTAACCCAGCACTGCCAAGTTCACCTCTAAACCAGGTCCCCAAGTGTCACATCTATACATCTCTCAAATACCTCCAAGGTGGGTGACTCAACCACTTCCCAGGGCAGTCTGTTCAGGTTCCAGCATGAACATGAGCATGTTTAAAAATCCTGTCCACAAAAATTTGTTTCCCAATATCCAATCAAAATCTCGCCTGCAAAATTTTGTCAAAAATATTTGAGACAAAAGTGAATGGACTGACAGGGCAGACACCTCCAGTATCACAAAGAAGAAGGATTTTTTAATATGCATATTAAACACTCAAAGCCTCAGAGAAATGCTGACATCAATAACATCATGACATGTTTTGACAGTCTTTGTAAAAATCAATGTAAAATGCTTGATGTAGTTTTGCCTTTTTTTTATAAAATTTGTACCATGCTATTTGAGATAACATTAGATTGGGAATAGGCTGGTAGGTTGACTGGTAGATCTGGGCACAAGAAAACATGATTATGAATACATTAACATTTGTGAAACCGATATATTGAATTACCAGGCACAACAGCTTGACATACTAGACCTCAGCAAAAATTAAAACATTAGCAGAAATTAAAGCTTACTATCTTTGGGGAAATAAACAATTTACCTGGTCTACAGATGATATTAAACAAAATAAAATAATGTTAATTTCTTTTTTTAGGTCAATGGCTGAATTTTCAATGTACACTTGGGCCTCCAGAATCAATTTTTTTGCCTAAAATTCCTTATCAAAAAAGTTCCCTTAAAATCAGGAAACATCATACACATAGATATAAATTTTCCTTTCCATTCTCAGAATCATCGTGTATAAAAGAAACATTCTTTTTATTGCAGTTCTGATATTTCTTTTTGGAAAACAAATCATAAAAGCTAAACATTTCAAATTTGTGGCCTTAATTTCCATATGTAGGAAGGCATAGATATGTATGTTTAGGTCTAATCTGTCTTGCAATGAAAACTTTCAAAATGCAAGTAGTCCCTAATCTACCTGATAATTAAAATTATGACTGCATCTTACTGTTAAGCATTCATCTTGGAATGGTGTCAAATTTCAGTGTGATTTGCAAGCCCTCTGGAATACTGATTTCTCCTTCGATAGCCAAAAGGGAGTGACACATTACCCATCTCTGTGTCTGGATAAGGACTTCTGGCAGAGCTCCTGTGTGAGCTGCTCTGCCTGGTATTGTATTTTTGGGGTGCCCCCTGGCCGGAAGAAATGATGAATCCAACTCCATGTTCTCAGAAGGCTAATTTATTTTTTTATGATTCTATATTATATTAAAGAATGCTAAACTAAACTGTACTAAAGAATACAGAAAGGATACTTACAGAAGGCTAAAAAGATAAAAATGAAAACTTGTGACTCTTTCCAGAGTCCCAACACAGCTTGGCCATAATAGGCCAATGAGTCAAAACAACCCACAACAGAAACCAATGAAACAATCACCTGTGGGTAAACAATCTCCAAACACATTCCACATGAACAAAACAGAGGAGAAGCAAATGAGGTAAGAATTGTTTTCCTTTTTCTCTGAGGATTCTCAGCTTCCCAGGAGAAAAATCCTGGGCGAAGGGATTTTTCAGAAAATGTGAATATGACAGCCCAGCTTGCCAGGGCAGGCCACCGGCACCACGCAGCTCCAGCCAGGCAGGGGCACTCCCAGAGCTCCCATGGAAATTCAGGACCATACTCTCAAGCCAGGCTTTGTCTTCCAGGGACACTGAGTGGATGCCACCAACACAGTGTGGCTATGGGTGAAGCTGAACAAGTTATGGCATTTGAGAGAGAGAGCTAGAAGGTTTTCCCAGAAATATTTGATTTTCTCTCTCTCTCCTTCTATTCCCCTCCCATGAATGGAAGATATCATATTATTGAGATCCTCAAAAGCAAAGGTGCAGCTCCCATTCCTTCTCCTGAGGCCACACTCTTACTTTGATATTGAAGGCAAAGTTTTGGATGCAGATTTTGAGCCACGCTGCCTTAAGCAGGGGGCAGTCAGGGCAGTACAGCAGCACCTCTGTTAGAAACCCTGACTAGGACTGCTAGATGTTAGAAAATGAACTGCACTTCTTTCTTTGCCTGCCATGGGCACATCAATTTTTCTGAATGTGGTAGCATCTATTATTTAGTATTTTCCCAAGAAATGGGGTGAGAAAAAGGACAGTACTTTTGTGTTTTGAAGAGGAAAAAGTTCTTTCCTGAAGAGTTAGTCATTTTCACATCCTACCTTCCTTGTTAAAGAATGAAGTGAGATGCTGTAATATGTGAGCAAAAGCAAAAATGAATAAATATATCATTACACGCTCAGATGCACACTCACAAATATGAAGATGCCAAGCTAGAGAACAGTTGGAAAATTGACATTTTTATCTATTATAAGTGCTTATTTTAGTAATTCAAATGATGATATAAATGAGGATAAAAATGATATAAATGTCAACTGATTCCTTTATATTCTGTCACCTCTTCCTATCAATCACACATATTAAAAAAAACAAAGTATAAATAAATAATTTGTGGTTAAATAATTTTTATTAATTAATTAATTTATGTGGAGAGTAGGTGAGTAGAGATAGTTCTGAGTTGTCTGGTCAAGGTCCTAATTTGTCTCTAAAGTTCTCCAAAGTTAAGGACTTGGTTTTTGGTAAAGTAAATCTGATGCATTTGCAGTTACAACAGTTCTTTGCCCTTGACCAATACACTATGATCAGGCATAAATAATTAAAACTAAGTAGCAAATAAATTAGAGGTGGATTTGTGATACATTACCCTGAATTTTAAAATTTTAGTTGCTCATTTATAAGCTTAGTAGTAGATCAACCAACTATTACAATAAATTAGAGAGTTTCAGTTAATTAATGGCCACCAGATGTCTCCCATATTGTTTTCTCTACACAATAGAAAAACACTCACAATCATGGAAAAATCAATGCAAACAAATGAATAAGAGCTAAAGAGTTCAGCCAGTGCATTTTCCTTGATTCATGCCCAAATCTACAGTATGTTCTTTAAAAATCAAACACAAATTACTGCGATTTATACTGTTCCTTGAACAAAAAAGCAACAGTTGCACATAATTACATTCTGTCGACACTGCATATCTCTGAAAGGAGGCATCCATTGAAATATTTACATTTAGAGCTATTAGCTTTTTTGGTCTCTGAGAAAAAGTTCAATCCAGAATTATTGTCTATGTTTCTTTGGTCTCTGTGTCAGTAGCTAAGTATAAACCACTTTTTTGATCCTTTCTCAGAAATTTCTGGCTTTTAAAGTGAACAATGAAGGGGGAGTAGGCTGTTGCCTTATTCTTGTTTTCTGTTCTGTGCACAAACTGGTGAAAGGATGAAGGGAGTAGATCTGTAGAATGAAACTGCTGGCATGGAGGATCAAAGGCAAGTGAGAGCCATATATGCCTCCTTTAGACTGGCTCCAGTTTGATCCTGTGGGCTCAGTTCCCATTTGCAGTTAGCACTCATTTGGTGCTTTCCCAGAGTAGTTTTTCTCACATTGTTTTCGTACAACTAAATGTCACGCAAGCACTCTGAAACCACTCAGTAGTACAAATCACATGAAGGCAAGCATGGGCAGTCAGGATATTGACTTCAGAAGAGTAAGGAACCAAACTAAAATACTCATGTTGTTGCACATCTCCCTGTAGAGACCCTATAAACCCATGCTTAGTACAGAATGATTGTGTTCTGGGCATGTTCCCAGCTACATAACATCATATGGGATGTGTTTAAACAGTCTGAGGATGTGAAAGAGCTGCACAGCCTCCATCCAAAGCAGCCCATGATGGTTTGGCATTTCTGCTCCTGTTGTGGCTTGTTGCTCAGTGCTACTTGTGTGGGTGTAGGTGCATGGTCAGCACATAAAGTGGTTGCTAACAGAGGAAGAGGGATAAACTTACCAAAAATGAAAATCACGTTCTACCTTGGTGCTGGTTCTGACCCAACCAGTGCTAAGAAAACAAGGGAAAGTTTGCAGTTTTGCCAATGCTGTCCAATGTTTTGTTCTCATTATCAGCATTTCACGTTATCAGTCACAGCAGCTTGGCCAGGTGAGCTGACCCCTCCATTCAGAGCACCAAAGTGATTGCTGGCTTTGGTCAGAAGGGAAAAGAGCTTCAGTATGAATGCATAATGTATTCTCATTCAAATCCCTGGGATGAATGTCACCAGAGCCTTGAGTTCTGAGGGAATTTTCTCCCATAGTTCTCTTCATCAACACTGTTGCTGCTTTAGGATCAGAGAATTCTCTCAGGCCACAACCTCATACATCTTTGTGTGCTTTCTACATCAGCACTTTTTTATCAGTAAGAATCTTTGTCTATACATGATGCACATTCAGTTTCAGAAAAGAAAACAAAAAAAAACCAACAAAGGGTTCTTTAAAACAAAATGACACAATTTTCAGAAAAAATATTTAAGTGCAAGAGTAAAATTGTTCAGTATGCTTATTTTAAATGTTAGCAGCAGCAATTTTTCTTTTAGCTTGCACAGTGAACCCAAATTTAACCTTTCCTTGGAGGTTGCTCTAAGTCTGGTCATCTCTTTTGCACTTAATGGATTCATTCCTGTCATCTGAATTTTGCTCCAGAAGCAGGTAACAGCTTAAAGCAGGTACTGTGTAACTTGTCTACTTGCTGGGTAGGAAAAAAAAAAAAAAAAGAATTAATTCTGTGTTAAACCAGATCCAATTAGAAAACTATTCAAATTCAAATCAAGGGGAAAACTGGGGGGAAAATTATGTCTCTCCATTGTAAACATTATCTACTGAATTTAAAGTGAATCAAAGATGCTTACCTACAAAGACAACTTGATATTAAACTATAATCAATATTAAGTTGTTGAATTTTAGACCAAATTGCAGTTGAGGGTTGACTTTTTTAATTTTTAAAAGTGGATGTTGACATATTTTGAGGCAATTATACAGAATTTTAACATAAACTTATTGAAGAATGCATACAACTAACTTCATGAAAAAAAAAATTATATTTTCTCTAAGTAAGGAATATGGATTCCTTCAGTGTGTCTGCCTAATGCATGAATTTCTGATAACATGCTGAAGTTTTAATGAAGCTGAAAGTTCCTGGCAGAATAATACTTACTGCTTGGCAGGCTTGCAAGAGGGTAAAAGCTAAAGCTTAATGCCCAAATTGATCTTGCCATGCACTACTGGAGCAGGAGCACCCAGAGAAGTAGTCATCCTTTCCTCTTCAAATGACTTGCAGAATTCAAAGGCTTGATTAAAAAAAAAAAGGTGGGGGGGAGAACATAAACTAATAGTATCGAGTGACATTTGTGTAGGATGTAAGAGAATCTAAAAGTAACATTGAACACAGAAATTAAATTACAGTTTCAGTTAAAAATACAGCATACTATGCTTGAAATAACCCTCTCCAGGAGATAGCGCAGTGTATCACAATTATTACAGCACCTTAATAAAACTACAAAATTACCAGTGAAAAGTTGCAAAGAGGACAGGTTAAATTCATGCCATTCCCTATTCATGTTATATCCTCGGCATGGGGGTGGATTGACTGGAGAAAATCATGGCTTGTACTTTTCATCTTTCTCAGTTTACACAAGAGAGTGGATTGTTTTCTGTCTCACAGTTTACAGTTTGGTTTGTTTTCAAACTAGGAAGAAATAAATCTTTCCATTACACTTCAGCAAAAGCTACAGATGGAAAAAAAAATATTCAATACTGAAATGTTCACAATTTTAGAATTCCAGCATCTCAAACATCATGTATAACATGGAAATCATGCATATCTGTATGCAGTCATAACCCAAACACAGGGCTAGGTATTGGAGATGGAATTATGCATAGACTCTTTAGGCATAGAAGAGGTGGGGTCTTATTTTCTTCTGGTGACTTTTGTTACAATTTGATGTCCTCAATATCAGTATTAATGTATAGAAAATCATGGCAGCTGAAGGCAGTACATTGCACTGATTTTATTTTCATGTTTTGGCTGTAAGGCACTTGATTGTGTAGGGTGGTAGATTGGGGTGATTAAAGAGCAAAATATCTGCTTGAGACACCCACTTCACCCTAATCTAGACTGAAAGAGGCTTTTTGTCATCCATTTCCATTTCCTGAAATGAACCATGCTGAGCTTCAGCATCTGTAGCATTACCCAAACATGGAATCATAGAATCACAGAGTAATTTGGGTTTGAAGTGTCCTTTAAAGACTATCTAGTCAAACATGGGCAGGGACATCTCTGACTAGGTCAGATTTTTCAGAGCCCCTTCCAATCTGGCCTTGAACACTTCCATCTACAACTTCTCTGGGTAACCCATTCCAGCATCCCAACACCCTCACCTCAAAAATTTCTTCCTTGTGTCCAATCTATATCTAGCATCTTTCAGTTCAAAACCATAATCCCTTGCCCTGTCACTACAGACTTTGGTAAAATTATTTCTCCATCTTTCTTATACCCCTCTTTAGGTATTAAAAGGCTGCTATAAGGTGTCCCTTAAGCCTTCTCTGTCCAAGCTGAATAACCCCAGCTCGTTCAGCTTCTCTTCATAGGAGAGGCGTTCCACCCCTCTGACCATTCTTTTTTGCCTTCCTCTGGACCCTTTCTAACATTCCCGTGTCTTGCTCTGGATGGGGACACCAGACTGGAGTCACTACCCTGGGTGGGCACCTCACAGGAACAGAGGAGGGGTAGAAATCACCTCCCTTAACCTGTAGATCACATGTCTGAGCTGCAGTGATTGAGATCTAGGAACAACAAATCATGAAACCCAGAAAATGTGAACATACATTTGTATGTTCTATGTTTCTATGGAGGGGCATAGAAAATGGCAGGGGAAATAGAAAACACTGGGAGACTGAGCTAGATTTATCCCATTCCAGCTAATAATTCCACACACACCAGTTTCAAGCATTACTGTAAGGTATCTCACTCCTATTCCTCAACTTCAAATAGATTCAGCAAGTTTTCAATCCACAAATTGAGTCCCCAAATTTCAATCCACACAAAATTGATTCTTCATTTAGCTTTATAATATTTTTTTCAGATTATATATATATATATATATGTTTACACAAATATATATAAGAAAACAGTATTTTCAGATTTTATACAGACTGTCTCCAAGGTAGCACATCTGCTTGCTATGTTATCTGGGTTCTTTATGTTTCATATTTTCCTAGGAAGAAAAAAGAAAAATATGACCATTTATCTATTAATTAAGTTTATCTCATAAAGGGATGAACTTAACATCAGCCATTTCCCATTTATCACCATATCTGATATCTTGCTAATCATTTGTTCTTCTCTGGCCCAGCAGTGATCTGCACCAGCATGACAGAGGGAAAGACTGAGCTTGACTCTCCACACCCATGAAAATCAGATTGCAACTGCTCTGGCACATATAACAGTTCTTCAAATGATAAAAAATCCAGTCACAAACAATATTTCCCCATTATTCTACCAAATAAAAGGAGGAAGATATCAAAAAAGACTTGTGCATATAAATAGATTACAGTTTTCATGTTAGCATGGTATTTTGTATCATTTAATTAAAGTCATGCTTGTATTCAATCTGCCACAGCAGAATTCTGTGCCTGCCCTCTGCCCTCGGGCTGCAAACAGACTAAGAAAACAGTAACTCTACTCTCATCTGCAGGTGGCCTGTTCAAATTCTTTTCTCTTTACCAAAACCAAAAATCCCTGATAGAAACACATGCAAAACAGCTATTCCATGCAGTGGGAAAGAGCAGAATGGCCAGGGTTGCATCTCCTGGGTCTTGTGTCTTTTTGGCACAAGCTCTGTTCATAAAACTGCCACGTGAGCAGCCCCTCTGAGTATGTAGTTTGAAAGAAAGGGGTTGGACCCCTGCAGCAGCTATAAATAAAACTGAGAGGAAAAATAGATCTTTAGAAGTTACTCCTTTATCATTGTCACTCTCTTGGAGCCCTGCACCAGCTTCTAGTTTTTTATTTTGTAATTTTAAGTCATGGTAGGACACTGAAAAAATATGATTCATTATTTCTATCTGAATGTAGCCGAAGTGATGGTCAATCCAATCTATTGCCTAGGTGAAAAGTATAATATTTTAATATAAAAAATAAAATATCCAGGTTTACTTGAGCCTGCTGTGAAAATGCAGACTCAACAACACCTTGCAAAACCCAAATAACTAAAGCCCTAGAGAGGGAAGGTCAAGCTCACAGTATCATATGTATTAAATACAGCTTTGAGTTTTTCAGAATGGGTTAAACCTTCCCCTTGCAATGTGTCCTTCCCTGTTAGAGCAGGTTTGCACAGAGCTCCATCTGAAGGAACTCCCTCATTACTGGGTTTCTCTGAGCTGATCTTCTGCTATTTGGAACAGTCCTATCAGCAGGTGGACACTACTTATTAGCTGTCAATCTGAATATTTTCAAGAATAAGTGTGAAAGGTCTATTTCAGGGCCCTCTAATTAGGTTCCATTGAATGAAACAGAGAGAGAAAGTTCCATTGAATGAAACAGGCAGGGCTGCTTTTGCAGAGCTGGAGGCATCACTGGCCTTACAACAGCCTTCAGCTATTTCTTCCTTCCTCAGAACCTGCAGAGTAAAATTACACCAGTAAAACCTTAGAAGGGAGGCTTATTTCATAACACCTGACAAGGGGACACAGGATCAGACATCATGCTTTTCACTGCACAAAAAACAATTCAACAGCTACTAAAGGCTGAAGCAAAGCATTGTTGGATCCAGAGCAGCTCACTGTCACTCTGGATCTAAAAGCTTGAGGTAAATCATCTCCATGTCAAAAAATAAGAGTGCCATTAATATAGAGATTTAGTTGTCAGTAATTTTAGTTTGTGCTTTCCGTCTAAACAAAACCCTATCCATCTCTCCCTTTGAACTTCCTTTGCATCATGTACAGTGTGCTCCCACAAAACCCCACAGGCAAGTCTCCCCACCAGCTCTGTGTTTTGAAGCACCAGTGATGTTAATTGCCACATGGCTTCACATTTATTTTATGGCTTCTAGACACAGCATGCATGCTCTGACAGTGTGTCAGGATTTCAGATCCCACACGAGATGACAAGTGTAAGAATGCTATCAATAGAGTTCTGTTACTGTGGGCTACCCCTGGCAGCTGGCTCAGTAATTCCTGAAGCCCACTCCACAAGGCTGTGATCAGATGGTGAGCTGGCACTGCAGTTCTGTCCCAGGTTCACTTAAATGTACAGCTCTTAGTGACAGCAGAAGCTGTGATTTCATGTTTGGCAGGGAAAGAGCATTAAAATTGATCTGGTATCCATGCAACTCAAGTACACAGCACTGGTATGAAAGTGAAGGATCCGTTTTTCAGAGATGGCACTAAAATAAAGACAGTGATAAGGATGCAAATAAAATACTTGCAAAGTAGAGCTGAGTGTGGCTTTGCTAGAAGAAAAATGTTGCTCTGCTTTTCATACATCTAAATGAGCATTAGTTCTGAATCTCATCCTGCAGTCTTTAGATTCTACATGGATCCAAAGAGATGATATATAGCATAAAGCATTTTCCATTTTTAAACTCAGGCTTCTCTGCACTGCCATTTCTAAACTGTGGGTTTTTTTCCCCTTTGTGGTTGGGGCATTGCCTGTATGACTGGAGAGAGCACAGTTTAGCACCCCTCTCCCTTTGGAACAGCACAGCACTCAGCTGTCCCCTACAAGCAGCATCTCACAGGGAGCTGGGATGTGAGCTAAGACCAGGAGGGCAAGCAAATGAACATGACAAGGGAAACAGGGGAAAGCACACAGAGAAAAAACAACATTAGAGTCATCTCTGTACTTTTCATATTCCTTTTTTGGCATTAAAAACATACAAAATCTAGGAGGCAATGGGATGTTTTGCAGAACAGCTTGAAGAGTGCATCAAACCAGAACTACAGCAATGGCAAGTGAAACACTGGCTCTACTGAGTCAATGGTAATTTCAGCATATTCCAAACTACCCCAATCTTATCAAATTAGGCTACTTGTTAGGGTTTCAGTTGGATTCAATTGATTTATTTTATTTGTTGAGATTAGAACAGCTGCTGGAGGAAAAATAATTCCTGGGGAACAAGTAGGATGAAATCCAACATCCCGTGCATTAGTTTACATTCTGGGAGCCATGGCAGGTAAGGATTACAGCTCTGCACCAGAAAAGGTTCCCATCTATTTTGTGCTGGGTTAGTCAATGTGAGCTGCAAATTACAACCACTCCTCTTCCCTGTTCTCCACTATGCCTCCTGGACCTTCATGCATGGATTCATCTCCACTGGCTAAAGGAAAAGGGCAAGGAAATGATTAAAACCTTTCTCCCTGTCCAGCCACATGCTCTGTTCCCAAGCAGCCTGCATAGAAACAGCATCTCTGTCAGGCATCAGTGGCAAGGAACAGCCAAGCCCTTTGACCTTGAATTCCAGACTTTTCAGCTCCTGCTTTTTAATTTTAGTTCTACTTTCCTCGTTTCTGTGATATGAAAAGACTGTAGAAATCTGTACTCAAGGATTTTGAGTTAATACCTATTAATAAAGAGAGAATAACAAATATTTATTCAATTTTAATTTTCCTTTCATTTTTTCCTTGAGAAAAAAACTTGCAAATAATTAAATAATTTTCACCATTTCCAGGTTTTGATTTACTAACAGTAACTTGCTATTTACAGTTTACTAAAACAGTAGCTACTTGAGGTGACAGAATCGTGTCCATACTTGCTATCCTATTTTTTATTTTAGACTAATATGAAGTGTGAGAGGTGTTAATGCATTTTTCCCACTAAATACTTGCAGACTTTTGTTTAGTCTTAATACAGTATTCTTGCCTTTGTTCAATTTATTTCTTGAACTTGTTGAAAACTTCCATAAATCTAAAACCCAGGAGAAGTCAGGCAAGCTGTCTCAGTGACCTTCAACATTTTTAGAGTTGTCTTTCTTACTGAAATATAGGAGAGGACTGATACTGAAAGTGTTATTTTAAGGCTAACAACTTGAAATTATGAAGAGGCATGACAGAATATGAAGAAAACTCTTCTGATTTGTTCCAGAGAAATATATTTTTCTTGAATACTGTATTCAGAGTGGTATTTTTGAGACCTCTACACATAAAAAGTGAGGCATACTTTGACTCTGAAACCATTATGATTTCCTGTATTTATTTCATAGAATGGCCTTGTGCAGCATGTAGAAAACTGAAAAACACTGAAAAATATCTGTTGTGTGAAAAATTTGCAGTTTTTCACACAGCAGATATTTCCTAGTACTGGAAGAAATATAATAACAGAGCTATCTGAAATAGATATTTTGATTGCTATTTTTTAAAATTACTTTTGAGGGATTTTATTTAAACAAACAGTAACTAGAAAATTTAAATAAGTGAATGATTCTGGCTCTCATTGTTTTTTTCCTTTCCTCATATATCTGTCAATAATATGAAAAAAGGCAGTATCCCAAAAATGGAGATTAAAAAAAACCACTGGATGAAATTTAGAACTTAATTCTAAAAAGAAAAAAAAAATGTCTGTATCTCCTCATCTTGAAATGCAATAAAATATTTTGATATTCAAGATGGTTCTTCCTACTAAGGAAAAAATAATGCATAAGTACAGAAAAAAAGGGGGAAAATACTTCTAGCAAAGACTTAACAGCACTGGAACATCTCATGGTAATATCCCAATTTCCCTCCAGATCACTAACTGGGGATACAATTGCTCTGAATTCAAATCAATTAATAAATGAGAAAAAGCTAATTGCAGCCATGGAGTTATTGGGCAGCCTATGGAGGTCACCAGGAGTTTGTCTGACTGTGTCACCTGATGCAGTAAAAACTTTGAAATGAAAACTTTTGGTCCATCTATAGAATTTACCAACATGTCTACTATAATATTAGTGTTAGGGCAGGATACTTGTCTTTCACGTTTTCAAGCAATCTCTCTTTCCTCTGCCTGCTCACTAAATAAGTGATTTGGTCTCCACAATGATGCAGGCAGTGGGATTTTGGGCTAAAAACTAGAGAAAGTAGACTCATGAAAGGAGTAGTTGGCTCATAAAAGAGTATTTATGGCTCAAATACAAAAAAAAATCATCTCTAAAACATTTCTTTAAGATATTTCTTAGAATCCTTTGATGGACAAATAGCTTATCAACTGGAATAGCATGTTGCCTGCTCTGGTATTAATCTTGCCTAATTACTAATTTGTCCTGGAAGTCTGAATATTAAAGAAATGCTGACTGACAAACAGAAGTATAGCAGAAGTGTGCAGACACTGAAGGATATTGCAAGTTTGTCACCTTGATCCAAAAGGAGCTTGAGTGGGCTGAAAATTTAGTTCATGTTACTTCTCTTTTCTTTTCTTTTTTTTAAATTTTTTTAATTTGTTTTAAATTTTAGTTTTTAAATTGCATTAATGCAATTTGAGAATAGTGAAAAAAACCAAAAAACTAATAATTTCTTCTCAGTTGAGCTGGTTCACATCTAGATATATTCCTCCAAACAACTGAATGTGAGTGTGGGTAGGGTGCAGAGGTGATGGATGGTGGGGGTTTAGCTTTTGTGTGCAGGGATGCTCGAGTGGGCCATTAATGGGGCATTGCCTGCTGTGCTCTGGTTCTTTTATGATCCGTGAGCAGCAGTAGGGAAGAATTCTGCTCCAAGATATAATGAAATGGGAATCAACTGAATAACCTGGAAAACATTCCAGGTTTGACAATCAGGTCTGTGGGATAAAATATTTATTGTATAAGGTAGGAAGAAGAGAGAGAGCTACACTCTGCAAAAAGTGCATTCAAATTGCAAAATGAAAATTAACTCCTTATGTCATCCACATTAAATCCAAAATGTTGTGATGGCATTTCTTTACTAAAGCATCTATTATTAGTATTATTTATTTGGATACCCCCAAAATGAGTTTTGTTTTTGATGGATAAATACTAAAAAGTGTCTCTGCTCAAAAGATCTCACAAGGGAAGAAAGTACAGGGTGAATATTGCTTTGGAGTGCTTGTCTTTGCAACCTTAATGCTTTTTAACATAATAGTTTGTGTATATCATAAAGCAAAAAGCAAAGCTTGAAAATATGTTCCAGTGACTTCATCGAATGTCCTCAAAATATTATCCTCATTTTATGGTTAATATCCATAGAGAGAGCTGTACAGCTTTGTGTTAAAAATGCTAACTTGCAAGAAGCTGAGGTGTGGAATGAAATGGTGAAGTATTCACCAAATCCCAAATAACATTAAAATTCAACCCTTCAGTGTCTCACTAACTGATTCAAAAAATTCACCCAGCCCTAACTTTATGTCTGCATGGTCCTGTGAACCCTGTGAGTGGAACCCTGAATTTTGTGCTGAATCACTCCAGGATCAATATTCAGCTATAGCATCTCTAACATGTTTTGGAAAGAAGGGACAAAAAGAAGCACTCATCAGGAAGCTAAGCAGGGAGCATGAGAATTTGAAAAAACAAAGTGCTGATTATCTCTGATTTCTGTGCAGACTCCTTGATACCTTTACAGAGGTCATAGCAAGGAATTATTTTACAAATATTTGTACAATACTGTCTTCAGAAAAGTGAGGTTTAATAGAGTCACAGAGGGGTTTGGCTTGGAACAGACTTTCAAAGAGTATCTAGCCCAAGAGTGTTCCTCCCATGGGAGGGACAGCCTTCCCTAGACTGAGTTGCTGAAAGCTCCATCCAACCTGACCTTAAACACTTCCAGGGATGGGTCATCCACAACTTCTCTGGCCAACCTGTTCCAGTGTTTGAACACCCTCACCTTAAAAAAAGTCTTCCTCATGGCCAGTACAAATCTACTCTCTTTTTGTTTAAAAACATTATCCCTGTCCTGTAACTGCCTGTTTACAGGCTTTGGTAAAAACTCTCTCTCCATCTTTCTTATAATTCTCCTTAAAGTATAGCAAATCTGCAACAAGGTTTTTCCCCACCCACCTCTTCTCCAGGCTGAATAACCCCAACTTAGTTCTAATTTGTGAGAGGTGCTCCAGGTCTCTGACCATTTTTGTGGCACTGCTGTAACAGGTCCATGATTTATGCTGGGAACCCCCAACTCTGTC
This sequence comes from Emberiza elegans, assembly GCA_024865655.1. NCBI lineage: Eukaryota > Metazoa > Chordata > Aves > Passeriformes > Fringillidae > Emberiza > Emberiza elegans. The sequence goes on from JALJVW010000163.1 coordinate 362,041, forward strand.
AAGGTCCCTCTTGATGGCAACCTCTCCTCAAATGTGACAACCACACCAGACATTTGTTGTTTCTGGGACAATTTCTCAATTACTCTTTCAGAAAGGAAAAAAAAAAAGGAAATCTTACTGTAAAATGGCCACCTGAGAGGCATAATCTATTGCTGAGCTTCTGGGGTATTTGCATTTTCTTTAGTGATTTCATGTACATTTAGTATTTACATTAAAAAGCTTATTGTACATTAACTGTGTTAGCATCAAAGACTACAGCCCATGAAATTCTCAGAAATGGCACTTATGCTCTGGCAATTTATTTCTAAGTATTTTTCCATTGCCTGTAGGAGAGAAATGCAACATGAGATTAATTCTCTGCCAGCACGCTTTGTAGTTTATCAAGCAAAGTAAATAATAGTGTGGGAGGTGAGTAGAATTAAAATTTCAAGGACTGACTATCTGAAAAGGTGGACCACAGCACCAATGTAACTCAGCTTTTCAGTAAGTCCTTACCAGGCTCCCCATTTTTGACAAACCCCCTAGGCAGGGAACTCCCTTGGGCTCCTTCTGTGCAGCCCAAGGCACTCACAAAAAGCTGATCAGGATGTGCAGCCTAGTAAGGTGTTTTCAAGAGTCCACCAAATGAATGCTAGAGGGAGAACATGGCTCAACAGAGCTTAGTGTTTTCTGTTACAAGGAAATATACACAGATGTTCCATACACAGCAGCTGCAGATTGCTGAACTTGACTGAAAGTGGATATCATGTCCTGTATTAACAACCTATCAAAGGCTTAAGATATCTGAAGACAAATTGGAGACTGCAGAAAATAAATTATATTGCAATCCAGAACAGTGTTCCATAAAAATAATTAATTGAATTATTTTTAGTCCTGACTTTGTCAGTCACTTTTCTTCTTATTTTCTGGGTTTTTCCTATATAGATCAAACTAGGAAGAGGATTAATTAATTTTAAAATTAAATTTGGAGTATGTTAATAAAATGCATGTAATACTCTTAGAGCTGAGCTGCAATTTACTTCAAAAGTTTAAAACCGTAGCATTTTCTTAAGAATTTTATATATAATACCAGGTTTATGATGACATTTATAGGTAAAATGCTACATTACGGTAAATCTAATGGCTTAATCATGAAACTTGTTGCAGAAACAAGTGAACATGCTTCAGCTTTAGGAATAGTGTTTTATTAGTAACTCAACATTATTTCTCTTGTTGAAATTCAGCTGCCTGTTCCCCTGGCATCCACCCCATGCACTCACAAATGCACCAGGCTTGTTGTTGGCTCAGATATCAGTGGTCCCCTCCATAAAAAGACATGCTGAAAGACGACATAATGATGATTATACCTTTGTAAAAGTGTGTGTGCTTTTTCACAGCATGGGCTTGGCTTTTGCAGCTACCATTGATCCATTTTCCTGCATAATCAAACCAGTTCTTTTTATCTTGCTTTCTGTCCAATGCCCAGACTTGCAGCCACAGAGTTTGTGTACATGTATGTGGGAAGGTAACAAGACAGCCTCTAACTCCTTTCAGTTCATTCCCCAAAACAAGACTGCTTTTTAAGCTCTCCATCAGAAGATAAATTTCTCCATCTTTCTCCCCCTTCTCCCCTCCACTCAACACTGCTCCAGTAGAACCCCAGGCTGCCATGCAGAAATTTTTCTCAAGATTCAGTTTTGGACCAAATGAATGAAGGAGACTCTTCCTCTTTGCTGCATCCACTCTGACAGGGAAACCAGGATTTGCCATTCCTTCAGGTTTGCCTCAGGGCTTCCATGATAAGGCTTCAGTCATTCCCTAAGCCTGGAGAGCAGGAAGAGGAGAAATGGGACCATCACCCACCACTGAGTTAAACAATGGAATTAAGAGACACATTTAACCATCTTAATGCAATTTTAAAAGGTCTGCTTTTGTTTTATATTAATCTCAGTCTTGAAGGCTTTTTTCAGTCAGGCAGATATCACTGAGCTTCATAACTTGGTTCTCACTGATGGATAGTATCACACAGATGCCAAAAAGGGACATAACTTCAATTAACTTCCTATCTGTTTGCAATAACAGGAAAGTAGATAAAACCAAATTATTCCTTTATTTTCCACTTATCATCTCCATTATTACTGCAGAGACATCTTCTATGTGTCAGTACTGTGAGTCACACCGAAAAAATTAAATGCACCCATTTAAATTTTCTCAATTAAGTTTATTAAGCAGAAAAAATAGTTTCAAGATTGTGTTAAGAGGTAAAAGTAGCAGCAGAGACACTTTCCAAAAATTCTCAAAGTGAAGCCATAATAGTACAAAAATAATTTTCTAGTTAAAATGAATTTTCATTAGACGCAGAAATCTCAAAACAATCACCTGTCAATGACAGAAGACAATTATAATCAGTAGCAGCATGACAACTCAGTTTAGCAAGTATGTGAAGTTCTTGGTGTGAAATAATTAGAATCTCTGCTTCTCCCTTAAACACTTTCCTACCCTTCATTTCTACCCATTTCCTCTTGATGGATTGAGACACACCATGTCTGACACAAGAGTAATGTAATGTATTCTGTTCAAGGCTGCTGATTATATGCACATGTGCACGGTGACAAACAATTAGTGTAATGATGCAGTGATTGCAAAGCTTATCACAACATTGTATAAGATCTCATGCACCAGAAATTACCCTGACCACCTTTTCATGCTTTCCATTCTACATTACTGTGAAACACAAATTTGTACATCGAACCTGAAAGGCTGCAAAGGGATTGATCTATACAAAGCCTGTGCTGAGGAAACACTCCCTTCCAGCAAATCTGGAAGATAAATTAAAAGTGATTAGGATGAAGGGATGGAAATACAGAGGCAGGGTTAAGAGTTGGTGCTTTGCTCAGTATTGATTGAAGCAAGATGTTTTCAATGTAACTGTGAAAAATGCATGTATTTTATGATTGGCTTTTCACAAATATTAAAATGAATATTATATGTGCTGTGTTAGAAAGTAATGCTGTATTAATTCTCTTAAGTACTGAGTTAAATATAGTTTTAGGTTATAAAAATTGCTAAAATAGAAACGATGCTATGTAGGATACCTTTTTTAAAGAAAGGACTCACAGTGAGATAGCAGCCACAGGACACCTAAATCTTTCAGAGAAAGAGAATTTATTGCTCCATTATCAGAAGGAATGAACTTCTTCCCGCCTCGAAGGCGCTGTTAGGATTCGGAGGAAGAAGTTGATGATGACCAGACAGAATCCTGTATTTCAATGGAATTTATGCATCATGTATGAGGTGTATGAATATGCAACAGGCTGTTGCTTTTAAGGGTTAATCCTCTGTTAACGTGGGTCCTTTTTTGGGCTCATGCTGCCCTGAAAAAGGTACCCAGACGTCCATAACTCTTTGTATTTGTTGTCTTATATTGTCCTAATTCAAATTGTCCAAATTATTATTACTCTAATTGTATTACTATTTTTATAACCATTTTATTCCTAAGTAACCCCACTGCAGGAAGGCTGATGGTGTGGAGTTTGTTCACTCCACTGCTGCCTGCCCAGAAAGCCCCTCCTTGGCCAGAGCCAGGCTCCATTCATGCCCAGAGAACCAACCTGCTGCTGGCACAGGCACCTTCAGGCAGGAGCACTCCCCAGATGCACTTCACCCATTGACATGGGCTGTTCATGGTACTAAAACATCTCTGAATGTGCCAATTATACCCCAAAATCCTCCAGCAAAGGTAAGAGAGGAACAGTGCTCTGTGTGTGCTCATTTCTGTCTCAGGAGTAACGTGCAGAGGAATGTGAAGCAAGAGCTGTGAGGAATGCAAGCTGGTTTCTTCCCTCTCCTTTTCTCTCAGGACTGGGAGCTGACAAAGCCATAAGAGGTGGGGAGAAATCTTTTCTCCTCACCCCCTGCTTGTGCTGGGCAGACAGGATGGCAGCAGAGGTGTGTGTCCACAGGGCTGCAGGTATGCAGGGAGGAAGTACAGCTGGAGCAAAAGGAATATCCTAGTTATAGAATTGCCTGGGTGGGAAAAGTCCCTAGAGATGATCCAGCTCCAACCCCCCTGCCATGGACAGGGACACCTGGCACTGGATGAGGTTGTTCTGAGCTCCAGGCATCTGCTTGATGTGCCCATAATGGGAAAAGCCACATGTAAATAAGGTCACAGCAGCTCTCCACATATTCCAGACATGGACTTTTCCTTTTTCTTCTATAAATTTCCCCATTTAGTACTTCTCCCATTCCTTCCTGAGCCATTTTTTACCTTTTGTTTCTCATGCAGAGCCCAGCAGTCAAAGATGAGCCCCTGTTTTCAGGGGCACAAGTCTCAGTGATGCAGCTGGGGGCATCAGTGCTGCCCTGGGCAGGAGGCCACCTGCCCTGAGATGGTTGCAGCCAGCTCAGAGAGCTGAGGCAAACCCCTCCCAAACTGGAGGAGCCAATCTGAGGAGTATATGGTGCTCCTACACAAGCATATTCAGGAAAAAACTCATCTGAGGGGAAGAGGCTGGAGGGAGACATGTGGAGCCTAGAGGGACAGGGAGTCCCCTGAGGGACCACATCTGTGGGCAACAGCGCTGATTTTAACTGGGATTGAGTTATTTGTTCCTAGTAGATTGCATGGGGCTGTGTCTCGGATCTGTGCTGAAAAACTGTGGTGTTATCACAGGGATGAGCTGAGCAGGACTTACACAGAGCCAGGCCTTGGTCAAGCAGGCTGGGGGTGCTCAAGAAACTGGGAGGGGACCCAGCAGGGAGAGCTGACCCCAGCTGCTCACAGGGATATCCCAGAGCACATGGAATCATGCTCAGCATACAGAGCTGGGGGAAGGAGGAGGAAAGGGGGTATTTTTTGACTTGTGGCATTTTTCATCCCAAATCACCATTATGTTTGATGGAACCCTGCTGTCCTGGAGGTGGCTGAACACCTGCTTGCCCATGGGAAGAGATTCATTGTGGCATTCACATTCTCTGAAAAAATCACTTCGCCCAGGATTTTTCTCCTGGGAGGATGAGAAGCCTCAGAAAAAAGGAAAACAATTCTTATCTCATTTGCTTCTCCTGTGTTTTGTTCCTTTGGAATGTGTTTGGAGATTGTTTCCCCAAAGGTAATTGCTTGATTGGACTCTGCTGTGAGTTGTTTTCACTCATTGGCCAATCAGGGCCAAGCTGTGTTGAGACTCTGGAAAGAGTTAGGAGTTTTCATTATTATTTTTTAGCATTCATTAAGTATCCTTTCTCTATTCTTTAGTATAGTTTAGTATAGCATTCTTTAATATAATATAGTATTATAAAGTAATAAATTAGCCTTCTGAGAACAAGGAGTCAGATTCATCATTCCTGCCTTTGTCGGATTTGCTTGTGAGCAGGGTTTTTGCTTTAGTTGTTAAACTGTCTTTATCTCAACCCATGTGTTTTTTCACTTTTACCCTTCATATTCTCTCTTGCACTCCAACACAGAGAGAGTGAGTGAGCAGCCATGTGGGGTGAGCTGCCAGCTGGGGTTAAACCAGGGCAGGGACACTGAGGAGCTGTATGGGAGGGAGATAAGTGAGAAGGAAAGAGTGGAAAAAGCATCACACGCACAACAACCTCAGCCTATTCACTGTCTGTGTTCTCAGTGGGAATGAGCATGGGGTTTTGAGGATTGGTGTGGAGTGAATTGATGTGTAATCGTGCACTTCTTCCCTCACTATCCAAATTAGTGATCAGAAGTTTTATTTGGACTGGCTACAAACAGGGCTTCCTGGACTTGAAACTTTTTTGTCCATGATAGGGCATAAGTAATTTTTTTTTGGACTATAAAGTGCATTTTGTGTTCCCCGGGTATAATTAATGGTGCACTTCATCTTTCTTCCTTTTGTTCTTCTCCTTCTCTTATGATTCTTTCCACAAGTCCTCTGGAAAGGAATAATAAACCACCTCAGTTGCTTCTGGATCCAAAGATTTTTGCAGTGGAAGGACTGTGGGCAGTGACTCCTGGCCTGTAATTATATGAAAATATCACATGTTGCTTTTGTAGAGGGATATTATTGAGAAATATCAGTTGCAGTTTCCTTTCCATACTGAGTAAGCAAACACAAGAGAGAAAAACATAATCTTTGCCTTCCAATCTAAAGGTTCTGTGCCATTCCTGCCCTGTTCCAAGCTCACACCGCCTTACAGAACAGAATTGACACGGGTAGGATCAGAGTATGCAGCAACTGTGTGCCCAACCAGCCCACCAACTGCAGGTCCCCCTCTGTGTGTCAGAGATCCCAGCTCCTGAACCACCTCCATGCAGAAAGTAGCTCTGCTCTGCTGGAAGGCTGGCTCCACAGCTGGTGTGTCAGTCCATGCAGCACACAGAAAGGTCTAGCTCAGGAAATCTTGATGTTTTCTTGCTGAAAACATTTCTCAGTATGCACAGCTCTCCTGTATCTCTGCACGGAAAAGCAGAGAACACTGGTCACAAGGAGGTTATGATTTTAGATTCTCAACCATCATTCGCAGTTCAGGTATTTTTTTTTTAAACTATTGTATCAGACTCAGTCCATCATTCAGGTAGAAAGTTGTTTTCTCCCTGTCTAATAGGTAGGCCAATTGACAGTGATGAGCAAACAGTTAAAATAAGTTCTTCAACATTCTGCCAAAGCAGAGATGGGACAACAGATGCTTTCAGACAGGCAGGGGAGGACAAGGTAAGAACAAGGCATGCTTGGGCAGTATGACACGACAGCTGTCTTTGTCAAATGTTTTGCATGCTTGGAAATGTAAATTTTAAAAGAATATATTGCACACAAATCCTTTTAAGATATTTACTATAAATATCTCCTGAGTTTGAGAAACTGAATAGGGGAAAAACCCAACCTGCATTGATATTCAGGTATTATCTGACATGAAATGCCAGCTTGGAGGAGCAAAGGACAGGAAACAGATAAATGGATTTCCAAAGCAAAAAAGGGTGAGCTGTGCATATTCCAGGCACAGTAACAGAACACCAAAAGCACAAATGGGAATTAGGTGATGTGCCTCTGAATGGGACATCAAATGTGAGATTGACATGGTATTAACATTTATTGTTATCTGGGGATGGTACAAGAGAACACCTGTGTGTTCTGCAGGAGGACAAGAACAGAACAATAGCTCTTGCTTCACCTCACTCCATTTTTAGGTTACTTTTCTCTCAGCATTGTGATATAGACAGATGGTGCTGTTTGAGGAGTAATGGTGTGGTCGAGTACTTTGCAGCACATTCTTATATTAAAGCACTAGCTGAATTTTCTTTCTGAAAGCTCACTCAAAACTTCATTATTGCTGAAGTGACCACAGGAGTCACAGGTCTGAAAAGAACTGTGCTCTGCTCCTCACTGACATTATCTTCCATCTAGCTCCTACCTTCTCAGTAAGTTCAAGAGAAAAAAGCAACTAATAATTTAAAGGGCATATCATGTGGTAATGCCTAAATTACTCCTAGTGCTATTTATAAATAATTCAAAATAAAATGAAAGCCACAGCAAACACAGCTGTCATTTATTTGCTGTCACCTACCTGCTGGTGAATCTAGCATTGAGCTGTAGCAGTTGCTTCTCAGCTTCAAACTAAAACTAAAAAACTATTATTTTTGTTTATTAATGTCACTACTAAACGCTCACCTGGATACCTGCAATTTGCAAAGCCTGGTTCTTGACATGTTTTTGTTAAGTGTCACACCAGAATTTTCTTCACTGCCAGTCAGGACACTCATCTACAGTGTGACTCAAACCTTCCTGGCATTGCACATATTTCAGAGGCAGCCTGAAATAAGCTACCATTCAGTGGAGTGTGCACAGTCACTTTAGTAGAAAATATTAGGGATGAAAATTCTTTAAATTCAATATGAATAGAATATTCTTGTTTTTTTTATGTCCTTGTATTTGCCATCCTCTGAAAGGCAAGCTTATGAAGATTATGTATTTGACCTTATTCTGTGCCAGTCCCAACACAAATTTCTTGTCACCACTAATTAAACACAATAATCCCACCAGTACCCCACCCATTTGTTCTTTAAATACTCCTGATAATATGATTTTTTTTCCTCACATTTCTGATCTGTATGGATTTGTAGGTAAATATCCAGGTGGCTTTATTCCCTGCCTTGTTAAACCCCTTTTCTGACCATGTACCCTATCTGTTTGATCTCCTTGTGAACCCACCTTAGGAAGTATGATGACTTCCTTGGCTCTGGAGTTAGTCACTATAACGAGAACATTTTTTGGTCCTATGGGACTTCCTAACCATATGAGCAGAATGGAAAAAAAAAATCTGCTTATCAACACAAAATATAACGTTGTGAAAAAGTATCTTGTCCAAAAGCAGAAATAAGTTGGGGATAAAGGAGCTACCAATGCAACTTTGACACCTGTTGTAAGGGCATAGGAAGTTTTAATGGCCAGGTCTGCCGTGCTGGTTGTCAAGGATGTCACTGGTCTGTACATCAAATCCTCACTCTGCTACTAAACCCTAAACCACATCTAATCTATAAGCTTTTCCTGCTGGCCTCTCTAGTTCTTCCTCCTGCAACTTCCTTTTCCTCAAACACAAGGATTAGATCAGTTATTTACATTGGCTGCTTGATTTTAATTGCCTGCATACCCAGAATTTCAAAGGAAAGGTGAAACGAAAGAGTGCTTCCCCCAGGTTCAACTGTTAGAGAAGGAAAACAGGAGCAGGAAGGCTCTGCCATGCTGTGGGGAGAGCTGCTCTGGAAACAGTCATGGAATGGGTGTAAAGATGAACAAATGCTAGTGTTAAAAATAAAATATTCCAAGGAACAGCTTTAAAGAGCTGTGGAAGGAATTTGTTTTTCCCTTGGTTTTGTCCAAGAAATTAAGAGACTAGGGGGAGGTGAGCTGCAATAAATCACACAAAGTGGTTTCCTATCTGAATGGGAGTGAACTGTGCCAACTGGTGGCAAGAGTTCACTTTTTACTCTGCTTATGGAACATATCTTGGTAATAGACCAAGCAGAATAAACAGACTCTTTATACAAACAAGAAGTGTTTGGAAGGGCTGGGAAGGAGGAGTGCCAGGCAAAAGGGGAGAAGTGAATTTAAACCTCACATGCTTTTGAAGGCTTCTCTATTTATAAACGTATCCAATTTAACTGAAATACTTGGCAAAAATGCATATAATTTTTAAAGAAAAGCTGCATCTTTGTAAGAAGTGTTTTCCCTGAGAAATTCTAGGAATATTTCTCTTAAAACACAAAAACTTGCATTACTATGCTAGCAGACCATGACAGCATTATGAAATCAAAGCTCACTTTGAACAGTAAAATATAGGTTACAGAATGCACAGTAGGGTTTCCTGGTTTAAATCTATAACTCCAAACTATGGAGTAACTTGCAATTATTTGACATATTTCTGGGAGATATCTTCTTCCCTCAGCATCAGAGAAGGGGGAGTGTTTGCTTAATGTGTCAGGGTCCTGAGTCCAGGCTTTTAGTTCTCTCTCTCCTATGACCAATAACTGTCTCAACAATCACTGATTTCCCCCAACCTCTCACATTATTATATTCAAATCCAGTAAAAGTCCCTTCCAACTGTGCATGATTAAAAGAAGAAAAAGCAGGGAGTTTGAAGTGAGAGAACTAAATGTGTTAAATCATTTATATTGCTAAAAGAGTAGCCAAGAAAAATTATCATTTTTCTTTTATACTGACATTAGAAACCTTTCCAGATTTCAGGATACCTTTTTTAATATGAAGTGATAATATTTTACTACAACCATTCCTATTTATTGACTGCATTGGAAACATTATGAATTACTGAGTTTTGAACCATTGCCACACAACTTACTGCTTGGCATTGGAAATTCATGTTTTATTTCAAAGGAAATTTCAAAGAGAATATTCCCTTCTACAGGAACTGGAAAAGTGAGGACTTTGGAGGGTTCCCTAAAGATCAGAGGTGGGGGAGGACCCTGTAAAATAGGATTTTCCTAGTGGCCAATGATGGGACTAGGACTGCTGCATCATGTTTATCAGGCTGGCTGCTTGAGGAACAGGAAGATGGAGGAGGATCAAATAATGGAGCTACAGAGATTTCAAGCAGGGCAGCACAAAACATTCGTGTAATTCTTCCAGAAGGAGTCAAATGGATGTTTTACTGCAACTCTGTGTGCAGCACCATGATACTGAGACACACTAAGAGGAATGAGGAGGGATAGAGCAAAAAGAAGGCAGTTTCAGTTCCCATGAAGTGCCAGGTGGTAACCTCATGAGAGAAGCTGGTGGTCTTAACATTCTGTTTTAAAAACAGAATACAGTGTTGCTGTGTCTGGGATTTTTTGGGGACATGTCCCTCAATTTGCAGACTTTGAACAAATCACAGAGCTTTCCTGTAGTGAAAAAACCCCATGCTGTTTGAGCTCTTGCTCATCCCTGTGGTTGTAAAGTGAAGATTCATACTGAGCTTGTACCCAAACGTTGTTAGTGCCCTTATTATATAAACAAGATATCAAAATGCTCATGGCACACACATCACAGAGCAGCATCATTAATGCAGCACCACAAGCCCTTTGCACTGTGTGATTCACTCTGGGAATTCTGATGATCTGAACTGTCAGGTGTGAACCACTCCCACATTGTTAGGAGGGGAAGATTGCATAATTGAAGAGTAATTATTCCCTAGGATGCAATAAGACACCGACTCAAATATTTAAAAGTTTTTCTTTGCCTTTGAAACTGATGTACTGTTTCAAATCACAGAATTTGTGTTCCTAAATAATTTTGGATTTTGTGAAAATCTATGCATGGAAAAAATACACTATTTTAGCTATGAAAATTTTTAAAATATTCTCTTCCTAAAAAAAATAAATATTTTTTAACTTACATTTCAGTAATTGTCATTCATTATAATATCAACAATGTTCCTTCTACAGTTCTGAAAATGTTCTGCAGTGTTCAGCTCCTGCTTCTACTTTTCTAGCTCTCTTCTGATGGAAATGAACATCCTGATGCTTCATTTTCATTACAAAGACCATAGCAGAAAATAATACAGACCGAGTATTCTCCTGACATTGACTGAGGTAAGTAAGGAGATTAGGATGAAAATAAGAGATTCCTCACTCACATTTTAGCACTGTTATCAACAGGAATCCACAGATACCAGTTACAGAGGGGATATTGATATGCAACATGTTCAGCATTGCAAGCATTGCATGAATTACATTTTAAGGGTGTTTTTCACATCCTGCAGTATTGATATGTATTTCAGGCAGCATCAAGAGTTCTTCTGCAGAGAACAATGAAGTATGATTACATTTGTCATAACTGCAATATACCTTACCACCAAATGACAAATTAACAGAAAGGGATCTGCATGCTTTTTCCTTCTATTGAATTATGTGAAACTGCCATTTTTACAACAAAAATTACTGTTGCAATCCTGTGTGAAAACCAGTTGTAACAGGTTCAAGTTCAGCAAATTCATTTTCAAAGTTGTGCTGCTTCTTTTACAAGCACAGTGACTTCTATGAGGGCAGAGACAAAGAACAGGAGCTTTTCTGCTTTGCAATAATTATTTTTACTCAACAGTTTTAGGAAAGAAACAAATGTTTCAGTACCAAGTTGAGCTTATTTGTTGATTATTCCTTTTTTCTCCTTACCATTCTCATTGGTTTATGTTCAGTTAATAAAGATTGTGGAGTTTTCTTCATTCTAAAAAGTAAGAATGATTTTTGAGTCTATGACTGCATTTATTTTTCATCACTAAACTCTTATGTACATGTAGAAACTGAAATGCATTTCCAAATAGGAAAATAGTTAGATACTGATCAAGGATATAGTATATTAATGTCCATTAGAGATCATTTAAGGAGTCTCTGAGAAGTAACAGAATTCTTTCTGTTCCAATTCTTTTTGAACATTCTTTCTCTCTACCTTTTCCCATAATTTTGCCATGTCCCACATTTGGAATTTGTAGACAGGAAAAAGATTGTCCAAGGAGGACACTAATCAGTGACAGACATTTTGAATTTATATGTAAAGAAACCAAGTTTCTCTTTAAGCAGGGAACACTGAGCAAGTGAAGCAGAAGTGTTGTTGCCAAAACGGATATCAGCAGCTGTCAGGCAGGAAAGAAAAACCTTGTAGCTGAGGCAACAGAGTAAATGGATGATTGCCCAGAAACAGCAGAAGGATCTGGCAGAGGAGCAAATGCTGCAAACATCTGCCTGGTATCTGTGGTACATCAGGGCTCTGCAGTGTTTCCATCAGTTCCTTTTATCTCCTGAGCACTGATCTCATGCTCTGTCACTCTGTGCCCGCAAGGATCCTTCGTCCCTCCCATGCTTTTGTGTTTTGTGTGCTGCAGCCCAATTCTCTTCACTTTGCTTTGCTCAGAAGGCACCACAAAGGCTTGTTCCTGTGTCCTAATGACTGGAAAATAGTTGGGGAAAGGGAGTTCTTCTCTGTGAGGCAAGAGGCAGATTAATGTCCCAAGAGGAGCTGTGTGCTCTTGTGCGCTTGCTGCAGCCCATTTGTGCTGGTAGTGCTCATCCCTTTCAAGATTCCAGACTCTCAAGTGAGTCTGAAAGTCACACAGCATTTGACCTCCAGATGAGCCAGTGACACTGAGAAAAACTGCATCAGAGGAGCAGTAACTTATAAAGGAAGGCAAAATTCACATTCATCAAAATGCCTGCCTTTCAGTAGAAATCAACGTGCAATTCTCAGCCTTCCCTGAGTTATATTCTCTCATTGCACTAGGAAATTGCTAAAGCAATGCTCCAAATGACTCTTTCATGTAGATTACATAAGCTCAACACAAGTCTTTTGATATTTCTAAACATGAGCACACAAGGTCAATCCACCTTCTTCAGCTGGCATTAGGACAAAGCCACTTCCACAAGTGCTGCAATAAACTGGCAGGTATTAGCAGTGCTCCAATTTGCTCTCTTGTTTTTTGTTTTTTTTTGTCTCCTAAAAAGAAGTGTCAAGCAGGGGTTCCTGTTGATTGAACAAATAGGTCTTCAGAGTCTAGGTACAATGAGAAATTCTTTCAGAGGGATTTTCCATTCATACAAATTATTAGAAATTTCTAAGCTTCATAGAAGTAAGTATTCAGTGTGTTCTTTTAAATCCGGATTTTCTCTTAGCCTCATATTACAATTTCTTGTTCAGTGATTCATCCTCACATACTGAACTCAGTTAACAGAGTTAGGAGACTGCTAAACTTTAAAATTCAAGAATAGCACTACAGAAAGCAACAAAAAAAATTATTTACCTAACCCAGGTGAAGGCTTTCTTTTTTGATGTGTACAGCACTGTCCTTTCTGCTAAGCAGCCAAGTTCCTTATAATCATCCAGATCAGTACCTGTTTACTCATAATGGCATTCCTCTTGAGCATTGGTTTTATGTACAAAATAAGATTTGTGGAGGGAAAACTGCTGCAAATCTGTGCCTTGTCCTCGCAGAGAACAATTATATGACCAGAGCATGTTTTCAGATTCAAGATCTGGGAATCACTTCTAGGAGACATAAAGCAAAAGTAGCATGAGTATTGCACCTATAATTCACATTAGAAGACCAACAGTAACATCTGCTGCCCAAAATGGATCCATAATTCTTTAGCATCTTGTGTAGAATATAAGCAGTCAGGCTGAGTGAGCCAAGATCAAAAGGGTGGAGTACACTGCAGACTAATAGCAGAACAATATTCTCTGTAAAAGTCTTTCAAAGTAAAATAGCAGGCACTTGTACTTGAAGTCTTGAGAATACATGGAGGAAGGGATGTATTTTTTTCCTTAATGCAGTTAGTCGTAGGAACTGCAGAATTTCTAGAGGGAGAAAATATTTAATATTACCTTCCATTAAAGAAAAATCCAGTAAATATTTTGCAGTAAAAGAAGTGGAAGAAAATTATGTTTTTTCTAGAGAATAACTACGCTGCTACTGAAGTTAATATTATTGGAATGTGGATACCAGAATGCTGAATATAGGGGCTTGAACAAGAAGGAATGTTCCTGTACCACCAATTTGCTACATATATATCCCCCACCAATTTGTGTGAAATTCTCATAGAGGTAAAGCTTGTATTAATGTGCTCTTGGATGGAATCAGGCTTGTGCTAAAATACTCATGTTCCTCTTCTTTGGACAAAGACCTGGTCACTCATGTCAGACCCAGGCATCAAACTGGATCTTTTTGTCTCATCTTCCTCTAGCAGCCTGTGAGTTCCATCCCATTGGCTGCTCTGTATTTTTTGTAGATCTAACAGAAACCAAGCTACCAAAGCTTAAAAGAGCTCAGTGTTTGCAGTGGCCTTGCTGACCAGGACCAAGAGACAAGATTCAGCTGTCACATCAGGCGTCTGTTCAATGAAACTTGAAACTTTTATTTTACTTCCAGAAAATGGATCCAACTGGTTGGGGGTTTTTGGTTTGTTTGGCTTTTTTGTTTGTTTTGGTTTTTATCTCAGACTGATTTGCACAAGTGGGGAAGCCTGTGAGTTGAATAACCTTGGTGTTAAGTACTCTTCAATAGTAGAGATTTTTCATAATCGCTTTAGCAGGATAAAAAACAACTTCACATAAACTCTTGTGGAATCCTGGAACATGCAAGGACATTTTACTGGGTATTTTTGCTTCCTTCCACTCATAGTCTTGAACTTCTAAAAGTATGTGGAAGAATATAATGAAGAGACTTAATTCCCTAGTCAGGCACTTATGTGTTTGAGCACTTAATGATGTCACTGAGGAAGCCTCATTTGCTCAAGTTCCTTACCCTCATTTCAATTCACAGGCTGCATGAGGTATAATTTTTACATATAAACATGCATTTTTTATCTTTCTCAGTCTTCTGCTCATTCGAGAGCATTGAGATTATCAGATTCTGAAGAATCCACCAGACTAGCAAAAAAATTGATTCTGATTGAGAGTTTGTCTTTACTACTGTGTTTTTAAATATTGAATAAGCAAAGTTTGTGCAACTTTGTTGCTAAAAAAAAAAAAAAAAAAAAAAATTGTAGAAACACTTTTTTAAGTGTCAGCTTCATGGTGTCCTGTGCCTATAAGTCAGACAGAAGACAAAGAGCAGGCTTACCTGTGCAGGGCAGGTGGCAGCTCTGGCAATCAGGCAGAGAAGCCCTGTGGTATTCACATTCTCTGATCAGAGAGAGACATAATTCTCTCTCCTAGGATTTTTCCTGGAGAAGACAGTGAGAAAGGTCAGAGAAAGAAGAAGGAAAACAATTCTTATCTCTACTTGCTGCTCCTGCTGTTTGGCACATGTGGAATGTGTTATGGAGATCATTTACCAAAAGGGATTTGTTAATTGGATTCTGCCGATGGTTGTTTGGACCGATTGTACAATTGGGTCAAAGCTGTGTCGTGGCTGTCTGAGACAGTCACAGCTATTTCTTTAGTATCTCTTTAGTATAGTATCTCTTTTATATAGTATAGTATTAGTGTAATATAACATAGCTTAATAAAGCAATTGTTCAGTCTTTTGAGATCATGGAGTCAGAGTACATTATTCCCTGGCTGGGGGCCACCCTGCATTAATAAAGCCCTGCTGGTTGGAAGAGGTAGATTCTCACTAGATTCTGCTCCTGGAGCTTTCTTTCTGCCATTTCCCTGACTTAAACCAGATCAGGTTAAAGGATAAGGAGAAGAAGGAAATAAATTGTCTCCCTCAGCACTGCTTCCCCACATCTTCCACTAGATCAGGGTACTCAAAAGCCTAGACCAGGTTTGTCACTGTGATATTTTCTGAAAAACCCCTTCACCAGGATTTCTTCTCCTGGGAAGATGAGAAGCCTCAGCTTCTCCATGTTTTGCTGCGCTGGAGATTGTTTATCCAAACATGTAAATTGTTTTTAATTAATGACCAATCACAGTCCAGCTGTGTCGGACTGTCTGAGCCAGTTATGGGTTTTTATTATTCATTCTTTTTAAGCCTTCTGATGTATCCTTTCTCTTTCTTTAGTATAGCTTTAGTACAGCATAATATAATATAATATAATATAATATAATATAATATAATATAATATAATATAATATAATATAATATAATATAATATAATATAATATAATATAATATAATATAATATAATATAATATAATATAATATAATATAATATAATATAATATAATATAATATGATAATATAATATAATAATAAATCAGCCTTCTGAGAACATGGGGTCAAATTCTCATCTGTCACCTCATCCTGGGGACCCTCACAAACACCACACAGGTTGCTTCTCCATACACCTGGGCAATTTTTTCCCATTCAAATTTAATTTTCCTCCTTCTATCCTTTCCCCCTGACAAGCAGCAGGATCTTCCAATAAATCAGTGGAATGCTGGCTTCACTAGTGATCCACAGCACCTCGAGGTGGCCACTTGACCTGAGGGGTCACAGTGACTGTTTTCTATTCCAGAGCAGAGGGAAAAGAGGTCAAATAATGGCTGGTAGTGGATTGCTAGAAAAGGCATAAAATAATAAAAGCATGGAAATCCTTTCCCCATCAGACTCCTTGTTTTCAGCAATTTGTTTTTCAGGGCAGCCTGGACTTCTCATTGGACTAAGATGGCATATTTCCTTCAAAAATCAGTGAAAATGTGTGCTTACATGTATACCATGCCAAATACTGTCACTGTTTCAAAGAAATGCACATTTATATTCATCAGTACACCCAATAGCCATAAATTATACAAAAAAGCTTGCAGATTTCTGAGTTTTTTTAGCAGCCTGTGTGCTGAGTAGGTGGGTAGAATCAAGGTAGAAAATCATACACCAAATTACAATGTACAGTTTCCAGCTATAGAAACCCTCCTGTGTAAAGCAATATGAGGTGAGGGGAAAGACATAGTTTGGTATCATAAATCTGAGCGGGGTCAGCAGTGGAGAGGGGAATAAAGCAAATCACTTTCCTGAGAAATGAACTAAAATCTGCCCTTTTGATTCCTTTTCTTCTCATTACAATAATCTGATTCTAGTAGTAGATATCTTACACAATTCTTTACAGGACAGTAAAACAACTAACTATCGGTGCAAGAACTGAGTCTTCTGTGCTTGGCCTTCATTAAAACTTTGTGATTGGTTTGCATTTGACAAAAACACTCAGTTACATTCTACCTGCCATTCCAGAAGCACTCAAATTAGGGACAGGACATAAGGGAAAGTTCTGCCCTTCATGTCCAGAAAAAGAGCACTCTGCTGTCTGACAAATCAAGTGGATGACATGCCAGGGGGAATTTGGGCTTCTGCTGCTCTGGGGAGACTGGAATGCAGAAAGGGAGAAGTCTGGGCCACGGCTGAGCTCCTGCTGCCACTGTCAATGACAGCTTCGAGACTGTAAAGATCAGAACCAAGGCACATGCACCATTGAACCACAGTGCTTCTTTTGGATAAAGGAAAATCTTCTCATTATCCTTAAAATAAGCAGACTTTGGAATGTTCATGTTAGTCCAATTCATATCATAGCCACTTGAGCATAAACACTTTGAAATCACTGCATATTGGTATTAAATTCTCATGAGCTGCAATATTAGTTGTGGTTTTTTCTCTTTGTTCAACAGAATGAAGAGCAAATTAGCTGAAATCTTTCTGGGGAGAATCCTGTGAATATGTACTGTATTTCTTCCTTGTTATATTCTAAGAAAACATCTTAATTTCAACAGTTAGAAGGTTGAAAATTTTATTTCTCACTTGACCCAAACAACAAAATTAAACACATTTCATTTAAAAGAAGCATTATGAAGTCATTGTTTTCTCTCTCACATTTTTCCCCTTTCTTAAGGCTTTCACATGACACTGTAAACTGTCTCAGGAAGGTGATTTCCCCCTTCTGCTCTGCCCTTGTGAGAACCAACCTGGACTGCTACACCCAGCCCCGGGGCCCCAAACACAAAAAAGGTGTGGACCCTTTGGAATGAGTCCCTAGGAGGCCACAAGGATGATCAGAGGACCAGAGCAGCTCCCCTGTAAGGACAGGCTGAGGGACATGGGTTGGTTCAGCCTGGGAAGAGAAGGCTCTGGAGAGACCTTAGAGCAGCATTCCAGTACTGCAAGGGGCCACACAGGAAACCTGAGCAGGACTTTTTACAAGGGCATGTAGTGGTTAGATAAGAGGGAATTGCTTTAAACTGAAAAAAAAAAAAAAAAAAGTTATGTTTAGACCAGATGTAAGGAAGAAATTCTTTACTGAGAGGGTGTTGAACTAGTGGCACAGATTGCCCAAAGAAGTTGTGGATGTCCCATCCCTGGAAATGTCCAAAGCCAGGCTGGATGGGGCTCTGAGCAACCTGATCTAGTGGGAGATGTCCCCAACATGTAACAAGACAGGGCCTGTTGAGATAGATCTTTAAGGTCCTTTCCAAACCAAACTGTTCCATAATTTTATGAATTATGAGTTAATTAGGCAGAAAGTGTCCATGGGTTTGCTGTGCTTTTGAAGTTTCTCATAATGATGTTTCTCACTGCTTCCTGTGTCTTCAATTTCAATAAGTAACAGTTACATACAAAGGTTTGAGAGGACTTGGTAGGTTTTTGTGTTTTATTCAGTCACTAGAGTTTTGGGTTTTTCCTTTTTCTTGTACCCCTGAGAGTGCCTGACATGTTTGAGCTCTGCTCCCTGTAGTAGTTCTGTGACTACCTCCTGTCTAGACAGAAATATCAATATATTCTGGCCATAAAGGCCAGGAAAGAACAGTAGAAATCAGAAGACAAAGAGTTCTGGGATTTGAGGAGGTCTCTCAGCAAATGTTCATACCGATATTTATTGTGTTTATCCAGATAAAAAAATCCTCCCAAGAGTGTGTTAGAAAGCATATAGTGCTTACATAAATTTCTATTTTCGCTGGGTTCTATGATACTGTCTTTGCATTTTGGATGTTTCTTCCTTGAAGAAACTGGTCAGCATCAAACTCAGGATTTATGTAATTTCAAAGGATTAAAATGCAAACAACTAAAGAAAATTACCACTGGCATATGCAAAACATTTTTATGTACAAAATAATAAAATTATCAAAGTTGGATGCAAAAAATGTCATTAGACTACTTCCCCTACTACAGCAGTTTGTAGACTGAGAGTAGAGCTCCAGTGTAACTATATGGTGCAGATGTTTTTCGCTGAGATCTCCAAATAAATGTATTTTTTATACTTTCTTTTCATTCAATTCTGGACCACATTAACAAAACCAACATTTAAAAAAAATCTATATCATAAGTAGAAAATGTTAATGTTAGGAAATTTATTGAATCTCAAAGATATTCTATTTGTGTGTGTTCTATTTCTACTTTTATTATATTGCATCTCTTGATTCGGAAATTATTTTATTTTGGATACTATGCATGAATAAACAAAAAAAAAGGATGATGTGGATGAAAATTTGGCAATTATTACTGAGGCAATTTAGTAGTCTGTGATGTTAATGAAATATATGCAAATGGTCTTCAAAAGAATAGTAATTACTGACCTAAATATGTATTGGCAGTCACACTTATCTGTGTTTATACGTGTATTCTTTTGTTTTGTAGTTCCTATATGAAAAAAATGCATATAAACACTAGTTCTATAAATTACTTTGAAGTAGAAATGTATCCAGGAAAACAGTGAAAAATTTAGAGGAAATAAAAATTTTGAAAATGCAAATCCACAGAAGACAAGATTTTTTCTTCTTTAAATATTCATTTTTTCCCTTCTAAGAAAGTCAATCAAATGTTTGAAGAGTTCACATTCCTACATTTACAATTTCATTACTGGTTATGCAGACTTCTGACACTTTTAAAATGATGACAAACAATTGATATAGCACTGAAAAATTGGTGTTAAAAGGTCAGTGGGTGAATAGATGTCTGTGTGTTCTAGCACGCACTCTCATACTGAAATTATTTTTTAGCATCCCAATAAAACAATACTGTTTCATACAAAAAGAGAAAACAACTATCAACTCTTTATGTCTACCTGTTGAAGAACTCACTTAAAGTCTTGGAGGGAGGCATTTGAAAAGGAAAATAAAAAAGTGTAAGGACTTTACATTTGGCTCTGAGTAGAAGAATGGGCCATAATTGACTCTCCCCATAAAATTCCAATGGGATGATTCAATCCATCCTTTTGCAAAGATCATCTTTCCTGCCCCTTCAGGTTTACTGTTACTTTTAAAATTGCAAGTCTTGGATTTTTCCTGAAATAATTTCCCTTATTCCTCCCTCACAATTCCTGCTTTTGGTACCTCGTTTGAAGTGCTGTGACTTCATCCTGCACCACCTGAAATTGCACAGCAGCCTGGCAAGACAGTTCATCTCTGTGGGAATATTTATAGAGCTGTCTGTGCTTTGAAATCCTGCCATGAACAAAACAGGCACTAATCTTTTGGGGATCTACATGATCAAGTCAAAGGCCAGCACTGACACTGGCTGTGATTAACCAGGCTGCTGAGTCTTTATGAACTGATTATGCAGTGGTGCAAGCTGTTCTGATGGAGAGAGGTGGCATTACCGCTAACACTGAGCCTCAGAACAATTTTTTTTTGTCCTCTAAGGTCAGGTTTGCTCTGACACTGATGTCAAAGGGAGAGCTGACACTACCACAGACCCTCAAACTACATGAACATATCCCTACTAATTTAATCCCCCACAGTGTTGATGCCCGTTGAAGTTGCCTGACATTCTGTGATGCATCACAGAAAGAGCCATCCTCAACCAGGCTCTCTCTGCAACAGGAACAATGGCAGTCCTGGCAAGAATATTCAGGAAAATGAATTGAATGAATATTTTGTACCTGATAATGTCAACATCTACATTGATGCTTGATGCAGGTGGAAAAAAGCTTCCTAAAAAAACAAAAAAGTGAACAATTTCAAGGATTAGTCTAGATTTTTATTAGGATTAAATGGTTTATGATACTAATTGCATAACATTTATTTCCATTGTATTTCTCAAGAATAAAAAGTCATCTATTAGAGGAAGGCATTTGAGGAGAAAAACTAGGAAAAGTGAGAAATATTTTATATTCAGGTCACAGAAGCAGGGTCTGGTGTGCCTTATTTTTCTGACCTGCACAGCCTGTAAGCTCCTGGACATCATTTCAATATTCTTCTTCTCCATAAAATGCATCCCTTTTCTACAGGTTTTTCTGTGCCTCCTTATTTCTCCTCTCTGCTTTGCCTGGCTGATCATTTCCTATAGCCACCCCTTCAAACAAGGATTCAGCAGGTGGTTTGAGAAACCCCAAGACTTCATGTGCAGGTTCCCAATACACAAAAAGAATCACTGGGCCATATATGGTGGTTCTATCAATCCTATGTACTCTGTAGGTTGCTTGGTCTGGCCTAGCACATTTAAATGTAACTCTTTTGTTTTTTAAAACTCTCCTGCTAAAAAAATCTCCAGTAATAGTGGTATTTAGCATGACTTGTCATATGGTGTTTACATATAATTAAAAAATATATGGAGTTTAACTTATCAAATGTGCAGAGAATGTGCACGCACTCTGATCAAAGGGTATCATTTTATGAAAGTTTTGGCAGATGTTAAGACTACTCTTGAAATATGACATGGTGAGCTTGAAATGGAATTTCAGATCATTCTGTTAGTTCTGATGCAAAACAATGAAAAATTTTTTTTGGGGGGAGGCTTTTACTGTTAAATTTTAATTACAGTCTCACTGTAATAGATCTTTTAGCTACTCTTGAATTACTGCTCTTATACAGTTTCAGAACTGCTTACATTAGCACAGAGATTTCCAATTTAAAAAGTGAAGAAGTACAGAAAATGAATTCGTTCCTGAGCCTTTTAAATTTCAGGCACCTTATGTAACCAGGAATGAAAAGTTTTGTAAAATGTTTATGTGCTGTCATTTTCTCTTATGAGGGGAAAAAAAAAGTATATATCTTCCTCCCTGCTTATCTTCAGCTATTTGGTAACCATGATTACATCCCAGCATTGGCTATTTAATAGAAAAAATAATTCTTTGGGACACCTGGTTTACAGGCCTATTTTTTTTATATCTTTGAATATATCTGCAAGAATTCCCAAGAACTTACTTAAAATTAACAAAAATGAAGCAATTTCCCAGTTCACAATTTTTTGCCTCAACACATTCAGCTCAGGCCAAGGACCATTTCTGAGAACTCCTTTTGTCCCATGCAGACAAGTGCTGAATTCAGTGATCTTCCTGGGATGTGCACCACAACAGGGCCTAAACACTGACCCAAACAGAGAATGGATACCTTTCCTTGCCACCATGGTTTCAATCCTTTCTAATGCATCTCTGAATCCCAAATGGTTGAGGTTAGGCCTTGAGAGGTCATCCAGTCCAACCCACGTGTTCAAGAAGGGCTGCCCAGACATCATCAGCCACCAGGACATCACAAATCAAGTCCAGCGTGATCTCTTACATAAAGGCTCTCTGTTCTATGTGAGAAGTCAATTCAGTTTTCAAGTCAATATTGACATGAAATATTGTTGACATTTTTAGGTGAGTATATAAGGTCTTAAAGGGATTCAAGTTTTAAAACATCCAACTAATTTGAGTCCTTAGTCCTAGCAGTCTCATTTAGAGCAGGTTCCCAAGGATGAATAAAAAGGTCTAAGCTAGAAACTTTTGACATTGGATCTACAGGCACCAAGGTTTTCATTTCTACATGCTCATAACTCCCATAAAAACTGAGCTCACACATGCTCTTGAAAACTGTGTCCCCCCCTTTTACATCTCTTTCTTAACATGCCATTCATTTTAAACCAACATAAACTGGGGTTTGATATTCTCCAGTTTAAAGGCAGCAAGAAACCTTCAAACTAATCTCTGATGTCCAATTCTTGTTCATTAGCCTAACTACAAAAGTTTCAGTCTTGGTAAAGGGGTTTTTGATGCAGATGTCCAACTGTTCTGAAGTAGGTCCCAGTGAACTTTGTGCGAGTAATGTAATTTTGGATTTTGCATTTAGACAAATGAAGAAAGTCAGCTGTTAATTTAGTTGCTTGCTGCTGTAACTGGCATCAACAGGAAACCAAGTCAGGCTGCCCTCTTCCATCTTCATGTGCTCTCAGATGACAGCACCACTTTTTATTCCATTCAGCTTCTCCTTCTCTTTACTTCAACTCCCTATTCCACAAGTGCCTTCTGTCTATAGAATGTCACCTGTTTTACTTCTTCTTCCTGTGCTGCTCTAAACACATCTGTCTCTTTCCCACTCCAGACTCAGCTCCTTTTTGACATACCTGTCAGCCAAGAAAAGTAATCACACCCCATGGGGATGTGGTGTATGAGAAAACACACTATCAATTAAGATAAGGATCTGTGTCAGGAAGGAAATTTGATAAGAAGTCTTGTCTAAACAGCTGAGGGTGACAATGACAGAAGATGTCTGAAATGTTTGAGAGCTGTATTGGATTACACTAAAATAGGAAAATCAAGTCTAGGAAAAATGAGAGGAAGGAGATGTGCATCGGGGGCTGTTTGGGGCTGTTCACAAAACAGGTAACTGTTACAGTAATTCCTGCTATTGTGGCAGCATTGCATTAGGACATTTAGGGGTTTAAAACTTGTCTTTACATTATACAATATTTAATCTCTAAGAAGAAAAATGGAGGAGAGGCAGGGGTTAATATTTGCTTGCTCTATCAAACTCCATCAACAAGCCAATATGTCATCCCAAACTCAATCCAAATTTACATCAACAATAGATAACAGCAATGGACAATTTCTATGCTGTTTTTAATATTTTTTTAACATGGTAACGTTTGAGTCAGTCATATTCTTAACTTACAGCACTATAATTAAATTCCTCCTGATTAACCAGAATTATTGCTGCGCAGTAGCTAAAAATAGCTACTGTTTTTACACCCTTACAGTAATTGTCTCAAGAATAAGTGTGTCTGGGTTTATTTTTTAGTTCCTGATTGCTAGTATAACAACATGATGATTAGTGCAACATTTAAATTAGTTTATTTCTTTGAGATAATTTAAAAATCTTGTCTTTGTTCAGGTCCCCAAGTCCATCATTAAGCACAAACTAATAGTAACATTTTCTTCAGAAAATATTCAAACTATGTTACTAACATTTGTAGGAGCTCAGAAAAACTTTGGATAGACAGCCTGTATTCTAAATTAAAATCCAAGTGAGGAACAAAACATTAAGCACAAAAAACTCAAATGCATTCTAGATATATGAGCTAGGAAATTTAAAATATTCCCGTTAAAGAAAAAGTCACACCTTTTTTTAACAGAGAGAGAGAAAAAATTAGAAGTTAAATTTTCAAACAGCCTTATATTGAGTAAACCATGAACACTACAAAGAATAGAGTTTATTAATTAATTCAGTCTTCAGTATTTTGGTTTAGAATATGCTGATTTATTTTATATGACCAACTGTACTGACCAATGGAAGATTCCACAGCATCCTTTCTCTGCAATCTAGAGAACCTCCAACATTTTTATTTTTATTTAAGTATGGTTTTACTTTATTTCTCTGTAGTAGTACTGGCAATATTTTCATCCCTTCCAGCCAAAGCAACCATGTCTATTTTTCCTCATAGCAGCATCAAGTATACTTCTCCATTAGATACCTGTAAATACTTAGAGTCTTCCTTTCTTGACTTTTCTTTTTCTCAGGGAGTTAACTTGATGGCATCCTGAAAAGATCTTAGGATTGGAAAGTAATAGAAGTGTTTCCATAGGATTCCTTAACAAGAATGTTGTCTTTGACTTTTGCTGTGTCTGACAGGGCATAGCAAAGTCTCTGTGTACAATACCATAGCATCTTGGAAGAAGCAAGATTAAAATTTTTCATTAAAACATAGATATATTTAAAAAAAAAAACGTAGGAATGTGGAGTGGCAAGCATATCTATCACTGTTCTGAGCTGTCATGATCCTCAGTAATTGACAAAGTTTTTGCAACTTTTTACATCAAGAAATTTCTTGATCAGTACTTCAAATATTACAATAATGCCAAATTGACAAGATTCAGCCAAAAAATCAATAGAGATGTTTTATATACTCCTTGGTTACTACTAGCTGTCATTTGAAGCCTTCGTTTCCATCTCCCCTAAGTGTTGGTGCTTCTCTGTGTCCTCAGAGAAATTCCAGCTATGAACAATTTTTTCTCTTTGCTACTCTGCCACTCAAGTTAAAAGCTGAACTGTGGTTTCTAAAAATAACTGGTAAGTGGTAATAAAACTGTGTCTAATATAGCTGCCATTCCACCACAAGTTTGTGAGCTCAGTGTTATTTTTACATGAAAGCCTGGCTGAGTCAGAAAGACACCAGTAATGAGGAGAAGATTCTTTTTTTGCGACAAGATCAGTGAGAAAGCTTTCAATTGAACACATAATGATGGTCCTCATTAAATTCCTTCTATTACTGCATCACATCTTGGAAAATGGGTTTTAAATAAATCTGTAGTATTTTTTTTAACTGTTGGAATCCTTCCAGATACAGGGAGTTGTGGGAGAATAAGGAGCTAAAGTGAATAAAGATTACTGGATTATTGTAAATAGAGCGCAGGCATTTTCAAATGGATTTGAGTCAAAAATCTATGGCTTGATAGAACCAAGATTCTTCACTAGCTGTATTAGCAACTATTATTCCAAGATTAGCAGTAATTTTTTTATTAAGGTATGATGAGTCACATATCTGGTTTTGAAAATCTTTGCCTGAAACCCTGGAATCCTTTGTTTGTGCAGCACAATCATAGTTAAGTGCAACTTCCTCAAAAATCTGTCAATATAGTATTTTCTTTTGCATCCACTTGGCATCACTGCCACTTTTTCCATAGTTTTGTAGCACAAAAAATGTCAAATTATTTGATTTCCTAGTGCAACCCTTTAATAATTATTAGAGTACCATTCGGGATCACTGTGGGATTCTACTTTCAGTGCCTTCCTTAGCACAAAAAGTACCTGAACAGTGCTGACACAAATAGGTGTCCATGACTAAGTGTGAGCGTCCTTCTCTAAGTGTGAGAAACAGGCATATACAGGCTGCTGCATGGAACTGAAACACGAAATAGAAATTTCAGGAAGAAATTATATAGCAATGAAAAATAATGGAAGCATCAATGAGAACTAATAATGTTCACCTATAAAAAAAAAACCTTTGAAAGTAAACACAGCCCAATCCTCTCATTTTTACTTTCACTGTGACCTTCTGATAATTTCTAAATCTGGATTGAGGTTTACTGCTTGCTAAAATTATGATATTTTTATACCTTACTCCTATATATTATATAGTCTTTTCTGTACTTATTGGTTATAGCCAGTATCTGTTTTCTCTAGAAATAAATTCCACAGCTTATAAAATAATTAAAATAAACCACCTACTGAAGGTTTTCTTTGAAGAATATAATTCTTGTCTTTGTGGTCATTAGCAATTACTCAATTTTTAATTGGGCATAATTAATATTTTTTAGCATTTTCAAAATGCAGAATATATTAAGCATGGGATTATACAAACAACTTTTCCCTTATATTAATGATAAAGTAATGAAGGGACATATTTGTTAATGTATAGCGTGATGTCATGGTCAGTCATTTTGCTTGGAAAGTCAACTTTTTGCTCTGCTAATATTAAAATTGCCTGTTAAGACAGAAAACAGGCTTGTAAAATATATCCAAAATTTAATTTTGTCACCCTGATTGGGCGAGGGTGTGTGCTAATATGACATTACTTGCATCACACAGAATGTCTCAGTCACAGCTCTAAACATAAGAAGAATGACTGCAAGGTGATTTCACTAAAGCCATTTAACAAACCTCTGGCAGTACTTAGAGGAGATCCCAAGTCTACTGAAACACATCCCATGCTGCCCTGACTGCCTAGGAATCTTCCTTGTGTGCAGAGAAATTAAACTTAAGGGGCATTTATACATTAAAAACAAATTGCAATATCCTTGCATGATGAAAGTGATTTATCTTTGTCAGTGAAGAAAAGGGGTTTTCTTTTGTCCACACAAGAAAATTCTTAAGTGGAAGCTAGGCAAAATATTTTAAAAGACTACATCCTAAAAGATTACATCCGAAAAGACTACAGATTGCTTAGATATGCACCATATGTGCACGTCACCATAACATCCTCTGTTCATGCATTTAAAAGGAATGATTTTGTTAATGTAATTCCCTCTTGCCTTTACCTTAAAAGCCCTCTTAGAATTAAGCAACCACTGACTCTGTGCTTGCTCTTGAGTTTTTAAGCCAAGTCAGAGGTCTCATTGGTTTATTAAAACCTCAGCTTTGCCATTTGACTTGCTATTTCTTGCATCTTTTTTCCCTTCAGTGATTCTTGACACAAAAAGTCCTTTCTCCCCTCTGTCACCAATTTTTAGTACATAAGGATTTTTTTTTACCATCACTGTCATGATCATTGTTTCAGATTACATATAAATTTGAGTTTTGTACAAAGATAGTGCTGTCACTACATCCCTTTCTCTGGTCCTAAAAGACTAAATAAAACAAAATTAAGACAACAATTAAATAAACCCCACTGAACTCCTTCTGCAGGCTGGAGACAGTGTATGTAAGGACAATATCATGTAGGTATCTGGCTGTGTTCTGTTTGTATGTAGGATTCCCCAGTACTCTGGGAATATCTGCCTCTCATTTAGAGAACTTTCAAGGGTGTCTCTTTTTCGGGTTTTGTGTGGCTGAAATGGCTCCCAAAGTATTAAAGAGTCTTTTTTCCCAGCCCCTTGATCGAGGAAGAAATCAAGATTTCTCAGTTCTGGTTTTCAAGGTTGTTTCATTTTTCCTTTTTAATACATTCTTTCTCTGACCTGCAGAGGTCTGTTTGGCAGGTTGGGTTGAGGCACACTGACTGCCCTTGGGTGGTGTTGTCTTTTTATACTAAAAACAATGTGTACTTTATTTACAATAATTTTCCAATACTTATCACCTATGTTAGACAGTCTGTCTCTACCTAAACCAATCCAAAAGTGCCACCATCACAGCAGAAGATGGAGGAGAAGAAGAAGAAGAAAGACAGGACATGCCCAGATTCCTCCATCTTGCCTCTTGAACCCCCATTCCAAATCCCCAAAATTCTACTTTTCCACCCTGTGATAAATTCACTAACATTCTACTCAAACCCTTGTGGCTTGTAACTCCTCACAAAAGTTGGTAATTGTTTCCATGGGTTAAAATCAAAGGCACGGGTGTTTTTGACTCTGTTCCAAGGTCTCTGAGCCCCCTGCCAGGGTCTCGAGTCTTCCAGGGCAGCCAGAGGAATGTCCTGGGTTCTGACATCTCTTGACCAAGTTGCTGGGATGTGCTCTTCAGAACATGAAGCAAAATTTCCCACACTCAAGTTTACTTTCAAAATAGCTCTTTGTAAGTGATAGGCACATAGCAAACCATTTGATCTCCTTCAAGGGTAAGAAAGACAGCTAAAACCAAGTGTTATGTTAATAATGCCGGTAAGACCTAACACAGATGAAAGCCTTACAGTGCTAAGTGCTGGGTAGAGCTCTGATCTGTTACTGAAATGTGTGACAAAAAGTTTTCATATCACCATTCTCTAGAGGAAGAAAGAAAACATCAAGTCTAAAAGCAGGGCCCAACCTCAAAATTCCTGCCTATAGGACCCAATGTTTAGCCACAAAAATTTCTCCTAATCACATTCTTTTAATGGATGGAGTATTGTTTTCCTGATGAATATTTACCTGTAAAAATGTTTTTTATATATCACAAATAGGATCTGTTTGGGATAGCTGTGCCCTCTCACAGTGAATTGAATCACATGGAAACCCTCTGGGCTTCCCAGCTCAATCCATTCCAGAGCACAAGTGCAATCTGAATCCCTTCCACACAAGCACTGCTTTTGCAACTGCAATTCTCAGCTCACTAAGAATAAGCCCTTATAACCCCATGTAGTCCCCAAATTTTACCTGTGCAATAAAATGATCTGTCAAATAGACAGAATTAATTACCTTAACTATTGATTTAGTTCAGGTGCTGTGAATAAAAAGTGTTAATTTTTCATGAGTCTCAGCACAGGTGATAAAACAGCACAGAGTTTTCAAAGTATTGATCATCTCAAAAACTCCAGGTGCTTTAGTCCTGTGATTACAAAGAACAAACAAAACCTCTGGCAGGGGAAAGGAATCTTCGTTTTCTTCTATATTTTATGAAAACTCATAACAGCCCAAAAGTCTATCAAGTACAGTAAAGCAGACATCAACAGAAGGATGAACAGCATCCACAATTACAAAATATATTTCCCTGAGGAGCTTCAATAATTTCTGAAAATACTTCTGGACATTTACATAGCTGAAGTTTCTTTTTGCTAAATGTAGATATTTTATTCCAGCAGCTTTGAACTGTAAAAATTAAGTGGTATCCTGTATGGAAAAAATCAACCATAATACAATTCTGTACTGTATTCTGTGTTCCAGCTTGCAGTGAGGTATAAAAAAACCTTCTCTGTAAGTAATTTTCAGAAACAAATACACTTTTACTTGTACAACTGAATTTCTACAGAACTATTATATCTAGATTTCCCTTTTCTACCTAGCTCCTATCCCATTTAGTAGTCTAACTAAAAAAACAGCCCACTGCTCTTTCTCAAATATACTTCATTGTCTTAGATAATTTAACAAATAGATGAACATCATTACTTATTTGGTAACTTATTTGGCAGATTTGGATCAACTGCTGAAAGGTGAAATTAGTCAACTAAAGCAAAGAAGACTAATTAGAATTTATAAAAAAGTTTTATTGAAGGCTTTTAAGGTCTCAGCTTGCCAACAATTAACACTCCTCACTGCTCCAGTGCAACCACTTTGTGCATTCCTGTTCCCTACCAACAGCTCCTTCCTATGGAAGCAAAGGACACAACCTTTGAATGTCTATTCAAAGATGGAATTCCTATTCAAAATCATACTGCTGCAGCCCACATTGAGATCTTTGTTTCTGAACTGAGCACAGAATTCAGAAGAGGACCTGAAGGAAATTACTTTTAATGTGAATTTATCCTTTCCAGAGGAACAATAATGTTTTAAAACTCTTCATTGTCACTGAGAGCTATACTGAGTAGACAACAACAACAACAACAAAAACAAACAAACAAACAAAAAAATATAGGACCATTAACATCCAACAATAGAGAATTAAAAAATTATTTAATCATTCACTTAAAAATTAGAGGCAAAAAGATTCAGATCACAATGAGAATCAGCAGTAGGAGCTGGGAATAGAACTTAAATTGTTTTCACTGACTGTGACTTTACAAATAGTCCTTCCTT
Source organism: Emberiza elegans (assembly GCA_024865655.1). Lineage (NCBI taxonomy): Eukaryota > Metazoa > Chordata > Aves > Passeriformes > Fringillidae > Emberiza > Emberiza elegans. The sequence continues at coordinate 392,234 of JALJVW010000163.1, forward strand.
CCTCCTAAAATGTCAACATATTAATTATGGAAGAGATACAGTTTGGGAGTATTTATGCAGTATTTATAAATTCTATTTCATGAGACCAGTGTTCATAACTGCATTTTCTCAAAATGAAGAGATATTTCGAAAATTAATTTACTCCTCTAGTAAAATCTCTGAAGAAGGTGTGTTACTGAGAAGTTGCCCCAGAAATTTGGTTCATTCCTACAGCAATGACGGGAACAACAACAGAACAAAAGAAGCAAAGAAATTCTGAGACTCTTGAAAAGAAAAATAAAACAAAACAAAAAAATAAGAGCACATCTACAGGAGCACAGTTTAAAAAGAGAAACTAATCTGAAAAGCTGACAAAAAGGCAGAGTTTCTTTAATGAATGTACTGAAAGCAGCAAATGGTACCTACATCGCTTAACAAACTCTGGCTGTTCTTGTTGAGAAAGATCCTTTCAGCACAGATCCATGGCCTGGAAAGGCTTTGTACTGTGTTTACAGCTTCCCAGCTTGGTTACTCATTTTGTGGTCTGTCACACTAATCTACAGAACTGTACCAAGGACTCTCCACTTCCCCCTCACGAGAGACTTCTCAGTGCCAGCGAGCTCTTTGGCTCTAGCAGTGTTTCCATTCCACACAAGTTGCCAGTGTTGCTAATTGAACTGTCACTGCTCCTGCTGTTCAGATTATTTCATCCTGACCCTAAAAGCAGTGGAACAGGTTCTCTTTGTGCAATTTAACTATGAAGAATTGTTCTGCAAGTCAACAGAAAGAAGCTAATGAAGAACTGAAAGAAATTTACTAATAATGGATAAAACTTGTTGAAATAAAACACCAGAAAGCATTCAGTGTTTTAACTGAAGAGTGCAGACTCTATTCCCTTTAGTGTGTTTGTGTTTGGCCTGTTTTATACAAAGAATGGAAGAAAACCTGCAGTTTTTCCCAGAGTATTTGAAATAGTTTTTTCCTAAGTGAATAATGAGTGCTGCAGCTTCCCCCTAAATAACAACACAACTTGTTCTGCCAACCCAGCCTCGCTCCCTTTTTCTGTGCTGTCAAACACTGCATTCAGGCATCCCATGAAAAAGATGAGACCTCCCTTTTAGAACTGTTCTCTTCTCAGTTCCAGCTTCAGGCCAAGCAGTTCCCTGGCAGAATGGTGTTATAGAGATATTTCTTATCCACCACCTTTCTGAGCAGTAATTTTACACAATTATCCAACCAGGAGCTGGGGATCTGAGCTAAGATTGAATCCTCAGTGAAAAGGGGACAGACATTGACAGTAGCACAGGACATAAAATCACACCAAGGTTCAAGGCTGGACTTCATAACACATTTTTAGCAGCTGTTGGATTGGGTATCAAGCCTTTCCCATTGTAACTAGAACAGACATCCCAAAATATATTAAACACATAAACATATTTAGCTCCACTAATGGAATTGTCCTGACTACCATCATGTGGAATCACCTTAAAATATCAGAGGAAAGAGCTTTTCTGACAGTGTGCTTGCTGTAATTTGTTGATTTTTATTTGAATAAGAGATCTAGGAAGATTGCTCCTGGTTGAAATATTTTCCTGGAATATCAGACATGACATGATGGTATATTTAATTATCTCTTATTTCCCCTAAGTATTTATAGAATTGTACAAGGCAAGCTGGTGCACATCTATTAATATCCATATCTATCTATATATTTATCTTTTTATCTATTCACATACACCTATTTTATCATAAAGTAACTCAATAAATCACTCACTAAGGATGTCCTATAAGACTACCTAAGAGACTGAGTTGTGAATCAAGGACAAATGCTGAACTCAACTGAACTGAATAATAACTGGAAGAAATGCTGATCAGAGTGCTGAAACAGCAGCTGAAACTGAATCCTCATGAGGCCAGGGTGGTGCATGGGAAGGAGGCCGCTGTCTGGGGAGCTGTCTCCATGCAGAGTTACTGAAAGAGAATCTCTGCCTTCTGCTCTTGGTGTGGAAAAGTTTAAACAGAGCCTCTCAGGGAAAACATGCCATGCTTATAAACTCAGGTCCAGTTTAGAGGAGTGAATCATTTGTACTTGCTGAGTAAAAGGTCCCCTTATGAGAGCAGGGCTAACCTGACAGTGTTTCCTTTCCCCAGGGAACAGAGGTAAGACAAAAATCTTATCAAACTTGGCCTTTCTTAGACCAATAACAGCAAAGGGCATGATTGCAAAACCATTGTTTTCTGGGTTTCTTGCCAGCATTTATTTAATGTTTTGCCCTACCTATCTTCAAAGTTTCTTTGCCATCCCTTCACAAAGCATAGCTAATGAGGAATAGGTAATTTAAAGTATTTAAAATGTGAGTTTTCTGGACCTAGTTAGCTTAGGAGTGGTTGGCACTTTACCAGCAGTGACAACCATGACTTTCTGACAGGTGAAATAATAAAAATAAAATGGTGGTCACTGAAGCAAAACCTCCCAACAGTGGATGTTTATGGGAAGGTGACCAGAACTTGTGTGCTCATCCAGTGTGACCTCTTGAATATTGTAGAATATTAAAAAAACAAATGTAATCCAGAATATGACATTCATTCAATTGCTCCATGTTTTCCACTGCTGTTTCACTAGTAAGTTGTAGTGTAAAGGAATGATTCTGTCTTATTTCTGTGAATTAAAACTACAGGGAAAATGCAGCATTGATGAAAAGTAGTAAAGAAATCTAACTGCTTGAGCTGAAGAATGAAACAATGCATATAAGATGATTACCTTAAATAAAACAAGAGAGAACAAAAATATTCCTAAATAACTTGACAGCAATAAAATCAACATATTAATACAACATTACTGGTTCTTTCATCCACTCCATCACTGAAAAAGCATTAGAAATGTCATCTTAGGGTCTATAGTACAATGTTAATTTTATTCTGACAAAAAGAAAAAGTCTTTGAAAACCCTTCATTTCTTCAGAATTACTAGGGACAGTTTTCACTTGTGGTTCTTGCAAACATCTTCTCTACCTGGAGGATTCCTTAGGCTTGGATATTCAGTGCAAGATACCAGTGGAAAGTCATTCAAAGCTTAAAAGGAAAATTTCCAGAGTAACATTTGGAAGTAATTTCTTCTCTTTGAGAGGATTATTTAGGACAGCATGAAAACAGGCATTTAAGAAATATAGTCAGCAGGATGACATGATACAATGCTGGTCTTTGGCTAAGAAAACTAGGAAAAGGCAGAACATAAAAAATGTCCTTTGTAACGTGAGCATTTTGGAACAATGTGATAAATGGGTTTGTGGAGCTCCTCATGTTTCCTAAAGGCATCACACTCCACAAGAACAGCATGTCTGTCAAACAAAGCTGCTATGAATCAGACCTCAGCAAACAGAAAAAAAGACATTAATCTGCACTTGCAGTTTTTCTATCTTTTTTGTAATTTCTTTTCTGTCTGTGACAAATTAAGATGTATACAAGAAAAAATATAATAAAAACAAATATGTTTTACTGTTAGAAGAGATTTTTAAATCCATTTTAAATTATTCAATCTGTTAAACAAATTACCAAGGTTTATCCATTGTTGAAGATCAGACCCTAGAGTCTCCAAGAGAACTTTATACCAATTTGAGACAAAACCAGTTTAGCCTACTTTTTCATACTCCTTAAAGTGTTGCCTTTAAAAAATTTGCCTGAAAAATTGTGTCCAGCTGTTGCAGAATCCCTGTTGTCACATAAATTAAGTGCAACTACTTCAAAACTTCTTTTGAAATTCTTCACTGCCTGGATATAGACTGTATTTCTGTGGAACTTAAAGATATATCTCCTCTGTTTTTCTGAGTATTGTGACAAAGGCAAAGAACCACATCTTTCATGCTGTTTCCAAAACCTTAAGCTTACAGCTCTCTATATTTGTTCCACTTACTGTGGCATAACTGCTTCTGCTAAGGAGTGATCAAGGTATTTCTCAATGTGTTTCTCTCAACAAGGTGTTCTTTGTCCAGAGATAACAGCAGGTTGATAACAATACTGAAAAAGGAGATAAGAATTTCTTTAAAATAACGTGGCTGATTGCTGTAAAAAGTGAAAAGAATGACAGCTGAGCAGAGCAGTTCATACTTCAAAGCATAAAATTTCCTTATTTTTGTAATATTTATAATTTCTTTCATGTTATATTATAAGCTCAAATCCTACAAGTTCTTCAAATATCCACAATCCCGTTAAATACCTTCTCAGAAAGGAAAAGCTTACTAAACTGCCACACAAATATTGGGAATCATCTATCTTTCAGCTTTTTAAATTTGCTTTCCTAATGCAATAGCTATTAGTTTCACCATATTTTTGTGAACTATCAGAAAAAGAAACAAGTAAATTATCAAACTCAATACTTTTCAAGAAAAAAACCTTGAGAGACAGATAAATATTCTGCTACAGCACGAGAATTTTCTGCCTGTTAAACTTCATTCAGCAGAAGCAATAGTTTTGCACTTCAAGGTCACCTCCCTCCTCTCTTCAGGAGTCTCAAGTTTCTTCCAGTTAGTAGCTTGGCAACCCTGTCCATCTTCCTTTCCTTACTTACTGGCAATAAAGGCAGTGTTGGACAGTTTGAAAAAACCCAAAACCAAACCAAATCAAAGCACACAGCCCCCCAAAACACACTGAAAACATTATTTAAAAGATAACTGTTCATTTACATAAGTCATGGATGTTTTTAAATGCCAAAGGATGAAATGCCTTTCTTTTATTCTTCATCTTCTGAGTAAAAACATTCAAAATTACTGGAAGCATGGGGAAAATCCCAAGTGTGATGTGTGGAGCAAGCCCCACCAGCTGGCTTTTTTGGCCACAGTGTTGTCCTTAATGTTTAAATGGATCTCAAAATTAATCATGTTACTAGATTTGCACACAATCTGTAACAGGAAGGCTTTCTGGTTTTTTGGGAGGTATTCACCCCATTGCATTAGAATCTGCAGAGGGACTAATTGACAGGTAATATTAGGAGAAGAAACCCTGAGAGAGAGCGTTCAGGCGACACGGCCAATTAATGTGAGACAAACTGGCAATAGACCAGGGGATGGCACTTACTTTGGGAGGTTTAATTTAAATTAATGAACAGTGTCCTATAAGAAGGGTCAAAAAAATAAACTTGCTGGAATGTTTCTTCACTTGAGGCTCCTACAAAGTTAGCTGACCTACAGATCTCCATTGATGAGAGAATTGCAGCTTCCTTTATTTTCACTGTTTGTCATTTTCTCTGTTTTTTCTGTGTCTGGCCTATTGGCTTAGTTGCTGATACATTTTACAGTTATTTTTTTTTTTTTTTTCCTGTTTTCTCCTTAAAAACTACCCTACTTAATTTTTATCCTTTCTGCTCTGAACTTTGCAATCCTGGCTCCAAGTTTTCTGCTTCCTGGCTGGGGATCACACATGTTTCTTTTCTGCCATGCAAACAGCCATGGGAATACACAATTTGCACTGGGCATGTCCTATCTGAATGCCCAGCACCCCAGCAACTGCCGGCACGAAGTGGTGCTGTGGAATCAGGATTATGGTGGGTGACTTTCAGGGAGCAGAGGATTCAGCTTTGCCAGCAGCTGCTGGAGCACATTACAGGGTGGTAGCTGGAATGTGTCCAGGGTCATGCAGATTTATCCACTCCCACGGCATTTCTCCACCGCTCTGCACATTACTCTCATCTTTCAACCCTCCCTGGGAATGCTGAACCAGCCTGGGGAGGAAAGATATTAAATATACACTTAGTGCTGCTGGAAGTGAAAAATACAATTGGGAAGTTCATTTCTTTGCAAGTGCATTTTGTTCAAGCTTCGCTAAAATTTTGCAGGGAAAAAAAACCCCAAACACGAACAGTTAAAACCTTCCTTTATCTTTAGGCAAAGTAATAAATGCATTTTACATGCTTTCTATACTTGTGCACTATGGATTTATACATACACATGCTCATATGCACATATATGTATGGATCACTTAGTCTCTGAAACACAGGCACTTGTGTAACAGAGCACAACAGCTCTTTAACAGAACTGAAACACTTTGAAATGATATTTTAGAATAGAAAACTAAGGCAGAAAGGGAAACTGCTAAGAGAAATTACAGGCAGAACATCTCCATTTTGTTGTGTAACCTGAAATCAGTGAAGGGTGTGAAGAGCAGCATCTCTGCTCCTAGGAATGGTGGCCTTTTAAAAGAGAAAATGTAAAGAAAATATGAAACCAAACTGATTTAAAAAACAAAAAAACAAACAAAAAAAACCCAAAAAACAAAACTCTGCAGTTCTTTCTCTTTATTCTATTTCTTTACTTTCAATTTCTAATTGAAAATAAAGTGAGCCAGAACTTGAGCAAAATAACAGGAGTGAAAAGGGTTAATCTGTGAGATTGGAAGGCAGAGGGAGAAGACAGGAAGGTTTTCACACATAAATAAAGGTGATTAACATTCTAAACCCATATCCTATTTCACAATCAGCTATCTAGAGTGACTGCAAGGTGAAATGCAAATTACACTACTTGTATCTCCTACCTCATGGTTACTGATGTTTTGGAAAGACAGGACAATAACTGTGCCTGTCCTGGGGTAGGAATCCTGTGCTGTCACCCACAGATGCTCCCTGAATCTTTGGTCTTAATCAGCAACACACACTGATGCAAGTATCAACATCTGCCATGCATTAAATGCACTTCTGTTCCTCACATAGGTTTCTGTATATTTAGCTGGGTTTAGGATACCCCCCTTTTTCCTGTAGCAATTTCCATGCCAACTTTTAAAGTCTTCTCTGTAAGGTTTTGTCCCATCTTTCATTTTATTTTAAATTAAATGGGCAATAAATTCAACTGATTTCCTTAACTGTCATTAAATAAATGACTTTTCAGATGTGCTTTAGTTAAGGGAGAGGGGTGGAACAGTTCAAAACATGCAGTCACTCTGCAAAGGCCATATAGAACATAGGATAGTGCCAGCACCAAGGTACAAGTGAGCTAGAGGATGACAGGTTTGAAAAATAGTAGGGTGGAAATAATGTAAGACAGCTGTGGTGATGTTGAAAAAGTTCATTTGATAGCATTCAGGAAAGGAAAAAATGCAGGGTGATATAATTAGCAATGGTAACTGAGATTCTGCCCTAAGACACCGGGAGTACTGTTTTTGTATATGGGATCAAACAATTTAAATGTTGTTTGGTTTGTTTTATTTTTTCAAGAAACAAAATAAATTGATAAATTAACAAAATTTCACACATATTTTCTGCCTTTAGTAAAATAAACAAAAATAATTTCAACAAAAAAACCCCATGATGTCAATGGTTTGGGCAGAAAATGATACAGGAGTTACATCCATTGTTGCTTCAAATGAGAAAGTGTAGTGTATGTAATATGGTACACCAGATGAAAAGAAAATTAAAATTATACTAAATAGAGAAATAAAGAGACACTTCTTAATATCACTCACTTTGCAGCACATATAAAAATAGTGCAAAATGCCACTACATCTCAAGAAGTTTTATCAGGGACATATTAACTATCATAAGAGTCTTATTAGCCTGCATGAAGATATTGAAATGGATAGGCTTGAAAATTGCAGTTTCTAATTTTCTGAGGAAATTAAGGTTTTGGGCAGAATTCCATCTAGAAGGAACAATAGCATAGAATGCAGAGGAGGATGGTATGATTGTTAATGCTAGAGAAATTAAACTACTGAGTGAGGGTAGAGGAAACATCCCTGAATGTGCTTGGTTGCAGGATCTTCCTACCTTGGCAACTCAATAATCACTTTTATTTCTATATTTATGGGTGTTTTTAAATCCTCCAAACCATTTCTTTGAACTATATGTAGTAATAATATTGTTACTACCAATATAAAAAACAATTAATGTATATATTACATGCTCATGTTAGAATGAAGGTTTTTGAGAAATCTATGCTTGGTATCAAATGTGTAGAATTACATTTTAAGGTAATATATTCTATTTTTAAATTATTGAAATAAAATTTAATAATTTTCTTTTTCTCCAAAGATTAGTATTTCATAGCCTTTTTATAGTAGAGGGAATGAGTATACAGGAAGAAAAATATTTCTAATGTCACAGGGAGTCAATCTCTGTGACTTGTGGCTCCACTGGCATTCCCCCTCAATCTTCTTGCTTCTCCAGATGATTATAGATCAATGTTTGGATTTGTGAATAATTTCTATGCATAAAACTTTATTCATTATTGGATTTTGGCCACCAGTGATGCATCACCTAATTCCACCTTTACTACACAAGGAATAGTGTACAAACCCTCCATGTTGTATATGTAGAACAAAAAAAAGCAAACTAGAAAGTCTATAGAGTTTTGATTTTCAGGCATCATCCCTCAGTTCTGCTATTATTTATATTAACTCTAATTTCTCTCATTTCACACAAATCAAAGATACATCTCTTTAAATAAAATATTTCTCTATTTTGACTGGAAAAAATGGAATAAGGCTGGTGGCTTTTATCAACTTTTTTCTAAAATTCAGCAAAACATCAATCAAAGGCTGGCAAACTGATAAATCTCCCTTAACTTTTTGCAAGTTCCTTCATTATTTCTTGTTCTTGAGCTGAGCACTGAAATAGAGCACATCTTCCCCGGGCTTCATTTCATGTCTCTGCTCTATTAAGCCCCAGCCTAAGTCACTAGCTTCTTTATACTACTGTGATTTGTTTATAATTTCCACAACAGGTAGGCTGAATTTAACAATTTGGTGCAAATGTGTGGATCAATAGATCCAAGCAGTACATGCTGAGCACTCTCTCCCACTACTGGGGCACTGGCAGTTTATTTCCAATTGGATTTTTTCTTCCAAGAGAAATATTTCATGATGGAAAACTGAAGGAAAGAAACAGTGGCCCACACCAGAGGCCCAAGTCAGAGCAAAAGTCCCATCCATGGTTTGGGTCCAAAGTTCCTCTCTCAGTATTGGAGCACTTTTTGAAAAGAGCTTTTTTTGATTTTCCTCCAAAATGAAACTGGTTCTGGCATTAAAATCTTGGTGGAAACCAAGGCTGCTGTCACCAAAAGGGTTTAATTTCTAAGCAGCACCACTGCTCTGAACCAGCTCACTAATGGAAACAACTAACGTCTACACAAAGACCCTTTGAAAGAATTTCTGACAAGGCCATAAAGTAGACTCAAACTTCAGTGGAATATATCTTTCAATATCCCAATCTATTGTTGCCTTTCATATGATTCTGTGATTCTTTGGTAGGGCAGGATTCACCCTCAGTAACTCTTCAGACAGCACAAAATTGGGCAGGGTGCTTGACAGAGCATGTGAGTGTCCTGCCATTGAAGGACCCTCTGACAGACAGAAAAAATGGGCCAGCACAGATCTCACAAGGTTGAGCATAGGGAATTACCAAGGCTTGGATCCTTTTTTCTTTGTAGTTACGATCAAAAATCAAGTGCTCCATATATAATTTAAAAGTAAACAAAAAAATAGAATTAAGTTTGAATTTGCACAGATTTAAGAACTGCATTAGAAAAAAAAGAAAGTAATATTTGATTTTTTTTTATCTCAGGTATTTTAAGCAAAATAAAAGATAGTATGTAAGAAACATATGTTATAATATACTGTGATTAAAATATAGCTGGGTATTGCAATTTGCCCAGGATAGAAGCAGTCTAACAAGTTCAGCATCAGCAGAAGGGAGATGGGGAGGGGAAGAATACACCCTAAACCACTGTACTGATTTCCTGTGGTAATTGGTAAATTTTAATCAATAATTTTAAAACGTTTTCCTGATTTGATAAACATTTAGGTATTTTTTGGTCGATGCCACCCTACTGATTTTTCACAAAATATGAACACAGTGGTATTTCTCCTGTTATTTCCAGATGCAGATCACATACAAAAACTCAAATATGCCATGTATCATGTGTGATTACAGCAAGTTTAACAGATCCCCTTATATGATAAAAGGGACTGATGAAACACTATCTTTGAAAGGGACTGTAAAATCATCCATGACTGAAGGAATGGAGAAAGGGAAAAAGCAAGGATGGCTTTTAATGAACTGGAATAAACTGTTCTGACATAGCTTTCAGCTGCAGGTGGGTCTCAGAGTGGGCAAGTTTATCAAGGATAATATCAGACACAACTGGATCAAATGAAAGGCAGGAGGAATAACTGGTATGTCAGAGATCAGAATTGATAAAGGCATCCCAAAATCTGGAGAAAGACACAAAAAGGGGGAGTATTTTTGAATAACTTTAAAGGAACATGAAGTCTAAGTCAGAAACAATCATTTCACTGCACAGCATGACCTTCTTCATGGCTCAGATTGTCAGGATCTTGCACTTTTTATGACATGTATGCATAAAGTAATGGTAGAAAATTTAGAGATTGCTTTCCATCAAAGCAGTTAAATACGTTTGATGAGCAAGAGTGATTTCAAAACACACTTCTATGAAGAAATGGAAATGTACAGATGTAGACACATTTCAAGGTAACCTGACCCCAGGCTGCCTTTCATGCTGTTTTGCTGTACTCTTTCTGAAAGCAGAAGTGAAATAATTTTTTTCACTAAACTTACCAATTATTATGATAAAATGTCCCCAGGTTTTGTACTCTTGTCCACCAAAACCAGCACATGGTCAGAGTGAGCTCTCATGTGGAACACATCCTGTTCCTTTAGCATGGAAACATGAGTGAAACAGAGTGTAGAAGAGCCAGTATGTGTCAAGTCTTGCCTGATACGAAGGTGTGAGGTGGCCAGGGACATGATAAGAGCATCACAGAGCACTCTTTGGCTGTCTTTTATGGATACAGTGGAAAAGACTTGTTTGTTCTCTCTGGATTTTTTCATGCTTTCACAAACAGAATATGTTCTGTCCAATCTTATTCCAAAAAGTCCTTGAAAGTTCATATCTGAAATAGAATATAATGACAAAATACCCATGCAACAGCCAGCTGCCTTGGACATGTCACTGATGCCCCAAACCACCTGTGGGCTGCATGTCACCTTGACGTGTTCATGAAGCAGTGGCCTCCCAGTTTCTCATGGGCTCACACCAGTCCTTTCCACACAGCAGTTCATCAAACAATAGCAGATCTGATTGGTGAGGCTCTCACCACTGGTCTGTTATCTGGTGGGGCTTTTCTAATGCTCTTTGATGCTCTGAATTAACACATTTCCTCTGCAGCATCCTTAAGAGTCAGAACCTAATAGACCGTAACTCGTCACCACCGCACTAAAAGCCTACCTAGTTTCTGCACTTGCATGTGTAATTAGGACTATCAGTCTCTTTAATTGCCCTCCACTAAATAACCCCTTCTCACTTGAGCTGGTATTTTTCTTCTGGGACTTTCTGCCTGCTGGTATTGACAATGTGCAGCCATCTCATCAGGCTGACGTACCAGGGCTGCAGGAATATCACTGGTGGCTGCCATTTCATGCTTCATTACAGCTGTGCATCTGAAATCATAACACTAATTAGCAAACAAGTCTCTTCTACACCTGCCTGCATGAGGCAGAATAAGAGCACTGGCAGGCTGAACACAGCCAAATTAAATCACTTTACCATACAGTTGAATGGTCAGTACAGTGGCCTTATTCTGCCTGTAGCAACTGTGCCATTTTGCTCTTGTAAACTCATCATTTTAGCTGATGTTAGGACAAGATTTAACCAGCTCCTGTTTTCCCTTTGCAACAGATACTTTACATGTGAATTGGGTATTAGTTATTGTAACATGATCATTTCAATAACTCGCTCCTATGTCATGTATTCACCAGTATCTATGTATTTTCACTAATTTTTAGTCAAAAGCAGTTCAAATAAATTCACAAGTATCTCATGTGGTTCTATTCATACACCAGAGAAGGAAATCATTTATAATATTTTTACTTTGTATATTTACTGGAGATGCATAAGGGACTTTCCCCACGTTTGTATATATTAAAAGTGATATCCCTGTTAATTCCATTTACCCACCCATTAATGAAAAAATCTGAAATGTATCCTACAATCTCATATAATTTAACCTCAGCATGGCTGTGGAAAATTGCACAAGTCATCACTGCCATTTTTCATGTTAGCATTGGGGTAGAGAGTCTCTATGACTTGCCTTAGGTATCAAAGTCAGGCTCTGAGACAGAGCTGGGAATAGACCTTAGATTTACAGCCTCACAGCCCAGTGCTCTGACTGAATAAATCTCTACTTCTGCTTTATCCAGAGCAGGGAAGACTACAGTACCTAGCCTGCAAAAAGAATTTTCAGGAAAAGATGTATAGATGTATCTATTAATTATTATTTATTAGGTGGGGTTCTTTTCACAACATCCATGGTTAGAAGTCATTTCTGTTATGAACACTTTCACAAAAGACTACTTCTAGAAACCTCTTGGTCCCTCAGTGCTTATGATAAGGATACTAAAAAGGAAACAGGTGAATCTAAAATGTCAAATCTTTCCAAAATTCGAAGTCTAATTTTCTTTACTTCAGAATATCTTTGTCTTAGAACACAGAAAATACATGAAAAGTTACCATGTAGTCCTGGGAAAAAATAAATCATTCCAAGTGAAATTATTGTTGGATTTCCTTTGGTTGGGGGAAAAAGTAAAAAGTCCCCATGACCAACCAAAACAAACAAACAAAAACAAAACTGAAGAAATTAAATTTTTCTGCAGAACAAGAAGATTGGTGGACTTTGTCCCTCCTCCTCAATATTTTGCATTTGGGAATCCTCACTGCTAGGTATGTTATGTTAAAGCCAATAGACTTCCAAAGACAGGTGCTATTCTACTATACTCAAAGAGAGCAATGGTGTGGAGGCTACTACCTCCTCATGCTGTGCAATCTAAAGAAAAGCCACCTATAAAAAATTGAGGAGATTTTGTGCCTCCAAAACACTAACAAAGTCCTTTCCAGTAGCTGTTGAAAGTACACACCTCTTTCTCTGGAACTCCACTGAGTTTTCTTGCCATACAGAGAAGAGGAACCCATAGTTTTGCCCTCCTCCACCCCTTGGAGCTGCTCCTCTCATCTGTGGCAGGACAGCCACACCAATACATCTGCCCTGCCTCAGTGCACAAGGCAACAGGGGGAAGCAGAGTCTTCTGTGTGAACTCATGAAGACCCCACAGAACCCAAACAAACACAAGAACTCTGTCACACACTGAGGTTGTGGCAATGGACATTGCCAGTGGCAATTGTCAGGATATTGCCCTGCTGAAACTTCTGGCTGCCGTGAGAGGAGGACACGTGGTTTCATCATTTCATCACCCTGAGAATGTTGACATTGTTAAAACTAAGCAAAAAACCCACATTTTGGAAGAAGCAGGCTTCTCATTCATGAAGTCATTTCCCAGCCAGAGAAATCCATTCACATCAGTAAGGGATATATCAAGAAAGCAATGGGCATGGTGGCATTTGTTGTCTTTTTTTACTTTCAAAGGGAAATATATCCCTATTTGCACACCATGGATGGACTTAAATTTGGATCCAGATCAGCCAGAAAAAATTAAAGTAAGAAAATAAAGGAGCCAGGAGTGAATACTTAGGAAGGAAGTCAATCCATAAATCAAATTATTTAAGACAGACTGTACAATCCCTCTCTTAACTGGCTTTTCTCCTTGCAAGTCTATTGATGGCACAATCTTCTTCTATTTCAGAAATACTAAAGAAAAGTTGTCCAAAACCCAATCTTGTCATTTCACAAGATCCATACTACATCACAGCAAGGGAGGATGGGGGCTTGCCTGCTAATTTTTGAGCTAATGCTCAAAGTTTGCACTTTGAGTTCTTTTCAGTGGAAGCCACAAGGGAGCTGTTGTTCTCCGGGAGGTCTCTGGCAGCCTGGCCCTAGCTCGGGTGGTTTTGCCTCCCAGTGAAATCACTGCACATCCCTGGGATGTGGTGGAGCATATTCCTGCCACCACACCAGTGAATCCAACCACACCAGCAAGTCTCACAGCCCTGACCCTGCCCGGGTGTCCCCACTCGTCCTGCACAGGGTCAGGGCAGTGACAATCTGAACAGCCAGGACAGCACAGCCGTGTGTCCAGGACCCTGCCACGTGACCACAGCATCACTGCAGGGGCCAATATTGGGAAATTAGGGAAATTACTCTTTTTTGGCAGTTTTTATAAACACTTGTCTTCCCTTTTTGCCCCAACACAACAGCTGGATCCAGCCAAACAATTTTTAGGGTGAGCAGCACCACATTCCCAGTGCACCCAAGTGACATTGGGTGCTTTTAGCTGTCTCCATAACTTCTCTGCTCTCCAGGAACCCGTGGGTGTGTTGTCAGAATATGACAGCAATAACAACTTCACCATAAAGTGCTCAATATGAGGACACCCCCACTAATGTGATACAGGGAGCAATCCATTATCCTCAGCGTGCTGCTCAAGGGGCCAGAGACCAGTGCTGGAGGCTCCCTCTGCTCAAGCTGCGTGCAGGGAGGAGCAGCAGCATCTTACACTTGCAATTCTGCCCGGGGAAAAGGGATCCACAGGAGGCTGGTGAGTCAATCCCTGTAAATATGTCTTTGAGAAGAGCTGCATTTGGGGGTTTTATGCTGAAAAAGGCTTGATTTTCCTATGCCATATAGAGTCTAATCCTTCATTCAGAAGTCTTGCTCTGCTCACCTGTAACACAAAAATACCAGCTAATGCAGGGGCGCCTGATAAATGATGACAGTGATTAGATTGCTTACACATTTGTTCTCCTGAGGAGGCTCCAGTGCTGCCATCCACTCTCTCCTTGATAAAGAGGGAGAGCCTCTGCTCTTTGTAGAAAGCCAACTTGCCAGTCTTAATCAAATCTATTGATTATTTGCAGCAATATAATAAATGAAATTTAAAGTAACTTGACTCTAAGAGAAACAAGTCAAGGGGGAAAAAAAAGCAAAGTAAAAGATTTCTCTTGCAAATGTTTTTTAATTTCCTATAGATGTAAGAAAGTTTGATATAAGCTTTAGATTTTTGATCAAAACATTGTTTGTTTCTAAAATACTTTATACTATTTTGGGCTTGTACAATTTTTAAATTGTCTCACTATCATTGAAGCTGAAATAAGATATACAATATTTTGGTGTTCCTTACAGTTTCTGGGGTGTCTTTAATGAGCCAAATATATTGCAAAAATTTTAGGGAAGACAGCCCTTTCTATCCACAGATCATTTACCGGAGTTATTCAGCATATTCTGTTCTTTGAAAATATAAGGTCACTGCTGGATAAAGGAATGGTGCTGAAATGATTTAGCTGATTTTGAGACATGACCACAAATGCCATCAGTTAGATTGTGAAATGGCTCCTAAGGGATTTTAAATCTGTGAATGTAGAAGGAATTTATATACCAGAAATCTGTAATTGACTCAATATTTATTCCTTTCTGATGGTTCTATGTAAAGGATACAGCACAAAACTACTGTAAAAGTGAAAACTTGTTTTATTTGAAAGGAAGCCCACATATCAAAAAAAATCTATGCTTACATAATGTGAGAAATTTTATATTTGCAGAAAAAGTATAAGTTGCTTTTGTAACCTGTGAAAAGTAATTAAGCTATTTCCTAAAGCAGAATTTATTAATGTAATTTGTGTAGTTTACACACACAGACAACATTGCAACTTTGGAAGAAGAAAAATTTCAGACTTGTTTCTTTAATAGTTTTTCTTTTTGTTTCCATTTGCCTGAGCTCACATTTATTAAAGCCTTTGAAGCAGCTTTCCTGTGAAAAACTGATTTAAATTTCTTTAAAACTATCAGTAGGTTCATTCCAGTAAATTTCAGGTTTGCATATTTGTTGATCTATAAGCTGAAGGTCCCAACAGAAGCAATGAGTTGATTCATCCTGTGATATGCAAGGCTGCTGACACAGGCAAACCCTCTGGATGCTGGAGAAATGCAAGCCATGCCTCATTCTACAGAAATTCCAGCTCATCCCAACAGGGTGAGTTAAGGGTATTGTTTATTCAATAATTCACTGCTTTAATTGCACTGAGCATGTTATGCAGCATGGATTTTAACTCAGGGGTTTTTTGCGTGCTCATGCTACCAGCACAGCACATCAAAATCTGCACAAAAACTGAGTGGGAAATGTCAGGTGCTGCCTGTCAGCTGTTTGAAACACCTAGCCACTGCTTCTCCTCCAATTGCTTGCTCCTATAGAGCTTTATTCACTGAAGCAGAAGCAAATAAGACCTATTAGGGCACTCATAAATAAAATCAGCACTCCAGTGACTGGAAAAGCTGCTGGAATATTTTTTTTTCTCCACAGTATATATGAAAATTTTTATCAAGGGAAAATATTTCAGAACATGAATGCATTTTTTCCTTAGGTCAGTAGCACTGGGCTCTCCCCATCTTCCCAGCCTTGCATTTAATAGCTTCAGTGGATCTGGGACAGGTCCCCAGTGCACAAGTGCTGTATCCTGGTGTAGAGCTGCTTCAGCTGCTTGCCTGTGCATTTGTCTCTGGATTGTGCCTGTCAACTTGTCACTCTTTAATTGCATCCTTTATGATTATTCTATCTTCATCTTCAGTCCCAGAGACTATATTTCGCTTTTACAAAACTTGCACAGATGTAATTGGAACTTATAATACTCAGAATGGAATAGTAAAAGTGCATCTCCTAGGAAAATCTCTCTAATGTTTTCAGTAAAGAGCCATCTCTCCTTGTTGACTCCACAACTGACTGTCCGGCAACATTTTTGAATGAGGACCATATTTTTAGTCTCACATCTATGGATCTTTTATATTTTTGGTTTTCTTCTCTCCTTATTCCCTTTCTCCCACAAAAGTAACAATTTTCTCTGAAAGGGATGGAAAGTGAGTCCAGATTCTTGATATTTTTTATCTAGACAAGTTCTTCACATGGCACATGGCAATACTTTGAAAAAGTGTTGTAAGCAAATGTTTTATTGAACTACTTTTGTATAAGCTATGCAGAGTGGCAAGTTTTTTGAATGACAATGAAATACTAAATTAAATCCATTTGTTGCTTCTTAACAGACACCACAAACTTCTTAGGTGTAAACCAGTCTTGGCTTTTCCCCACAGAATATTTCAGTTTGCATACTTGTTTTCATTCTTTTGTTTTGGTCATCTATTTTCTCCTTCAATAATTTTTGCATTATTCCGTAAAAATACTCATCTGGATGCCCAAAATGTCTTACTTTTCTAACTCATCAACTCACACTTCATAAATAATGGTTTTCAGCTCCATTGGTCATGCTGAATTGCTGGAAGCCTACAATGTTCATGGCTGTGGCATCAAAATATATTTGCTCATTTGTTATATATTTCATGAAATAAATTAGACTGCTGCATAATGCAATGTATCTGGTTTATGCATCATTGTGTTCTTTATACAGATTGAACTTGTCTGAATATGGAGAGATTTGGTAAGTTAGCAGCCTCAGCATCTGAAAGCCTGCAAACTCATTTTTATACACTGAAGTAATGTGAAATGGCAACAAGCAGAAAAAGAACAATGGGGCACAGTTCTAAGAGAAAGAAATGAAGTTCTGAGGCCTTCTTGAATCGTTAAATGCAGACTTCAGGGTTTGATTTCTATTTTTTCCTTCTTTTCTGCTTTCTGAAAATGGGAATATGGAATTTCTTGAATCTGTGAAAACTTAAATTGCTGCAGATCTGCTTTAATATTTGTGAAGGGACAGCTCTACCCAGCACATGGCAGTCTCAAATGTTCATTTAACAACACTATAGCAACCAGTAAATAATTAAACACAGTGCTCTGTCTCAAACACCAAAGCTAAAGAGACAGGGATAATGAGAGGGTCCTTGAGCAAAGGACACAGGTTACATTAAATCATTGTTATCTTATTTTCCAAGTGGATATTTCTTGCTTTCTTTCATTTCAGCTGTTCTCTTTTCACTAAGGCACAGAGACACACACGTGGGAGGTACATCCTCATGTCAATGAAGTAAGAAAGGCTGAATTCTGCATGCAGAGAGATATTGAGCATTGACACCAGCTGGGGGAAGTCTGAGGGCAGAGATGGCAAGGCTGGCTCAGCTGACAGGTGGAAAATGTTTTAGCTGAACGGCCTAAATTAATTCTGTGCAAAGTTAACCCTGTAGATGATCCCCTGCAAAATGATCCTTTGCTGCTGCGAGAAGACAAGGGCTGCACACACACCTGGAGTAACTCCTTGTATCTGAATTGGCTTCTGTCAAGCTGGTGACACCAGCCACGATGATTTACCTTCTCTACAGAATGAATGGCAGTGAATCAGAAGGAAAATGCCTTTTGGTAGGGGCTTTGGCCCCATTCTTTGTGAATATGGAGTGCAATCACATAACAATTGGTTTACTTCAAGAGGGAAGCTGGCAGCTCATCAATGCAGAGGTTTCTCCTCGAGGCCATGCAGTGAAGTGCCATTGGGAAGAGTTTGCACCTGTCCTGAAGGAAAGGGTCCTTCTCTCCACCTACCTGGCAGGAGGGAGGTATGGATAGCACCAGCACCTAGAATGATGGTTTAGAAGAAATTTTTAAAAGAACTGGGTGATTAATAAATACTTAAATGGCTTTCCCCGGGGTTTTTACCCTACATAAATGTGCTATTACAGTATTATCAAGAAAGGTAGAGGTGAGGAGATTGAGTTCCCAAACACACAGGGTGTCAGGAAATGAAGATTAGTGCTGCTGACAGCAAGAGAGGTGAGTCACAAAA
Organism: Emberiza elegans; assembly: GCA_024865655.1. Taxonomy (NCBI): domain Eukaryota; kingdom Metazoa; phylum Chordata; class Aves; order Passeriformes; family Fringillidae; genus Emberiza; species Emberiza elegans. The sequence goes on from JALJVW010000163.1 coordinate 410,875, forward strand.
ATGCAGCTGAGAAGATTTTTATGAAGAAGATATGAAGATTTGTAAGGTACATGACTTTTACATCTAACAGGCTGAATCAGGCAAGAGAAAAGTTCAAAAAGTGATACAATTCTTATTTCTCTCACAACTATCTGCTAAAAAAGTATTATTTTCTCTAAAACATTTGGCCTGCAGGACCAAATTTTTCATCCAGCAAATCAAAAATAAAATCAAAATGAGACAAAGGATAAGACTTTTTAAAATTGCTGTATAAGGGCAGGCTATTAAGATTTAGTGCAGGCTCACACAATTTTTTCCATAGATTATCTGTTTTTCTTCAGCAGATCGAATTTGTCAAACATTTGCAGTGGGGTGAGGTGCTCTGACTAAATCAAGATTCCAGAAGGAGTGTAAGGCAGAATTCTACTTTTTCCCCCAGGGAAATTGGAAAAGGATGATGGACTCTGCCTTCAGGGGCAAATGCCATTTGCCATAAACAACAGAGCATCCTGGCTGTGTGCTGTGGGTTTGAGATGATGAAGGAGGTGCACTGCTGCTGCTGAAGGAGCAAAGCAGCTATCCTTGTTTATGGGTGACAACCAGCAACTTATCCACAGTGTTAGAATCTTGTTCCTCTGGAAAAACATGTTATAGTGGCTGCTGACTTCTGATTTCCTGTAATTTACTTCACCAAAAGGTGACAGATTGATTGCCTAGCATTGGTTATTAACGTTTACAATTCCAGCAGCTGTCATGGAAGTCAAGTAATTCAGAAATTTTGAATACTTCAGGGTTCTTTTGGTCTTTGAGGGAAGAAAAAGCATATATAACTTGTCCCATTAGGTAATGACACGTTAACAGTGTGACATCTTGCCATGGAGTGCAGGGGGTAATGGATGGGACTGGCATCCCTAACAACACAGTCATTGTGAGAGCGCTGATGTCTCTGAAAAGAAGTCCATCTAGCCACACATAAATGGAAGCCACTTTCAGAATTACCTGTCCATCCTGGTAATTTATAAGTCAGGCTTTCTACTGATGGCAAGAATTGCATTTTCTTCTCTGTTTACAAATGCTACCATAACCTGAGCCTTGGGGTTCAAATAAACCTGATTTAGTGGGCTTGAACTTCAAAAGCAAGACATTAGACATCTGTTTCTGCAATTCAGAAGGTCTTTATTATGCTCAAATGTTGTTGATTCTTTTGTTTTTTCAGCCTTTACAAGAATCTTGAGTCGAAGGGATGCAGGGGAACATCACTGAAATGCAGAGATTCACACAAGAAGCTTCCTGAACTACAAAGGCTAGGTATTAACAGCCAAACTGGAGAGGAGAGTGTTTCCTCTCAGATTTCATGCCTTGGTCTCACCTTGGTTTTAAATTCCTTTTTAATACATAAAGCGATTTTTTTTCTATTTGTTTTCCTTTTGGGTAATTCACGAGCAGTTTGTCTGTGCTCTGAAGATAGAATAGACCAATATGCTGCACACAACAAAATAAGCAACATATCAGGGAAAATGTACACTAAACATAGATGGAAAACCTGAGGGAAAACTTGTCTACTGTGAAGTATTCCCACCAGATATCATTAAACAGTACAATACAAATCTCTTTTACGAGCCTTGCAATGTGGAATATGCTTAAAAAAGAAGAGCTAACATTTTCTTAGATTAAGATTTTATCTAAATCTTAAAGCCTGTGCTCAGGGTAAGGAGCTGTCTAGTCATTCAGGTGCCTGCAAAGGAAGTCTTGATCACAGTGGGGAATAGTGAAACGAAATGAGAGGAGGAATGAAACATTTAAGATGATCTTCACTAAAAAATGGAATTAATTCTTCATTACATTATTAATTCACTACTGAGCATAATTAATTTATTGGCCATTAATGCTGCAATTTGCGTTACCATTGGGTTCTCTGGATAAAAGCACAATGTTACTTTCCTAACACATTTCTAATGCTGTAATCACAGAGTGAATTGCTCTTCAACAGTGCTATCCAGGTTACTTGGATTATTTGGTCTCGCTAAACTGCTTTCTGAGACTGGTAACAACTTAAGAGACTGCATGGATTATTTTGAATAGGTCTAATAGAAGACAATAGCAAAAAAAATCACATTCTAAACATGTCTCTGTTTATAGGATACCTGAGGCTGTTTCCAAGCCATTTGCCCTTTCTCCATTGTTCCACTACTTAGAAGACCCCACATTAAAACACCTCGTAAGCTCCAAGCTCACTATTCAAGATGTGGACAGATGTGTGGGAGACCTCTGCACACAGACAAAGTCCTCACTTAGAGAAGAAAAACACAAATTGTAAATAATGCAGAGAACTTTGAGAACCTGCACTTGTTTGACAACACCTTTCTCAACACTTACGTTCCTATTTTCATTACCATGCCATAATTATGGCATTTCACATGCTCCCCCACTGTTACAAGGATTTCCATATATGCAGTGGAAGGAGACAAATTTCAACCAGAACTTTCAGTTTGGGTCTCAAATATTTGCTTGTGTTTCTTCTTTCCCCAGATAGTGATAAAGCAGTCTCAAGTCTGAAATATAATCACTGTTGTTTTCTTGATACTAGACTATGCTAATGTTACACCTCTACAGTCTTATCTGAATGAGCTCACTGAATTGCATAAATAATATTGGCAATGACACATAAGAAAAAAAAATCAAGTTCAGTCTCTCTAATCAATGCTAGCTTGGCAAGTCCAAGGAGTCAAACAAACAATCAATGAGAAAGGATGATCTATGTCACTGCAATCAGGGACAAACTGCATCTGAATCAGAAAGCTTAATTTTTGCTTTGTTTCTTTTGAAGGGACAATCTTCACAGGTAATCTGCAGAGGACATTGCTGAAGAAATCTGGACAGAGCTGAATTCCATCATCAGAAAGTTTTACAACAAATTTTTCTTGAATTACATTTTAAAAAACCCAAACATTGACTTTTCCATGAAACTGCTAATTTCTTTTGAAGGAGGAAGTCTAGCTAATTATTTTTAGTTCTGTTAACCATTCCAAAAGAGAGGAAAGGTATTTTTTCCACACAGTCTAGACTTTCAAAAATGAGCACTCATATTTTAAAAACCTTAAGGGGGGTGGACAAAGTTTCATAGGAGAAGGGGACCAGGCCACAATAAGATGAAAAACATGGGGGAGAAATAAGTTTAGCTTATAAATAGGTGTATTTTTCTTTAAAAATTTGTTGCTGGTGAAAGCTATTTTAGAATTGCAGCATACATTCTTTTACTACGTTGCATTAGATGCCAAAAGGCAGAGTTAAGAGGCCAGATGATAGCTGTCAGGTGAGCTTAGTCTGTCTCTCAGAGTCTGGCTCAGCCCCGTTTCTTTATGATATAAAGGCATTTGAGAAATGTGACCATAAACATTTGACATAATATCTAAAATGACAGACTAAAATTGCTTGTGCTTGTTTTCCACCTTCTGTTTGAATGCACAAATCTTCAAGAAATAAGAGTAGACTGCTTCCCCCAAGGATTCCCTTCAAGTGTTGCTTTTGTGCGATGACAGAATGTAAGAAAAAATGAAAGATTCCTCCCAGGACCAAGACCATTAATGAGGCAGAGAAGAACTCAACTCTGAGTCAGTTTTTGAAACACCACACAGAATCAGGGCTCAAGTTTTTCTATAGAACTGGTGCTCATTCCCTGACACTTGTGAAATGAGGTGCTGGCTCAGCCCTGCAAGCTGCTTTGATGAGCATCACCTAACTTTTGCCATGGAGTCTGATCCCACTGCTCACCTGCCTGCTTTTAGGGGTGCCTTCATCCCCCTTCCAGACTACAGGCCTGATGCACACTGTGATCACAAGTGACATGCTTTGTCTGCAGTCTTTTGAAGGAAAACATTCATCCAAAGCTGAGGCAAATGAAAGTTGTTCTTGAAAGAATTGTGAGGGAAGGGCACAGCTACAACTCCACAATCACAAAGACATCTGATATTAGCACTGCCATTGTAGAGGGCTTTGCCCTTTTGACCCATCCTTTCCTAGACAGTAAATCCATTCCTGGATTAGACTAATGGTAGCTCATTTTGGTGGAAAATGTCTGTTCTGCAGCTGAACACCAGTTTGGAGATTCTAGACTGTAGCTAGAATACTTTCTGTAGTGCCATATCAAGTTTTGGTCTAGAAGAATGACATTTCCAGATGCAGAGCAGCCAACCCAGTATCCCATTTTCAGCTGCTTGCAAAGTTCCAGCTGATACACAAACCTTTTTATGTAGTGGCAAATCATATCAGCAGTCCTAGGAAGGGCCACAAAAACACATTTTGCCCATGAAAGGACAAAGAGGAGGCAAACAGTCTTTGCAGATATTCCCCACATGAACAAAGTGGAAATTCAAAGGGCAAAAGAGCACAAGTGGTAAAGGGAGCAGGACAAATCAAATAGGGAATAAGAGTTATTAAGAAAACAGTGTAGCAATGATATAATGAGAGAGAGAAAGACAAAACAAGGAGCCAGAGGGAGCTGAAATAATGAGAACTTAGTAAGTCAGAGCTAAGAAGATGGACAAGAGAAGAAAAGCAGCAACCAAATGTAAGACAGGATCTCACCAGAAGCACAGTAATGTGTAAGCACTGAATGACTTTAAATCACTGTTACAAACGGAGTTCCAGGTCTTTCTCTTCCCATGCTCAGCAAGCAGGCATGGAGCCCAAAGGCTAACTGTGCATGCCTCCAGTGGTGGTGATGATGAGTCCACAAAATCCACTTTGATTATATTGCAAATTACCAGCTTTGTGTCATTAAACTAATAGTCACAGCTGGAGAAGGCAACAGAATTTACAGAATTTGAAGGATTTCTTATATGAGGTGAAATATTGGATAAGTTCAGAAAATAATTTTAAAGTACAGGCTCAAAAACAATCTTATGGCTGCCAAGTCAAACATTCAGATGATACCTCATATATCCAGCTTGTAAATTATTAAATGGTATTTATTCACATGATCACATAATGTTTTTCTCTTCCGCTTTATCCATACCTCCTCCAGAAGCCAAGTGTGCTTTTTTCAACATAATGATAGAATGCACAAACAAAAAAAAAGCTTTGCTGGGTCAGAGGAGCAGTGTATCATGCTGAGCCTTGGGCACTGAGAGCTGGTGAGAAAAGCAGCAGAAGGGAAGCTCTGAGCCTGGTCACCCTCCAGCCCCCTTCACTTCAACCTCTCCCATTGCTGGGTGCAATGGGGATAGTTGGGGACACATCCTTGCCTTTCCTATTTAATATTCAGGTATGGAGTTGCTGTCCACAGAGTGGAATAGACATCTGGAAGTCATCTGTCTCTGTCTGAGGGCAGGATTAGCTATCCTTGACAGATAGCTATCCAACGTATTCAAAAAATCCCTGGTGAAGGGCTCTCCTGAGCCTTTTCTAATTTGATCTACTTGATCTGCTTACCTTCAGAAATATTTTCTTTGTAGTTACTCTAACCCTCATTTGTGGTATTTTAAGTCAGTATTACTTAACCTTCATAGAATCCACACAGCAATAAACTTTTCTGCCTTTCCCAGCACTCCAATGGAAGTAATTTGCAGCAAGCTAAATAAACTGTCTTAATGTAACAGCTGAAGTGAAAACCAAAAACAACCAAAAACAACCTGTGCTTTAAGCTGTCTGCACCATTGGCACGGTGCCTACGTTCACATGAGTGTACCATGGAATGTTCTCTGGCCCTGGGGCCCGCAGGGATGGACTGGCCTGGGTGTGCTGAAAACACGCTCTCTGCAGCATCATGGCCAGCAGCAAAGCCAATGCTGCCTGCTGCTGTGGTACCTGGTCAGCACAGGGAGTCACATTCCTTGCCCTGGTGGTCTAACCCATGCAAATCAAAATAGGATAAGGAGGCCAGCGGTGACTGAAGCATTGCATTTTTTAATTTCTGGTTTACTTTATTGATTACAGAATGCTACTTGTTTGCATACTGGGCCTCTAAGTGCCTCATGGAAAAAGTAGCATTGTTACATATGCCCAAATATAAACATTGATTTGTGTGCTTTCTTTTCTCCCAGTTCATGACTCACAACACAGCTTTTATGTGTGCTTTCAGCCTCACTTTATTTTTGAACTCATTTTCCATCACTTTGCAGTCCCAACCTCATATAATTTTTATTTCTCATTTCTCAGACTTTCTAAGAATTGATCTTTTATCCGACCTTTCCTCTGAATCCATGCAACATGCCTGTACAACTTTTGACTCTTTGATATCTTCTGAAATGCAGCAGCATATATGGTCTGAATGCTGCTTTCACCAGTATTTTCTGGCTGAACACAGGTCCAGTTTGTCCCAGCAGCCTCATTTAGTGTGCCCTGTCCCAGTGGCACAGGAGCCTGTAGATAGCTCTGTTCTGTTTCTTTTGGAGGAGTATTTCCTCCTGCATGTTCACAGCAAAGCCTCTTTGCCTCTATATCATTCGTAGTCCTCTACCCCTTTCCATTCACTTGCTTTACCAAAAGCAATTTCCTTTCCCAATCATCAGATAATATTTATGCATTAAAATCTGTGAAAAATAATAGAAATACCCCATTTCAAAAGCAGAGAGGCCAAATAGACAAAATTAAGCTGTTTTGCTTGGTGGAAACATCTTTCTGTACTATCTTGTCCTTCAAATACAATTCCAACCCTAGTTTAGCTTTTCTCACTGAGCAAAGAGTTTGTCTATCAACTGATAATGTGGGAGCTTGAAACTTTTCATGTCCAGCCTAGATAGTACCTTATAAGCAGTCTTTTGGCTTATAGGAAGAAAGCATCAATAGAAATACAATTTATCTTGTGCTCATCACCCAGAGGTGTTCTCAAGCACTCTGGAGCAGATCTGCAGCTCACACATGGGCAGAGCACACAGCCCAAGCCCTGGGCAGTGCCCAGCCCAGGTGTTTGTCTGCAGGAAGAGGGATTGCTCAGGCACAGACACTCGTGCGGCTCTGCACAGCTACACACATGCCTCTTCTCCAGATTAAATCTAAACCATTCTGGCAGAATGTTTTAATCAGGGCAAAAGTCAAGGAAATGTGTTATTGGCTCCCCCTTCCCTGGACTGTTGTGTTTGTAAGCAAAGATCTCTGAAAGGTTTTATTTGCTGGACTCTCCTAATCCATAGCCTCCTCTTCCCCCTCTCTGCTCAAGCCCACTGAGCTGGAGCCCAGCTGACACTTGTCACTCCATTTCCTTATCAGGCTCGAGGTGGCATGGGCATTTCTTCTCATCACTTACACAGATTTAAGAATCAAACTCGATCACATTCCACTTTCATGTTTCCTTCCTAATGCAAGTTATTTCATTAACACTCTCGTGTCCACTTCAGAAGATTTCACAGGCCAAAATACTCTCACACATCAAAGCAGAACTCTCCAGGCTGCTCATAAATAACTCCACAAGCATAGACAACCATATTATGCAACTATGAAAACACTTTTTCTGTACAAAATCTTCAGAAGATTAACATCCTTTCATATTTGTTTCATCTTTTGTATCTCACAGAAGATGATCTAGGAGCACGGACATGTTATGATGCAGAAAATGCAGGAAAAGTTTCTCTTGGCTGATCAGGTTACCAAAGCACTGTCAGATATGAGGAGGAATCATTGATTCAGAGGAATCAATTTTGATGGAAAAGGTTATGTATGTATTGAGAAATAAAATAAAAGGAAGAGATGGGGAAATCACAACACAGGCAAAAATAGCTTTCGATAAGCTGCCCTTGGTTGCCATGGTTCCTTACTTGCCTTGTCAATAGAAATTATGAATAATAATACCTATCTGAAAGTCAGACATAATCACACTTCTATTGCTGCCCTCACAAACATACAGAAATGGTTAGTCCTACACTATATTGATTCTTTCTCCACACTGGAACCACTTCAAACAGGTCTTGAAGTTCCCAAACAACTTTGGCACCTCAGAGTACAAAGCTGTGGGATCCTTTTCCCCCATACTCAATGATGTTCTTCTGTCGGAGCCAGGACATTCCTCTGGCTGCCCTGGAAGGCTTGAGACCCTGGTGGGGGGCTCAGAGACCTGGGCATGGAGTCAAAAGACACCTGTGCCTTCAATTTTAACCCATGGAAATAATTACCAACTTTCTGTGAATATGTACAAGCCACAAGGGTTTGAGTAGAATGTTAGTGAATTTATCACAGGGTGAAAATGTAGAATTTTTGGGTTTTTAGAATGGGGGTTCAAGAGGCAAGATGGAGGAATCTGGGCGTGTCCTGTCTTTCTTCTTCTTCCTCTTGTGCTCCATCTTCTGCTGTGATGGTGGCACTTTTGGATTGGTTTAGGGTAGAGACAGACTGTCTAACACAGGTGATAGGTATTGGAAAATTATTGTAAATAAAGTACACGTAGATTTTAGTATAAAAAAATAACACTGCCCCAAGGGCAGTCAGTATGCTTCAACCCAACCTGCTGAATAGAGATCTGCAGGTCGGAGAAAAATGTTATAGATAACAAAATAAACAACCTTGAGAACGAGAGCCAAGGAATCCCATCTTCTTCTTTGGTCTCAGGGCTGGGAAAAAGCCCTGAGAAAGGGAAAAAGAGACTTTCTAACACCTCGGGGTCATCTTGACACCAGAGACCTTGTCATTCTTCCTCTGTCCCCTTCAGAGGCCACACGGTGTCTGCCACCCAGCACCGGTCCCCACTCAGGGCTGTGTCCCCAGCGCTCCCACAGGGGCTCTCCAGACATTCCCTGCAGGGATGCAGCACAGGCATAGAAAGAACAAGGAAAAAAAAATAAAAGGTGGAAAATTGTCCTCCTCTGGAAAAAATTTTCTGTGGCAGAAGCGAGGGACATGGAAAATGCTCCTTTTCTGGGGCAAGCACCCGAGGCTGTCACACCTGGTCAGACACAGATCTCTCCCTGCATTGCAGGGAATCCACACCCAGCATTCTCAGGCACAGCTGCTAGATTTCAGTTGCTTCACAAATTACAGACACCACAAAAGCATTTCCTTAGTTGTGGGAAACTATGCTTACCACTAATCTAGGGTTCAACTCCTTTCCTTCACACACCCTACACACCCACCCCCTTCGATGTCCCTCACCTTTCTACTCCCAGGTTTGGCAGGTGCGACCTCAGATGCAGGTGCCATGCTCAGCAGTATCTTGCCTTTGGCATAAACTCACATTCTCCTCCTGAGTCCTGAGCTACAAAATGATCCAGAAGTCACTGCATTGCAAGCAAGAGGTGCTAAGTTGAACCTTTGAGAAGGCAGGAACATACCTGCAAAAGGTACTGCTTCTTGAATGTCAAGTCAGCCTTTTTTTATTTTTAATGGAAAATTATTATTAAAATAAGTAAGCCCTCATAAGCTATATTTGCCTTCTGAAAATATCTAATTTGGAATTGTATTTTAATTTTCAAATAATAAAATATTTAGGTAAATATTCCCTCAGAATACCAAAGAATTCCAGACTGCTCTGCAAAGATCTCAAAAAGCTTTGTAAGGCAAGATACTAAGAGAATACATAGAGACTTGACTACCAGACACAAACTAGAAAGTATTTTCTTTGGTAATTTTGCATGAGTTTGGGATTTTCCAGAGTAACTCATGCTATTTGGTTGCCTGTTTTTGCAATTTCTTTTCTTCTTTTCTTTGTTTTTCTTTTTTGTTTGTTTGTTTTGTTTTTTCAAAAATTTAATAACTTTATCCTCTAAAAGCAGTGTGCTTTATGATAACTGTAGTTTAGGCATTTGTAAAATTAACATGTGCTCCTTTCCAGTTATGTTATGTTCTGGAAGACTCTTCCCATCTTACACCATACAGAGCAAGGAATTATTTTAGTATAGCATAGGAAGGCAAAGACTGAGACAAAACCCAAACATCATGGATGCAGTAATTCAAAGCCTTTGATCCTGAACAGATTTTAGACATTGTCAGTTGCACATTTATGAGAAGAGATGGGAACAGGAGAGATTAGAAGAGCAAAATATTGGGATAGAAAAACATGATGTGTTCTGTTTATTCTTTAACAACATAACCACCCTCATTCTGATTTATAAACTCCCTTGATTTGCAAGAATCATTGAAGGTGGCAGCCAGTCACCAAAAAGAAGTTGTTTTACAGAAAACACATTTTCAGGCAGCTTAGGAACACATACCTCTATACTCACAATCAGCTTTTTTGATACTCATTACACTCTCCATAATATTCAGTTTCATTGTGATTACTCTAATTGCAATACTAATAATTAATCGTTGACTTTATATCTTGCTTGCAAAGTACCCAGGGGAATGTAACACAATAAGCACAAATACAACATATGCTTTCAAATTCATAATCAGAGGGAAATTATACATAATTTAGTATTTGAAGGATATTATTAGAAGGATGAGATCAGCAGCTTGTTTCCAGATCAGAGCTCTTACTTCAGGAACAAAAGTGCTAGATATGCACTCAACTAGATGTGAATTTTTTAAGGGACACTGAAGATGATTGTTCCCTGATAAGGAAACAAGGATATCATGTATACTCTGTTCCTCTGTTTTTCCAGATGAAGAATTTGACTTCACCTCTCTGTTTTCTAATTGTCAGAAAATGGTGAAAAATACATTTATTTACAATGAGTCTGTTTTAAAAGCTTGGCTTCTAAGCTATTCTTTATAACCTGTTTTTTCAGCACAAGGTTTTTTTCTATTTCATTAGTTTTTCCAATTCCAGAAAGTTTTCTTACCACATATCTGAAAAAAAAAATCATGTCAGGACCAATTGAAAAAGAAAGAACAACAAAAGTGGACACCAGATAACCTGCCAATGTCTGTATTTCTGCCCTTTGACTTTATCTATTCCAATATAGCATTTTACTTTTTGTGTATGACAAGGAGGTTTTTTTTTACACTGGGAAACATTGTAAAAGTATTTTTCATTGGCATCTTAAATTGTTGCTACATAGGTATGTTTTTTTAAGATTTTTATGGCCTTATTCTATTTAATATTTTCTGCTCCACTTATAGCAAAAGAGCCTGCTGGAGAACAATTGGCTGCATAGTACAGATCCCATATTGAATTGCATTCCACTTTATCAGAATCTTTTAAAGCTGTAGCCATCTATCCTATGGGCTTCTTGTTGGTATTTAGTTTCTGACCTTGCACTGGCAGAAGTCTTACAAATAAAAATCTGTCCAATCTGTTGTTATGGCCAGGTTACTGCCACCACTCCGCACCTCTGGTGGCATTGTGTGTGCTCTTTTTGCATTGCAATTGCCTGTCAGGTGGAACACTGTGCAGCCATTGAGCTCTTCCTGGCAATCAATCTTCAGAAAAAAACCCAGACCCTGATATTTCTGCTATAACTGAAATTAGAGGAAGCCTCAGCAACCAGAAGTAGTGACAGAACTGCACAATACACCAGCAATGCTCATTGCGAAATGGGACTTTGATGGTTATGTTATTTTTTTTCTCCTGCAGCAGACTTTTCAGGTTATGCACAATGAGGAGTAAGAACTTTGAAGGAAGGGAGGATAGCAGATTACTCCCAGGAAGTTTGCAGAATGCAAATATACATTACTGTAGTAATTTTTAATAATAAATAACATTTCTGTGATGTTCTAGGAAACTTGAACAGTTTGCTAGAAACAACCCTTTCTATTATACCAGGTGTTGTTGACCTTACTGTATCATTAAGTGTAGTAATTTTTTCCCATTCTGCTTGCCTGCAACAAATTCAGATCCTAAGTAATTTTTTTTCTACTAAACCTCATATTGAAGAGAAAAGTTGGGACAAAAGTGCACTGAAAATTATTTTCTATATTTATATAAATTTCAAAATGTCTATACAGGCATCAGACCAAGACAGTAAAGCAGCAGCTCACAGATAGCAGAATGAAACAAAGGAAAAAGCATATGTTTCTTCTGAAGGGATTTGCACATGTCCTTCATGTATTAATTCTTTTGTATAATACATTTAAATACTAAATAGTTAAACTGCACAAAATTTAAATCAGAGACAGACTTCAGAAAAAAAAATGTGAATAACTCTTCAGTTATGGAGTCAAGATTATGACCTTCACATAGCAAAGGGAGCATATTTATTTCTGTTTCTTTGGTAAATAAGTTTTTTCCACTTGTAGAAACTAAAATGCCATTAACAGCAAAATTTTGTGCATTCTCTTCCTCATGATTTTCAGGGCATAATGCGGAGAATGCAGGCTACCATCTTCTGAAAAATGTACAAAATACAGGAAGGAACAAGCAAGAAGAAATTTAAACACAGGTGATTATTTTTTGGATCCTCAGAACAAATCATGAATTCACATTTATGTACAGCCTTGGGCATATGGCTTCAATACAATCAGCTGAAATGAGTTTTGAGCAGCAGAGTCCCATCTTGCAAGACTTCTCCAGTTTGCAGCACGCAGGTTAAACAGGAGCAACACACCTTTTCAGTACAGTGCTGCTGAATCAACCCCATCATGAAATGCAGCTGGCTGTGCTGCACCTCTGCAACAAGAGGCATTTGCATGAACAATAAATCCCAAACGATAGAATAATAAAATGCGCTTATTGCAGAAGGCTGGCTTTCTGTCACACCACCAAGCATGGGGCTTTAGATTCTCCAGGGATCACACTGAGTAAGGAATTAGAAGAAATATGCAGCAGAAATGGTGTGGGAATCTTATTAGGTACCACTCTAGTGTCTTATGTCCTGATAGAAGAGGATTAATATCCTTTTTCAAAATGCTATCATCATACCCTTGATACCTATATACCTTTACTGATTGCTTCAGGAGAGCCTGTGGCCTTAATTTCCTGTGGTAATGGTTCCCTACTCTAGTTGCATACTGTATGGAGATGAGTTTGCTTTATCATGCTGAAATTTCCTGCTTCTCATCTAACAGTCTTTCACCTTTTTTTGCATAGCAAAAGCAGAAGAAGCGAAGGCCCTGCTTTCCTTTCACCATGTCATTTGTCATTTTATATGTATTTTTTCAGGCTTGTTATTGGGTTTTTTTCCAAGTAATCAATCCTAATCTAAAACTCCTCTCTGGCTGTTTTCATTGACTCATTTTTCATTTTCTTTGACATGCACAAATGTACTCCAATTCTGCTATATTATTTTCCAGGTGGAAAAGCAGCAGCGAATGCATGAACAAAGACTGCACCACTGATTTATCTAACATTTCTCAGCTTATCTAATGTGCTCCTTTTTCTTGTACTTAAAGGTTTTTTTCTTCTCTGCACACTGGAAGATGTGCATAGTACCAATGCTCATATACAGCCCAAGTTCTCCAGCTGAGCCCTGACACTCACACAGGAAGAGGGAGCCCTTTGTGCAGAAGCTGGGAAGGGGAAAACAAGGCAAAAAGCAATCAATTGATTTATTAGCATTGCCAGTTTAGGTTCCAGTGCACTGTGCATTAGATTTCAATGATGCTTACATATGTTCCATACACCTGCACAATTGCTAACACTGCTAGACATTTCTGAGACACAGTTTGTGGAATGCAGAACCCTTAGGGCATTCCTAATCACACCAGAGATTAAACAAGGTATTACACCAGACAGTAACAGTGTATTTATATTGTGCTGGACAGTCAAAGCTGTGCCATATTTAATGTCCTATTGCACAACATCATTAGATATTGATTTTATAAATACTGTAACTTGCAAGCTTTATTAGCAGGCAGATTGATGAAAATGATTTTTTAGAGCTGAGTTTGGGCTGTTTGTATTCAAGATCATAACAAAAGAGGCATATAAATGATGTCTTGATGAATTCTCTGGGATGTGAAGACATCACAATGAAAATAGATTGTCTCTGAATCTGGGCCATTTGATCACTTTATATTCCCCATGTTTTCTATGGGAAAAAAGTCAATGTGAAACAACAGGAAGGCAGGCAATGTCAACCAGACTTGCAACTACTTAAGGGATTAACTTCCAGTGATTTAGGCCCTGAATGTGTTTGAGAATCTGGGCTTAACTCTTCTTTTAATTGGTATTTCAATAAAACGCATCCAAGATGGTGAGAGCACAAAATAGCAGGGAGAACTGGAAGCATATGCAAAGCCAGAGGGAAGGATTGCATAAAGCCTGCAGTGCCTGTCATGCAAGCTAGAGCAGAAAACTCCCATATCACTTACTTCAGAAAACTTCACACTTCAGTTTTGATTCATATTATCTTCTATTTCAATGCAAAGAGAATATGAGGAAATTATCAAACTTATGAAATGGTATTATCTATATCAGAAGCTTCCCATTCATTTAATCTGCATATTTCTAAGTTATTGTAAAGGAGATTTATAAGTTCCTTTAAGAAATTCAGATCTGTTGATTATACAGAATACATTTTATTATTCTATTTTCTGAATATCTACACAAGTGGGATAAGACATGCCAAAGGCCCACAGACCTCTCTTCTCAGAGAACAGCATTGCAAGAGACTGCTTTGTATTAGGAACTAGGTCAAGATGCAAACTGAGATGCCGTATTCATTCATTATCTGTAATTACTTTCAGTGACTTGCTGAGCATTGTAATGTGTTTAGTACAAGGTTTGGTTTGGGACTCTTTTAACAGAGGAGCATGACAATGGTAAATGCCATGAACATATCCATTAGAAATTAATATTCTGTTACTTCCTCACTGTGTTCCACTTAATTTATTTTGTCAGTGAAGTTGTTCACTTCAGGTATTTACTGCTTCATTTCAAGTTTTTTTTCTTTTTTTTTTTTACAAAGAGTACAGATATTTGGTAAAGACTTGCAAAAGAAACATTTTTAATAAAACTAAAGCCTTATCAAGGCTATGCTTATATTAGGAAATCATCAACCTCATAAGAATGGATTAGCAAACAGAAGATGTTGGCTTTGAGAACATTACATCATCGCTATACACAGTCTTTCAAATTTTGCTGCAGACTGGGTTTAGAAGAGGCTCATTCCCAGACAGCAGGAGGGCAAAGCAGGAATGGAATACAGTCAAGGAACTTGATTTGAAACTGCACTGCCCCTTCAAAGGAAAATGTGGATTCAGTGAGGTATTCTTCTGCCTAGCATGACATCTGCCTGAATATGTTCCAGGTGTAAGAATTTAGTAATCCCTCTGTTTGCAATTCTGCACTAGTGCTGGTGGCAAGGTTGACTGATGCACACTTCAGGTCCTGCAGGTTCATGCCATAATATGTTCCTACATTTTCAGTAGGATCCTAGAAGGTGTTTATTCACTCTATCAGAGGAGGTTTTCATTGACAGCATTGGATTTTTGATCTAGGCATGACAAAGTCATGGTTCTAGTGTTGCACCAATATATGAAATACATTTTAAAAAGCATTTATGTAAAGATCAGGTTGACAAAGAACAGAGAATTATCAAGAAATATGTTAATTTGGAATAGTCTTAGAGCTTTTTAGTCTGAAAGTAGAGGTAATAATCCAGGGAAGCAGCAGAACAAAGACACAATACTGCTCACAACTATTTTTCATTTATATGAGCAATAGGCCGAGCTGCTTCTGTAGCTTCCACTATAATAACAAAATGTTGTCATATTTTAAAGTAATGGCCCAAGATTATATAGCTGCATAAGCACAGAGTAGCTTTCTGCAGTGTTTCAAGCTATTTCTGTAATATTTTCATAAGCGATTAGGAGTTGTCTCCTACCCTACTTCAGTCAATAAGAAATTTGCATTCAACAAGGATTAGGAACAGAGGCCCCACATCAAAGCTCTTAAGAATTTCTGTCTCATTGAGGTCAATGTAAAGCAAGCTTGCACTTGAGTGCTTTGCTGGGAAGAGGAAAAATCACATTTTGTTTTTATGTTTTGCCTGTTTGTCTAAGTAAACAAAAAGGCAGTGGAAGCTGATTTTTAGTTTCTGCCATCACGGCTCTGAAACTGAATGGCTCAGCTGGAAGACATGGAAATTAGCCTGTGGCAGGAAGCTATAGAGACAAACAAGTGAAAATGCAGCACAGTATTTATCTTCCTTATAAGTTAATGTTCTACTTCTGGCAGTGAGTAATGTCAATTGACTCTTTCTATGTTGTCTGATATATACATCCAGGGTGTTTAAATATACTGGCAGCATAAGGATTTTCATGCTTCAATACTTTTTAAATGCAAAGTTGTCTTTACTCGGACCCTGATAAATGATGACACATGTCAGTCTACCAAACCTAACACGGAAAACTGGTAGAATGTCAATATGAATGAGAAAAAATTCTATTAAAGAATCAACAGACTGTTCCATTCATACTGGCACATGAAGGTAAACAAAAACTGCAACAGAGCAAAGATACAAATCCCTGATTTTTGGAAGAGAAAGGTCAACATCATCATAAATCTCCATCCTTTATTGGATGTGATGGAAAACATAGTGATAAAAGGTGAGGATGAGGTACTTAATGTCTTTGCCTCACTATTCCATAGTAAAACCAGTTGTTCTCTGGGTGCCCAGCCACTCTGACTTGGAAGACAGGGATGGGGAATGGAATGAAGCCTCCATAATCCCAGGGGAAGTGGTCAGTAACCTGCTGTTACCTTTTAGCAACTACTTAGACACGCACAAGTCTGTGGAGCCAGATGGGATCCACCCAAGGGTACTGAGGCATCTGGCAGAAGAGCTCACTGGGCCACTTTCCATCATTTACCAGCAGTCCTGGCTGGCCAGGGAGGCCCCAGGAATTCAGCATGATGCCCATCTACAAGGGTTAGAAGGAAGATCCAGGGAATTAAGCCCTGTCTGTCTGACCTTGGTGCCAGTGAAGGTCATGGAGCAGATAATCTCAAGTGTCATCTCAAACTGTGGAGGGGTAGAATGTAAGAAAATATAGTGCAGAAGGTAAGCTCGCCCCTGAGGAGTTGCAGCTGTACTAACTACCAAAGATTAGGAACAGGCCTGCCCTCGATAGGCCACAGCTGTGACTAGTAAGGATGAGTGCTATAAAATAGTTCGAGTTTGTTGGTTGTGCTGTGAAGAAGATGGAGTCAGTGCTGTGAGGAGCTGCCTATGAGAAATCACTGAGGAGGTATGGGACCTTTTGAAATAAGATGACAACATCAAACAAGTATGGGAAACCAGGGGATCAGGCCCAGCCAGTGTGGATTTGGGAAGGGCAGGTCCCGCTTAACCAACCTGATATCATTCTGAGACAAGATGAACTGGTTGCTGGAGAAGGAAAAGGCTGTGGATGTCATATTCAGAGATTTTAGTAAAGCCTCTGACACCATTTCCCACAGCATTCTCCTGGAGAATCCAGCTGCTTGTGGCTAGGAGAGGTGTGGTTTTGGTGGGTAAAGAACTGTCCGTAGGTCCAGGCCTAGAGAGGGGTGAGGAATGGAGTCACATCCAGCTGGGGACAGACACCAGGGGTGTCCCCAGGGCTCAACACTGGGGCCACTCCTGCTCTGTGAGGAGTGACTGAAGGAGCTGGGGCTGTTTATTCTGGAGAGGAGACTCAGGGGAGACCTTACTGCTCTCCACAACTCCCTGAAATTAGGATGTACTTGGGTGGGGATTGGCTTCTTTCTCAATCAACCCTGACAAGGGGAAATGGCCTCAAATTGCAGCAAGGGAAGTTTAGATCAGATATTACAAAAAAATTCTTTCAAGAAAAGAGTTGTCAAGCATTGGCACAGGCTGCCCAGGGAAATGGTTGAGTCACCATCCCCAAAGTATTTCAAAGATGTGTACTTGTGGTGCTTAGGGACATGGGTTAGTGGTGAGCTAGGCATTATTAAGCAAACAGCTGGACCTGATCATGTAAAATGTATTTTCTACCCTAAATTATTCTACAGTTATAAAGAATAAAGCTGAAGTTTCTATTTTACAATGTACAAATATTTTATGTGATAATCGAGTGACCTAAAATGTGATAACTTAGAATACCTGCCTTGGGCTGTACATTGATCTTTACATTTATCATAAATGCATTCCATATCTTTCCCTGGTAAGGGTGTTTCCTCACTGCTCACCTTGGACTCAGAATAAGAATGCTTACATTTCTTCTGCTTACAATTTGCTATAGCAAATTTATGACATTTTCCTTTAAAAACATAATATTGTGGCATATCATTGGAATGATATTGGCAGATCATTTCAGTTTGAGTCAGTTTACACTTACAATTTCGTGCATTTCATCTTTAGAGAATGAAAGTCTTATCAGGAGAGTAAATCAAGATCCAATTCTCAGTCCACACTTTCAGCAGAAGATAACACACTCCTGAGAAGACACAGACACTTCTTAAGCTTTGATAGAAATGGAACAAGTGAGATTGGGCAGAATTAATTACTGTACTTCAAAGCAATCTGCTATTTCTGGACTCATTGACTGACTTTGATTTTACTGATTGCAAACCTTCAAATGCTTAGCACTACTTAAACTTTTGCCTGCTGTGTTAATGCCTTTGTGCACAGCCTGAGGAACTGACCAAGGCTCCTTGTAGAACACAGCAGTGGCAAGCCAATTCCATTAAGGAATGAAATAGAAAAAAAAAGAAAAAATCAAGAAAGGAAAATTTAAACAAAAAGAAAGGGACTAAAAGACATAAGTGGAGTTTTTCTTCTGTTTTGCGATTAAATACTTTGTAAAATGCAAATACAGTGATTTTTAACAAAAAGTAGTTCCTGCTTGCTATGAAAATGCTGGTTGGAATTTCTCTGAAAATATATGTTCTATGTGAATTTCCTGATCAGTACATGCACATCAGCATGTACTGATCAGTATGATCAGTTCCTGTTCATGATATGAACACATCCAGATCATATGAATATTGAAATAGTTACCTCTGACAAAGGAACTATTGTACAATTAATTTATCTTTCTCCTGCAAGATTTTTCAGAGATAAAAACATTTAAACACAATTTAGATATCTGTTGCCCAAATTATCTCAGGGGACAGGAAAACAGTACTGTTAAAGAAATCTGGCCTAGACATAAGATATCACATTTCTAGCTAAAACTTTCTCAAAATAAATGGTGATGGATAGCATGTTGACTTCTGACAAACAAGTAGACTGGACTACAGAATTGTGCAGAAGTGAATAACTTGACTGATGTCAATAACTTGTTGTGATAAGTAGATAGCCCAAAGCAAAGATTAGCAGCAAAATACAGCATTTACTTTCTCCATTCTTTACAGGAGTCTTTAATTCATTTTGTCCATTTCAGCATAACAAACTCTTTTCAATCACAACTCCAACTCATTCCAGTAAAAACAAAAAAATATAAATACTACCAATCTGCTGCAAAAACAGTATTGTCTCATTACAGAACTCAAAAATCTCATTCTTCTCTCCATTAACCAACCCATTTCCTAGGGTGATGATGAAAGCAGTTCCCCATACAAATTTGTCATCATATTTCTGCTTCCCCAAGTACCAAACAATTTTACTCATGAAGAAGAAGCATAGCAGGAAAACTTGAAAAACTCCCTTAAATATGCAAGCAAAATTGCTGTTTTTTGTTGTAAACTCCTGAGGAACTGATTTCTCAAACAAAGCCAGAGAACCAAGGAATGCAGTGGACAAAAGATAAGGGAACTGATATTCTCTCAAGAAAAGGCAGAGAAGCCAAAACTGACTCTTGCTGGCCAAATCCACTCCATCTCAACAACCTTCTGCCACAGCTTTCCATTTCTATGGCCTTTGTTTCTAATGTGTTTAAAATCATCCAGGTGATGTCAAAGCTGGTTTTGGCAGGATCTTGGCCACCCACTGTGGGTGCAGGGTCTGGACAGCCTTCTCCATGCCTTCCTTCTTTTCCTTCATCTTTTCCAGCTGCAGGCTCCCATCCTACCTCCTCCAAAGCAAAAGACGGTTTTGCATTCCCTGCTTTTGGCCAGAAACACCCATTCTTAAGGCTGCTTTTCCTCCTTGGCACTCTTATCAAGGATCCTACTGGCTCAAAAAAGCAAACACCAAAATCCCCATCATTTACTCAGAGCAAAAGCCTACAGCAGCCATTCTGAGTGCAACTGCAAATCCACACAGTGAAACGGTACCTACCTTTAAGTCAAGAGAACCTCTCATGTTTACAGAATAAGGACAAAAGTGCACTCGGGTGTAGTAGCAGCCACAAAAATGTGTGGGGCTGATCTCCAAGTGATTTGGAATCATCCATATCTCCTTTTAATTGTCAGCGCAGTTCAAGTGAACAAGTCAACTGACAGTAGGTGCTGAATCACCTAAAAATATGAATATTTTATTTCATTTCCAAGCAAATCAATCCATCCACCAGAAATTTTTCAGAGAGATAATTCTATACCCTCCACAAAGCCAAAAAGCTGGATTCTGCCTCCACATATTTAAGTCAAATTAACTTATAAAGGGAACTGATGGTGCCACAATGTACAAGATCCCCACACCAGAGTTTTTAACCATAAATGCAACATACATCCCTAGATCTGCTGGACTGAAGGCAACTCCTGTCTTTTGCCAAAGCCACACTACTTGTAAATGCTCAAGAGACAGATGCTAGCTTGATATTTTTGTGTTCAAATCACTGCTTAGGCCAAGTCCAAAGCACAAAAAAGGCTACTAGGTATGAATCAGATCCAGTGCAATCCTCTCTCCCTCCAGACAATTACACAGTCCAGGAAACTATTGTGTACATAACTTAAAATTATTTCCACCTCCTCTTCCCTCCCTCCATTATCTCATATCTTCTCACCTTTCTTACCTCCTGTTATTTTCTCAGGAGTCAATAAATTGCTTCACAGCAATTTTACTGTATCTTCTCCTATTCCCTTGTTTCTTTAGCAGGACATAAATAACTCTGCTTATTCTGAAAGTGTCCTACAGAGGCTGATCACACAGACTCGGGTTAGAGTTTCACTCCTGTCTTAAAATCTGGAGGTCTATAGCCACATTATCTCTGTTCTGGAGAAAAGTGCTGTGGTGCTTCTTTCTCCCATGATTTAGGGAAGCAATATAAGGCAGGATTGTTCAGTAATGAAACTCGGTGGAAAGCTAAAACATTCATCTTAATACCATCAAAAATAGCAGATAAAAGGGTGATACTCGCAGGTAACATTACTGATTCCAAAGCCATTGCTCCAAATTTGCATCTGTATAGAAGAAGTTCATCTCTCAGTCTTGTGATTTTTTTTTTAATGGTGCTCATTGTATTACTAATACAATGATTGTAGATATTTAAGTAGGACAAATATTTTAATTTCTCTGACTATGTTAACCAGACATGAGAGCTGTATCTAGAGGTATATTTGTTAATAAATAAGATTTGGCCGAAAAAATTTTACTAAATTTTGAACAGCTTTTAAAAAGAAGCATTCCATTCACCCATATATAACTGACACATCAATCTAGTGGTTCTGAAACAGCTTAAATAACTTTAAAATACAGCAGCAGATGGTCACATTTCAATGTAACATAAACCTCTGCACAGAGAGTGTTGGGGAACTTTGAATATACTTCATTTTGAGCTAGTTCCCCCACTCCTGTGCAGCTATATATTTTACTACAGTTTTTGAACTAAAAGTAGTAGAGATTTATTAGCTCTGTTTTTATAACATTGCTTATTAGCACTCTGTGGAGGCCAGAAAAGGCAACTTTCTAAAGGCTCCTTCCAGCAGACTGAAACGACCTCATGATGAGCAGAGAAAAATGCATGTAAGAGAAACATAAATTAAAGGCCTATTTTTTAGCTCCCCACCTTGTTTAGAAGACTTACAAAATGGCAATGTCTGGCCCACATCTACTGGTGGCTTTATGTTGTTGTAGGGGTTTTTTTCTGTGCTACAAAATAAAGTTATTTACTTGTGAGAAATACTGGTCTATATCAGCCCCAGCCTGAGAGACCAACAAGTTACTCTGTCCTTGGCACCACGACAGGACCTGCCACTATATCATCCTGAGCTGCTCCTGAATGTCTGCAGCATGTTATGTACAAATGTGCTTTCCTTTAGTGCTGGGCCTGTAGCCTTTCTTGGCTCCTCTTTTGCCATCCCTGAAACACACACACTATTCTTGCACCCCACAGACAGCACCAAGATTGCTTCCATAGAAAATGGGATGGTTACTGTCACAGCTGATGAAGTTCTGGACCATGATCTCTTTCAGTAATAACTGGCAAGTGCTTTATTTTCTTCTGATTTCCTACAAAAATGATTTATAGTGGCAGGAGGATAGGATACACAGTTAACCAAATCCAGCTTTAACTAACTTAAATCCTAGCTTTAATTGCTAAGATTTTGAGCACCCATAGGTCACACATTCATCCCTGAATGGTGCTTGTGTTTCTGGGAATGATAGAGTTGGCAGTGGGTAGGTCCCAGCAATGTCTCAGTAGTCCTGCATTTGCAGACACATTTAGAGGACAATCAGATTTGAAACGTTTCCTGCCTTTCTCTGTCTGATATACCCTGGAGCGTTAACCTGAACAGCCACACTGGGAAATCTTCCAGCACCAAGTGGGATGGACTGTAGAGATGAGGAAAACTCTGGGAAAGGAAAGATTGGAAGGAAAATTGGTGGATTTGGGAGGGCTTACTGTCCAACTGGTTTGTGTGCATCCCTAGTCATCCCTAGTATGGGGAGAGGTCTACACCTGGCCTCCTTACATTCCCATCTTTTCCTGCCTAACACTTTCCCTTTTATCAAATGACAATATGGAGCGATGTGGCAAACTTCAGCCACATTCTGCAGTAAGAAAAGAGACACAGTAAAACCTGGAGCATCCCACTGTGATGTACAAATGCAGTTGTATTTCTATTTCTGGTACCCACCTGCTCAGCTCTCACAGGCAGAGGAGCTCAGCCCTGTGTGCCCCCTTCTGCAGTTTGCCTTTCTGTGCCATTCACTCTAAGAACTGAGATAACTGTGCATATATATATGTAGCCATGATATTTTCTGAAAAATCCTTTCCTTAGGATTTTTTCTCCTGAGAAGCTGAGGCCTTACAAAATGTAAACAATGATTATCTGCTGCTGTTGAATGCAACAGGTGGATCTGTGATTGGTCTCATGTGCTTGTTTCTAATTAATGGCCAATCACAGTCAGCTGGCTCTCTGTCAGAGACACAAGCCTTTGTTATCATTCTCTCTTTTTCTATTCTTAGCTAGCCCTCTGATGAAATCCTTTCTTCTATTATTTTAGTATAGTTTTAACATAATATATATCACAAAATAATAAATCAAGCCTTCTGAAACATGGAGTCAGATCCTCGTCTCTTCCCTCCTCCTTGGACCCCTGTGAAAATGGTCACATATATACAAATATATATTTGTGTGTGTGTATGCAAGTATGTGTTCAAATTTACAGACACAGGTGTAGAATTTCACACAATGGCCACCAACCCCTGCTGAGACTGCTGGTTACCACTTCAGTGCAAAAGCTCACCATTTGGAGAGGGGAAGGGTGTTCCAGTTTTTAAGTTGTTCAATGTTGTTTTTTTAGAAAGCAGTGTTAGCTTTTCAGGATAGCCTATGGCTGCACGCAGGGGTGTTTCTAACACTTTTTTAACTGGTGGGAGCCCACCTCAGACATGGTGAGGGTTATTGCATGGGCACTGCATGCTGCACTCGTGTTTCAGTGGGCAATTCTGGGTCTATTTGTGTTCACATCAAGCACAGTGTGAACCCAGGCACCACCCATGCTCAATGCAGGAGGAAAATAATATTCTGAAAGTGTTTTCAGATCGTTTTTAGAACTCTGCTGGATCTAGACCAACTCTATCCCAAGGTGTGTGTGGAAAGAGGAATAAACAATAGAGTGAAGCACTTGGAACAACCAGCAAGCTCGGGGGAGGTTTTCCTATGTGTCTGCATTCCTCTCGCATTCTTCTCTGCAGTTATTAAACAATTATTAAAGGAAATATCTTTGGAGCAAGGACACTGTTAAAATGAGCATTTGTTTGGGTCTTTGGGTCCACAGTGCTGAAAGGAATTTGAAGTGTTATGATGTATTTAAATAAATGCTGCTGCAAGAGCTGAAGTTGCCCTTTTAACAGTGTCTGTTTTATTCTTTGCAGAATCCTTTCAGGATGAAACTGTTTCATATAGGGCTTTTTGTTTAAATATATATATATGTGTGTGTGTGTGTATGGGGTTCGTGCATTGGAAACATGTTTTTTTAATACATTCTTTCTTAGAAACCATTTTTCCTGGAAAAACCTCTAGTAACTATATATACCAACAGAAGTTTTTCAGGGAGATAAACCCCATGCAGAAAGATACTTGAGCTTTCCAGTGAAAAATTGTCGCAGCTGAAACAGGGAGAAGGCTTAAAAATCAGGCTTTGAATGATTAACAATATGAAGGGGTAGATGAAATTTTAACAATATTCATTAAATAAAGGCAGCTTTGGTGAGGCTGACAACCAAAGAGCTTCACTGCACAGTAAGGGTGTGAGCAGCTCACTGTGAGAACAGAGATGTGGCTCATTCAGTAGTGCCTCCTTCTCTCCTAATGGAGTGAGTCTGACCCCTGTGCATTGAACGGGATGCACAATGAAAGACAAAAGAGTGTCTGTCATTGCAATTTCTCCTCTATTTTGAGGTGACAATGCAGCAGCCATCTCGTTTTGTTCTCCCTAATCATTATAAAACACAAGATGTGATTTTTTGTTTCCTATTCTTTCTTTTGTAAATAAATTTAAAATTAATATGATGGATTGGGGAAAAAATCTTTGATTCCCAAACTGAATCTGAACATTGGATTTGGCTGGAAAAAGAGGCAGGATTTCAGACCTCAGGTGAAATAGTAGGATAAGAACTATATTTAATATCTGCCTATTATGATGAACTTCACCCTTGGTTTGCTTCCAAAGCTGGCTGATGGGAACCTCACAAGTCATCAGTAATTATCATGTTGAATTTGCAAAAATGGGTGAATGCCAGACCCTTAAAGAAGGAAAGTGCAGTGCCCATACTTCAGAAAGGAGGGGGAAAGAGACAGAGACTTGCAAAGGTGTCAGCTTAGTTTTAATTTCAGAAAAATCTTAGGTTAAGAAATCATCAAGCCAACTATTTTTAGGCACCCAGAATTAGAGGGGGGGAAAGCAAAAGGAAACATGGGTTAGTCTGAGAAGCCTTTCTTTTGCCAATCCTAATTGCCTCATGTGACATGGAAAACACTTTGGTGGATGGGAAGCAGAGATGTCAGATCTTGGCTTCTAGCAGAGTTTTGAATGACATGTTCATCATCCAGCTGGGAGCCACAAGAGGCTGAGAGCAAGGATGGCTGGAGGAGTGTAATCAAACCACAGTTATTCATGAGCCACTGCCAAAAGGAAAGAGTCTTGAGCAGACTCTTTGGAGTCTGGAAATACTTAATATTTTCTTTACTGTTCTAGATGTCTCGACAGGGCATTCAAATTAAATTTGCAGACAATACCAAAAATAGGGATTAATGGGACTAAATGGGAACCAGCCACTCTCCTGGATGCAAGATTTAGAGATCAAAATGTTCTTGAGACTCTCATACGAAAAAGTATGATTCATGGTCTTACATTTTGAGAAAATAGATACATAAATACACATAAGTGAGTTGCAAAATGGCAGGATTTGGTAATTTTTGACTCAAATTCTGTCTGATATGCAACCTCAGGTTGCTGCAATAGCTGACTGGGATGCAGAGAAAAATGTCAAGCTGGAATGTCAGGTGAAATGACTCTCCTGGTACTGTGACAGCCACAGCTCAGGTATTTCAGGTTTTCAGCTTCACATTTCTGAGCACTTATCTAAGATTAGAGAGATTAACCAGAGAGTTAAAGAAGGTTTGCTCTGAAGAAAGAAGAAAAATCACAGGAAGGACAGAAGCCTTTATAGGTGTAAAAGGCAACTTCAGAGGCGTGGGGAATCACCTCCACAGTCAGGGAAGGTAAAGAAATGAGCTTAAAGGGCAAGAGGATGTGTTCCCAACTGAAAGAGGATATGGTCCCAAGCAGCACCCAGGAAGGTTTCTAAGGGTGAAAGTTGGCACCAGTTGCTTGAGAAAGTTGTGGAAACTCCTTTAAAGCATTGGTGGGACAACACCCTGCCAGGAGTAACAGAGGCATTGCTGATTTTCCTCGGGCAGCAGGAGGGTCTGGGACTTTGGGCAGGCCCAGGGGGACTGTTAACAACCCCTGATCCCACCTGGCCCTTCCTGGGGATGGAACTGCTCTGTGCTCCCTGCCTGGAGCCCCTGCTCTGTGCAGGGATGGGCAACAGAGCCAACATTGCAACTTGCCATTGCTCTTATTCAGGATGAGTCTCTCCAATCAGGATTTTACTTGTTAAAACTCTGCATTAGCTCTTTGTGTGTCTCTCCTTTTCCTGGCTCATATTTATTCAACTGCTTAAACCAAGTTCTTTGGGTTTTTCCGCTCCTAAGATAAATAACACTCATTGCTTTCTGACTTCAATAGCCAAGCTAATAAAAATCCAGTTGGTAGACTTAATTCTTTTTTAAGCTTTTATGAACTGGAGCAGGAGAGCAGACAGTTTAATGCTGATGCACAGTCATTGGTGGTATACAAACATAACCTGTATCACGTCCTGCCAGACAATGCTTTATTGTTGTTATTGTCATTTATTGTTTAGACTAACAGGAAGTGCTGCCACTGTTTGTTTAAAATCAAATTTAGCAATTCTCCATTGATCTGGAAGAAAACTGTTCAGAAGAAAAACATGGCATTTACAGCAACAGTAAAGAACTTAAAAGCTGTGCTAACAACCTTGCCTAGACTATACCACTTTCAATGCTGTTATTTAGTTACATTATTTTATTGTAACACACATGCAGAAACCATTCTGAAGCTTAGAAGAAAGCTCTAAAGTATCATTAAAAATACTGCTCTGAGGTATCATTGCATATATCTACTCGTATCCAGAGGAATAAAAAATGTAGATGGTTACCAGAAGCTTAAAATCTAGCAGCTATATAAATTCTTACATAAACAACAGTCAGCAGCATATGGCTCAAAGTGATAATTCTCAGAAACCAGCACCCCCCTGCATCACTAATACCAATCTAAGCTCAAAAGTAGCATTTCTGGTATGAGAATCCCCCATTCAGCCTCCTCTTTACTGCTCTTTCTACACCATGGCAAAAGCATAGAGGCCATCCACCCTTTGCTTGCATTCCCCAGATTAGATTTCTTGGAAGCCCTAAAGCTACAGTAAACCTTGCCCAAACCAAGAAGATTTGGTGGGGCTGGGACAGCCTTGTTTGTCCTGCTGCCATGACAGACCAAGGTCTTAGACCTTCTTATCTGAAACGTGGATGACTTCACATTAACCCCAGAGGATGCCTCACCCATTTGAATATGGGATTTAGGGATTGTGAGCAAGAACAGAGAGAAAGAGGAAAAAAGCCAACCCTGCCATAGCTATAATCCCCAATACCCCTCCCAGTCAGAAAAGCATTTGTAGCTCCACAGCCTCAAATGCCAGAGGGTTTCAGTCACAGCAGAGGACTGGAGAACATTTAATAATATGTTACATTTTTAGCATCATCATGCACCTTGAACAAATAAGTCCTTTAGCCTGTAGCCAATGTACCTCTGTCCTTTTAGATTTTGTCAGACTGCAAGGTCTTAGGGGTAGAAATTTTATCTCCTTGGTAAAATATCCTGCACGCTTTAACATATGATTCAAAAATAATGATATAGCCAAAGGACTTCAGTGACTTCTTAGCTGCACATATTTAGACCTGCTAAGTTTGCATTGGCATTGCTCAAAGCAGAATTTAATCCACATTTCACATTCATTTCTGGGAAACTTTAAAGGCTATTGCAGAAAAGTATGGCTAGTTAACTATGAATGCAGTTGTCACATAGGAGAAAGGGACACTACAGACCCTCTGGCTGATGAAGACAAGTAACACTGCAAGGGAGACCAACAAACTTGTAATAAAGGGGAGGGCAATGGGAGCAAGGTTAGGTCTCTAGCAGCCTCTGGTGGCTGTTCAAATAGAGATTTATTATTCTTTTATGTTCATGGTTATGCAAAGTTGTTTTTTTTTTCAATTTTGATTTCATGCAGTAATATGAACAACTTTTGTGTTGTGAAAAAAGTGTCTTTGCTTCTAAACTCTTTGGTTGTCTCTGAAAGTCTATTGCTTTGTTGGAAGCTTTTTAATAGAAGAGGCCACCTGAATACATTGGTTATGCTAGCAGCACCCAGGTGAGAGTAGTCATGGTAAGTGTCTAATTACAAAGGTTAATTCAAATGGTTTTGAACACAGATTTTTGGGTTGACTATCATCAATGTAAGCTATATCAACACACTACCTTCTAAATTAATAGCCCTGCCTTTTAATTTTATTGAATAATATTATTTCATAGTAGCAGTAAAACACTACAGGGCAGTAGATTCCTGCAGGATTATTTATCAGCTTTATGTCTCAAGTCACCCCTGGAAAATGCAGTAATTTTTGTCAGGCTGTATTTCTTAAACATTGCAGCTGTCATCCACTGCAATTGCTGTACTAAAAACTGCAAACTGCTAAGAATTGCAGCTCCCTGTTCTCACAGACTCCTAATTTTCTAGCACAGTCTCGTTTCAGTAGTCACATTTTCCATGTTTGGTCTATGCACACAGGAGTGAGTGTCTGGAACAGAACAACACCCCATTAAGATATTTTTTCTAAGGAAATGACCCTAGAGAAGGTTACAACACTCTTTTGTGCATGTAAACTGATCCAAGTGTTTACACACATAGCTCCCTGCACAAAACTCTGCCTGTGACTCCTGGGTACTGCCCCAAGACGTTCACACAGGGGCACTGCTCATTTCAAGGGAAATTAGAAAGGTGAAAGTGTTCACCATTAAATTCATGCCTTTCTGCATCTTGAGATGTCATGCAAATCCTACCTTGAGTGGGATGCATGCAGGGCTGGGTCAAGGCAATGTGGCAAGGGTCATGTCCTTTTCATCTCAGCCCTAAAAGCCCAACCCTAACACAAGGTCTCATTCCTCCTCCGTCCTCTACAAGAGGCATCTGTCACTCCTCCTTACAAACTGAATTTGTTCTGCTCTACCCAGATATAAGGAGTGGCTTACATTTTGTTGAATAAGTCAACTGACCTCAAAGTTAGATATTTATAATCAATGTATTTCAATGAATCCTTCTCCCTAAAACTGTACATCAAATGATTAATAAAGTCTTTAAGGACTTCCTAATATCATATTCTGATCTGTTTTTTTCCTTTGCTTCCAAAGATAGGGCATTTTTAAAAGTGGCCAGACATTTCAAACTGACCTTTTCTTTACATTCATGGGTCATTGAACAGTAAGCCCTTCAGAAAATCCTAAAAATGCTTGTTTGTAAAGCAGTAAAGTTGTGTCACTTAGAAAATGTGCATTCCATATGCATAGAAGAAAGCCATGTGTGATTTTAAATAGGAACCATAAATTCAAATTTGCTTGAGGATATTTGTTCTTAAAATTTCAGCTAGCATAAATCAATATGGGCAAAAAACATCATTAGCGCAAGTCAGGAAGATTAGAGCTCTGCAACATGGAGCTGTAGAGACTCAAACCTCCCTTTCTGTAACATGGCCCAAGAGGAATTCCTCTTTACAGAGCAGTCTGGCATTTATCAAATATTTCACAAGATTGTAGCAGCAGGTGTATAACCACAATGAGACAGAAACAACCTTTAGCATCCCAGATTAGAAGAAAATGACCTGCCTGGTTTCAGGTTGGAAGTGTTTAGCCTGTGGATATGCCTGCAGCATCACTGCAATGGCATGCGGAAGGGAAAGCCTGGAACATTATCCTGTGGGTGAGACATCAGTTATTAAAGGAACTTTCATTTTTAAATACTGGTGGAGGATGAGATTTGCAATGAGAGTCTGTAAGGAGTTTTACATACACAAGGTTACCTTGTGTGCTGTGCGGTGCTGGAGAATTAAGGGCAGTGAAATTGTAGCAGAGATCTTTGGGCAGGACAAAGGTCAGAGTTAGCACCAACTGTGTACCATTATTTTCAGAGCTACTGAAGGATTTTATTCTTGCTCACTAAGTGGTATAATGGGGATCTGTGGTGATCTAGCAGTCACCACTTTACAAGAAAACCAGTAATCCTACGCCTTACTCCCAGTCACACAACTTGTGTGCCATTGTTCTGCTTCCAAAAGCTATTTTTATTGTTGCCTAGAGCCTCTGCAAATTAATTTTCTGTTTCTTTTGTTTCTTTGAAGAAGGAAAAGTAGACACCACTGACTTCTCAGTTCTATTAATGGCTTGTCTAATGGAGGATCTGAAACCATTGTTTAAAATATGTATCTGCAAATGAGCATTTTGTTTTCAAACAGCTTGATTTTAAGTGGTCTGAGAAAAGAGCCTTAGCAATTAAATATTATGGAGCACAAGGGTGGGAACAACTAAATTACATTTTCTTGACAGGAAGAATTTTCATCAAAAGCATGTTTACCCACTCAAAATAAGCTAGAAGTGTGAAAACCACTTGCAGGCAGCTGTGGGTGTTGTAAAGATCGATGCACAAAGGACCTGCTCTCGTTGCAGCGTTGTCCTGCCAGCCATAAAATCAGTGTTCAGGGGAAGCAGCCCCTCCAGAAGACTGCCACAAAAGGCCCTGCTGTGCAAGCAAACATGAGAGAGCTTGTCTGCTCTGCCATCTGTTTCTGAGACCTGCTGTGACTGCTGAATCATTCCCTTCCCTTGGATATTTAAGGTTCTTAGCTGGCATCTTCAGAAAGGAGGGCTTGCTCCTCTCTCTGTCTCGGCCTGGGGTGTGAGTGGGGATTACAAACTGGCATTTTCTGTCACAGAATGGAAGGAAGATACAAGAAGACAAATGTGTCAAGCCTTGGTTGTTGGAAGTTTGGGACAGAGAAAGAGGAGACTGAATTTATTGTCAATCTTAGAAGAAGAGGGGGAACAGGAGCAAGAGTTGAAAGGCTCCAGCCTGCTGTTCTGCAGGCAGAGAGAGGAAAATCTAAGCAGCAGCTGATTGAGACAGCTGAGTAAAGAAGCTACAGGGTAAAAATAGCAGCAGGCTGTCAATTAATCTGCCAGTGTTGGGCAGGAGTGAGGAAACAGCAGGAGGCTTTGGGAGAAGCCGAGTCAGGAATGCTGTGTGGGGAAGGGGAGGCAGCTCTGCTGCGAGCCCTGAGCAGGAGCTCGCACAGGAGGAGCAGGCTGGGGCTGGGATTCTACACTCAGATACAGTGCTGGAGTATCACAACTTCAAACTGAATATTTCTGTGAATGGGACCCTTTTATGACTGAGATAGCCACAGTTACTTTATGCACTTCCTTAGAAGGGACACTTGCAGATTCCTGAAGTGCCCTCACGAGCACAGTCTGTCCACCCCAGGGAGCAGGGATGTCACCCTCCACTGCCCTGCCACAGCCACTGAAACACATCACTTCTAAATGAGATGTGCAGCACAGGAGGTGCTAAACCCCCTGGGGTACCGTCAGTGCCATAGGGCTGGGTGTCATGGATTTTTCTGTAAATGCTTTTGCTCATTGAGTAATGACTGCAGTGCACAGGCACACCTGATGGATGGCCTGCTCAGCATGCTGATGGGCCAAGGATGGAGCTCTGTCTGTGTTTTGTTTGTTCTTTCATGAATGCCAATGCTAGTGAAGGGTTTTGCAGCGAGAGTCTCAAGCTGTTTATTTACACAGTAAGAATAACATAAATATTTTGAAGTGTGGCTCAAACCAGCCTTCAGCAGAGACAGTAGACAGGCTCAGCAGAAAAAGTTTGGTATTAGCAACTAGGGTGTCATCTGTGATTGACTCCAATTGCAGCTGCTGTGAACTGGGGTGTTTGAACCCGTGATCTTAATTGTGCTGCACACATTCTTGGATGAAGAGTGCTATAAAAATGCCAGGAGCAGCTATTCTGTATTTTTAATAGTATTTTATCTATATCTTTTCACTGTCACTGTTCCTGAACTGCCTGAGGTGAAAAAGTCAGCCTGTGCCTGTTCAGAGAAAAAGGTACAGCTGCGGTTGTTGTTAAGCTCAAGTTTGTAATTTCAGAGCAGGATGCAGGGATGGAGTGGGCCGGTCACTCCTAAGCCTGCAGCTCTGCACAGGCACTGCCTTTGAGGCTCAGCACGCTGTAATTCACTGCGCAGCAGTTTGGCTCACACTGGCTCTGCACCAGCTTCTCTGAAGCCCCAGCCCACCCCATCCCCACTGGAGCAGAGCCAGCCTGGCCCCAACACTGGCCTTGGGTTGGTAGGGAATGTGGGTACCCAGAGCACAACATGCACAGGTGAGAGCTGGCCATGGCAATCCCCTGTCCTGCAGCAGGCAGAAATGGCTCAGAAAAGAGGCCCTGACCCCTCGGGCAGGGTGGGTCTGACTGTGAATTTGGGCACATCCCAGGAAAGCAACTCTCCCAGTGCTGCCAGATATCCTGTGTAGCCGTGATATTGTCTGAAAAATCCTTCTTTTAGGATTTTTCCTCCTGAGAAGCTGAGAGGCCTCAGGAACAAAATGTAAACAATGGTTGTCTGCTGCTGTGGAATGCAACAGGTGCATCTGTGATTGGCCCATGTTGGATGTTTCTAATTAATGGCCAATCACAGCCAGCTGGCTTGGACTCTCTGTCCAAGACACAAGCTTTTGTTATCATTCCTTCTTATTCTAGTCTTAGCTAGCCTTCTGATGAAATCCTTTCTTCTATTCTTTTAGTATAGTTTTAATATAATATATATAATAAAATAATAAATCAAGCCCTCTGAAACACGGAGTCAGATCCTCGTCTCTTCCCTCCTCCTCGGACCCCTGTGAGCACGGTCACAATCCTGCACAGTGCTGAGGACTGGGCTCACAAGGAAGCAGCAGCATCCCCCAGTATCACAGCTCAGCCTGCAGGCAGGGCATGTTCAGCTCCATGAGCACAACTCTGCTCCTGGCTTGGGACAGCTCTCCTGGTACCACAGCTCTGGCAGCAGCTCTGCTCTGCCCATGACTTCTGTCAGCCAGGGGGTGGGGCAGGCTTAGCAGGGGTCTCCTCCATCCATGCAAACCCATCTTTCCTACTCCTTTAGGAGATGGGTTAATTTTTGCTGTTTAAAAGGCAGAAGCAAAAGCAGACCATTGTTGGGAAGGATGAAAGTTTGCCAAGAAAGTCTCACAGATATGTGTGCTTAGCAGAAAGATTTTTGAATGTAGAATCTGATGAAGGAATAGAGATGGAAGCAAGTTCTGATATATAAGAGAATGGCTGAGCCAGTCTTACTGGATAACCAAGGAGGCAAAGGGTGTGTTAGTTAGAAGGGGTTTTTATGACTTATAGCAAAGGATAAACCCACCCCAAACAAGATGTTTTTACCAAGCAGAAAGAGAGCACGGGCAAACAAGTCAGCAAAGCTGCAAGTAGAAAAAAGGTCTCAGAATTTTCCACTAAAGAAAACTGAAATGCTTAAACTGTAATGTACTAACTTTTAGTGATTGGAGAACAGTAACATGAATATGGTAATTACAGTAGTTATGATAGGCTGTAGATAAAAGTTAAGGTGTAGATTGGTTCTACTGTATTAAGATGCTCAGCAAAGAAAAGTATAGAATGCACTGGAACCAAAACCAAAGGGTCTCCAGGCCTGCCTGCAGCTGGAGCTGACAGCTGTGGGCACAGGCTCTGTCACCCACGACCCTGGGCTGCTGTAACCTCTTGGATGGAATAAACTGCATTTTGGAGAGCTGCCTAAGGTCCCACATCCCTCATTTAAGCTCTTACAGACCATGCTGGGCTGTGAAGATGGACAGTTTTTTAGAGATATCTGTAATAACAAGATCCATCTCACCCAAAAGAGCTGAGACACTGTGGCCAAGCAAGAGGCTGGCAAGGCAATGGTCTCCCCCTTCAGAAACCTTGCAGCACAGAGCAGGGGAGCACCTTTCTCTAGTCCAGAGATCAAAGCAGCTTTCACCTCTCCTTGTGATTCTATTCCATGGCTATTTAAGAGCTGGGCCAAGAGGCCATCATTTGCATGCACATGCCTTTGCTGTTTAGGGATCCAGCCCAGAGATGTGGGGAGCTTGCCTTGGGTTGGCTGTCAGAGTGAGGTACCAAAATCTTTCCCTTCTTGGCTGTGCCCAGCTGCCTTCTCAGGAGAGCTCATCTGCTGGTGGGGTGTCTTCTGTGCTTGGTAGGGAACAGCCTGCAGCAGTCAGTGGCCAAGTTATCCCAAAACATTGAGCCCTGACACCCAAAATCCTTGCAGCACTGCAGGGAGTGCTCACTACATTTGTGTATTCTGGCTGCCTCATGGGCTGTGTACAAAAACTAGAGAGATTTAAGTGTTAACCATTTCGGTAATTAAGCATAAATCACAATTTTATTCACTGGCTTGTTGCAATAATCTCAGAAAAGAGTCCTTCCTGTCTCTTACTCGTCCTTATGGAAGACCTATAAGGTGAAACTTGAGCTATTTCTATTTCTTATTAATTAGGAGGAGTACCAAATGCAGAGAAAAGATTCCTTGCTCAGAGCTTAGAGATGACTCCCTGTGGCTTCCCTGGGAAGGGAATGGTCCCAGACACCCAATTATCTCAGCCCTGTTAGAAACCTCTCATCACCAATGTATTAGGATTAGCTGCCCCCATGAACACACAACTATATCACTACCTGTTACTTCAAGGGTACCTATGGAGTGGCTGCTCAGCTATTAAAATTGGTGTGGCTTCAAATCTAGGAGTTTTGGGTGCATTTCAGAGCACATCTTTGTCTTGAACTTTGAAAGCCACAGTGTCCGTGATCCTTGCTCAACCCTGAATAAAGACTCATGCAAAGATGTGCCAGAAAGATGAGGGTCTCAGCTGGTGTTAAATTACCAGTGCAGATTGCCCCATCTGCCACTGAAATACAGCTGCATGGTGCAAAGTGACAAGCACTGGGTGGCTGCTTCCTCTCGCAAATGTCCACAGGATTTCAATCACCAAAAAAACCCCCAAAATTTTCTATCCATATGGCTATAATTCATTGGCCATTAATCTCCCAGTGTTTACATGTTGATTCCTCCAGAGCCTAATCTTAGCCTGTAGCTGTCAAGCCACTGCTTGGAGAAAAAACAAGACTGATCCTGCACTCGCCAGGACTCTCAGTCCATAGGCAATAAACAAGTGTGAGGCCATAAGTCAGACATGTTGTTAAGTCATAAGAGCTGTGTCATTTTAACCAGCTTCCCACGTGTCTGCCTTGACACCCAAAGGGATCCTCACAGCAATTCTTCCTCTGCTTCACTTGTAGGTACCACTTAACAGGGACTGAAGAGGAAGAGCTTCCAGCTCTACCCCATTTATCTCCTTCACAATCAGGCAGTTAACTGTAACACAGGGGCTTGCAGGTTTTTTTTCTGATAAGAAGAAATTGATGATGAAAAGGGCATCTGTGACATGAAATCCAATTTTCCTGAAGACAACAGGAGAGAGGATATCAGGTACTCACTCCCTGTTTCAGCAGAACTCCCACCCCAAGGACTCACTCCACATTGCCCAACCAACCAAACTCTCATTTCAGCATTTGCCATGTCACGCTTTTTACTTCCTGAGTTGTGCCAAGGAAGGCTCAGATTAGATATTTGGGAAAATTTCTTCACCAAATGGATAATAAAGTATCCCAACAGGCTGCACTTGGCAGTTGATTTACCATGCCTAGAGATATCTCAAAGACATGTGGATGTGGCACTCACAGACAAGGTTTAGTGGTGAACTTGGCAGTGTTGGGTTAATGGTTCCAACCTAAATCGTTCTGTAATTCTCCATGGTTTATGGGCTCTTCTCAGCCAGGTGTGCCTTTAGTGCAAAACCCCTTTACCCAGAGTAACAGTGACACTGCCTAACATGAAGTTTTCTCACAGTTACTTCATAAATTAAGGATACTGGTTCTTCCTGTCCCCTGAGCTCCAGTTTTAACAGGTTTCCCATTTGCAGTCAGGCGTTGGCCAGTCATTTGAGCTCAGCAGTTGCAGCCCAGCTTGTAATGAGGCAAATTGCTCCACAGAAGCCTGTGTTGCCTCACTGGGGTTTGGTAGGAGGGAACCACACATGCACAAGCCTTTTCTGCCTCTCTGTTCTCAGAAATCTTCCACTTTTTTTCCTCACCCTTTTTAGAAGCCTATTTTAGTTTTGCTTTCTTAATTTAAAATTTCAGTTCTTTCAAAATGGAAATTATTCAGGGATTGTGAGGGGGAAAGTGGGCAGACACCTGTTAAGTCTCCCAACTCAGACGTGTCTTTTTTTTCTATATTGCTGGTTAGTTTGCAAGCTGAACAATTGTGTTTTAGATGCTTGGAAACATATCTAGTTTTCCAGAAGAGCTGATCATCATGGCCCTACATGTGACCCAGTGCTTTTCCCAGCAACAAAAATCAGGTGTAGCTCAGGCCCCTTCTTAAAACGTAATAGGCTGTGTCACCAAAGGTGTTTTACCAACAAGCAAAATGTAATTATCACTTTTCCAAAGCTGAAATGCTTCTTTGGCTTTGTTTGACCTTCTAATGAGAATAAATATGTTAGTAAATGTTGCATTATTTGGAGATAACAGTCAAAATATTAAACACTTGCTGGTAAGAGTAAATCCAAGCACTTGCAAAGGGAGTGTCTCTCTGAGTGTCAGTAGTTCTCTACCTGCTATTCAGGACAATGACAATTTATTTTATCATTAAATTATATGAGGATATGGTGTTATTGTTTCCTATGTGACACTGAAAAGTGTCAAATCCTCATCAAAGCGTCAAATCCCCATCAAATCCTACAGAAATCTGGGTACTGAATTCTGACAAACTCCAGGGTGGTTTCATTTCTTTCCTCTAGCGTGAAACCATACTTGTGATCTGCACACCTCCCCCCAAGCAGAAATTACTACAAGATTACTACAGGCATGCTGACCTCTCCAGCACCCACAGCTGATGATCTCCACTGGCCACATTAATTAGTTACTGGAGTAATTAACTGGAAGCCATATAATCAATGCCAGATGTTTTGGAGTTGTTTCATTTTGGATTGCAACAGTTACTGGGTAGCCAAATTTATAATCCTGAATGTTTTTTTCCCAGGAAGGCCAAACTTTTCATCATCCAGTCAGAGCCCTCCATCAGCAGCTCCTTCTATTCTCCCAGCCCAAAGCTGGGGCTGTATCACCTCACCAGCCCCACACCATCACTGCTGGTTGGATGTGCGTTTGGGTGAGATTGGGAACTATTGGTTAACTTTCTATTTCCCTGTGCATCTTCCTCCAAGACATGTTTCTGCCTTGGGAAGAAGCAAAGCAATATATCAGAGCTGGTGTATTTACATGCTAATGTTTAGATCCATGTGACATTTATAAAGGAGAACAGTGAGGGATGGAAGGTGTTGGTGTCAGTGCTGTGGTGGCTTTCTGGGGAGAAAATTCTGTGGCTTCTTCAGGTCCTACTGAACATTGCAGAGTGGAGATTTCTGTTTTTTCACTTATTTAAATGATGATCATTGTCTGCTCATGAGTTCAACACCAGGTTTGTGGGATTTTTTAATGTTATCTTCAGACTATATTAAAAATGGTACATTTTCACTGGTCTTGATCTACTTTTCATAGACATAGTTATATAGTGTGCCAAGATGTGGCCCACTAAATTTATCCTGATATGGGCTTTAATTACATTGTATACTTACTGCAAATTAACCAAATGCAGAGGAATTTTGTTGGGGAACTGATTTCTTCTTAACACCCTGTCAACAGTCCATCAAAGACATTGATAGAAGTTTATCAGGCACAGATGTGTTTGATTTCATGGGGAGGGAGCATTTGTCCTTTTAATTGCATCTCTCCAACACTGTGAATGCAGTGTGGTTTCATTTGAGCCAGCAGCTGGTGGTGTCTCACTATTAATGTGCTTTCCCTCTTGGGAGCCATTGGTTCTTGCACCCTCATCCTTCCTGGCTCTCCTGCCTACCAAACACTCTCTCAGTCTCTTTTTATGGAACTGCCATGGCACTGCACTGCAGTTAAGGAATATTCTGTCTTCTCTGCTTTACAGCCAGAATTACAGTGTTCCTCTCAAGGTACTGTTCCTTGGTGATGCAGTTTTTATTTTGTTTCTATCAGTTCTATTTGAAAAGTTTGGTATTTATTTCTTTTTACTGTTGGACAATTTCTTTGCTGATTTTCCTTGATGCACTGCTGGGATCTGCACTGTTTCTTCCCCTGGTTTTACCATAATTTTTCATACTTCTTACATTGTGACAGAGACACTTGTCATAGGGTTGACAGTCCTGGCAGATGTCTGTGACTGGCTCAAGTGTTCCTCAACACCTGCTGAATTTTTTTCTTCCCATTTCCAGTTTAAATAATCCCCCATAACCTCGTCTGCGTTTTGTGCCAGTTGACTTGTCCTACTTTCCTTAAGGTGGAACTATTCCTCATTTACAAATTTCCTCTCTTCCCAACTAATTCTAGTGAGGCCCTTACATTCATGTTTTTTCTTCTTCATGCTGCTTTTAATTCATTAATTCAGACACCAATAATCTACCTATCTGATTTGGTTGTTTATCCTCTCTGTTAATAATCAAGTAATTTATTTTCTTTTACATTTTGAAAAGTGATAGGAACTGCACCCAACCATCGTTCCCAATGCACCAGATGATGGGTAAAACCTTCCAAGAGCAACATCACAGCTCACAATCAGCTATCATGAGCAAACTAAGTAAGCTAAATGCGAATTTCCTCTTTGTAATTTATTCCTTTTAATACAGACCTGGGGAAAGGTGCAGAGATAATTTGCAGCCTACTCTGAAAGTTAAGATAAGGATTATATCAGACCATGAACTGATTATATTTAAAGCCATGGGACTCCCAGTGGCAATATCCCCCAGCTGTTCCCTCTTATTTACAGCAGCACAGCTCTGGCTTCAGCACTGCAGCTGATCTCAGCAGCTGAAGCCTCAGAGCACGAGGGAACTGCAGGCAGCTCCAGTGCAGCCTTTTGTCCTCCATGGTCCAAGGGAGGAGCATGGGGGGGTCCCAATTCCAGCCACCTCCCACCATGGAACTCGGGCACTTTGACTTCTGTGACCTGCAAATGACCAAACAGCTCTCACAGATGTTGAACCCCCAATTATTGGCATTTTTAAATGAGCTAATCCAGTGTTTCTGCAGCTGATTTGGGTTTCAGTACAGTGACATGGCATCTAGCAATTAATTCCTCATATGGCAGTGATCACAGCCACTGTGTCTAGATACTGTTCTCTAAAGACAAGGAAGTTTCCTTAGGAAATATTTCTATACAATAACATTTCTTTACCATGAGGATTTAATTTTTGTGAGCTTGCTGTCTCTATTTCCCCTTCACACTATCTCCTCTGTGTAATTTAGATTCAGGTTCAATAGGAACTGCTTCAAAATTAATAACTGGTAGGTGAGCACAAGAGAGCTCACACCTAGGCAGGACAGCCTTGTTTTTGGTTTGATGTTGCCTTTTTTTTTTTTTCTTTGGTTATTGTTTGTTTACTTATTTTTTAAATAGCAAATATTAGAAATATTTGCTATTTAAAAATAAGTAAGAAATAAGACAACAATAAATGGAATGAAAGTACCAATTAATGCTAGCCATGTGGCTGCATGGCTCAGAAAAGCATTTTAAAGTCCAAAGTTTTACATTTAAATGCAGCAGTTCATGCCAGGAGCAATGCAAGGCTGCTGAGTCAGTGCTGTTCACATATTTACCATGTGTTTAACCCAATGCTCACACGTGGGCTCTGAACTCAGAAGCACACACCTGCCTGTCTGCACATTCAGCTTGACTTTCCACATGCAGAGTTATTCCAATACACATTTATTTTACATGTCAAGGAATAGAAATAATCACTATTTTGTTCTTACTTTATATGTATATTTGTTAACTCTGTAATACACCACACACTGCAGAGAGCTATTCCTAAATGGAGTTGGTGTGATGGCAGTACAATTTTTGTTAACATAGTGGATTTGGATTTGTTTTCTCCATGGATGTTAAACAGTCAAAAATGTTTCAGATTGCTGAAAGGAGTCCCCAGGACACTAAATGCTGTATCCCAGGTATCAGTCAGGATATTTAGGGGGGGATTGATCAATTGTCCAGCTCTGGAGTTCTCACGAGAGACACAGCCCTGTGGTGTGAGTCTGGAGAAGGGCCACAGAAACGATCAGAGGAATGAAACATTTCTCAGGTAGAAAAAGGCTGAGGAGTTGGGGTTGCTCTACATGGAAAAAGCTCCAGGGAGACCTTACAGAAGCTTTCCAGTACTGAAAGGGCATTTAGATGAAAGATGGAGACAGACTTTTTAATAGGGCCTGTTGCAGTAGGACAAAGGGTAATGGTTTTGAAATTAAAGGGATTTAGACTAGATAAAGGGAAGAAATCTTTTACAAAAAGGGTGCTGAAACACCAGAACAGGCTGTCCAGAGAGGTGGCAGATGATTGTATCTGGAAACATTCAAGGTCAGGTTAAATGGGGCTGTGAACAAAGTGATCTGGTTGAAGATGTCCCTGTTCATCCATGGGGATTAGATGATCTTTAAAAGTCCCTTCCAACCCAAACTGTTCTATGATTCTGTGATACTTAAACCTAAACAATATTAGAAAAATGCATTCTATACTCATCAAAGAACGTGGAAGTTTCACACCTTACCCTGAAGTCTAATTGTTTATTAACAGATCATCAAGAATCTTTCTTTTCATAGGCTAGTTTCTTCAAAATTATTACCTGTTTTCTGAGATGCTTCTTTTAGAGAGGCTTGTGGGTGTGTGGGTGAAGGAAATTGTTTCTTAGGCATTTTTGTTTGTTTTCTTTGGGTTTGTTTTGGTTTTTGTTGGTTTTTTTCTTTCTTTCATTTTTAAATTACAATTGCAGGTTTTATTGATTTACAACGTATATTTTGTACTTTAGTGTTATATATATGAAAACACTGAGGATTTAAGGAGATGTGGAGTCAGGACACAGCCATCCTTCCCACCTCACACAGACAACATCAGGCCAATGCTGTGGGCTACAGGAAAGGCACCCTGGATACCTGTTCCAGTGAATGCGAAAACTGGGGCTTTGATTTTTGTACAGATTGGTAAATTGGATCTCATCTGATGAATATCAGCACTATCCATTTAATAAGTGGAATGATTTTACTTTGTTGCCTTACCCTTCTTGATACCTCTGATTTTATTTTGTCACTTAAGACTTGTGCCAGACTGGTTTGTTGGCATCTGCTCTGTACTGCTGTGGTGGGATGAGCAGGGTTGCCAGGTTTTCCACTGATAGGTTTAATTTTTTACCAGGAGAAGCTGGGTACTTTGCAGAAAGGAAGTTAACCATGGAATAATGAGGGAAATAAAAGGTCAAACACTGTCCTTGCCCCATGTCTTCAGTTCCCCAACCACCAAGCAGTGATTTTTAGACACATTTCTGTGCAATGACCTTGGAATTAATTCCTGCCATGACTTCACCACATTGGCATCATGCCATGGTCTCAAATTGTAAAATATCCTTCTACAGTTAATATGACACTACCAAAATTACAATAACTGCAGTAAAGTAAACTGTAGACAAATATGTTTCATGACAGTGGAAGCAGAAAAGCTGGTAGATGAATTGGATTCCTTTTCAGATGAATCTTCTATGGATCAGTAGGTTTATTCAGAGTTACTTAAAAAGCAGTTAACATTCCATTAGCAACAAACTGTGATCTGTGTCAGCAGTAAAGCACTGTTCAGTCATTTATTTTAGAATGAGCAGTCACTGCAGGGAGAAATAAAATTATGAAATGCTTCACAAGCAAATAAATAGTAAGGCAAAGCCAGGGATTTTCTCTCTTATTCTAAATATTAAGCCTTCTTCCTAGGAATATCTATTAATATACAGCAATTCTTTCTCCAGTGTTTGCTATGTGCAGGGTGAGTCAGAACTTTCTATATCTTCTGCTAGTTTGGGTTTGTGATCAAAGAGGGGAAATGTGCATGCTCAGATTTGGCTGCTGCCATGGTATTTCACCAGAGCATTGTTGGTTCAGCATTTTGTCCTCTGCTAACCTGGCTTCATTCCCAAAGAGCTGCATGGAAAGGATCCCTTTCCTTGCAGCAGGAATGGATAGGGCACTGTGCCCCTGTGGGCTCTTTACCTGATCATCATTGCCTCCTGTGCTCAAAGCAGCCTTTATCTCCCCATCCTCCTGACTCACACAAAACCTGAACTGGCATGGAAGTTAATGTTTGGCTCCTATTATTTTTGATGGGCAGTTTTGATACTTCCAAACCTTTTTATATCTTGTGAGAGAGATCAGGTATAAAGCAGCCTTCGAGTGTCATTGATACCATGGTGAGCCAGATGTGAGTAGAACAAGCATTACTGAAATGTGTGCAGAGCCCTCCCAAGCTGAGCTGCTAATGGCAGCCATCCTAAAGACATCTCCACATTACCCTGGTGCCATTCTCCTGTGTGCAATGTGCCAAATAAAGCTCAGCCAAACATCAAACAATTAGAAGGTCGATTGCCTTGCACTGCTTTGAAGCCATTGCTCTGACTGTACAATGCTGCAGCCCCCCAGGGCAGACTGTCCCCACTACTGGACATAAAACCAAGAGCTTAAACAGCTGCAAAAGCTCCACTGTATTTTAACAAATTTAAATGTAGACCTCATTCCCAAAAGTAACAAGTTCTGTGCTACATAATAATGTTGCCTCGTAAGGTTTTAGTCCTTGTTTTAAGTAGTCTGATAGATGGATCATTATAGTGAGGCATAGAGGGAGAAGGGAGGAAGAAATATAAATAACACATGGTGACTACACTGGTTAGACAATCAGCATTTCTGCCAAGCCACTAGCAAGAGATGCACAGCTGACTCGTGTGTGGCATGTAAGACCATGATTAAAACATTTGGCCATAAATGCCATATTGACTTTGAAAAACTTCCTGTGCTTTATTAATTAGGCATTTCTATAAATCAAAACATATAAATGGGGTCAGTAGAAGTAATTTTCAATCACTAATTTTCAACTGAGAAATTAGCTATTAATTACAGTAATAACCAGTACCTCCTCATTTCCCTGAGATTCTGCTGTGCCTACACAGATTAATGTGAAGGGAAAAACTCCTTTTTTCATCCTTTTCAGAAGAAAAGGATTCTGAAGGGTATTCCAATGTGGAGAAACAAAGTTTTGGGGTTTTTCCTACTGGTTTCTGATAGTGGCTGTTCTGATGTGGCAAGAGGGCACAGAAACCATTGTGAGGGCATCTTCAAAAGCCTTAACTTGAGGCTGAGTTCATTCTCTCCCACTGCCCTTTAAGATTATGACAATGAATAGTAATTTAGAATTAATTCAAAGCTAAATGATTTGGGCTGCTTTTTTCCAGACCTGAGCCCTGACTGCAGCAATTGTGTTTAGCTCTATCTACAAGACCTGAATTCCTCTGCAGATTACATTTTTAGGGTGCAGAGGGATGGTGAGCTTGCCTAGCTCTTCTGAAGCTCACATTTAATGGTGAGTCGGAAAGCTTTGAAGTGAAATCTATAAGTAAAAAAGAAAAAAACAGCATTTTGTAATCTCTTCCCATGTGAGACCTTTCCTTCCAGGAGTTGAAACACTAATATTTTCAAAATGGCTCAGTAATTCTATTAAAAAGGAGGAAGCAAGTAATGAATGGAAGTTATCATTCTGGAAATCATCCAGTTCTGCTGCTTAGAAACTGTTTTTAAGAGATATACTTGGAATTAGTCCTTTCATTACAAATAATACAGTCACCTCAGCAATGGAAGTGCAAATTATCAAGCTAAGCAGCAAAATGAATTTATTTTTAACAGTTTATATAGACACTGTAATCCATAAATACATGCAGATATTATGTAAAACATTGTGTATGTTACAACCACACAGATAAAATGGTCTTTCTTTAAATCATCTTTCCAAGTGTATTCTTCCTATCAGAAAAAATATGCTTAGTTCTGTTTAAACTGTAAGAAATTAGAAAAATACATTTTTACTATTAGGTCCAAATTCAATTGACAATGGCGTATCTTGCATAGCTCAGAAGTGACTTTGTACACATTAAATAAAACCCCATAATTTTGTCCTGCATGCACAGATTATGCATTCATCTCTTTTAAAATAGATAATATAAATGGTTCCTTTGAAAACACCCCTCTGGTACTATTTTATTGCACATTTTCCCATGGATGTTTAAAATGTTTAGATGTATAACAGAATTTGAAATCTAATACATATAGCAGCAAGTGCAGGCAAGTAAATCAGGCATAACATTTCTGCAGTGAGCACCATGTAATTTTTAAGTGATTCACCTCTACACCACCTGCTAATCCATTTCTGGGAGAATTAGAAAATTTTGTGCATCTTGCAAAAAAGTGCCATTTTAAATAGGAAAGCATAACTCTAAAGGAGTGAAACAAGGATAAAAACACTTTTACAAAAAGATGTAGTCAATGCAATATTTCCTGAACACCAATCATTAATTGTGAAACCATTGCTGGTCCATAAATTCTGATTTCTTATGGTCAGATAAACACTTACTTCATTTATATATGCAGATAGATGCTTCCTATGAAACCCAGCTGCATTTGTGGTCTCAGCAGCATTTAAGATAAATATTACAACACCTTCTTTCTCAATGTC
This sequence comes from Emberiza elegans, assembly GCA_024865655.1. Lineage (NCBI taxonomy): Eukaryota > Metazoa > Chordata > Aves > Passeriformes > Fringillidae > Emberiza > Emberiza elegans. Next base: position 455,387 of record JALJVW010000163.1, read on the forward strand.
TTCTAGAGATATCAGTATGAACAGCATCTTTCCAGTGTTGTCCACTGAATTTATAAAGCTGATTTTATTCTCACTTCAGATTACCTGGTTTCTGACCAAAATGGGGCACCCTGCTTTTAGAAGAGGTATTAAACAGCACCATTGCTGTTTTATGTGCTCCCAACATTTTCTGTAATAGCTTCTTTAAAAATGTGTGGCATAAACAAAATCCTCGAGCACATTGCGGTAAAAGGGTTTTATTGGTGCTCATTTGCACTGACCTACATAGGTTGTTCTCAGGCTCCCCATTCCTGAGCACTGATGCTCGTTCTGTATTGGAGCCAAGAAGGCACTTAGTCTGTGCCAAGCCATCTTTTTGTCACAGTACATTTTGCCATCAAAATAAAGGCACAAATACAATTTATGTTCTGTTAGTAAAATAAGGAAAAACTATCTCAATGAAGAAAGGAGTCAGGAGTTACCCATCCAATGATCTTACAAAGCATGTCTGCATAGATCTAATTTTCCACATTATATCAGGAGCAGAGAAAGCCTGAATTCCCATCTAAAGAATGGAAATAGAAAGACACTAGGAATAGCACCTCTGATTTGTTTATTCTAGAAAAAAAAAGGAAAATCTGTCTTCATTCCTCACTGAATTATCATAGCCTTCTATATCTTAATATTCTAAAGCACTCTATAAAATATATCTGACGTAAAATTACTGCAGCAGGACATTTTATTTCATTTCTGTGCTATGTATAACTAACAAAGTTTTGAAATGTTATGGGATGAATAAAACAAGACTGTTATTTTATACACAGCAAAGATGTCCTAATTAATGAAATTTTCCAAAGCAAGAAAAGGTAAGGATTTTCTTGTGGAAGAGAACAGGGATTGTTTTTTCTTGCTTGTTTTTCACGGGTGTTATGTGCTGAACATCACACAGAATGTTCATTGAAACTTCCTATTACAGTCTTATTAAACCAACATCCTTCAGAAGGCAAAGCACTAGTTTGAGTTACCCAATCTTCAGATATAATTTTTTTAAACCTAAAGCTTTTTCTCTGAACTTGATGACATGCATGACATAAATAAATTGTTAGGCATCCAAAATCCCTTATAGAAAAACAGGACTATAACTAGGGCTCCAGTGCTCTGAATCTTCCATATAGAACATACAATCCATGCATACCATATCTGTTTAAAAAAACCAAACCATATGTTCTTTTTATCTGCACTATTTATTTGTTCTCTCACCAAAAAATTAACAGATTATAACTTTTTCTGTCTATTCCTAAGGACCAGAGGTGCTCCTTTAATTGGTGAGGATGCTCCAGTGGTTATAAGTTTCAGATTTTCACGTACAAAGTTGCGCTGTCGGACTGTGAACGATCCTCTGTAGCTGCTGGTGCAAACCACTTTTGCTGCCACTGCAGGTGGTTCAGTCTGTGGAGGAAGTCCATTGATTATATATGTCCACTGCATTGTCTGTGTCTGAAAATAATGGACAGAAAAAAAAAATCAATGATCAAATACCTTGTAAATTCATCAGTGATTTAAGATGCAACACTGATTTCAAAAGATATTTCTTCTTTTCCATGTAATGCCCTGGAATAACACAAAATGAGAATTTCACTCCTGGAACAGAGAACTGAAATCACATTCAGCTTTATTCAGGGACCAGGCATAACAAAGATGAGAAATTTACCTTCTCTGGCTGATCTAAAATTCCTTTTTTATTTAAAAATCCCCAAAGTCTGTATGTTTTTCAAAGAGCTCTGTATGTTTTTTCAAAGGTGACTATTCCTTACTACAACATAAATGCCTCAAGTTTGTACCACAGGATTCACTTGCAGCTCTGCTATCTGTAACAATGGTAAAATCAAATGGTGGGATTTTCACATTAAAACAATGAACAAAACTAAGACAAAAGGATTCAGAGCATGCACAAGAGAATTGAAGCTTCATGTTGGAATCTCTGGTTTGAGGCATATTTATGTGGATTGAAAATGACACTCTTCATTTGCTCTCTGTTTATAACTGGTCTCTAGGAATGGAACATATGTTTCCATGTCATGTCTTGTAATGCTTGAACACTTGATTCTTCCTGAGTACATTGTCCTTATTCTTACTACACATCCCATCTATCCTTGCTTAAGGACTTTTATTTCTATGAATATTAGGGCATACTGCTGTCTACCTCCCATGCTTCATTTGTGTCCTGAAACAGAAATTTGATTGTTAAAAACTCATGTGTAATTTTGCAGATCTTCCAATACTTTTCCTTTCATAAGTATCACTTTAATTTTTGAAAGCAGGTCTTTATTCTAAGTCTCTAGCACTTTCCTGTCATTACATCTGGAAAAAGGAATATTACTGGGTTTTAGTTTTCTGTTCCACTTTTCTTTTAAAAAAACCCCAAAACTAGAAACTAACAACAGAAATATTACAAACTCAAAAGATATTACAAAATCTCAAATTATGTGTCATTATGCCCAGCTTTGTACTCTGCAAAAGGGCAAAGCAATGAATGCCCACTTTAGTGACTGAAAATCCCAGGTTTTACATACGGGGCTTTTCTTTCTCCTTCTGAGATAAAACTAATAGAGGAAGACTGAGTAAAAATATGTCATGTATAAGTCTATGAAAATATATTCATACAAGTGAAATTTGGCTTTTATACAGAACACAGAGCATGAACATAGTACACAGAACATAGCAGATTCTCTGACTTTGCAGTCTCAGAGCAGGGAAGTCACATGAAATGAGTGGTATTTCCAAATTCCCAAGGTCTGCCTTTCCCAGGACACAGCAGTGCAGTCACACAGCTGTGCTGGCCGTGGTTCCAGAGCAGGGTTTTGGTGCTCTCCTCCTGTGTTGAACTACAGGGGCACAGCTCAGAGTCACCTTTCTCTGCTGCTTCCAGTTTTATCATTACAGGAGGAGCTGTACTTCATGGAATTCATCACCCATTTAAAACTTAATCCTTAGAACAATCCATTGTAGATAGAAACATTACACCTAACAGTGTCATTCTTCATCTAAGGAAACAAAGGTCAGAAAGGCTGATATGCTCTCAAATTGCTCAGGAAACCAGTGCTACAGTCAACCCTCAAACTCATGAGTCTTTCCCTCAGCTGGCAGTCCAGCTTCCCTCATGGCTGGATTTGGGACCAATTTGTTCATTCCAGTGTGAGCTCTGTGCTCCTGCTCTGCTGCTGGGCATGGCAGTATCCCAGCAGATCTGGCCTGTAGAGAGGTGCCACAATACACACAGAAACTGTGACCAGTTTTCACACACCATAAATGCTATCAACCATCTCCAAAGCACAGTGTGTATATTTGCCTTGTTATTCATTGTATTTTGTCATTTAATTAGGTCTTTTGTAATTTAATTACAAAAGCCACAGAGAAGAGCAGTGAACCTTCTCCACCTCCAACCTTCTGTGGAGGCATCCCATATTTATAGCAACATTCAGAAGAGGGAAAAAAATCATGATAAAATTTTTCTTTATTAAGTTTTGTTACATCAGTTTTATACTTGCCACTGAAAAAGTTTGAATCTATTATTTTTATCTTTGTTATGTTTCATATGCTTCTTCCTGCCATTCTAATTGCTACCCTGTTCAGTGATAAATTATATGATATTTAAGGAGTATCATTGCAAGCAGTTTTGAATTTATAATACAGATATTCAACAAAAAGAAGTTTCAAAACATTAAACCATAAACTCTTTGGCTCAGGCTTTGTTTTCTGTTGTGCACTTATAGAGCATTTACATTCTTTCACAGATATACTGCATACACTTACAGCTCCTAAATGCCATCATCATATGAATCTCTAATTGTAGTTTTAAACCAGAATTCTGGCTACTGAATTGTACTTTTCTGCACCAATGTTGAAATAATAACTGAGGGGTTTTTGCTGTGTATTTTTAAAGAAACCTCTACTTGAAAATGGGCAGCACTGATTTTACATGCTGTCTGCTGAATGACTTGCCTTATTCCAGTAAGATTAGTAAATGAGAACCAGGTAGATATTTCACCATGCATGGTTTTTCAAAATTTTTATTATTATCCTACTAAAAGCAAAATTTATATTTAAATTGAAGATTATTCTGTGTAAAACAGGCAGATTAACTCATCTTTATTCTCAATTTTATATAATACTGTGAAATGAACTAGTAACTACTGTTTGTAAAGGTAACAGCCAGCAAAAGCAGGTGTGACATGAACCAGCTTCATGTCCAAAGGTAAAGCTGTCATTTAAGAGAAATAGCTCTCCAAAATTAGCTCATTCATTCATTAACTTCAGTACAAAATTAAATAGTTTATCTTTCTTTAATAAAGCAGATGAACAATTTAGTTTAAAGGTAATTTAACCTCAGTGTCATACTCACTGTGTGAAAGTCTCATGGATTATTTCAAGGCCAGAGAAAAGATCTAAAAGGTGTTTCAGTAGCAAGTTACTAAAAAAAATTATTTTTGTTCATTAAATCCAGACATATTATGACTTGATTGTCTGTAGTATTAGCAATAGTGTGATTTAAACAAAAATGGTGGGCTATTCCATCTCTCAACTTCACTTAGCATCAAACAATGGATATATACTTCTGGATAGTAATAACCTTATGTTAATTTCCTGTTTGCCACAGAAATATCCTGGATTGTGTGTCCAGTGGAAAAAAAAAAGGGTTATGGCTTGACTTGTTGAAAAAAGCTGCCTATTCTGTTGCTGTGTCAGGTGTTCTGTAGTGGGAGACATTGCAACTCCACCCTAATATCTCATCTTGAACTATGGTAGTTCACCTACTGTAAATCACATGCCATCATTCAAGACTACTGGAAACAATCATTGAAAAAAAATTATGTCCACATTAAATGAAAAAACCAATGTTGTGTAAGGTAAGCTCAGCATTTTCTGCTAAAGGAAAATGAGTGTCACACATATGGAAAAGTTTCTGTAATTGTCAGCATAACTTGGGGTTTGTTTAGCATTAGAACCACCCAGAAATTAGTAATTTTCAAGGCAACCAAGATTTAAGTAATTTTCAGTAAACTTTAGGCAACCATAAATGTCTATTTTACTACAATACTTAATTTCCAAGAGCACAATATTAGTTGCTCAAGCTGTAAGTAATTTTTTTTGGGATAAGTCTGTAAAGCTTAACTCCAGTAATTATTCTAACCAATATGAAAACTACAGCAAGAGCAAGTCTATCATCTTCAAAATTCTTGCAAGTGCCTCAAAGCTGCTGCTTTGGGTTTCCAGGCCAGACACATCACAGCAAAGGAAAACACAGATCATCACAGTTTCAGACTTTCCTGGAATGGTGGAGAGGAAGAAGAGAGACTTTCAAAGGCCATACACATATGACCATAGAATTATGATGGAATATGTGATTTACAAACAGTATTTACTTGCCTCAAAAGTGGGCCAAAATTTCCCAAATCAGAGGAACACATCTTCCTATTTTAAAGGCAATGCAGTTTATTGTATCAAATCTGGAATAATTCCAATATTAGCCCTGGTAGTAACAAAGTCTAAAGATGAAGGTATCAAATCTGCTGCAATCTGTACTATGACTACAACAGAACTAGAAAAGAGACTCTCTGTTAAGAAGATGTATCTGATATAAACATAGGTAGTTAAGAATCCAGGCTCCCTCTGATGCATATCTAGGCCTATTTCACACACAATTTAAGAAGAAAGACCAGAGCATATTATGAATGTCCTTGACAATCTGAGGGAGGATTTCTTGTTGAAATAAATTACTTTCTTTTTTCAAAACTTCAGTATTCCTGAATCAAAATGTTATGAGAATAACAATTTGGCTCACCTGACTGGAGTAATGGCCATGTACTGAGCTAAATCTCTCTGAAAAATGTTTTTAACAATTAAAAATGAGACATAAACTGCCACTTCTTATTACATAATGTAAATTATTCAAGTAAGTCATTAAATCATCTTGATGGCTGACTGAGTAATATTCATGAAGCAAATTATTCAGCCAATACTGGTAACAGTCACCAAATAGTTTATATAAAAGTGTATTTGTTTGGTATCCAACCCATTTTTACTGATGGATCATAATTCATAGGAATAATTTGCAAAACACAGATTATCCATGGGTGTTCATTGTAGGCTGGAAGTGCTATTGAAGTACATGGTAAATAATTGCCAAAGCAATCTGTTAGGAAAGTGGACTGGGAGGAAGGATCAGGAATTTCAAGGATTATTGTATTCCAGTTAGCTTCCAAATACTGTTAACTAAAAAAAAAAAAAAAAAAAAAAAAAAAACCTAAATACAATTCACAAACCTTCCTAAAAAGTAAAACCAGAGGAAATTACAGGTATTGGATCAAATGTTTCCTGGCCATTGATTTATACTGCAAGGTTTTGTTATACAAACAACAAAAAAAAAAGACCAATTACCATCAGTGTATACAGAATGAAATTAAAGCAAACCTTTATGTGAACTTTGTAAGGGAAGAGCAAAGGCAAGAAAACTCATGGATCAAGACAATGATAGCTTGATAAGTGAAGGAAAGAAGGGGAAAAAACCCAAAGCAATAAAAACCACCTCCCACAAGCAGACAAATGACCATCCAGGCTCTTATCAATTTCTAATAAAGAAGATGAACAAGAAAAATTTTCTTAGCTTAAAGAATACTTCCAGATATAATTAAAATTTACTTAATTGGTTTCTGCACTTTAAATATTAGGTGTTTCACAACATTGCCTAGACATTATATAATCAAAATCCTCCAGGACTGACAGTGTTCTCAGTACCCTTTTACAGCAATGGTTCCCACATTATTATCACCTTTTTCCATTATCAGAACTGTAAGTCTCAATAAGCAAAGTAACCTTTCCTCATGCTTGTGAATCAAAAATGTTGAGTACTGATTCTGCACTGTTTCTAATCCTACAACTCAAGCCAGCACCAACATGTATCTTATTTAATGGGAAACTACTTCAATTATTCTAGCAAGTTAGTTACACTTTTCCTTCCTCATTCTTTTCAAGAGATAAAACTTAAAATAACATTGAACTATGGTAATTAAGAAATCCACCAGGAACAAGGCAGCTTCAGCAAGCTGCTGAATATGTAGCAGTACTGTTTGCTGTTAAGATATGCAAGTTTGCATAGACAGGTTTAGAGAAGCCACACCTGGGTACTGTGGCTGGCACACTGCATCATTTATTTGCAGAACAGCATGACAAATGGTTTTGATATGCTATCTTCCATAGGCTAAGTTAGTGATTATTCAGTAATAAAGGTGCACAAGCCTGACTTCTGGAGGGCTTGATAATGTTACCTGCAATCTGGTTCTCTCTGACACCTATTTTATCATTTAAGACTTATTGTGTGTGCCTCCTGCTTTAGAATATCTCACAAGTCTCACACACGAATTACAAAGCAATTGCTCTGGTCTCCAGCTGAATTCAGCACTGTGAAAGGAAATTAACTGCAAGCCTACAGGAGCATTCCCTTTGCCAAGGATTCCCATCCTCCTGGCTGCTCCACCTTGTGCCTGGCTGTGATTCCAGCCCCAGCTGCACCTTGACATCCCTCAGCTCTGCAGTTCTCTGCTCAGCCTGACTGGCACACACAGCTCTGGGATGCCACTGGGGCTCGGGAAGTCCCTTCTGTCCTCACAGCATTTTACAGCTCATCTAAGTAGTAGTGTGCTCTCTTCACTTATTTATACTTAGGGGTAATATTTTTTTTTTCATTCAGAACTGCACTGTTTATGAAGGCAATTCTAAATTTAGAAGTTTGATTATGGAAAAATAGCTATTTAAAAATGCTGTTCAGGCACAGTTTCACTGTTTCTCACCTGTAGCTCAATTAAGTTTTGATGTCCTCATTCAAAGCTACAAGCTTTTTTCAAAGAAACAAGCATGATTATTTTCCTTACTGCCTTTTTGTAATAGTTCATTCTTTGACCTACATAAAATTTTAAAGTAATTTTCTATGTCACTTCTGCAAAATTAAGATTCCTAGCAGCTATTTAAATAATTATCTAACTTCAATTGTTTTGAGATGTAGTTGACTGAGAACAGAAGTTTTAATGATGGTTAAAGAGCTTTAACTGCTTCAGCAAAGTAATTAATGTTTCCTGCCATTAATAAAATCTACTGGAAGTATTAATGAATATTAAAGAATTCATTGAATTCTCAAAGAATTCATACCATATCCCACAAAGTACTTGATTTGTGTGCAGAAATATAAACTAGTCAACATGATTTCAATTATATGTATATATATGCATTCAGTTAGTAAAATGTACACACTAAGTTCTGGTACAGACAGACTGTTACATATATGTTAATGCTAATTAGCTTCTCAGCATTGGGTTCTCAGCAGGATAATAAAACAAAAAAAATGTACATACAATATTTGGGTTTAAAATTTAAAAGCAAATGAGAAAAAGATGACTGTAGGATCTTCCTCCATAATCCCAACCTCCCATTTTCCTTTACAACACAATTGTAATGATGAACATAAACAAAAGAACTTACTCTGCTACTTTACAGCTTAATTATCACTGTTCATTGAAACACACAAAAATTACAAATCTGACACTCAAAGAATTTAATAATAAAAATACGTTAGTGTTAGGAGTATGAGTTTACCCTTGGAAATGCAAAAGACATTTTAAAGCAAGAGCACTGTAATCCTTTCTTACAGCAGCAGCAGAGGAGAGGCACTGCAAAAGAAAAGAAGCTTCTTCAACATTTCTAAAAATAGCCCAGAGCCTCAGCCAATATATTGGCTAGAGAGGATACATGCAAGAAAGGTTCTTCAGTGTGAGGTCAAACACTAATTGCATTTCACCACCTCCACTGTTATTTCCCAAATAAGAATGATTTAATACAGCTTTTATTTAATATATCTTACCAAGTCTGTCTCCCTCAGTTTATTAATGGAAATGATTTCAACAAACACAAAAGGCAGAAATGAGTATCAGGTATTCTCAACATCTCATCAAATCTTACATCAGGTCAGTGCTGAGAGCACAGATGTGAATCACACACAGCCAAAGATGCTCTGCCTTCCACCAGAACTGCAGGAATTAAAGCTTGTGTGGAGCACAAAGGGGGAAGTCTGGACTACATAAAAGGGCTACCAAAAAGAGCAAAGACAACAAAAGCCTCATCAAAACATTACTGAAACCACTTAATTCTGCAATTTGAGTGAGAATGTTAGAAACATCTCTAACAGACTGTGATGGAGTTATACTGGTACAGAATGTGCTTGTGAGAATCAAGAATCCTTGATGCATTTTTAAATATCCAGGAATAGATACAACAAGATGTGATCTGATATATATATAGATACATATATATATATATATATATATGTAATATGTATGAATGACTGACTTACTGCAGCCACACACAGTACCAAAGGTGGAGATGAGAAGAGCTGTCTGCCTAGATCATAACCACAGACTGACATGTGAGTGCATGTAGCTTAAAAATCCAATTAGACACAGGCCATCTATACTGATAAACTCCTAAAAGGAAATTCTGAATTACTGCCTGAGTTCTCAAAGAGCTAATAATAGCCTTTGATCATTGTGTTTGTCCCATTCCAGACAGATTTATGGTAAACTCTCCTTGTTAGTGATGAAAGCTAAGCCAAGGACAAGCACAGGTACTGCATTTGTATGTGCCATGCCTAAAAACAGCAGTTCAGCTCCAAACCTTCAAGTGTCTGAGCTCTGTAGCTGTCTCATACACTGCTTTTAAACACAAAATAGGACAAAATATATTCAGTAAGCTATCTTATTTTTCAAATGGAAGAGTGATAAGCATCATTGCTGTTTATGTAAAGAGATTGTATTAATCAGACATCTAATACAGTAAAAGAAAACAAGTGGGAGGGGCTGAAGGACCATGTTTTTTCCAGAATTTGAATTTCTTATTCACTGTTATACAAGTTGTCACTTCTAGAGATAAAACACTATAGTCATTTGCCATGCATCTTTTTATCAACTTTGTTCTGACCATCTTATTTCTTAAATCAGTATTGCTCTTTCACTTCTTATACAGTAGTCTGAAAACACTACCAGCATGCAGTGAACAGAGTGAAAGTACAAACCATGATTTATAGAGAATGTGGGGGTTTGCCCCTGCTGTGTGTTTTCAACAGATTCCTTCTAAACAATAACTTAAAACTTGAAAATTGGTTTCTGAGAGCATTTTAACTGTTGAAGGAATACATGTCTTCAAATGTTTCCTGACCTTCACACTTACACAGGCTATTTGGTTGCAAATAATTTTTGTTTATTTTGCATCTTGCTTCAAAAGAGCTATTCCTGGCTTTGTGCTCTGAAATTCTCTCCTCCACAGTTGGGCACCTGCCCTCTTGGAGCCTTTGATCACATAAGATGTATAATACAATTAAAATCAATAACTTAGGCTTCACATATGCAATTACTTTTATATTCTCCACCAGTTCCTAACAGGATTATATTGATTCTCTGTGAAAATAACGTTGTCTATGGAGTTGGGGCAAATGTGTCAAGATGAAGTATCTGCCTCTGGTGCTGATTGCAAAAGGATAATGCAGAAATTAGAATAAAGTGTAAAATATAGTATGTTTTTCCAGTTTTTCATCAGTCAATTCTCCAAATTTAGTTTTATTCTTGTCCATTGTGAGGAGTAGCAAAACCATCCCAGCACAAGCACTGGGTGTGTTCCAGTGCTGCTCCTTGGTGCAGGATTTCTCTTCCTGCTGGCACTCCTGAAGGAGGATTTGTGGCTGCCCTGGGGAAGGCTTACCTCAATGACCAGTGTTGCTGTGTGCTTCCTGCCATACATCCTTGGCTTGTATCCCACTGTTATATGGGTTCCCACAGTGCCTTCTGGGAGAAGCTCTCCAGCTTGTGGCATCACAAGGAAATCAGGATCACTGCCTGCCAGGAAGTGTGCAGTGAATGGCTCTGGATAGCTGCAGAAAAGCACAAAAACAGGAGACTGTTGTGCCTTTTACAGCATCTTCACAGAATTTATCTGCAGTCTAACACTTAGGCCACCACGTGGCATGACTCAGGAAATGTGGCATGGAATTAATATGGAATATTAACAGCATTCTTACAGAGTAATTATTTTGTAGTGGTTCTTTATTTATACACAGGGACCTGCATACTGGTATTCAATTTCAAACACATTTAGATGCTATTATAAATATCATATTAACTGTGGAATAATCATAGCATTTGCCACTAGAAAAAAAATAATTTGACTTGTAAAAATATCATAATAGTGATAGAAGTAAATTCCATATCAGAGTGAAAATCCATTTTTCCTATTAAAAGTACTCCCTTTTCCAATCTCTAATCAAATAAAACTGACAAGCTACTCATTTTATTAAGGTTTATGACTAGAACTGAATTTGCATTCTGGCAGAGTGTTACTAGACTAGGAGGGAGTTCTTAAAGTCTTGAAATGAAGATATGAAAAATAATATTTTTTATCACAGTTTTCACATTTTTCATATCCCATAGACTGAACATTAAAAGATTTTATAGTAACATAATTAGGTTCCTGTATTGATAATATTGTGTATCTCTTATCTCAAAGAATTTCTGTCACAGGTACTGCAGATCTTGTCTAATGCCTTGGTTCACAGCAGTGCTCTTGGACCCAAAGAAAACTCCTGGTCCTGGCAAAGACAGTGACTGAGCACTATAAAACAATCCTAGGCCAATCCCAAACTAAAGCCTGTCCATCACAATTCCTCATGGACTTCTTGCCATAAACATTCTCAGCATGAAAAGAATGTACATTTTTGTATTTTCTGGTGAGGCATTCTCCTTTTAGTCTTTATGTGTGTTGCTGAGGACAACTCTATCACTCTCTGAACAGAAGGAGAACACAGGAAATTGAAAGTAGAAATACAATGGGATGGTCAAAAATTAATCCACAACAGCCTGGCACCGTACAGCAGGGCAAGTCTCACACACACTTAGAGGGAATACATTTTCCTGCATTGATAAAACCTGAAGAATGGAAAGCTAACAGCATCTCAAAGAAAAGCTGTTCAAATCTGTTTATTCATGGACTGTCACACCAGAAATAACACTTTTCAAAGAAAATACCCACAAAGGAATGAAATTTAATATTTTATGGCAAGTCATATCTCTGCGGAAATGTTCCACATTTCCTGGGCAAGCTCTATCCTGTGGGTGGCATGCTGGGCCTCTGTGATTTTGTTTAAAAATAGCCCTCTCTTGGAATCTGTTCTCATGAAAGGTTGCTCTATATTCAAAATGCTCTCGTGAAAAAAAGGTCACACTGCCAGTTTATAGAAACAAACAGTGAGAGTGCAGAAAACAGAAACCAAAAAGCTTCTGTTGCCTCCAAAATGAACTGATACTAAGCAGTGCTGTTGGGCTTGGGTGCATCAGCAGATTTAGCCTGGCTTTTCCTTTAGGGGACAGCAAGGTGGGCAAAAGTACTGAATGTCTGAAACTACATTTCCAGTCCTCCAGTCTTGACATCAAACTTATGCTAATAACATCTTTTTGTGGTGCCTAAAGCTGTGCACTGAGTTTATAGCCCTGGGCCATCGGCACTAATCCTGCTGGGCCTGAGCTCCCATCCATGTGCCAGGTAAGCCTGGGATTTTCACATCTTTGTTTCCCAAAAGAAGTGCTCAGCTGTGAATGCCTAGAGCACACCTACTACACACAGACAGCAGGAATGGGATCAAAAAAGAAGTGACAGATCTTGACTGAGCAGCAGAGCAGAGCACTCATCAAAAATGCCTGAGATAAATATTTTCATGCTGCAAACAGACCTGGACACGGGTCTTCATTTCCAGCATCACTGCTCTACTGACTAGCTTCAGGAACATTTCAAGGCAGCACTTTCTGTGTCCCATGCTCAGTCTGTTTTCCAGTGAATAGTTAGGGATGAGAACTCCCAGTAAGTGCTTGGTGCCTTTGTAAGACATCCCAGAGCATGACTTGGACCACAGATGTGATGATGAAGTGCTAGGGGAGACGAGGCAGGGGACAGGCTGTTTAGACAGCAGACACAGGAAAATACGGATTTCATTCCTGCAGAAATTGCCTCTTAGGAGGGAGATATGCAACAGTAGCTTGCTTCAGAATTTTTCAGAGACATCAAAACAGTCAGAAAACACAGAGGAGAAAAAGACACAATTTTTGTCCAGACAAGGGGCTCAGACAGTTTAAAGTGAAACTGTCAAAAAACTCACCTATAATTATGCCCAAGATATTTACCAAGTCAGAGAAAAATAATGGTATTACATCACCCTTGTCAGATTTTAATAATGGAAAGAAAAAAAAATAAAAAAGCTTTAAATAAAATCTGCATGCTTCTTGACAGCACTATCACAAGCTACTAGAGGCAGCTATAATTTTTGAGTAAAATACATAAAGGCATATGAACTTGCATGAACACATATAATCACAGCTAAAACATCCCTGTTCCCAAAGCCTGTCAGTTTTAACAAAAGAGTCAGGGTGTCTGCTGGATGCAAAATGTTTCTCAGAGTAGAAACTATGTCCAAGTAAGGAAAATAGAAATCCTGACAAGTTAAATGTACAGCCATAATATGATAGGCCAGCAGGGATTGTGATGAAGATGGTACAAAAACCAGCAATTAAAAAATTACACACAATCAGAAACAGAAATCTTTCACTGATAAATCTTGCATTGTTTTAAAAATAAATCTAAAAATTCCCCCTGAGACAAAACAAGCAGTGCTTTCACTGCTGTTCACATTAGGGAGATGAGCTGGAATGCTGGGTACCTCCCAAGCACAAGTAAATTGTTTTAACTTTCTCATCTTTTATAATAAAGAGAAATCTGGAGATGAAATTCCCAGAATAGCACCTGAATTTCAGACAGTATCATTTTCTACGTCTGTATATTTAGTGTATAATTAAAAATTAATAATTCTGTTTTTTAAACTTATTAGAATTTAATTCTTCCTTTTTGATTAATCCTTCAGGTGAAACAGCTCTGGAGTGAATGTTTTGTCATTTCTCAGCCATGAAGGTCAATTGTGAGGCAGTCTGCACTTTTTCAAGAAGGGTGGCAGAATGAACATACTTTATAAAGCTTAATGATGTGTAGAGTTTTGAAAACACATATAAACCAAGCACAAATGAATGAGAAAGTGTAAGGGCAGAAGCCTTATCAACCAAAGAAAATAAATGTGTTTTCTCATCTGTCATTCCTTAACTCATCTAATAATGGTTGGATACTGCCATCAGGCAACACAAACTCTGTCCTTACTCAAATAATGAACAAGAGTAAACACTAACTTGAATTTAAATAATAATTGGACAATCAAATCATGGAAACCTGTAAAGAAGGAAATTGAGCTGGTCTTACATGGACATTTTTATAATTCATCTTTTAACCTTGTCCTTATATAGAGGTCTATGCTTATCAATGTTCTCATGCTATGCAATTTTCAAATTATTAAACTAAAAACAATAGCAGCAACAATACATCTTCAACTAAAGAAGAACTTAAAATTTATATTCTTGTAGAGATCACACTCCAAAACTTACATAATACTCATCAAAAGAGAAAATATTTATTAAATTATGGCTCAAAATAGGTTTGATGTTTCTGTTCCCAAAACTACTGAAGCAGTAACTTATTCCTGTAGAAATGTATTCCTTTACAAAACTCAGCATTTTGAAAACCCATGCACAAAAATACAAGCACATAGTCCTTTTGGCCAAATGCTTGGGTATTTTTTGCTAATAAAAGAAGAATAACAAAATGTCTTAATCTGTAAAGCAGGTAAATGCTTCAAGAAATAAGGGATATGAAAATGTCACAATAGTTCAAGTAATTCAAGCAATAGTTAATCATAACTAAACTTATTTATTTTCATTTGTAGTTAGTATCTGTTGGATGACACAAGAAATTTCAGTTATTACATTGTCAAGTCTGTAACATGTATTAACTGTATGCAGTTGTCAAATTCTATAGAATTATTAGTGATACTTGGTATGATTTAGATAACTTTTTACCAACAAAAAATCATTATTTCTAAGAATTGGTTATGTTTCACACCCAAACTGACTCTGGTTTAATTGACCCCTCTAAATCCTGAACTCTGAACATCAGAAAAGCTTTAAAACTCCGGCTATACCTTCTTTGGAAAGGCTGCTGTAGAATTAAAGGACTTTGAAAAAATATGAGCAAACACTTCATGACAAATGCCTGTCAGGGAATGCTTTACCAACCCTAAGATTCCTTTTTGTTGTGTACATGCTGTAAAACCAGAGCAGCAGTTAGAGGTTCTATCTGCACAAGCTGATTTCTGTCTCATCGCTGTTCTACCCAGGGGTGCTGTTTGCAGATTGAGTGATGACTGCACACAGGTCCTGGCTAAATGTGAGACATGTCAAGGATTGTATTGTTAGGGAGGATGAGCATAACTTTGTGAAAGGTCTGCTGAATGTTTACATCATCAATATTTTCCACTAGTCTCCATTCAGGCTCCAAAAAATGGAGCCCAGTCAACATTTGTGCTTTGCAGCTGCCACTGTGTGGGAAGTACTAAGAGGAAGTATTCTAATTACATCCTTAGATTGGTGGTAGAATTTTGCAGAACTGCTAACAAAGAGATTGGCAGAGGAATCCAGGCCTGTAACATACACAGCAATGTGTGAAGGAGTGAAGGAGAGGAAGCATGAATGGAGAACTCAGAAAATGCATTTTCTTGTCACATACTTAATCCTGGTTCATGGAATTTCTAATGAAATACAGCAGTAATTAGAGTAAAATAGAAATGGTTCTTTAAATTGTAATTGTAAACATTTTTTGTTGTTGTTCTCCCTTCAAAATAAGGGAGGATACAGAAACAAAATGGGTTGCCCACTAATTCCTCAGAATTAAAATGCATTTTGTGTGACCAAGGAATGTTTTTAATTAAACGTTTATTCCATGCACTACGAAATGTGCAAGGAAGAAATAAGGAAAATCTCCAGTGAAAAGTAGGTTAAGAGAAATAAATCTGCATGTGCAGTCATTTTAAAGCCTAATTTCATCTTTATTCTCATCTCCCCAGTCCAACAGTTTGGGGCTTTTCTTCCTCTTTATTCTAGCTTTGTTTCCATAATCAAGGGGAGCCTTGGATTTTGCAGATGCCCCTTTGTGGAGATCACATCAACACGAGAACATGAGGCTGTTTGCTTTTTTTGAGGTTGTGACAAAGGTGCCACGTTTTTTGGAGGGGCAGTTTGAGTTTATCCAAGAAGTTTCCTTAATGTAACAAACATCCTGCTTGTGATAAACACAGGATTGGAATGATAGGGCAGGATGGAAAGATGGAAAAAATTCTACTGCATATGGGAAGCCATACATGATTGTTAACAATCACTAACAGACATGTGGGAAGGCAGAACTAAATTGGTGAAAGGAAACTATGCATGAGAAAAAAGCAGACAGAACAAACAGGAGAGAATTATCCTCCAGCTTGACTAAACCTTCAAATGTAGTGTAGTTCACAAAAGACTTCCAAGTGAACATACTGTTAACAAATATCTGTCTGTCTGTCTATCTATCTCTCTATCTATCTGTCTATCTATCTATCCCACACATCTCATGTTGACTACTGAAGCATTTGCCCTGGAAAACATAAGGTAACATTCTGCTGTAGGTGGACATCAGTATCTTAATGTGAAGAAAATAATCCAACCACCAATATAACTCTGTACAGGAAGACAGAGCAGTAAATAAGCTCCAAAACTCACTTCTGTATCAATGCAAATGTCCTGATCCCAAACTTAATTGATTAAAAATACATTGTTATCTTCAGAGTGCCAAATATAGAAATGGCTAGTTTTCTTAAGCAAAGTATGACTTGGAGAGTTTTTATTTTATGTTTCAGTTACAGATTTCAACATAAAACAATAGACCAATAATTTAAGATAGATATCAAATAAATTTCTGTGAGTTTTATTTCCAAGGATAAAATTCTATCCTTTTTGGTTAAAACTGCTGTCATTCTGTAAACCATTGGCATTCAATAATGCATTTGGTATTAAAACAAGCACTAATATTATCTCAAACATTAGAAGTTTGTACTAAAACAAATTACTCCAGTGGAAATGCTGCCAATGATTTCAGATGGTGTTGAATTACTCTTGCATTTATGATAAAACCCGAAAAAGGTCATCCATGAATGTTAAGAAGTGGTAGATTTTTCTTATTTAGGAAGTGAAATCTGCTGATTTGACTCTAATCAAGCTTAATGCCAATACAAAAACCCTTCAACAACATGTCCTTTTGGAATTTTTAAACTTGAAAGTAAAATATTGGTCTACTCTATTCCAACTGACAGAGGTGCATACTGTTTTAAAAAATATATTTGTTTTCTTCATGTAATAAAACTGTTCAGCTGCATTCTCAGTATCTTTCATTATTTTCTGGAGAAGATATTGGGCTATTTCTCATTGTGTGAACTTTAAATGTATTGAAAGGGTGCATTACATATTTTCATGAACTGCTGGAGCTTTCATTATTGCAGATCATTGTGAAGAATGTAGCAATGACCTCCCATTTTTAACTCATCATCCCTCCAAAATCATTAATTCATTCTGAGATATCCTGTACACACTGAGGATTTTGGGGGAGGGGAGGAATGTGGAATTTAAGGAGGAAGGCCACATTTGAGTTGCACTAGCTGAAAAGAAAAAGAAAGCTAAATCCATTGATCTCATAGATTTACTGTGGAGCACTGAAGATCCTCATTCAATGTGGTGTGGGTGTGTGTATATATGAATCCTAACCTGTTCTTAATAACATCCTGAGCCTTTTTTAGGGCCTGTGGCTCTCAAATACTTTCTGTTGCATCACTATGCACCCTGCTAGCTTAAAAAGATGCAGAGGTGTTCTCAGTGATGATGTGCAACCCCTCTCTCCTGACAGTAACAGGAGAAAAAGACACATCTGCAGAGCCCCTCCCTAGCAGATTATTCAGAAATACACCTGTTTCCCCCACAGTTCCTCCCCAGCAGTGCCATGAGCTACTGTCCAGCATAAAAAAAGAAGACATCAAGTATTTATACAGGCAAGGAGAAAAAAAAACCACCCATCTCTATTAAAGTAACAGAACTGTTTCTCTGGATTGGGCTGCTAATTGATTACCAAGAAAATTCCAAAGGGCTGATCGTCTGTTTTTTCAGGGAGGATCTATAGGATGGCACTTTGTATCCTATTCAAAATTTTTAAACCCTGTTTTAATATTTCATTATTTTATTTTTTATCTAAATAATTTGAGTTATTCAAGCATTAAATTACATCTGTAATATATGTTTTTCTTATGTAAATGCTTTTAATCTTCAGGTCCTCTATACTATGTGTTGGTTGGCTGAGTGTTCTATTTCTATTCAAAACCTCCACCACTAATATCTCCTAAGCAAATCACAGGTAAGATAAATATATATAACTTATGGAGCAGTTCACAGAATAACAGAGTGGGTCAGGTTGGAAGGGATCACAGTGGGTCATCCCTGCCCAAGTGGGATCATCCCAGAGCCCACAGCACAGGATTGTGTCCAGACAGTTCCTGGGTATCTCCACTGAGAGAGACTCCACACCCTCTCTGGACAATCTGCTCCAGTGTTTGGTTATCGAACAGGACAGAAATTATTCCTAATGTTCAGATGGAACTTCTGTGCCTCAGTTTCTGTTTGTTCCTCCTGTCCCATTGCTGGAACCACGGAGCAGAGCCTGGTCCATGCCCTGGCCCTCCCTGCAGGCACAGACAGGGATGAGGGCCCCTCTCTGCCCTCTCTTCTCAAGGCTGAACAGGCCCAGCTCCCTCAGCCTGTCCTCAGTGAGATGCTCCAGTCCCCCCATCATCTTTGTCACCCTCCACTGCACCCACTCCAGGGTTTCCATGTCTCTCCTGTCCTGAGGAGCCCAGAACGGCACACAGCACTCCAGGTGATCCTCACAGGGCTGAGCAGAGTGACAGGATCCCCTCCCTGACCTGCTGGCAGTGCTCTTCCCAAGGCACCCTCATGAGTGGAGTTCCTGGTGCTGTTTATAACACAGAGCTTTTTTACTACATGCAAACATTGCATTTTGCATTTGAAATGCATGAGGGGAACACTTGCTATATTAAAATAAAATTGGAATTTGTTTAAGGGCAAAAGAGAAATCTATCTTCTATCACTGCTGTTCCTCCATGTAACTATAATGACTCAGATTTTATTACACCTTTCTGGAGAACATCAGGTATCTTCACTGCTATCAAACACCTACCAGGAGATTACAGTATTGCCAGAGCAACTGCTTTGCTTTTGTTCCTGAAGCAGCCATTCTATTGAAGCTGTTAACTTGATCCCTGTGATAGAAGCCTTTGTCAGAGTCCTCAATTAACATCACTGACAGACATCTAAAACCTGGAACAACTGTCCCTCTTAGAGACACAGATTTTGGAAATAAGCCTAAAAAAATCAGTTGTAACCAAATACATTTCCTGATGAGGATGAAACCAAAGGATGTATCCACAATGAAAGTGTCAATCTGCATATCTGACACAATTTCTAGATATATAGTAAAAATTGTTAATTTAAAAGAAAATAAAAGAAACTTTAAAACTTCCTTGAGCTACAGGGATTGTACACATTATGATTCATCCAGATTCCCTGTTTAATATTTTAAAACTTATCTATCATTACCATACAATTTATTCTTTGACTTCCTGCTGTATACAAATGACATTGTAAGTTTACTGTAACAGTACAAAACTCTGGGGAAAATAATTGAAATATGCAAAAATTTTATATTAATAGAGATTTCTGCAGGACTTTTAAAAAAGGAGAGTAACAAAATACTGAATAATTACACCATTATTTTAGCAAGTGGAAGTAGAGATGAATTCATAGCACACTTACATAATATAATAGGAGTACTTTAAAAAGAATGGCACATTTAAAATTCTTTAAAGCACAAGGTGAGAGAATGTTTTTAACTTGGTGGAAGCATAAAGTACATTGAAAAAATCTATTAGTAAAAGCACTAGCTTTTAAAGTCTTATTAGTGAGCCTTTAATAGCACAAAATTATTATCATTCCTTAACATTGTATTACACATTTTTACATCCTCCCAAGCCTTTTAGGGAAAAAAAAATCATAACAAAAACATTTGGATCTATTCCACAGATTTTTCTCTCAAGCCAAAGCCTAAAGGTAGAATGCTTCTGTTTTTTACAACAAAGCTTCAAAATCACATTTGTTACTTAAACAATGCAGCTCTTGAAAATAGGGATGAAATAGCTGCATCCCAGCATCCCAGTTGCCCAAATTTATTCTAACCAATGTGTTTGAGTAGGAGTTGTACCCTCAGAAAAGTACATAAATTGTTGAATGTAAGTGTTTTACCTTGTCTGGCTTGTGAGCTTAAAGCCAACTATGGATTCCTTATTGAGGCCAACTGCTTCAATGTTGATCACATCATCCACTTCTGGCTCTGTGGCAATGAACACCAATGGAAACTTCCAAAGGCCTCCTGCAGTACACTGAATTACAAGGGTTGCCTCACTCCTTAAAATTTCAGATAACAACAGTCAATAAATAGAAAAACATTATAAAACATGAACTGATTAATATACCAAAAAAAAATCTTTGAGTGTGTAGAAGTAAACTGCAGTAAAATGAAAATACAAATTACTTTAAAATGGAATACATCCCTAATTTTGCATGGCGTAGTACTTATCAGGTAAACTTGACTGGAATGTAGATTAAATAGTGCTAGATATTTACAGCAAATTACAAGGAAGACCATAATATGGAAGTAACATTCCTGGCACAGCCATGAGATTTTATTCTTCTTCTTCTTGCTCTTTTGAAATTAAAAAAAAAAAAAAAAAAAAAAAAAAAAAAACCCACTACATTTATTTTATTATTTTGTATTTATTGTGATGTTAGAGAAGAATTTTGTCCAGAACATATTAGCAGTTCACAGTAGGATCAAATAGATCTGACAAAGGTCTATGTACTTAAGGAAAATGCCAGACTCTGATGCCTTCAGACTAAGAGAGTTGGTGCTGTAGATTCTGAAGGTAACAAAACTAATTAATTGCAGTCATTGAGTCCTCTGCAGGAAGCCTAAGTCTCAAGTACACAAAGATAAAAAAATTCAAACCAAATTAAAAATAATAGAATAAAAATGAGAGAGTAGAAATGAAAAGGCTTTGTAAATTCACCTCCCTCTGACACAATGACACTGAATCAGGTGGGTGGATCATTCTTCCTGAAGGTTTGCTCTTTGTTTATTTCATTAATCTTCTGGACTACTGCAAATAAAGAGTAACCTCCTGCCTCCTAAAGATAACTCTTTTCATGCAATCCATGGTACTCAGCAGTGACTGTTCCCTAACACTCCTGGTAATGTTGGGACTCTGGATTTACTTTGTGCCCGCAGGTCCCAAAAGCTTCATTTCAGCCTCCTCCTGACCCACATCTGACTGTACCCAAAGGAAGGGACAACTTCCATCTCTCCAAAAGGATCTCCCTTCAACAGTTTCTTTTTAAAGAAGGGAGATGTTCTTATGTAAATCAAAGCACATACATAATTTGTCACATGACAATTTTAAAAAAGGAGAATAATTTCCTGATCATTGATCATTGTTACTGGTGCAGTAGAAACTAATTTCAAATTCAACTATCCCTCCCAGTCAAAAAATATGTACACATGCTTGTCTAGGAAAAGATTTCCAAGACTGAGAGACCATCTTGTTTGTATGTTTTTTTATTAATTACGAGAACAAATAATTTTCATTGGAAGTCTTTCAATACTCCAATGTTTAGAAGTAAAACAATGCACACACAGACTATGGAAGTAACTCAACAGAACCATCTCACAGGCACTAAAAAGAAACACTGTCAGTTTTAACACCAAAGACAGCATACTGAGAAGCAGCAAGGGAGAAAATCTAAACCAATAGATCTCCGAGGTGAAAACAAAATGAGGAAAAGAATGCAGGGAAATGATTATATCAGTAAGAATGACCAGATAGGATTTCATTACATGTTCTTTTGGTAGTAAGGAACAGGACCTTACCTCATTGGTTTGCTAGGTGCAAACACTACATTAAAGATCAGTGTTACAATTCTGGATTCTGTATCCCATTCTTTTTCAACCAGCTCCATACCAACCAAAGATTCAAGCTGATATCTAATTTCATCTGATTGATATTGCAATTCATACAGAAACTCCAGTGTTGCAGAGGAACCTAAATGATACAAAAGAAAAATATCAGCCTGTGTGCACTATAATTTCACACAGTTGGTTGGCTCAGAGTTACAATTCTTCCCTTTATTACTAAAAATGACAAATGAGTAAAACTAGCAATTATCTAAAACTTAAGTGATTTCCTTCTGACTGCATAACAAAATCTTCCCATTTCATATGACAGGCTATATAGTTTCCAGCAAAATAGAAGCTGGAAAACTTACTTGGGATATGTGAATGGTAATAGCAATATTGCTCTGGCTGGTGGAGTACTTCTAAGTTCATCAGCCAAATGAAAATCTCATAATACTCTTTTTGAAGAATGCCATTGGGACAATTGAAAAAACCATCATTAAGGACATCAATGCCATTGATGGCTGCAAGCCCAAGACACAGAATACAGTGAAACAGTGAAGATGTCACCAGCAGCCTCTTCTCTCATTCTCTGAAGCAGCTATGAAAAGGCCAAGTAGTAATGACATAAAAATAAACAGCTGAGCTTCTTGAATCAAATGTCTCCTCCAGCTGTAATAAAGGAAACTGAGATATTCAGTATACAATAGTAATTTGTGCACAGAAGGGAACATTTCTATGAGGAAAAGAATCTCAAGCTGTTAATCCATTAAAAAGTTTTATACATTTTCTGGATGAGAAATGTTTTAACACAACCACTAACTCCTACAGGAGATTTCATTTTACTATGACCACCTATCTCAGGGCACATTTTGAATTTGCACAGCTGGGTGCAAATGTACAGAACTGCTGTGTGTGCATCCCTGTACACTTATCCTGGCTGCATAGTGCCAGGCAGCTGCAGAGTTAATTCCCAAGGTCTTCTGACTCAGAATTCTAAAATACAGATGACAGATTTGTTTATATAAAAAGTCCAAGTGACAATGTTGGAGAAAACCTTACTTTGGTACTGCCAATCTGTAAAACCACCCAAATTTAAGTGAGCATGGAGATGCCTTCCCACACTTCTTGTCCTTTGTCCTTCTCTAAAGAGTCACACAGATGTAAGCAAAGTACTATGACCAGGGGTTATCAATCATAGTAGATTAGATATACATTGAGCACCAAAATACAGGATTTCCATGTATTGATCCATATATGCAGGGATTTCATTACAATAAATGTAATTTTTCAAAATTAAATTCAACATGAAAATTTTCTCCGACAGTCTATAAAATTTAGGACCCTACAGTCTATAAAACTTAGGCCCATCCTACATTTTTTCATCCTTGCTGTTTTTCCATTTGAAAAATGCAATGTTTATGTCATGCATTCAGATTCCAACGCAGCCCAAGGCTTTTAGGAGTCACCCTTGACAAATGCTAGAACATGAAGATTCATATGCTGACAATCAATGGGAGAGAAAGGATGAGACAATCTGGAGCATTTCACAGTGAAAAAAAATTGCAGCTGTTGAGCAGATGCTTCTTTCAGCAGTTATATCACACAATGCTGCTCAGGAAAAGCTTATTTTATAGTTCAGGCGCTAGGAAGATGATGTTGGGAACTGCATGCTGATTTTAATATCCAAACATTTGGGGTTTGGTTTGACATACATATATATATATATATGTATGTATTACTTTTCAGTCAGAAGCAATTAAATATATTTTTTTCTGTTCCAGACTGTTTTGCAACCTGTTCTATGCTTATATTAAGTAATTAGTTAAAATATTTTATACTTCCAACACTTAAGGAAAAAATGATGCATTTATGAATGCCAATATTTGGAACCTTGCTATATTGGTCCCTTCAGCACATTTTGATTTAGACTGCTGATCTAGTTTAGAACTACTAAAAAATGTAAAAGTTATATTTTTCATCACAGCTGCCCTGAAGACTCCTATATTATCATGCTCTGGGAATTCTCTGTGGAATGTTAATATTTGATTCTAGCAATCCTGTAACACACTGCCTAAACAAACTGGCAGAACCTAGAAGAAAAAAGTTATGAATCAGCTAGTAAATTGTCCAATTTGTCAAATATCCAAAGTCCTCTTGACTCTTAGAATTCCTAGTTTCAATTAAAATGGCACAAGATATAAAACATGGAGATAACACTAACATCTTCTTTAAAGCAAATACAACGTAACATCCTGCTCAAATAGGCCTTGACCCTTTAGGCCAGGCTCTTTGTATACTTTCATTCAGTTTTCTCTTCATTTCAGTTCAGTTTTCTAAATCACCATTTTTAATACAGGTAAAATTCTTCTTTTGTCAAATGCAAGATGTAAAATACACATGCAAATGTAAAAGTACACCTCAATTAATCCACTTGTGTTCTGTAAATAGAGAGCAGCAGGGAGAGCTTTAGCCACATCTGACACAACATATTTATCAATCTAAACACTGGGAAGATTGCATGCTATTTATATACAGCTAGTTAAATCTAGGGAACAGAAATTCTGATTTTAAAAATTATTGCTTCTTCCTGTTTTCTGAATAATATTTTGCCTTAGTTATGAGAAAATATATTCTGAGGTAATTATTCCAAAACAATTTTTTTTATCATTAATCATGTCTTCTTTTGAAAGGCAATTAATCTTAGTTGTCAAGCATTTTCATTTGTGTAAATAAAGATTTCTAAAAAGATAGAATGCATTTAAGCAACACTTGTGTATACAGAGCTACTGAAGCACCTATGTTTAAAAACCAACCAGGCTTTTCAGCCATACAGTGCTATGACTTCGCTGTCATTTATTTGGAAATGGTAGTAAGGACACTGGAATAAAAGTGTTGGGGTTTGTTTAAATAGCCTCAAAGAAGATGAAAGGATATAGATCACTTAAAAAAAATATGACTCATAAGACTTACAGCATGAAAACTCCAAGGATTTTACAATCTGGGCATACAAATTAGGGAAATGTTATTTTTTGTGACTGCTAGATTTACTGTAAAACTAATTAATAGATGCATACATCTACAATTAATGCAACTAAAATTCAAAGAACTATTCCAACAGATTCACAAAACAGTAATATTAGACATTTAAATAATATTTTAGTGGAAAAGAACCTGTATTCAAGGTTCAAAAGCATTAATAACAAATACATTTGTAGAAGGGCCTGTTGCCTACAGAAGGGCAGTGAAAGGCCCACTGGATATTTCTGACCTCAGAGTTTCAGTGTCAGGAGAGAAGCGTTTGTACCTCCCTCCTGTTTCTGAAAAATGAGTGCTTGATTTCACTGAGGATCAGCTGCATCTATACTCTGCATTTCCTGATGATAAAAATCTCATGGCCACTGGCCCAGGAGGCTGCAGTGCCCTGTGGACACCCAGGGGAGATGTGGCTGCCTGAGCCCTCCACAAACAGCACTTAACCTGTGGCACACTGGCTGACAAAATGTGGCAAAGGGGAGCACCTCCCTAAGGGACCCCTTTTACTTTCACACTTTCTCCCATTTCCAGTGAGACAGATGGAAATTAAAACTGTGATGGAAACATGCTCAGACTGCAAAAGTGCTTGTCCTCATTGCAGAGACTCTTCCTTGGATGGATTCAGTAAAACAGAGATGCAAGTGAATTCACTTAGCTGCTCTTATTTGTAGTCATTTCATAAAGGAGGGAAGCACAATTACCAAATATAAACACATAATTAAAGCCAAGGCATTCATACATTTGCAGTTTCATGCTTTGCATAAACCAGATTCATTATTTTCACTTGGTGCTGAATGGAGCACTCAGCACTCACAGTGATTTTTTCTGCTGGTCCTGATAATTTTCCAAGGCTGGGTGCATTGTGGCCCTGACACCCAACAAAGATTTCTTCCCCTCTTGATCTAATAATCCCCAAAGTGCTAACACAGAAACTACAAAACAAGATGTTAACTACTCATTTCCACCATGTATCTGGCATCTAATCTTCACCTTCCAAATATTTTGAAATATCTTCCTACATAGTCCCTGTCAGGTCTCATCTGATGCTTGTCCTTTTCCTGCTTCTCCATTGTCTTCCAAGAGTTTTCACACAGACACTGCAGGAACTCAGCAGGCAGTGGGGAATGAACATTAAATATGCAGTTCTGCCTTTTCAGCAAAAGCAGAGACAGAACACATTATTGTACAGCAGAAAAAATAATTATAATACTGTTTTCAAGTACATATTCAAATAAACAGCAAAAAGTGAATTGCGAGAGTAATAAAGGAAGAAAGTAAAAAGAACTTTAGTGGTCAAGAACATCCTAACACTTAGGTAGACATCATATGGGTAGCAAGACATGAAATCTCATCTGAAAATTATGGATCTGTTTCTCAATGTAAAATGTCATAACTATGGGACAATAGCAGCAGAATAAGCAAATTGCATAAAACCCCAAAGACCTAGCTGTAGTTAAATATGCCTTTCACCTTCATTTCTTCAGACAGGTACAAAAGAGCTGTATGTGGAGCATTAGAAATAAAAGCAAATATAACATAACTTTACTAAATTCCAGACACCAAATTAAACTCATAGAAATTAATGGATAAAAAAGCTGATCTCCTTCTGTTGATAATAAAATTATTGATCCTTATAGGAATTCAAGGAAATTCTCAATATAGTTCTGCATATATATCTTTGTATCTCTTCTCTGCAAGTTTTTCTCTTTCCATATCCAGCCAAAAACTTTCATCCATATCTTCAAGCCTCTACAAAATTCTACTCTTATTCCCATCTTCTACCCTGCATCCCACTGCCTATTTCCTTAGCAACTAATTAGAATGCTTCTTTCTTAAATTTTTTCTTACATTCAATTTTTCTGTTTCCTAATTTTTCAGTCAAAACACTTCTTTGAAAGAGCCATCTACTTCTAAACCGTTTCTACTGTAAAGAAGCAGAAAAAAGCAAAAAGCACTGCCCCCATGGGTTTTTTTTTTCTGTTTTGAGAATGTGTTTCTTCAAAACACTACACAGTTTAGGTAATGAAATAGAAGCTTGTGAATCCATTTTATGTATATGAAACACATGGTGTGCATCTAGTATTGTTCCTTGCAGCTTGTTTCCATATATTCTCTCTCCCTGAATCCCTTTTTCACTAATTATCTTTTTACTCTGCCTCCATACATCCCTTTCAACGCTTTTTTATTCTCATATTACTTGCATAATAGATTTGAAACAAAAACCTCAGAAAAATCAAAAGGATTCTCTTCAGCCCAAAGGATCTCACATTATTTGCCTTTGATCTGGCATTCTACTCAGATTTGTATGCTACCCTGTAAATTCATACTATAAAGGAAACAATTAAAATTTATTTCTTCATAACCATTATAATCCTTTTTCAGCAAGTTCCCTCTTTTATTTAGCCATGTCTTCATTTAGCCAGAAACTCTGGCAGATAAAGATGACATCTGTACCTTGGCATAGAAACATCAAAGCAGCTTCTTCTGAACATATCTCATGATTTATTCCTAATTCACACAGACATGATTTTTTCCATGGCATCCAAAATAATTTGCCTCACCTTCAATGTTGCCCACAGAAATCAGTAACAACTCAAGTTGACTTTTAACCTGACCATTCTATTTGATCTGGCACACAACAGAGGCTAAATTGAAAACCCACGTCACCATTTTTTCAATAGTTCTCGACAGTTTTACACTATTCTATGGTCTATTACAAAAACATGCACATTTTATCTTCTGGCTTTTTTAATATAAAAAACTGAGCCACAGAGAGTGGAACATAGCACCTGATCACCAGGGTCACAATCATTTGCTTCCTTTTCCTTACCCAACAGATTGCATTCAGTTACACATAAGACAGAACATCTATCACACAGGGTAGTGTAAATTCTCTGCTATAAGACATTTCATCTCATGGGAGGTATCTACTTGTGTTATTTTTTGGATACAAATCAGGTTTCAAAATTAATAAAATTTTTGTGCAGTAAATTTCTGAGGTTTCACTCTTGTCTTCCTCAGCTGGCTTGAAGAAAGGGTGATGGTTCAAGGTTATCACTTCATTCAAAGTTCCGTGTGATTCTGTGTAACTTCTATTTACTTGTCTTTTAGTTTTAGTATCTTCCTGTATCTCCAAAGCTTCAGATCAAATTGTTCTTAAACTGTCAAAACAACAGGTCTGATGCAGTAATTTATAAAACATGAAGTTTTATACATTCTACAAAACAACAGGGGAAGTTTGTTGGGGAATTTTTGTATCAGGTTCTCTTTGAAATGTGTAGTGTGGGAGAGATGAAGGAGATCTAGAGATAATAACTTCATTTTCTGTAAGAACAACAAAACTTGAACAATGTAACTTCAGAGACAGAAGACAAGGATAAAGAATTTTACCACAGAAATGACAATAGGATGTAATAACCTGGAAATGCAAGAGCATTTGGGATAGGCTTGTTGCACGCATGTAGTTTTTTACTACAGTGACTGTCTGATAAATTTTCTGAGGCAAATTTAGGTGAATAAATCCTCTGCTTTTCTATGACAAAAAGCATTCAAACACAGCTGAGAGACATAGGGCCACTGTCCCAGAAGAAACAAAGAAGTTTGCATCTTAAGGGGTTTGATCAGCAATGCTTTGTTGGTGTCCCATAAATAATGACCAAATAATTCAGAAAAAAGTGGAAATTAATGCAGACAGATCATTGTTAGGTATTATGATGTTCCAGAAGAACAATTAAGGTCGTATAGAACTTTGCTGGCCACAGCTCTGATTTATAGAAGCTTCCCCAAAATATCTTTACAAAACAAGGGTGTAGGGGTTCTGTTTCTATTGGAAGTAATACTTCCTTATCACCCAAACAAAGACATTACAGGAAATTCTGTGAGCAAGAAAGGGGAGAAACAGCAATCACAAACACAGAGCAATTAAAGTCATTAATACACTCCTCCAGCTAATTATATTGCCTAGGTTTTTCTTATCCACTAGCTCAAATAATTGTAAGGGATATCTATTTGTGTGTTCTTGTTTCAGACATTATTTGAGGTAGACATCAGTTCGTTTGGACTTCTCATGTTTCCTGGTTCTACTTCACACTGAAGAGTAGCACCTGGAAGAATTTCATTATTTCTGGTTTTGTATTATTTATTGTTTTTGCAATTTTATGAAGCTGAAAAACTAACTTCAGATTAGTTAATAATAGATCTGGTTCCCTTTAAGTGTCGAATATTTAAAGTGAGCATGATTTTGCATAAGTATCAGAAAGTAATTTTAATTAACATAATGATGATTCTCATTCCTAAGGCTTGCAGATTTAAACATTTTATAAAATGGCAAGGAAACAGAAATGAGTGATGGCTGAAAACAGAAATAAAAGCAGTTCCCAACTGCCTGATCACAATTCACAAGTTCTTTTTTTTGCCAGAATTTGTTGTTATTTTTCTAATTATAATAAGAAATGGCAGTAGCAGGGTTTATTTATGAGATAAAAATTGTGCTGTATTTTTTCTCTTTTTTAATGGACCCAGTGATATCCTTGTATATCAACAAGAACTATTTGACCTTCTTCATTAAAATGCCTGGCATTATCTCAGCTCAATAATGGAAATAAACAATACATCAAATCTCTCCCATGCTTCACTCATAAATAAAGAAACAAACAGGCAGATGTAAACAAAAATTATGTAGATGACAAAATAATCCATTTAAGACTTTCAGTTCTCCTCTGATGCTTTATACTTTGACTTCTACTAGTTCTCTCTTTTCCATCAGGAGCTGTCACCCCCTAACAAAAAAGCAATATTCTATAACAAAGTATCTCAATTGTTGGTTCACCCCCTTGTCAACAACTTCATTTTGCCACTGATCACTGCTTTCATCAACTCGTAATCCAGAACAAACACTTTGTTATCCTTTCTTTTATTGCACAGGAAGAAAATCTAATTTATATAGCTATAATGTTCTCATCCTCAAGGATAATTTCAAAAATAATGCCACAGTAATTCTGACAATACAGAAATGGCTTAAGTAGGATATAGGGCCATCTTCATCATTATTACCCTCTTCATACTGCTTTCAATATTAATCTGCTACACTTTATCAGCAATCATATTAACATCTCTGGATGAGTGATCAAATCTATTTGTCTTCAAAGATTTCTTTGGTCATACCCAATTTTATTGACCTTATATCTTAAAGGTGAGCCTCCTGATCCAGATCCATCACATTAAATGGAAATTTAGTGTAATCCATACCACTGGCTAACACAAAATCCTGCTGAGGATGGAAAACAGCATTTTAATGTGTGTTTGGATATGTTTTTATTCTTTGCTGGTTTCAAAGAGATGCTTTAATGAAATTAAGAAAACAGAGCCTTTTGAATATTCTGATGAGTTTCAGGAATATTAGGTAATTGCTATAAAGTTTTTATTAACAGTGAAACAAAGGGTACAGATAAACTTTGTATAATGATGCCAATGTACATTATGGATTAGCATATCTGGAAAATGTTATTTCCCTCTCAGGTGCAGCTGAACTCTCCATCTGTTTAGTCTGAGTTCAGAATGGTTCTAAAACTTGGTCGTAACATAAACCAACCTTGTACATGTGCTACCCTACAGAACATGGGCAGCACTGTTCCCCTCAAGGCAACTGTCGTGAAACCTTCCCAGAAATAAGAATTCAGAGCAAGGAGCTAAGACCAGCTGCTGGGCTGTGAGGAGAGCAATGAATTAATAAAGATGAGAGAAGTTAATGAGAAACACTCAGCCCTCATGGCTGGCTTGTGAGATAAACTGAAGCAATTGAAAGGGAAAGGTTACAAAGGACCACTACAAACACACAATGTTGTGAATGTTAAATGGCAGTCAAACATCCATAACTGATTTGTGAACGTTTGATTATTTTTTTTCAGAAGACTGTGGAAAATTAAATGTGCTTGTATTCCCCACTGAATACTTAAACTAAAAAATAGCAAACTTCACTTGTTTGGATGAATCTCAGCTCTTAAATTTCCTTTAGTGAAAAAGACATCTTTAGAGCCATATGTAAGAAAACAGATGAAAAATACATTTAGGGTGAAAGTATGCATGTAATGTCACTGAAAATTATTTTTTAAAAGGGCCATACTCTATTTGCTACTTGCTATGTCTAAAATATTAAACTTTCATTATTTGATCCCTGGAACATTGCTGACTTCTGAACAAGAAATTATGCCATCAAAGCTAGACAACTTTTAGATTGCACTCTCTTTTTAAGAAATTGCAGTAGCTTTCTGTGTCAAGTGCACTCCTCCGTATTGGATGAAATTGAATTTTTTATGTAGAAGATGTGTTTGAAGATTTTTCACTTTAAAAAATTTATACTTGTCCAAATAATTTAAATAGTGAAGCACAGTATTAGCTGTTTAAATCTGATCTGCCAATAATTATCATCATTTATCCTTGGGTGTAAAAACTGCTTACTACTCTTCACACAGGCACTCTGATGAATCACTCTTTCAAAAGAGAAAAAAATGAAGAACAGTGTGCCAGACTGTTATCTCAAAAGGTTTAGGCTTTTATTTATGTTATTAGTAGACTGCAGAAAAGCTCAGATAGTACCATTCAATTTGCTTCCCAACAGGCCTCAAATTCATCTATCAATAATGGCATTAAAATGTCATTGAAAAGGATGAAAAGCACCGTGTTAAAAATTATTTTACTACCTAGGGTGCAAAGCATTTCATTACCAGACTTCTTACTTAAAAAGATGCAATGCCCCAAATCAATGTCTTGTACCATGTGCAGCAGCCAGTGTTAATAAATTATTCCTATGAATAAAACAAGAACTAGGCATCATGAATCTGCAAGACTTTCAAAATGCTGCCTCAGCTTGCTCACTGCATGTTTTTCTTGTCAACTCACATGCGAACATTTTGGAGGGAAATTGCCCAGGTGTGTTTAAGGCAGCCCACTCATATGTGACCAGCCAATAATGAGCAAAATCTGTTACTCTATGATAAAAATAAATTTTAAAAAGTGCCTTTTTATCTTGATGGACAGATGTCCTCAAAAGGCTGAATAAATTTTTATAATAGCATTTACAGTTCTCCAAAGATGAAAGAATGTACACTGACAACTTCACATGTTTTTGTTTACTGGATTTACCACTATCACTGTGTAATATGGGTATGTAAAATGATAATATGCCCAGGAATTAAGTTATCTTTGACACTGCAATATGAGTAAATATAAAATTTCAAAAAGCAATTATGAATATCAGCATATGCTCTGTAAGCTCTCTTAAACAGTTCACCTTCATATCTCCTATTTTAAAAGCTTTCAGAAATAAAATCTATTTAAAGACAGTAATTGTTGAAATGAGATTACATTGATCAATGTGCATGTTTGCATGAAAATTGGCCTCCCAGGAAGGCTGTAATGCATCTTGATTTACCTTTTACAGCTATTCGCTTTTTCTGTTATTTGGCAGGACATGTTCTGCAACATGGTATTCCTGCACAGCCTCTCTTGGAACAGACTGTAAATGGCAGAAAAGGGACACAAAAGCCAAGTTTGCTTGCCCTTCCAACTGATTACCTGATAGACTGCAATTATAGCAACACCTGTAAACTCATCTTTTACCACACAGAACAAAGTCAGAGTGCAGGTGAAATCCCTTCCCTCATCTACAGCTAAGTTAAACACACATTAGTCTGTCTCATGTTACGTGTCATAATTTTAAAATGACATTTTCCTTATAAAGGATGATGACTCTGAACCCAAAATGGAATGTTAAGTTTCCAAGGCGCACAATTTTCAAATTTTTTGTGACTATGACAGATAACAGAAATACTGGTGATACAGCAGTAACAAGTATTCTTTCCTTACTACTTATTTGTTGTGCCATTCTGTTTCAAGGAGAGGTATATTTTGAACAGCTGCTGTATCTGAATAAATTGATTTTCACTGTGTTCTCAGCAGATTAACAGTAAGTGGAAGCTATCCTTTTACAAAGTCTTATCACTTCTTTCAAAAAGTCCTCCTTCTTCAATCCATTCTGATACCAATATTGACCTGCGATGGGAGTGCAGTGCAGATAAATGTCTCCTGGCAATGCTTACACAGATGTACTTTTTCTAACTGAAGATTTTGTGCAGGCTCTCTTTTAAAGGAGAGATTGTGTGTATGCAAGCCTCACATCCAGGACAAATTTTTTAAAAGGGAAGGTTCAGGTTTATAAGTGCCCATAGCTGCAGACAAAAAGTTAAATACTCTAAACTTGCAAATCATAGAAATATCATAACTGGGACTATTAGCCTAAACCTCACTAATTGTCATGGCAGAGCTGCACATCTGGTGAAGTGATTACTTGAAATTTTTCTAAAATAGTATGACATCAAAACTATTCTCACCATCAGTGACTTCTGGGGTGCTCGACGACTCTTCCATGTCCACCGTGGCAGAGTTCCCCGCATCGGGCAGATCAGTGGCACCAGCCATGACTCCAATCAGCAGCAGCTCCACCCTCTGCTCCAGCCTCTGCCTGGCCTGACAGCGGACCACAACTACAGAAAAGCAAAAACATCTTATTTGCAAAGAGCTGGCATCTTGATTTGAACAAAGAAATTAAACATAGAAGCTAAATGTGCTCAGAGAAAGACAGAATTCCAGTTAGGAGCCAGACGACTAAAAGCTTTTCCCAACCTCCACTTTCTATTGTTCTGTTGTGGTGAAGTAGTAGAAAATATTGCTAAGCAAACAAAAATCTGTTCAGTTAGTTCCCAACAGCACTTGCAAATTTCTCTCTTATCTTTAATCATTAAATTTGTGTTCAATTTAGTTCAACTGCTAATAGGAATTATGGCATAGTTTGAAATATGCCAGTAAGAAAGGAAGACTGAAACAAAACCAAAAAAAATAAAAGGTTTTATGATTAAATGAAAGAATATTAAGTTGCTCTTTGCTTTCTTAGTTTAAGAATACTGTTGTTAAAACTTCAACTTTAATAGAAATATTCCAGAATAAAAAGCATTCTCACACGAGTTTCTGTTTGAAGCATCATAGAACTTCTTTCAGTTCAGTAAGTGATTTTAATTTGCTACTTCCAAAGTATGTCTGTTTCATTACAAAGTTGTTAGGTTTTAGCTTTTACACTAGTTTCTATAAAGCCTACTTCAACAGGTATTTCTTTTTTTTGTTTTTTGGCGGTTTTTTCTTTTTCTTATTTAATAACACAGAAAAGGAAGAAAATTACATAAAAGCACTGAAAAAAATGTTTTCCCAAAGACCTAGAACTTCCTAGAGTTCTGGGAACCAATGTGAAAAAGAACAGTTGACCATATACCTTTTAGTTTCAAGATCTCTAAGTCATTTTCATCAGAGTTAGACCCAATGTTTCTTCAAAAATTAACTCTGAAGTTTACATAAGGAATTAATGATCAAAAATTTGGAACCATATTGTGGTGAATCAATATGCAGTGTTTAAAAAAAGAAGGAAAGCCTGTTTTTATATTTTTTTATTTAGCTTCACGTTTCAGTTCTGGCACTTTATTTATTCTGCAAAATAGATAATTACACAAGTTCAGGTAATTTCCTTTCTCCCTTGGTCTTTCCCTGTTTAACAGTGTGTAAGTAATTTCTAGAGATCTCTTAGAATTTCCATGAGGGAGAGTTACTGAAATAGGTTAACACACATCTTTTTGTTTAAATGTATGACCTTATATAAATATAGTTTTAAATCTATATATAAAAATAGATTACAATCTCTGTATTCCACCAGTTTACCACATGTTTCAGATTACTGTGTGTGCATTGTGTCATGTTCTATTCTACAATTCATCTTACTACCAAAATGGATTTTACATTTTCTTTTTCCAAAATGGCTAAATAATATTTATGAATAAAATTCAGCGATATCTAGGATTTGACTTGACAAGTCCCTGAGCAAGCTGCCCTTGAGCAGGTGCTTGAATTAGAGGACCCCCAGTGGTCCCCTCCAATTAAAATTGCTGTATGCTTCTTTGACTCTACACTCTACAAGAATTAAAAGAATATTCTGAATGACCCTCCATTTGTAATCACTTCTATAAGATAGCCAAGGTATCATCTACTTAACATGTACTACATGGGTTGTGACCACTGATCATTTTAATTGGTCTCATGAGACAGAAAGCCAAGTGACTTCTACAAGTTTAAGTATATTAAGATGCAAATAAGAATGACCCAAAGATGAACTCCTTAATATACCAGCAAAGCAGCTTGGGTTTTTGACACAGAAACTTGCGGCTTCTAGGCAATTCTAATAAATGTCTGCATTTAGAGAGATGACAATTCTCTTGATCATTATCATTTTTTTTAAGTAGATTTCCTGTTATTATCTGCTTTGGATTTATATCTTACCATGCAAGTTTTCTAAATGCCCAATTATACCTGAAAACCATAGGCTTTCAGAATCAAGGTAGGAATGGAAAATTCCATAAACACACCTAAAAAGTCTATTTCTGTTTACTAGGACATTCTTGAAAGACCTAGATTTTCCTTGAGACAAAATATTAGCCCTACATAACATTCTGATGGCCAAAGAATTATGTGTATTCAAGATTAATGCACTGCATTTGTATGTATTACAAACATTTATTGAACATAAACTAATGGATAACAGCTATAAATATGCTACAATTTAGTTCTGCTGTTTTAAAAAAGCATTTAGGAATTTGAAATTTCTTAAAGGTTGATAGTATGTAAGCTTCTGATCAAATACAGAAGTGAGGTCACCTAAGCCATTCATGAATGCTAAGTATTTTAGTTCATAACTTACACAGAAAGCATTGGGTCCTGCACTTAGGGCACAACAACCCCAGTCTTGGGCAAGAATGGCTGGAAAGCTGCCCCGGGGAGGACTTGGGGATGTTGATGAAAAATAGTCTGAACATGACTCAGATGTGCCCAGGCAGCCAAGAAGGCCAATGGAACCTGGCCTGGATCAGGAACAGGGTGGCCAGCAGGACCAGGGCAGGGACTGTCCCCTGTACTGGGCACTGGTGAGGCCACAGCTCGAGTGCTGTGTCCAGTTCTGGGCCCCTCAGTTCAGGAGGGACATTGAGGGGCAGGAGAGCCCAGAGAAGGACAGTGGAGCTGGGGAAGAGTCTCAAAATTAAGAAGAGTGACTGGGGGAGCTGGGGGTGTCTAGCCAGGAGAAAAGAAGGTTCAGGAGAGACCACCTCCATCTCTAGAACCACTGGAAGGAGGGGGTAGCCAGGTGGGAGTTAATCTCTTCTGCCAGGTAACAAGTGACAGGACAAAAGGAAATGGCCTCAAGTTGTGCCAAGGGAGGTTTAGATTGGATATTGGGAAAAATTTCTTCATGGAAAGGGTGGCTAGGTGATGGAACAAGGTGCCCAGAGAACTGGGGGGAATCATCACACCTAAAAATATTCAGAAACCACAGAGATGTGGTACTTAGGGACATGGTTTAGTGGTTACACAGAGTTAATGGCTGGACTCAATGATCTTAGAGGTCTTTTTCAACCTTAATGATTCTGTGATTTCAATGAAAGCAACAGCCTAATAAAAGGGAGATTTATCTTGAGGAGTGCCACTGAATTACACAACAGCTTTAAATAACACAACAAACACCCACATTAATATACACGGTTCTAATGCTAATGAGACTCATTAAAGCCATCATTTTGGGCAACAGTTGATTACATGATAATATTCTGTTTCATTCCTTAAGGTATTAAAGTACAAATTAATGAGATGAAAGCTCTAATTAATACCACATCATTGGCATTTGTCTACAAGTAAAGAGTCCTTAAGCAATATAAATTCGTGACAGTACAAATATCTGTTTTTTCAGAAATTGTCCCTGTATCTTAATACATTTAATGTAGAAAGGTATTATATTCACTGATTCAATCCAAAAAAGGCAAGCTGAAAGGACAAGCTGGTATAGAATTGGTCCCACATTTACGCATTGATCTGTAGTTTCAGGGTTATAGATTTAAAAAGCTGTTCACAACTTCCTGTTTCATAGCTCTGGAATTGCATCACACCTTAAAAATACAGATGGTCAAATATATAAGCATTTACGATCCCCAAAATAAGCAAGAAGTCTCCAAGAATGTCTTAATCTTTTAATGCAAGTTTATTTCTAAAGAGCAAGGGGAAAACTTACTACGTATGCAAGAAGCCTACCCTTGAGTCAGTCCTTTGCTCAGTTTACCTTCTGTTCTCAAACTCAGGATTAATTGGGATACTGAAGGGCACAGCCCTTAAGATTTAAAACTGCCCCCAATTCCTTTTACCCACAATAAGAACAAAGTAATGATCTAGATTTGCTTTGGAAGTGGGAGAAGATTTTATTTTTAATATGTGATGTTATCTTTTTTTAAGATATAGCTAAATACTGCTGCAAATTCTTGTGATCAAGCAGGTGAGAATACAATTGACTATTTGATTTTCTTACATATTCTTAGATAAATTGCTCAAGCTTTTTTCAAGCATTACCTACCTGATTTCTGCTGTGGTGCTTCAGGTGTTCCATTAATGGGATAGATCCAGAGTATTCCCTGAGTTTCGCCGTTCTCTGCTACAATAACATTTCTAGAAAAATACGAGTATCAATTAGACTGCTGAAAATTCTAGAGTACTGTTTCCAAAGTAATCTAGACTTAAGAGTTGTTGGAAAGGTTAGGCTCTATTCTATTGTATGCTGTACTGCTAACAATATCTGAGAAAAATATGAAATGAAATCCAGCTAAATATATCAGCTATAAATTATATCAACTATAACTTAGATCCACTAAGTTATAGCTGATATAATTTATAGCTGATATATAAATTATATCAGCTGTAACTTAGATTACATGTATTCAAACATTATAGATCTGAAAAAAATTAGCCTGATCTGCATTTTATCAGGTTATGTTTACACTGAGATAAAATTTCTGCAGTTTATGAATTACATAAAAATATCAGGATGTGAATCATTATTATCCCAAATACAATCAAAAACAGAGGTACTAAGAGCTTTCATTTGCTCGATATCCATAACTGCACCAGCAGCCAGTACTTTATATTTTCTTTATTTAAAGCAAGGATAGGTATTAAAACAGACACATCTTACCCTGAATCTGCATACTTTGCAGGGTACATTAAAAGCTTTTGATGGATACCCACTGCCCTCAAAATCAGACACTGGACTGCCCTTGGGAGCTACACATGAATAGTCAATGGGATAAATGGTGATAAGACTGAGCATCTTGACTACTTTTTCCTTTCCTGTTAGAATAAATTACCTGTTTAAGGCTGTATTTGATTCACCAGTAACCTCATAAGGCCAGTTCTCACCGTTTTCTCTCATTACATGAATTACCACCACTGCTTTATAAACTTTCATTTCAGCTGGCATGAATAACACAGGGATTTCCAGTTTTGCTTTTGGAGCTAATCGGATTCCTGCAAGATGGAACAGATTGTTGTGGTATTTTGGAAGTTTTCAAAATATTTTACTCATATCTTTCCCTTTTTCTTTTTTCATCACTGTTTAACCTTTTGTCATATTGTATAGCTGTCCCTGTAAAAAATTCCATTTTACCCTGCCATTGCTACAAAAAAACCCCAAAACAAAACCACAATTAAGTGAATGTCCCACATTTAATATTCAGAGATCATGTGTAACATATGCATGTCAATCCCATGATTTTGGAGGCCCTAAGTCATGTTTGTTTCAGCTGTGAGTTACATCTGTGAGTAACACGGCATTAAAAAGATCAATCCAAAAACAAATGCTAACATTCAAGACAACTATAAGACAAGACAACTACAAGACAACAAAAGAACCTTCATTATTATTATTATTATTATTATTATTATTATTATTATTATTATTATTATACAAACCATGCTTTTTCCATACGAATTTTTATCTGATTGATTTTGCTGTTAAAAAAAAAAGGCAAAAAAACTAAAACTTATGTTGTCTGTAATGAAGGTAGCCTGATATTTTCAATCTTTAAGGGCCTTTTTCCAGTGACTTGTCAGTCTGCCAAGTTTCAGAACATCTACCTCAGCTATTTCAGAAATAATCGAAAGATTACACAGAGTAGAACAAGAAAATCTGTCTTTTAACTACAAAGCTCTTTGTTTGAAAAGTATTCCTGGCATTTGCAGGAAATGACACCTCAGGGTTAGGATTTCAGCTTTAATTCTATCTGCAGAAAATCCTCTTAGTTATGAGTAGCTGCTTCTACATTAGGCTTTGAATCAGTTTTTGTGGTAGTATTTCACACTTTCTACAATGAATGGAAGCTGATGCAGGTCTGTGGGTACCGAGAATGACTGGACAGGCAGCATCCTCCTGGGGATTGCTTCTTTGATCACCAGAGGTGGCTTCATGCTCAAAAATACCAGCAGGGAAACTTCCCCTGGTGCTCCAAATGGTCACCTTCCTCCAGCCAAAATTCCTCAAGGGTGAAGACATCAGGGCTGAGTTGTAGAAGAGTGGGTGGTAGGGAAATTGCAATGCAGTCTTGGAATGGATGAAATGGGAAAAAAGTTGGATGCACAGAAGTTTGGGAATGAAGGTGGAAAGTGTTGGGAGACTAAGTAAAATGATGTCAGACAGGAACACAGGAATGGCCAGAAAGACAAAAAAAGTTCAAGTCACATCAGGGAAGGAGAGAAGGATTTGAAAAACAGCTCTCCAAAACACAGAACACCAGTCTGGACTCCTCATCTGCACTAACTCCCTACCAGCTTTTAATGATAAAGTCTATTGGTGATAAGCTTTTTGCTAGAAACACTCTTAAACTAAAATAAACTAACCAAATTAAGATGGGAAAATCAATTTTAAATTAGGAAAGAGTATTTAAAACCACACAGCTCTGCAGGTTTTCTACCTCTCCCAGTTATAAAGACCTCAGGACATCAAATATAGACCTCTGCCTCACTTTATTATGAATGGGAAAAGCCATAGCAAGTTCTTACCTAAACATATCTAAATTTCTGTGTGTAAGAGTTTTATTATATAATAATTATGAAAATTAACCAGCTGCTTTGCATTTGTGATTGCTTAATTCTTGTGTATTTGTAGGAGTTCATCATGGCAAGAGCAATTTGCCTTTGAAATAATTACTTGAAAAGTTTTGTATCATGAAAGAGCTTGAAAATATCCTAATTAAAAATCCATTAAAATGTTAATATCTAAATGAAAAAAAAACCTATACTTTTTTTTCCAATTTTGATAAAATTTAAGATTTTTCTTTGGATATTTGAGGCATTATCTATCAAGCCCATACCCAAATTTAAAAGATATACTACATATACATGTATTATTGGCAACTACTTGGTCAAAGTGAAAATCTTTTAAAATTGGCAACTCATTTTTAATCCAATATCTGAAATAAACAAGCTGATATCAGGCATAGTTACAACACCCCTGAAGACATCTGAACTGGGATCCACCCCTCTGGATCAGAAACCCACCTCAACACTGACATACTACTCTCCCCCAGTGAGAGAAGAGTCAGATCTCTGCTGGCATTTGCCCACTTTGGGCTTACTCTGGGCTAGTTAAGACAAAGGCATGTGACATCTTTAAAACAGAAGAGTGTACTTCAGGATATATTTGCAATTAGATTGCCTTGCATCCACACATACATGGATACCAAAATAATGTAAACACTTTGTAACACCATTACAGTGCATCCTCAAGGTTCATTTGCAAAGTTTTTAACAGATGGCAAATAGAACAGACTGTAAATTCATAACCAGTTATATACATCACATTACATATTTTGAATTGTAGCTTAATGATGCCTGTTACAGGACAGAGCCCCTTGGATTTTTAAAAATAGATTTTAATGCAGAATCCATATGATAGCATTCTGGGTCATTCTGGCAGAAAATTGGTTATTTAAGATCATGAAAAGATGAATTTTATAATATTGTTATTGAAACAGATTGTATTCACATTTTAAAAAAAAATCTTCTTGATAGAAGATGCTCATAATAAATGTAATTTTTACATCACCAGGCTTGCCTGGAGCTGTCAACTAACCAACTGATCATTAACTGCTAATACAGATTTATTTCATTATGATTTTGGCTAATTAATAAGATAGATAAAATAGGCATAATGGCAAATATAATTTGCTTTTATTTCTTCTTTCCCATTTAGAGAATGCAGGTTAGCACACAAAGAATAGCTCTGTGTACAACTTTAATAAAAATCAGCGTTACCTGCTCCTACTTGCCTGGGGACCTCAAGTACTCTGCCAGGGATACCAAAAACTGACACCAATGGCTGATCCCTTGCCTTCATGTAATTATTTTACTGCAATGAATATCCACAAATTCTGTGTAAGAAATCCACAGCAAGTCCCTTTTCTGAACACAGGTATATAACATTTGATAATAAGCTTTGAGCCAGATTTTGATAATACCTCACTCCTCTTTCACTGTCCTACAGCCCATTAGGAGACAGTTAAATTTAGCAGAGTAAGCTCACTGACCCATTAAAGACTGAAGGCATCTGACTTAAACCAAGGGCTGCAATTTGAGTCAACTGCCTTACAAAGAAGTGTGTGGAGCTCTGCATCCTCCCTCATTTCATTTTTAGGTAACCTTTTGTTAAGCCTTGCCTCTAGCCTCCCCAGAGGCTGCTGGAGAACACTGATTCTGTAAAATATTCCTCAGGAACTGAGCTTAGAACTAAGAACTGGATTAGATAATAAATCAAAATGAGTATATTTCAAATTCCTGGCTACAATTCTTTGGGACACTGCGCTGTTGAGTTCTGTGTAACTTTTGTGTCAGCCTTAGAAAGTTCTGCACTGTGAGAGCTAAAATTCAACCAGCAGTGTATGCCAATAGCTAGGATGTTATTTGGAAGGAATACAAATAGGTAAAAAAAAAAGCATTTTTTACCTCTACAGTAGATTAGGAAAAAATGTTAAGAACAAGCATACCAGGCAGCATCATCGTAATAAAACAGTGATGGCAAGGAACAAAATGTTTGGCAATATATCATCCTCCCATTGAACTTTAACCTAAAGCCATGTATTTTTTCATCTTAGTAAGGTGCTTTGCAGGTAGATTTTCTAGATATTGAAATGTATCTCTCTGATTCACTGCTGTTAATTCTGTAGCATCTGAGTGCCTCCCATTGATTTTACCCAGAAGAAGAGCACTCAGTTCAGGCTCCTTTAATTGAAAAAGAGAGATGAGACAAAGCTCAGAATATCTTGTTGAAGTCTCATGGAAAATCATTTAGGAGGGGGTACTTTTATTTGTTTGTTTGTTTGTTTGTTTTCTTGATAGCTTCTCCATTAAAATTACTATAGCAGCATTTTGATTAAACCCACAGACAGCCCTGCTAAAATTAGCACTGGCCACGTAAATGTCAACTCACTATAATTAGGTCTGTTTTCTCCTATTATCCTCAGAATCTGGAAAGGGCAACCTCCAAAATATTCATACACAGCAGCTGCTGCTGGGGAATTATTGCTAATTTCTTCTCAAGGAGCTCATCCAGAAAAGAATTGATATCAAATAGCAAAGAGTGAGCTATTGCCAGCACACTAGTATCCAAAAAATGCCTTGAAAAAGTCAGACCTAGGTATTAATTTCTTTTCATCTGCTGGAAGAGATAAAATCCTGGTTTACATATGAAAACTAAGATCTTTAATAGTACCTCTCTCAGAAGTGTTTTATTGCTAAATCCTGAGTCTAACAAAGAACAGACAACATTTCTACCTTGACTCTTACTAAGGGTGGGTCCATTTTTGTTTGCATCTTTTTCTTTTAGTGCTTCCAATGAGGCTGCTTGAATTTTTTATTCCTTTTCATTAAAACATGATCACAATCCCTTGTTATGGATTCTAATTAAACAACTGTGAGAGTAGCAGCCTGTTGGTTTTGATGTCAAGGAACAAAATATTCCTTGTTTTGTGCTACATCACTATTATAATTATTCAGTCTCAATGAGTAAATATAAATAAAATTTTCTGAATTGGCAGTCATCATGCAACAGCCAACAGCCTCCATCTGTGGAGACATTCAAAATTTGACTGGACATGGTCCTGGAGCACCTGGTGGAGATGACCCTGCCCGAGCCACAGAGGGTCTGGATGGACAAGATGATCTCAAGAGGTTCTTTACCACCTAAACAGTTCTGTGCTTCTGGAATTCTGAGGTCATGACAGATCAACAGGCTTTGTCTTGTTTCTGTTTTTAAGAATTCACATAAAATGCATCCTGGTTTGCAAAACCAGGCACAGATACTTTTCTCAGTGAATTGCAGGTGATCTGAAAAAAGTGCACCCTACAAAGGCTAAAAAACAAAGAGATCACCCTTACATAAGGGTTAGATTTTGGGTGCAATTAAAGGCAAAGAAGCAGAATACTTCTATTTGCATCTTCTCTGGGACAAATAAAATGGAACATAACACACTTCAAGGTATTTCAAGTTCCATACAAATAGGTAAGTAAAAGAACTAATAAAATAACCATGCAAAATGCCAAAAATTAAATTTGCTGCATTCCATGTTTTAATATTTACATCATCATTTTCCTTCCTTCTCTAAAGTTTATTTAGCTAAGTGGAGTGCAAGAGAAGTTCCTTCCACATGGTTCACAATAATTGCATTTCTAGGGGACTCTCTGCTTCATGAATTATGGATACTTACACCAAGAGGTAGAGCTGTGTTTTCCCTTTCCTCTGGCAGTTTCACAAAATCCCAGAGTACCTGAAGCTGGAATGGACCTCTGACAGACAAATGGTCCAATACCTCTCTCCCAGCTGAGTCACCTACCTGGACCACATCCAAAAAGGCTTTGGACATCTCCAAGGATGGAGACTCCGTAATTTTTCTGGGCAACCTGTTACAGTGCTCAATCTTCCTCACAGTAAAAAAAAAAAGCATTCCTTTTGCTCAGATGAGAATTTCTGTGTTGTCTGTCATAGGGCACCACTGAAAAATTCCTTTTTCCATCCTTTTTGCACCCTCCCTTCTGGTACTTATGCAGAATAACAAAATCCCTCTGAGCTGATGAATTATTTAGTTGTAAAAGTTAAGTCATGAATATGCAGCTCAGATGCTAATAAACAATTTCACAAATGACTGGTTAAAACTTCATAAGTTGCTTTAAGAAAGACATGGCACAAATAAAGGCTTCACAACATCACTACCATAAGCACACAATAAAATGTATTAGAGCATGTTTATAAGACTTGTTCACCATTTTATGGATCTTGTATTAATACAATTTTGCATACTTCTGGCAGAGACTTCCTGGGTTATTTAATTAAGATTTTTCATTTAGAATAATTTCTTTCTGGTACAAAATAATGGAACAAGTTAAAAACTCGCTATTTAGATTAAAATAAATGGATTGAAAACAGGACTCAGTAATTAAATATGTTTTTTCATTTAATGCAATTTATTTTGTTTTTAAATGAAGCATGTCTGAAAGGCCAAGTATAAAGTTTTCCTTCCATTTATAAAATTATCCTTCCCCAACTAATAGTTTATATTGCAGTTTCAGTAAAAATCAAAACAATTATTTTGACAGATATTATATTTTGACCTATTATATTTATTTATTGTTGAAGTGCAGTAACAACTATACTTTCAA
This sequence comes from Emberiza elegans, assembly GCA_024865655.1. Classification (NCBI taxonomy): domain Eukaryota; kingdom Metazoa; phylum Chordata; class Aves; order Passeriformes; family Fringillidae; genus Emberiza; species Emberiza elegans. The sequence goes on from JALJVW010000163.1 coordinate 500,129, forward strand.
TGTTTCAATACACTCAGGAAAAAAATGTTGCCAAGTAGAGTAATTCATTTCACTGCTGACAACCAAATCAAGTAAAATCATACTTAAGATCTTTAACTCTGAGAAAACTTTAAAAAATACATGCAACAGAGATCATGCAAGTCACATTCTCTTATTATGAGACTAAATTAAAAAGTTTTTTAAACCCCAATATAAAATTGTCACTTAATACATTTCACAACAAAATCTCCATCACTTCCCAGTCACATCTAATTATAAATTTTGATGTAATTATCTTCTGCAGTAATACAAAAATCATGTAAAAACCTAAACTGATTTATGATAGATCACCCCTCTTATCTCTGGTACCTGCAGCTTTGACTTTGGGTAGTTATTACAGAACTGTCTAAAAATCAAACAGAAAATGGACCAACATTCATACAGGTGCCACATTTCTTTATATTTTACATCTCTGCTGTTACCTTATGCCATTGTCTTGACAGCATGGGGTATCTTTGCAATTTTACTTCAGGGGTGCTGGGGTGATGGGCTTGGGGTTCATTTGACAGGAATCCAGCTGGGCAGCACATAAGGAAAGCCCCATCCAAATGAAGGACATGAGAGGAGTAAGGAAGCAAGGCTGAACTGAGCAGTACAGAGCAACACAAGGCAAATGTCAGAGAAGGAATATCATTGTAAAGCCAGGGAAAGGTTCAGCAATAGGGATGGAAAAATGAACAAACAAAGCACAGGAGGAACCAGCAAAAGGGTAACTGGCATAGACAGTAACTTGCAAAATGAAGCCACGGCAGACACAGAGCAGAATGTGGGGAGAAGGCCAGACTATTATATTCAAGTTATTTGGCAGAGGCAACGCCAAAGAGATAAGAGTAAGGAGTGAAGAATAATCAAGAATGAAAGTAGTAAGTTTTCTTTTTATCCTATGGTCCAACACTTGTTTTAAAACTTCATGGTGTACTAACAGTTTCTCTTGCTTTCTCCTTACAAATCTATTTTATTCCTCCAATAATCTGAGAGTTGATAGATCTACCCTATCCTCCTTTGACCAGTTCATCTATTTAAAATTTGTTTATCATTCTCCTTTTCCTGATGACAATTTTACATTGATAAAACTCTGTAGATCATACTGGCATCCAAAAACTAAATGTCTGCAACATAGTAATGTCTTAGATCCAGAGTGTCACTGAAAGCAGGAGACAAACTTCAAAGTTGAAGATGCAAAACCTCTTCCCAATCAGCTGTAAAAGATGCAATACTACACCTCTCCTCTGAGTGATTTTGTGACAGACTAAACAATAGAAAAGTAAAAACTCAGCTATGTTAGGTCAATTTTTCTTTCCAAAGCTAAATATTCATTTTAGTTCTGCACACATGTAAATATAACTGACATTCTCAGGAGAGATTAATTGATAAGTAGTTATATAGAAGAAAGACCATAAACTCAGTGTGCATTGAGAGTGCTGAGCTGAGTGGAGAGATGAGATGGCCAATAACAATAGGATCTTACATTCTCTACTTCAGCAGTAGAAAATCTACTCAACCTCTTTTGCCCCTCTGCTACAGCGTGTTAGTTGTGTTCTGTGTACAAAAAAATACTCTACAAGCACAACTTGCCTACAATCTCAACAAAGTAGACAATCACCACATAAAGATTTTGAAAATGCAAGAGCCACACAAGACATGGCATATGCTTCTTAAACAAGTGTGACTTTCCATTTAGTGCCCAGCCACTAAAAACACCACCAAACCCTGTCCTTTCTCTCTTAAGAAAAGTTCATGCTACCCTAAGATAAAGTACTAGCAAGTAAATTAGGACAATGACAACTTCCCTATTTCTTAATCTTTTTCTAGATTGAAACATACACAAAAGTGTCTTGAGTTCATGCCTGAAAGGAAACTGTAATTGCTTCAGTTCAGATGTAATCGAATTTCTGACATACGTCAAATATCTGATTACTTTTGATAGATGTGTTTTTACTTTCACTTTAAACTTCATGGATATATGTGTCTCTTAATCTGATCTCCGAAAGCACAGTCAAATTCTGAAGCTATGGCAGATTTTAATCAAAATCTGCAAAGTGTTGTGAAATCACTAATGCTACCAGTTACATCCTTCTACTTCTTACATGCAACCAAAAATTGTACTGTGCTTGCTACAAGTATTCAGAAGACATATCACACTTCATAAAGCAGACAGTAACTGGAAACAGCATGACTGTGAGTCATATATATATATATATATATGGATATGTATGGGGAGAGAGAGAGAGACAGCATTACTCATTTTCATAATTCTGGTAAGTACACTCTTCATCATTTGAAGTTTTACAGTTTCTGTAGTAAGGTAGAATTGATTTCTGCCTTTTTTTTTTTTGGTCTTTTCACACTCAAGAAAATACATAAAGATGGTAAGAGGAATTCCTCTTTAAAAGTAATGTTTGCCCATTAATTTGACTTTGTGTCATAAAACAGTAGTTCAGTGAATGACAGAGCCCACAATATGCTACATGTATTTAATAGCTATGAACAGCAGTATTGTTGTAAGTGGAGTAACAGTAACTTCTTCTTAGCCTATCAAATTAGACAAATATTTTTACTGCTCCACTTTTGTATCCTTTTGACTCACTCTACTTTGTGTGCAACATGCTAAAATCAAACATGTGACAATGCCAGCCTCAATGTTAAACCATGACACTGGTCAGCAGGTAATCTCCAGATTCGAAAATTCTGAAGAAATTATTTAATTGATTATTCCATCTGAAAATAAATCTGCCTTAAATGAGACTATATATCAAGCTCCTACTTACAAAGAAGAAGAGCAAATAAAATACAAAAGAAAATTATTTTATTTCATTAAAAATCGCTAGGCAGAGCAGCAGTTTTAGAGCTGCAGCTTCAGTCTTCAACTATTCTAAAAGTTGGCTCCTTAAATAAAACTTTTCTCCTAATCACAGTTTTTCAGCTACAGTTCTTTGTCCTTGTCCTTACAGGTAAAATATCAAAGGTCAGCCAGGATATTGCTGCAATGTAACTGAAGCATTGGGGCTTAGCTAGGAGCTGATGTCTCCAGAGAACGTGGACTTCACCCAGAAATAGCCTAATACACTAGCAACAGCCATAGACAACGTGGTACTTAAACCAAGCATTCTTCTCTTCCTAATGCCAGTTACAAGTTCAAGATGTTTCTTGTGCTCTATGGAAGTGAAAAGGAAAAGATAAAAATCATGGGCTCTGAAAATAAGGTTGCAGGACTCAATTCATAAAACTTGATGTAGGAAAAGAAAATGCCAGAGAACAGAAGACCCTTCATTTTTTTCTATATATTAGGGTGTCATTTTGATTACTCCCTTAGTCAGGAGAAAATGCAGTCAAAAATAGCCTGGATGTCACTGCTGTTGGATTTTATCTTATTTTTAGGAATGAGTACTGACTTGACAGCAGTGGCCTCATACAGAGGCCAGCAATCATACCTCTAGGATGACAATTTATAGAATACATCTTGTGTTCTGACTGCTCTCATTGACATGCAAAACCTGCTCCAGAGTTTATCAAGACCACAACAGAACAATAATTTGTCCCTAGAGAAAGTACAGAAAAAAACCATCAGCAATATTCTCTAGCAAGAAACTCTGTTGAGCTGTCAAGTGCCTTTCTACTTCAGTGATATTTTTGATTTTTATGGACAAACTAGTAACTCACATTGACTTGTTCTTTTTTTAACAAGTAATGATTTCTGACAGAATCCATTTTTTCAAACTCTGAAAATTCGCATGTCTACACAATATCATCTTTTATTGTCAGTGCAATCTCACATGCTGGTTATGTACATTCCTGCTACTCAATCATTACACCGTGTTAGGACACATCAGTTTAGAAATATGCAGAAATATTTTAATCCTGCTACAAAGATCTGGGAGATGCTGGATCAGTGAATGTGACACATGGCTGCTCACATGTCAGACTCGGGTATAGCTACAGATCATATTGAAATTTCATTAAGACTTCGTTCAAGTAACACAATATTTTATCCCTTGAATTTCTGTGGTTAATATGATAATTATTACAATTGTCCTGGTCCCCTGAGGAGCAGTTGAAATGCAGTATGAGTTTCCAGCCATAAGGACAATTAGCAGTTCATGGCTGGGGATTGTGCATTGATTCCTGTTGTGTGAACAAGGTTAAAATCACCCCTGCAGCTGTAATTTAGAGCAAACAGTAATCAAATATACAATAAATATATGAGCTGCTGACCCCTGAAATTCAGAGATTAATATAAAGAGATATACTTGAGGGCCTCATGAAAAAGAACAAAATATTTAGAAGCAAACATGTAGGAAATGAACTAGATTAAAAAACCAAATAAAATTAGGCCTAAAAGTGGGAATTAATATTAAGATATTCTGGAAGAGATCCTTGACAGGGTCAGGATGATTGTGAATCACACAGAAGACAGGCTTTGCATGACTCAATGGTAATTGAGAGCTGCAGTGCTTCTGAGGAGGGGCGGCTGCTGCAGATCCTGTACCTCTCTGTGAATCCAGAAATGGAAACCATTTGGTTTCCAATGGAAACTATCAGCCACAATTCAGAAGGCAAGATGACTACTTCATTTTCACACAAAATACAAAACAAATACCTAAAACTCAGCTTTTACTTTTTTTTTCCCACAAACTCTTTGAGTTCCCAGTAAGAGACCAGTTTTCTTTTGATTCAGGAAGGAAGAAAACTGATAATTTCTGATTCTTTTCTAAAACTTAGTTAAAATATAGCCAGCGATAAAACTACAACACCTTTCTGGAACAGAAAGGAGACATTTTAGGTCAGTAACTGTAACTTCCTCTGACAGTAACTTGTGGTGAGATAACTGGGAATGAAAATTTTCATGCAAGTAACTTAATCGAGATAATACATTTTAAATCTGTCAAAACAAGAAGCTGTCAGCCTTCAAATCTAAGCCATTTTTTCTCTCCATATGGTTCAGTCTCTAAAGCAGCTCAAGGCACAAATGATTTGCAGCCAAACACTGAACAAATGTAGGGACAAATGCATTTCCCAACAGCTGTTTGTCATAGGTGCGAAGTGAAGAAAAGGCAGAGGAAAAAAACCCTGTGTGTAAAGATGACAAGGAACAGATCCTTACAAGCTGTCATTTGGTATCAATCTAAAAGAAAAAAAAAAGTTTATTTTCTGATACATGGCAGCAAGGAGTTGGAGAAGAGTAGAAAAAAAGAGTTAGAAAAATAGCAGCTCATTTTCCTACAATCTATAGCTTCTTCTGGTTGAATATATTGGGTCTCAAAATTTAATTTAATTTTTAGATATATTCCTTTTCTATATAGATTAATGACCAAAAAACTTAGAATGTTGATTCTTTAGCGGCAATAGGTTACAATAGTAAAGAAAAGAAAGCTTGTAGAGAGTTTGTATCTATTGATGGTATTTGACTTCTTGACCCTGTTTGCATCCTTATGTAGTAAAAGAATGAGAAAAGTAATGTAATGGAAATTCCGAAAATTTTAATTCAGAAACTTCAAAGTACTTTGTTCCCTTTTTGGGTTGTATTATTAAAGCATGTTTAAAACATATTTGATTACTCAGAACTCTGCAGAGATCTTTTTTTGCTTCTTCACAGCTAAACATTTCAGTCATTACAACCACCTAATTTGAGTTCAATACATAGAAAGAACTCATTGGAAAAAATCAAGGTTCAGTCTCAATAACTCTTCTTGAACAAGAGAATTTAATTAGGAAAAAACCACAGCCACTTGATTTAGAACTTGTCAGCGATAGTGAATCCTCCACGTTTCATTGAGAATTGTTCTGAGAGTTAATTAAGCTCATTGTTAAAAATACGTTTCACTTTCAATTTGTCTCTTGAATAACACTGACTTGTTTTCAGTCCCTGCTTTCTTCTGTGACACTGAATGCTTCATCACCAACATTCTGCTTTTTAGAGAGACAGGACAAACAAATTGCCACCAAAATTCTCTTTGGTCAGTTAAGTAATTAGGGATCACTGGATCGCTCCCTCTCATCTTGAATCATTTAAACGTGCTTTTATTGCAAAGATAAACAACTGCAGAAGGCAATCCAGGCTAATTAAAATTGTATATCAAATAGAAGGACCCTAGAAGTAAATAGGCTTCAAGAAGTTGGAAAAAAACCCCCGCATTTCTTCAACCAATGAGACTGGCATCAAAATGTAGAGGTAGCAGAAAGCAGGAAAAAAAGGCATTTCCACTTAATTCAGAGTTGGGAGAATTGGGTAAATCAATAGATCAAAGAAAGAAAAATAACACAAAAATTAATTCTTGATTTGGAAAAGGGATAAATCAGTAAGAAGAAAAGATTAATAGAATACAGCTTGTGATTTTTCATTTGAAAGGATGTAAAGTAAGCTGGAAAGATAAGGATTATCGAAAATTTCCTCAACAGCTACTGACAAGCTATTATATTGTCTAGTGTCATGTGCTATTATGTGTGATGAAACTGATTTGCTTGTTTGTGCATGTAGAAAGCACATTGTTGACACAGGTCTGAAAAACAGCTCTTTTCAGCAATCAAATGCTTATTTTCCTATTTAATGGAAAAGAGAAAATTGTATACAATGGCTAGAAAAAACCAAATTGGAACAGCTCCTAAGAGGACAGCTTGCAATTCAAGTTTTGGGTTCTGCTGGTAGTATGTAGCAGAGATAATAAAAAAGGTTACAAACCTCAGGGATTAGCTAAAATTACTGGCACTTATTGTGAAAAAGGGAATGCTACCTGTAATTAATAGATATCAATCTTTATGGGCATATAATCTTTGTTTTATCTTAGCATCTTTCTGAAGGAGAAAATTACTTAATTTATAAGGGATTTTCAGTGCTTGTGAAGAAATCAGATAAAAGACAATTCTACACCAGAAATTGGTGCAATGCTATAGTTTTCCCCTCAGTGTAAAAACATTCTTATAACACAAGCAGGCGAACAAGGCAATCAAAAAACATGATCTGCATTCTTTAGGTTCATCTATTACAAAAAAACCTCTCAAGTTAACCACACTGAATTTAACACCTTAAAGAAGCAGTTAATAGCTCCAATTTAGAGATAAAAGAAACAGTCACATAATGAAGTTTCACAGACCTCTTGATGATTACATGGGATAATTTTCATTCTGTCTCATTTTGGACTTTGTGTGAAAATTTATTTTCCCTATGCTTCAACAAATGATTATGAGAAAGAGAATCTTCTTACCTTTCAAGCCTCTGGGTTTTATTTTAAACAATCATGACTTTAGTAAGGGAAAACCTTTAGTACACTTATACCACTGTTTCCCTGGTTTAAAATGAATGAAATGCTAAATTCCTTCTCTCAAGTAAGAGAAGATATGTGAAAATAAAATTATATAAGTACCTGAACAAGATGTGAATGCAGAAATTACTTAAGGTTCAGTCCACTTTCACTACCCATATAAATTTCAGAGGTTTTGAATGGTGTTTTACTTTTGTAAACACAGATTTTACCTAATGTAGTATATTAACAGTAAAAAGAGTAAAATCCTTGAACATAAGCTACTGCATGGTAAAAATAATGTCCTAGCAAGAGGAGTCTGAGAAAGTAAAACCCTCTTCCAATGCTCTCATGACCCTTTAAATTACTGTGCAAAGACATAATCTTAATTTCCCTCCACTCAAGAGATGATACTAGACCAAATATGTGCTACTAGACTATGAGGGTAATAAGGCATCTTATGTACATTGTTAAGATAAACTTTGATGCTCAATGAAGAATTTTTTGCTGCACGCTTCAGTGGTTGTGAGGTATTATTCCTTCATACAGTAAAGGTCACAATTCAAACACTTTTCAGCTATTTGCAATGTAAGTCTTGGTTCTGTATTTCTCTAAAAATACACAAATGATGTTCAGTACTTAATACCAAAATCCCCACTGCTGACTGACTTACTATGGCTTATGGGCAAAAAAAGCATCCCACTGAAATAAAGGCCAGGTCTGGGTTAGAGTTACAGCCCACCCTGGCCTTTCACACACAGCAAACACAGCACAAGTGCCCAAATTTCCTTTTTCCTGTGCTGGTTTGGGGCTTGCATGAGTTTTTTTGAGCTTGGTATCAGCAGTGCATTTAAAGAAATAAATATTGTTTAAACCTAAATATTATTGTAAGATGCAAGATTGTTAGTAATTGATGACTGAAGGTATCAACCTGATCTTCAAGTAAACATGAAGGATTTCACATAAATACTGTAAAAGCTGAAAGAATGATCCTGTATGCATCATAAAAGGCAGAGAAGAGAAAGATAAATTTTTGCTCAGACTTATTTGAAGAGAGAAGTGGTCCTAGTGAGATGCATTCTTTTTGCAAATACACTCAGGCAGGTACAATCCCAAATGCTTTATCATAACAAAACAGGCCCTGCCTAATCATTCAGGCTTTGTGACAGAAAAGTAAATCAGGGAATCCAAATTCCCCCTTGTAACTGAAAGATATCAATTTTAATGAGATTGTGAATAATTTATTATTTTTCCATAAAAAAATATTTTTAATAATTTGTTAATCTTAGTAATAGTATGGCAAAATATCTAGGGAAGAATGAAAGCTGCAGAGTACAAAGAATATGATGTTCATTTTAATTAAATTATTCCCTCCCTTCAGAGAACAGCTTTAAAGACCCCATTTGGCAAGAAACTGAGCTACAGCATTATTGATCCTGGTTATATTTTTTAAGCAAGGAGAAATATATAATTTTGAGGTGAACATACAGATTATGGGCATACCAAATTATTTATCAAAACAATTAGACACACAAATAGTCCCACCTCTATTCACACCACAGCAGTTAGAATAGATGCCTGAAATACACATTTACATTTTCTGTAATTACAGTGCAAGTGAGGCAGATGCTTAAATTTAAATTCTTTGCTGTCTGGGGATTGTCTTACCTCCCTGAAATTCATCAAATTCAAATATGCTACTGAACTGAGACTGAAAAACCCAAATGCATCTTTCCCTATAATGAATAATCTGAGTTGTGAATCCAACAGCTAGCAGCTCTTATTTCAATTAATCACAGACCCTACCATGAAACTAAACATATTCTTTTAGAAGTGTATAAACTTTATAATGGGATGTTTAGGGGCGTAAACACAGACCCTCTTAAATGTTAAATCTCCTTATTCAGCAGGACCTTTTCTGCTACTTGTAAAAGAAGTTGGATCTAGCTATAAAATACAGTGCAAAACTAAAGCTCAGACAACACTGACTTCACCAAGAAGGAGAAAATGCTCATCTGCCTGCCCAGAACACTCTGACAGCTTTCCTAACCAAGTCAACCAGTCCTGACAACTTTGTGACTAAAATAAGGAATAAAAATAATATTTATAAAAGCCACCCTCTTCTTTCCTTTCAATTTGTTCCTGACTGCATTTCAGACTGAGATTTCACATAATTATAATTCAGAACATTTTCAGACAGCAACAAAACTATGTATCTATTGAAGGGTTGTAGAACTCTGAGTAAAGAAGGTAGACCAAAGAATTTATAGAGCTGTGAAAAATGTGTAGAAGCAACTTAATTGTTTGGCAGGACAATTATGGAATGACCTGATTGTATACATTTGACTTGTGTGATTGGGTTTTACAGAAATGCAAGATAAGAAAAAGAGACACTCTTGTGTAACACACCTGAGTCCATGCTTCATTGCACAGAATTCCAAAAGAGATTCCAGTTACATTCTGCTGTTCACAGCACTTACAGAGAGCACCAAGGGTTTGCAAAAACATCCTACCCTTATCTTCTAAATACCTGTGCCCAGTGACTCCTCACACTGGAATAGAGCCTGGACATCTGAGAGCACCTCATGCTACTTGGAATGAGAAAAAAAGGGTCAGGACAGGGACTGTAGTAGATATGTAAAAAGTTTAACACTTGGGAAATGAGACCTTTAAATTCAAGCTGAAGTACACATTATTCTGCAAGCCAAATTCTGATTAAGAAAAACCTTAATGGTTTCCTGATTTTAAAGTGTGTGCCACTATATTGAGAATTCTCTTACCATTGCGGATAAAAAAATGTTGTTTAACTACTGAATGCATACTACATATATATATATATATGTATATATATAATTTTACTTTCTCTTAGCTTCTGTCTTATACTTGACACTCATTCTTCACTGACAAAAAGAAAAAAACAACCAATGAAAACATTTCACAAAAAATGTTCTAGAAAAACTCAGTACATGATAAAAGAACATTAGTTCAACAGTGTAATTATCAAGCACTTTTAAGGCATAATACTTCAAAGTTGAAAGATCAGTTTCAATAATGCCTTCTAGTATTCATGCTTTAAAATAAAATCTGTGCCTCGGACAGTTACTTAATAAGGTAAGTTTAAAGTGGCTTCTCTCCTGGAAAGTGTACATTAATTAAAGAAAACAAGCAAAAAAGCCAACTAGCTCTTCTTTCCCTCAAACCCTAAGACCTAGATTTGAAAAACCATGCTCTTCCATCTCCAAATGTTCTTACAGAAAAGGTTCAATTTCTTTCCCAAACATACCCCACCTCCTCATTTTAAAATGTTAAGGGAATATTTTCAAGAATTCCATAATTGTTTTCAACCTCTATAGGAAAAAAAGTCTGTAATTTTCAAAATTTCCATACATTTTTTCCTATTCATACCCATGCCAGTAGGATGGGGTGTGTTTTTTGTTGTTTCTTTCATCCTCTCTCAGCAAGGTTAAATGAGTGTCACATGTTTTATGAAAAATCCTTTCCTTAGGAATTTTTCTCCTGAGAAGCTGAGAGGCCTCAGGAACAAAATGTAAACAATGGTTATCTGCTGCTGTGGAATGCAACAGGTGCATCTGTGATTGGGCCATGTGGTTGTTTCTAATTAATGGCCAATTAATTAATCCCAGTGAGCTGGCTCAGACTCTCTGTCTGAGACACAAGCTTTTGTTATTCAGTCTTTCTTTTTCTATTCTTAGCTGGCCTTCTGATGAAATCCTTTCTTCTATTCTTTTAGTATAGTTGTAATGTTATATATATCATAAAATAATAAATCAAGCCTTCTGAAACATGGAGTCAGATCCTCATCTCTTCCCTCATCCTCGGACCCCTGTGAACACCGTCACAGACGAGCATCTCCAACATACCTTCAATGCTTCTCAAAACTCAACAGCTGGATAAATAAGCAAAGTCACCTTAGAAACACAAATGAAGAAATGAAGAAAAGCTACAGAAAAATCAACAATTTTAGTTCTCAGCAAATCAGCTAGCTTAGGGCAGGAGGGAAACCTACTCCTCACTGAATGTCTGGGGTCCAGTATGGATGTGGAAGCATCTTGCACAGATGAATTAATGAGAGACAGAGATGTCATTGTTCCCACAGCAGAGGAGGATGGGGAAAATGGAAATAAAACAGATATCCAGAAAATCAAACCTCTTAATTCCCTCAAGAAACAACTGATCAATACTGCTGGTAACTTCCCCACTGTGCATGTGCTGCTGGAAACAAAAGATTAGTGCAGATCATTTTTTATAGCTAATTTAGAACTAGACATAGATTTACTGAGTAATTTACAGGTTGAAACAAATCTGTATCTCTGGAGTTTTCACTGGGTTTGTGACCTAAACAGGTGAAGGATAGAATCAAGAATCAGGCAGAGGGGAGGATTTAAGCAGTTCTGTCTTATTCAAAGGGCACATCCTGACTCCATCTTGTCCATCAACAGCTGTTATCAAATAGATTACCAGCAATATGCTATTCAAAGTCAAAATTAATTATCTTTTCATTTTCTAGTTCCATTGAAATTGAAGAAGATAACTTCTTATCAAGTTATACAACAGAGCAGATATTTTTAAATAGAGAAATAGGCCAAGATAATGTGAAATAACAGCCTCCCCTGAGGTGATTTGCATAGTTTAAATGCTCTGGAGTACTGTACTCTGGATGTTCAGTAACAAATCATGATATTCTGAAAGAAAACTACTGCATGGCCTAGCTAAAATCTGTGAGGCAATTATAGCCTGAGAATCTGTTTTTCATGATAAATCCACATGGGAAGTCTTCCGTGCATCTACGTGAGACTATGCAAAATCTGGCTTTCTGATGTCTTCCCTTCTTTTATTTGCATCCTGAATATCTTTTTTCTCTTCTTTTGCAACATCAGGAGAGCATGCTGAAATAGAGAAATAATTTCCTTACCCAGTCAAGGAAATGTACTGTTCTACTCTTTCAACTCACAGGATTGTTTTTAAGAGAACAGTAACTGAGAATTTTTGCTAATTGTTACAGTGCTGCCCTTCACTTTCTTAACTTATTTCACTAGAATGGATTCCTGGCAAACATATATAAAGATTTGTCTACAACACATATAATCTGTAAAGGAAGTAAAATTCAAAGGCAATAAGAGGGCATATAACAGGCCAAATAAACATATGTGAAGTATGTATGGCCTGAAGAGATTTCAGAGAAGCACAAAGAAAAATCTTTCAGCTTTGTCCTTCTTTATACTAGAAGGCATGGATGTCTTAAAACATGCACAAAAATTTCCCTACTGATTCCCTACTGAGGCAGCCTCAGGTGAGCTGTGGCTTTAGAGCTCCCTAAGGTTTTCCTTGCTGACAGCAGAGACAACCAGCACTCAGGAATGCCACCAGTTTCACCTCATTGATTTTATCACACATCTCTCTAGAGATAAATGTGGCTTGGACCACATCATTTGTGCTGTCACGTCCCAGGACTGAGGAATGACGCCCTGTTTCTCTGCCAGCTGTAACATGGGGACACTGCTCTTTCAGAATGGTTTCACAGGGGAGAGGCAAGCTAGGGTGTTTCAGCAATCAGGAAAATGCCATGTGCATGGATTAGGCAGAGATCCCACACCTTTCTTTCTGCTGGAAATTTCACAAAGCAAATCTACATCTGTACAAGCTTCCAGGTACCACAATAGTACATCAGAGAAAAATGAATGAGGGAAAATGCCAGCTGGAGGTTTAAACAAGGAACAGACATTCAGACAGATACTCAAAGAGGGCCAGGAAGGGAAATCATTGTGTCTTGCACAATAAAATAGTTTCAAGAAAGCCATTTTGTGGGGAGCATAAACAGCAATTTCTTCAAAAGCACATGTAATCGTTTGAGTAGCAGTTCAGCTGTCAGTGATGCAGGGTCTAACTGGGTACAGCAGAGCACCACTACTTTGGATTGATTCTACTGAGAAAAGTCATAAGGTGTGAGAAAATAGCTAAGAAATAACTCAAGGACTCAGTAAGAAAGTTCTGAAGTGAAAAGCTATAAAAAATCTATGGAAAAAACCCAAAGAATCAGAAGGTGGCAACCCAGCAACATCATGGATGAACCCATTCCAAGACAAAGGCTGATCTGGCCTCAAATGACTAATGACAACCTGGGCAGCAGAGATACATCCCATGTCTCACTGGGAATAATGACCATGGTAATTCCTACCCTGGCAGTAGTGTGTTAGTCCTGGTTATTTACTGCATGTATCAGACCATAAAACAAATCTGTGTATTCTGAAATTACACAAATCCTGCTTGCAAAGTCTCTCTGTACACAGCAAAAGATGCCCACACCAAAAGTGAAGCCCAGGAGGAAGGAATCTCATACTCCAAGGGAGAGGACAGGTAGGTTTTTCACTCAGAGGACAAATCCAGTGAAGACGGCATTAAAATATTCTCAGGAAGCTCCTAGTAAAGTGACCACCAACTCCATGGCACCTCCAACCACCAGGGACAATCACCAATCCTCAACAGGATACAGCCTGTCAGTAAACCTTTCTCTGACAGACTGGTGCTGAGGACACATGGACCATAAATTTTTATACTAGATATCCAACAGCCAGTGATTCCCCATCTAGATGCAGTCTCCAACCAGCCAGCTTCTGTTCAATACTCAGTAACATTATAGAACTGAAGTTAAGCCTGACTTTGTGCACTGAATTGATCCTGGAGTTAATCCTGGAGCCTCTCACAAAACCAAGAGAGCAGGGACAAAAAAAAAATTGAGATGTTAAAGGCAACCTGATCTAGCAAACTATGCCCTTTCCCAAAAATTACAGACAGTAGATTAGAAAGAAAAGATGATTTGCAGTCCTAAGAATTGAATATACCCACAGATGGAGGAATAATATCAGCTGGAGGCACTGATGGTGGCCTTCAACAGAACCTCTGATGGAACTTATAAAGTGTAAAATTATTTCTGCTTGTTGTGAGGGACCAAACCTTGGTCACAAAATGCAGTTAAAATATAGAAGAGGAAAGCAAACGTAGTATTTTTCAACATGTTTTCAAAATAGCCTGCTAGAATGAAGAAATATTTCTCACAGCTCTTTATCTTTTTTTCCTTTTCCCTGGCCCTTCAAGTCATCTTGAGATAATGAAGGCATTATAAACGAAACAGGGAGGAACTAAGGACAACCAGGTATATTAGTTTTGTTGTTTTTTCAGCCTTTGAAAGCAATAATAAGAAAAAACAGACTGTACATGCAGTTACTGAAAGAAAAAAGCAGATTCAAATAAGTATAGGATTCAAGAAGCAAATCTTGAAATCTAGTATTTTTAGGGAAATGGTCTGAGGACCTGAACAAAACTTATGCCATTTCTTAGGTGAAAGTAAAAGCCAAATTATCTGTAATCACAGTGGACTGTACATGACATTAAAAGTATGCTAAAATGCTTTCTCAAAGAATGTTGAATAAAATATGAAACTGTAATAGTAACATGCTTCCCAAGAGCAAACACAGAATTTTAGTATCTCAAATTTGATTGCCATCAACTGGTTTTACTCTGCAGGCAGCTTTTCGGAAAAAGTCTCACATTAAATACATTTTTCTAATATATTTCATCTTTCCTTCCTAAGTGGTTGGCAAAGTCAGCAAATACATGTATTTTAGACAAAACCAAAGTTAGAAGAAAAAATTAAGGAGTTAACCACGGAGTTCTCCATGGGGAAAGAGATAAACACAATACAGGTGACACGGCAGTTTAAAATATAGAAGTTTTAAATACAGAACTTGTGCTGAAATATGGAGAGAGATATCTAAAAAGCATGTTCAGCCACCTGCCCTGTTCACTGCTCCTGTTTGGTGCTGTAGCAAGGGGTTACAACAGAGAAGCTCACTGAACACCCAGAACAGCACCAAGCCACAACATGTGATGACTGGAGGTTGAATGCAAAATGAGATCAAACCTTCACTGTGAGGACTGGGTGCAGGGACAGAGTTTGTGTTACTGGGAAGCCAGGGCAGGGGGAAAGGATACTCTGCTCTGAGTATCAGTTTCACAGCAGTGCTAGTATTTTGGATTTCTTGTGAAAGGGTGATCAAAAAATGCCTCCTAGATTCTCAGATTATCTCATTATCTCTGAATTTCTACCCCCAGCTTTTAGAGGAAGTGAGGGAAAAACAAGTAATAAATTAGCAATAAACACAGTTTTTCCATAAGCATGAATTCTGCTCATAAAATGATCTAGCAATCATATTCCAGCAAGTCTATAAAGAATATTTAGTTCCAACACTTTTTCAAAATATTGTTTCTTTTTTTATAGGAAATAATGGTGAGCAGTAACACCTGCACCTAATCTGATCTTCATCTACTGATCACATCATTAAGATATTTCAGACATCAAAGATGAGGAAAAAGTACAACTTTTAAAGATTGCTTCACCACTCTTATGTTTCTTATATTTGTGATTACACTTTCAGTTTTACTGTGTACACATACTAGATTGTTTTGGACAGTTCCTCACTGCTTTTGTGGAAAAAAAATATATAAGGTCATGGCAAAAGTTACAGCTTTTGTATTTGTTTGTGTAAAATGTGCTGGTTTTGGCTGGGGTAGGGTTAATTTTCCTCTCAGTGGCTGGTATGGGACAGTGTTTTGGATTTGTGCTGAACACAGTGATGATAATATAGGGATGTTTTTGTTACTGCTGAGCAGGCTTTACACAGAACCAAGGCCTTTTCTGCTTTTGCTGCTGCCACACTGGTGAGGAGACTGGTGTGCATGGGAGGCTGGGAGGAGACACAGCCGGGACAGGTGACCCCAACTGACCAAAGGGATATTCCAGACCCTGGGACATCATGGATCAGAGTGTGAAGTGGCAGAAAGAAGGAGCAAGAGGGGATGTTTGGAGTGATGGGGTTTGTCTGCCCAAGTCACCGTTAGCTGTGATGGGGTCCTGGAGATGGCTGAACCCCTGCCTGCCCTTGGGAAGCAGTGAGTGAATTCCTTGGTTTCCTTTGCTTTGCTTGTGTGGCTTTTACTTTCCATATCAAACTGTCTTTATCTCAGCCCATGAGTTTTCCACCTTTTACCCTTCCAATTCTCTCCCTGGTCCTGCTGGTGGGGGAGTGAGTGAGTGGCTGCCTGGGGCTTGGCTGCTGGCTGGGGTGAAACCATGAGAAATGAATATATATAAAAATGACATGACATGCAGATCAATTCTTACACCTCTTGTTCTTCCAAATCCTTCTTTCTATAATCCCTAGAAATGTTTTCAGGCACAGCAAACTTCCAGAAGGGAAAACAAAAATAGTTCCTTGTTGGGAACAGTAATGTCTGCAATATCCTTTAAAAAATAAAAATCTGTCAAGTACATCTACAGGAAAATCATAGCATATGGCAAATTTTTTTGAATGAAATTGTAAACAAGTGATCCTCATTTCATATTTCTAAACAAGGTCTTTAATGTGAGATAGACACTATTTCTTCAAGGAAGATGGTGTGGCTTATTCTGATATCTATACTAACATGAAACACATGCTCACACATATTTATGGGGATATGAGCAAAGAAAATTATTTTCTTTGGTAAACAATTGAAGATATTAATAATTTACCTGTGTGTTCAGAAATTAGAAAGCATATGTGAGAAGTAATCAATAGAAATAATTACTAGGAAAAATATTTAAAATAGGTACAAAATCTACTTATCTTCTACCAATGAATTGTTTTAAATCATTAAAATATGCCAATTTCTATTATAATCCAAGCCTTATAATAACATCAGATAAATCAAATAAATAAATTATCATATATAAGTCAAAAATAAATTTTGGCACAATTACAGCACTAAAGGCAATTTGTTCCTTTCATATCCCGTGTCAGATCATATATGACCAGCAATGACATCTAAAATTTCATTCAGGATAATAAATAATTTAATTCTTTCCAGATAGCTTTTAATTGAAAAGTACTGTTTTCTGTATTTTCCCATGAAAATTTTCCCAGAAACTATAGACCAGAATTATCTTTAAAAACCCGAGACAAACAACAAACAAACAAAAGCAAAAAACAATACACAATCTCCCTGAACAAAACAAAAATGAGTTGAAGTGACTGAAAAGGCTGAAGGGAAATGTAAGTGTGTTTAGAATTAAATTATTTTCTTTTTTGTTTTCTGTTAATTTGGTAAAAATTAAAAGCAGTTACAATTGTCCAATTCTGATTTTTGGAATTTGTTTCCTCTTCTTTTTCTTAACTGATCCTTCAAACTACAGGAATTTTATTTTCAATATAATTTTCTTAGAAATTACATATTTTTCCACTCTGTTGCTTCATGTTTTAGGAAACTGTGACTCGCTGCAGGTTAATTTGATAAAATAAGTAACAATAATAGTTTAAATATATATTAAGGGTTAAGAAGCTGCATACCTTGTGGTTGTTTAACCAGAAGATGAAAAACAGATTCCTCACAGGTGGCCTGGGATAGGACAGATGCACTCAGACGCTCATTCAACAGCCCCTGATCTAAAAAAAATTAAAAAATTATTTGTGGAAACCCATTCAGAATTCAAAATTGGAGGAACAATTTCCCAATGAAACAGCTTCACAGACAGGTTTTACAAAATACACCCTTGCATGGGAGCACGTGACCCCTTTTTTCCTGCTCTGCTTAAAGGTTCTCTCAGTATTTTCCTCTTTGTGAAGTGTAGGTACAATATGGATATCTTTTTAAAAATAGAATTAAAATGAAATAAAACAGCATCAAGAAACACGAAGTTGAAAATGTTTTCAGTTAAATAACAATTAGAGATCACAAAATAAACTGTTTCTAAATTAAAAAATCAAGGAGCAATGAAAGTCAAGGTGACAGGAAGTGTAAGAGACACAAGTTCAGGACCAGCAGTACAGATATAGCTGCAGACAAGAATTGTTTCCTTGATGGCAAATTACTGGATCAAGCAACAGATCACTTCATAAAGACAGAAGATTTAGACATTATTTAAATTGTTTCTCTGA
This sequence comes from Emberiza elegans, assembly GCA_024865655.1. Classification (NCBI taxonomy): domain Eukaryota; kingdom Metazoa; phylum Chordata; class Aves; order Passeriformes; family Fringillidae; genus Emberiza; species Emberiza elegans. The sequence goes on from JALJVW010000163.1 coordinate 518,394, forward strand.
TCACTGTCAATCCTATGGATAAATGAAAAATTAGATAGGAAAAACTAGTTTGAAGTCCAATTTATAAAAAGGTTTTGGAACCAAAGGAAATTCCTTGCAGGAAATATGTCTAGAACCTGAGACCAACAGATTGAGCATATCTATAAAATATTTCATATTAAAGTGTGGTAACACTAAATGATGAACTGCTGACAAGAAAATGGAATACACAGGACTCATCCAACAGCCAGGGAAGACTGTTGGGGTTATGGAGCAAAGTTAACATAGCTTTAAGAAGCAGAATAACAACCAAAGACATTCAGGAAGACAGAGAACAGCTCTCTTGGCACTATCATTCTTGGTTCTTGGAAGAAGAGAAAAAATTCCAAAATTATTTCATCTCAAGAACAAGGTTTCAGGTTTCAGAAATCAGCTTAGAGGTTCAAAGTAAGATTTGCAAACTGTGAGGAAATAAAAAAAAGTATTGAAGGGCCCTTGCCAAATATTAAATGATGGGTACATAAGAAAAGCCAACACAGTCATTTTAATATGGCAAAAAAACAAATGTATCATCTTCTTTTCTGACCTGAGAGACTGCAGTGGCAAAAACATAGCTATAGTGAAATCTTCCTCACTAATGCTCATTATTCTGTAAGAATTATTTTCTATCTTTTTTTTTTCAGGATGTTAATAAGCTGAATACTTTAAATTTCCCCTACTAGATTATTTTTACAAACTTTAAAAGATACAGGTTTTTTTTTTAGTTTATATCCTTCTACACATTCATCTAAAAAGTAATTTTCACACAATTAGCTAACTAATCTCAAGACCTTTTTTTATCTGAAATATAGAGTTTCACTGTCTGAAATTAAAGGCAGTAGGTTATTCTTCATGATGCTTCAAAACTGCATTTATCAGTTCAGAGTTGCATTTATACATTGCACATTATCTTTTTTAATTGGTAGCTAAAATAATGATTTGAATGATGTCAGAATCAGCACAAAGTGCTGTTAGCACTTGTATTCTTAATTGACTAGATGACTAAAAACAGTATTTCTTCACATCTTTACTATTTCATTCTAACACTGACATATATATACATGTATATATATATATATATATGCAGTAATACTTAGTCCAATATATTTTGTCTGAAGGAAAAATGACCAAGTAGCAGACTTGTCTTTGAGTGCTTAGTTCAATTGCATAAAGTCCCAGGAAGCAGCTTGAAAATATTTTGCAAAGTACATTTAAAAAGTTGCAATTCCAGTTTGGAAATCTTTGAATGGAAAGAGACACAGCCAACTCACTGTGAATGCAGCCTTATCTTGGACATGGGGTAAGTTTTAATAAGCAATCTTATACACTGCCACAGATATCAGGTTTTACTAGTGCAGGTAACACTGGATTCCAGAGCAACCAACTCACCTCCCCTATCCAATTCCTAATTACTGCTGTAGCTTTAATCTTTTCTTTGAGCACAACTCTGAAATGAATATCCTCTATAAAAGTTGTTGCAATTTTTTTATTGAACTATACATTTGGACCACAAAAACATGAAATAAATTGTCCACACTACAGAAATAAAGCATTATGGTATTAAAAAATACTAATACTTAGGGATAATTCTTACACAGGTTAACTCCGTGAGCTTTGGTTTACAGTGGAGATTTTATTAGTTTCAATTATTTATATAATTTTTGTTGCTTCCTAAAAAATCTTAGTAGAAATACTATCCAGTGGTATTTAGAGAAAAGCAGTATAATTCAACCTGAAAGAGCTGAACTAGTGCAGGTTGCTAAACCATCAGTAACAAGAGTTTGCATACTGTGGTTCTGGTCAGTGGCTCATTTTGGGGAAAATCACCTGCTGTTAAATAAACATTACTAACATGACTACTCTTAATGTAGCTGTGAATGCCAATGTGAAATAGAGCGGCACATTTAAGAATTGAAGGGTCTAAATCCTGGGAAGAAAACTTACTGGTATTAAATTCAGAGTTTAAAGAGGTCCAGGGTGGTAGTATTAGTAGTTTTACTTGCTCTATAATTATCCCAAATAGAGATCTGTTTGTGCTACAACAGCAGTCGAAATTCACAGAAAGAAACATTTCTGAGGAATAATGCTGTTGGGTTTGACAAAGCCTCAGAAATGCAAATGAAAGCTTCAGAAATGGTCCAGATAGGGCAATTCCCAATTAATGTCTATTTTAATTCCTGAACTCTGCTGTTTTAAACATAATTTCACATCTATATAGGGCAGAAACTGCCTGTGGAATGTTACTTGAAAATAAGAGCAATAACTTGTGTATTTTTTTTTAAAGCATGAAGTAAATATATAAATGTTGATGCTTCTTGCTGTCACACCTCAATCAAGATGCCCTATTTTCAATGTTGACATGCTGAATTCTCATAAGAAGGGGCACATGGTCTAAAAGACAATTTCTAAAGATCAAGACCAGTCAGGCATGTCACTGACTTCTGAGTTACTGCCTTCTGTTGATTTCCCCACCCCACCCTCTTTTCTGGCCTTCACTAACACCAGCACTATAGTTTGACATAGTTCTCAGGATATGTAAGGGCCAGGAAACCTAAACTGAACTTGTGCATCCAAAATTTTGTTTATAAGACTAGATTTCTCTTCCTCTGGAAAGAAGGAAATAAGAATTCCAGTTAGGTATTCCTATACAAAGCAAATCATAGGATGAACAATATCTAAATACATCTTGAGTGCTTGAATCAACTATCTTGTAATTAAAACAAAGCAAACTTTATATACAGGTCACCAAGAACAACTGAATTAGAAAATTAACATTACAATAATCTGATTAAAATATTCAAGATAGATTTTAAAGGACAGGTATAATTATCCTTTCATAAAGACTGCAGTATATAATTTATTTTTTCAAAGATGACCATTTGTAATTCTACAGATCACAGAAACATTAGATCACCATGATGTCAGGTCTACTGATTGGTAAAGAAAAATGAAGACTGAAAACTTCTGATGCATAAAAACAAACATCAGTCCTTCACTGTCTAAGCCAGATACTTCTGTCTCTGCCACTATTCCTGAACAACTCCCTGGGACAAGTTCATGCTCAACAGCTAGAAAGATGACTGTTATCACTAACACAATTAAACAATGCAGTTTCTCTTGTTTCTCAGAATTTCACAATCTTCTATGCTTTAGTTACAATATTTAAGCTATATAAAGACATTTTTCTGATTAAGTTGCATCACAGGTAAGTTTGATTATTCTTCTCCATTATTTTGTGAACAGCACATTGGATTAGCATTCTTACAAATTACACCTCAAAGTAATGGAATACTAAACTGAACTGTCTGGTACTAGATTTATTCTCAATAAGACAAGCAGTTTGCATCTCTGAACTGCTCTTGTTGTTCTACAAATCAGAATCCTAGCCTGCACTTTCCACCAGACTAAAGCATTCTGCAATTATGAGATACAACAGGAATCTTTATACCACAGATGAAATAGACACCTACACTTCAAAAGTTCATATAATCAGTTATTTCCTGGTCAAATGCACAGCTAGTAATTCACAGCACTTGTAATCCACTCAGTGTGGGCTAAGATAAGCACACAGGGTAGATGGAGTGAGGGAAAAATACCAAGGGTTAACATTTTAGCATGAAAATTGCATTACTCATAATGTAAAAGTTCACTTTGTCTTCAGCTGTTCCAGGAATGATGTGTTGATGAACAAAGCTTTTCAAAACTGAGGTACACCAACAATTTATCAAGGTACCTCTGCACTGACGCTCTACCATCCATCATGTCAGTTCCTCTCCCTAATTTACATTGCAATCTCTATCATCATCCATGTCATTAATGAAGGTCTTGAATAATACAGGCCCCAAGGCTGACCCCTGGGGTGCAATGATCATTACCAGCCAGCAGCTGAATGCCAAGATGTTGATCACCATCATCTGAGACCAGCAGTTCAGCCAAGCTTCCAATCCACTCAGCAGTCTGTTCATCAGGCCTAGACCTCCTTAGCTTCCAAACAAGAATGTCACAGCATACAATGACAAAGTCTTACTAAATCATAGTGTATTACATTCACTGCTGCTCCTTTATTTGCATAATCACTCATTCCCATACAGAAGGCAATCACATTTGTCAATCATGATTTGCACTTAAGAAATCCATTTGACTACTCCTCATTACCTTCTCGACCTTCATGGGCTTGGACATGGACTGTAAGAGAACGTGCAAATCATGGAATCACACACTGCAGAAGCAGTGTCCAATGACACTGGGGTGAGGTGAGGCTGATCATCCTACTGGCTCCTCCAGTCTTCCTTCTATCATTTTTCAAAGGAAGAGACAACAAAACCTTTTGCCAGTCAACAGAAAAATCTCCTGATCAACATGAACTTTCATAAAAAACAACAGTCTCACAATCATATTGGCCAACTGTTTTATTACATTGCAAATTTCACCTGGATTTCTGGATCCGAATACCTCCAGCTGCTCTAAGTCCACAGCCTGTCACTCCCCTACAGGCTGCCCATTTCCTCCTCCCAGCAGGAAGGTCACCTACCACAGCATTCATCCCGCTGGTGAGGCTCCTGCCATTCACACTGCAGTGCCAGGGAGATGCCTCCACAATTCCTGACTACCTCAGACCAGAGCGCCCAGCTTCCATTTGGATTACAGAAGCAATGGCTGCACAATCACAATGACTGCCCAAGAGCAGTTCCTGTGGTGTGCAGTCAACATTTACCTTTTCTGTCTCTGAGAAGCACTTTGGAGCCTTGTGTACGTGCACTGAATGCCACCTGCTGCAGCAGCTGCCCTGTCTCCATGTGCAGAGCCAGTGTGCAGTGCTCCTTGTCACCTAAGCACACCCAGATGCCAGATAAGTAGGAAGCTGGACAAGATTCTGTTTCTCAATTCCAGGCTCCCTACCACTCTGCCAGTTATCCTGCTCAGCACCTGAATTCTGGTAAAGTCCCCAAGATCCTGGCCATGATTCACTTGGCCTGTAAGCACTGAATATTCTGCATCCTGCTGCTTCTTTCTCTTTTCCAGAAGAGAACATCAAGTGAAATTCACAAAAGAACTGGTCATTTACAAATAGTACTCTCTTTTGTGACAGTCATAAATTTCAGCAGTTAAACAGAGGAAACTGCACTGAAGTCTGACAAAAAAATCCTGGTCAGCAGAAGTACAGAGTGTTTAGTCATGAGACCAAGATGCTCTTGACCTTTTAGGTAAACATACTTCCAAGATCCCCCAATATGAACTGTGTATGTGGACAAAGCTGTATTTCTTCATTTCTAATTCATATTCAGACAGTAGGATTAAAAAGTGTGAGTTTAATCCAACAAAAAACATGAATCTACAGTTTTTTAAAATCCCATTCCTTCACTTACGCTATGTGCCTCAAACCCTGAATCACAGCATGAGTGTGTAAACATGGCTTAAAACACCTTTGAACAGGCTTGATTTTACTATTCTCTTATGGTTTGGTTGCTATTTGTCTTGCATTTATTTATTTATGAACACAAAAATGGAAGGTTTATCTTCAATTTTTTGTTATTTGTAGATGTCAGGACATGCTTTGGCACCTGTTTTCTGATGCTACGTACATGTTATGTTTGAGTAAGTAGAGATTCAGAAAACTTTTTAGGGCCTTCTGATGGACTTGAAGTGAAATTTCCTCTTTGAGTAAATTTTAGTCATCAATGAGAACGTGGGATTTAGAACCTGAGTTCCTACAGCATTTGTGAAATCCCAGTATGGACAGTTACTTGTGGATCTCTGATAATACTAGATCTCAAATTATCCTTTAAAGCATGTTTGAAAATATTGATGAAACATACTTGCTTGAAAGGTCATCAGAAAAAAACCCAAACAATTCCAAAGAAAACCTTAAAAATGTTTTGCCCTTGCTCTCTTACTAACTCCTTTAGTTATCCAGAATCTGATCAAGTAATATAAAATATCTGAAGGCAATAGAGGAACAAAAGCAAAGCATTAGCCATGTGGCTTAGGCACAGCTACCAAAACACATCCCAGAATTTCCTGTTACCAAAGTGCTGCAGTGCAGTAAACCCAGCCAGCAGCTGCATGTCCACATGAGGCTGCATGACCTAAGAAGTCTTCTGTGCCCAGCTGTTACAGGTTTGTGTTCTTCCCTGTCCCCCACAGCACACTCTGCAGAGTTTTCAGGGTGGATGTGGACAATACACAGGAACTCTATGGCCAAAATTGGAATGAGGAAAATTTAATCACATCTTTTTCACACTTCTAATGGAACCCAAGGAGCTTAAACTCCTTCCCCCACTCAAAAAAAAGAATAAAGTTCCAAAGCTCTGTACCTGCCAGCACGATATCTACCACCACATTCTCAGCAGTGGGATTTCTGAAGGAAATGATGGCAGACGAGTACTCTCCAATGCAGGCACTGGTGGTGGTGGTTTCCATGCGCTCAGGAGGAACTCCAGACCCCGTCAGGTGAAATATCCTCTCTCCAAACTGTGAATGGAACATGCCATTGTTTTTTATTTAATGAGTCAGAGCTGTATGTTTTAAAGTATTTTGGCTACTTTCTTTCCCTGTTCTGTGTCTCTGCTGTAAGTGAACTTTAATTTTTGCTTTCTTTTTTCTTTCTTCAAGCTGTTGTTACTCTGAGTATTGCTGTCTGGAAATCAATACTTTCATTCTGGGAGAAGTTCACATCTCCTTTTTATTTTTAATTTTGGTCCTACTTCAAGCACACAGTATTTAACTTCCATCCAGCTGCTCAGAGCTGTAGGGAATGGAAAGATGTAGGTAGTTGCAAAAGCAGAATTCAAAGCACATATATTAAAACCTGAAAACAGATAAAGTTCTCTCCAGAAGACAAAGGAAGAAAGAAAATAATTATTTGATGGGACAGGAGTAGGATCACACAAGAAGCTAAAAGTGTTACTCCAAAGATAATAATGAACATTAACCTTTAGAAACAGAAAAATCAAGGATATTGGAAAGAAATAGTAGATCTAAAATTTCTGTGGACCATCAGGTTTCAGAGAAGGACATTGTGTTCTCTTGAACTGACCTTGGATATATACTATTCATATTAAAATTGCTGTCTCCTTATTTTTATCCTTACTAAATATTTAAGAGAGATTCTGAAAATAAATGCTGTGCCAACACCACCTGCAAATAATCTGTCTTTTCAACATACTTTTTCAAGACAAAAAATTGCCACATGACTTCCTTCAGTATTTGTAGTCTTCATATAAAAGAATATTTGCTTTTTTAATATTGTTTAAAACACTGCTGAAAACTGCTGGTAGCACTCAACTGGAATAATTCACAGGTCAGCAGTGTTTTAGGATATCTGAAACTCAAAAAAAAAACCACAGAGAGGAAATTGCACAGAAGGTTAAGGCTTCATTTAACCACATCTTGCATGATGAAATATTACCATTTACATTGTAGTATCAGTTTTTCTTTTTTATTCCAGCTGTAATTTAAAAGCAGTTAGTAGGTCATGTTGATGACTCATGTCTCATTATTTACTAGTTTCTCATTCAACTTCAGAAATATTCACAAAGAAAGAAGTCAACAATTCTAGGGTGTTCAATGTAAAAAACATTTTCAGATAAAATTAAAGGAAGAATTCACTTTTTCAAATGTGTGATCTCCTAAAATTCAGATTGGATAAAAAAATGAAACAATTTAATTTTGGGGAGGTTGAGAAAAACACCAAGAAATTTAATTTCAGAGGTGACACTCCTAAGTGTCAGTCTTCAGGTGTTAAAACTAGCAGAACTCACTACTGAGCAAGCTAAAATTATTCATTACCTGTTCTAGCTCCTCAGCCATTATGCCACATTTTAATACTGTAAACAGAACAATTTCTGTGTAAAACTAAGGATAAAACAAGTTAGAAGTTTTTAACATCATTGCGTTTATTCTTTCATTGGGCATCCAGTCACTAAAGCTCATCTTGACCTACAGGCTGAATCTTTTACTTCCTTGACTATAATAAATAGTGTCTAATCTGAATCCCAAGTGTTGTGGGTACAAGCACATTATCATACCTGTGAGCATTTCAGGGTTATCGTTGCCTTGTGATTGCGTCTCCCAAGGGCAGAGGGACAGAATCTCACAGGCAGCTGACTGGTGGAATGAGGAGGAATAGCCAGCTGTACAAACACAAGAAAGAAGCAAAAGAAAGGAGGGGTAAGGGAGAGGAAATCAATTTTTTTGAGTCTCTGTTTTGTGCTTTGCACCAACAGTGCTGATGTGTATGTGATTAATGTGTTCCACCAGATGCATTTCCCCCTCTCAGCCACCGAGTTACTGCAGCAAACAATGCCAGGGGCAGTCCCTGCACGTCCACTGCCCTGCAGCTCCAGGGCTGGGGCTACAACTGCTCCAAGGACATGGGCAGCAGCTCTCAAACACCATTCCAACAGCACTGTGCTGTGATGGCACTGAGGGGTTATCACAGTGACCCCCACGGACACAAACTGCCTCAGAAAGGAAATACATGCCAGGTTTTAATAAACCAGTGCTTTGTCTCTCTTCTGTGTACCTTTAGCAAAACTAACACTAAATATTGTTGCAGGTTTTCTCTTCACCTCAAGTATTCTACTTGAGACTCAATTGCATAGGCAAAAGCAAAGTAGCTGATACCATGGATTAATATCTGTTTTCAAGAAGCAGATAAGCAGCAAATGAATTGAATTATGAAGAATAAAAATGCCAATGCTTTTAGAGTGTGATCAGCCAGAATCACTGAATACACAATTACTAGCACTATTTCTTAAAAAAAACCACGTATTAGTTTTTTAATATATGTATAAATAACATTTGCACATAAGTAGAGATAAAAAGGTAATTGATGGATATCATGAGCAGTTAACCTATGGTTCTTAAAATGAATATAATTTGCAATAAATGAAACTCAAAGCAACACCCTACAACAGCTGGAACTGACAAAATACATAAAACTACCAACTCCTGGTGCTCAGCATGACTGAAATAGAAACTCCAGCAGAAGGCACCATTCAACCGCGCTCCATCTTTTAAGCTCCAAGGCCTTCAGTGGTCTACCCCCAGGTGGGCCTTCCAGTCACTTGGCCAATCAGAGGCCAATTAGCACTGTCCCAATGTGTGATTGATGGATAATTATGCCAATCAGAGGCTGGGTTAGCCACCCCAGTATGTGATTGATTGATGGATTGATGGATTGATGGATTGATTGATTGACAGCTCAGCCAGGCTGGGGGGTCTGGGGTCACTGTCCCTGCACAAAGCAAGGTCTGGCCTGTCCCCAGCCCCTCCATAGGGGCATTGTCCTGGGACATTGATCTCATCCAGTCTCTGTTGGGATGGATGAATCCCATCCATCATCCAAGCCTTTGCTGCTTTTCCTCACTGTCCCATGGCTTTCCCTGCCATCCCAGAGCTGGGCCCAGGCAGGAGCCATGCTGTTCCTGGTCCTGCCAGTCATCCCCTGGGTGTATTTATAGAGAGTTTCCTGGAATAAAACACAGATCCTTCCAAACACTGTTAAAATGATAACATATAAAAGTAAATCTTTAATGGAAAGGCCTTCAGGGTGCACCATATGGCAATATGCACAAGTAATACATTCTACAATTTTTATAAGGTTATTTGATTAGTATAGCTATCAAATATTGTCCAATTAGAAGAGCAGTTGCTTAGGTAATTTTACCCCAGGTACTGCCCCACTGGAATTAGTCCAGGGCTTCTTTGCCCCATTTCTTGTGTCTTCTCAGATTCTGGTTGGAAAACAAAATGTCTTTGTTGTAGGCTCTCTTCTTGAAAATAAGACTAAACAGTATTTCAGGAATGTGTTAGAAGGTTAGTTTATTGTTCTAAAATGTAGGGATAAAAGGGTAGGAAAAGTACTAGAAGCTACAACCATGTATTAGCAGTCTCCAAAGCCACAAATATATGAAAATATATAAAAAGCTAAAAGTCTTTAGTCATCAGAACGAGCTCAATGAGGGACAGGGATGTTGGGTGTGCCTTGAACAACAGATATTCCTACTGATGGCAGTGGGAGGTAGGTTGTGCAGAAGAGAGGACAGAGCTCAGGTGTGCTCAAGTAACACACCAAACTTAAAATGTTATTTTCTTTTTTTGGCAGAGAAAGTTTTTAAGTAATTCATCAGACTACTGCCATAACAGTTAATTAAACTTTCATTTGCAGTCCAGCTCCTACCTACTAGTCAGACCCATTTATCAAATGAAGACCTTCAAATGGAGAAAGAACCACAGTAGAAAACATCCCCCCCCAAATACTTGTTATTAAAATGAAAAACAAGGTAAAGACAGGATGGCATAGACTAAGACTCCATCATTAGATTAACACTAAGATTTTTAAATATTGAGTAATTTCAGTGTAAGACGTTCACATTACTTAGAATAATAACTCTTCCACAGAGATGCAAACAGACAGGAGTTCGATTTCCAATAAGTATTACTTGACATATTATCATTACTCAGAAAATCCACTGCCACAATGAATCAAAATAATCAACATGGAGCTATGATAATCCAGCAGACTGCCTGCTCTGAAAGCAGAAAGGATTGTTAATTTTTACACTATAGATTTGGTTTTAAAAATTCATTTTTAATTTTACAGTTTGATATTCTGTGAATCCAAAAAGTAATTTGTTTTGAGATAAGCTAGGAAAAAAAAACCCTACGTACTTTCTACTGAAATCAAAAAAAAAAAAAAATTGCTTCTAAAACTAGACTTGAAAAAAATGCAAAAAAAATATATATATTTTAAAAAGGTCGTGGAATCATTCAAGTAAATATGCTGATGCTAACACATGTCCTGCCATTTTTCATTTTGTTTACATAAACAAATGCCTTCCAAAATAGTAATGTAAAAGGAACTGTTATCATTGCTCTTCATAAGATCTCAGATATAACAGTTCAAATATAGAAACTGAGTCTGGAGTTAACTACAAATACATTTTTCTTTTACAAAATGAAGAAAGGAGAGACAATTTTTATGAAATCTAGAAGCTTGTTCTCCATACAAAACAATACTCGTGGTCATTAAGAAAATCCTTAAAAGCTTGCACACAGAGATTGCACTCCTCTCTGCCAGCCCTTTCCTACTAAGTTACTTGTCCTCAATAAAAGTTGTGTTTCAAAGCCAATCAGGAAATACTCAGCTTAATGGAACAGGTTTAGGCCACTTTAAACCAGAATAGCAAATTGAAGAGTTACAGTGAAAACATGTTTCTTTTTGCCATGGAGATGATCCAGTTTGTAAGACATTCTGTACATTGTAAATATATGTATATGTCAATATAATACACAAATATGCAAAATATATCAATGTATTTATATAAAGAAAAAGCAGTAAATTGAGGGACACATTACTGATGATTGAAAATTTTCACCTGTTAAATGCTGAACCTGAATCTCTTCCTGCTAAAGACAAAGAAAGCTGCAGTCAGGACAGAAACACAAAACTCAACATCCCAAGGACTTTTTTCCCAGACATCCCTAAACCAATATAATGGAAAAAAAAGTTGAAATTTTACAGTAAACTTATGAAAATTCACTTTCATTCTGGCTTTTAGATAATTTGGCAGCATTTATAAAGTTATTAAGTTAGTTAAAGGTTTACAAGAAGGGAAACAAAAATTAAACATAGCTTGTTAAAAAACATCCAAATCCCATTAAAGAGAATCCTTGAAAGCTTTTATCAAATTCTTGAAAGAAATCCAAGATGTTATATTCCATTTAAACTGACTTAGGCTACAATTGCAAAGCCACCATAAGATATGCAGTCTTTTTCTTTTATCAGTTTACAAAGGGGAACAGAGCTGCTTCTAATTGACATGAAGCTGATGAAGGATTAAAACCTTTGAATTTCGTTTAGACTTCATTATGTACACTGAAGTTCAGGAATACTTGAGCCTAATCCAACTGGACCTCAGGAAAGCATGTTATTAATGATGTCCATACTTGAAGTTGAATCAGCTCTATAGAAAATAATCCTTTGTGATATTTCAGTAATGCCCTTTGTTCCAAACTGAAACTGGAACAAACAAACTTCCACACACATGGAAGTATGATAATAATATTGGATTTTTTTTAAACTCTGAAAAATTAGTCAAAAATTTGGTTATTAATTTTAGGCAAATATCTTAAGAGAAGAAAAAAAAATTCTTTGATACTGCTATTTAATCTGGTTTATCTAACATAACTCAGGGACTGAAGAAATTGATTTGAGACATTTTCTGATCAACAGCCCAGTACATTCAAAAGTCCTACATCATAGATGACATAAAAACAAATATGGAAATTTACATGAAATATCAAAGTTATTGACCTGACTCTACTAACTGTCTTCAAATACAATGCATTTTCATTGCCCAATCCCATCTTCAATCTATTGTTTGAATAATTTGCTATTTTATCTGAGGGTTGCACAAATCGTAATCTTTCTGCTGACAAGAAAGTATTATTTGCTTTAAAGAGAACAGAAACTTGAATGATTAAGATGGAAAATTTCTTCCACACATAGCAGAGAATTTGAAATGGGTATTAATATAAACCAATACCTGGAACACAAAGCATGGTTTATAAACAGTAATCTTCTGGAAACTGAATGCAGGGTTGTGTGGAAGTACTAAGCCTAGGATGCAAAATATTCAGGAGAAGCAAGAACATGTGGAGTGTTGTGTCCAGTTCTGGGCTCCCCAGTCCAAGAAAGACAAGGAATTGCTGGAGAGGGTCCAGCAGAGTTCACAAACGTGACTGGGGGTCTGGAGCATCTCTAATGAGGAGAGACAGTGGGAGCTGGGCCTGTTCAGTCAGGAGAAGAGACAACTGAAAGGGACCTTATCAATGTATACAAGTATAAGGGCAAACGCCAAACTCCTTCCAGTGTTGCCCAGTGACAGGAAGTTCCACCTCACTATGGAGAAAAACTTCTTTCCTGTGAGGGTGACTGAGCACTGGAACAGGCTGCCCAGAGAAGCTGTGGAGTCTCCATCTCTGGAGATATTCAAAACCTGCCTGGAGGTGATCCTGTGTAACCTCCTCTGGCTGAACCTGCTTCACCAAGGGCATTGGATTAGATGGTCTCTGCCCCAACCATTCTGTGATTCTGTGATAAATGCCACCCTCTGACTTTGTCACCAAAAACTGAAGGAAATTACATAACCTCTCCACACATGGGTCTGTAATGGAAGAAATAGGTTCAAAAAGGGACAGCTACATGAAGTAAATGTTAAGTAGCTGCATTTAGCAAACAAAGCTATTCTGTAACTGGAAGAACTACTGCAATTAACTAAGAACATTTCAGAATTCAATCCATAATGTTATACAGGATTGAGGATTATAATAAAAAGGAGAGAGAAAATTACTGCAGTTAGTGTTGAATGTGTCTTTTCCAACAAAATGTGATGTAGCTATTGTTGATGTGTGAATCTCTGATGATAAATTATGAGAGCAGAGAGATTTTTTTTCTTGTTAATTTCCTGCACAAGGTAATATGCAATCTGCAGCAGCCAAAAGTCACTATAGTTAAATCTAACGCATTTCTGTGGCAATGACCCAAACATAATACATCTATAATAGTCCCAGACAATTAATATAGCTTGCATCCATTTTATTTCTAAGCCTCTATTCAAATACCAATTCATTAAATAATTAGTAATAGCACTTTTCAAGGTTTACCATAGTGCATAAAGATGTGTTATTGTGCATGACAGAAAAGACAGACTAGAAAAAACTTCATATTTTATACTTTTAATTTAATGAAATCCTACATAGCAAGCTTTAGGGAAGCTGAGTAAGTAAGTTTGATCTCCTTTAGCTGTTACCATCAGAACCCCTTTTAGGAACATTTGGTCTGGCTGTACTGCTACATTTTAGGCTGAAAGCTGTTCAGTTTCTGAAAACTGAACCTATAATGACTATGTATCATTCCTCTATTTTCCCCATACGGTTTTTTGTATCTTTTTAGCTTTATTTAATTACAATATTCCTCTCCCTGACTCTTAAGCCATTTGGCAGGAATAGAATCATAAAATTTTGGAATAGCTTGCTTTGGAAGGGACCAACCATCTTTGGCATCTTCCCTGGATTACCTTATTCATATCTAGAAAAGGCATCATTTCACTATTTCTTTTCTGTCCAGCACACTTTTTTTTCTGTTGTTTTTTGTGGGGTTTTTTGGGTTTTTTTGTGGTAAAGGTTCTGAAGGCATATCCTAACAGGCTGTGATGGAGGCACTCAATGCCACTCATTCAGATGCAAAGTTTATATGCATCTGCCCTCCCCTTTTCTCATCTCCCCATCATGAAAAGGTCACATATTTCATAGAATTACCTTAATAATACCCAAAGAATTGCTCATGGGGCCTGTACTATTATTAGCATTCAGTGGTCAATAAGAAATATTTTTCTGAACCCTGACCACCTAGAACTCTAGCAAATCTCAATGAACATACAAAAGCTGAGCCTATCTACTCCATTGTTATTCCTAGAAAGGACATAAATGTTAGGCAGCAAGATGGAAGGGCTTCTGTGATGGAGGAGGAAAAAATGGAGTACATGACAATGAGAGGGTTAAGAGAAATCACTCGCAAGGTAACTGAATTTGCAGAATAAAATGATTCTAGGTATTTGCTTGAAGCTTCTTTGCAGCTATATTGATCAAATTATTATTCATCTTCCTTGCAGGTTGCTTATAATATTAGATATTCTTGTATTCTTCCATTAATAGTTTATCTGCTAACCTAAATATTTACCTAGTTATTCTGTTGATATTTAGATACTTATGAATCTTCTACCCAGCTGCTTTGTTTACAATTTCTCCTTCTAATATCTCCTGAATTATTTACAACCTACACTGCAGTCCTGCTTAAAACCATTCCAGGAAAGAAAAAAACATCTGTACTCCAGCTTGAGTTGCTTTTCAAGTTTAATTGTTTTCTTCCTCAAGCTATAAAATCTCTAAATATGTACTTAAAATGTCTAAAAGATTGTGTATTCTGAACCCACAGTACAATACATAATTCAATTTGTTTTAACAAGAAGGCTCTCTTCTATCTTTTTTGTGAAAACACAGAAATCTTACTTACAAGTTGTGTTGGGTCAGTCTCAACTGCAAAGTGGCAGGGGTCGCTGTTAACCACTTGTAGCACCAGAGTGTCATTAGTAGGATTGGTAAGAGGTAGGTGTGTAAGAGTCCATCTGGAAAAAATCATACACACAATGATGATTTATTACAAAGCTCCTTCCATTTATATGTTATCATGCATAAGTTGTTTTTTTTTTTCCTGAAAAGTTCTGATTTTTTTTATTTTAAACATAATAATTAAGTTTTATTGCATTGGCATTTCTCCACTAGTGTGGAAACATATTTAGTAACTTAAATTATTATTAATAATCATTATTAATAACAGTAAATCTTGAATTCGTTCAATGTTTCATTTTGTTCATTTGTTGTGGGTTTTTTTCAGCATAATCATAGAATCATTATGTTCCATATGTAGATTATATTTTCTAATGAGAATAGTGACCCTCCCAGAACAAAGATTGGAGTATGCTCATTGCTTAAATCAGCTGGCCCTCCATTTTACAGACGTTCCTTCTTTATTTTCCAGTTAAAGAATATTTGTGAGATAATTTCAATAGGTAGAGGAAAATTTTAAAATAATTCATAAGACTCCCAAAATTTCCTCTATTCTGGTCAAAATACTACATTTTTTGTTTTCAGCGAAGTTATATGGCCATAAATCACATTCTTGTTCTAATACCAAGGGACACAGAGAAGAGGTTCAAGGTGAATAAGTGAAAACAGTAAATAAGAAAAGTTTGAAAAATGAGATACATATATTGGTTTTGCTGTAATTTATCTCCTAATGGATATTCCCTCTAGTCAAAGCTAGGTCAACTGCCAGATTGCTGCACCTATTTATCATCTGGAAAAAATTAGTCCGTTAATCATAGCTAAATCAGTAAGGAAAAAGAAAATATAAAAAGCAACATTCAGTAGATATTTCAGTCCAACTTTATGACTGTAACTTCAGCCCCTAAAACCTGTTCAGAGGTGGATTCCTTCCAGCCCATGCAGTGGCATAAATCCCCAGCAGTGAGCACCAGACTTGATTCTGACTAACACTGTCAGAGCATTGTATCACCGAGTCTCAAAACCTGAGAGTAAAGAAATATTAGGAAACTTTCACACAGAAACTTCAGACTCACTTGATAATTCTCATTTTTTCCATTTACCGTCTCTACTCTTTTTTTTTTTTTTTTTTTTTTTTTTTTGTCTGGTCTCTTTCATATGTAATATTTTGTCAAAGGGAAAACTAAGTTGGAATATCTGAAATTTCAGGAATTACTCAACTGTTAGAAGTTCTTCAAGTTATCAAAGTCCTGCCACCCCACACAGATTGACTATCATGGTTATGCTGGACAAATTGTTGCATGTGGCAGTAAATTCCAGATCACTGTGAGCATCATTCAACTGACTCATCTTCAATGACTCCACTGCGGAGCCCATAACAGGATGGATAAGGAAAGATGAAAACCATCAGGGAGAAGGTTTCCCACCCTAGAGACATATGCTAAGGGATGTGTTAAATCTACCTTGACACAAACAAAAAGCAGATCTGGCTGTGATAGCCCCAGAATTTTAAGGAATATGGAGAAGGAATAAAGGATTTTTTTCTCTTTCAAGAATTAGTTAGAAATTGATTCTAAGTTATCAGTGGGATCTTGGCCCTAATCCAATTCTAGATAATGTTTCAAGGACACAAATACTGAATTTTTTCAGATCAATAGAAAAAAGAATACAGTGAGGACACAATGAAAAACATTATTCTTATATTCATATGCTAATGCTTTTTCTGCATTCAGGGAAAAAGGGGTAGAATGAAGGTTAATGTGTTAAAAAACTACAAATCTTCACCAACCAGAAATGCTTCAAACATTTGATGATGTTTACAGTTCACATCTCTGGATACATAGCAAAGAATTACATCCATTCAAAAAATTCCCAAACTGATATCTTTCTTAGACAATACACAGTTGTCTACCTGCAGTGCCTTTATATATTCAACATACATTAATGCAGCCAATTTATTCAGACTGCCTCCTCTTTTCATGAGGCAGAGAAATTCCCAGTAACCTCAATGGCATCACGGACTGCCATTGTCCAACACTTTGCACTTCAACAAGAGTTCTGATGACATTATGCTGACACTGCTGGACACCACCAAAAACAGCCTGGCACCATCCTTTGTGCTATTTATATGTATTGATGAGATGCCCTCCCAGCCTTCTCCTCTCCAGACTAAAGTGGCACAGCTCTCACAGTCTCTCCTCATAAGAGAGATGCTCCAGACCCCTCCTCACTCCTGTGGCCTCTGCTGGACCCTCTCCAGTAGCTCCATGACTTTCTCATACCAGGGAGCCCAGAACTGTCCACAACTGGACACAGTGTTCCTTCACATATTTACAGATACACAGGAACTACAGCATGCATGTACTTGTAAAGGGAAAAGAAATCTCATTTGAAAAAAATAAAGCATGGGCTTTGAGGAGTTTTAGGTAAGAGTTTTAACAGGGAGAGTTGTAGTTAATGGATCTAATCTTTTCCCACACCCATTTTACTTGCAGTATGAAAGGATGACTTGCCATTTTCCACTAGACCATTTGTGCATGTGGTTTTCAGGCAGTGCATGTCAGAGAAAATTATGAGTGCCAGAAAGTCTGAATAAAAAGGTTTTAAGTAATTCCTAACTCCTAATAGCAAGAGCCTTCATAATAGAGAAAAATTACAGTTTTTACTCCAGTCAGCCCAGAATTTTAAAGTAAAAGCCAGGAAATAGCACGACTTTTTTCTTTAGAACATAATTAGAAAGGCATTGTCATTTATCTTCAGTCTGTGCATCATATTTGAACAGCAGAATATATTCACTCACAAAAGTTTAATCAAATTTCATGCTGTGCTCTCTAACAACATTTCTGCTCAGTCTGTAATGTATAGTAACTACAGATTTAGTCAAAGATACAATGACATGGAATTTAGCATGCAGAAGAGCAGTGTGTCCACAGAAACCATTAGGAAGTGGAGGTAATATGTGGAAAAGCACTGCTGAAGTTTGACATTCTTCAAAGTCTTATTCTCAAAGTTTTAGTTTATGTCTTGAAAGTCAGAACTGAACTGAACATTAGGCTGTCAAAATGCACACTGAAATCTTGCTGAAGGATGGTAATAATTGGGTTAATTTCTCTAAGGCATCCATTTTCTTAACACTTGCAGTTTTTCAACCAGGTCTATCCCCAGGGCCTGCAGGACAGAAGTTACATTATTTTGCCATTTTTTGAGAGGTTAAAAGATACTGCTAACTGGTATACAAGCATTTGTAAAGCAGGATTGTCAGAAAATTCCTGGTTCAGAGAGAAGGAAAGAAACAGAAAATAAAGGCAAACCTACAGAGGTCTGTACAATGGATTTGGGTACTTACATTATGCAGTATTAGAATTATTTCTACAAAAATGATTCAGAGGCTAAAATTTCATTTCAATTATTTTTCTGTAAGGAATAGTTCACCTACCTGCAAATATATCTAAAAAAATATTCTGCAAGCTACTACAGCAGACATTGAGCACCATTCTGAGTTTAAACCTTCCTATGTTTTCCATGAGAAAGCAGAGACCCAGTCCAGCACCATGAACTACTCACTTTCCAAGCTCACATCCTATATCAGGCAGTGCAGCTGGTGATGGCTTCTCCACATTGAACTTCAGGGCATACCAAAATTCTCCAACCACATCTGACCGGAACATGACACTAAAAACAGATACAGAAGTTTAACATGGCAGCTGTTTTTTCCAGATCTTTAAAAAAACCCAAACAGATTAAAATTCAGGAGAAACCTAATGAGTTGAACACAGTGATTTCTTTAATTAGATCATATTTTCTTCTAACACTTCTTGCTGCTATCTGAACTCAGCTACCAAGTGTAATACTATTTAGAGTTACTGATGCAACAAAATCTCTTCTTCATCTTTCTTAAATTCTACCAATAAAATTCATTTCTTGCTTGTAGCTTTTTGTCTGTTAGCTTGCTTTTATCAAAAATATAACCCAAACATATTCCAGCTTATAAGAGTAAGCTTTAATTTTATTTCAATATCACAGTATTTTGTTTTTAGTCACTTTGAAGGGCAAAGTAACAGAAATACTATACACTAATTTTAAAAAGGAAATTTTTTTCAAATCTAGTGATAAAGTGAGAAATAGATATAGACACATCCCTATGAGCATGGCAAAGAGATACACTTCAAGGAATATTCAATATATTGTTTTGATATACAATCAAGGATTGTCATGACTGAAAATTGTGTCCTGTTGGGTGAGATATGTACAGCAATATATTTCAGTTACAGACACTCTAATACAGTCCTTTCCTACTGCAGAATTGCTTTTCTATTTCTTGAGGATTTTTGAGTAGCTGAGTCATAATAACATTAAACCAAAGCACTGGAAGCATATAAAAACTTAGAAGAAATGCACTGTACAAACCCATGACCCTCTAAGGATGAGTTCTTTTTCTAAATTATAGATAACTATGCCTATTCCATGACTTTATGGTTCCAGACCATCCCCTGTGCCAACAGAGCTTTTAAAGTGAGCATAAAACAGCTCTAGGAAAGAATCAACCATTTGAAAAGGTACACCTGCCAGAATCCCTTCTTCCAACAGTTCTTCCCAGCTGCTAACATAGCAAAGGAAACAGACCATGGCTTCAGAAAAAGAAGTTAATAGTGTGGATGTAATGTGCAAGTAGCTCTGTCCAGCTGTAACTGCAGTCTGTGGGAGCTGCTGCAATTTAAAAGAGCTATTTCACACTTCTGAAGCAAAACTGCAAAACCAGTTGGAGAATGTCCACATGTGCTTTATTTCACCTCTGCATATATCCCCTAAGCCCCAGCCCACCAAAGCTGAGCCCAAAATTTTGTCCTGTTAAAACAAACCTTTGTGTTATTATTTGGAAATTCTACACTTGAAAAATACCAGAAATATTATCTGGTATGAAAAAAAAATATGAGCTCTGTACTCATTTTCAGTTTAAGATAATATAATTTCTACAAAAAAAAGATAGTAGAGTTATAGTACTAATTTTTACAAAACAGTATTATTTGAATCTGTATCATTCAATGATACCTGACATTATTCTGGTCTTTGGAAAAATCAATAGAAGCAAATTGAGTTAATCTCTGAATGGATTTTGACTTTGAAAATATTGTTTCAAAACTGGTCAGATGTCTCTGCCCTCCTCTTAAATTACCACCCTAGCCTCCACCCCATCTCCATATTTTTGCCAGTCAGTTGAGATAACTGAAAAACAGAGAATTGTTTTTCAATCAGCCTTTAGACTAAATAATGCTTTGGTAACCAAATTCCAGGAAAGTAAGCTCTTAGCAAATCTATACTGTTCAATTGCTTGCTGAACTGTTTTAGTTGAAACTAAGACCAAGACGTCATCTGTCGTTTTATTGCTAATTAAGATACCTGCAGGTTTTCACTGGGATTTCCAATGTAATGAAAAAAATTTAATTTAAAACCTCTCCATATTCATTTAGTGGATCATGGTTAAGTAATAGAAGATCATGAAGGTAAATGGATTTAAGTGAAGACATTTGAAGGGTTCTCCACATGCTTTAGTTTGTTTTTTACAATTTCATTTCTTCTCAGAAGAAAATGAAATTGTGCTATTCCCTTTACAGAACTTAAAATTTAAAAAACAACTATTCCAAAGTTTTCAATGGGGGCTTCTAACATTAAATAAGTTTCTAAAACATTGTTCACTAAATTGTAGTGAACTAGAGTAGCAAGGAGCTATTCTACTGCCTGTCAATAATGCTTTTCCCCTGAGAGTAAAGCCACTGTTAGGGACACAATACATTTAAAGCTGGAAATTTTCTTAATTCCATTTAATAACTTTTGTGGGAGTTTTTGGGGCAATATTTTCATCAAGGGACTTGGGTTTCACTGAAAGTAGTCAAATTATTAGTAAAGCAGCCTCAATTAAAAGTATCAAAACTCTACAACATACCTTCCAGCAAAAGCGCCAACAGCAGCGGCAGAAAACTTTAGGTGATATGAAAATGTTTGTTTGGGCTTGAGAATTAAAGACTTTTCCCCAAATAGGGATGGATGGTCCAGCAGCACACTCATCTTGAGAACTTTTTTGGTAGGATTAGTGATGGGAATATTAATTCCAACAGTATCCTAGAAAAAATTTTAAAAAATCCAAAATCACAAAATTACTTATGAGCAATTACATTTAAAAGATATTTCTCAAGCAAGCGTAAGGTGCCTACTCATTGTCTACACTTACGCAAACTCAGGCTGCACCTTTGTTTGATGTGTGAACAGATCCAAAAAAAGCCAAGTTGCAGCAAGAAACATTTCAAAAACCTTCAAATTGTAAACTCTTTAATTACATAAATACAGAAAAGTTTCAAATCTTCCTGGCTGGTCTGCATTTTAACAGCCCACTGCACCTTCCAAGATATGACCAAGGCTTGCCAAAATACACCTCTCAAGCCCATCTGCTGTAATGCCAAGCAGGTAAAGTCTCCAAGCTGTCTCCCAACAGCCAAGCAATTGGAAAATTCCACAAATAACTACTTTGCAAACTGGCAGATGATCAGGCTGAATTCTGCTGGATCTGGTCCCTTAATTTATAAGTTACATCATAATACCTGACATTAAAACAACACCACCACAATAAATGCTCCCCTCTTATTCCTCTAGGCCATTTCCCTCACTACTGATCTCTGTATCTTTGTTTAAAGTCTAGGGGAAGGACCATCTTTCCTTGACCACCTGGAAAACACTGATACAATTAAAGATGCATAAAAACTCTAGCTACTGTAATAAAACAGAGACAAAATATGGTCTCATTAGATAAATCTGCATATTTTACACCTTTAGGATGAGCAGGAATTGGGCAGAGACAACTCACTCTGCACAGCTACTACATTTCAGAAGAGTTCCTTTTGCTATAAGTTAGAAATGGTGTAAATTCTTCCTGTGTGCCCTGTGTGCATCAATATCAATACAATTCATGAAACAAAGCACTTTGAATAGACCAGAAGGAATTATGAAGGCAGCACACTGTGATAATCCAGGAGGCACATCCGCAGTTTAAAATATATATATTCTATTTATATATATTTGTCCATAGAAAATACACAAAATCCAAAAATAAGAATATATATTTATTTCTCTGTACCTATATTTGTGTCTACTCTTTTTTGTTCTCTTTTCTTTGCTCTAACCAAGCAGTTTATTTCAAAATCCATGTTGGTTTGGCTTTTTTTAACATATAGTTTCTCACAGCAAAATTATTCCACATAGTTGGTTTTTTTAAAGTAAATAATTCAAGTTGCAATATGAAAGGAGAAAAATATAAAATGCCTATTAAAATTAATAACCCACTAAAAATGAATATGAAATACTTTTATGACCCCACACAGAGGTGCCTCCCACTGATTTCAGCCTGCCTATGATTTGGTAAATTTCTATACATTTCCATTTATAGACAATGACTACTGGAATATAAAACACATTTGATGTTCTACAGATGGCAAGAATACACCAACAATTTAAATCATTTAAGTGCCTTGCATCATTAAAATGGGATTTAAATTTGCCATAAAATATTTTAAAGCTCAGATTAATAGTTTTTACTGGTGTAAACAAGTTTCTAAATCTATCTACCATTTTATTGCCAAAGGCTTCATAACAATTTTATAGGAAAACATCTACATACTGTGTTAAAAAAATACTTTTACAGTAAAAAGGAAATATGAGACAGCTGATTTGGAAAAAAGCAGCAACTATGAAAGAAATCTTTTTAATCTTGTACACAAAGGAAATTTTACATTGCCAGTATTATCATAAAACAATTTTCTCTTGCCAGTATAAAATGAATGCTTAAGATTATGTATTTCCCTGGAATTTCCCAGGAAATTTGCCTGGAATTGCCATACACATTTCAATGATCTGCTAATTCATAGATGGTAATAAGAGCAGATGTCTATTTATCAGCAATATATATATATATATATATATATAAAACTTTTTTACATTTCTAGGCCTCATTGGATTGTTATGGAGGCATAGAACTAGGATAAATAACAAAATGCCCATGCAATTGCAAAGAGTTCTATTTTCTTATTTTTCTTGAAAGTGCCATTTTATCAGACCGAATGTAAAAGAGGAACATCACAGGCAATTTCCAAACACATTTATAGTCATTAATTTAGTTCCACATTTCAGTGCTGAGTATTTTATAAACATTTTGATAGAGGAGAAATGTAAAAGTTGAGAAAAGAAGGAAATTAATCTCTTCCTCAAACATTTCTTATGTCAAGGCTGCCAGTCACCAAAATAGAGCCACTTTTGTGCAACATGTCATGCTATTATTCCTTTAGAACTTTCAATTACCCAATTCTTGTACAGCTCAGGTTATTTAAAATAATCTCACCAGAGTTAAAATTAAATAAAATGAAATGTAAATATGAAATAACATTTATTTCTATGGAAATTGAAAAAACAATGGACTGCTAACACTCAATCCTATGTTAATAGCCTAAGTCTATGCATAGGTTTGATACTTTGTAAACCAGACTCTTGTTTCAAAAAATGCTCACCATCATCAATTGATCATTTGTGATATTATACTTTTTTGTTGAAATATTTTCCTGACATATTTTTTTCCAAAACTTTCTCATTATTCCTTTCTCTAGTTCTTCTTTGAGCAACTGGATCTAATTTATTCAAGTCCATAATATGCAATTTTATTTTTATTAATGTATACACTGCACTGAACTATCAACTAATCCTCTTCTAAGTTCAACAAGGTAATTTGGAGGAAGATGGACACATTCTACAGTTACTGTGCATAACAATTCCCTGTGTTCCATCCTCAGTAATAATCCTGTTCTCACCATCGCCAGGTGTCAATAAAAACCCTGCCTGGCCAAAGTGTCTAAGAGATTGACTACAATTCTTATTATTTAGAAGAATTGTTTTAAATTAAAATCCAATTTAATTAAGGAGATGGCATTCATTCTACACTGTTTGAAGCTTTTTCAATCCATAGACCTTGAGGTGAAAGCATTTGGATTTGCTCCCGAGTTTGCCAGGCTGTGGTCACAGAAGCAAATTTTCAAGTTGAGTAAGCAGCAAGAAAGTTATTTCTATAGGCCTAGTGAGATAATGCAGTAGAAAATCTTCCCTTTGCAGGTCCTTGTCCAAATCATGGTTCTTCTACATGGACAAGTAACAAGTGCCTTCTTTCTCTGTGCTGCACCTGACAAGCAAGAATGTTGCTCACAAAAGGACTTAACTTGGAATTTTGGCAATATTGTTGAAAAAACAGATCCTGCCTTCTCTCTTCCATAGGCTCAAAATGACAAGAGCTTTCAACATCCCCACCAGTGTCTTGATGTCAGTAGCATGAGTTAGAGTCTCCTGCTGTATTCTTGTTATTAACTCATTTCTGTTTCTTGGAACAAAAGAGGCTCCAGTGAGTTCAGCGGCAGCAGCTGAGAACAGTTTCAGGGCCATGATCAACAGAGCTCGGCCCAGTTTTGCCAAACTATTTCTAGAAATCAGTTCTGGCTCTTGAAGTGCCTGATGCAAAGTGTCCCCAGGTCACACCTTAACACCCTTTTCCCACACACCCCCAACCCAGACACGCATGCCCACGCTCAGCTGGGCCTTTCCTGGCACTCATCATTCACACATGGAACTCCCCTGTCCTGAGGAGCTGAGTCCTTCAGGCTCCCTACTCACTCCTAAGTTAATGGAGAACTTTGTGGAATGAACAATCTCTCTCACTGTACAAGCTTCTTAAGCTTTTTTTTTTTTTTTTTTTTTTTTCTCTCTGAGATGTAAATGAATTTCCAAGATAATCCTCTCCTTTCCATGCAGGGTCATGAGGCTAGAGAACCACAGCATTGCTATTCTCTTGATGCTGTTTTTTCTCATTTTACTTGGCATATTTTGCCTTATAAAATATCAGCTCTCAAAAAGGCACCAACTGTTCATCAGCAGTGAAGTCTATCAGAACAGCAGATTGAACTGCTTGAAATTTAGGACTAAACACCTTAAGCAAATTATATATTTGTAAAACCTGCTTAGCAAGGAATCCATTCTTATTGCAGTACAGGAAATTAACTAGAAGGGAAAAATTTGCACAGAACATTTAATATCAGAAGCTAAAAGGGCAGTGAGTTTCAGGTTTAAATTTACATATAAATTTACATAGGAAAATCACACCGAATTGAATTTCTTTTAGCTGAAATATGCATTAGTGTCTAAGTAATAATGCCCTGAAACAGAATACAGCCACAATTAGTTCGTAAGTTATTACAATAATTCTAAGTTCCCTGACTAAAAATGACAACACTGTTAACCTCTTAATGGGGCTTACATATTGTACCAAGCAAACAAACTGGGAAAACAATTTTTTGCATGAGGAAATTAAAAAATTATTTTTCTAAAATGGAAGGAAAGGAATAGACTGAAAAAGCATTACATTTAATGACTGAATGGATCTATGATGTCCTCAGCTCCACCAAAAGATGCCACACCAAACTGATACTGCAATAATTTATACACATAAAGGAAAACTAATGAACTGAATAATATGCACGTATTTGGATTTACATGTAAAGATAGATAGAAAAAGCTGTGTTTTCAAAACTCATCAAAGATGAGTTGAATACTAAGCCAAATGCTATTTTTAGATAATTATAAGAAGTATACCTGACAGGGGGATACAGACTGAGTTGAAGTAAAATTAACATCCCAAATTCCCACAACTGAGAAAGTAATAACTATGCTCACATCTTAATGAATACTTTTTTGAATTTGAAATCAAGGGCATCTCTGCATCCATGGAGACTGAAGCTCAATAACTCTCCATACTCCTGAGATCCAAATCCTGAGGAAGATTTCCTTCTCAGATTCAGCAGTGTTAGAAGAAGTTACCAATTACAGCTATTTTTTCCCAATGTCTATACTGAAGATTGGCACTTCCAGTGATCAGCTCAGTTGCCTAAATCACCTCATACAGTAAGCTGGCTCATCAAAGCCCAGTTGGGTCTGACAGCCCTACTAAAAAATTTGGAAGTCAATGTTTTCCATTAGCAGAATCAATGGAGAAGGAGATCACAGAATCATAGAACTGTTTGGGTGGGAAAAGACCTTAAAGATCATCTCATTTCATGGGCAGGGACACCTTACACTAGAGCAGATTTCTCAAAGTTCCATCCATCTTGGCCTTGAACACTTCCAGGGATGGAGCATCCACAACTTCTCCAGGGAACCTGTGCCAGGGCCTCACCACCCCCACAATAAGAAACTTCCCCTAAAACCCAATCTAAATCTACTCTCTGTCAGTCTGAGTCTGTTCTCCCTTGTCCTGTCACTGCATGCTCTTGTAGAACATTTCTCTCTGTCTTCCCTGGAGGCTCCCTTCAATAACTGTTAGGCCACAATTAGATCACCCTGCAACCTTCTCTTCTCCAGGCTGAACAATCCCAATTCTCTCACCTTTTCCTCATAGGAGAGATGCTCCCTCTAATCATCTTGGTGGCCTCTTCTGGGCTTTTTCCCAGAGGTCCCTGTCCTTTTCCCGGCTTTTTCCCAGAGGTCCCTGTCCTTCCTGTGCTGGGGACCCCAGAGCTGGACTCAGCCCTGCAGGTGGGGTCTCACCAGAGCAGAGGACCAGAATCCCCTCCCTCACCTGCTGCCCATGCTGCTGCTGATGCAGCCAAGAACACATTTGGCATTCTGAAATTGACTGAGTTTGACTGCAGAAAGATGGGCTGCTTCTGATATCTGACACTGAATTAATGTAACAAAGGACCAAATTAATCTTCAGAGGATTTTACAGGAAGATCATTTACACCTACTTTGTCATCAACATTTTTGGAAAGCGTGATTCAGCAAGTGACAGATTTCCATACAGCTCCTATTCATCATTTTTATGGGTCACTTTGCTGTGCAGATGCATGCACACAATATATGAGGTGCCAATTATAGAAAACAGTTTGAATCAAATCAATAGATGTATTTACATTCCTTGGGTGATAGGACTATTTTGTGTGATGCAAATCCAGGCTGCATCTCTCAAAAGCAGATATTTCTCCTTTTTTTCAGATAATCCTTTCTCCTTCAGAGACTGTCATATCCACAACAGCAGAACAAAATAATTAAGGTCAGTATCACTCAATAAAAATCACTAAAAAGTGCAACATTTCCAAGTGAGAAATGTACTGCTCTTAGAGAATGAAGTCGAGAGAGATTTGAGTGACTACTGCGTTTTCAAAGTCAGTTATGTCTCATGGAATTGTAATATTCAAATTCTTTTGCAAGCATGTCATCACACTGAGATACCTGCCCAAAATCAGCCTCAAATAATGAAAATCAGCATTTGTGACTCTTCCTTTCAGAGAAGTTAAGGAGATGAAAAATTTAGGATACCTTCAATTTCCAAATAGTTTCTTATATATCAGGTAGACAGTTTGCAAAACCTGTCTTTTTCAATCATTTCTCTCAGATCTAGACTAAATCTTACTCTCAGAGATCTTTCAATGTAATTCAGGTTAAATGTTTAAGTAAATCTGTGTCCCTTATTTACCACAGAACTGCACTATTATCCCTGGACTCTGCTGTGTACAGCACTTCAAGGTTTAGCTCCTCAACTAATTGTATCTGCCCACATAATGCTACAACATCTAGCTGGAATTATTTTCTGTTGGTCTCACTGATTTGTTTTCAAGGGCTGTATAAAGTCACAATAATGCCATAAATTCACAAATCCAATAGACTAGAACAGACTTAGAAAGGCTTGGTGAGTGCTGATGATTTCTGCATATTTATAAAGAAGTCAGTAACTGAAACCACAGAATTGCTTCCAGAAATTTACTCTAATTTAATTAGCCTATTAATTTAATACTGGATTAATATTTAGATCCAACTGTCCTGGACTGAAAATTTGATGTGATGAGGTTGGAAATCTCTGACATGCAACTACAAACATGACAAAGTCTGTATCAGTGAAATGCTGGACATCAGCTCACGCAGAACTGACCAGGAAAAGGCAATGACCTGCACTGCCCATGTTCCAGTGCTTCAAAGACTTACAGAAATACTTGGTAAAAATAAACTTCCAACCACCTATCAGAACCCAAAGCTAGAATAGCAGCAGAACTATTACACTACTTCCACCAACTTTAAAGACTCCTGCAAAATGTGGAAGAAAATATTCTACTATGTGCCTCTACTCATAGCTCATGCTGTTATGAGCTAACTAAAAGTACTTCTTTACTTGAAAAGTAGTAAGTAACTCCAATAATATTTAATTTTACTGAATTTTTATGACCATACTAATGAGGTAATTTACATCTCAGCTACACCACCTACCATCAAGTTAATCAATCAGTGGAGGTAAATGCTAATTAATTTGACTGTCTTAGATCTTGCACCTACTGTGACTCTCTCATTCTGTAGGTCTAAAGACAGATTTTTAAGGAAGCATTTCTTCACAATTTAAAAGACTGATACCATAATTATCACTGGGACAAAACATGTAGAAGTAGAGATAATTTTAATAGAAAGCTGAAATTGTCAGGGTTTCTGCTAAGAAAAACTTTTTCTCCTGAATTTTCTAGAAGTAAAATTCCTCTGATTTCTCAGAGGAAATCTTTCTCCCCTAGATTCTAGCCACTTGTTTTTTTTAAATCCAACTTTTATTTTTGGCATATCTCTGCAGTCTCAGGAGCCAGAAAGTGTTGTAATAGGAAGAGAATTTCTTAAATGTTCATAGTTTTTCTGAAAAAAGAATTATATATATAAATCAAAAGGAACAAAAAGAATTATATATAGAAATCAAAAGGAACAACCTCTATAAGAGTTATCTCATTTTCTGTTCCTTACTATAACTCATAAGATGAGATAAACTTTGAGAACAGCCTCATTGTTAGTTGTTGCTCCAGGAAAAGTTAACTTTTAAACCCTTGAGGTTGGCTTGTAGATTACTGTCTCACATGAAACAATAAATGCTGCATATAAATATTGACTTCAATGCTAGAGGTATCTGCAGTCTGTCCCAGACATTCCCTTAGCAGTTACTCTACAAAAGTAATGCAAACTCAGTATATCACAAGCAATGTTTATTAGTAGTAGTAACATATATATATATATATATATATATATTCTTATTGATGGTATCTGTTACTAGAACCTCTGAAAAGCAAAAATTAGAGCAGTCTGAAGCAAGGCCTACACTTGAATTTCTCTGGGTCTGTGCAGTCTGACTACTGCTGCTGTCAATCAGAAAGAAGCCTCTTCCTCTCTATGGGGAAGATGTTGAAAGCGTTTATTAGATAATTGTGAATCCATGAATCATGGAGTGAGAATATAAAGCCCTTTAAATACAGATTTCTCCACACTTCTTTCTGCTCAGTTTTGACCACCTGGCAGATCAGTTTGTGAGGGAAAGAACTGCTACTACGACCACCTGACATAATTATTTTTTTTTGGCATATCCACATATGTGGACATGAGGTGTTATTTCATTCTTCAACTTTTTTACAGTAAAAGCTATCTCCTGAGGTTGCAGCTTCAAAACATGAATAAGTATGAAGTGCTTTTCAATTGTTCTATTCATCATAAAGTCACATTCTGCTGAGTAGGGCTCACAGAGAACAGATCTGCTGCATTCATTTTTCTAGACTGCCAAACCAGGAAGATTTGAAGGTTGGAACCAGTAATGGGAATACCCTGCCTCTGCTTAGATCTGCATGTAAACAGCAACACTGTGCCAATGACTTTTTAAGGGCACTATGAAGGGCTAGAAGCAGTGTGTGAGTGGACCTGGGAGCCTTCACAAACAGCAACAGCAGCACAAATTTCAACTCACAAAAACAAATCTTGTGGAAGTGTGGGTGGGCAACATGCTTCAGAGATACATTACCAACTCTGGAGTACTCATGTGGTTCTAAAGGACTTGAAAGAGTGAATAAAAAAAACAGATTTGGCAAAGACAAAACTATTGTCTCCACACTTATGAGGAAACCAAACTCAATCCCTTGCAGGCTTTGGTTTTATTAAAGCAGAAACTAATAATTGACTGTTCAAAGCAGACCTTCCCCTCTGGCTTATCTCCCGCTGTACAGATCCTGCTTGGAGCTCACTTATTAGATATTTCCTTTCCAGACAGAAAATACTACTTTTCAAGTACATGGATGGATTAAAAAGTCTCTTGACACAGTGAACCAGTGAGGTACACTTAGAATTTTCTCCATGAAACAGACAACTGCTAATGAGTAAGTGCTTAAAGCAATAACAGCCTTTTAGACACTTTACATCAAAATTTAAGAATCACCTTCTGTCTTGATCTCTATGTTCAACCTGAATAAATCCATTAGAATATTTGCAAGGCAAAGTAACTATTGCAGTTCATTTTTCTAAACAATTTGAGATAATGGACCCAAATTTATCAACCTAAGTTACGCCTCTGTAATACCATTACAATTTGGGAAATAAAAGTATACAGCAAAGTAAAATACAGTAACAAAAGTTTTAATTGAAAATTTACAATGTTTAAATGGTTGAAGATAGTAACAATTATCAATTTATAAAATTTATAAAATCGATTAAAATTATAAATATGGTTGTTTTCTCTGCATTTAGAACTAAAAATATGTGCCAATGTACAAATGAATCATAATAACTGAAACTGTTATTTAATTAATGAATAATGAACATTAAGTAAATTTTCCTTTGATCGAAACTTCCTGCTTTCACAGATGGTTCCTTTGAACAGTTAAAATTCTTTATAAATTATCCTTTCTAAATCCCAGAGAAATATATAAATTATTACTGAGTAAATATTCACTACCTCCTTCCATGTAAAATGAGTAGTGTTAATTTTTACTCCCCATTTCTCTCAAACAGCTTTAGCTGGAATTTTTTCAGTAGAAATATTTGCTGCAGGGAATCAATGTTATGGCCTTCAGGTTAGTTAGTTTTATAGAAATAGGTCTGCAGATTCAGCTGAGGTAGTTTCTATGATCACGGAGACTTTAGCTTTTCTTTAGTCTTCTAAGATTTTATTTAGAATGATTTTCATCTCCCTTTACACCAGGAATTCAAATCAAGCAGCAAATTCATTTCTACAAGGATGGAGAAAAGTCTTCAGACAGTAACAGAAACTGGGCCCTCCATCCTACTGAGGTTGATGACTTGAGCAAGTGTCAGAGATCACCACATTTACACAGTCACTCCTTTGCTGATTTAAAAAGAAGAGGAAAAATCTTGATTACTTTTTCAGTTGGCCAAACCATCTAAAATAGGTAGAGCTATAGCCTGAAGTCGAAACATCCAGTAAAACTTCCTAACTTAAACCAAGTAATTCTTGAGTTAATGGCATTATTCAAACTTCAACACAGCACCTGTTTTCAAAACAAATCCTTACTCAACTAGCTTTATGTATCTACTTGAAGTTCCTGATTCAGATGTTATGAATATTTGTATGTGTGCATTAACTTGTTGTTCATTGCAATGATCTAATTTAATTATCACTGGCTGTTTCAGAAGCTGTGCATGCTGTCCATAGAAATCCAGCATAAAAGAACAACAAGCTGCTTTACCCATGTTCTAGAAATGCAGAAAAAATTTATTTGCTAAAATTTTATTTGATTTGAATAAAAAACCATTTTATATTATTTGCTATTATAAAATTTTATTTGACTTTCACTCCAGAATTTTTAAATAGTATTCTGATCACGGGAACACAGCAATACTATTTTAGAGAAGCAGGGATATTTGTACATTTTTTGGGAGCAGTAGTACCCCTGCCAAAACACTCTTAAACATAAAGCTTTCTGTTATACAGATGGACAACCTTCATAGGAATTGAACAAATAATAAAGATCCTTTCCTCCCATTCCTTCATCTTACACAAGGAAAACAGAGATTTCTCACAAGTTGCATTAATCACTGGGGGGAAACAGTGTAGTAGCACCAGTTTTCTTGGCAGCTCTGAAAAATGGCAGGACAGGTTTAAAGGTTAGACTTCTGCAGAAAAAATCACAGAAGGTCACTTTTCAGAGCCTCTAAACATAGTTGGAAAATTTACACTTAACTACATCTTTTGGACAAATTCTCACTGTTCTCTTTCATGTTCCTCTCACTTTTATTTATTTAAAAAAAAACACCCACAAAAAAACAAAACCATCAAAAATTAACCCCCAAAAATATAAAAAACCCACACCCAGCTCTAAGAGTATATATACAACCATGCTTTGTCTTGAGCCAAAATCCTAGCATAAGTTCCTAGCCTTGACAGAATGACAGGGAACAGAGTTCAAACATTACATTTTCCTTTCAATAATGTTACTTTACTACCTAGTTCAATCTGCACTCCAGGCCATCAGTGAGCAAATTTTTGGGAAAAAAAGAACTTTTTCCATGTACTTGCTGTGTGTAATGGTTGAGGAAAAAACCCTCTTGTTTTGATTGCTAAGCCCCAGGGGAGCAACAGCAGTTATGGACTAAGGGAATTGGTAGTTTCGTTATTCAGGGCCACCTACTTCCTTCACATAACAGTTATTTTTCATAGATATGACCACTTGTCCGGATGAAACATCCCCTCTAATTATTTGGTTTAGATCTAACCCCACATTTTTGTTCCATGGCAGTTAGTGACAGCTCAGATGCCATTTTGTGATCTACATTAGCTCCCTGCTCTTGTATCAGAGAACTGATTATTCATCTGAAGGGATGAGAGGAGGGGGTTGGTAGCTGCTAAATATTTATTTTAAAAATCACTCACATTTTTATACTTCTAACAATTATCCTTTGGTTTTTTATTTATTTTTTTTAATGAGCTATACAAATATGCTCTGGTATTATTTGCCTAACTGCTTTTAGTTAGAGTGATTAATAATTACTACCTTCTCAAATTTGTTTTTCTTCCCACCAACCCTGTTGCCATGGTTCTTTTTATACTACCAACTGTCATGAAAGCATATGATAGAAATTGAAAAATCTTAAGGCATGATTCATAACTTCAGGTTACTCAATTTCTGAGAACATGATCCAAGTCTCAGCCATATATGACAATATTCAGACTACAGTTTTGCTTAGGATTTATGAAAAATTAATGTACCACAGCTATGAAAACAGTGCATTACTGTCTTCAACTGCCAAGTTACATAATTACAGAACATTCTTAATTATATGCTTTTTACTTTTAAATAAATAATGAAAAATTTAACAAAGGAGACATTGACACAATTTAGATTCTAAGTTGTTTTTCTCTAACACCAGTGACACTTGTAACAACATCTCTGCATTATACCTGTGAATTGACATGATGCAGTTATCACCAAATACAAACTCCTGTTAGAATAACCATGCTGCAGTGTGTTTTGACAGGATGGGTTACAAAGATTTGGGTGCTGTGATCTGTCTGTATCAGCTGGCAGTGAGACACAGAAGGAGACAGAGCAGAGCAGGGTGAGGGCTCAGCCTCCACACTATGTAATGCCATCAGTGTTTTGGTTATCAGTAGCTGTTCCCATGAAGTTGAACATCCATCAGTGGTTGAAGAGCATCTGATGAGCATGTGGAAGATATTCTCCAGTTAAATTACACCCAAAACAGGTGGATTTCATCCACTCTGGGACTGCTGTGTGATACAGATGAAGGAGCAGTAAGTGGGGGCAATCAGGAGAGACAGCCTAAAACCACACTATTTCTGTGTATTGAGAGTTTAACAGCAATGCATATTTCTGGTGCATTCCCTTCAAGTAACTAAACAGAAAAAGGAAAGATGCTGGAAAGAGGCATGGCATGGGGAAAATTAACACATATTTTCTGAGATTTCTTACTGTTGTGCTTCTCTGTAAAATAACTACAGGTTTAAAACAGAATGCCATCTCCCACTGATGGGTTTTACTTCTGCAGTCCCCAAAGCATGATTCCCATGTTCTAAGGATCTGCCAAGGCTTTTGTGGGGAACTATTCCTTGAGTCAATAAATCCTATGAGAAGAAACACACCACAGAGTTGGCAAGGGTGATGCTTTTGATCTACAACTTAGAAATCCATTAGAAGGCAAAATTATTTCTGAATGAGAAGAGTTTGAGGAGTAGCACAGAAATGCTTGTGTTGGACAAAACATTAAAGAGCATCTCATTCCAAACTCCCTGCCATGGGCAAGGACGCCTTCCACCAGACCAGGTTGTTCAAAACCTCATCCAGCCTGGCCTTGGACAATTTCTGGGATGGGGCAGCCACAGCTTCTCTGGGCAGCCTGTGCCAGTGCCTCACCACCCTCACAGGAAAGAATCTTTTCCTTACATCTGATCTAAACCTAGTCCCTCTCAGTTTGCAGTCATTAGCCCTTGACTAACCACTACATGCCCTTGTCATAAGTCCCTCTCCAGCTCTCTTGTATCTCCCTTCAGGTACTGGAAACCTGCTCGAGCTCCAGCTCTCTGTCCTCACAGGGGAGGTGCTCCAGCCCTTGGATGACCTTCATGGCCTTCTGTGGCCTCTTTCCAACATATTCATATCCTTCCTATTTTGGGGACCCCAGAGCTGGACCCAGCCCTGCAGGTGGGGCCTCACCAGAGCAGAGGAGCTGAATCCCCTCCCTCACCTGCTGCCCTCGCTGCTCTTGACGCAGCCCAGGACAGGTTTGCCTTTGTGGGCTGCAAATGCTCCCAGCTGGGTCTGATGCATCAACACCCCTGAGCCTTCTCCTCAGATCTGCTCTCCATCCATGATCTGCCCAGCCTGTATTTGAGCTTGGGATTGCCCTGAGCCCAGTGCAAGACCTTACTCTTGGCCTTTTGAACTTGATGAGGTTTGTGCAGGCAATTCTTAGAATTCATCATGAATTTGAAAAGCTGTTAGCTACTAATTAACAACAGTCTGATCTAGCTTGTGTTATCTAGATGTCACTAACAGAGTAAAACCCACAGAACTACTCAAATATACTTCAGAATTTTTTTTAAAAGTAAAATATACATTTGAAAATATGCTTCTGCATCCTATACCACCTGCACTCTTACAAGTTTCTTCCTTCACTTTTGTGATTTATTAGACTGCCACAGGCTGGTCTTGACAAGACAAAATTAAATAAAAATATGTTAATACTTTCATAAGAGAAAAATGAATAAATTCCTGAGCAGACTGTGATCACAGAGCATACTTTCTCCCTTTTTCCCTGAACTACTTTTCAGCTGATCTCTTTTAATAGAGTTGATGATCTTTGTCAGGGTGAAATGAAACCTGAAATTTGCATTGGTGGAAGGAAAGCCAAAGCTGAGAAATCTCCAACATCACTCTCCCTTGCATCATGCAGTTCAAAACAGAATGATTTTCTAAGATGATAGAATAGAAATGACAGCTCACAAATCTGAAATTCTTTACTGGAATTAATTCCAGGACAGTGCTGTGGAAATGTTTCTACTTGTAGCAAAACTAATGGAGTATTTAATGACTGTGGGGAAATGTTCTCTACAGGCCAGCAGTTCCAAATGTCCAAACTGGTTTTCCAGGTAGACTGAAAGACAGGGGACACCAAAAAAAGACAAACAGTCTTAAAATTTAGATTGATTTCTTTCATTATGGCAGCTGGCAAAAAAGGAGGCTGAATCTGGGCAGTGACTGTTGAAGTTGTAAAGTTGGAGGTGTTCATTATAAGCATTATAAGCATTATAAGCATTAGGACTGACTGGGTTATTTCATTATTACCAACACTTGATAATATCCCTCCTCTGAAACACAGGTTTATCCTTGTCACACTTGTAAGGGTTCCACTGTTTACTAAGCTTTAGCAATACTTCACAGCTGGAATGCATCCTTACAACCTTTCCAGGCTTCACTAATTATCTATTTTCTCTTAATATACACAGAACCTAGAAAGTACACCTGCAGCTGGATACTCTCCTCCATTTCAGTAGGGCTGTTCTTATTTCTACAATGGTCGAGCACTGGAATTCAGAGCATTCAGGGCTTGGATTAGGAAAAAATATCTACATCAGCAGGCTATAAGCTTTAAA
Organism: Emberiza elegans; assembly: GCA_024865655.1. Lineage (NCBI taxonomy): Eukaryota > Metazoa > Chordata > Aves > Passeriformes > Fringillidae > Emberiza > Emberiza elegans. The sequence goes on from JALJVW010000163.1 coordinate 554,530, forward strand.
AAAATCATTCATTTTAAATGAAAATCAAAATCATGTACCAACTGTCCAAGTTGGAAAAAACACCCAGCCAAACATGAAAACACCCAGCCTTCCCCTCTTTAATAAAAAAAAAACCCAAACCACCACCCCCAAACAAACCAACAAACCACAACAACAAAAACAAAACAAAAACACAAACCCCAAAACCTGAGGAAGAAAATGAGAAAGAAATCTATCTTCAAGAAGTTTAACTGAACACTGAAAAACAGACTGTCATCCATTTCTTACTTGGAAATAGAAGCATGTGGAATTATCAAAAGAGAGTTAAAATCAGTGTTTTATTCTACTATTTGCAAAGTAATGGCACCAAGCATTCATCCAACACAGGAGATACCATGAGTACTAATGACCAGGATGAAAAAGTGAGAAGTGAAACTGCTTCTCTATCCCAAACCTTTTAAACAGAAAAATATTAAACAGTACTGGCACTATTAAAAGCCAAGTTTTTGGCATTTTTTCCTTTTTACTATGCACACAGTATATGTGTAATCTCTTTTCCACACACAGAAAATGAGATTACAATATTTTTCTTATTCAAGTGCTGTATTGACCTTTAAAGCATTGTATTATACCAAAAAACCTGTGGTGGGCATTCTATTGACCACATGGACCAAAACAATTAAATCTTTTTCAATTTAGAGACAGGTGTGCCTCAAACTGGAAGAACTACTGTGCTTCTATGTAAAATTAGGAAAAGCTATTATATTTTAATTTAAATCATTAATTCCTTTAATTTATGGTTCTATTCTTAGGAGGTCTTCATTGAAATCCATTTCAAAGGATCACAGGATATGCTGGGTTGGAAGGGAACATCAAGTTCAACTCCTGGCCCTGCACAGACACCCCAAGAGTCAGTCCATGTTCCTGAGATCATTGTCCAAACACTTGAGCTCTGCCAGGCTGGTGCTGTGAGCACTGCCCTGGGGAGCCTGTGCCAGTGCCCAACCAGAAACCACTCTGACTACTAAGGAGTAAGGACTACAATAGGATTTTACTCTAAATTTCCAGTTAGATAACTTCTTCTACTGAAACAAGGGTATTTCTTTTACTGATATACAGTGATTAAAATAATTGAAATTGGACTAGAGCTTAAAATGAATGAATTTTTCAATATGGCTTATGGCTTTCAATATTGACTTATTCAATATTTTTATTTCCATAAACACCTTCATCATAATCTGGTTAATAGCAAAGTACAAGCTTAAATGATTTCAGCTATAACAGGTCAAAAGAATTTTAAGAAAACTTGGGCAGCATAAAACTTGGCTTGATTAATTTAACTAACCTCCACTTTGAATTTTAGGTTGAGAGAAAAAATACATCCAGAAACAGTATGTACTGAGATAGGTCTCAACAATAGAAATGCAGAACTGTAGAAATGTAGAAATGCAAACTTAAAATTTTTTTAAAATTTGAGTTAAACCAAATTATCTCTATGACTTTCAGATTCGTATCTGCAGATAGGCTTTGATATTGAAATTTTTCACCTTAAAGGATGTCAAGACATAGAAATAATAAAGAAAACTAAAGGTAAATGTAACTGGAAAATCCTGTGTTGTTCCAATTCAAGATCACTAATCTAATCAGAATTAAGCATTATGCAAATGATAGATGAAAGCACATGCAATAATTTACCACAGAAAATTCTGAGCAAATTAAATGAGGATGGGGACACAATGCATGTGTTTGGGGTGGGGGCAGTACAGACCCAACATTTAGGTAGGTATTTCTTTTTAGCTGATTTTATGCACTGAAAAGAGGAGACAGCAACTCTGTGCTGACACCAAGATGTGAGCTACAGACACCATGCATGGTTCTGCCATAGAACTTCTTGTTTCTTCAGAGTTCTCTGCACTCTTCAACAGAGCAGCAGCATCAGATGATGGCCAATGCCTCAGGCCATCCATCAGGGTCAGAACTTGCACAGAGCCAGAAATTTGGCCTCAATCCTGACACCATTCACCTCCCTTTCCATGTGGTGGGAGCTGTCACCCTGCCACAGGCACTGCACTTCAGACAGATGCCCATGAATGAAGTGCAAAAGGCTGAGTCAACCTAAACACAAAACTGGAATCTGCAAGCAAATATAGTCATCAACTATAATAAGACATGTGCCAAGATGATCCCACACTGTCCACTGTTCCTGGGCTACCCCCAGCCCTCAGCTCCCTGGGCCCTCCCTTGCTGCCTGCAGGCTGGTGGTCACTGTGGCCACCATCAAGAACAGCAAGATGCTACACCTGGCTCATTTAACATCTCCATCCTGACAACTTTACCTCTGCTGCAGCCAATTTCAGATGTTTCAGAAATCTGAACACTTGTCTAAGACAGAACAGTACCTTTGACATGCTGAGGATAAATTTGTATCGCATTTGATGATGAGATCCAGCTATAACTACCATACAAAAGCATTGTTATTAGTATTTTAAATAAATGTTGCTAATCCTCTTCATTCCAAGAGCCAGGAAGGAAGAAGACTCTAAGGTCAAAAAGAGATCAATGTATTCATTAAATCTGACTCACTGATGTAGCAGATGTACCAGGTGTCTATGCTTTTTAAATATTTATCAGATTTTGAAGCAATTTCAAGTTCTCACCTTCACAAGACTGCATCTATGGTTTTCAGTAAGATGTTCCAATGTTTTATTGTTTTCATTACTGGGACATTCCATGCAAGCTTTATTTAATCTCAGATGTAAATTTTTGGCCATTAGCTCTTGATGCATGTTGGTCAGCAGAACTGAGACATCATCGCTAAATATTCTTTAGCCAATGATCACATTTCTTCTCCATTTTTTCTTTGGCAAACTAAGCTGATAGAGCTATTTAACATTCATGTGACAAGGCTTGCTTTTCCTGTCCCCCATGCTTCTAGGAGATTTCTTTGATTTTCTTCCAGTATTTCAAAATCATTTTTAACCTTCAAGAACCAGACGTGTGCACATTCTAATAGCAGTACCAGCAGCATGATTTGCTTTCTGTTCCTGTCTGACCATTCTTCAGCAGTCAAGGACTGCACTGGTTCTCTTTCCTGGTGTCACACTGACAGTTCTACTGAGAAATTAATAGGATAATCCCATTCCCTCACATTAAAGACAGAAAGCTCCCACACTCCAAAATTCAGTGCCTGGCACGTAACCAGTAAATTCAGCAGTCACAACCCCATAGCAGTAACCACGTGTTTTTATTTGCTAGTCAGAAATATTCATGCCATCTTCCAAACTCATCAATAAGAAAAAAATTATTACATTTTCCATAGAGATCTGAAGAAGAGACATAGCCACTTCTTTACCTCCTTCATCTTCCTTTAAAGGAATTTTCCAAATTTTAAGGCCAGTCATTTCAGTGCCCTGAACATCGCAGAAGTATTTTGTACTTTAATGTGGTTTTTTCAAGCTTCCACATTGAATTTGATTAAAATTTATAGGAATAGTTCAAATGTACCCTGAGAATTTCTCATACAATAGAAGTCAATAGTGTACTTCAAATCTAGCTTTCCCTTTTACCACTTCAGAGAATTCTCAGATCAGAAAATGATACAAGGCAATGCATGATCCTGTGGGACAAAAACTGACACTGCTCTTTTCAAGGTCTCAAATCACAAACTCTTTTAGTCCAGCTTTAATGTTTCCACTAGCAGCAGACACCTCCCAGCACACTCATCCAACACCAAGACTTTGAAAACATCAGTATCTGTTTCTCTTCTCGACAGAAGTTCACAGTCAGGACACTGAACTTCAAGGAAAGAAGAGCAAACCTGAAGTCATATATGGACAATGAAATTTAAATATTTTAAGGTGTGCTTGCTGGTTTGGATTTTTACCCCCATTTGAACACATGTAAAATCAACTGAGGAGACTCTTCTCCCTTCCCAGCACCTGTGACTGGAAGAGGTATTCCCCTAGCACCTCCATCACATATTTTTATTTGCAAAAATGCTCCTGCAGGAAAAAACCATACCAGTAATTTCTACTCATACAACCTGTTACCAGCACCTGTTATTACAATGCATGCAGAAAGCAGGATGTCTAGACAAAAAAGCAAAAATCCATTTACAGAAGATAGCAAAAATATTAGCTCTGAAAACAAACACCTTACAAATGATAATTCAAAGACAAATAACATTACAAATCAGTGGGAAACAAAACCACTATTTATTAAGCAAACATACTAAAAATTATTTTATCTTTACATAATTGACTTAAAGCATACTTATTTAGTATGATGTAATTGTTCTTGTAGTATGACTAATTTAATTTTTTTTAAGAATGACAAAATGTATTCCTTTAGTAATACAAACATGATTAAATATATCCCAATGACTAAAGAAATTTAAATGGCAATAATAATTTGGCATGCATGAAGAAGTAAAGTACCAAAAGAGACAAATTTTAGTGTGTACAACAGATACAGATACAGTTTTTTTAGACTTCAGGCTTATTTGAGATCCAAAGAATAGAAATGCAATTTTTCCAACAGGTTGAAGAAGATACTTTTATTCAAGCATTTATTTTAGTTCATATCACTGAGCTTAAATGAGATCTTAATAAGTATTGAATTTTATTACTCAAAAAATGATTGTGTGGTCACTTTATAAAATTGATTAATCCTCTGTGACAGCAGCCAGAACAACAATAAAAATTTAATTTTTCCTCTAATGCAGTAGAACAAAGTTAGACATTTTGAGTAATCTTACCAGAGCTTTGCAGTCCACATCTATTGTCCTTTCTGCTGCTGCAGGTGCACTGAAAATCTTCAAGGAGAACCACACTTTGCAGTTTGTAGAACTTCCTCCTATGTTAGAAAAACCAAAATGCCTTAAAAATTATCCAGTGAGGTGATCAATCCCAGCAGCCTTCAAATCAATGAGAACTTTGAACTTTTAGCAGAAATGTCAGTCGCTGTTCACACTGAGACAAAGAAAATCCTGAACTGATTTAATCAGTGTCAACAGACTATTATCTAATCCCTTCTTGTCAGGATTCAAAGTAGTAACAAAATTAATATATACAAACAATGGAATGGAAACAGCACTTTGACAAATTAGCTTGCTAGACTACCACATTGTCTCTGGTTTTAAATATCATTGATTTGTAACTAAAACTTCAGAGCAACCTGACAGTACTTTTGCAATTTTATATCAGGAAATCAAAATTAGTTCCTCTCACACAATAGTTTTTTTATCTAGGATTTGCCTGGTTTTAGAAAACAGTCAGGAATGTTAATAAAATTATCTCACCAATCTCGTTCAGGTAGATGAAACAAACTAAGCCTGAAATCTTTACCATAAGGCCTGATTTTCACAGCACAAATATTTCATGTGGTAGGATTTTTTCATATATAAAGAGTTGTTCAGCACCTTTAATAATGCCAACCCAAGAACTATTTGCACTATTCCTGTTTGTCAGTATATTGTATGAGATGAAAATAGCATTAAGCTTCCTACTCACACTTTCCTGAATTATACACTAGAGATCTCCATCAGCACTCCTGTTTTACCACAGCATTAGCCTTGGGAGCTCCTACTGGATTTCTCTTGTGCTGTGACCCCAGCTCATCTCAGTCACCATTTTCCTTGTTACAGTTCCTTATTCCACATATATGACTTTATTTCCAAACCCTGTTTCAAACAAAACTGTTTCTGAAAGGATTTATCTGCATTATTTTTTACCATTTCCACCAAGTACATTCTGTATTAACTTACCAATTTTCTTTGGGCCAATTTGATATGCACACAATTTACAGGGTTTTAATACCAGAATTCCAGGCTTACACTGTCTGAAATAGCCTCAGTGTCTTACAATCTATAAAAATTAGCATCATTGAGCTAAAGAGATCTTCTGAATGTTCATTAAAGGATTGTGGCATGTACAGAACCCTGAGTTTAATCAATTACAAAAGGTAAAAAAAAACCCAAACCAATATTCAGAAGAGGTAACTTGTGAAAAAAGGGAGGATCACCTTACACCAAAACAGAACATACTGCCTTGGAAGCTGAAATAAAAGTTCTTAATTAAAAGACCAAAAGAAAATTAAAGAGTACCCATAGCTTGGCACATCACATTCTTCAAGAATGCAATCAGACTGTAGGAAAGCTCTGAAATTCAGATAGGAAACAAAAGAGGAAAGCATGAACAGCAAAGTTCCTTTTACCAAGGATATGTGATTAAACTGCAGGACAAAGGGATTTCTTAAAGTACAGCAACACATTCGCAAATGAAAGTCTGTAAAGTTAAGGAAAACAGAAAAGAGCATAGGCTGCTAATTAAACAAAAAAATTACAAGGCTGCCACCTTCCTCAACCCTCCAAGAACACTCATACCAAAAAAGCTCCACCCTCAAGTGACAACTTGCTAAGGATTTAAAAAAGCAGTAGCACAACCTTTTCAAATCCATCTGAAGCTGGTGGCTTGACAAACTCTGAGAGATGATCAGGGTGGAAAAGGAATGTTCAAGGAAGATAAGGCTGCAGCAGAAAATCTAAATGAATTCTTTTCAGGAGTGTTTCAATACAGTGGAGTTCAGGGACTTCCTAAACTCTAGAGCTTGTTTTGAGGGGAATGGTCAGAGAGGATCTTCCAAATGGAGGTTTCACCAGAAAAGGTTTCTGAGCAGACTGATAAAAAAGAAAGTAACAAATCACCTTTGCAAGAGAGTGTCTGCCCAAAAATTGTGGTTTAATGAAAGATGTCCCTATCCATGGCAGTTGGGTTAGAAATAGACAACCTTTAAGGTCCCTTCTAACCCACACCGCTCTAGGATTCTGCAATTCTGTGAATTCCAAAGGATCTCATGTATTAAATCGTGGTGGTGCAAACCAGCATGTGACTCCTTGCTTAAGTCAGCTTGGGATATGAAGACATGAAAAGGCACAGAATGTTTTGCCAGTTTTCAGACAGGTCTCCTGCATAAATTCTAAAATTACAGATATGAGTTTGTTTATATATTCCAAAGAAAATCATTAACCATCACAATAAAGGAAGGACACCACTTCACACAAAACTATTTGAATTCTTTGACAAAATCAGCAGCAGTGTGAATAAGGGAAATGTGGTTTATAAGGTACCCTGCATTGTCATTATGATATTAGATCTTCCAGCAATTCCCATATACTGCAACCAAGTTACTTTTCCATATACACTTAGAGCCTTCATTTTCTCTCTGACCACACATTTCTCTTTGGTATTCATAACTTTCCTCAATCACATTTCTGTTCTTCATAACTGCAGTAATATAAAACTTATTGTCTACTTCCCTTCTCTCTTCTCCCTTTAAAATACAAAGCCATTTTATTCAGTTCAATTTATTTAAAAATAATCTAAAATTTCTGATCTTTCTCAAAAGCAAAGCTTTCAGGTCAAGTTGCTTTCTTTTTAGTTTTGACTTCAAGTATTTTGAGCTATTAAAACTTTTTCTATGTTAAAATTTTATATTTCATTTTTTTCTATTTTTATGCATTTGAATGCCTAGATTCATTTCTCTTTAAATTTTTTCTCCATTTTGAAAAATCAAATCTTTTTTCTGGAGACCCTAAATAAACTTCAATAATACTTACAGAATTCTTTCTGGGAGATAGCTATCATGTTTGGGAGAGAATACCTTGTATGTATTTTTCAATAACATTACCTGTAGCTAGATATTTTCAATTATAATATTATTTGCATAACACTTGATATATCCCTAAGTATTTTAAAATACTTTCATGGAAACAGTTTTCTTAATGCATGGTATGAACCTGGCAATTCTCTGCTGAAGGAGCATATTTTTATTTTTGCAGCTGAACCCTTGACTGAAAGTTTCTGCAATTTCTGTATTAGTATTAAGCCTTGAAGTTGTATAAACTTTGATGTTCTGTTAACTTTTATTCAGTGAAAAAGCTGAATTGTTGTTTGCATGCTGCCCACTTGCATTGTTAAAAACATAAAACACAGGGCTTTATCCTCACTTAGCTGAAAACCTGATATCAAATAGTGACTTTAAAGGTGAGTCCCTGCTCAAGTCCTTACCCTTATATATCCTTATAATCTATTTGAACAGGCTACATCAAGGCCAATTTATTGCAAGTATCCTCACCTCCAAGTAATTATAGACTAATTTTGCTCCAAATTTATTCTCTTCCTAAGGCAACCCACAAGTCAGACACTAGTTCTTCCTCTCAAGAATACCCAGAATCATTTCCAAAGCTATAAAGCTTAAGCTCCCTAGAAAAAATAAAATACTATAAACAGATCAAAATAACAGCAAATGCTTTTGGAATTTCCTTTAGTTCTATCTCAGCATTCAAACCCAGAAAACAACTTACATGGCTGAAGTGGAGTATTAGAAATTCATTTTCTAATGTACAGAGCAGAAGGTCAGGAGTTTGGGGATTTCTTTCACCATTTTTTGTTAGAGTTTTTCAAAGAGTTTTATTTTGCCAGAGAGCAGCTGCTGGGAAAGGCTCAATGATCAGGGGCAATGGAGATAAACTCAATATACTCAGGCTGAAACTCATAGATAGCTCCCTCTCAAGACACAGAACAAGGTTATATTTCCCTGTTTCTGTTTTCTGCACACATTTCAAAAGCAGGCAAAAAAAAAAAAGTATGCACTCTTCCTTTTCCCTCTACTTTTCTAAACCTCCATTGACATTTTTAATGCATTTTAAGTCTTTTCTTAGGGCCTGAGCACTGCACTTTGATTTCCTGTGAGATAAACTTCATTTGACTTTAGGCTTGGGTCTCTTATCTCCTCACTCCGGGCCTTCGATGACAAATAAAAATCCTCAGCCTGCTTTATGCAACCACCAGGTCATGATCTTGTCAGATCTCATGAAATAAACAAAACAAATTGCAGTCAGTGCTTCAGATGGAAATCACCTCTAGAGAGGAGCGAGCACAAATCTTCTGAACATAAAAATGCAGCTACTTCAATATTTAATCTCCACCACCTTCTCTTTTAGTCTCTCCTTTGGTCAGCAGGCTTTCACCCTGCCCAGTCAGGGTCAAGCATCTGTCACTAATGGTTAGTGCAAACCAGCACCTTCCACATGTCAGCTGCTGCATATTCAGTTGGCACCAATGTAAAAGAGGTCCCTAATTTTAAGGTTTAGAACTTTCTCCAATTATTTTGTAATTTTTGTTTTATTATGGAATCACTGGAAACACAGTAGGTATGTAATTCCTGTTTCATGTAGTCACTCTGAGCTGGGGGAACAACAAAATCAAAAATTTTTGGCATTATTTCTGTATCCATTCCTTAATAACAAGTCAATTTCTTCAACTAGTATTTATCTACAGTAATTGCATTTGTGAACAGACAGTTCTGTATTTAAAACACAGGATTACAAAATTAGAATTTACACGAAAATCAAACTTCAACAAACATTTTAGGTTAAAACCTCAAACTTCCCTTCCAAACCTCATTCCAGCTTGTATGATATAACAAAATTATTGCCTTTTCTTCCTGAGCTGAATATCCTTTTGTTATCAAATCAGTCTGGTGCCTTGTCCTACTTCTCTTCAGTGATATAAATAAACTGTTTCTCCTTTGCCTGATCTCTTCATTGATTGTGCAATTTTATAAAATGTCATAAAATCTTTCTTAGCATATCAGTAGTTTTAGCCATACACTTTTAATCTTCTATTTTGTATCACATCCTGAAGAGTTATCAATTCTTAAATCCTCTTCCTTCTACTCACAAGATGCTCCTCTCTGTCACTGGCATGAGAATACCTTATTACCATATCATCCACAAGCTGAAATTTCTCATCTCTCTGTCCCCTTTCCTTAAATTTACTTTTCATCCATCCTATGTCTGCTACACCAGCCATTAAATGTGCTGTCAGATATAAAAAGAAAAGATCCTTCTCTCCTGATGGAGACAGAGCTGTCCATCAGCTCTGAATGACACATCACTGATGATGAAGGAAGATCTGCCTTGGTCCTGAAAATTGTAGAATTCCAGGGTCTTTGGGAGGAGGGTGTGTGTGAGATATGGATACAATGGGGATACTTGAATTGTACTGCTAAATACATTGATTTATTTGAAATACTTCATCCAAATTTTACTTACTTCTTATACTGGCATCAGAAATATGATTATTAAAGGAAAAAGCTGAATTTAACTGATATTTTCAAATTTAATGTGAGTTCTTTCTACAGCACTTTTACCTAATATTTGCAGAATTTATGTAGTAATAAAAATTAATAAAGTACAAAGTTTAAACAAAAAGTTTAAAGAAAATACTCTTAAATAGGGATGTTTAATGGTATGGGTTTAATTTGGAATAGTGGGCAGAGAAATAACACAGCATGATTTCTTAATTCTCAAAAAACATCCTCGGCTGGAAGTGATGAACATTCTCACTGAGTGAGCATCCTTAATGTTGTCCTCATAGGTATATTGCTGTACTTTACAGAATGTAAAACATAAATTAAAAATTACATTTTGCCTGGTTTCCCACAATATACAAAAATGTAACTGCTTTTAATATGTAAAGAGCTCATGCAGGAAAAAAGCCAAAATTTAAACCTTTTTGATTTAGAATAAATAATTTTCATATAAATTATGTGAAACAGACTAGCTGTAAAGCCCATGATTATTTACATTCCTTATTTTTCTAACTGGACTGGCCTTAACCATCTAAGAATTACTATTAAAGGACCTGACATTTCTTTTGCTAACTTTTACTGACAATTCTAGTTTCCCTACAATGCTAAATTTTAAAAAAATATATATTTTTTACAGAATTTTAGGAGTTTACTTCAGACTCACTTACCATAAACCTCCACATTCATTCCAGACACAAATCTAATTGCAATAATCAGTCCTAGGACATTTAAACCTTTTAAAAAAAGGATTTGGATATTTTTAACATTGTCACTAGATAAATCTAATTGGTTCACATGCTGAAGGGATAAACCTGCAATTTTTTTCTATATAGGTAGACCCACTACTCCACTGAAAAAGAAGATAAATCTTGTCTTAACTGGCTCTAGATACCTCTCTTAACTTTTAGTTTCCAAGTATTCAAAATCTGCACTTGATTTATGGGGGAAAGCTGTAAAACATGAACTCATTAATAAAATATTGCAACCCTATTACATTAAGAGTTCAAAATGATGCAAAAAGTCAGACATTTATATTCATTTTTACTACATGAGGATTAACTTATCCTTGAAAAGGCAACACTTCTACACTTTCCTCTTCCAGGGAAGTTATTACTTCAGGGGTTTCACCTTTAGGCTGCAGCTCATGGGTTTTCTCACCTAAGGGTTATACTTTTTCAGTAAAAGCAATCAATATGCACAGCTTTTTAAAATGTTTTTGCATAACATGGCAAGATAAACTTTGCTCTCAGCTGCCATTTTTTGTACATGAACATATCTGAGAAACCCAAACATTTAAATGAATATTCATGTCATGTACTCCATATAACACTACTTGGAAAAATATTTTAATATTCATCAGTCATTAATCTTGTTCTTAAAGGATATGATGTTATAACTCCCCAAGAGCAACTTCCATAAATTAAGAGTGTGCCTTACATTCTGTATCCAGCCGAAGTCATGCAGAGGGACAGTCCTTAAAGTGACTGAGGATGGAAGATTGCATTAGTTTGTACGTGTAAATTGGAACTGATGTATGAAAGTGATCCCTTTAAAATGCTGCAATTTAAAATTAAATTATGATGCTTTGACATGTAAATATGTACTTAATATTAAATTAATTCAGAATTTTCAAGTTAATATAGTACCTATAGACAGGCTTGGTGAAGAAGAGTATTCTACAAAATGAAAATCTGCAAGATAGATCAAGGTTCCTTTTCTTCAGAACTTGTCCTAAACCAGACAAGGACTGTATCTCCAGAACCTTTTTCACTCAGGAAAATTTGGAAATGGAAATTAGAACAATTTTTTTTAATGCAAAATCAAAACCTTGTTTTGGCCCTTGGAATTATTTGTGAATAATGAAACACAAAGCCCTGAAAAAGTGTCTGACCTTTTAAAAGGCAGAAATCCAGAACCTCTTTTTTTTAAATTCTGGCTTCAAATCCATCTTTTCAAGTGAACATCACTGCCTTATGGCAGAAACTGAGATACCACTAGCCCATGAAAGACACTCCTTTTCCCTAAACTTCTTCAAAACTGTGAGAAGAAGAGAGAATTTTAACACTAGACAGCTTATTTCAAGGAAATGGATGACTAACGCCGTTGGTACCTTCCATTTTTGAAGCTCAGTCGTCCATACTATTAATACCACCACAGCAGGATGTTCTAACACCATTTTTCAGTTAGACACCTTTACTCCATAGACACTTTCTCATCTCCATCTCCCAGGTAACAACTTCAAAAAAATCACCCAGCAGATCTGCTGTCTGTGGGATGTGGAAGATGGAAAATATCTCGTTACCTCAGAATATTCTTGATGTCCTTCATAAACCCTCAGTACCTTAAATGATGATGTCACAGCTCTCCCTTCTCCCTTGCAGATGAGTGATAAAAATGTAAATAAGGCAAATATGGTTATTCACCTTTTATAGGGCCTTTTTTCACTCTCCATTCGGGTTGTGTCCTACACTTATCCAGGGTATGTATCCTTCATGACATTTAGCCTAGCCTGTCTAGTGGTGACAGAATATCCATCTGCTGGTACACACAGAGACAGAAATCAGATCTGATCTTATTAACATGTGAAACTCTGTCTGATGAAATCGTGGTATGGGAATAAATCCAGGGCACATGACAGTATGTCATCCATGCACTTGTGACATTAGTAAATACAGATCTAAACATGAGACAAAAAAATCAACAGGAACATAGATAATATATTTGGCATTAGAATTCATCTCCCCTCACCTTTTTGAGTTCTGCCGGCAGCATGACATATTGAACAAAAAGTATGCAAAGAGTAAGAAAATTTCAAATACTGAAAAGAAATCCAGCAAATTTTAGCAATACAAGGGACAACACCTCACTGTTTTGGAGGTTCTGGGAGGAAGTGGGGGGAAATGGGGTATGGAGACAGGGAAGGAAATATTCTGCCTTAGTAGAAGTTTGAGGAATGAATTCTGGGGGAATGAATTCAAAGGATTGTCACAAACCTCACCACCATAGGTCCAACGTCTCAATTACATTTCTTACTGTGCCTGCCTAAGACCATGAAGTCACACACTGACAAGAACCCCAGACTTTCATAACAAGCCACTGAATACTCACTGAAGAGGTGGGATGGCAGGGACATTTAACAATTGCTACATAAGGAATCTGCCATGAATACATCATTGAAAATCAAGTTGGTAGGTTTCAAGTGCAATGGTCTGCGTGTTGGGAACAACCTGCACCTCACACATATTATGTCACGTGGAGTTCTCAAAACTCTCCCTTTAAGGCATTCTTTTGTCTTTTATTGCCTGGCTCTATTAATTCTCTCTATTCTTAGAGATGATTAACATGTCTCATGTAGTTATCTCAAAATCAGACTGCCATCACAAGCAGAAACTTTCTGGTAATTTACAGAAAGATGATACTTTTTCAGTTACTGCACTATGATTTTAGAAGTTTGAATAGCAAGGAAGAAGAACTTGAACGTTTCACCTAGCATAAATTTCTATAATTGGAGATTATATAGTGAAGTGATTGTTTAGAATACTAACACTTTTAAAGCACTGTTTAACTTCTAATGGGAAGATAAGTGGTATTTGCTTTAAGACTCACAGTTATTTGGTTATTATAATTACCTTCATTCAAAGACCTGGCAAAGAAAGAAGCTGAGATTAAGTAGAGAAGATACTTAGAATAATCTAGTCTAAGAGTTGAATAAGGAAATAATTCCAAAGGGCAAAGAGACAAGAATAACTCAAGAAGTAAAGTAAAAAAAAACCCCACAAAGTAGCTGATTATTAGGCAACTATGAAAAGACACAAAACCACATAAAAAATTGTACAACCAATATAAATTTGAAGTTCAGAAAGCAAATATTGTTTAATAAATTATTTTATTTTTCTTTTGAGAAGATTTTTGAGGAAAGACAATGCTCACAATTTTCATATGCACAAAAGGCCGCTACTAGGAGTGACCTCTCTGATGGAGAGAGTAACAAATGGTGGACTTTAGAAAATGCAAAAAAGTATCAGTGGAACTTTGCAGTGGTGAGGGTGGAGAAGAACCAGAACAGATTACCTAGGTCATGCAGTTTTTATTATTAAATAACCTTGAAGAATACCCTACAGGAATGGTTATCAAAATCCACAAGGAAACAAGTTACCTCTACCAAGTTATACCTAACACACTCTCATATTCCACAAAATGTCTCAAAACACCCTCATTCCCAGCTATAATCTTTAGCTCACCTAAATTGAATGTGATACTTTGTTAAGAAACACAGAGTCAGGACTGTGTCACACTAATGACCTCAAACTACGTACTAACCCTCCCTGCTCCCTCTTACTTCATACAACTTTCAAATTACTTAAATTAAGAGGTGATTTTTCCCCAAGGACTACTGCTTTTCCCAAAGAACTTCTGGTTTTTCTCCATTTGCCATATCTGTCTTTATTTCTATTGACACCATTTTTCTATCTTTGTCTACCTATGTCTTAACTTTGGAAAAATCTAAAGGTAACAGAAAGAGCCAAAGGGAACCTTGTTTCTGGCTTTCAACTTTTAAGGTCTCAGATCAGAAACAGAAAAGATACTGCTCATTCCTATTATGCTGGCATATAAAAATAAGGGTGATCATAGACAAAAGGATCTTAAATTTCCCTGTAGGCTCTCTGGAAGGTTGGGAAAATCATCAGTAATATTGAAGGATGGACACAAACCAAATATAAAGCACATAAAAGGAAAAGAAGGGGAAAGAGTACAGAAGGGAAAGACACCTTGTGTCAGAAGAGCCAGCAATACCAATTGCTTGAAAAAAATTTTAAAATTAAATGGTAAAATAACTTAGAACTTTTTATTCTGCCTCTTGGCAAAAACAGCATTCACTGGCCAGGTTCTGCATAGAGCTGCACATTTTAAGAGTGTGCAAACTGTGACTTATGTGAGGAATTCACTTGCCAGGTGAACAGCATGGGGAGCTGTGTCACACAAATATTTCAACATGTCTGAAAAGGCAAAAGCCAGCTCAGAAGTCAGGTACACACAGTCACAGCTGATATACCCTTGGCACAGTAGGTTAAGTTATACTCAGATGATTTCCAGTCAGGAAATTCCTTAAAATGACACCAAAGTGTTTTCCTGTTCATGTCAGAATGAAAACAAAATATGTAAAATAGCTCATAAATGTATGCATTTAATATTTTATTTCTTCAGAGAAAACATAATTGCTCAGAGTCTGGGTTACTTAATTTTTTTTTTTTTTTTTTAATATGGAATTTTGTCAATTAATAGTCCATTTAATAAAAAAAATATTGTTTTACTACATAAAATACCTCCATAAATTTAACATTTTGGCTGTCAAGAACTCTTTAAAATAGAACATTTGACATCAAAAAACTGCAGCCAGGAAAAAACCAAATATTCAATTGGTATGACTTTAGAACTGGTAAAAATCTACTGAAATAAACCTCCATATCAATGTGTAATTAATTCTTGTTTTCAACTGTTGTTTCAGTTGTACACAAGTTATTGAATTAAATATGATTGTACATTGGTGAAACACGGATTACATAA
This sequence comes from Emberiza elegans, assembly GCA_024865655.1. Classification (NCBI taxonomy): domain Eukaryota; kingdom Metazoa; phylum Chordata; class Aves; order Passeriformes; family Fringillidae; genus Emberiza; species Emberiza elegans. The sequence goes on from JALJVW010000163.1 coordinate 570,226, forward strand.
AGAGTATATTAGTTAAACACAATGGAAAGAGTATATTAGTTAAACACAATGGCCTGTGGCAAAGCTAGCAATCAAAAAATACAAAAAGACAGCAGAAAAGCAGCAGGTATTCTCCAGTTGCAGAAGTCTGCTCAAAATGTGGCACTTAGTTATTGCAAAGGCTTTTTAATTTTAGGTCTTAGCAGCAAAGACCTGTTAAATATCCTTAAACAATCCTCCAGGTGTATACGCTGGGGTGAAATATACTTCATGGCCTTTTTTGTGAAAATCCAAGCCTTATTTTATTATTGTCAATACAACATACTAAAAATAAGCTCACTGAGGACAAAGTGAACCCAGTTTTTGCTAGTGCTGTGTCACAAAAGCAAATAACTGTTTTTATGAGTTGCAGCACATACAAGGAGCACAAGCCTTCCACCTGACAGCCAAATACCATTCAATCAACTGAATTATAGAATCTCCATTGCAACTGTAAAATCAATTGCACTATTTCCCTACAAGTTTTATATCCCCCAGCTTGCAATTCAGCACTTTCAAAAAAGAAAAAAAAAAAAAAACCAAAAGGACCCCAGAAATGCTGAGTACAACATATCTTCATTTCTATTACAGAATGTAATTATTATTCAAAGATTTTATCCCTTCTAGCTACCAGGAAACTAAACTGACAACATTTCCTTGAATATACATGAATTTTTAACTGAACCTGTAATATGAATTAAATTTTATTTTATGATCTGAACCTACATGAGACTTCAGTGAGAAGCCAGCTCACTTCCAGACAGGGTTCACTTTTAAATTCTCTACCATACTCAAGGCAGGCTCACTGTAGGCATTTTCCTCTTAAAAACATGCTAAATATTAAAGCTAAGAATGCCTATTTCCCATGTGAAGATAGCCCAGAATTACGAATTTTATACCCCAATGAGTGATTCCTGACTGCCATTATTAGAAAAAAAAATTTGTATTTACAGATCAAAAATATTTTTTTCCAAAGCACTGGCAGTTTGCTAAAGATATCAAAGTAACCTAAAGCATTTTATCAACCCTAATACAGTCTTACTGCAGTGTTCCATAGGAACACAGCTAGGCAAATGAAAAGGCATTAAAACTGACAAATGTCCATTTTTCTTTTTCATTATAACCCTTTTACTTTAAAATGAATCTTTTAAGATCATTGGGATTTGGGTAACTTTCCATTCTAAACTCTGTCACAGAGTAGGCATTTCATCTCATTCCCCTAAGGAAAGGCAAAAAGGCAACACAAAGCAACATCCCACACAGAAAAGGCAACTTTTTTTCTGGGATAAAAAAAAATGTCTTCCCAGCAGAAATTAAGGATTTCTGCTAAGCACCAGGTCATTTTAGGAAAATGACATTTATTTCTCTATACATCCATAAAGTACAAAATCACTTCTATGAAACAGCATCCTGAGCACAATGATGAAGTGGGCAGATTTTCATTAGATTTCAGAAAACATATTGTGGAGTTGTGTGAGCAATTTATGTCTTCAATAATAAAAAGAAACTATGAAGAAAAATCCCATAAATTTTCAAGCAGATATTTTTGCTCATGTAATTCCATGTTAATAAAATCAACCCTTCGTTAATTTAATGGATATTGTCTGCCATATTTACAGTAGATGAACTTTATAAGGCTCTTCTTACTAATTTCTCAATATATTGCTGGGCAAATAAGGCGGGGATAACCAATAATCCAGAGAAGTTAGTGAAAGCAATCCTGAAATTCTTTCAAACATGCAATAATAATTAATGTATATATCACATTATGAAAGATACATTCTTCCTAAATAACACAAATATACTTTAATATATTACCAGAAATACTAATCACATTTTTACAATTAATTCTAAATTTCACAAAACTTCTGGCACACACATACACTCACTCTCTGATAACAGTGTATAAAATATCATCTGTCTTTTGACACAGTGGGGAACAGTAGTTCCCTAATACTTAAAATTTCATAGTTGTGCCAAGAACTATTAGGACTCTACCCACAGAGAAAGCAAAAGAAACATTTTGAGAAAGACAATCCAGACCATAACAAATAAAGCACTGCAATGGACAAGAAATATCTGTTGGTTGTTCTGTAAAAATATGAGTGGTCCCTTGCTGGTTAGTTCAGCAAAGCTACCCCATAACTGAATGTGTGAGAATGCAGGAGTGCCCAGTGTCTGGATAAATTAAAAGCCAGAATTCTGAATGGAAAATTCATTTTGCAGCTGCTACAGAAATAAAAGTGCTCACAAATTCCAGCAGCAGGCTACTGAGGGGACAAGAGGATCTAAGATAGACATGAAACTCATCCATGAGAAAACATTGACATGAACTGAGATTTTACCAAGAAAAAAATTTACGTTCGCAATTATAATGCCCTAATCACAAACAGTCTTCAGGAATAATCTATTTCTAGCTTCAGAGGTTGACAGTGGCAGTAGTACCAAAGTCTAGCACTACTTCAAATAATATTAACAACAGCAGCAACAGGAAGTAGACGACAAAGAAGAAATTATATTGGAAGGAGAAATGTGCTTTATTTTCTTCTCCTGTTGGAAATTATACTCCCTGTCATCTTAAAAACATAATTTGGACTCAATCTAATGTTTTAATTGACATTTCTGAATGGCATAGTTTTCAGAAACTTGAAAGAAATAAATATGTATGTTATTATTAATATATTATAAACTTTGCTCTGGATTTGTAAATCTGTTTATAAATTAGCTTAACTGTTGGATTTTCCAAACAGGCCCTGAGAATGTTTATTCAATTATTTCCTCTGCTTGAGGGACTCAACATAAACTTTGAAGGAAGCTGTTCTCACCCTTAGACAATATTGTTGATGTTGCAGTAATTAGAATGTCAAATATCTTGGGGAGAATTTAATATGTTTTGTGAAAGATTAATTTGAATGTTTCATAATATTTAGATTAATGTAAAATATTCAAGTCATTACCCAGCTAGAAAAACTCCACACTGTAAGACTTTTTAAAAAATCCCATCTTTGATTTGAACTCCACTTCCTATGAACTGTCCCATCTACTAGGCCATAAAGTTTGACTTTTTCCTGTTTCCTGGCTCAGTGAATACTTTCACAGGTCACAGCAACTGAAACAGGACGATAGAGGAGACTGATGGGGACCTTCCCTCTATCCTCTCCTCACCTCATTATCTCCAGCCCCAGACACGCTTACAGGACTGTGAGGAACTGGTAAATATTAGTGCTCTTTTTCATTGCCATTATGTACTCTGTGTGTTTATAATTCATTACTTGCTAAAGGGTAAAATAATAATTGTTTGTAAGCATGACAAGGTAGGAAAGGCAAAATGATGACCTAGAAAGAGCATGTCAAACACTCCAGCATAACAACAAGGGCACTGGCTGCAGGGAGACTGCTGCTCTGTTGCTCATTTCCTCTTCAGTTTGAAAAATGTTATTTTTTTATATCACCCTGAATGTTTTCTGTCACAGAAAACAAGTAAGGGCTTACACCTGGACCTGTCATGTGAGCCCCACTCATTATTTCTGCTAAGGATTTTGTTTTTCAGAGTATTTTTTTAAATTAAATCTGCTATTAATTGACAAAGTTCCATACATACACACTTGAGGTCTGCCAGACATAACAGAATGATGTATTTCTCAGCAATACAGTTTACACCCTATACAGAATTTCAAAACAAGCATAATGCACATCACAGACATTTAAATTGGGTAATAAAATTTAATCTCTTTATATGCAAATGCAATCCTGCATGCTATGATATCCAAAAATACGCAGATGTACACAAGAGAAGTGACTAATTTGTGATTAGTGCAGATGCAGCATTACCTGCCTTCTCAGCACAACAATATTCCAACACCTCCTGCAGAAGGGTGATGCAACCTGAAGTTCATCAGCAGCCTCACTCTGTGGGCAATTACAGATTGCTCTCTTTATTAATTTTAAATGGGCTACCATGCATTGTTTGCACAGATTTTTAATTGCACACAGTACCATGCCCCACAAAATTCCATGTGAGCCACAGGTCCTTTAAGCATTGCTGTATCTGAATTGTTTCAAAACAACATGTTATTTTACTGGGAGGATCAAGCTGTTCTGAGTCTCAGAAGGGCACAGCAAAATTCATAACACCCAGCAGACTGCAGTTCTGCAGAAGGGCACCCACTGAGAAAGCTAGCAGTAATTGAACAATCTTTTTGACAAAGGAAGAAGGCATAAAACAGTCTAATACTTAATGTTCTACATATGTTAAACCATTCCCCAAAGCTTGTATGCCTTGGCATAAGTATAGCTGCAAATGTGAAAATGCTATTTAAAAATCATAGAAAAACAAACAAAACAAAAAAAAAAAAACCAAAAAATAAAACTAACAAAAAACTCATAAACAAATCAAGCTGTGGTTGGTATTTTAAATTTGCAAATATGCATGCAATTTACATGGAGATTATTTTCTCTGCATAGGTCTTTATTTCTTCCCTGAAGAGGGAGACTTGAACTAATCTGAAGCTGGAGCACACCATGCATGAACATAGAGAATGTAGACTGGACTGAAAAATAGCTTAACTACCCAATAAAATTTATGGGCTGGTAACTTAAATTGATTTTATAGAACAGTCGTCTTAAAAAGACATTAATTCCAGAAATAAATATACATGTGAGATGTATCAATTATATTTTAATATATTAAAGGTTTGTGAAACATCTTACTGCATTAATACTGAATAAATCCTATTATTTATCATTACATCCTCTTGTCTTATGATCTTTTAAAAGAATTATAACGAACAAATGCTAAATTTTTTTATATTTTTGCCATCCTGAATATGGTTTACCTGTTAATCATTTCAACAGTTGCTAGAACAAAGACATTATCCTTATATAAAGACTCTTCCTTATATGAATACCTCATAGTGGTCCCACAGATGTTCAGCCCTCAGAGATTGATTTCAAGCCTGGAAGTCCAGGAGAATCACATGTGCAAGCACCATTACCTTCCAAAGGCATCACATGCTCAAAAAACCACTCAGAAGCAGTTTTTAAACTCAACAGGAAAGACACTCAACTCAGAGACATTTCATAAGAACTACAATGACAACTTAGCTAGAAAACATTGCCTGCCAGTGAAAGCCTGGTTGAAGCATAAATTAGCTTTAAGAAGACAATTAAACCAGGCTTTGCCAAAATGAATGTCTGACTTGGTCCCCCATTTTCATCGTGGCCTATTTACAAGTAGTGAATCTTTCTGATGTTTAGCCTTTTAAGTACAAGGAAATTCAAAAACTTGGCAATGACATAAAAACCTAAATGCATTCCATAAGACAAAATGGGAAGTAAAATCTTTGGATAAAGGCAATGCTTAGGGCAGTCACCATAAGACAACAGCCCATGCAAAATTCCCCAGTGTGGTACAAACAAACACTGAGAGATATCACTGTTGGCAGAACACTGAAACCTGGGGCTGAAGTGCCAGGTCTGTGCTGAGTCCTGCTGCTGGACAGAGTGGGAGGGATGCTGAAGAGGAGAGGGGGATATTCCTAATGATGCCCTAAATATTGCCAGCAGTCCTGCAGTTGAGTCATTACAGTTTACTAGAAACATCTAGGTCACAATAAGACAAAGATAAAACACTAGAGTTGCACAAAAATAGCAAAAATGGCACCTGAATGAGAAGATGAAGTATTTTGAGGCAGCCATATAGGAATAAAGTGTGCAGACTGCCCCAATTAGCAATGGGATTCTCTGTGTGGGAATGATTATTTCCATGTAAATTACTGGCAGCAAAAGAACTGATTTGGGGCTGATTACTTGGCTCCTCTCAGCAAGTTATTAGACTGATATTTTATGGTATTATTTATTGTCTTTTAATGTGTCAAACATGTTTGAAGATTTAAATGCATAAATAGACCAATCAGTCTCACACAGCCATTAGGGAATCACATGAAGCAAAAGTATTACAGTAATGATAATAGCAAACCATGAAGTTACATTGGATATTCTACCTAGGAACAACACCCTCCATTCATGTCAGTCACAGGCTCAGTACTGAGACATCCACTCTCCTAAACTATTTTCTTGCTTAACCTTCTATGCTTAGTTACTTTAAGTTACAGCCCTTACTAGCTTTGAACTGAGAATTCCTAAATTTGCAAATATCTCAAAAGAAAAAATGTTTCATTTGGGAAATTAAAGCTAAACAAAATTCATTAATATTCTCAGGCCTTCAGTAGAGATTTGAATATTATCTCCCATTTACCTGGCATCACCCTTTATATTGTTTTTATTATTAATTCCACTTAATATCTGGAAAATTTATAATTCTTGTCTCTACTATGTTATCTGCATATATCATCTTAATTTGATCCTTCTTAAAATTCTTCTTCTGTAAAGTTCCAATGAGGTGTTGCATGAGTTTTAATGTCAACCAACTTCCATGTTGCTGTACAGATTAACAGACTATAAAAGAACAGACTTTCTGATATTCACATTGGCTTGACTCAAGTTATTTCTAATTTATTGATAAAATTAGCTTCTAATTCTTTTTGGAGCTTGATAAATTCTAGTTTTAATTTATCTAGAAAATACAGTTATAAAGACAAAGAGATCTCCAATCTGCAAGCCCTTCTTAATTTCCTAAAAACTCAGTATTGACTAAACCAACTTTTTAAATTTAAAACTTTCCTTGATAGCTTTCCTTGCAAGGAATGTTCTTTAATCAATTAAAAAATGCTTGATAATTTAAATATGTACCAAATTAGATGTTGAAAACATAAAGAACATGGTTATGTAGGCAAAATTATACTTGCAAATATAAATAGGAAAGTGGAGAAATTAATATAAAAACAAACAAAAACCCTGGCTTTGTCTATTTGGTGTATCCACAAAAGGGTTCTTCTGGAACACTTGAAATCTCAAAAGTAATGCAGATACTGCTTAGAATAAAGCAGGTGGTGACAATATGAAAGTAAATAGGTATTCTGGAATCTTTTCTTTTTGATTTTATTGTACCAAAGGAGTACCTAAGTCTGACTGTTATAAGAAAGTTTTTTCCACAGTGGAAAGAAGTGAAGCAATATGAATTTCAGAAAAGGCCTGCTTTGACATCAGCACTAACAGCATTATTGGAGAGTTGCAAAGAAAGCATTAAAAACATTCTGTCCCTCTCCAACAACAAGCAACAGTCAGTGATGCTGTAAAAACGGGTGGGGGAAGGAATAGAAAAAACTCAGCTTAACAATTCATTAAAATATTTCAGAAGAAGGCACAAAAGGATTTCATACACTTTTTGTAGGCTGTGCATACTAAATATTCATTTAATTTTAAAACACATTGTGATGTAATTTTATGAAAATTGACAACGAATTCATCCATAATAACAAACATACCACTGTCATCTGCATCAGGAGCTGGTGGAGTCCTGGCTGGCAGTTTCTGAAGGGCCCCTTTACCATCTGTCCTCTGTGCTGAGCTGCTGCCTTGAGGCTGCTGCTGGTCTTCATCCTCAGCAACAAATGAAATTACACCTAAAACAAATAGATACCAGGTGTTGTATTACCCAGGAATTAGCTTCACAAAACAGACTGCCAGACATGCACAAGTATTTCCTCGGTTCAAAACTAATACAAAATGAAGTACAACTTCCATTCCAGGTGTCAGCCATCCAATTAGAATTTATGATATTAAAAAATATCTCTTGAGTAAGTGCAAGGAAATTAACCAATTTTTGTCCCCAAAGAGCTCTTCTACTTGCCTGAAGAGATCCATAATGGGCACCTGAAAAAGATCAGTAGTAGGAAACACAATACAAACAAGGACTTCATAAAAGTTACAAAATCTGGTGATCACTAATTGTATCTTTTTCCCAGCTCAATTTTCTGTGCACAATCTTGATTGTTTCTGTTATTTCTTTTTAAATTACAGTGTCTCATTCTAGTGATATAAGAGAATAACTGTTAATAGTTGAAATATTCCTGTGATACATTTTTGTATTGCATGTTAAATTGTAATCAAATGTGACAAGAAGATAAAATACAGAGACTATAAACCCTGGATTTATAAATTGCCAAATCTCTATATAATAACATAAAATCTAGTATGGACAGGGTGCCTTTAAATAATATTAATGTTATTCTGGAAGATTTTATATACTGAAATTTAACTAGCAGGTTTCAATTCTTCCATTTTGTGCCTGTGTCTAAGAATTTTAAATCTACACAAACTTTTGCCAGATAGCATTCTACCTGCATCTAAATTATTTTCCTTCAATGTTAGAATATATTTTGCAGAGTTTCTAAGCTAAAATAAATATATTTGGCAGGTTTAATTCTTGCTTTGTGTAAAATCTGAGGAGGTGACTTATTTTATCCTATTATATAGTAAGACATGTTCTCATTGTGATTATTAGAATTTTTGTGAAACATCTCCAAAAGGGAATTTGTTCATTGTGTCTTACCAAGGACTTGGGAAAACTATAATTAATGGAACTTTTAAAATTTGAAATGGGGAATTCTTATGAGAGTCCCAGAACAACTAGATTTGAAAATACCTACATCTAATGGAATCCTTTGTTTCCGCAGCTTTGAGTGGGGCAGAGGTGTGACATGACAAACACTGACAAACTATTCCTACTAAGAAGGGTTACCTTAAATGATTATAAGGAATAATCTCTTCTTCTCTGAGAGACAGCAGCTGAGAAGCACAGGTATAAAACAGTGAAGTTAAAAACAAAATCAAGAAATGGAAATAGGTTTCAATCCAGAGGTCAAAAAAATTAGAAATCCAAATTTTTCTTTCATTAAGAAAACTCTACTCAAATAAAAATAAACTAAACTAATTAAAAACAAACCAAAATAATTTCTAATGAAAAAGTTTTAAAAACTACTAAAATTACTCAAAATAATTAAGTCAGAACTTGGCTCCAAAGAAGAATAGGAGTGACTGCAGTTTCAGGAAATTACTGATTTTTTTTTTAATCATAAAGATAAGATAGATGTGCAAGAAGGATAAAAAATGAAACCATTTTGGAAAGGATAATGAAGACTGAAGAAAATGCTCAAGGTATATAAATCTTGATGTAAGAGAACACATGGAATGGCACTAATAAGTAATGGATCATAGGATAAATGACTAATAATGATAGAATTCTGACTAATTAATCTGATTTTATATCTCAATATAAATTCCTAGTATTATTTTGGTCTATTGAATCACAATATTAGGGAAAAGCAAATTGTAAGAGAGACCTCATTAATTTTAAATACCAATCCTCACCATCAATATGCTTAAAAGTTATCAACAATTAGAAGAAAATTAGTAAAAATATGCAAAATTATAGCTTTGAAGTCGATCAAAATGTCTTGGCTAAATGCTAATCAATGCATTCATAAATTCTACCAAATTCTTACAGTAACGAATATTTTCTTACACTTGATTTTAAAATTTTAGTAATTTTTCCTTATAGTCCTTCCTTCCAGTGACCATGGAGGATTTTCTTTACCAAGTTTCTGTATCTCAGAATCACAGATTATCCATATGTGAGCGTGGGAGAAAGAGGGACAGAAGAGGAGCAATCACAGGAGCAATTTAAGTAATGAGATGAGAAAACAAAGAGTGGGTTTTGTTCTCTGCACAAAATGTGGCCTCAAAAACATCAAAATAATTTGCTGAAGCACTTGAATAATTAATTTTTATTTGCAGTAAATACTGGAATGCTTGAAAAGTTCCAAAAGAATAAATTACTCAAGAATATTTCAAGAGCTATGAGAGGAACTATGGTAACTGAAAACTACTTGAATTGCTAAACCACTGTGCAGATAATCCACCAACTGCATGATCAAAAAATCAGTGGAGAATTGCAGAATAAATGCTGACACTCCATCTTCCTACTTCATGAAAACCAGAGCTCAAACAAACAGAGTTAATAACAATGAGGTTATAATCTTGATCGATAAAGGAGAATGAATTGATGTGGTGAATACAGATCTCTGCAAGGCTCTCAATTAAATCTGTCAAAGTATTTCTAGAAAAAATAATGAGTTTTACTGCAGATGGTATGCATTTTGTAACTCAGTTTATCTGCTTAATCTTAAAATATTCATAAATTGTCTTTCGTAATTTTCACGGGCATGAAGTATTTACTACTGGCTCAAAGCTATTTGAATATTTTATTAGGGGAAAATAAAAGGAAATCATTGCTGGCAAGAACTGCAAATAACAAAAGTAAAAAGTGTATTAATTTCATGTCAAATCTAAAATACAGAATCCTTATCAGTGAAGACAGTACATAGTATGATCTGCATGACTTGAGTCTATAAATTAAGGCAGAACATTTTCCTAGGAAGTATTCCTAATTAGAATGCTCTCCTGGTTTGGGAGTAAATGGTGCAACACACTGACCCTTACTGGATCCTAAGATAGCAGATGATACATAAATATATTAATTTATTCAAATTATGGGCTACAAAAATATTCCTGTCAAGAGATATTTTGCAGGATGGTAAAAAGAATTTTATACAATGAAGAGTAATAAAAAGTACTTTGTGCTCTATGAAGTTATAAATAATACATTGGAAATGTGCAGAAATGCTGCATCAAAAATGACAGATTTCAAATAAATACAAAAAGCAATTTTACATTTTTCATGCGGTTCCGCTGAGCTTGGCTCCTCTGCTTTTAAAGAGCTTTGACACAGAAAGTTCTGGTCTTCTGGCTGTGAATGCAGAGTCATCTTACAGAACTTTTACTTATCAGTGCATCTCACTTTTCAATATTGGTGCTACAAAACAACTGATAAATTGTAATCTTTTCATGCACAACAGTCCTCAATGTTTGTGGTTTTAGTTTTGGTTTTGGGATTTTTTTTATAGCAAATTGCTCAGTTCTGACTTCTCTGTCACACATCACACAACAGTGTAACTTGCCAAAATATCATGGCTGACAATTTTGAAAGCATACATTCAAGACCAAACCAGATTTCACCTCCATCCCAGAGATACAATTCCCACTGATTCAACTGGCCACAGAATTATGCCATCATCATCTCTTTTAGAAAACAAGACTCCTTAGCTGCCCTTTTGCATATATATAAGATACTAAACTTGCATACACAATCCTAAAATTGTAAAAGCAATAATACAAGTAATTCTAGAATTCTATTGAAAACTAATAATTAAAATTTACATAAATTGAGGATGTTATAATTTTGCTGACACATCACTGATTTAAAAGCTTTCTTGGTCAAAACATCATTGGACATTTTCTAGCTTTACTAGCCACTGTTGAAACATTTTATACAACTATAGTCCAAATATTAGTACCAAAGCTTTGCTTTCTATTGCTTCAGAGAAGATGCATCACTTTAAAAGGAGGCAGGCTGTTTTATTTTTCAATAAAATTGTAATTACAACACCCCATGTTAGACTCACTCATTGGCTATATTCTACACACCCCCTGTACCCATGAATACAATTATGAAAGCAAGAAGTGCTCAATGCTTTCCTCTGTATAACTTAAATGGAATATTTGAAAGATACATAGTGTGCATGATTACTTTCTGCTGCTGAGAGATGATAAAAGTCCACAATATCCCAATATTTTCACTGGAAAAAAAAAAAACCCAGAAGGCTATGGCCATAGAATTCAGCACACAAATCTGAAAAGATATAGAAACATTTGGCTTGTGGTTTAAATATACCAACATGAACTTAAGAAGGTCTTGGGAGTGGGAAGAGGGGTTTTATTTTTCCTGGTTTTTTTCTGGCCAATGAAATCTATGTACAGTTGCTGCCACAGAAAAGTTCCACAAAAGAGATAAGATAAATTAACAAGATGAGTGAATTTATGTAGCCATTTGGCCAATTTTTTGTTCTTGTAGTTTTGCTATTGACAAAAAAAAAAAAAAGGCTATTTAATGTAGGTTAGTACAAAACTTTATAATCTTTATTTTCCTAGGGAAATTTCTGTGATAAGACATATAAATCCTAAGGAGTTTCTGTAAATCCTACTTGCTGGTATACTAGGATTAAATGAATTGCTCCCCACAACAAAAAATGAGAATAAGCTTTAAGACTCATATCAAAGAGAAATGAGCAAGTGGCAAATCCTGCTATCAACTATCAATCATATTTGGCTTGGTAGCATTTATAAAGAGGTGAATTGTTTTGTTTATAATGCTCACTGCCTCTTCTTAATGTGACAATAAATCCACACATGGAAGGGCACAGGAGCCTGAAGCTCCTACTGGATGGAAGGATGGAAAGATGGAAGGATGGATGGATGGATAATGGGTGGATGGATGGATGGATGGATGGATGGATGGATGGATGGATGGATGGATGGATGGATGGGTGGGTGGGTGGGTGGATGGGTGGGTGGGTGGGTGGATGGATGGATGGATGGATGGATGGATGGATGGATGGATGGATGGATGGATGGATGGATGGATGGATGGATGGATGGATGGATGGATGGATGGATGGGTGGATGGGTGGATGGGGGGTGGATGGGGGATGGAGGTGGATGGGAGGTGGATGGAGGGGTGGAGGAAGGGAGGAGGAAGGAAGGAATGGATGGATGGATGGATGGAATGGATGGATGGATGGATGGATGGAATGGATGGAAGGGTGGATGGGTGGATGGATGGATGGATGGATGGATGGATGGATGGATGGATGGATGGATGGATGGATGGATGGATGGATGGATGGATGGATGGATGGATGGGATGAATGGGTGGATGGGTGGATGGATGGATGGATGGATGGATGGATGGATGGATGGATGGATGGATGGATGGATGGATGGATGGATGGATGGATGGATGGATGGATGGGATGGAATGGATGGATGGATGGATGGATGGATGGATGGATGGATGGATGGATGGATGGATGGATGGATGGATGGATGGATGGATGGATGGATGGATGGATGATGTGTGCCATCTAGCTGGGCCATGCCAGCATCTTTTCCAGTGCACTCTGGTGATCCAGCAGAGCCATTCACAATAATCAAGCAACCAGAAGAACCTTCAAGCTTTGTCTTTGCCCCCACTGAACCAGACTCAGTTTGTCAGGGCGATGTGGGTGAAGAGAGCGAGCTCAAGGAAAACAGGCAGGTGCTGGAAATACGGCTTAGGCTACAAGAAACCACAAAGATCATTTTTCTCCCTCATGATGTTTATGATTCCATTGAAATTATAGTGATCAGTAGATCAATATGCAGAATTCCAGAAAAGAAATTTAACTTTTTTTTTCTTAATGCCAGTGTCAAAAAGAAAATAATGACAAAAAGTTCAATCAACTCATTTACAGGCTAGAATGTATTGGCATGATCTTCACCACCTCAAAACTGTCCTGCAGTTGAATCTGACAAGCCTGGAAATAATATTAAATAATGTTAATTATTAAAAATAATTAAAATTATTTAAAGGCCTGGAACATGCTGTCTATTTTTCCTCAATTTAAGTTTCTAAGCAGCATGGAAAAGCACTGCCTACTAAACATAGATTCAGTTTAAAAATCAGTGAAAGTTGAGACATAAAGTTAGAATGCTCCTTTCTAAATGCTAGGGGGTTGTATGAATGAAAAGGGCACTGACTATTAAAGGTTTTTGGTTTTTTGCACAAGACATATTCAAGTATTATGAGTTTTGCTGTATTCTGGAAAAATTCTGGTCTGTTCTGTGGAAAGCAGAAATAAAAATTTGATAAAATATAAAGCAATCTGTAGAAGATGCTTTCTCAAACCTGAAGAAAATTGCTCAATTACTCAGAAAACAGACTGCTGAAGAATTTTATGTAGTGACAGAATCTTGTTTGAGGTGTTTATTTGCTATTATTTCTGTGTTAAAGCTGTCACGCACCTAAAAACTAGCTGAAGCATGTAATATTAGCACTCTATTGGAATGCTTCCAAATGGGCTTTAGAAAATAACTGGGCCCATTTTTAGCTTAGCAACCATAAAACAGCAAGACAGAAAGCAAAAGCAGCATAATTTTGCAGCTATATAATTTTGGAAATAAAAGGACTTTGAAAGTAAATGAAAAATGCAAACCATTTGCTCAGTACAACTTCTATGGTAAAAGTTCTTTCATTAGAATTTATTTTAATATGAAAAAAACAGTATTAGAACACCAAGGCAACAAAGTTTTACAATCACAAGTTAGGAAGTTCTGGACTTGAAATTATTCATCTAGGACAGAGTCCTCAGCTAGGTATCAAAATAGTTGTTCTTTTTTCCTTGCAGGATAAAATTGACTCCCTCTGCAGATAGGTTTGGAGCACTGCTTTTTATTTTGTCATTCCAACTGTTCACCAGATGGATTATTTTCCTCCTTCTAAACAAAATCACCAGACTGAATAAAGAATACTTTTTGGGGGGGGGGGGGGAAGGGGGCAGGGGGAAGTGTTTAAATTATACATTTCTTGTAGTGTCTTGAACCTAGAAAGGATTAAGATTGCAAAGTATTGCCTAATTCCCACTTGAATCACTTCATCTAATCTGTGACTCTCAAGATTCAGGCTGGCTGTTGAAATATCCTGAAAGCCAAAAATGCATTCATATATATATATATGTGTGTGTGTGTGTGTGTGTGTGTGTGTGTGTGTGTGTGTGAATGTGTGACCATGGTCACAGGGGTATTCAGGTGAAGGCAGAGACAAGAATGTTGACTCTATGTTTAGAAGGTTTGATTTATTCTTTTATGATATATATATATTACATTATAACTATACTAAAAAGAAAGAGAAGGAAAGGGTTTCTTCAGAAGCTACCTAAGAATAGAAAAGTAAAGAATGATAACAAAAGGCAACTCTCTCGGACTCTGTCTGAGATAGCTCGGCCTTGATTGGCCACTAATTATAAACATCCAGGATGGGCCAATCAAAAATCCACCTGTTGCATTCCACAGCAGCAGATAACCATTGTTTACATTCTTTTTCTGAGGCCTCAGCTTCTCAGAAGGGAAAATCCTAAAGAAAGGATTTTTAGTGAAAAAGATGTCTGCGACATAGATATGCATTTATATTGAAGTTTCTCAGGGCCTGGAAATTCTGCTCTGGAGAACAAATATGACTTGCCAGCCTTGCACAGTCTGATGCAGACAGACTCCCATTCTCCTTGAAGCCACAAAGGAAGCGCTTCCTAACACGTTACCTTAGGTAGGACACTTGGTAGTCAGGTTTACATCAAACCTAACATCAGACAGCAAAATCAGCTGCTGCTTTTCACACCTGTGACAGCAGCCTCTCTTCCCTCCACCCCTCTCCCTGCTACAGCAGCTGAATTATTAGAGAGTGTGCACGGATGTCTGTGAGAGAGCCAAACCTGCCTCTGTTCCAGGGGAAGAATGAACACGATTTCCAGAGGTAGTGATTAAAGCAAGCCCTGAGCCAGGGGGTGGAGGGCAGATAACTGGGCAATGTCTTTTTCAAAGGATAACTTTACCTTTCTATCAAGTTATTTTAAAGCATAAAATAAATGAACTTTTCTGAGAAGGGCAGATGTGGCTTCCCAGCATTTGAACCAGCAATTTTTTGTTGGGTTAGAGAAACTGACTGTTCTCTTTTTTTTCACTCAGTGAACATATAATACTTCAAAACATAATGGAAACCATTGTGATAGAAGTCAAGGAAAGGAGAGAACATTAGAGATGTAGATCTGAACATGCCATCTATGTCCCTTTGAAGGCATGGCTTTTATCACCTGGTATTAATTTGCTCTCTGATAGATCCCTTGGAGCCTCTTCTACTGAAACTTTCATTATATATAAAAGAACTGGGGATTTTCTAAGGCAGAGGAAGAGACTATTCCTAAATCTTTAATAATGGTTAAAAAACCCCCCATGTTTAAATATAGTACATCCTCAATATTTCCTGGTGCACATTTTTGTTGCTTACAGTTTTATTGAAAGCTGATTCCTATTCATGAAATATGATTTTTTTTCCCAGGGCTACTGATCAGGGCACTGAAATCTTCCTATGGCTTGAGGCCAAGCCTTGTTACAGATATTAATTTCTTTGCACAAGTCACTTGTGAATTGATGTGGCATCATTAGTTAGGTTTTACATATCAGGTACTATAAACAAAATGGCCAAAGGACCAAAGTAGTTTGACATCCCCAGGGACAAGATTTAACAGCTTTTAATGCTAAGAAAACAGCTGTCATTAATCTCAATTGTCCAAGAATGTAGCAGAATCAAGTGCGTGGAGTTAGGAACCCACAAATTTGAAACTACACACACTAAGCATTTTCTATTGAGAGATTTATCCATTATTGGGAAGTTAGAATCTTTCCCTGAGTGCTACTCAGTTCCTTTAGGATGGTCTCCTCTGTTTCCATAATTCCCTCCCAAACGCCTTTGTACTTTTCTCTGCTGAGAGTTACTGCAATAGTTACCCTACAAGGAAGGCAAAGACTGATTGTACAGTTTCATTCTCAAAACCATGCTTTTCACATTATGAGCTAAATAATGAGCACCATGGAATTTTAGAGACATTACCAAACATATGAAAATTATGAAATCTGAATTGTTTTTAAAAAAGAAAATCAGGAAAAAAATTAATGATGGGGTGCTGGCATTGGTTAAAAATGTCCAGAGTTTTGCTATTGTATCATAAAAATACCATTTTAAACATGGATGGATGAAAGTTATGAACAATTAATTTTAGATCTCCCTAGCCTCCACTACATGACAAAGAAAGAACCAAGTTCACTGAATTCTATTTATGTACTCTTGCCTTGTGGTCAACAGACTGAACATTAATTAAGGGAAAACATCAAATTCTGGTCTCTGCCTTTACATCTTTGGTTGTAGTAGTGCTATCTCAAGGGATTAAACAGGTTTTGGAAAATTAAATTTACATCTATAAACCTGGTGATAATTCAAAAATCATTACCTCCTATTTAGTACATTTTCATGAGAACAATTAAATACATAAAGTTGTTCATATGCTGGCAGTTTTGAAGAACCTGACTACACATTTAGCAGTAAGATACCTATAAAAATAAAAATATGAGCCAGCTTAAAAACCTGAATCACCAGTAATGACAACCATACTTCCAGAAGAAAGGTTATGCAGAAAAGATGCAAGCATTAGGTGCAAGGAGATTTAACCTGCTAATTTATAGGGATGTTTTATATATTTAAGCTCTAAATAGTACCTTGAAAGACTCCTCGTCTGCAGGGAGATATACTCAAAGTGTAAGCAGTAGTGTCCTCTGGGTTGACAGCCACATCAGGGGCACCACTCAGAATTGAGAGATTGGAATACACCTGGGGAGGACAAATCACATAGAGGAAAACTCATCAAAAGCAAGTAACTCTTGCAAGTACACCATAGAGACAATATCCATTCTACCATAGAGACAATATCCACTACCTGCTTTGGAGAGTAGAATAGTAACTCCTAAATTTTATGCAAATGAAATAATACACACTATAAGAGAAATGCTGGTGTATACAGATGATGGCAAGCACAAATTTTGAATCATGCTCAACATGATTGAAAATATATTGCTTAGACCATGGAACTGCTTACTTATGCAGAGACTTGCGCAGTTAGGCCCTTAATATTTTACATACATTCTTGTTTTAAAAATAACAGAGATTCAGCAGTACTGATCCATCTAAATAGAGAGCAAAGCAAAATCTGAAGTGCCATTCTAACATCAGTTGCTAGACCTCAAGTGATATTAAACTATGCTTTTTGGTATGTCACATTTTGTAAATGACACATACACATGGCATGCATGGTAAGTCTCAGGGCAATGGAGAAACCAATAGAATTTTCACATGCAGAACTTTAGATTTTGCAAACTGTAAAGTTCATTGGGAGAGTACAGGGTGAGTATATTTTAATTGCATCTCATTTCTTTCTCTCTTGTACAGAGTTGCTACAGAGGAATTCTCTGAGCAGCTGCTCATGGTGATGCCTCAGGATTTTAGCTTTTATATTTTTCAAATCCTGTACTGCATTAGTATATGACTCTAAACACCATATAGAGTGTTAGCTGTCTTCACCTTTTGGTCAGACAAAACAATCCTTCTAGGCCTGAAATTCAAGGACACCCTACTGCCTCAGGCCCTGAAATGTATAAAGAAAAGTGAATTGGAGGGGGACAAACTGGGGGAGTATGACTTGATTACCTGAAGCTGTAATTGGAGGGTTAACCCCTGGTGTGTAAATGGACCAAACTTAGATCAGTCTGAAGAACTCATGACCATGATCCATTTTGGGTGTAGCCCCTTGGGGAGGCTTTGTCTGCCCTTAATGCACCTGAAGGCCCTTCACTAAACCTATCTGCTTTTATTCTCTTAATTCTGCCTGGCCTCTGTTTTTAGGTAAGCCAAGAAAAGGCATCAGTTAAAAAGGTGTTCAGGTCCGAGGCATCCCTGGGCAGAGCTGGCCTGTCCAGCATCCAAGTTGTGTGTCTGTCCGAATTTTCCCTCATCTGCCTCACAATTGTCATTTGGGGACCACTGAAGAGAAAACCCCCCCGTCTAAAATCTCTGGCTCTGAAGGAGAAAGTCACACGCCCAAAAGCCCTGAGTCCTGAAAGCACAGTGTTATTTATTTTCACAGGTGTTTTTTGCTGTTGCTACACTGAGCTCAAAGAAGGGGGCACCGTGCCTTTTTTGCAACAACAGCCTTGGAAGCTGTCCCACCTCTCGGCCTGGCTGGACTTCTCCTGACTTTCGGGGGGTCCCCCACAGAAGACCCTCAGCTGTTTTGCAACCATCGTGACAGACAGACTGAGATGTAAGGAGCCTCTCCATAAAGGACTGAGACATGGAACCCCCATGTGAAAAGACCCCTCTGCTCTCTCCAAGGACTGGGACTGAAACCCCCAGCCCAGGGGAGGTGTGTGGGGGAGGCAAGCTGACCAAAGCGAGATGTTTGCCTGCAGGTTGTGACCAATGGACCAAGAAAACAATGGCTCTCATTTACTGCTGAGAACATGGACCACCTGTTACATCTATTCCCTACTGCATCTGTTTCCCCCCCTCTCACAATTTTCAATAATAAAAACCTCTGAGTTAGCTAGACATTTTGAGATCTCCCCAGTGTAACAGGTGAATCCTCAACTGGAATGGACCAAAGGACTTCGTCTCTATGTTGGTAGCTATATCCCCTTCTCTCTTTCTCTTTTTCTCTCCCTTAATCCCTCCATTGCATTTTTTGTTGTGGTTATTTCAATAAAACTGTATTTGTTTTGATTATTACTGCAAACCCCCTTGTACCGTGTTGGTTTTTTGCATCCTGAGATCCCCCCCATGAACCATCAGGTCATCCGTTCACTAGGACGGATCTGGACACAAGTGGATACCTGCATTCTACAAAGATTTCTTTTGCAACACTAACAGCAGTACATGCATATTCATTTTTAAAGTAAACATATTTTCTTATTATTTTCTGTAGCAAAGAAGCATATTCTTAAATCATCTTTTCTTCTGATACAGACAATCATTGCCTAAAACACATTCCCTCTCTGTGGTATTTATGTTACTGTAATTCCTTTTTCAGGTGCTGGTTCATCTAAATCCAGAATTTCTATTCCAAGTAACAGATTAAAAAAACCTGTAAAGCAACAGTCTTCCTCTTCCCCAGTAAATCTACATTTCAAACTGGATATTAAAAGTCCAGCAACCAGAAAGAATAAGAAGAGACTACTTGGCAAGAGGAAAAACAAAGGCTAAAAAGAGACAGATGAGAAGACTTGTTGAATTGGCATTTGGAGAAAAATAACTGGAAAAAAAATCTTTAAGTTGTCAACAAAGAGCAAAACATAGGAAAGGTGGGGATGTTATACACTGAAGATGGGGATATTCATTTATTAACATATTAACAATAAATTAGTCACACTCCTACATTTATGGACTTTTTCCATTTCAGTTTACAAAGAATGTACACAAGAGTGAAGGATAAATAGGTAAAAATACAACTAGTATAATAAAAATGACAGCAAATTACTAGGGATAGAAATAAGATTAGTTAAAATGAGATTTCTATTTAAGGAAAAAATAACATGGAGACAGAAACAGAATTAGGATAAATGTTATTCATTTAAATTGGATAAAAAGCAGAAGGGTAGAGTAATACAGTTTTTATCAAAGACTGCACATACCAAATAAGTTTCTACCAAAAGATTTCAAAGTAAAAGGAACACTACTGGCATGGCTGACCATAAAAACATGAAATGCCTATGGATTGCTGATGAGTAAATATGGACCAGAAGTTTGCTTTTCAGTCATTCATGAGAAATTTTTGACACTTTTTCAGAGTAGTGAACTAACAGAAGCTAAATTTAAATGAAGTTTTTAATCTTAAGGAAGCGATTGTATAACCAAATAGGAAAAGGTTGTGTATAAGCACTGAAATTATGTCAGCACACATGGCCACTGTTCCAGTGCTTGAATCCAGATCCTGTATCAAGAGACATGAAGGAATTCTCCCTTCTCCTTCCTGCATCAGATTAAACCTTTTGGGATCAGATGCTCACTAAAACTTGCACATAACTGATGCTGACCTCAGTCTGCTGTCACCTTTCCATCTGCAGTCATTAAACTCATATTCCTCAAGCTGCTCACTATTCCAGAGCTTTAACACAAATATTCACCATCTGATTGAGGAATCACCCCCACTCATTTACCAACCGTATTTGTCTCTGTTATTTAAGTTACCCACACCTCAGCCAATCTCCCAGCAGTGGTCACAACAATTCAGCCTCCTACTTCCAACCTCCTGAGAAGGTTTATGCTTGTGACAGACATCACTCACCAGGTACCTCTCATGTGTTCCTTAAACAGAAATTTGTCTTGCTCCAATGGCCACATGATTTATCAGTTCTGTTACTGACACTAATTAAAATTATCAACTTCAAATGACAAATGGATACTAAAAGTGCATGCCCAAGCTTGCCCATGCACACAGGCAATTTATCCTAATATCAGAATTCATACTGAGACCCATTCTCATTTGTTCACAGACATTTGGGATTCTAATATGGCATAATGTTGCATAACATGTCTCTGCTAACTGCAGGTTTATTACAAAATAACAATATATCCAGGAATACTCAGAAAGTGAAAAAGTTGGAGAATTTATAAGCACACATCCAGAAATTGCAGATTTATATAACAGTAAATAGTTGCAAAGATTTTGAGAGTTTAGAGGAAAGCTTTGAAGCAACAAAATATATACACAGTAAGCTTAAAGTTAACTTTGTTCTGAATATCAGAGAGAGAGCTATTTCTTATTAAAATGCATTTTTATGATGATTATATGTAAGAACAGGACACAATTTTAGTCACAGATGTAGCATTGAATAACCTTATACCCTATAATAATC
Organism: Emberiza elegans; assembly: GCA_024865655.1. Classification (NCBI taxonomy): domain Eukaryota; kingdom Metazoa; phylum Chordata; class Aves; order Passeriformes; family Fringillidae; genus Emberiza; species Emberiza elegans. Next base: position 591,592 of record JALJVW010000163.1, read on the forward strand.
TACAATACTGTGTTTCTGAAGGTACCTTAATATGCCTAACAAAATCTTCTATGGACCACTACTGTTAGGCAATTACATTTTGAAGGAAGAAAATAGGACATAAATTGGGGTGCTTTTATCAACAACAAAAATAATATTGATGTACAAGCTATTCAAAATTAGTCAAGATATGGAATTACTTCTTCCAGTTAGTGGGAGAGGCAGTTTGTCAGCTTCTGCCCTGATGTGCAACCAGAGAACGATGAACAATTACAGGCAGATTAACCAGAGCCCACACCAAGCGTGGGGCTGCAGAGATATGTACTTACACACAATATTTGTACTGAGAGAAACAGGCAGATCTGCAGATAAACACTGAGGAACACACAAAATTTATCAGGCATAAATAATTGCATAAACAATAAATAATTAATAGTTTCTTAAAATATGTTACGTCACTATCACTCAGGAAACTAGAACTGCAGAATAACTCAATGGAGGCAAAATGTAAATTATTATTAAAGTTATCACTGTGACCCTGCACAACATTTGCTCAAATCAATCCACACCCAAGGATTTGATTTTTAAATTATAGTATTCTCCATTTTCTTATATATCAAGTCATTATTTACACACAGCCAGAAAGTATAAATGGAGTATATGTATAAAATGCTGCAATTTAAAACTAATTTATCAGCCACTGGTTTGAAAACTCACTCTGCAGAACTGTAATATGGCTATTTAACATGAACAGAAATGGAAAACCAACTTCAAAATTACAGCAACTTTTTCCAGAGCTGAATAACCAAATAAGCATAACTCCAAAAACTTAAAGGCAAAGTGATGAATGGATTTAAGAACATAATTAAATATATTTAAACTCCATTATGTTTTAGTATAACAAAGTTAGACAATATTATATTCAAGGTTTCCATTTGAAAATTGTTTCTCAGGTCTGTTTAACAATAATGAGAGGCTCTACTTAGCAAAAAGTTAATGCTCTTTGACTCTAGGCCAGAATCCAATCTGTAGGAGTCTCTGAACAACCTAACCAGACACTTTACAAAACTCTCTCAAGAATGGCAGTTTTCCAAAACAAGCCCCCATTACTTTCCCCCATCCACCTTTCAGCGCAAACTTTCCAAATTTCTGAGTCACTAGGAACTCATTTAATTCTTGCAATCACTCTTATTTTGCCACCAGCATGTTACCACACTGAAGTAAAACATCCTTGCATTGCACTGAGGATATTCCCCAAATAATTCCTGCCTGTTGAGCAGCAATCTGGAGTTCTACATAATGAAAAATGCTACATAATCCAGATTTGCTCCTAAACCAGGCCACCTGTCAAGACCACTAACACATTTCAAGAAACAAATTTGACCTAATGCCCTTAATTGATCTAAAAATTTCACAACAAGTTATCAAAAAACACCTGGCAACAACTGCAGTTATCAAAAAACACCTGGCAATAACTACAGTTATTCTGAATTTCTGCAGGCCTTTGAGCCATTCATTATTGCTAAGAAGATTGCCTTTTCTTTAGTGAAAAGAACCCTGTTACAGAAATTCTGGTAGATACAGGGGAAGCCAAAGGAATTGAAACTGAAAGGACGGATAAAAATTGAAGCATTATGGAATACACAGATCCACTTGTTGTTAAAGAATATAAACTTGACCTTGAACAACCAGGTTGCTGCACTTGCACAGAATTTTTTCTCAGAAAATCCCAGATACATTACCAAACAAGAGTTAGGCTCAACAGGGAAGCCCCTCATTAAAGGTTTATGGCACATAATTTCACTACTGTGAGGCATTTTTTACAAATACCTAACCTTCATGACATTGTCTTGGTGACATTGTAAAAACCCAAAATAGATATATAGAGAATAGACGTAAACACACTGAAAAACAGGGGATTTCATTTTTTTCATTATGCATTTATTCTACAAATTTAAAAAATATTAGTAGTTTGTATAACCTAATGGCTGAAAGGCAATTTAACTGGGTCTTGAGATTCCTCTGGAGAGTTTACTTTAATAACATTATTTTGAATAGCAATGAGAAAAACAGTTGCACAGTTTTATATTTTTATTGCAAAACCATGCCTTGAAAGAATTAGGCAGCTTTATAGCTATAGTTTCTATCAAAGCTATCATTAGAAGAAACTATCAACACATCAGACAATTATTTATATCCAGTTGACAAAGATGTATATAAATAAACAAGAAAATTGCATTTAGAGTTTTGTCATGAGACTGAGAGATTGGATTTTCATAAAAATGCTTTACACTTCCTCCTCTTCTCGAAGGATTTGAATGTAATTTTACAGACACAAAAATCCATTTACACTGCAGTCACTTACTTTCTATTAATTCATCATCAGAGAAAGATGTGCTCTCTGTCTGATGTTATATATGCACGAATTCTTTATGAATTCTGTTGTGATGATTTTTTTTTTCATATCCAGGAGTAAGTTAATCACACGGAAGACTATTTATTGTAAGATCCCCTAGAACCAACCACGAAGAGCACAGTGGCAGCAGTTCCCTAAGGAACTACACATCAATCAGTAGAAAAGAATTCATAAAACCATTCATATTTTTCAGGGGAATTTATGGAAATTGTCTTTTTAATCATGGAAAGCTTTGTGAGCACTGAAAGTGTTTTGCTTAGAAGTTTTAAATGTAGACTGATGGAGCCATGCACATGACCTCCCTTGAATTGCAAAGGCACTTCTTCCCTCCCCAGCTCTAGAGCCACACAAATGGTTGTACGGACAATCAAACCACATCTCTAAAAATTATTGCTGCCCCAGACAAAAACCTTCTGTATATGATTGAAAAGGAAAAAAAATATTCAGCTGGAAGAGGGCTGTGGCAAGGATTATTTCCTTCTCCCTTCCAGACTTAAATTTCATTTTAAATAGTCACTCTTGCAGTAGCAGCCTCATTTTGACTTAGGCTATTAGAAAAACCCTAGCAAATATGAGAAACAGAGTAGCATATATATAACATAATTTTATTTTTTAATGAAATGATGGTTTTTGTTAAGTTTACAGTTTAATATATTCAGTTATTAAAATGAAATAGTGAAGCTAAATTTACACCTCTGAGGCAAAATTAACCAAGTATTAGTTCAGCTGAATTACTTGTTGCTAAGTATTCATCGTGCAGTAAATTGTTTATGGACATGCCTGTAAATTATTATGTTTGTCAGCTACTGGCACACCTCATACCATTCTTGATACAGCTTCAGCTTTATTACTTCAGTAAATGAAATTCTTGTAGTTTTTTTTAATATCATGTGCATCCCAGTTAATCTCTGAGAAATTACTTCATATGGTGGATATACTCCAGCAATGCAGGGGCACATCAACCAACCAATCCAATAATGAAGATATTCATTAGCCAACAAAATTACGAAAGATTCCATCAAAACAAAAACATCCAAAACAATTACTTCTTGTATTATCTTTGCTCTGTCTGCCAAGACTGACAACATTTCCTCTACCTAATCACCAACTTAGCTACAGCACAATACAGAAAACTGTCAAAGATGCTGGATTAAACAGGAGAAGTTATTGGGCTGCCATCAACTGCTCCCAGGGGAAACACAAAGACAAAACCAGGGCTCTGTTTCACCACAGACTACCCAGATATTACAGTAATCAGGCAGCATGGAATGAACAACAGCAACAAAATCAGAATAACTTCATTTTCCTGTTGCCCTTTGTGCTACATACATGTGAGTAAATAAAGCTTATTTGGCTGTGGGTCACAATTCCCTCTTAAAGGAGGTTTTCTGAATTCCTCTAATAACTACAGCTACCTGTGATCATGTTCTGGATTTAGTGATTAAATCCTGATTTACAGGCAGACTGTTTTGGAAATAAAAGCAAGCAAATGATCTTTGCTCACTCCAATAGCACAAGACACTACATGACATCTGCTGGAGAGTGCTGGAAGTGATTAATATTGTTTGCTTTGTGGAGGGGACAGCTTCCAGACTCCAGCAGGCTTTGTAACCATGCCTGTTCCAGCAATTCCAGCCCACCTTGCTCCAACAACTGTTCTGCAACTGCTTCTGGCTAAGAACCTCACATTGAGAAAATGCATTATTCACACTGAGTAATTTATTATATGCACACATGCATGAAATAGCTGACCTTACTATTTCTCTCCTAAAGGTCTCAGAGCTAAAAGAGCACACACAGCTGGATTGTCAAGCAGTATTTCACAGAGATGAAAAAAGCACGAAATCCCTCCACATCACAAAACCAAATTTCAGGGCTCAGAGAACACCCTCAAGGAGATCAAGTTTCAGTCAGACAGAGCTCACCCTGGAATAGTTACAACTATCATAAATTCATTTAATGCAATATTTCTGAAAAATACATACAATGAATAATTTTAATGTACTCATTTTGAAGTTTGTTATTTCTGTACCTTTCACTTACATTGGCACAAAAAAATGGAGTTCATACAAAATAGAAAAGCAGAAAAAACAGCTCTGTTGCCAAAAACATTCACTTCTTCCAGAGATAAAAGTACAAATATATCAGAAATGCAAATGCATTCACATCTGAAAAACTAAACTGTTGAAAATAAAAATGTCAAAGCTGGTGATGCCCAAAAATTTCATTTCTTACTTTGTTTTGGGGATGATAATAAGTCAAAAAACAGGAATAAGAACCTGGACATTTCTGTGATATATGAAGTTTACTAAATGTATATTGACCTGTGAAAGTAGAAACCTGGAAAACTGGAGACTAGGAAGAAGACATCCAGAAGGATTTTCACATTGGCATGAATTATCATTACTTAATAGAACACTGCTGCTGGTATATACATCATCTGTCTTTATATCTTATGTTCAAATCCTTACCTTTCAATTTGAATAAAGCAGCATTTGGACCTACTGGCACCAAGACAGAGAACAAAATTACTCATTTTGCAAGTCCACACCACAAAGCTAGTCAGATTTCATCTTCTAGCATCTAACTGTCCCATTTTTAACCCTTTCACAGAAGACAAACTAAATACATATATTTACAGATGCTGACAATTGTTAGCTGGCACTCCCCTGCATTGCTTCAATAGATGGAGCCATCCTGGCAAACACTGTATGGCCATAATATCTGGATGCTATCTACTTTAGATTTTAATGCCATGATAGAGTCACAAATATGGATTTTCATAAGCAAGATCCAAGATGTTCCTGCTCAGGAATTTCTCTGTAGCTGAGAGGAAAAGCAGAATTTCATCTTTGTTGCCCTAATGTACCTTCTGCCTCTGCTGGCATAGGTCATAGCATCCAATACATAGGTGCAGAAGGTGAGGAATGCTACAGAAATAGTTTTATCACTTCCAAATTAAACACACAGACAAGATAAATAGTAGAAAAATTATGCTGTTTCAGTACAACAGTGGTTTTAAATAGGAAAATGTGTTTGTGTAAACAGAGTTATAAAATATAGTTAATGGAAAGCATGAAAAATAATGATTATATTTAATAGTAAAAATATGTTCTTGAGCAAGGAAATCAATAAAACTGTACTTAAGAATTTTTATTAACCTCCTCAGTGACCCATTGCCTTTCAACAACTCCAGTGATTACCCCTGAATTTTCTCTGCTATCAGCAAACACACAAAGCATTCCCAACTTCCTCCAACATTGCTGAAACAACAGCTGGGCAATAGACAGTAACTGGGCCAGGCCACTGGGCCATAAGAAATTCATGTATAGTGAGCTCATGCTGCAATCCTTCCCTTAGGAGGACAATAATTTTTGTCCTTTTCATGTAATATTCAATATTTTATGAAGATTTTAGGAACCCAGTTATTCTCAGGTCCCTTGTCTGATTTCAAAACTGATGGACTTGGCCACAGGTTTCAAATTGTTGGAGAAGGAATGATTAGGAAAGGAACAGAGAACAATTGTAGAAGTGTTGTTCCCTCAGACTAAAACATGAAGAAATCTTTTTTCCCATCAAGCACACAGTAAAACATACATTATCTCATAGATTTCCTGACTATAAACATATCCACATACTATGAACTATAGAACATTTTCTCATGGACACACAGATTTTATTAGCCTATCTGCAATTGTAGTAATTGTTGCTACTGTAATACATAATGTATCAGTCCTTTTCAGAAAAATATTTGTCATATTATTGCAAAAAAAATTACCTTGTATTTTACCATCTTCTTGGTATAATTGTGCACCCATAAGATTTTATGAGCCACCTTTCCCACTTGGCACTCTATCACAATGCAATCCTGAGGCAGAGGTTTCTTCCCTATTCCCTTAAGACTGAAGATGTTCTGAGTTCCAGCTGTAACATTTCTCAGAATAAGCCTTCCCTACGACACAGAAAGGAGAAAAAAGAAGTTGTTTCATTACTGTACAAGTCCCCTTTGGCTCCCCTCGTACTTCAGTTAATTTATCTCAAATCTAGGTGGCTCAGAGTGCTTACAAGAAAGGGTTCCTATTGACTTTTCTAGTTCTTTAATAAACCTATTGCTAAACAAAGAAGTAAACCAGAGAAACAAAACCTTTTATTTTAATTCTTTCTAAGCCATGAAATTCAACAACATGAAGTTTTCATATTTCTAGGTTTTCTACTTCTTGGCTTCTTCTTGAAAAACAAACATCTCCAAGAACATATGATCTCATGCCTCCTGGTCTCTCATATAATATTTAACTTTGCACACTGAGTGTTTCCACCTATTCTATGAGCACAGGGTTGAGCCTGGAGAAAGGGAGACCCAAGGGAACTGCGTTGCTTTCTACAAACACCTGAAAGGAGCTTCTAGTGAGGTAGGGTCTCTTCTCTGTGTCTCAAGGGAAAGGTTGAAAGGAAATGGCCTTAATTTGTGCCAGGGGAGGTTCAGATTAGACATTAGAAAGGGGTTCTTAGTGAAAGAGTGGTTAGGCATTGGAATAAGTTCCCAAGGGAAGTGGTGGAGTCACCATCTCAAAAGGCATCTGGATGAGGCACTTGGGACATGGTTTAGGGGTAGCTATGGTGGTGTTAGGGTGACAGCTGGACTGAGGTCTTTTCCGAACTGGATGATTTTGTGATTCAGCTAAAATGTTCTCTATAATCATTTATCATCAAAGGATTCAGGGCTTTTGGCTTTTAATAATTTTACAACACTGAATACCTAAACTGCATTATATTAGGCTGGTAACACATGTAGAAGGGTTACTCATGCTTCAAGAACATTTTTTTTTATCTCTGGCATTTCACATATTTCAACAGCAACTTGCAGTCAAAATCTCTCAGCTGGACACAGACAAAGCCACAAATACAGCTTCTTGCTAAAGGTGTTATAGGCTTTGCTCTGCTTGTCATTTCAGCATTTGGAATAGTGATTACTCTGATGGCAAAAGCAGCTGTGAAATGGTGGCCTAACTTGTAAATAAAGCACTCATCACATAAATTTATTTGTGATGTAGGCATGCAATGAGAAAAGCTACCTAATTATTTAGGAAATGAAATACAATTTAATATATGTATTTCAATTCAGAACAACAACGTATATTTTTGGGATAAAAGTTCAGAATGTTTACAGAATAACTGTAGGATTGAAGGATTTCATAGAAACAAATGGAATTGAAGAATATAATGGAAGATTAAATAAAAAAGAAATGAAAATATTTGGGGGGGGAAATCTATCATATCCAATCTTAAGCTTTACAAAATTAGTTCATTTGTGGTTTTACTTCAGATAGTAGTAAATCTTACCCTTTCTTTCTCTCAAGCAGATGCTTTAATATTAGCAACTGTCTAAACACTTTCATAATTTGGATACTGGTGATAAGCAGTACTGGTGAAAGCATCCTTTTCAAATGTTGAAACTGATTTCCCTCTTACCATTATTACATTCTCAGCAATGGGCCTGAACGTGAGTGGATAAGGAACTGTTGCACCTACAGGCACATTTATCACAGGAGGGCCATGAAAACCCTGTCCTTCCAAAATTGCTTCAAACCTCCAGTCCTCACCAGATAAGTTACTCTGAAAGATGCAAATAAAAGTTGTAAATTAGATTATGCATTTAAATTTTTTAATGTGCATTTCAGCTTTCACTTGCAGCTATCACTGCATCAGAGGACAATACTCATTTGCTCCAAGCATTAGCTCAGAGTGCCTTTGGGAAGAATAAAAGCAGTGTCTTTTTAAAATGAAATAAGCTAATAATAAATCTGTTATTCCTGGCAGCCAGAGGTACAGAACTCCTACTTTCAGGAGCAATACTGTCAGCAGGAATACTCATTAGAAAACATGAGCATGATCTAGCAAATGGTCAAGATGGAATTTGTAGGCATCATTATAAACATTTACAAGTATTTTTATGATGCTGTTTAATGCTTGGTAAAGTTCTGTTCCTATACCATCTGTAAAAAATTTTGGTGCATCCCTTTTAAGTGCTGATGTGGTGTGCAGGCATACATTGCCTCATTTGGCCACTGACAATGTTACAGGATCAGTCTTATGAATTGAGAATTCCATCTCCAAAGGAGAATTTACAGTCCTGTGTTCTCAGAATCTGGGGTCTTTCAAGAGACTAAACTGATTTAAAGAATGTCTATCCTGAGCAATATGAGCCTGAGCCTATTTAAGAAACATGTTTATCTTGTACCCGGATGTATCACAAGACTGCTTGGTTATGGTAAAAAGTGGGATATTTCATAATACATGCCTAGAGGCTGACTAAAAGTAGTAAAACTAAAATATTCAGCCTCCTACTATTTGAACAAACCAGATGACCAAACATCCAGTCTGAAAAAAAAATTAACACTCATCTGAAAGATAAAATAAACTGTCACTCATCAGCTAATTCATGCCTTGTCAAATAGAGAAGATTAATCTCATCTGATCTATGAAAAAAATGAGGTAATCTTTTGACCTATAATGGTCTTCATCCATGGAAAATTGTATACAAACATGAGAGATAAAGGATGGATTTCAGGGAGTAGAGATGATATTCCAGGCTTTGTTTCTGCCTATGAAAATCTCAGGAACAAAGAACCTGTGCTCATCAGAGCTAACCCAGAGCTATCCACATCTGCAGTACCATATATATATAAGTTTGATCAATATGTATGATTAATGCTTCAGTGTTAGGTGTTAAATTTCCCAGTAGCTGAGCACATATGCCTGCATGGAATGTTGAGGTTTGTGTAGTGCCTCAGTTTTACCAAAAACTTGCATCACCATGTCTCCAGTTCTGTAATAACAATGACATCATCTCTGGTAGAAAGCACAAAAGAAAAAAGTATGATGTCCATGTGCCAAGGATAAAATGAAAGGGAAAAAAAAGACAGCAAAAGGGATTTTTTTATAATCATGCTTTTTTATCTCCACAATATCAGGAAAACCTTTATTCCTTTGAAAACCAGCTGACCAGGTGTAAAATTGGCAGGTCATCACTCTCTGCTAATCTAACATTTTAAAACTTTGAGAAAAACATCATCAGGATTGGTCTAGGTTCTAGAGGGCCATGAAATTTTGGGTGCTTAAGTTGTTTTATTTTCAGTGATTTCTAGTAAAATTGGTATCAGATGTTTCCTTTATCCACAACAGGGATGATTACATCAATATGTAACACAAATATTTCTTCTTTATCTCTAACACAAAAACTTGTCATCTGGAGAAATGTAGTTGAAAAACATGGTCATTGGGAAATTCTTTTGTAACAAATCCTTCTAACACGGCAGGAAATTGTCTGAAAGTGTCTTCTAAAGATATTAAGGACAACAATAAACATTAGAAAAATGAAAAGAAAATATTTGTTAAATTCTATTCCCTTATACTTGTTCATTAATGGCTTTAATTAATTAATCATCTAATTCCTACAGGATCTCTTTTAATGTAAAATCTCATCCAAAGCCTGTCAAGTGAATTAATTTAAACACAATTAATGCTAAGGGAGTCGGAATCTCCTCACAGGATTGTAGGTGGTTCAACCCAAGGTACCTAATAATTGTATTGGACCTATACCTGGAGAGTCTGAAAGGCAGACAGGGAAGAGTTACATTGATCTCATGCTTGAGAAAATCATGGAAACTCCAAAGGAAACTAACCACAGATCTCAGATTCTGCTGGGTTCTTATTCTGCTTCTGTCTCTAATTCACTGTGTGGCTTTGAGCTGACCAGCTGATCATTTAATCTGCTCCATGTATAGTGTTCCACCTAACACACTTTAGGACTCTTAGTTTGACTGTGTCTGTAAAAAGTGCTTTGAGCACTAAATATTTGGTTGAAGAAACTAATTTTAGCAGATTGAATAATTCCATCTTCAGTTCCACAATGAGCATATCTTTTTCCACTGAATATTTAATAAAATTTAAATGACAAATACAATACTGCTAATAAAAATATAAATATATGGGAAATGTTCTGGTAGATGGAGAAGCTCCAGCTAAAAGGAGTGTATATAGAAATGTAAAGTATCTAACTCCTAAAAAGTGAACATGCTGAAATGAAAAATAAATCCATCAGAAGTATAATGCAAATCTGTTTATAAGGTGTCTGTTTAAACAAGGTAGAAAATACTTTTACCTTTCTGTGTTATGTATCAGTTGGTTTTAGGCTAATGTAACATTCAGAAAAATCAATGTTTAATAACATAAATTATTAATATCTTAAAACCTGTGTGCAAGAAGAGATAGCACTATAACATGGTTTCCTTTAATTTTCTTTTTTCCTTTCTGATGTACTAGCTCCTTCTATACTCCCAATATTTGACAGAGCATTCAGCATGGTCTTTCCCCAGATTTTCAGTCTTCTTGTTTGGATCTGCCCCCACTCTTTTGACTACAAAATCTCAGAATAATTTCTCTATAAATTAGCTCACTAGTATTCCTTAGTGGCTTTACAATCAAAAGGACATAGACCAAACTCTAGTTCAGATCTCAGGAAATCTTTTACTGGTTCTATCTCTTAAAGAATCTTTATTCCTTCTCTCACAGCTTAAGTTCCTTCCCTATAATTTTTGGGTTTTTATTTTTTTGTATTATTTTAAAGTTCTCTAAAATTTGACTAATAATTTTCTGAGAGAGATGATATTGCACCCATCTTCTCTCTCCGATCTTACTTCTCATATGCCAAGGGTTTCATACACAAAGTAGATATGATAAAACTATACACTATATACTGGCTATGCTTACCACATTTTTTAACTGTTTGTAATCTAGCTCTTCTATTTTATTCCTCAGTACCTTTCCTTCTTTTTTCCTCAGAAATAGTGTATTTACTCCCTAGATTAAACAACTACTTTTTTCACTTTCATTGTGATAACATTATTAAATAACAGAATAACAATTTTGAGAAAAAAAATCAAAATTTACCTCATCAAAATAATAGTTAACTTATTTTCCCAACAGCTTTTACATTATCTATGACATGGACTTTGAGAAACAATCCTCAAGTTAGCATGCATTTCTGCATTTCAGGACTGTAAATTTTAACAGTATTGATATAAAATCCACTTTTTTTAAATCCTGAACCTTAGTTTAGTTAGTAGTAGATGATTGAACTTACAATTGGAATTTCCTGAGTCACTGTCTGGTAAGCTGGAATTAGAAATTCAAGCTGTGCATCAGCCTGGTCTTCATTCACCACACACTCAATCTCATAGACACGAATATCACAGGATGACTTCAGAATAATCTGACAGTGGTAGCAACCAGGTTTCTTAGGAGTGAATTTTATAGGGAACTCAACTGCATCAATTCCACCTAAAAAAACACCAAACCCAAAACAAAACAACAAAAAAAAGTGCTGTTGTAAAGCTTTTCAGGAAATTGAATTCACAAGCAGAATCTAAAGAGGTTTCCAATAAACTGTAGGAGAGTCTTCCCAGCAGTACATGCAAAAATTTCCAAGAAACAACAGAATTTTCAGAGTGTTACCCTGTAAGTTCGTTTCCTAAAAATTGTATATTGAAGCATGCAAACAATATTTTCTATTGATTCTAGTAGTGCACAGAGAGAGGTACTGTAAATTATCTCTTAAATTTATTAGAAGAATTTAACGTGTATATATCTTTGTAAATATTTTAAAAACTATACAATCTACTACACATTTGTCAACAGCTGCCACCAGAGATATCACTGATAGTACAGAATATTTGGCTGAGTATCCCGAACAATTACTGAAATTCTGTTAAATGTAGTAGCTCTCATGACAACTCATTAGACATTTTCCTATGCCACATTTTGCAATGAAAGTCTGAGTTTCCAAAATTGACAGGGGTGTTTAAGCTGAAACAGATTCATGCCAAGTCCCACTTTCCCAACCTGCAGCACACAGGAAAACTCCCCACTGTAATCTCCAGAGCAAGGGAGAAGCAAAACAAACGCAAAGTTGTCCATCTCTGCACAGAGCCAGCTCTAACCAGTCTGCTGCAAAGATTCCCTCCTCTGTGCTTGCTTACAGAAAAGATCAGACTCCTGCACAGGATTTTAAGTAGCTCTTGTAGGACACATTACAAAGGGAAAAAAAAGGTATATGGGGAACTCCAGTCATGGCCACAAAAAGTTCCCTAGTCCCAGAGCCTCTAAGAAACCTGAAAAACCAGTTTTACACGTAACAAAGACTGATTCTCTTCACTGTTTTCCAAGGTTAGAAACCCATGCCTAAAGCTGGAAAAAGATGGTAAGGAAAGTCAGAGACAAGCTTCTTGAAGAAAGATAATACACTGTACTAAAAGATCTAATATATTTCTGCATGAGTTTTACTTTCTTGCACTAAATGGAAATTTTAATTACTAACAACTAGGGTTATTTTTTGCCTGAGTTGGAACCATATTTAAAGGCACAGTTTCAAACAGAAATGCTTCCTATAGAAAAATTTAAACAGAAAACCCCAAAAAAGTACATTCCATAATTATTATATTTAGTACGGCACTACTTTAGCAAAAAAAAATGTTTCTTGTGCATTTAGAAAATATATTTTAGAATAAATCAGTTGAATAACTTAAATATTATGCTCAATTACAATTAATCAAAAGGAAAACAAGTAAATTGGTTCTATTTATTCAACAGGGTAAGTATCTTCTGCAGTGATACATGGTTCCTCCAAATCAAAGTAACTACAGAAATCATTTGTCTTCAAATTATAGGTGAAGATTGGCTATTTTCCCTTCAAACTCTTTTTTAAACACACTAAAATAAACTGGGCTTAAAAATGTCTCAGCTTAGCATGTTTTGTTCTCTCAGTCTCATAAGACATTCAACAAAGATTAATTTAGGGATATATTCAAAGATTTAGTGAACATAATCCACGGGGCCACAACTGGCTTACCCAACAATTTCTGAGAAAAGTGTCAACAGTAAGCCATGGGCATCATTTATTTGATTCCCATGTAGCAGGAAGCAGAGCCTGCATCCATCAAAAAGAATGCGGCTGCAAGCATTTCTTCAACAGTGAAAAGTCATCCAGAGCAATACAGGGATTTGCTACAGCTTCCATCCTACTCAGGATTTTTATTGTTTCACAGGGAAGCATTCCATATGAAATAAGCTGACAGTTTTATTTTCCAGATTTATGTCTGACAAATGCCTACAGGAAACATTCACTTGATCATATTGGGTTTTGTTGTGAGACAGTTGTCAAAACAGGGGTATTTACAAAAACTAAACTTGCAGTGTGCAATTTCACCACGCATTTTTGGAGAACTAAATCACAGCACATAGGCACTGGCCATGTCCTCTGGCAACTGCCTGGTCTTTTGTGCCATTTATTTATTGCAAAACATTATCTGATCACCAAAACTAACAAAGTTCATGTCCTCTGGTTCTTAAAAATCTTATAACTCATCATTTTAGATCTGCTTGAAATCAAAGTAAGTCCTAAAACTGCATTAGCCTACAAACAGTACCTTTCAAAGTAATGACAGTTGTTTTGACATTTAAATGTAAGAAAAAACATGTTCTGTAAGGTAGTAATAATGGCCCTTAGTAATCATTCTTTAGCCTTATTACATATTGTGGGAGAATGAAATGAGTAAAAATAGAAATTCTACTCTTCCACACCACAACCTGTTGTCATAATTTGTGAAGGTAGGAAAGTATGGGCCTTCAGAAGTTCATCAAATAATTGCACATCATATTCACTTTTGTTCAGCAATGGTGATTTTATCTATTCAGAATTTCAAAGCTTAATTTCTCACTGAATTTATCTCAGTCTCTGACACTATGCATGTGCCACAAACAACTGGTTAAATTAACTTCAAGACTTAATTTGCAGGTATGGACTCTTAGAAGGCTAAATAAGAAACCATAATTAAGAATCCAAACTCTTCTGACTTCTGGTTTTATATATTAGGTCTTCAAATGGGCTCATCTGAATTAGAATATCTCTCAACTTGGTAGTCTTGAAAAAGCAACTACTCTTTCATATCCCTTATTGAGTGATTGAAAGTTATGAATTTTTCTACCACTGTGTATGTTTATTTGTGATTTCCTTTTCACTTTATCCTAATCAAACAGATTTGTAGAAGGGTTTCTAAAAACCTCTACTAACTGTTTTTTTTTCCTTTTTCTGCTTAGATAGCATACAGTATGCCATCAGACACCTAAACAAAAAGTTAAATACACTTAATCAGAAAATTAAGATCGACTGGGGAGAAAAGAATGAAAGAAGTTTTCCCTTAATTATCTAAAAATAAAAATGGAAGACACTTTTTTCCAATGTCTTGTTATGAATACTCAGTAGCAGCTGTGTTTCTGTATCATTCAGGAGCCAGTGAAGAGCTGTGTGGCACTACATAAAGTAGGTTGTAGGGGGCTGGTTGTTTAATAATCATTGAGTCTAATATTCATAAAAATACTCACAGGCACTCTAGAAACAAGCAGTCACCACTCCAGTGAGTAATGCTGCCAGGTTTACTTAATACAGCTTTAAGAACCACGACATGAAGGTGTTTTCTTAAGCCATTTGATGAAGAGCTCCTGCTGAAAGGGGTTGGCCAAATTATATGGAATTACACTGATAAAACAGAGTAATAATTCAAAGACTCTTGATCTAAAAACACAACAAAGAGCTATGTTCTCTCTAAAACACACACTCAAAATTTACCAAAAAATTTCAAAACTGATTTTTTGTGACTGGAAGACTAAACAAAATTTCCTACAAACAAGGAAGAGGGCTCAGAACTATTACATAGACTGCACTGAATGCATAAGGAAATATTACATGGAGAGAGGACCAAAACCAAGTCTTTTATATCACTTACTGCAAAATGGTAAGTTAATGCACAATTAGTAATGAAGGCTTATAGTGAAAAGATATAACAAGAGCTAGCTTGAGACTTGTATGGTGCAGCTCCTTTCTTTTTGCAATCTAGATTTCTCTGAAGAAAGGTTTAATTTTAAAAAAAAAAGAGAGAAAATTAAGTCAGTAGTAGCTTTACCAGAAGCCACAAAGAAGTCAGAACAATCTAAATAAATTAACAGTAGGAACAATTATTGAGAAAGTAGAAAATATCTAACAATTCCTGATAGCTCTGTAGAAAAAGATTTTTCATCATTCACTGGGAAGAAAGGGTGTGAAAAAAGAAAAGCAAAAGAACTCTTCTTGGATATTCTATTTAAGTGTAACAGCAGGGAGCCAACATTGTCAAATCCTGTAGGAAGAGGCAACAGAACTCTAGTATTAGCTTGTGATACAGAATCTAAATTAGATAGCAAGGTGGAACAACATTTTTTAATTTAAAATGAATTGCAAGCTTTGCTTATTTATATGGACAATTTTGATGTGAAATAGTACAACCCAGCTTTTTAGTTTTGTATTCGTGCCTAGGTTTTCCATGTTTATTTTTATAAACATAGGAAAAGCCATAAACCATATGGAATGACAAAAAGCATTCCTAGTGCATGCTTGCCTTAGAAAAGTTCAATAACGCACATGTAAAATTCAGAAATTGCTTATCACGACACACTTGCTTAGGTGCATATCCATTTGAAAATTAAAATCTACCATTACCTTACAGAACTGCACAAATCTGTCATTACTGATGGAATATATTTGGGTATTTATCAAGCCATGCTGGGATTTGGTTATTATTAAAAGGAACAAAATAAGGTATTGATATGCTGGTACTGACACGTGCTGCTGCAATGTTTAGAACAGCAATTGTTGTCAACCATTTACTCCCATATATTTTTCTTTCCTTTAAAAAATGTCTAGTCCAAGGGTACTGCTATCAGGTTTTCTGCTAATAGCACAAGTGGTAATCTAAAGTCATTTCAAGGCAGAAGATTGCAAACAAAAAAAAAAGTTTGGAAAAAAGAAAACCAAATTAACAGGAAGCCCTTCTTATAAAGTACTTGGATGGTTCAGTATTGATGAACTGTCACAGGCAGCTCTGTGAGCTGCTCTGTCTCAGGAACTTTTATGTTTCCATTACTCAAAGCAATTGTCAGTGTCATGTTACAATGTGTAAAGGCATAGCCTGTTCCAGAAAATTCCAGAATTTCCTAATTTTGGGATAAACCCTTATTTAATACCAAAACACATATTATTGGACGTTTCTCTTAGCATTAGAATTTCACCAACTAATTCTTATATTAAGGCCTAACCTGACAATTGGAGTAAAAGTGTGTCTCTTAGGAAAGCTTCCACCTACTTTTTTAAAAGATTGAGTGGTAGAAAGATTTTTGTTTCTCTTGAGTTTGTTCATATTTGATAAACCTCTCATTCACAGAATTTTACAGGAATCATAAATTGTTTCATTACAAATCTCTGTCAATGTAGAAAGTGCTGTACTTTCTGCATAGAGCATTAACAGTCTTCACAGTCAGATGTATTTTCCCTTTTTAAATAATTACAGGTAACCTGAAAGGAACCTCTTTCCCTCAAAGATCATGGAGTCATCAAGGTATTCAATCTTTCAATACCTAGAAAATTACTACAGAGCTTGGCTGAACCCTTCCTCATTTGCAACCTTCTGTCTAAAATTTAGAACGAGAACTGGATGTGCTGTTCCAGTATTGTGTTCTCCTTCATAGTACAATAACAGCACTTTTCCATACCTGCACTGTATTTTTTAAGTTATGCATTCAAGGACTCTTGTTTTTCAAAATTTTACAAGAAATCCTTTGATGAAAGAACAATGGAGCTGATGTCAGAAAAACACAGAGTGGGAAGTAAGGCTGACAGCTTTAGCTCACACTGTGAGATGGGTACTCTGCTGCTTTGCAGATTTCTCATTTTGGGAGACATCACTGCAAAACAAACTCTTCCTCCCCTTTCTACCTATGTTATTTCATCTTTGATAAGTAACATTATTTAGCATAAAAAACATGTTTTTCAAAGAAACCCAACTACCTAAGAAGTTCTCCTTAGTTAAAACTTCATTGAAACTGATTTTGAGCTGTCTATTTGCTGAAAAGACAAAGAGCACTGACTCTTGCACTGGTTTTCACAGTTCGGCTCAAAAATCCACAGCAAATTAATTCCTTCTTTCCTAACCACAGTGATTGTTCTGCTGCTGGACAGGACCAGCAAATATTCAGCAGAAAAAGCACTTATAAAAGTCATTCAGTAATAAAACAATAGCTCTGACTTACCAAACATGGTCCTTACCTGCAGGAAGAGCATGCTCACTTACACAGGTACAGTTTTGTAAAATAAGACTGCATGGCAGGAAATTTTAAATAATTATAGACATTATCAACCTATATATGCATTGGAAATCAGTGACACTGGCAAGTAAAGTTACAACTCAAGTTAGAACTCTGAGCCATAGAACTTGTCTGTTCAAAATTTCTTGTGCTTTCACCTTTAGAAGGAATTTGTTAGTTTGGTGAAGCATGGAGCTGGTTTTGGATGCTACTTCTCTGTTGCTAAAACTTGGAGTGATTATTTTAATCCCACTTGACATTTTATCCTTTTCATTCTTTGACAGCATCCCTCTAAGAAAAAGGCAACACATTTCCATGTTGCAACATATTTCAATTATGCCTAACATGACTTTCTGAACGTTCAAATCTACCATTCTTTAGGTTGTAAAGCATTGCAGTTTTACTGCCAATTACCTTTCTCCTGAGCTATATATGGGAATCAAATTATTTTCCAGATTATTTCTGGTGATAGAGGGAAACTAAAGCTCTTAAAGATCCCATTTGAGACAAAGATGAACAACCACCATGGTGTGCTTAAACCATACCAAATGGTTTAGCATGAAAACTCTGTTCCAAATATATAATTACATGTCTGATTGCACTAAAATTCATAGCTTATAACTATGTAAGAGTTCCAACTAACTTCTTTCACAAAATCTGTGTCATTCCTAACTCAACAAAATCTTTGCATATTCTTCCCAATTAGTGAAATGTAGCTAACATTGTGCAATAACTACTAGTTCCTAAGGACTCCCTTTCTGATGAGTCTCCAATAATGAATTAACATTTGCTAAAGGTTTTCAATCCTAGGAAAGTGTTATTTTAGATCTATGCAAGCAGTATGGGTTTTGATCAAGATATCACACTTAGAGTAAGGTAAGCATATTGTACTCTTTTTATCTATTTGATCTGTAAATAGTGCCAAAAATGTAATAAGGTCATTTAACAAGATCTACTTTGAAAGAAAATGTTTTGAGTGGTATTGGATTTTTTTACCTTCTAATTCCCTGTTGACAGAGTTCTTAAAACACTGGTTGCACAATTCCTGCTACTGCAATCCAAGAAATTCTGATCCAAAGATTGATTTTAGTCAGCTTGCTTCCACCTTTGTTTATCTTCATAAATATAAGCACTGTTATTTCTTCAGAGAACCAGCAACTCCTACCCTGAGAAAAGCCACCCCCATGGCTAAAATACTGTTGCTTTCTCAGACAATGATGTCAAAATTTTCAGATGAGACCAATGGTTTAACCAGGACCACCAGCTGGGGACTTCTGCCACAATATTATGTTTTCTAAGAGCCAGTAAATCCTCCTGTGTCTCGTCATTAGTGTAATAAATACACTGAATCAGTTGGCACTGTCTTCTTACTGAACACATATTTGTTTTCATGCTATTCAGCTGGTTATATCAGCTTCCCTTTCTGGATGTTCTTTACCTCATCACCTCTCTAAATTCACTACAAAAGCCCCATTTCATTTTCTGCATCATCTTGACATTTCTACTTGCTCATGTAACTATTACCTATCCTAGAAAGAAAAAAACATATCAAAAAAAAGATTGTGTACACTGCTATATGATCCAATTTCTGATTTTGCATTGATTACTCTCCTCTTTCAAGCACTTCTTTAATATCCTTGGATGAATAAAGAAATAGCATGAAATAAGAGTAAAATAACTACTTCCTTACTATAATTTATTATAGTATATAATTTATTATAGTATATATTATAGTAGTCATCCATTTACTACATTCTTTACTATAATGTCATTTATTCACTACATTTTTGTAGTGAATACAATGCAATTAATATTCTAAATTTTTCAGATATATTCATTCACATTTCAACTTTCAAAATAATTTGAGCAGTTGCTAAGGAACAGTGATCTCTCAACTGGTCAGTTAAGGACCTTTGTTGTGAGACCATGATGGATCCTGTCAGGACATCAGATCTGTGTGTGCAGAGTTGGCTCTCTTTCCCCCAGCTGTTATTCTGCTCTTCTACAGTGTAATACAAAGAATTTCCTCAAACACTCAACAAAGCCATTAACTATTTTTAGTTCATCTCTTCAGTAATTATGGCACAAACACGTTGTTATTAACTTGACAATGAAAGACTTTCAACTAGGATTTAAATATCCTGCCACACATGACATGTTCCAGCCTTCAGTGTCACATCAATTCTACAACTTCTTCTGACTGCTCATCCTGTAGTCCCTCACCAGTCCTGCCTCTAATACTGCCATAACTATTGCTGCCATCTTCCTAAAAACACACCCTAAAATGTTTTATAGCAGTTAAATGCTTTTCAAATAAAGTATCTGCAGTAAAAACTCCTCAGAAAAAAAACAGAGACTCTTTTTATTATTCCAGAATAAAAAAAACCAAGGTATACATTGAGTGTCAAAACAAAGACCATGAAAGCACTGATTCCAGTGACACTTGGAAAAGTGAACTGCAAAAATATGCAGAAGGACTCAATTGATTAAGAACTGGTGAAACAAAACTAGATATGGACTGTGTATAATTCAAGTTTCTACAAATTTGTATGAAGTTCCCCCCTGAGACGCCTTTTCTCCAGACTCCAGCTCTCTCAATGGCTCAGGTTGTTCGAGAGTTTTTAAAGAAATGCAGCCTAGAGTGCTTTATAGGTTTAAATAAAGCGTTTTTTAAAAATCAACAAGATTTCTGTATAAAGTTTAAGATACTAGAAAAATTAGAGACAACAGACTGACCAAAGATGGCAAGATCGCTCTGAAAGGTAATGCAGACCTGTCCATTCACCATTAGCTGAAATCGACCCTCCGGCTGGCTGTGGAGGGCAAACAAGAAAAGAGATGTGATAGGAGTGGCACAATTTGAACACAGATCAGTGCTGGATGAGAAGTGGAAGGGAGAAATGGGACGGGAGCACAAATTCAGGATCTGACAGATAAACAGACCAAATTAATTTGTCTTTTAGATCAAGTCTCCTGTGCTTGTGTGCCTTTGAGAAAACCAATAAACCAACGGCAAGTGGAAAGCACTTGTTTGAACTAATATTTAGAACTTGGGTAGTAACAAGAAAGGCAAATTTAATCAAAAGTAGAAAGGAAAGAAAGATCATTTTCTGGATCTACTCAGGAAAACCTTAAAAATAAAGATTATCCTGGCAAAAGAATACAGTCAAATTCATCACCTCTAAATCTATTACCTGTTTTCTGATATGTAGGGTATTTGGCTGATGGAGGGTCCAAATTAACTCTGGCTGAAGATAACACTGGAATAGAGAACTTTTTAGGAACTTCAAAGACGTGTTTTATGCTCACTTCCACACTGTAATCCACGTGCTTCATCTCGGAGGGATGTCTGCGAGGCTTCAGAAGTGCACGTCTCTGCAAGTGAAGCAATAATGTACACAGCTGAGCAATCACAGAACATTTTCAGGTTGAGAAATGCTAAATTTTCTAAATCTTTTAGAATTTAGCTTAATTCTAAAACTGAATTGGGAATTAAGAAACTTACATAGCAATTTTGAGTGATCTTTCCAAATAAAAACTCACTTGTAAGGTATTTTAGACATGATGCATCTGAAACATTTGTTTAAGAATAATGCATTTTAAAATTTACAGTAAAACCATAGCCTACCCATAAATAATCTCTGCTAGC
The DNA here is from genome assembly GCA_024865655.1 of Emberiza elegans. Taxonomy (NCBI): domain Eukaryota; kingdom Metazoa; phylum Chordata; class Aves; order Passeriformes; family Fringillidae; genus Emberiza; species Emberiza elegans. Next base: position 612,864 of record JALJVW010000163.1, read on the forward strand.
CTTCATGCATATGTAGGAAAGGCAAGAAAAGGAAAAAAAAATACATAAAAAGAAAAGTATTTTGTATCAGAGGTAAAAAGATGCTTCTTCTCCTACTTCATAAAGTATCTGAGTAACAAAAAGCATTAAAAAAGTTATTTTGATTTTTGGTAAGGGATAATTATTAGCTAACTGATATATTAATGCTGAAAATGTATTTTAGAAATATGGGCATTTAAAATCAATTCTAGAGACAAGTCATCTCCTCCTCTTGGTAAAAAGCATTGCTAATCAACAGCACCAAACATATTAATAAAGGATTAGCACAGTATATTAAGGCAAGCTCAATACAGGCATCTGAACCTCTTAATGAACTTAATTTGACTCCTGTAGGATAACATTACAAAAATACTGCAATGATTTAATACACTACTAGCTCAAAATTGCCATTTTTAATCCAATAACACACTCCAATTGCAATGCTCAAGAGTAATTGTAAGCTGAACAAATTTTAAACTGAGTAATTTCTTTTTTAGAGACAAGGGTTTGAATTAATGACTGCTGTGAATTATCTTGAAGCAAATCTAGGGCAGAGATAAATATTGAAATATTCATGTTTTGCTTAGAAAACTGGTTTATTCTCAAAGTCTTTTGCTGTAAAACAGTGCCAGGACTGCAGGTATCACAGGACATATTGCAGTAGGCCAAGGAATGCAAATCCATTGAGGGAATTCAAAAACTCAACGTAAAAGTAAAAGCAATTGTTCTTAAAGATCACCATTAGGTGTAAGATGGTCAAATTACTGTTTAAATCAACTAGACTTGGGTTCTGCATTGAGTTGGTGGTGAGGTTTTTTTTTGTTTGCCTTTTTTTCCCCTGTTTTAATACAAACCTCACATTCTCTTGCTGGCTTCAGAAAGCAGACCCACACTCTGACATTGCTTTGTTTTGATCATTAATTTACCCTTCCATAGTGTCAATAAAGTGTTAAACAAAAAGCATGTATGGACTTTGGGAACGTGTTAAGATTTAGCTGTTAATAGTTTTCTGGCACAATAAATATAGAAATAGATAATTCTTCAAAATTCTTGTTCTATGAAGAGCAGCTGGACAGATGTATTTGACTAAAAAATTCACATCAAACCAAATTCTTAGGATAGTTCTTGTACTACTGTATTTGCACAACCTTGTACAAATATAATTTACAGAAGGAACAGGAAAAATCGCTATGTGAGTTGAGAATCTGAGCTCACTATTCACTCATTTCTATCATACAGGACTGGACTCTGACATGACTCTCTCTCAAATGCACACAAAATTAATTTAAAAATCAGTAAGTACAAATAATTCAATTGCCATATTAATTTCAAGCTCCACTTCTCTCTGATAAGAATGAAATGCCAGAATACTTTGCAGTGGAAAAAAAATTATTCTAATTTGTAATGGGAGGTTCCTAACCAAAAGAATTACATACATTTACCAGTTTAAATTTGACTTGATCTTCTACATAATCAAATATAAATTTATACCTACAAATGATTTTCATAACTATATTATTTTCCAACACTGAAATAAAAATCCAACATGATTACACAATTTTGTTAAATTTTAATTGACAATATAATTGTAAGATGACCTTTCCTGGAGCACTGAACACATTTGAATTATAATTATCTTGAAGAAATGTCCTACTATTTAAAAACTCACTGAAAGACTTTTTTTTAAGATACTTGTTCATGTTACCTCATTTTTAAATAGGAAAAAAAACAGTTGGTTAGTATTACATAATCTATGAACACTTCAAATATTTCCTGGCACCTTGTAAACAATTAAAGGACGAAAACATTTTTAATGACAGAACTAGTGGAAAAAGAAAATTCTGCAACCATACACAAGACTAAACTTTGCTGCCTCATAGGCTAACATTTCCAAGAGAAAATGTCAACACAATTCAGAGGAATGCTGCAACTGCTCCAATTTTTAACATTTTTGTGGGCAGTGAGAGTTAAATAGAATTTATTATTTTTTAACTCTCATGATCAATGCATATCTGAGGCCTCTCTACTCCAAAAAAAGACAGATTCCAAGTACTTTTACTTCATCAACCTGATGGTTCATGATATTCCAAGTGTGGAAGTCTTATTACCAGCTCATAGTATTTGCATTTAGTTCCCAGGATTAATTATTTACTTAGAATAATTTTTTGAAGAATGAATGGATGGTATATAAAGCATCAGAATTAAACTTGATCTTGAAAGTCTCAAGGACTTTTTGATTTTCCAAGGTATTTTCTCAGATGTGCCACCTGCACTTTCTATGTGTGAAGGGTGGCAGATTCTGTTACAGGATTCTGAGGCACCTCTCTCCTTCCTTGCACATTACTGTTCTTCAAATCCTAATTTAGCACCATTTCTTCCTTCCAGAAATTAACTTCTAAAACTGCTTCTCATGAATAAAGAAATTTATTATCTTGGTCTCTCAGAACCCCTGTGATCAATCGTGTTTGCCACCTCCCTTAATCCCATATCAAAAGATAAGTGATGTAATATAGAAGACATTGGTCTCACTTGTAAATTCAGCAAATTGAAATCTGACCACAGGTCCTTTTCTGAAAAGTTCATCCCCACTCAAATGTATCTAATACAATTTTTTATTTCCAGTGCCTTCTCAAGGACACCATGATTCTTCCTCCAAAAAAAACCCACCCCAGTTTTTTAAAAAGCAGATTCTTTACACTGAACTTACAAATTTCCATAATCACGTAGGAGAACACAAAAATCCTTCTTGATCCCTGGGTGCCTATGAATTACACAAACTCTGAAGATCCAAACTGGACAGGTGGAGGATGCCACGGCAGCTGAAGCACAGCCCCAAGTGCACAAGGTCTCCATTCATTTTTCCTTGATCAAAACTCAAACTCACCAACACCACTATCGTGTGCTAAGATAAAAACACTCCATGTTGCTCAGTCCCATGGACAGCAGGATAGAAAGGAAGTGCACAATGTCCTAACATCTGGAATATGGCAAATGTGGTGTCCACACTCAGATGAGACGTTCAAAAGGAAGCAAAACAGGGCCTAAGTAAATACTTTTTACAGTTTAACAATGAGGGCACACCTAGACACAGCAGAAAATTAAAGCTCTAGCTCTGGGATCCTTTTCCAACAGGACTTTTCCTATCATAATGTCTGGTTATACAAGGAGATTATTGGCATCTATGAAGAAAAACTCCGGTATCCAGCAACTGGGTCTAAAACCAGGCAAGTTCTTTTGTGTCTCACTTCACTGACTGCAGCATCCTCTCCTTCACAGTCCCAAGTAAATGAATTCTCATCCTGTTATTTCTTTTTTCGTCACTTTGCTATATTTACTACATTTAGCAACTTCAGTCTAAACATGTTCTTCTCCCACAGTCTCTTTTTTCCAACACCTTCTTCCTTCCCTTGTTATCTATGTTCACCTAAACATCCCCCTTTCAGCTTCCTCTTATTCATGATTATTAATTATTCACAAAACAGCCTTTGTTAATTATTCACTATAATGCCAAATCCAACCTTAACAGTGTCTGAGAGCTCCTATATTAGCCTATGTTATCTTTACTCAAAAAGAGTAAACCCAAAATTGTTTTGGAGGAATTAAAGTAAAGAAACACTCAGGAGGTAAGAAAGTAACACAATTTTATGGGAAAAAGATTTAAAAGTCATTATTTGTTATTAATTCTAACAATTCAAACAATCAAAATAGATCTTTGTTCCTTATGGCAACAAAAAGAAAGATTAAAAACATAGTAAAGAAGTACCTAGGACTTTTAGCTGTCAAATAAAAAATTACACCTCTAGTTACTGATTATGGATATCCAGTTTGACTCCAAAAACACAGCCCACCTTTAGTACTCTTTTTCATGTGACTTAAGTAAACATGACTAAAATTTACAGTTTAGAGAGACTGGAAATCATGCTATTATTTAATTATTTATTCTTCAACACGACAGGTAAAAAATGGACCAAGTCATACTAATGTAAGGGTATTTTCCCTTCTGTCCATCTGTTGTCTAACATGATTCTACCTGCAGGAAGCAAGTAGAAAGGTGGAACAGAAATCCAAAAGACAACAACAGATTTCCAAAGATTCTGGATTTATCTCTAACCTACAACATCTGCCCCAAAGGATTTTGTGAGCCCAAATAATTCATTGAACTGTGGGTGCTGTAGATTGGCTTCTTTTTTGCCTTTTTTTTTTTGTGGGGAAAGGGGAGAATTTAGAACACCTAACATCATACTTCAACTCCAATTTTCACTGCAGAACACCAACGTCTCTCAAAAAAGGTTTCTCCAGTTAATGCAACCAGAATTTCTATGTTATCACCTTCAAACAGATAGTTGGCAAGAATCTATTACCAAAAGTTTTTAAGAATATGTTTCATATTTTAGTCTGCATAGTGGATATTGAGATTTTTTTTAATGTATAAGCTCTTTTCTATGCCAGCAGCGGAACTTCTCCCCTGTATTTTTCATAAGCAAGTATGAGTCTGTGTACATGAAAAAAAATGCTTCTTTCTGCACATTAGTTTCATTTCTCACATGATAATTCATTCAGTGCCAGTATCCACCATTATGTGTTTTATAAGGTAATTAAGCTAATTATCCTCCAGTCTTCCACAATACATGTGGTTTTAGAACATATATTGCATCTTAGCATGTCTAGTGGTGCAAGGAGTGTTCCTATCATCCTCAGTTGTGATCCCATCCACAACTTCAGAGCAGTTAGACTTTTCATCAAGTATTTGCTAAATTACTGTGATATTAAGGGACTTGAATTATGAAAACTCAATAAAATGTAACCAGAACAGTGGATTAGCCTTAATCCCAAAGGAGACTACTTGAGTCTAAATGACATGATTACAATTGTTGTCCCACTCCAAACACACAACAGATTAAAGTTACAATGTAATTTTCCTTCATTTTGTTTGTTTTCTATTACTTTTCAAACAAAAGGCATAAATTCAGGGACATCAAATCACAAGGGAAAATTATTTTCCTCTTACTTGGGGAACTGTCTAACTGGAAAGCTGGAATAACATTGCTGCCCAGCAATTGGTCTGAGGCCAGGCACCATCAGGGCACAAGGGAAATTAAAACCCAGAGTTAGGCTGTCATCCTCTGAAGGCTATAGTAGAGTTCTTCATGAGGAAAAGCCTTGCTTATTTGGCAATATTACTATTATAAATTTATTCACAAGTAATGACTGATTGTTTAATGGACTACCTTGGGAGAACTTTTTGTTTCTAGATGTTGAAAACTTAGGAAAATATGTATAGGTTGGAATGATGCATAAGAGGGGAGCTAAATTTTATTAGAAAAACTTGTGGCTTTTTAAAACTATTTTGCATTGTTTGCAAGAAAAAGAGAAGTGTCCTTCCTTTATTCTCAAGGTTTACTGGTTTGGGAAAAAAAAATCCATTTCTTACAAAAATATGCATAATGAAGGTTACTAATACACATACATTTTACATGGAATATGAAAGCTTTTTTAATCAACAGGTATTTTTCAGGAGTAAATTGTTACTACTTTTCTTAACTGCAGTCAAGTTTTCTTAAAGGAAGGATGCCATAATAGCATGGGGTGACAAAGTAGCTTCAGAATGAACATGTAAAATATTGCAGTGTCTGAGGGGGAATTGGGATCAGTAACTATCAGACTACAGATGTGTGAAAAAAATATAACTTCGCATTATTACCTGTCCTACAAATCAAGGACAGCCAAATTTAATTGCAGCACCAGATAATTGTGTTTCTCACCTCTACTCTGGACAGCCCCAACAACGCTGTTGCAACTCGAACGCTGCTGCTCTGCAGAGTCCCAGTCATCAATCTCCTCTCATACTCCACAGCTGACATCTGCTGCTGTGCAGCCAGAGCCAGGGCCCTCTCTCTTGGCTCATTGATCAAGGGAATCTTCAGATTCTCCTCCAGAGTCTGACCCAGTCCACATTTTCAAATATAAAACTGGCTGTGCTGTGCATTCATCTGTTTAAAAACCAAAAAGAAATGAAAGAGCAAAACAAAACCACACACCACATTTATCAGTTGGTGGAACTGCAGAAGGATTTAAAATTTCTAATCTCAAAGAAATTAAGAATACAAAATTCCTTCAAAGTTTAGTTCCATGCTATTAACCAGTACATGTCATTTATTACCTGTAATACTTTATTTTTCAACATAATAGGGAAGTACAAATTCCCTTTGGTGGGAAAGGTGAGAATTTAGACCACCTAAAATCATAATTCAACTCCAATTTTCACTTTCACTGCAGAACACCAACGTCTCTCAAAAAGGTTTCTCCAGTTAATGCAACCAGAATTTCTATGTTATCACCTTCAAACAGATAGTTGGCAAGAATCTATTACCAAAAAGTTTTTAAGAATATGTTTCATATTTTAGTCTGCATAGTGGATATTGAGATTTTTTTTTTAATGTATAAGCTCTTTTCTATGCCAGCAGCGGAACTTCTCCCTGTATTTTTCATAAGCAAGTATGAGTTTGTGTACATGAAAAAAATGCTTCTTTTCTGCACATTAGTTTCATTTCTCACATGATAATTCATTCAGTGCCAGTATCCACCATTATGTGTTTTATAAGGTAATTAAGCTAATTATCCTCCAGTCTTCCACAATACATGTGGTTTTAGAACACATATTGCATCTTAGCATGTCTAGTGGTGCAAGGAGTGTTCCTATCATCTTCAGTTGTGATCCCATCCACAACTTCAGAGCAGTTAGACTTTTCATCAAGTATTTGCTAAATTACTGGGATATTAAGGGACTTGAATTATGAAAACTCAATAAAATGTTACCAGACCAGTGGATTAGCCTTAATCCCAAAGGAGACTACTTGAGTCTAAATGACATGATTACAATTGTTGTCCCACTCCAAACACACAACAGATTAAAGTTACAATGTAATTTTCCTTCATTTTGTTTGTTTTCTATTACTTTTCAAACAAAAGGCATAAATTCAGGGACATCAAATCACAAGGGAAAATTATTTTCCTCTTACTTGGGGAACTGTCTAACTGGAAAGCTGGAATAACATTGCTGCCCAGCAATTGGTCTGAGGCCAGGCACCATCAGGGCACAAGGGAAATTAAAACCCAGAGTTAGGATGTTAGGCTGTCATCCTCTGAAGGCTATAGTAGAGTTCTTCATGAGGAAAAGCCTTGCTTATTTGGCAATATTACTATTATAAATTTATTCACAAGTAATGACTGATTGTTTAATGGACTACCTTGGGAGAACTTTTTGTTTCTAGATGTTGAAAACTTAGGAAAATATATGTATAGGTTGGAATGATGCATAAGAGGGGAGCTAAATTTTATTAGAAAAACTTGTGGCTTTTTAAAACTATTTTGCATTGTTTGCAAGAAAAAGAGAAGTGTCCTTCCTTTATTCTCAAGGTTTACTGGTTTGGGAAAAAAAATCCATTTCTTACAAAAATATGCATAATGAAGGTTACTAATACACATACATTTTACATGGAATATGAAAGCTTTTTTAATCAACAGGTATTTTTCAGGAGTAAATTGTTACTACTTTTCTTAACTGCAGTCAAGTTTTCTTAAAAGAAGGATGCCATAATAGCATGGGGTGACAAAGTAGCTTCAGAATGAGCATGTAAAATATTGCAGTGTCTGAGGGGGAACTGGGATCAGTAACTATCAGACTACAGATGTGTGAAAAAAATATAACTTCTCACTATTACCTGAAACATGAAAACAATTCCGTCCTACAAATCAAGGACAGCCAAATTTAATTGCAGCACCAGATAATTGTGTTTCTCACCTCTACTCTGGACAGCCCCAACAACGCTGTTGCAACTCGAACGCTGCTGCTCTGCAGAGTCCCAGTCATCAATCTCCTCTCATACTCCACAGCTGACATCTGCTGCTGTGCAGCCAGAGCCAGGGCCCTCTCTCTTGGCTCATTGATCAAGGGAATCTTCAGATTCTCCTCCAGAGTCTGACCCAGTCCACATTTCAAATATAAAACTGGCTGTGCTGTGCATTCATCTGTTTAAAAAACCCAAAGAAATGAAAGAGCAAAACAAAACCACACACCACATTTATCAGTTGGTGGAACTGCAGAGAGGATTTAAAATTTCTAATCTCCAAAGAAATTAAGAATACAAAATTCCTTCAAAGTTTAGTTCCATGCTATTAACCAGTACATGTCATTTATTACCTGTAATACTTTATTTTTCAACATAATAGGGAAGTACAAATTCCCTTTGGTGGGGAAAGGGAGAATTTAGACCACCTAAAATCATAATTCAACTCCAATTTTCACTGCAGAACACCAACCCCCCTCAAAAAAGCTTTCTCCAGTTAATGCAACCAGAATTGCAACCCAAAATTTAGCTAATAGGGCTAAGAAATAGCTAATAACTTAGCTAATAAAAAAATCACAGACTTTAGTGTTACTAGCATTATGACAGTATTAAAAGTTCACCAATGTCTTTCTGCTACCTACACAACACAGCCATGCTTTCACCCCATCTCCTCTAAAAGAAACCACCAGAAATTATTTCAAGTAGCAGCTGTCAAGTATTTCAAGTTTCAAGTCCTACACTATGTCTGAAATAAGACAGACAGGAGTTTATCCCTCACTGTTTAAAGACAAAAGCATTGGAATATCACATCACTGCACCCAAAACTTGTGTTCTAAAGCTAGAAAATTTGTAGATAAAGATGACTTGTCCTGGTTCATATGGCTAGCAACCTATATTTAGAAGAAAATAAGAAAAATTATGAAAAAGTATTTATGTAGCAATACAAGATGAAGATCACCAACAACCAGCTGATGCTCTGAAGAGAATGGACTGGAAAACATTAGAAGAAATATCACATATATTCATTATAATGTATTTTTTACACTTCATTATAAACAACTTATTTTTTTACTACATGTATTTAATAATTTTCAGAAAAATCTGCAGAAATAAAAAATATTTTTAAAAATTATTTGCTGTATTTTACTCCTTTCCCTTCTATTCACTGTACCTTCTGAGGTAGCATGCAAAACATTTGGACTATCCAAGGTAGGCAGTTCTGAAGTCAGAGGTAAATCCCCTGATCCCTCAATCAGGTATACAAATTCTCCAATCTGAAACACAAGGACACACATCCACACACTTCAGAGTGCAACTCATGCAGAACAGAAGGCAAAGTATTACAACTAACAGCAAAAATATCCTAGTAATACCTAAGATCTGACCAGAGCAATAATTTACATATTCAGGAGAACTGAATATGTAAATGTAACAGTTCATATGTAAATATGAGCTGTTTTCTAAACTATGCCTAAATATTAGAAAATTATTATTTCAAGCCATGCTGTGCTAATAAAGTAACTTTAATTGATAATATTACATCTGAAAAGTCAAAAAATTTCAAAAAGCAGAATCCTTTGTAACTCCTCATATAATTTAACTGAATAAGGGTATCCTGACCCATAAATACAGCAAAAAAAGAATTCTAACTATCTACTACATTTACATATAATTAAACATGCTCATGAGCAACCTTCATTGCTCTTCACCATTTGTATTTTTTTAAATAAAAATGTTTACAATAGTTTTGAGCCAGAAACATTTCTCTAGAAAGCAGAAAAAAAATTGAAGTCAAGGCAGGTTAGCATCACGTGCAAATTTTCCTTTAAAAAATAAAGTTAGTAAATCTTAATTATTTCATTAAAAAATGGAAAACCTACAGAAGCTTGAAAGTAAATATAAACATGACCTAGAACAAAGAAAGACATTCATTTTTCATAGAGGAAAGGATAACTTAACTAGCCAAGATATAACAGTTTGAATTATAGATAGAATGAAAAAAATAAGGTACAAATCAAAGACAGAAAAGTATTTTTGAAGAAAAGAAAACTCACTGAAAGTACTCCAAATTAAAGCCCACAACCAGGTTGGCCAAAACTAAAAAGCTATCTAAGCTAGGTACCATACACCCATCTGAACTAGGCAGGAGATTTAACACATATACTGCATACATTGCTTTGATAATTTCATTGTGTTTGCCAGAAAATTTTTTCAGACAATTTTAGCTTCTCCTGATTGCAAGATGAAGAACTAAATGCCTCTACAACAACTGATACAGTTTGCACATTCAGTCTCTCTTTATTTCCATAAACCATATTCTGTAAACTCTGCCCTAAAATCACATATTCTGTCTTTTATTCTTCATTCCAAATATGAAGGAAATAATTTATTTCTATAATTTAGTGCATCTACCAACCAACACAATGTTTTCCTTTTAATACTGCTAAATAGCATAAGAAAACCCTGCTTTTTCCTTTGCCTTCATTTGTAGTTTCATCAGATATTTATGTTAAGGCTGAAAACACTGCAATTATATTTCTGACCCAGCAGAAGGAAAGCTATTCAACTCTGATGGTATTTTCTCCCCTTCTTGATTCAAGAGCTCACACAAATCTTCCTTGAGAAGGATTAAAGAAACCTCCAGCAAAATTGGATTCTCACACACAAACAGCCACTCCTGGGAACCAATTTAAACAGGAATTATTCCTGTTTGACACAGTGATTTGGCTCCATAAGGGCCCTTAACAAGCTCACAGCACACACAGCTGATTTTAGGAAGGTGCTGGTTGCTGGGATGCCATTCTGCTATCAGATACTTTTCCTGTCCTTGCTGAAATCAATATGCTTATAGGAAGGAACAAAATTCCCCAATTTCCTCTTTGCTTTGAAGAATTCTGGGGTTTTGATCTCCACAGAATGCAAATCCTGTTTTCTTTCCACTGAGCTTTTTTCCTGATGCTTTGGACCAGAATGGGTATATCACTGAACTTGGAGAGTTTAGCTTGTATGCCCATGGTTCTAATGATTTATATTTCCATTTTCCATCAGCTGCAAACAGGACAGCATCAGCACTGAGCAGGGTTTACTGTTAATGAAAACAACTAATAAAAGAGCTGTTGAACTTTCTATCCAATCCCATTGCTATCTGATGTTCCAAACGAATGTAGGGCTACTAGGAGTTTGTAGTTGCCTGTGCAAGCCAGTAAGCAAGCGCAACAGATAGCAAAGTGTTCTTTCAATAAACAAATTACTTTTATACTACTTAGCTGGAAAAGTCTGGATTGACACTCTTAAACTATCATTTAGTAAATTATTATCATCAAAAATTCCACATTGTCCACATTTAAATTACCTCCTGGAAACAAAGATGTATTTTTTAAAAAGCAACAGGGTTATGTTTAGCAATATTTAATAACTATGAAAAGATCTATGTTAAAAACTGAAAAATTTCTGTTTCAAATTTTCTTAAAGAACAATGAAATACTAAAACAAATTCTTGAGAAATGTGCTAAATGGCTTGTGCTGCTATTTCAAACCTTAGAAAAGTTAACATAAATATATTATTGCAAAATAAGGAACATCCTTGAGGCCAGAAGCCTTGAATCAGTGTATCCTCTTGCTGTTTTTACAGATACATAGCTGCTGCAGTGATGGATAGGATTCCCAATCAGATTCAAGTATAGTGATTTAAATCTCAATACTTCATTGATTGTAATGAAAGAACAGACCTACTCTGATTACTGTTTTGGTCTATTTGTCAAAAAGGGTAGGAGAGGTAGGCAGGAAAAAATCACAGCAATGCTCAATTAAATTATTTATTAGATTTTATATATAGCACAAGTCCATATTTGAATGAGACAAGACTCCTCATTGTGTAAAGTCATTTGATCAGCATACAACATGCTAGCTGCACTTTGTCAGTTAGATAATGGTATGGCTGAAATATTGCAGCCATATACAAAATATTTAAGAAAGCCAAATTCTTCCTGTACCATTACTATACAGCCCTAAAATCATGTTAGCTATCTTGCAGTTTCATCTTTCCCTAGGAGATTTGATACAATTCCTCACAAATTATGCAATTAAGTACATGGAGCTAATTTTTCTAACCTGAGGTTCAAAAATATCAAAAGTTTTGCCCTTTGAGAAGCCTTTAAATGCATCACACCTACTCAGCTAAGCTGGAAGGACCAGGTGACCCAGGAAAAGTTACCATACAGGGCTTAACAGCAGCTTCTCTGAGGCATTAATGCTTCCTGCTGTGAAAAGGTCAAGTAAACCTTTGTTAAGAACAGTGACTAGTAGCTGGGTGTCTAAATTTACTTCTACATCACCACTGGAGGCAACACTGCGACTGTCAGAAATGTACTTTTCCCTTTCCACCTGAAATATGACCATGCTACAGCTCTGACCACATCTCCTAGATTAACACTCTTTCCTTAACATGTCTCAATTTCCCTTCTCTTCACTATATTGTTCAGGTTTCAGGCTGTATTCCTTGTGTAGCATGAGCCAACTCTTCTCAGCCAGGGTGTGAACTTCTGCTTCTAATAAAGATACAACAAACAGGTAAATTGTCAATAGCAGAGATTTAAAGGGTATTAAATAATAACAGGTAAAAGGAGATTCCTCTCAGATTTACTCCCAGAGAGCAGTAGGACAGGTTTTTCCTTGTCTAGGATATAGGTTTTTCCTTGTCTGAAATATCCCTAGATATTTCATTGAATTAAACTGATGGACCTAAAATTCCTCTATGAATGTACAGCTGTTGATGTGTATTTCTTCCCTAATAATTTCTCTCATTGAATGATGCTGAGCACTGGATTGATTTTCCACTGAACCATCCACAAAGCTTGCTAACCTCTGACATTTGGACTCTTTGGGGGTGATTCCCTGCTGTCAGTAAGGTGTGAACTCCCTATTTCAATGTGTATTCAACAGAAATCCGTCTTCTATCTCAGCTAGTTTTCAAGAAAACCAAGAGAACTGTACACTCTTCAAGATATCCAGTTTGTTTTCTTTAAAAATAGCCAGTATTTTCACAGGACAGAGTCAGAAATGCAGACTTGGGCATCATTGTATCAGTCTTATTTTCCCTTATGAACAAGATAAAAAAAATCAAGCTGGCCATGTAGCATAGCCAAAGTCATGTTTAAGCAATAAAAAATCCCATCAAACACACAAACACCAGACACTAGCAGAAGTTCCATGTTCTATAGAAGGTAAAAATATGGAAGCTGAAAATGCGCAGGAGGAAAAGTAATTTGGGTTTAGATGCACTGTTACAAATCATCAAAATGTGGCAGAGAGAAAGGCAGAGGCACATAACTGGACAGAGGGGAAGCTGAACCACAGAGGCATTGTCAGGAAAGTAAGAAGCAGAATCCAAGCCTTGAGATCAGCCACACATAAAAGAAGATTATAGAAACAACAGGGTTGTGAAAAACATTGACAGCCCCAGCAAAACACAGCAGACAGGTTAAAGAGGTGACAAGATGGACTAAACACACAGAAATAAGATTGTGACCACTGAGATAAAGGATTACAGGAACATCCAAAAGCTGGATTGCAAAATTTGAGATTCTGAAATTTGATCAAAATCAGATCTTGGTGATTTGATTGAATTTCAATTAAGTATATAGGGGAAAATCCACACTGCATGAGTCAAGAGAGACTGAAAGGTTGTTGGAGTCAGTATTCATGTACAGTCTTTTCTGAATGGAACTCTGATTGAGAGAAAAATTATAAAGAGACAGCAAGGAAAATTATTATTCCACTTTGACAGCATACCCTAAATACAGGGATGAATACATGGAGGAGTACAGAACAGTAAAGTCTTTATCCATTCCCTGCCTGTGCATTGTTCTGCACCCACGTCAAGACAAATTATTTAAATTTCTTTTCTTTTCTTTTCTGAAGCTCAGATGCCTAGAAAAGCCACCAAAATAACATTCCCTGCAGTATTACTTTTTATTACTTAGTGGTTTTAAAGTGAAAAGTTGCCTGCAGCATTTTCATATAATTCTAATTATGTGTAAAAGGACAATAAACTGTTGCCCTTGATCAGAACCCCAAGTCCCTTTTCACAGCACTGCTCCCATTTACCCTATTCATGCACAATTGGCAAAAGTCCTGATTCTTACCTGACCTGATAAACACAGAACACACACTTTATTCTTACCTTTTCATTAATCAGAATGAGAGTGCAGTAACGCTTTTCCTGATAAAAGGGAAGGAAGTGAATATCTAAGGCTGCAGAATCTTTCCCTTTCAAGAACAAGTTTTCCATTGGACTGAAGAACTCATGCAGGAGGCCAGATTGATCAGCTGTTAAAATAAATTTAAGAGGATGTTTAGATACAGCAGCACAGGTTGTAAAATAAAGTAGCTGCATGAGTTTAAAAAAAATATATATACTGTATACAGCCTCCTGTAGCAATCAGTATTTAAGGCACACCTGTAATCAATAATCAGTTTTTACAGTTACAGTTGTGTAGATGTGCTGCAATATTGCATGCTGTATTATTTAAATACATTTTGCTAATTACCTGTGTTCTTATTCTGTGCACTGAAACAAAACGGGGGAAAACAGACAGTTCTCACCATTAAAAATTCCTTAAGGAGGTACAGCCTCTAAAAAAAGTCTACTCTCATCAGAAGGAAAAGTAGAATTTACTGCTATTTGAACAAAGAATCTCACTCTCAGAGCAGTAACTATGTCTGACATCTTCTAGAATAGGCAAAACCTAAATACTGGCAACACTGGCTTTTTTTTCACGCTTTTCACAAAAGCATTAGGCTGGGAAAGAATCTTAGGGTTGAATGTGGCAGGCTCTGACTTTCTCACTGTGTGCTTTTCATCTGCTAAGCACATTTTGACACTGATTCTCAACTTCCTGGCTGGCTTTCTAGGCAGGACAGCAGACCTAAGAATATATGTGAAAGTGAAACCAACAGAAATGAGTGACATCACATAAGAAAATTATGCCAAACTCTGGCCAAATAGATAGAACAGGGATGGGACACCCACAGCTTCTCTGAGTAACCTGCCCCAGGGCCTCACCACCCTCACAGAAAGAATTTCTTCCTCATAACTAATCTAAACCTGCCTTCCTTCAGTTTAAAGACATCACCTCTTGTTCTATCCCTACATTCCCTTGTAAAAAGTCCCTCTCCAGCTCTCTTGTAACTCCTCCAGGTACTGGAAAGCCACAATAAGATCACCCTGGAACCTCCTCTTCTCCAGGCTGAATTTTTGACTGTGATGCACAATTTGAAGCAAACATTTTATGAAAACTAAAAATAATATTTACTGAGCATATCCATATATAGTATTTATTGAACATACTTAGATGTCAAAATCTTGCTTCAGTAGATAATCTAATTTTTACTGCAGTAAGACATGAGGTATTGCATAGGTACTTACAGAAGGTCTCTTTCTTTGAATCTTCAGGTAGTACACTATTTTTTGAATGTAATATGCTACTTTCAAAACTAAAAGGGAAAAAAAAAACAATATTCTAAAGCTGGACATTTTTATTACCAATAGGTAGCTTAGTTCCCCTTTTTATGAATAAACACCAGAAAAGCAAATGTTATCAACACAAAAAAAGCCCCATCAAAATAGACCACTACATTTTGGAACCATTTTCCAACCAACAATATTAAAAATCACCCTATCCACTTGAGGTGGCTACAGGAATGATTTATATTAAATAACATTGCAGTTAATAGTTCAAAAGAAACCTAATGTAATAAAGGCTTTGTCTAAGAAAGGAGAAAGGGACAAATCTTAACTGAATTACCTGAATTCTGCTCATTACAATATTGCTTTTCATATGTATTTCAAAAGAACAGATATGCTCAAAAAAAAACAGCTTCAAAAAAAATCTCCTTTGAACGTCCACCCTCCCAAAGCAAACTGTGCTCCTGACCATCACATTTTCTTAATGTGACTTTATGTAGTTTTCTATTCTTCTTCACAAGTAACTCCCACCATTGTTGACAGGTGTTAGGATTGTGCAGTTACATTTATGGAAGGAGAATTTTGCTTAATTTATGACATGCACAGAGCTCAAAGATGCTGAAAACAATACTGCAATGTATCAAAAAAATACTGTGAGTTTCAGCTCAAAATTCTGATTTTAAATTATCCACACATAAAAGTTATTCCCCCCAGCTGTAAAATTTGATGAACCAGCATACAGCAAACCATTAGTAAATACAATGTTTGATGCTGGGTCTCTCTTAAAATAAATAGTTAATCTTGCTGGGCTAAGAAAAAATCACAACCTTAAACAAATGGATGTGCAAAGCTCTCAGAATTTGTTACCATGTAGATTTGTTTTAATACCTATACTTAAAGACCATTTTCCAGAAAGGAAGATGATCTCTGAGTATATGCATATTATTTATACTGTACTTCACATATAAGTATCTCACATTAAAAAAATTACTGATTTTATATAAAACATCATTTCTCTCAATGCTGTATCTTTGAATGAGAATGCCAAGTCATGCTTTCAAAAACAGAGACTACAGCAGAAGAATCACTGTAAAAGTAACAAATAGCTCAAGAGGTGTATGAAAAAATAATAAGAATAGTTTCACTGGTGAGAATTACACATTGAATAAGTCCTATTTTCAAATCTGAACAAGTGAGAAACTCATTAGACTGATTTAACATGGTATTGAACTTCTCTCAGTATCAATTTTTTTCTTACTTCAGTGAACAAAGCACTTGCAGGTAAGTGATGGGAAAAGAAAACAAACCTGTGCTGTGGAAGACATGAACATTGTGTCTCATTCTTCCATAACAAAAAGAAATAGCATCTTGCTCAATAATAAAACTGAAAGGAATAAAATTCTGAAGGTCTAAGAAGCTTGGTTATGTTCAAAGTCTGGTTCAATACATCCTCTTTCAATACACAGAGAAATAAGGAAAAGGATTAGGGAGAAGAGCTTAAAGCTGCCATAAAATAAGTCTACACAGCCTGTTCACTGCACCTGAGTCAGGCAAATCCCTGGGATCAGCAGAGAATGTGGAATGAACGGCTCAAAAGCAGCCCTGTGGAGGAGGATTTGGGCATATTGGTAAAATGAAAGATTACAGATGAGCTGTGATGTCCACTCTCAGCCCAGGGAGCCAAAGGTGTGCTGGGCTGCATCCGGAGCCCCGAGGGCAGCAGGGCAGGGAGGGGACTCTGCCCCTCTGCTCTGCTCCGGTGACACCCCACTGCAGAGCTGCCTCCAGCTCTGGGGTCCCCAGCACAAGAAAGGCAGAAGCTCCTACAGGAGGGACACAGAAGTGGTCAGAGGGCTGAAGCAGTTCTCCTACAAAGATATCCTGGAGGAGATAAGGCTCCAGGAAGACCTCTCTGTGCTCTTTCAGTATTTAAGGCTAGGGCAGAGGGAGCTGGGGACTCGGGGGGAAACAAGAGCAGCTCATAAGAAAGAGAGACAGACCAAGCAGCTTCTCCAACAGCCCCTCATTTGGTTTGGGGATTTTTGCTGACAGAGTAAGACAATTTTACTGTTCATTAAATGAACAAAAAGTTCAAGATTATGTGACAGGTGAGGATGGGTTAATGAGGGCATCATTCAGTTGCCTGGTTGAGGTGTGAATACTTCAATTTCATTGCAGCTGTGGTTATTCTAACCAGTTCAGATTAAAATCACTGCCTGGATAAGAAGGGACCTGAAGATCATCTAATGCCAACCTACTTCCATCCTTTTGCACCAGTAAGAGTCTAGTATCTGCTACCTCAGTTGTCAAGATACCAGTTCCAAGATAACACCACACTGGGCTTGCCATGTTATCAGTGTGCCAAAAAACCCAGATCAAAAGGAAAATCATCTCTGCAGTTAACACAGAGAGTGTGCATACATCATTATGGCATATGAGCTATCCATTGGTCATGGTGTGCCTTTACTCTTCATGCCAGGCTCCAAACAAGCCAATAACTCTGTTTTCCATCCAACAAATGCTCAGAAAAACAAAACAAAACAAAACCAACTAAACAAAAAAAAAAAAAACAAAAAAAACCCCAAAAACCTTTCCTATATGTATTTGGAGAAGAATTTACTAGCTTATAGCTCCAGATTCATTATATTATCAAGGAGGTTAAAAAAAAACGTGCCAGACACTATAAGGAAATCTTAAAATCTTAAATTCACAGAGCAGCATCTTAATCAATGAACTTTAGGATGTTTAGCAAGCAAAGATCTTATTAGAGAAAAGAGATACAACAAACTGCTTAGAAATGCATTGAAAATACTGAAACATTTGAATACAAAATTCACATCTAAGATACTCACCAGTTTCCACACTCTGTGGAACAGTTTGTGATCTCAGAACAACAGGTAAGATAGAAACTAAAACAGGAGCCGCCAAAAATAGGTACTAAGCTTAGAGTAGTTGGACTTCTTTGATATCAAATATTATCCTGAACTGTAATGACTCCTCAAAACATATTTGTAAACTGTATTTTCTGAAACAACAGGTATTAATGCTGCACCTCAAATTACAAAGAGACACCATTTTAGATCCTAATTCTTTCTTTATTCTTCCAGTAAATAAAAACAGGCATTCTGCATAACATAATTCTCTCCTTGGCACATGAAACAGCTTAGAAACAGAAGAGAAAGTGTAAGAATAAAATTCAGAAAATTGAAATTGTTTGGAATTCCTGACATTATCTCCAGTTTTAAAAAAAGGAGTAATTAATTCAACAGTAAGAAGTTAAACACAATGCAGAGCTTGATTTGAAATTAATTCATTTTTTTTTTTTTTTTTTTTTTGGTTTAGAATACATTTTTTAATGTAAAAATATTTATCAAAATTCACAGCTTGTTTTGCAAATCAATCTTCTTTTGCACAGATCCAGCCTTATGGACACTACTGCATATGATAATCTGCTTAGTGATGGCCTTAGAATAGGACTATTAGTGAAACATTGATATATCTTTACTACTTTCTAGCTTTACAGTAGGAAATTTATGAAAGAAAAGTTTCCTATTAAATGCAACCTTGAACTTTTACAGTCATTTGATCCATTTTTTCCTAATGGACATAATTTAAAAATACCAGCATGCTTGAAAGCTATGAGTAATTTTACATTACACAGAATTTCTGGGCCATGTGGTGTGCTTCTCTCCACCTGGTTTTCCTTCTCCCACAGGGAGCAGACCATGCTGGCACACAGATGCAGACCAAAGATAATAATTGAAGTGTCAAGGGCTTGGAAAAGCACAGAGAAGTGGATAACTTGAAAAAGTCTTGTCCCAGTGTACTTAAAACTATGTCGATTAAAAAAAAAAAAAAAAAAAAAACTGTGCTTCTCACCTAATACCATCCAGTGCTGCATGAATAAAGAAGTTTTGCCTGCAAAACTGAAGGATATGGGCTGCTGTTGGAGTTTTGGGCTTAGTGCTGTGTCCCAGCAAGGACATAGCAGCTCCTCAGGCTCCAGCTCCACACTGGGATTGTTCTGACACACTGTGACAGACCCACACCACAATGACAGAAGGGCTGGTCTCCTCTCCAGCCTGAATGACCCTGCTTTGGGTGCCTGGGACACTGCCAGAGGGGAAAGCTGGGAGGTAAAAGGGTCACCTGCCAGGCAAAGCTTCCTACAGAGAGGTTTAAAGTGGATGTGACAGATCTGCAGGCACAGGATGAGGGTGCAGAAGGAGCTCTGAGCCCAGCTGGTCGTGCTGGGATGATGAGGTTGTCATGTGCATGCCTTGGTCCTGCCATCAATTGTGTCACAGACACAAATACCCAAAGGGCAGGCACTGACTCCATGGTAGCTGAATGCTGACAGAGCACACAGAGAAATTGGCCTCAATTTGTACACAGCATTTTCTGGATTTACCAAAAGAATAAAAAAAATGAGGGCAAAATCTTCTTACTGATCAGTCATGAAATGTACAAACACTACTTTTGTAACATAAATTACAGAAGTTTGTTCCATTCAAGAAAAAAGATCTTCTGAAAGGAGGCATTTAAATGGCTTCAGTTATGATAGATGACAGAAACATGTAAACATAGAGTAAATCATCACTGGAAATTTCTAAAGACCTAAGATGCCCTGAAATCAATTTCTGTAAGAATGAGATCTGGCTGTGTAATGAAAATTACACTATTTAGACTGATTGTCTGAGGATAAATTAAGCTGAAATACGCAAGATGATTAAAAAATCCTTTTCTGTATCAACAATTATTATACACTTTTTTAATTTAGTAGAAAGTGTAGTATAAATTACACTTTAGAAAACTATTTCCACTTAAAATATGTCTATAGTTTTTCTTAATAATAAAATGCTCATTATTTTTCTGCTTTGACTTTTTTTTTATAATTTTTTAAAAAAGAATTTGAGAAACAGTCTGCATTTCATGACATGACTGTGGAACATCCCTATAATTACAATTCAACCTACAACATTGACGAGGTAGTAGTTTATGATATTTCCCAATATGGTATTTCCCAATAATCCTTGAATAAGTGTTTCAAGATTTTGCATGTTTACATGAGCTTTAAAAATGACACCCAGGTATGGAAAATGTTTTAAATTATTAAATAAAGGATTGTTGAATTACTGAAGAATATATTTTTAAAATCTGTTAATAAGTTTTTGCAGTACTCTCCTGGTTTCAGTTGGGTAGAATTCATTCTTTTTTCTTATAGCTGGCACAGTGCTCTGTTTTAGAATAGGATGAGAATAATAACACTCTGATATTTTAGCTGCTGCTGAGCAGTGCTTACTGTAAGTCGAGGAACTTCCAGCTTCCCATGCTCTGCCAGGGAGCAGAGTCACAAGAACCTGGCAGGGAGCATGGCCAGGGTGGCTGAGCTGGAGTGGCCAAAGGGACATCACAGAACATCAGGCTCAGCATGAAACCCAGGCAGAGCTGGCCAGGGGGCCCACTGCTCAGGATCTGCTTGGGCATCTCCTGTGACATTTCCTGTCCTAAACCGTAATTCTTTACAACAGGTAGCACACAGCATGCACAAACAGGTAATATTAATAGAAATGTATGATCCAATATACTCTAGTTAGCAATTGTTACCTGGAACTTACCTAAACTTTTGCTCTTGCTTTACTTGCCTGACTTGATACACTTTCTCTGGGTGGATTAAATGTGTGGATTCCAGCAAGAGTACCCTGGAGTATGACAAGCACACATAATGACTGCATTTTTAACTTGCAGAATGACAATGAAACTCAATTTAGTCTAACTTTTAAAGCAGGCTCAATAAAGAAGCTTATTCTTTTCAATTAAAGATACTTTAAAAGTACTTTTTGTGGTTTAACCCCAGTTTTTCTGTAAAAGATCTTCTCCCTTGATATCAAACTAGCATTTCCTAGTCTTATTTGCAAGTAAATAATATACCCCCTGATGAAACACTAGATTGTTCAAAACACTGGAAGCCTGATACAAAGAATTTTAACTTTAAATTACTGGTACAAATGTTGCCCAAATTGATAATGACTTAATGTAATTATCAAGTAGCATTTGAATTACATAAAACTAAATTACATAAAACTAAATCACTTTATCACTTCATTGATAATTTCCAAGGGAGTTATCCAAATCATAAGACTAATTCAGCCTCACTGACCACCTCAAGAACTTAAAAATAAAAGACAGAAGCTAATTAAAGTCATATCATTCCTACACACAAGGCTTGGAGCAGTGGAAACAGTCCTGCTACAGGATTGTTATTGTTGTTGCTGTTATTATACTATTTGTATACACCAATCCTATTTTGTGGAGGAAAGAAAAATTTAATTTGCATCTTCTGCAACATGTATATTCATGTTGCATAAAAAAAAACAAGTTAAAAATCTTGTGAAAGATGGTTCTTCCAAATAAATGAATG
Source organism: Emberiza elegans (assembly GCA_024865655.1). Taxonomy (NCBI): domain Eukaryota; kingdom Metazoa; phylum Chordata; class Aves; order Passeriformes; family Fringillidae; genus Emberiza; species Emberiza elegans. The sequence goes on from JALJVW010000163.1 coordinate 634,615, forward strand.
AGATGAACCAATGCTTATTTCTAAAGACTAAAGACAAAATATGGAGTCTGATCACATAAATAGATTTTAAATGGGTACAACAATCTATTTCCTTTGTACTAAGGAAAGCAACATTTATAGCTCTGCAGTTGTTGCAGCTATGATGAATACAAATTAAAAATTAGACTAACTGATAATGATGCAAGCCCCAAGGCAAAAGCATTTTTTTCTTTTGCATGCTTAATAACTTAAACAGCAGAATAAAGCAGATTGGGGAAAAATAACCAACTATTAATTAACATGGCTTGTTTCGCTGTGTAATTCTGCTGGACCTCAGCCAAACACAAAAATACAAGCAAGGTTCATGAACTCTGCTTGATTAAAGCTCCAGCTTTTCTGCTTACACTGACATGGATTTCAATTAAGGCTTATTTATCTTCTTTATTCATTATGATAGCTTCCACTTCATAGTGCTTGTAGCAATTTTGGGAATGTAAATCCCTAGCATTTGACCTCCAGGTTTTACATGTTTAAGAAGAAGAAGAAAATTATGGAAAAAGAGTGGATAAAACAGGATGATCATTAAAGAATTGTCTTTATATCACTGGCTACCTGAATATGCCATCAACTTTGAAGGGATTAGTGACATTTATGTTAAATTTCTTCAGCTCATAACAAGGGGATCTGCATCTTATTATACCCTAAAAGAGAATAAAAAACATAAGACAAATAATCAAGTTACCATTGTTTTTTCCTTCTTATTTTCACATGCCTTCTATTTTTTCTCTTGCCCCATCCTTCTCTTGCCCTAACACATTTAGGGGAGGCTAAAAAAATGAGATGATCACATAAACACCATCTAAGTTCAGAAGTCTTTCCAGATGTGCTTGATGAATGTGGATTACAAACACAGGCCTACCTGCCCTGACTGGGACATACCTGGCAGAGTCTCTGTGGTTAAAAAGCACAAATAAATACAGAAACATCTAACAAAAGCTTGTGGCCTCTCTACACATGACATCAGAAATCACTAGGCTGAAGCACATCAACACCCCCACAACAGAATTTCCAATAACTGAAAAGGGCTGAAAGGGCTCCAGATTTATTTTCAGAGCAATCAGTGCAAATTTTTACAGTTTATTCAGGATCCAAATGTGATTTATGTCCTTAGAAATCTTACATATTCCCCTGGGGTTTTTGCTGCACGTACATAGTCTAACATTGGAAATCTGAAAATTCATAGGTCAAAAGAGAATGCTGATGGTTTCTCACATTTTCATTCTTATCTCAGTCCCCTTTTGTTTGATATAATGTGCAAAATAACAGTATTTTTTGTGACAATATTAATCATACAGATATAAACTTACAAGAGGCTCAATACTCTTAACTTCAGCTTTCAGAGAGAATGCCATTGTGGCACCATCCATTCCATCAACTTTATTTGAAGTCAGTAGCAACACAGCCTCAGCAGGATGCAGGAAACGAATTGTGAATTCCACATTTACAAAGCCTTGTCTCCTATGGGAAAAAAGCACAAAACCAGGGCTCAGAAATTACTCAGTAATGTAATTTCAGGAGCACATTTCAGAGTCTTTGTAAGGGAAAGATCCTAGAAAAGAAAGCAATTTGTTTCTTCTGAAATAATTTGTTGTAGTATAATCTTCTGCCTAAGGATATCTTAAAACATTCAATAAAAGAACTATCTAGATAAAGAACAATACTGAATCTTTGTTGCTTTTTACATCAGCACATAGCTTAATTTTTCTTCACACACACGAAGTTCTCTTTCATTAGAGTATCACCCTAAGTTAACAACTGATCCAATTTATGCTCCTCTCTGAATAGGTTTTTCTGAGTTAAGCAGTCATTCAGCCTGTTATACATTTTGCAGGGCAGATCTAGATAGCTAAATTGATATTAATCAAATTATCAATGAAGAGGGAGAAAGAAATTAGTTTAAAAAAGCCTTCAGAATAATTACTAAAGCTGAGCAACTAAGAGGGACAAAAACCAAAGTTCTCTTGTACAAGCAACAGCTTCTCTCTAATGAGAAAACTGGAGAAGACCACACAGAATAAGAGTTTAGACTAGGTACACATTTATAGTTTATCTGTATCAACCCTTCAGTAAAGCAAGAATAAGAAAACTTCAGTGCCCGAAGCTCTCACTTTGAAGCTCTCCAAATGTCTCTCTGATTTTGAGATTAGTCCTAAGAAGGCAGTAAGTCTGCAATTGTCAATTCTGAATATGGATGATGGAATCCTGGAAGTTCTGTAAACCTGGCTCTTACAGCTTTCAAGTTCCTATTGCAGACCCTCAGACAATTCCATTTATGACACTGAAGAGTTGCCAGTCCCCCAGAGTCTGAAGCTCCTAGGTCACCTCACCATTAAAATGTTCTGAAAAAACATGCTGTGGGGCAGGCACCCAGAGGAATAAACTGCCTGAGACATTCACACCCAAAGCCACTTTAAGGATCAAGTCTTAAGAAGTCTGCTCTGGTCACAAATAAGACAGACAGGCAGTGTACTGCACTTTCTGCCTGATCTTGGCCCTCTGCCTCTTGCAACACCTGAGAATTTGGATTTGAATTTTTGCCTTCTGTGGCAAAACCACAAAGTTGCTTCGTTTTTATCTCTATTAATCAGTGCTGTGGTCAATGTAAAGAGAGGGCAAATTCATCCCATGGAATTGTTCCATAACCTTGGGGGTTTATGCTATTCCTGTTGTGAACTGCAAATCTACACAGCACAGTGGAGAGTGGGAATCTTAGATCAAGAACTGATGATGCCCTATGCAACATAAGACACTCAGCTACACTCAGAATGTTATTCACATTACTATAACTTCCAAACCCACCTACAACATTATGATCTAACATAAAGAACCTGCAACACTCCCATAGTCTTATCAGTTCTTGGGAGTTTTTTAAACACTTGCCACAAAATATTAGGAAAGTTGTTAATTTCAAAGAACCTATTTTTTACTTAATGATCATTACATTATGATTAAACTCTGCAGAGGTTACTGTGCATTTCCACAGGTTTTTATTTCTATGCAATTTTTCAAATATTTGTTTCTATATACAATGCCAAGCAGCTCAACAACAAGGGTTTGCACATTTTTTTCTGTCTTGATTTTGCTTTGTGGCTTGTTCTGGGTGTTTAATTTTAAAGGTGAAGTGAAAAACAGCCATGGTATTGACCTTTCATAGAAACACATGGTATTTTCAAAGATTACACTTATATGATAACTCATATTTGAAGTAATTGCAAAGAAAATGGAAACAAATCAGCCTCACAGCTTGCTGAAAACATAGCATTATTTGTGATTCCCTTTGCATATATTTATAATAAGCATGTAATTTAATACTGACATATTGATAGTTCTTAAAGAGCACTGTATTTATGTTGAGTCTTCTTGAATTTGACCATCTATATTTGAATTTCTCTTCTCCTTCACGGTTTATCTTCATACAGATCTTGACCTTTATTTTTCCTTTTTACAATCTCTAATTCATTTTATCTGTAAATGGATATCTTGCAGATAAACTTAAAAGTTCTTAACTGACAGCCAGAGTCACCATTACATCCCTTTGGTCTTCACTAGTTAAAGAGAGATTTATGAAATTCCTGTATTGATTCATAAAGCTGCATAGCACAGAAAGAGCAAAGTGTACTTAGTGAAAAAAACACTTAGTGAAATGAGATGGTGATATACCATGAATATTTCTGCTAGCAGAAATTATAACCTAATACTTTCCCAAAATTAAATCTCTCAAATCCCTAGATGTCTCTCAGACATGTAAGATGAACAAGTAACTACATCACATCCATCTTGGTGGGGAGGAAGGTTGGGGGCAAAAAGATGCACTGTAATACTACTCAAACCTGTGTCATGGTCTCTTTAATTCCCAGTCGTGCTTAAATTGAGAACCAAGATCTGCAACTTCAGAAGAAAAGAAATCTACCTGCTCATGCTTCTACAATACATTGATGCACAAAATGTGAATCAAGTTTTGATACATAGGAAAAAAATATATATTTGAGACAGATGACTCTTGTAATGATTTGAAGGCTTATATATTGCTCTTAAAGCTCTACTGAGACCAACTGCAAGAGTCCCGCTGAATTATTACTCCAGATTTGCCCCAGGTTAAGCAGAAAAACCTGACCTTTACACCGGCTGATTTTGCCCTGCTTGTAGTTGAACACATTTCTAGCGTTCCACCACTCCTAAATTAGTTAGTTTCTATTTCTGTAATGCTACCAAAAATAACACAAACATTTCATTACTTACCCAGCAGGAATAGTAACAGTGTTTCCTTTAGGTAAAGAGAAATCATGAGCATCTCTTCCCACAACAATCACGTTGTAGGCCAAAGTGTAATTGCTCGTGTTCGTCAGGACCACCTACCACAACAAAAGCAGCAAGATCAGTCTATTTTTACTCATTTTTGGACTATAAAAGGTGTGTTCTTTAGGTAAATTCCAAAATACAAATGAAGGGTATCACAAAATAAAAAAGTACTTCAAATAACTGGGTAGATAACTTTCCTTCCAAAGGAGTGCAGATTTCCCATGGACTATCTAAACTTCATTTTTGAGAGCACAGTGTACACTGTACTCCTATGCCTGTGAATCTCTCATTCCTCTCTTTCATCTCAGATTTGTCAAATTTGTAGGTTTTTTCATGTGCTTTCAAGCTCAGGGAACAAAACAGAAGTGAAATCCCAATACTGAAGAGAATAAAAACAGAAAATGCACACTTCCATCTTCTATATTTACCAGCCAAATGACAAGAAGCTATTAATTCTTTGTTGGAGCTTATACATAACATAAACACATATATACAAACAGTGTTCTAACCTTGCATTACTAGGAATCTAAATTCAATGGTATCAATACCTGCTTCACAATAGTTGCATGGAGAGCACCTGAAAATTCTATAGTGTTCTTGGGTAAGTAGTGAGGGAGAAAGTCATACAGGTGGACACACAAAATAAGCATCATGACAGGATTTGGATCACAGATATCAGTGGCCTAAGATTGAAAACAAAAAAATAACCAGACGTTCAGTTAAAATTTTGTCCGTGTAGTCTAAACATAGGAAGAAGAAGAAAAAAATTTTAAATTAATTCTTATTATACAAATATTTTAATCTAACCTATAATAACTGGATTCTTTCCATGGCTAATATGAATATGAATCTTGTCATACAAAAAACCTCTAATTAATGAAAACCATTGCCATGCTCTGGTGATAAACCTAGGGTAAAAATTAAGCTCAACGTTTTTTCGCAAAGGTTCAGCAGAAAAAAATGCTAATTTTATTAAATGCAGCATAACACAAAAAGCTTGGAAATGTTACTGTTTGCAAAAGCATATGTCTTTACTACCTTAAAAAAAATTAAAATCCTTTAGTTTATGTAAAATACCATCCCAAATACTCCTACATACAGTAGGAGATAATTTCACCTTCCAAATAACAACAATATAGTTGTTTCTATTGCAGATACTTTTATACTTTTGTAAATTGATTTATAAAAGGTAGAAATTATTCTTGCAGGTTAAATATTTGATTTACAGAAATTAGTTTGAGTGGCAGCATCAAAACATGTTAAACTTTAGTCCTCAGTAATTGGGTAAGTCACTGAGGAGAATGGTAAAATTATTTGCCACAAAGTATGAAAAAAAGAGAAAAAAACCATTTACTCTTCGGGACTGTCTTTAGTGTTGCAAAGGAGATGTATAGATATATTTATCAGCTTAACCATCTGAATTAATTTTTATTTTCAAGTTAAAGCTTATTTAAAGTTTTTTAGGTAAGTTTTCTCTTGCCCTGTGCCCAGCCAAGCAGCTCATCCTGCTCCCAGCAGTTCTCACACAGCTCCTCCTCTAACCTTCCAAAAGAGTGAGTACATAACTGGGCACTGATCTGAAGTTCCCCTGCAACTCTCCATGGATTCCTAGATAATGTTTGTCCTTGTAATTCTTAATATTAATTTCCTATACTCTTCATGCACTGATGTAATCATACATCTCATCTCATATTTCTATTTAATTCCATCACCACTGGTTGAAGATTCAAACTTTAGGGTGCATTCACTATGCAAAGTAAAAAAGTTCTTCTGTGCCAAAAGCTTTAAACCTGAATTCTGAAAAGTACTCTGAATTTTCCATTCATTTATCTCAGTAATGGCAATTGAATGTTAGCCATTATTCCAACAGGGTTGTGGTTTTACACCCCTACTTTTCACTCTTCCTATCTTCATTTAAGATAGAAAAGATGCCAGAGTAGATCATCTGTTGAAGACTTTCTCCTGCCACCTACTTCCTTCCACACATTTCCACTTAGATCAGAATTTATTCCTTCAGAAAATACAGTTCTATCCTGTGATGAATTCATAAAACTCCATTTGTGCCATTTATCTACTTTTCTAAAAGCTGAATTTTTGTTAAAAGGTATTGACAAGATTCATCAGAAAATTCAGTGTCAGTAAATATTATTTGGTTTAAAAATAGGTGTTAGCAAACAATAGCAATAATTATAAATTAATAATAATAATAAATAATCAAGTCTGACACAAATTTCCTTTACTGGCTATTCCCAGTCACTGCACCTTCTATCCTAATCTTTTGTCACACACATTCCCTCCATGTTACTGCTATCCATCATCTTACCTTCTAATAATGTTAGACTTTCAGCTGAATCTTGTTCAAATCAAAGCATTTTACAACTTAAAAATATCAAACACAAATTAAAAATACATAGAAAACCACCACTAATACTCTAGAGTTGAATTTTAAGTCATGATCAGAAAGTGGACACCATTTCCTGCCCAAACTACTCCATCTTAAATCTACACCTTAATCCTTAAAAGGATTTCAAAGCCTTGAACTCCATTAAAAGTGTCATTTAAACCTGAAGCTGAAGACCAGCAGACAGTTGAACTTCTCTATCATTACAGATTCTTAGATATTTAGATTGAAAATACCAGCTTTTCCAGACCTAACAACATCTCAGTTGTGCTGTTAATTAATGCAAATGTCCTGAGAGTTCAAAAGCAGTGACTGCCTGAGTCAAGAACTTTGCTAATGCTATTGGAACATTTTAGCCTGCTAAATTTTAGACAATATTATCAGAAAAATCCCAAATTAAGAGATTTCAGCAAAAGGATTCATGTATTTTGCAACTTTTATTGCTGCAAAACAAGGTAGTTCAGGATTTTCTACAGTAGCCTTAGAAAAGTATATATGAATTACAATTAATCTATGCCAAATGTGCCCTTTGAACTAAAATACAGACCTTGAAGATCTAAGATCTGTTCTTTTCTCTGGCACTGTGTACCTTTGTTTAAATTGTTTGTCTGTACAGAAGTGGATTGTCCCATTTGTTGTAGAGAATTTAGTCTTAAAACAGGTACATTAGTGAGAATATCCCAGAATTCTGCTTCCACATCTGAAGTGTTTAACACCCTTTTCGTGCTGGCATCAAGCCTCTGCCTTCAGGTGCTGAATTGCCTGTTTTTCTTAACAAAAGCTGAGGCAGAATATACCTTTGTTTTGAGGGTTATATCAACATTACTTTTTTGCTTCCTGCCAGTCACAAGTATGGGAAGCAGGAGATTTTCTATGCTTAGCCTGTTATAGAAAAGTCATTTCTAACAGAGTGGTCTGTATCAGGAAACAACAGCAAGACAAGCAGCTGTTACAAATGGAAATAGCGGGGTTAATTTTTCCTTGTAATCATAACACAACCAAATGGAAAGGGGGAAAAAAGTTATAATTGAGCATCTTTTTATACTACTTTGTTCACACAAATAAGCTCTACCTCTGATTCCTAATGCCATTAATTCCTTTGGAATGTCTTCTCCTAACACTTTCAAATACCAGGTCTATTCTGTTGCACCTTCTGCTCTTCCAGCCAGCCCAATGTGCTCTGAGAGATGTAAAAACTCACAAAGGGACAGTTTAAGAAATGCAGACTGGGAGCAGGAGAAAACTGGTTTTGGGGGGACAAAGGAATGATATCCAACGTGTGTAAGGTCATCATATATAGAAAATTTGGAGCCATAGGTCAATAAAACCATGGAGATGTAAAGCATGTTTACTAAACATAAAAAAGAGATTCCAAGAAGAACCTTGATGGAAGAAATTATCAACAATTATCAACACTGTATTCCTCCACCAAAACAGGTCACGAGAAGCTGCTGGTTTCAAGCGAGTGCTACTCCCACCAGCATCCCAAGCTGCTGATTCTGCATGCACCAAACCTGGGACAGAACTCTCATGGGCCTTCATGGTTAGATGCATCTAACTGTCAATAGAGATTCATATACTTTTTTTCAACATTTATTTTTATGGTAAGTGCATGATGTTTGTTCTTAAACATATTTTTCTAAATTGCCTTCCAATAGCAATAATGAATTCCATTTGAGTTTTCACTGTGTGATTTAGGATGCTAAAATCTGAACTGAATAATTTATATTCAGCTAGTTGTGCATGCATGATTCTACAAAGCAAGGAATTATGGAAATTACTTCTAATTAAGTCTATTAATATGAAGCAGAATTTTAGTTTCCATCATAGAGTAACACATCCTAAAACAAAACTGTTTCACTACAATCTCACCTTAATTGAATGTCCAACACTACTATACAAAAATCAAAATAAAAATATTTATATATATATATATATCTATATCTATATATAAGAGCTGCTAGTATAAAATCACCTACCTTTATGTCCAAATCAATATTGATAGTATGCAGAGCCTTCACAAGTATCAAGGCATTGTGCAGAAACTGTTCATGAGTTATTGGATTAGTATACATCTTTATGAAGTGAGTGGGAATCTAGGCAAGACAGAGAAATCAAACTCAACCTTCCACTAGGCAAAATTACTGATTTTGTATTTCTGCTCATTCAGCAATCAATAAGATCTAAATTTGGAACTGAAATTCCCTGTTAAGAATAAACCCAGGAAAACAAAAAAAAAAGGAAAAAAAACCCTAATACTGAAATAATCCCCCATGACTTGCTAAATGTTGGGGTGTTTTGGTTTTTTTTTCTTTTTAAAGATCCCATAGGCCAAGAGTTGCTGTTGGGGAAAGTTCCCTTTCCAAGCACCCAGGAGCCACTGGGAGCCACCTGAGCTGGGACTGAAGGGCCCTTGCAGTGGGAGGCTGCAGTGAGTGATGGATGCCCTGCTTGTCACCCCACCCTGACACTCTCAGACAGGGTTTCCTTACTGTCTCGACCCCAGGTTTCCCACAGCAGTGTCTCAGCCATCTGGATCCTTAAAATAATTTCATCTTGGTGCAAAAACAGAAGGGCGTCTCAAGCCGGTGCCTCTGAAGAGGCTTTTCCACACCTCAGCCTGAGCGTGTCCAAGCCTGGGTGTTCCTGCTGGATCCTCACTCCTGCCATGTCCCTTTGGTCACCTGGCTGTGCCCCAGGTCCCCAGACCTTGTTGTGCAAAGGGTCAGTGCCAGGTCTCTCTCCTTGGGCTCCCAGCGCCCAGAGCTCCACCTGCAGCTCCCACCACATCCACACTCCAGCGCCAGCCCTCAATGCACTCCTCAGCATTGCAGAAACAAACACACTGACATTAATAAAATGCATAAAACTTGCACAACATTTAAAAACCTTCTTACCAAATATGGACAATAACCTGCCATCTGCGCTGCCAATACCAGACCATCCAGAAGATCTTGGTCAAAATTCACTATCCACCTCATGGGTGGTATTCCACCTGATTAAAAGACAAAGCAAGATTCATAAGACTTCCTTCTCCCCAAGATGCCTCTTTTGTTCTGGATAGATATGATAACTATTTGAAATCACTGAATAGAGGAAATAATATAAGAAGGAGGCATCCATTCACATGCAGAATTTCACTGGCATATTTCTATTTCAGAGCTGTTGCTTGAAAAATCTCACCTAGAATATTGTAACCTATTCACTCTGCTGCAGCATGCAAGAGTATTCATCACAGCAGAATGGAAAACTAATAATCTAAACTTAACCTCACAGATTAGGAGCCTAAATATGTAAACTTTTTATTACTATAGGCCTAACATTAATAGCTCTACTGCACCTCATGAAAATATGCAGAAATCCTTGAAAGTTGAAATGCTTAAGACACAAAAAGGAAAGGTTATTGATTTTCTTTAAAGTCATATTGAATTATTTGGCATAAATGCAACATAAATGAGAGCTAACAGCTCAATTGTTACAACACAAATCACCACTTCTACAACTGTTGTAAACCCCAATGCCTAAATAGCATAGATATTTTTTAACTTCTAATGTTTTTTATTACAATGAAACTAATTATTAAGACATTAAATGTAGTTTATTTATAATTGCTTATTTAAAGCATCCATATCTTAAAATATTTAATACAGCCTGTAAACACCTTTACTGTCGCAGGTCCAAGCTCCAAAATTTAGGAAACACATTGGATTTGCCAATGGCAAGGTTTTCAGATAGACTGGGATCAAGCTTTTCCATTTGGGATAAACTATATAGGTTTCATTTCACTATTACATTTAAATTAGTTCAACCCACAATAAACCCCTGTACCAGATCCTAAGCAAAATCTGTCATTATGCAGAAAATGGGCAAACATTTATAGGCTACAGTTGAGGTATCATCCAAAAACTTAAATGCTGTCACTTCATATCAACTTGCAGATGCTTCAGCATACTAATACAGCTTCAGTAAGAAAAAACAGGAGCAGATGCTGCACTAACTTAAAAACAAAGTCTTAAAATCCATCTGAGCTTGACTCTGTGACACCATTAATGATTTTAGTTTGCCACTGCATCAGTGTGGTGATGTTTAGGATTGGCCCAAAATCCCTTATTTTTTTTCTGTTCATGCTGTGAATCAATTTTGGTAATATTATTCTAAATAGTCATGAAATATATTTTCATTAAATACATTTTTAAAAACAACAGTATTTAAGAGCATTTACATGAATATTTCATTTTCTTTAAGTTTTCAAAACAAAATTAAAACTTGCAATAATCTCACTGGGTCAAAAACTATTTTTTTCATTATTTTTCACCTAAAAGAACTTTTTCAAGCAGAAAACTCAACTTTCAAGTCTTGAAAACTTCATATTGGAAGGTACCAAAGATGGAGGATATGTAACTGACTGGATATACCATATATACCTGTATATATACCATATATTTATGACAGGAAGAGATTATAGTAATATGGGCCTCAATATCTAAATTGTAACAGTATTAATTTTAACTCAAGTCAAACATCCATTTTACAAATATCTACAGTAAGAGACATTTATTTCATCTCTTCTTGGTAACCTGCTTGCAGTTATTTAAAAAATATTTAATGTAGTCACTGCAAAAACAAATACTTTAAAAATACAAGATTCATTTTTGAAAGCATACTTTCTTCCTAAAAAGTTAAGTCTTTCTAGCATAAATTCATCACCTTATTGACCATAGTGGGGACCTGCAAAAATCAATAAAATGTCTTCTTTTTTTATTAATAGAGTTCAGACTCACTCTCAGCACATAATATCAGCATTTTTTAAAAAATCAATATTTTCAAATTTTTATTTTTAACTTTTTAAGATTAACTATTTCTGCTTTAGTAAGTCCAATATTGAATTATTTTTCTGGTTAGTAATCTAGATTGATTTGCTAAGCATGACTATGGAAACCCATTAAACTTATGCTTTGATCAAAAAAAGCAACTTAATTTTTTATCCTACTTTATATTTTATTTAAAATACACTATTTTCTGGTTTTAGTTTTCTGGTGGGAATATTCCTTGAGCACACTTAAGCAGAATCACAGAATGGTTTGGATTGGAAGGGACATTAAAGATCGTCAAGCTCCAAATCCCTGCCGTGGCCAGGGACAGCACAAACAGCACTTTGTACTTTGTTGTGTTCTCACTAATCCTTGCTTTCATGCTGGTAGAATTGTCTCTGTGCCAACAAAGTAGCTGGGGAACAAAGCTGGCTTAAAAAGAAAGAGCAAAAAACTCATTTACTGTTTAATCTGGATCACCCAACCCAGTTTTGCCATGCAGCCACACAAATGTGCCAGTGGAAATGAAACATGGTGGGACTATTTTCTAAAACGCCATTTATTGAACTATAGCTTTATAGTTGTGTAAATGGGTGCATAAAGGAAAAGAAATCATCAAGCGGAATATTTTGCCATCTTAGCTAATTAAATACTTCTATAAGCATTTTTGTTGTTTTTCAGTTAATCCTTCTACTATCAATCAACCTACTTAACTCAAAGGCTTGTGAATAAATTAGTCAGAAAACCTAATGTATTTTTCCTAATTACATCAAATCTAGCAGAACATCTGCCAGCTAACCACTCTACAGTAATTAAGTTTTTAAATAGAATTAGTCAATTTTAGTAGAAATAAACAATACAAATCAGAATTATTACTCAGGATACCTCTAAGCATGTAAATATATTGAATTTCATTTGTACTGGCATTTCTTGCAAAAAAAAATCAAGTAGAGCTTTATGATAAAGATTTTCATCCAACGTAATGATAAAAACCAGGCCAAAAATACTTTCAAAAATAAATGGTAACAGGTAGCAAACAACAGTGTGACTGGGGGCAGGAGGAGAGAAAATTGTCTAAACTTTACTTCTGAATTAAGACAGATTCCTGCTACTTGCTAACTGCATCCCAAAAGGGCTGGCTGCAAATTTTGATAACACCAAGACTGAAATGACACATTCTAAATCTCCCATTAATGAACAGGACTGAGACAGAAGCCCCAGTTAGGCAGATAATGAACTGTGGTCTGCATATAGACTAATGAGATTGGGAAAACTGGGGACTTGGAGTTTTGAAAAGAGGCAAAACAGAAACATTTCCAAAAATAATCCATGGTCTTGATGAGACAACAAGGGACTGGAAAGAAGGTGAAAAAGATTCATAATTGGAGGAAAGATTTTGGAAGTGGGAAAGGTTCTGAAGATCAGAGAGGTGCATAGAGACATGCCAGTGGATGTCCAGGGACCTTGGATGGACATGGGATTGATGTCTCTGAGCAGCAGCACAGCAGGAATTGACTTTTCCCTGATGTTCCAGTGGCCTCCCTGGCACCGAGGGAATGTGAGCAGAGTGCTGTGGGAAGCAACTGGATGGATGTGTGAAATCATCAAACAGGGCAAGAGCTGGTTCTTCGACAAGCCCAGGATCCTGACCCACCACAGCGTGTTTTGTACTCTGTCTCGCCCACAACAAGAGGTGGAAATACTTGGTAAAAGAAAATAACAAAGCAGGGTTAGCTTGGAGTGAATGTGCAGACAAACACTTGTTATGGTCACAGAAACCTAAAAATGTACTGCAAAAGGCCTCTGCAAGGGATGTGAAACAAGAGTGGCTCTGTTTCACTTAATTCCACTCAGCACTTAAGGAAGTAGCATGCAGTCAATTCAGTGATTTGGGGACCAATTTAACTCTTGAATGCATTTACTTTTAATAGGTTTGTTGGGGCTTTTCTTTTTTTTTAACACGCACTGGTATCGTGTTGCATGCATGTAACAGGCAAGCATTACAGCATTGTCTCCATCCTTGTTGTGACAGGTTGAGCCAGCTCCTGAAGGCACACACTGCTTGCTTCATTCATGAAGCATTTCTACATAGAAGCAGCAGAGTTTTGCCATGCCACTCTAATTATTCACCACTTTTAAATTTTTTTTTCGAAGTCCAGATTCATTGAGTTTTTAAAACTTGATGTTCTTACCCTGATAAATCAATAGAAATTCTACAAGGTTTTCCAATTTTTTTGCCCATATTTATTTATTATTATATTTGAAGCCTCAATGTTTTTGTGGGATCTGAAAACTATTTTCCATACGAAGATAATCAAGGGAATACCTACAGCAATTCTATGCAAAAATAACAAACCACATATTTGTTGTCAGAATACCAAGCAGCTGTTACCATAAACTCCTCTTTTTTTTTTTTTTCTTTGATATGTAAATGATAAAACAGACCAAGGAAAAATACTACACATTTTAACTTCAGTAAAAAATTGATTGCATTCTTTGTCATAGAAAAGCAATGAAAATGTATTCTAGGAAAAGGATCCTATAAAGTGAAGCACAAACTTCACTGAAAAACAGTAACCCTAACTGCTATCAGCTGTCCATAACAAAAATCCAAATTGTGTACTTTCCAATATTTTCATATGCAATTTTAAAAAATTGCACAAAATTACCTTACTCCCATCTGGAGATAACATAAAACAGATTAAAGAATTGGCTTTGGGAAGAAAAATTCTTTGCAAGTATTCATGAGGAAAGAACTATAATTTAAGCTCTTGAACAACTGGAGTAATGATCTGAAACAAATGGGATGAAATCCAATAATGATGCTTCCAGCAGACTACAATTAATTAAGAATAATTCATTTTGCAAGTTCTAGATGGAAAATTGGATAGAGAGAACTTCTGCAGAAAAGAATGTGGAGAAAACAGTAAATCAAACACTGTGGCAGGAAAAGCAAATACTGTGCTGGCATGCATTAACAGGAGAGCTGCATCTTAGGCACACAGACTGATCTTTTCATTTGCGTTCCTTTCCACTAAAGTCTCACTTGGTACAGAAACCAGCAATGGCACCAAACTTCAGGAGAAGGAGCAACTAAAAGGGTTCACAACAAAAAACCCTGAGCTGAGTACACCGAAAGACTGGAAGAATGGAAATGTTTTGCCAAGAAGGGTGAGAGAGAGAAACTGGAGGAGAAGGTAACAATCTGCAACTGTACGAAGTTAATAGAAAAGCAAGGATTCATTACACATCATATTTTAAAAGAGGAAGGATGGACTTAACCTAAAATTTCCCATGCTAGAGTTCACATTAGACAATAGGAAGCTCTTTCAAATGGAAATGAGTGGGAAATTCTGGCAGATGTTTCCTTAAGTGGATTGTGGAATTTCCTTTTTCAGAGATTTTTATAACAGCAAATACCTGTTTAGTACACTAAAGGTATATTCAGATTAGTCTTTGTACATGAAAATAAAGCAGATTATTTCTGGTCTCATTCTCCATTTCTGGGATTTACTGTGGGTTCTTTTTAAGTTTCACTTTTTTCAACTGATCCATCATCTGGATAAGCAGACATATGATGTATCGGAATTATCTGGATAATAAAAACAACCTGTGTCACCCCTGTGACACTGCACAGTGTAAAAACTGGTCTTATACCAATAATTAAAATATTTAAAGGATCAAATTTTTGTTGAATCTACTAAATTTCAAAACTATTTTATATGAAAAAGTAAGAACCACAATAAATCCTTAAAGTACTGTATTTCTTGTGAAGGTTATTCTGCTGTTTTCACAAATAATAAAAAATTTAAATTCTTGACATGACTTGAAAAATCCTTATATCTAAGGAGGAACAAGAAATACCAATGATAAATCTTCAGTTACACAGCCACAAGCAAATTTTCAAATTCTGAGTTACTAAAAAACAGAGGAAAAATACACATAGCTAGGCTACTACTATATAAGAATTTTCAAATAAACCAAATAAATTCTCACGAAAATCTTGACACTGATGGCCTTTTGTGATTAAAGGCATGAAACAGGGCCTTTTAAGAAATTAATAAATTAGACTATGTTACTAAGAGTAGCAATGGAATGGTGCTATTCCAGCAGTCTGCATAAGTAGGCAGGACACCAAGAGTATGAACTAGATGTTGTTCAATAGCTCAGTGGAATACACAAATTTGTCAGCAAAAGAAGAACCAAGTCACAGTATTAAGCAGCAAACTCTAAGTATTTTACACAGAATAGAGATTTTAAATTTACTTACTGCTTCAGAATACTGTGATACTACAAGTCTGCATAGGCTGAAAATACAATTAGATTTACAGAATGAAAACCTAGTACAGCATCACAGGAGTGCCACCCCCACCTGAAGGAGTCCTGAATTTCAAAGCAGGAAGTCTCAGATTATGCATAAAGCATTTCTGTAGATTTGCCGTGTTACTCATCTCTAAGCAACTTCTTTGGAAGGTAGAATACTGAGCTACATCGACCTTTAATATATGACAGTACGTCCTTTCAATGTAAACTAGTGCAATAATAATGGTTCACATTATTATACAGCAAATTCTTACTCTGGAATCTGAAAAACTCTGGAGGTGGAACTAATCTATAGCTATAATAACACCTATAGTTCTGTTTCACTGATACTGAATAATGCAAACATTTACAGAAGAAATACGTAGCAATAACCTTTCCTGCACATGCTAACATTAGAACCAGAATAAGTTTTGCAATGATAGTACTGAAGTACACAATCCAGAGCATAAGAAAGATGAGATGAAATATGCCCTTGAATAATTTTTGAAAAGGGTATTATTTATTACTTAAAACTAAAGATTAAGAGATTGATAACTTATCTACCTTCAGAATATATAGTATGTGTAGCTACATTTATCTTAACATGGCAAACAAGTTTATTTTATTTTATTAGAGATGAAAGAAAAGTTACAGTTCCTACTTCAGGCAGGATGCAGGATACAACTCTTGCTCATCAAAACTGATAATTATTCATCTAAGAATGCTTGAAATATCCCTGACAGATCAAATTAATACCCTTGTCAATTCACAATTCTAAGCAGAAAAGTTCAAGAAGCACCACATGGGGCAGTAACAGAAAAACAGAGACGCTGGGGATATGTCTCATTTATTCCCATCTGTTGCAGAACACTTTTACCCTGAGGCATGCACATTCATCTTTCTGATCCTAAAAATAATTTCCGATAGTCTTTCTATGCAGTTTTGTTTTATTTTCACTGATTCTTATCCTAAACAATATCTTAAATTGACACATTTCTGAGGGGTTTATGTATCACGTAAGAGCAGCACTACTTTTTATCAGTCTCCATTTCTTTGGCCTTCAACAGAAAACTTCTCCCACCAGGGTGAGGAAGCCCCACCAAGCCCATGTGGCCCTCGCAGGACCCTGAACATCCCAACAGCTGGATCAGTGCTGGAACCAGGGCTGGTGACCTCTTGCTTTCCCTCATTCATTTATTTTTTCTCTCTTTCTTTTCATCTCGCCTCTTTATCCAAAACCCACTACCACATCCTTACAAAGTAGGCCAGGGAGTAACAAATCAACTTCCACAACAAGTGTGTGATTTGTACTAAAACTTCATGACTTTTTACAGACCCTGACTTCTTTCATTCCTTTCAATCATGAGTATTTCTGAATCTTGGGTGCTCCTTTCACCTTAAGGGTGGGACCTCACACCATGGCATTTCATTTAGACATCATTTAGATTTAAAATGCTACAAATCACAGCAAAGCCTAACAGCTTTGCTGACTTCTAGACTGGCTTCACAATGATTATTATAATGGCCGTGGTTTTTTATTTAGTAAAACAAAAGTTAAATACTGCTCTCAATGAAATTTATTGTTTGATACTTAAAATGAACTAACAGAATCTTTCTCAAACTTCACAGGCTGAAATATGTTTTCTCCTCAAAAAATATCTGATGTTGTATTACTAAATCCTCAGCTATACCACACTCAGTATATATATATATCTCCCATGCATTGCAGAAGTAGCATTAATTATACAAATAATCAGAATGCATATTTATTCCAATTAACATACAACAGTGCCAAGTCCCCTGTTTGGCTAAAAGCACAATTGCTGTTTAGACATTTCACAGTGTATTGCAAGTAAGTAAAATTTCTTTCTAAGCATTTGTCTGATTATTTCTCATTAGAAAATTAGGGTTTTGAGGACCAGCATATATTTATATACATATATGCATTTTTTCATTTTAACTCAGATGTCATTCTGAATTGACATCAAAATTAGAAAATAGAAAAATTAAAACCACAAAACCCCCAAGCTCACTAACAGTGAAGGGAATAAAATGTATAAAACCCAAAACTTTCCTAACTGGCAATAAGAATCTTGCAAGATGCCACCTATGACTAAGATTGCCGGGCACACCTATGTTGGCAATAGATTAGAATTTCTTTTCCCTCTTTAGCAGATTTTCCCAGTTAAGTGAAGATGTATCTGCTCTGGGAACAGCTCATCAGTCTCAGACATATATTGACTCTCCAGGTATTGCTGATATTTACTGGCTGTCATCTTCTCTAACAATTTTACATTAAATATAGAATTATCAAGTCTTTTCAAAATCTTCCTGGAACACACTGAAGAAAATTCCGTATTTCCAAAAACATAATTTATCTTTTTTTACCTTGGTAAGAGTCATAATTAATAAGGAAGAGACATACAGCTCCTCAGGAGACAATTTAATTCACCAATCTGCAAGATTTTCTACCATTTAGGGACTACAGGATTTGAATTACAATATCCCAATACTCTAGCAACTCTTCAAGGGTTTTTCTTGTTACTTTTTCATGTTATTAGCAGTTAGTCTTTCAGAGAGAAATGTTGAAAAGAAACATGAAGATAAAGAACACTAGAAGGTACACTGAAAATTTATTATGCTCAAATAATTAAAGAAATTAATTATTCCTCTGTTATCATTATTATTGTTCATATAATGCCTTAAGTGGGTACTGAATCTTATATTTCAGCCCTAATTATAGTCTCAGCATAACAGACATAGCTGCATTTCACAGTTTTATGGCATTTGGACTCAAGTTTCAACCTTGCTTTCCAGTTTGTGGTCAATAAGACATGGTAAAAAGCCTGTCCTCCCAAAACACATGCCAAGATGCTTCTAAAACATTTATTTTTCAGTAGCAGTAAGGACAGAAGATGTGGAGACACTAATCTCCTCACTAATATTCTCTCTAAGCTATTAAGATCTTAATTCTTGCAAGAGGAGAGTTCTGATGAATGGCATAGTTATCTCCAGCTTCAGAAGAATGTAATAAAGATGAATATTTGAAACCTCTCTGCACTGCAGTAGCTTAGGCTTTTCTCACTGTCACATTTCACTTTAAGGAGCTTAGGTATCAAAGGAAAGACTGAGAAATGTGGCCTGGATAGATCTTCATTTATTTCATGGAAACTGATCACCCAACAGACTGTTTTGAGCTGAAAACAGCAGGTCAATACATTTTGCTAGTCAGGGCTAAATATTGAAAGCAGAGTGTTTGGATGGTAATATTCAGCAACATAAATGTTAAGAAAAAAGTGGTAATTGCTCTCTGATCTGCACTGTAGTAAGATTTGGGGGAAAAAAGACCCAAAACCCCAACTAATCCATCTCTTAAATTAGTAAATAATAACAACCAAAATTCAAAACAGGATATTTGAGACCTTCAGCTGAGATGCAGTTAATATACTCTGACATTTTTCCTTATGACACTTAATTTCCTCTGGAAAAGCCTGCTTAAATGCTTAGTTTAAAGCTAACATAAATTAAAATGTCAAAATATCCGAGTATAAATTTAAAGATTGATCTTAACATCATAAAACTTAAAGCACCAAAAGTATATCAGATTATTAAATCTGCCAAAGTATATAAGATCTTCTCCAGTGCATGATCTTAAGAAAGAAATTCAGACTAATGACCCCTGGGGGACATTACTTGTCACTGGAGTCCAGCCAGACTTTGTGCCACTGAACCACAACCCTTTGAGCCTGGCAGTTCAGCCTAATTTCAGTCCACCTCACGGGGCTCTTAACTGGCCTGTACCTCACCAGTTTGATTCTGAGGATGTTACAGGAGGCAGTTGAAAGCCTCGCCCAACCTGAGATGAACAACATCCATGCTCTCCTCCATCCACTGAGCTGGCCCTGTCATCATGGAAGGCAATGTGAGAGTCTGTCCAAAAATATCTCCATTTTTCTGCCTCCCGATTGTCTTTTTGTGAGAACATCAAGACCTCTGGACCAGTGGGGAGGAAAATCATGTGCTTCTCAGTCCACTGTTTGCTGCAGGTACTGTTTGCACGTCACACTGAACTCGGAGGGAACGTCGTGCCCTTTTCTGAACAATGGACTGGACCTTTTTTTCCTCCGCTTCTTGGCCTGGCTGGCTTGAGTTCTGGGAGGGTCCCTCCTAAGAAGACCCCCCTCGCCTGCCTCTCACCACCCGTGACAGACAACAAAAGTGCAGGCCTCCTCACCAAGGGGTTGAGACAACGTGATGCCGTACAAGGAACCCCTCGCACCCCCTCTCCTAGAGACTGGGACTGAAAACTCCCCCTCCCAACTCAGGGGGAGTGAGCAGTGAGAACGGGAGGGGGAAGAAGTTGCCCAGCACGAGCACAGGCGCAACCGTTGAGCCATGAAAACAATGGCTCTTGTTTACTGCCAAGAACAGAGACTACCCGTTACTGCTACCTGTTACATCTATTCCCTATTGCATCTGTTTCCTCCCCCCTCACAACTTTCAGTAATAAAAACCTCTGAGTTAGCTGGAGATGCTGAGATCTCCCTGGGACGTGACCTGAACTTCGACGACGACTGGACCCTCGCAACAACCACGTCTCGGTAGCTATAACCCTCCCCCCCTTTTCCTCCCCTTTTCCTTATTTTCTCCTTTCTTTCCCCGGACCACTCCAACACCCTTTTTCTGTTGTGATTCAATAAATTCAAAGTGGTTGGTTTTTGAATACTGCAAATCCTCTGTGCCTGTAGTGGTTTATTTTGCACCTTAAAATCACCGCGTAATTCGTTCACTTGTGACGGATCGCAACAGGCAATCAGGTTCATCCAGCATGATTTTCCCTTTGGAAATTCATGGCAACTACTCACAAAAATGTTCCTGTACTCTGTATGCTTGGTAATGTTTGCACAGATTATTTACTCCATCAGCATCCCAAGAGACAAGATGAGGCTGACTGGCTTTGAAGCTTCCTGGATTCTCTCTCCAGATGGGAATGACATCTCCTCCAAACTTCCCTCCTCAGATTGTCCTGACCTTTCCAAGGCTGTTGAATGTGGCCTTGTAATGACATTGGCTCCTCAACACTTGGTGAACCCCACTGGGTCCCCTGGGCTTGTGTTTGTCCAGGGGCTCCCCAGTCTGATCCTGTTCTACCAAAGCTAAATCTTCCTTGTTCCAGACTTTCCCATCCATCTAAAGGTCCTGGGATTGCTTGGTGCTCAATCTCAAACAGAAGAGACCATGGTAAAAAAAGAGTCCCTCAAGTCTTTTCTGTGCTCTTTGCCTTCAGATTCTTTGCCTCATTTGGAAGAAAGAACAGCACAGTAGCAGAAACCTATTCATTCTGAGGCAGCAAAAGCAAAACAGGCTAGAGGAAAGTGAAGGTTAAACAGAGAATTCACAGAGATATTGAGGCAGGTCATCTCTGAAACAAAACAGTGTCAGATTGCACAGCTAGATGCTTTCATAATGCAAAGGCATAACAGTAAGACTAAGAATTTCACAATTTTTCAGAATCTTCTCTCTTTATTTTGGATTATTAGATCTTTCCCAATGCTCATTTATGCCATTTGCGGAGAGAAATGGAAACAGAAGCAAAATAAAAGGGCATGCTTATGTGCATACATCAAGTTATTTTTGTGTGCTCTAGAGAAAAGAGAATACAGAACTCATGAATCAAAAAACCTATAAAGAAATTGATATAGCAAGGCAGTATCTGTAACTTCCCACATGCAGGAAGTATATATAAACTCTGCCTTTTCATTCCAATCTTGCACCTCTCTGAAAGCAGGAAAGTGTAATTAAGTGAAATAGCAGGTGGGAACCGTAATGCAGATAAATGTCCCCTGGCAGTAACCACAGAATTCATCTTCACCTGTGACCCAGAGTCAAAGCTACAGTCAGATTTGCACTAATTAATATATCAACCTAATGAGTTATCTGTACTCACAGCATGATTTAGTAGAAGTTATTATTATTTTCTGATAACACCAATATTGTAATTAAAGTGTTCTTCTTTAGTGTCAATTTTGGGGAGCCTTTAGAACTAAATAATTGCAAAAAAACCTACTTTACAACTGCTGATAATTATATGATGACTTATTAAAAACAGGTCCCTCATTTTTATATTATAATCCATTACCTACTTGGGCAACTAAAATATCACTTTCAATAATTGGCTAAAGAAAGAACAGCACAGTAGCAGAAACCTATTCATTCTGAGGCAGCAAAAGCAAAACAGGCTAGAGGAAAGTGAAGGTTAAACAGAGAATTCACAGAGATATTGAGGCAGGTCATCTCTGAAACAAAACAGTGTCAGATTGCACAGCTACATGCTTTCATAATGCAAAGGCATAACAGTAAGACTAAGAATTTCACAATTTTTCAGAATCTTCTCTCTTTATTTTGGATTATTAGATCTTTCCCAATGCTCATTTATGCCATTTGCGGAGAGAAATGGAAACAGAAGCAAAATAAAAGGGCATGCTTATGTGCATACATCAAGTTATTTTTGTGTACTCTAGAGAAAAGAGAATACAGAACTCATGAATCAAAAAACCTATAAAGAAATTGATATAGCAAGGCAGTATCTGTAACTTCCCACATGCAGGAAGTATATATAAACTCTGCCTTTTCATTCCAATCTTGCACCTCTCTGAAAGCAGGAAAGTGTAATTAAGTGAAATAGCAGGTGGGAACCGTAATGCAGATAAATGTCCCCTGGCAGTAACCACAGAATTCATCTTCACCTGTGACCCAGAGTCAAAGCTACAGTCAGATTTGCACTAATTAATATATCAACCTAATGAGTTATCTGTACTCACAGCATGATTTAGTAGAAGTTATTATTATTTTCTGATAACACCAATATTGTAATTAAAGTGTTCTTCTTTAGTGTCAATTTTGGGGAGCCTTTAGAACTAAATAATTGCAAAAAAACCTACTTTACAACTGCTGATAATTATATGATGACTTATTAAAAACAGGTCCCTCATTTTTATATTATAATTCATTACCTACTTAGGCAACTAAAATATCACTTTCAATAATTGGCTACTTCAATGCATCCTTAGTACATATTCCACTTGGACATCTGCAGCTTTTTTGTCTGGTAATATCCACTAGATCTGCATTTTAGAATTCACTCCTTAGAGACCATAACTCAATTAAAAGTTTAATGTTAAATAAGATATATTTTGGCACTCAGATTCTCCCCACTGAGCTCCCACAGACCAGAACAAGGCCAGCCACACCTCAACACCCAGGTATTACTGGAACTTGCAATCCAGAGAACATTTGGGGATGGGGAATTTGTCCATGCAGCATTTACAGTGAGCCACAAGCCTGGCCAGGCAGAGCCATTCTCTCTGCAAGTTGTCATCTACACACAGAGGCTCAGAAAAGCCCAGCAGAGCATGCTGGCAGCTGTAAGAAAGCTCCACTAAAGAAGGCACAGATAATAAAAAATAATACATGGCAAATACACCCAGGGCATGTTATTTAGCTAGGGAGCTCCCTGAGTTAATCATGAGACCAAGTCCAAACAATGCAAAAACAGCCAGTTTCTGTTGCATGCAGCAAGTAGAGACTAACACCTCAATCTTACCAGCAGAACATATTTGAGAATAGCCATTACAATTTGCTTCTACACAGTAAAATGAGAAAAGCAAAAGGATAGTCAAAGCACGTGCAAAATAGAGATTCTGTACAAATTGGACTTATGGAAGATGATATCCAAATAGATTATCCATAATTGAGAGAGGTCAGAAATCACTTGAGGCATAAAATGACAGAAAATTTTTTCCACATGTGGCTTAGGAGCCATTCTGGAAGTCATCCCTGCTTATCACCAGACTGGCCTTTCTTGTTGTTCACCACACACCCAAAATTACTGCTGAAAAAGGAAATTAAGTTAGGGTCAAAAAGCAAAAGGAAAAAGTCATGAAAGAAAATAGAAATAATAATTACTAGTGGTTGAACAGTTTACCAGATTTGAATACCAGAACTGCCTAGATCAGTCTTAAATGGAAAGAATAATTTTATCTGGCCTTAGTCAAGGAACCATGAGAGTCAACCTGCTCTTGCAAGCAGGGCAGGATTTGTAATCTGAAACCTTGGTCTCTACTGCCTTCCCAAATGTCATTGAATAAAGGACATACAAAAATATTCTAAAAACTTTGAAAAGCTAGCTCTCAAACAAGTGCTCATAAGCACACATAATAACAATTGTGTCTGACTATAAATAGGAATATTAAGACAAGGTAATTACTGCTAGCACTTCCTCACAACATTAATGGAAAGAAAAAAGTGAGAAGGTTCACATCACCCTCTATTCCTAGTTAAAAACTGTAACACACAGAATATCATCAATAGTGCTAATCAAAAGATGCTGATCTTGGAACACAGAAACACAAGGAAAGGAAATACATATGGGTAGGCAATAACTTATACCAAAAAATACTTTCAGTGGTAAGTTGTCACAATATCTCTATGAGAAACAATTTCAAAAGTCTACAAAAGGAGTATTAAAATGAAAGAGTGTAGTGAAAAACTTATCTCACCTCTTTCATTATCTTTCCACACAATTTTTCTATTTTTCTCATAATTTTTATTCAACCAGATGAGGATGGTTCGTTCATATCGAGAATATACATTACTGCATAAAGGTTCTGATTTTATTCCTGGCATGTTCTGCAAGCTTTCCAAGCTCGATGGGTCAGGAACCATACGGGATGAAATGCGTGGAAGAACAAACACCTGAAATGATAAAAAATGTTTTAAAGCATGAACTGTAAAAAGAATTTTAAGCTGACAAATAAAGAAAAAAACAAACACTTCAAACTCAAAAGGTTTTATAATTTAGGGAAGGTT
This sequence comes from Emberiza elegans, assembly GCA_024865655.1. NCBI lineage: Eukaryota > Metazoa > Chordata > Aves > Passeriformes > Fringillidae > Emberiza > Emberiza elegans. The sequence goes on from JALJVW010000163.1 coordinate 659,335, forward strand.
TAGGAGATTGTACATTAGCACCCACATAACCACTACACAGGATGGTGAAAGGTCTCAAGGGCAAGACAAACAAGAAGCTGCTGAGATCATCTGGTTTGTTCAGCTTGGAGAAGGCTGAGGAGTGACCTCACCACAGTCTACAAAGTCCTCAGGGAGGGCAGAGGAAGGTGCCTATGATCAGCAATGTGGACACAAGGAAATGGAATGAAACTGCAACAGGGCCAAGTTTAGATCTTAGGAAAAGGTTCTGCACTCAGTTGGTGGTCACTGGACCTGGGAAGTGGTCATGGCACCAACTCAGTCAGAGACCAGGGAGCATCTGGAGAATGCTCTTAGTCATATGGTTTAGCTTAGGTAATCCTGCAAGGAGCTGGGAGTTGGAATCAATGCTCCTTAGGGGTCTCTTCCAATTTGAGATATTCTCTGAGTCTAAATATTTTTTGTTTTCAACTTTTCTCCAAGTTTTGCTGAACCATGTGAAACCATTAGGTCATCTGTATTCCAAGGATTACTCTGTATATTCTACCCAAAGCTCTAATTGCTGAACTACTTACACTGATGTCCAGCACAATCTATAGAAACATTCAAACTGCATCTTCCATGACCCAGTTGCTTATTTAGGTCATATTACACTGATTGTTTCTCCTGAAAAATTCACATTAAAGGCCTAAAATAAAATTCAGGGCAGAATTGCTTTTCTGGGTTGCAAGTGCACATGGGTGGCTCATGTCCAGCCTCTCATCCACCAGCACCTCCAAATCCTTCTCAGCAGACCTGCTCATGATCTGTTCATCCCCATCCTGGACTGATACTGGAGATTTCCTCAACCTGACTGATATAAAACACGATTGAATCAAGGCACTTCAAGCCAACTATTTTTTAGGATTTCATCTCATCAGGAAAAAAAATCAAAATCCAAACAACAAAAAACACATATACTATTAATTTTGGTGGGGTTTTGCTCTGTGTTAGTCTGTCACGTACCTATGAATACTACAGCAAATTGAAAGAACAGCAAAGTGACTTGCTTTCTGGTAACTATGATGGCATTTTTCCACATCCATGTTCCAATGTGTCCTTAAGTCATCTGTCTCAGCCCATGTACACATACTATTTCATCTCTATTTTTTATTGTGCTTTCCCAATCAATAATCACATAGTCAGATAATAACTGAGGTTGGAAGGTGGCTCTGGAGATTGCCTCGTCCAAGCTTCCTGCTCCAAGAACAATTCAGAGTGCTTTTCCAGGATTGCATTCCACTGGGCTTTGGATATTTCCAAGGACAGTAACTCCACAACTCCCTAAAGCTATCCATTCTAATGTGTGACCATTCTGACAGGAAAAAAAGTTTCTTAACTTTAAAGGCATTTCCTGCATCTCAACTCACGCCTGGTGCCTCTTACCACGTCATGAGGCACGACTGAGGAGTCTGGCATTGTCCTCCTTACAACCAACCTCCCCTCAGGTGCTGAAACACATTTCTCAGCTACACCCCTCCACCTAAGCCTCCTCTTCCGGCTGAACAGTCTCAGCTCTTTCAGTCTCTCCCTAAATGACAGAAGCTCCAGTCTCTTAAATTATCTGTGGGATCCTTCACTGAAGTCACACCCCAGTACATCCATGTCTGACTTGTACTGGGAAGCCCACATATTAGCTATATTTTTAATCTGTTTTCCATCCTTTGGAACAGAAATAAATAATTTTTTCTCCTAGGCACATAAATGCACTGATCATTGATGAGTACATAAGCTTTACTTTGGAAAACATGACATCCAAGATTTTTCTTTACCATCAGTAAAATTAAAATTGAAAAAAATTTGAGAAGTCTATACTGATCAAGATGATCATATTTAAAAGGAATAGTTATTATAAAAATGCTTAGCTGTTTAAAAATTCCATTTGAATATAAGGTAATGATTGCTAGAGTTACACATCTAGGCAATTATGTCCAGTGAAAAGGGCTTCTAATCAAGGTAACACAAAAGCATGAAAGTTTTCTTTACTTGCACTAATATTTATATAGTGCAATTTTATATTTATATATCTATATTTATATATTTATATATTTAATTATAATTTATAATTTATATATTTATAATTTATATATTTAATTCAAATCTATATTTATATATTTAATTCCACAAAATGCAGACTGTTCTAATATAACATCTCCTAGTTGGAACATATTAACACACTTACAAGGTTTTAAAGAAAATTAAAATAGTCTCACTCACTCTTTTTCCCTTCTCTATTAGAGTGAAATAAAATACTTACAAGTATTTAGTTTTAAAGATGTGTCTAGAAAAAATAAACCTCCAGTATACCACAGGATATAAAATAAATATCCTTTATTTTATAATAAATATAAATAAATTTTCAATTTGTTTATATTTATTTCAAAATAAAGCTTTTAGCCACCAGTTCCCCAGGATCTGGTAGTAAATATATCTGCAATTTACCTTGTACATCTGCAGCAGCACATCTGTCCAAGCTCGTTTGCTCATTGTCTCAAACGTTCTGTGCTCCAGAACAAAAGTACGCCTGCCACTTAACTTGTCTGAGCTTCTCATGCTTCCCCTCTTTGCTTCAGGTACAAAACACTTCCGATAAAAGAATGGGAATTTTTTTTTTCAATATTCATTTCATCAGTTTGGATAGGAAATTCACAAGAAAACAATAATGAATCAATTACATAAATGGGTGATAACATCTACTATAGTGCAATAGCAACCAACATTCAGAAACATCTGCAGTTTGCTGCTGTCTCAGGGATAAGAACCATAAAAAAGAATTGACAGGAGTTGAAAGCAGCAATCAGAAAACAGGGAAAACACACAAAATACTTAAAGATGGTAAAATCTGTATGACAATCAGATCTCTACTTTAAAACATATTTGTTGGATGTAAATATCAGGTATTAACAGTATCAGAAGAAATTGGAAAAAAACAGGGAGACCAATGCAAATGTTAGAGTCAGCTTAAATTCCTACTTAGGCTCAGACATGTGCTTAGATTTATGCAACCCAAAACAGTCACCACAGTAAGATCACTCATGGTCCACCAAGAACTTCCAATAGTATCCAAAGGACTGAAACTGAGCATGTGGGCTTTGTTAAAAGGAGAAAAAACACCAAACCTACCTACCCTCAGTCCAGAATTCACTTCACTCCATAACTCGTAATCTTCTGGTGTAAGCAGAAATTCTGGCATAATATGAGGAAGATATGCTCCTTTCCTTCTGAAATCACAAAGCAGGAAAAGTTAATAGGAAACATAATTAAGAGAAATCGAAAATTTTCAAGTTGTTTCATCTTTGGGAAATCTCCTCTATCTGAATAGCCTCTGGAGTAATGATCCAGCTCCATTAATTGCTTAGATGATCTTCATGGATAGAAACTCATGTTCAATTCCTATGGCTACAATTACACACTTAAAGAACATACAGCTCTGGAGAGATTGGCTTCTTTTTGAGCATTGCTCCTCCAGGAAGGATTTAATATAACATGAAACATCAACAAAACAAATACTATCCATTTCCATGTGAAAGCCAAAAGAGTCATCAGGTTCCACCAAGAGCATCAGTGGAATGGTGAGATCATGACTGAAAAACTTGATCTGACTGTGTACTGAGCCTGTCTAAGAAGAAAGGCTACAAGTCATCTTTGCAATTAAGGAAGCAGAGTTCCTGTAGAATTCCTGTGTTGGAGATAACCTTACCAGAGGATACTGATTAGTGCAAACTGCAGATAACCTTGGTAAAAATAAATTAAAGGTTATAACACATAAATCTTATCTCAGAAAATGATAAAGGAAACCCTAAACTCACTGTATACCATCCAGTTGGAAATAGGCTGGAAGAAGGCTAATTTTAAAAATTGGAAAGAAAATGTGCACACATGGATATTTCATCACTTGTACTTACTTAAGGAAGGAAAGCAATTCAGAATGCTGCCAGTGGAGTTGGAACATTCTTTCTACTGGATCAGTGGACAATGACTGGCTTGCTGCAATGCCTGGTATTGATTGTCCATTCAGATGCACTAACATTTCATAAAAACCCTTATCTTTGTCAACCCTTCGTTTAAAATTCTTTTCTTGCGCAACGGTAAGCTGGACTATACACACATCACTAGGAGAGAAAAACTTTTCATATTATATTGATATATAATTTGTTATTATTCTTCTAAATGCACAAAATGAGCTACAATTACATGTATCACAAGGCTAATTTAAGAAACCATGAATTAAAAACAGCAGCAAGGGGGTTGAAAAGTACAGCACTTTTTCATCTTCACAGAACTTTCATAATAAAGTAAGGATTTTGAACTGCATGGAATATTTATACCTTCATAAATAAAAGCTTTCTGCCAAATATAATTTGGATTTTTATCATGTTTATAAATGTCTATGTGAGTCTTTCCCAGCAAAGTGGCTTCTTCACCATTTAGCACCAAGCTAGATAAAATCAAATAAGTGAGGCCACCACAACTGATGTATTTCCAGAGTGCTTGCAAGACTCTTGATTATAAAATATTATTTCTCATTTGTTTATTGATCTTTAGATTATGTGGGGGGAAAATACATTGTTAAAGAACCTACTTACGCCACCAAAAAAGGGACAAAGGCTAGAACTGTTTTCAGTCTCAGAGGAGAATCAATTTCAGTTAAGAAGGTGACATATACTTTGAACTGCATATTTAACACACACTGCATTATGATAAGCAGTATCTTAGTTGAAAATGTATTTTAGAAAGTAAAAACTAACACCTGGATGACATTTTCTTATAAGCACCATATAGAAGCTACAATTTTGATAGAAAACTGTACATTAGAGTATGTTTCTATTCCTTAGATCATACCCAAAGCCCTTGAGTAGATCTGTTAGGCTGTTATGAGACAGACAGGAGTTAACTCTAAGCAGGTGTGAATTACCTTCTCAGTGAATAAGGTATGGAAATGGGATTCTGTCCCTTAGACCAGCCAAAGAGTGTGAACCAACTCTGGACAGCATTTAGAGTCTTTTGAAAGAAGATGTAGTCCTCATCATCTTCATCAGGAAAAAATGATAATTCACACTTATCTCCTTCTGCATCACTTTCATTGTCAGTTTTACTCTCTTCACTTGCTTCTTCATCCTCTTCACTTTCATATTCATCACTCTCACCTTCATCAGTGGTACTCTCTGAAGGATACACACAAAATAAATCATCCAGAAAGATTTCTTATTTCCCCATTTTTGTCTAGTACAAAAATATTCAACACAGAGTTGTTTACAAAGAAAAAAAAACTGCCAGACAACAAATGATCAACTTACTTTAGCAAAAAACAATTTAAATTACATTTATACATCTTAGGAATAAAACAAATGAAATAGTGAAATTTAATTACACTTTCAAAAAAAGCATTACCCAACCACCAAAAATAAATTCAAGCATGGCTTACCAAACTATAGCCAGAATCTTAAAAGGCACAGTCTCTCACACAGTTCTAACAGACCCAGCTTTGCCTGTCAGTCACTGCAAGTTCACTTAAACAGTTATTGTACAGGTATAACTCCCACTACATCTATAAACCTTTGGACTTTTCTCCCCTCTGTTAGGCTTTCTCACTCCTAAATTCTGATCTGTTCATAACTAATATATTTTTAAAACTATTAGTTTTTAATATCAATAACAATATCACTGCACAAAAAGGTAAATAAGAAAACAAACAATAGTTTTTCTTATAGCACAACTAACTTAGATCAACCTCCGTCCTTGAAGGTGTATTTTAATACCACTGTTGCAGTTTCACTAAATGATGCAAAAATAAAAATAATTTATACCCTTGTGAATTAAAAAAAAATATTACTGGGATTTAAGAAGAAAAACCAATACAATGTGGAGCAAAGAGGCTAATTTGTTATAAGATCATTGATTTTATGTGCTGTACTATACCTGATTGAGAATCTTCACAGCAGGAGCCACTATTTGCACCTAAAGAACTTGTTGAATGGGTATGTGAAGGTGATGGTGGTGTAAAATATGGCTGTAGAACAACTTCTCCAGTGCTGAAGTCCTTTATTGTCTGTAAAAAAAGATTCAAGATTCAAGTTGCAGCTAAGAAAACATATTTTACTGTCTGTGCTCTAATGCATTATAAATATCTACTTCTATATTTTCCTAATTCATGCTTCAATTAATCAAGTAACAGTTCTTATTTGAATCATTAAAATCTTACTTTGGTCATTAGACTGGGGTCCAGAAAAAATTTCATGCATTTTTGGGGTTTTTTCCCCATTAACTGTATATTTTACAGGCTGCATCTTCCTGCTTGTTGAAAAGCCCCTATCAGAGCAATGCTAGTTCAAGATTCATGAACAAAATATTCTTAAAGACTTCTTGTTCACATCTGTGTAATGAGTCTCTCATCCTTACCAAGCTCTTTCAGACTTGACAACACGTATTTTACAAACAAAACTCAGAAGTAAACTTTATCAATCCATCAGTTCTGAAATAACAGATGTTCTGACATTCTCATGTTGGCCTAAGATAGGATTAAAGGACCCTCTGTTGTCAGTTCAAAACAAAAGAGGCACCAAGTGTAGTTTCCAGAGAAGCAAACACACCACTAAGAAAAGCAAGAACTCTCTATGATTATCTTTTAACTTTTGATTGCTGGCACTGTTATTTTTACCATCTGTAGGAAGTCAAACAAAAGCACAGCGTCAGAGTGGAGGCAAAGCCTTCCTGGAAAGACACTGTGTTGTATAGATAAGGTTTGGTCACCCATTAAACAGCATTCAACACCAATACAGTCTATACAAAATCATATAAAAATACTCAAGGAATTTAGCAGTAATGACTTGCTTCAAAACTAACATAAACTGATGTGTTAACAAACCAATAAGCAATCAGAGCAGGCCAGAAATATCCCAATATTAATGGGAGATAATTTATTACAAAACCATCACTCCATTTTTGGCTTAATCCCTAATGGAAATCTACAAAGCATCTTTAAAAACAAGCTTGCAAAAATGGTATACTGGTCACAAAAAATAAAGAAAATAAGAAAAAAATTACAAAATTAAGAGATAACACTTTTTTCCCCTTCCTATCTTCATTTAATTGTGCTATGATCCCTGAATGATGTGATACCTGTACCTATCTTCTTCCTTGTGGATGAAAAAGACCAAAACATGACCGGTCTTCTTGCTGATGCCTTTCTCAATTTCTCAAGTATCAATTCTCTTTTATCTTGAATATTCTGAGTGACACACTTACTTTAAGTTGATGCAGTCTTAGAATTCAGTCTTTGGTGATAAATCTGTCTCAGATCTAAGAACTTACTTGCTTACCTAAAAAACTTCTCTATTTCATCAAAACACATCAGATCACATATACAGCTATAAAAAAAAAAAAATCATCATTTACCCCACACTGAACCTGCTTTGAGCAGGTTGGCTAGATGGCCCCCAGGGATCTCCTCCAGCCTGGATTATACAATGATCCCAGTCTTGCCATGAGCACAGCCACACACAGAGATCACAGATCACTGAGGCAGCAGAGATGCCTTCAGCAGGGAGGACACAGGCAGAGCTTCAGAGACAGAGGCAGGCAGGGAGACATAATGCAGATAAAAATATTTCTGCTCCCTGACCATGGTTTTTATTAGGCCTTAAAAGATGGCTGTGCCCTTCTCCCTTCAAGGACAGGAGTTAAAAAACCCTGAAAACTATTCCCAATAGGCAAATAATAATCACATTTTAAAATAAAATCATGTGGTTTCTCTTTTGCTTTCTTCAAAACATATGATCACTGTCTATCAATAAAATTAAAATTAACTTCTTCTTGAATGTCTTAGCTGTTTTCCCTATTCATATTTAAAACACTTCACAAAACATTCTCAAAGATTTCAGTTTTTTCAATATTTTTCAACAAATATGACCTAATCATTTTTAGGACAATCAACTTGTCCTCATTTTCAACAAGGAAATGGAAGCTATTAAACAGTTTACAAAGTTTAATTGCAATATTCCCCTGCAATAAATGAGGTAAAATGCCACCTTGACAATCACATTCCTGTTACCACCCTGAAAACACTGGTTTTTCTAATACTAATGGACCTAATATAATTTCAGAGGTAGAGTTTGACTGCTTACTGCTTTTCCAGATAATTTTTTGATCAGAGGAGTGCAATGCCAAGTATGGGTATAAGGTGAGAAGACAATTGTCTGCTGTTCCAGCAACCTGAAATGAGAACCTGTTGAAAACAAAACAGAAGTTACCATTTTCTATTTGGCAATTGTAATCAAGATATTTTTCAGCACAAGAACAGAAGACAGAGTGAAGGTATCAGAACTCCTTCATTCTTCTCTAGTGGTTGAACAGATTACACAGGTGGGAACTGAACCACTCAAAATGATGAATTTTGGAATGCTATTTCCACTTCTTAGTTTTACTATGAGCACGGGTGTAACATCAGTCTGAAAGAGTCAGCAGAGATTTAATGAAATAAATTAACTCTGCATTTCTAAAATGAAAAACAAAAACTACTGAAATTACAACTGACATTAATAAGTTTCCTAAAGATGCCTGCTAACTTGCTAAATAATTTGTACTACAACTTTTGACAAGGGAAGTTTTCTTGAAAAGCAACTTCTATACTTCTATTTTGATGCAGCATTTATTCTGTAAGACTTTACAGAAATGTCAAAATAAATATATAAAAATAAATAGATTCAATTTAAAAACAATAAGATATTGACTGCAGTTGCTGGAATATAACAGAAATTGATGTCCATGCTCTGATGTTCACTGGAGTGTCTGCTCTACCTGCAGCAACTTAATTGATGTGCAGCAATCCACCTTTTAACCCTCTTTTTGTACTTCACCTCAGTCTCTCAGCGTGTAGTCAACAAGCAAATTATTGCCATCAATGCAATGCTGGGAGCCATCTGTATTTATGTTCTTAGCTCATTGCTACTGACAGGTAATTAAACTGAGCTCAGTCTATGTTATTAAATAGCTGGGTTTGTAGTCCTTATTTACTTATTAAAAAACATTAATTTTAATTAATTGTTTTGACTAAACTGCCAAAAGTAAAAAGAAAAATGTGTTTTAATTATTCAAACAGCATGCTGATATCCATCTTGCTTTAATACATTGAGAATTATGCATATTGAAAATATACCTTGCACAGAAGAAATGAATGTATTTTTTGTTTCCTTGAAACAACCAAAAAAAAATTTATATTTATTGCAAATTTAGATTGATATTAAAAGATATGACAAGATCTCTCTGATTAATTTATTTATAATATGACATCATTAGATTTTACTGCCTTTTTTTTTTTTTTTGTGGAATAACATAATCAAGGAAAAAAAATGTTTAAAAGTACCAGAAAGTAGTTTTGTTTCCTCCTTCATACTTCACTCTCCAAACACAAGGTTCTTGGACATCGCTTTCAAGGCAATTTTAATAAATAGAGAAAGTTTCAACAAAATCCATAGCCAACTTTCTTACAGGTAAATATTCCCATTGGGATTCCAATTTGATATCCAACAGTCATTTAAGGAACTAATACAGCTCTGTAATGCTTTTGTTTGCTCTTAGGAAATGTTAATCCTACTGGAACTTGGCTGGGGGCAAGGCAAGAGCTCTGGCCACTTGCACCTTGCAGCATAATATTTCTTGCAGCAAACATCATTCTTTCAGCTTTTATTCAGCAAAAAATCTCTGCAGCAGAGCATCAGCAGGACAGATGGCTTGACAGGCACATCCACACCTACCTCTGTGCACAAAATGTACAACTGTACATGCTCAAAACAAGTGTCAGGGCATGTTTGTTCTACCTTTACCAAGCCATTGAAAGACACACAGGATCAATAACTACAACACAGAAAGGTTTTCAGCTTCCAACTCATGACTTTACTGTGATAAATGGCAACTGTCAATACTCTGCAGGCACTCAGGTGAATTTCAGACAACTGAGTGAGGGACAGGAGGGGAAGAAAGCTGTACAGAGGTTAATGAGAGACAGCTCTCAAGTTACATGAAAGTAACTCAGATGTCTGCAACATCTGAGACTCAGTCAACTTCCTGATTTCTGTTTGAGGTGAGCACCTCAGCCATTTACATCCTAAATGCCAAGATGGGATTCAGGGAAATCTTCACTCATGCTCAGATTTGCACAGTAATGTAACACAGAAAAGCATTCTTGAGAATACCTGCAGTACACCTGAACCACTCACACAAATTCCATGAGTGAAACTACTCAGAGCAAAGGAAGGAACTGCACAATGTAGAATATAAAGAACAGCCCCACAACAGAACATCTGTGTACAAGTAAACCCCTCAGAGCTCGTGCTGCTGCTGCACCCTGTTCCCTGGATGTGCCTTGGTGGCTGCTGTGGTAACACAGTAAGAGACACAAACACACCAAGCCAACAGCAAATAATGCACATATTGAGGAGAGGGAGATGAATTCTGCATGTCAACAACTGATTCTGCAGCTGATATTGATCATAAGAATTAAACTTCCATGACTGTGGGTGCAGTGTGCAGGAGATGGTGGAGGTCAGGACTGAAGGATGGTAGAAAGGACTGAAGAAGCTGTTGTGGGGTGTTCAGCTGTGAGAAAAGAAGGCTCAAGGGGATCTTGTCTACGTGCACAAGTATCTGATGGGAGGGAGTAAGGAAGAAGGAGACTCCTCTCAGTGATGCTTAGTGAGATCTCAAAATGCAGAGAGTAGATATTTAAATACAGGAAATTCTACCTCATCATAAGAGGAAAAAAAAACCAAACCAAAACCAAAACCAAAACCATGAGAGTGGCTAAACACTGGAAAAGTCTGCCCAGAGAAGTTACGGAGTCTCATCCTTGAAGATACTAAAAGAATCAATGGGGCAATAGAGTTGATTCCTTGAAGAGGGGCTGAGATGATCTCTGGAAGGTCTTTCCAGACTTAGGCACTGTGTGATAATAAACATCAATTCACTTATTGGTCGCCTGTCCACTCATCAGTAAGTACTTTATAACCCAGTAAGGACTTTATTACAGCATTTTGCCAGAAGTGCTATTTGAAAAACTTTGAAAAAATTCAAGAATGAGTCTGTACCTAAAAATTTCACCTTAGATTCAAATGACACCACTCCATTCACAAGGACATATGGCAGAAAAGTGAAGGTGCTAGGAGCTAACTGTTTATCATATGCCTTTGAGGAACTGAGTCAGAGGGTACCAGACAGAAAAGGATGCTCACCAGCATACAAATACAGAAAGAGATTACAAAGACATGTGCATTCTGTACATGTAAAAGCATCTTGTACCACTGACCTTTACTTACAATATTATTAATGAAATGATGTTACAAAACCAGAAGTCTTGTACAACATCTTTATTTTGGATTTGTAGCAGAGTTCAATTAAATATTAGAAAAGTCTGCATTATTCTATTGGAATGAAAGGTGCTGTGAGCAAATGTGAAGTCAACTAAATACATTAAATTATTCAGTGTATTTGGTTTTATAATGTTTACTAATGCAAGTAAAAATTTTGTTATCTTCATGAACCATCATTGCTACTCCAGTGTTTATTCCCTAATGCATATTTCTAAAGAACACAGAACACAACACAAGAATGGCCACTAAATATATTGTGTTTACCAACATCTGAAACCTGCTGAGCACCAGAAGTAAAGCTCCAACTGTGATGACAAAAAAAAAACCCATTCAACCCTGTAAAACAATGCTTATATAGAAGTGCTTTCACTTCTTTTAAAGTAACTCTGGGTTTAGTTTTTTTTTTCATTAATTTGTTTGTTTTAATGTATGTGGAAAGACAAAAGAACCCAAATCAAAATATATTTATCAATTTTAATCTGCTCTAAAGCATTTCAGGTGTTTCCTAACTACAAACATGTGATTTTTTTTTAATCTGTGTACCCCAAATGTTCTAAATATGCAGGCATAGTCAAATAACCCTTCTTCAATAGTATTCATTAAGAGATGCAAATATCACTACATTTCTAATGAGAAAAAAGTTCAAATCCATTAACATCTTACAAATTCCTATAGCAACATCATTTGTGTAAACTTAAAAAATATTTAAGAAGAACTCACACTGCCAGTTTAGGAAAACAAAAAAAAATGCTTGCAGAAGTGATTAGTGACAAAAGAAAACCTTACCTAAGAGTACGGCATTTTACAGATCTTTAAGAATAAAGAACAATGTTCTTTATTCACAATGTTAAATGCTAGGAATTGCAATTTAAATATCAATAAAGACCTGCCCTCCTCCCTCTCCTCAAAAGTCCTAGAACAAATACAGAGATGATGGAACTGGAAGAGGAAAAGATGACCCATGCCAGCTCTGCCATTATTCACAAATAAGCACTTCTCCCACGCTGAAAGATCCTTATCCTCTGTAGCAGGAGCTCAGGCTTCCCCAGCAACCAACATAATACAACAATGAATGGTGGCTGACACATAATTTCATGCTATATGTAAGACTTATAGCTGGGAAAGCATGCACATTTTTTTCCTAGTAGCAGCAGTGACGTTAGCACTGCTGAATTAATTAATTCCTGAATAAGAGATGCTTCAGCTGTCAGGGACCATCACAATGGCAGAAAGCCACAAGCACAGAAAAGAACAGAGTGATTAATGGGTTTGGACCATCCTTGTTTTCAAAAGTACTCCCAACTATCGGAGGTAAAATGCCAACATATTCTTAGGTCAGATGAATGCTGCAGAGCAGCATGCAAATATCAAGATCTCCAATGTTTCCTAGCTCCCTGCTTTCTCATGAAATGTGAATGATATTGAAAGAAATTGACAGCTCCTGCTCTCCCAGGCATGCCAGCAGAATCCATGGATTTGACATTTGCCAGCAGTGCCTATTAAAGAGCTGGATGCTTTGGGCATGCTTCCCAAAAGCAAAGGGAATGTTTTCCCCTGTGAGACACTGAGATCTGATGGACTATCAAAACAACTGGAACCAATCCATAATTGGGTTAGTGACTGTGTCTCACTGCTATCATATTGTTATTACAGGCTATATTCCCTGACATTCTCTCTTCCTGAAGTTCCAGCCATCAATAATGTGAACAAATTCAGAAATTTCATGAGTTTCCATGGCTTCCCAGTGACAGAGGGAGAGGGAAGGGAGAACTGTAGAACATGGGAGGAAAAGACCTCAGCACACTTGAGTCACCAATGACACATCAACCTATGTACACCACATGTGGGAATTTTGGTATATTTTTCTGCCCAGAGCACCATTTTCTTTGATTGCCTGTTTACTAGTTATTTTCAGAAATAGTAAGTTAAATGTCATTTCAATCAAGATGGTAGAAAAATTTATTTTCTGCTAAATTCTTTGTATAATCATCAAATTAAAGTATATAATAACAATAATCAGAGAACAAATATATAAACATGCCATGTTCACAGAGGGGTTTTTTTTGCAAAATATGTGTCATAGCTAAATATTTCTCCCATTTATTAAATACTTGCTCAAGACAGTCTTAGATTTTATGTTAACTTTTACTTCTGAATTCCTATGAGTCGTATGTAAGGAAGAGTCATTTCTTCTGCTTTAGATTCAAAGGAGCAAAAAGAAAGTATAAAGATTTAAAGTATAATTAGAATTATGTGCATATGCATTTATTAGAAATTAATGCACTTTCACATGTTCCATTTAATGGAATCTGTGCACACAGTAAATTATTGCATAAATGACAACCATATATCTCCTCCGTTTTCTTTTACAGTTACATTTAATATTGCTTTATTATAAAAAATGATTGTCTGTCATCTTTCAAATGTTTTCTGTAAAGCAGCCAAATCCAACATTATCTATTCTCTAGACAATGTTCACTCTGTATTAAAGCAAAAGAAGTAATTCTTATTTAGAACTAAGTATGGGCTATGTCAATCAATCCTACTGACATTTTAGACCTGAATTTAGAAAAGCAAAATACTAGAGAGCCGAAGGGCAATAGGTTTGTATGGCCAGGTTTTGGTAGTGATGGGGGCTACAGGGGTGGCTTTGAGAAGCTGCTGGAGGCTTCCTCCACCTCCATCAGAGCCAACAGCAGCCAGCCCCAAGCCTGATTTGCCACTGGCCAAGGCTGGGCCAAGCAGAAATGGTGGCAAGACCTCTGTGATAATACACATAAGAATTTTAAAAAAAGTTATGGCACAGATGTAATGCAGGCAGAGAAGAGGAGAGTGAGAATCAGTGAGAGGAGCAGCCCTGCAGACAGCAAGGTCAGTGCAGAAGGAGGAGCTGGAGGTGCTTGAGGTACCAGAGCTGAGATTCCTTGAAGCCCATGGTGAGACCATGGTGAGGCAGCCCAGGAGGGCTCAGGGATGCAGAGATCACCTCAGCCCAGGAGGGCTCAGGGATGCAGGGATCACCTGCAGCCCATGAAGGAGACACAAAATGGAGCACAGGGATGCTGAGAGAAGGCTGTGAACCCATGGGATGCCTGTGCTGGAGCAGGCTCCTGGCTGGGACCTGCAGACCTGCAGAGAGAGAAGCCCACCCTGGAGCAGATTTCCTGGTAAGACTTGTGACCCCACGGGGGACCCAGGCTGTCCTTGAAGCACTGCACCGCACGGCAGAGGGTGCAGCAGGCTGGGGGGACTGCTGCCCATGGGATGGACTCACAGTGGAGAAGTTCATGGAGAACTGTCTCCCATGGAAGGGAGCCCATGGTGTAGCAGGGGAAGGACTCCTCTCCCTAAGCAGAAGCAGAAACAATGAATTGTGAGATGAATTGACCACAACACCCATAGCGTGTTTCCCTCCACTGCTGGGGAAGAGGTAGAGCTAGGAAGGAGAGATGGGTGAAGGGAAAGTATTTTTAAAGTTGTATTTTAGTTCTCAATATCTTGCTTTGATTTTTTTAGCAATAAATTTAATTAATATCTCTAATTCAAGTCTGTTTTGCCCATGAGGGTATCTGGTGAGTGATCTCTATTCTATTCTTATCTCAACTCATGAACATTTTGTTGTATTTTCCTTCCCCTTTCCAGCTGCAGAGGGGAGTGACAGAGAGGCTTTGGTGGGTGCCTGACATCCAGCCAGGGTCAACCCCTGTGGAGTGTTTTTCCGCTCAACACTCCTGCTTTGAAATATGCCTAGAACTAGTTCTGCTTAGAAGTTAAGGCTTTTTTTGTAAGTGGCTGTAAAATGCAATATTTTACCAACCTCTGAAAATCTTGTCTTGCTTATTTTAATAAGAATATCCCAGAACACAGAATAGGAGAAGTTCAAAAGTTTAGTTCAAATCATTTTAAAGTACATATTATCACTTTGAAAATGGAAATATAAAGAGAGAACACCTGACAAATTAATACATCTTCAGCTGATGCTGTGAGATTTCATGGCCTATTAAACAGTCCAGGAACTTTTTCAAGACCAGTTAGCTTTTATAGGTGTTATAAAAGGTTATAGGTTTCAGTGTTTTATTATTAAAGATCTAGAAGACCCTGAAATCTTGTCTTTCTAAAATACTCAAATTAACAAAGCAGTTTAAATTCATTAGATACATGGTTTGAACCAAATTATTCAAATGCTCAGATAATTGGTTGAATCAGGTCTGAAGTTTGAACACGTTGCACAGGGTTCCCATAGGGGCTGGCAGGAAGGAGGGAAAGATATGCAGAGAACATGAAATTCCAGCTACATATTATTGCAGAGTGCAATATCAAAGCACACATAATACCAGCAGTGTTATCCAGACTTGGATTTATCATGGAATTATCATGGAGATTATTAGAAGCAGGAAATGGTCAGGATTACAGAGCTGGGTGCTTACTGAGACTTCTTACTGAGACTTTTCTAAGTGAAGGAAAGAATTATTTCTGGTTACAATAGAAGTAATTTCACCTGAAATCCAATACAAATAATTATCCAACACTGACCAAAGAGACACACATAATTCTTTTATGTCTGATGCTGTGTTATTTTACCCAGTTTTGCTCAGGTTTTATATCACCTGCTCCCAAAGCCACCCACAACTCAACTGCCTGTCAGAAAATCCCAAATACATTAGTAAACTGCTGTTATGAGTTCTGTCCTTTAACTGATACTTTAGTTCTACATTTTAAAACCTGGCAACAATTCTGAGATAATTTGACATTCTGGAGCGTTAATTTTTTCACCCTCACAAGCAAGAATGGCTGTTAAGGTTACTTAGATCACTTTTATTTGCTATCTTTTTTTTAAAAAAACACATTCAGTTTGCCTTTATATTGAGGGTCATATTCTTTATTTCCTTTTAATGGCAGATATAGAAAAGATTTTATTACACAGGAGGAATTTTTATTTCTCTATAACGAGGTTTGAGAAGCTGCTAGTGCATCATATAAAAAGTTATTAAAACTAAATATTGTGCCTGCTCAGAAGCTACATTTCAGACTTGATCAAAAGCTTAAATTATCCTTTTCTTGTAATTACAGCAAGCTTTAACACAGATTTATGAATCACACCCCAAACAATGATTAAATCCTAGAATTAAATAAAATTAATAACAAATTCTTTGCTGACAATGTATACAGAAAAATATGAAATACTAACCCAGAGAGCAGCAATAACCTGAAGATCCATAACCCTTCCATCAAAATAATATAAAATTTAGTTTTATATTTATTTAAAAGCCCATTTTAAGCTGCAGCATGGAATTATTTATCTCTCAAAATAGTTACTTTAGTGAAAATACTAAACACAGGACTTTAATAGGAACAATGTCCATCTTTTTAATCTTGCATTCACCCTCTCATCCCACCCCTGGCAGAGCTGAACAAGACATAAGTTACCAGTAGATACGAATGAGATCTTGAAACAAGACCTTAAGATGGACACTTAGATGGATTTTACCTAAGAGACCAAAGCTGAGTTTTTTAGTCTTGAATGTAATTCAGTTGAAAAAAAGAGATAAATGTCTATCTTTCATTTTCATTTTTTTCAGAGGATTCTTGTGGAAAATGGAAATACAGAAACTTCCACAGACACTGAAGACTTTGATCTGCAGCCTTGGAAGAAGATTGGATTGATGTAAAAATAAAGTACACAGACATTAAGTAGAAAAATCATAAACTTCTATTTCTGTATTTGTAAGTAAGAGTATGCCTTAAGTAAGTAAAAACTGTATTAATAAGATGGTGAAGGGTTTATAATGTAGGGGTGCAATTGTACAGAGTAAGCTAAGAGTTTAGAAGTTACAACAGAAGCATATTTGTGAATGTGTAATAGCAGCCCATTGGATAAAAGTATCCACAGTGCAGCAGAATTAAGTAAAGGTGATAGGTTAGAAAAGCAAAATAAACTTTGTGGCAATTGTCCATTGGATTAGAAAGTTCTATATTGTTTTGTAATGAAGCACTTGTGACTACTTTGAGCTATAGCTGGATACTTGCTCCTTTGAAATCTCACGGCCTCTGAGACTGATGTTTATCTGAGAAATAATTTGGTTTTAGCCCAACTGTGGTCCCATTCCTTCATTAAAAGCAGCGATAATAATAGATTCTTGTGTTCCTTTACCAAACTCTTGTGAGTTCTGTGTCTTATATCCAGCTTGGTCAGTCTGGAACCTTCCCCCAGATGAATTTGAATTGCACACATTACCTGTTATCTTCTTGGTCGATCAATAACATTTCCCCTAAGAATGACATTGGCTTAGACGAGCTGAAGCTGATGCGGCAGGTCAGTTCATTACTTGTGCCATCTGATGAAAGAACAATATTTTTTCCCTCTGGGAACTCCACAGAAAAAGGGCAAGTCCTGGTACCATCTGCAAGTTCAAGCTCAGGAAGTTTAACTCTAATTTGTGATTCCCTGTGTTAAACATAAATAGTAGGTGTTTGTCATCACAGGATTGCAGTAATCAAGTTAATTCATAGATTCTCACATTCACAAAACTCTTTCACAGTTGAATACGGAATAACAACTTTAGTTCTCAAGTGCAAATCAAATGAAACTAATTCAAAAAATAAAATTGTTTCATCATTTAGATGCTAGTTTGTTTTCTTTGTATGTATCTGAGCATTTTATGCTGGCCCACAATATCTGAACATCCAAATGAAAATTCTACCTAACAGTACTACAAAAGGCATAAAGAGTTTTCTGAAACTTAAAGCTTTCACTAGTGTTCATTAAACTGCACTATTGCACAATTAAGTTAAAGCAAGTTATAAAATAGAAATATTAAGGGTAAATTTGTGAAGATGCTGAAGACACTTCAGTATGTAGTTATGTAGTTCCAGGTTTCAGCTCTGAACTAAGAACAGCAGTCAGTCCAGACCCATGTGGAATCCCTTCAGTTCCAACCACCAAGCTACTAACAACAAACAAATCACTTGATAAATCAGCACAACTCAGACAAGACCAGACAATAATAATTTGAAGGTAATTTATTAATTTACAACAAAAGGAAATTTTTGCTGTAATTCTAGTATCAAAATAATACCTTCACAAACATAGCAAACAAATATTGCTACTCTTTACTAAATACAAACAGAAAAGCTAAATCTTAAAAACCTGAATAGTTGCAATGCTAAGTTATACTACATTATATGAAAATTACAAAAAGTCTCTCTTTTAAATTCAAGTACCAGGATGAAGTGAATGATCCACAGACAAATAAAAAAATATACAGATTTCTTATTGAAACAAGTGGCAGGATTAAAACATTTCTGCTGTCCTTTTCAATGAAACCTCACATGGAAAGAAGGAAGAAAAAAACACCAAGAACTACAACCCCACCAACTGTTCAATTAGCTAAACCTTAAACCAGTTGAGTAGAAAAAATAAAATGACAGAAAAATTTCATGATACCACAATGTGAAAAATTAGAAATAAGATTTAAAACCTTAGTATCTGGTTAAACACAACAAAAAATCCTGGTAAGTCTCTTCTTATAATTTTTTTGCTATCCATAGTAATTTTCTATTTCTGATATAAATTCATAGGGTGAAGATATCAGAAGATAGACACTTCATGAATCAGGTATGTTTGAGGAAAAACATGGGCTTGTTGATAATTCAACAATATTGATTACATTAATTTTCTTTAAATATACACATTCTTCTGCTGAGCATAAAATTAACACTAACATTCACAAACAAATATTAATTCACTTTTTCAGAAATGAATGAAACAAACAATTAATCAGGATTTCTGTAATAAATATACTTGGAGATTTTTACCTTAAAAAATCCTGTGGAATGATGGTGACGACTGCTTCGGTTTCCACACCCAGAGGAACTGGCATCAGCATTAAAAAGGGGGGATGAAAATCCATTTTTGGTGACCTCAGTGTGCCAGACAATGTTAGTATGTATCGTGCTGGATTATTATTTAGATTCAAGGTTATTTCAGATGTATATGTCCCAGGACAAGCTGTTGAAAAGGTTTATATATATATGTATTATCACAAATACAGGAATGTAAAGGAGTTATAGTAAGAGGTTTGGGGTTGGAATTTTTGTTTGCTGTTAATTTTTTTTTTAATTCAGTACTGCTTTCTTTCTCAAAATGTAGTTTAACATAACATAAATATTGTATGAGAAGAGTATTTATTAAGAAAGCTCAGAACACTTGCCTTTAGCAAACCAGAAATTCACATTTTTTTAACTTGTCAGAATTTTTCTAACTTCAATAAATGAGTTTATTGCATTAATATCCCATTATATATAATACCAATACAACAGCAGAATTTTAAGAATTGCAGTCATACTTGGAATTACACTAGTTGACACAGTGAATGCTTATTTTATAAAGGAGTAACTAACTATTGGAAGCATCTGCCAAGACAAGGAAAAGTTGGTACCTTTTAAAAGCCCAATTACACCACTTCAAAGACGCCTCCAAAACCTACAGAGTGGCCAAGCAGCCTCACACAAGGCAGCAGGAGGTTCCACCCTGCACTCAGAGCATCTCCCATTTCACAGAATCATTTAGCTTGGAGAAAATCTTAAGGGTCATCAAGTCCAACTGCAACCCTAATATTGAAAATTCCAAAAAAAAGGGAAGGGATGACCAAATATTCTTTTCCATGTACTCTCTACATGCCAACAGCATGGGATAAAGATTTCCTTGTGTTCTGCCCCTTCTCAGGCACCTTGCTCCCTGCTGCAAGGCAGTTCTCTCTAGGATGGAAAACCACTTTTTTTTTCCACTGATACAGGGAATAAAGTAAAGCTGTTAAACTGTGAAAGTGACATTCCAAACCATGCAGTGCCATTTACCCAACCCTCTGTCATTCTCTCCTGCTGAAGAGCTAGCAAAATCAGCAATTTTGAGGGCAAACTAATGAAAAACTACTGGATTTAGAAATAAATCTGCAATCATGTGTTGCAAAACAACCCAAAAAGTTTCATCTTTAAATTTTTGAGAAAAAAAAAAAACACCTTTTCCTCATGATTCCCTTCCATTAGATCAGTATGGAAACACCTTCACCTAATTATTAAGATAGCAAAAAGAAATTTTGTGTTTTATGTGTCTGCATGAACATATACATGTCACAGAACAAAATACACAACAGGGTCTTCTGAGATTCCCTCAGATCGTTACTTCCACAGCTTGAGAAAGAGCTGTCATTGCTTACATACAAAAAGAAGAAAACCTAGTGTCTTCAAAGTACTTTGTCTTTTTCCCTTCCTGTAAGAGCTATTTTCTTAATGGAGGTGACAACAGAAGAGCATCATGGATGCTGTTATGTCACCAGAACATGACCTCTGGGTCCCTTCATTTCAAACCAGGAAACATGAAAATGCAAACTGAAAAACAACTCTAAGGGGAATCTGCTGTCCTGTTTGCAACATCTGACTAGTTCTGTGTTAAATGTAAATCAGCTTTAGGAGACAATACTGCTGAGAAGGCTAAAAAGATTCTGCCGCTAGATTTTGATACAACAGGAACACATCTTCCTCTGGCACTTTGCCCTTTCATGAAGGAAAGGTGAGAAAGCGTCAAAAAAAAGTCCTGGAGATGGATGAAGAGCCAAACAGGGTATTTCTTACAAGCTTTTAAGAAAGGATGTTCTGTACAAGCTCCTCCCATGTACCACAGCTGGGCCACAGCTGGGCTGTAACTAAACCATATTTCTGGTGTCCTCTCTTCACCCAGGTGTATGACAAGGTGAAGTGAAAGGACATAGCCAATAAATACCACAGGGATGGAACACAATGAAAGAAGAAAAGTACAGGAGCATATGTCAGTACCAAAGAATGTGCAATTTTCACTAACTCACATTTTTAAATATTTGTATTAACCACAGTTTCAAAGTTAGACAATAATAGTGTTAAGCTTTTCTCATACAAACTTTCCATCTGTACTTTCCATGCCAGAGAATCCCTGGCTCACCCAAAGAGCAGAACAGACAGTGCCTATCCTGCATCCTGATCATTCTGTGTGTGGATCCACACATTTACTAACACCAAAATTCAGCATAGAATGTAAACCAATAAATTATTGCTTATATCAGAAACACCAGGACAATGCAATACCATGCTCATTTTGAAAAGACACAAAGGCAAAAACACATAAATTCTGTCATTTATTAAGATTTGTTCATTAGTTTGGAATGCCTAGGACCAGTGATTTCAGGATATTTTATGTTAAATAAATTACTTAGAAATTAATGAGAATTATGTCCTGAAGTGACAGCTGAAGTCAAGAATTTATTCTATTCCTCACACCTTTCCTGACTGCTGTCAAAGCCTGGGCTGCTGCTACCATTCTGAGACACCACCATTAATTTCTAGTCCAGCAGATGGGAACATTTTCCTTAGGGACATTTGATGGTACTTAAAAATTTGTCAATATAAATCTGTCAAGGGCTAAGAAAATCTGTAGAATTCTATGGGAAATATTTTCTCTTCTCCAGGAGTATTAATTCTGTAATATATTTCCAAACTTTATGAGAAGAAAGGAAAAACATCCTCTGCTCTTCTCACCCTCTTAGGTTTGTATTATATGGTTATGCAGTTCCTACATTTGTCTCCTCAAAAGCACATTTTTTGTTTAGTTGCCCTGGACCTTATGATAATTCAGGTGTTATTGGATTTATATCCCTTCAACATTAATCAGAACCACTGAACAATTTGCATACAGTGAAATACAGACTTCAAAGCAGAAAAGCCACAGACAGCTAGAACTTACAGGTATCAGACAAAAAAAAATAAAGAAAAGAAAAACAAAATCTCTTATGTAAAATAACAATTTCTTCACAGAATTGGTTAAAGGTCACAGCTAATCTTGCTGTTGCAAAAAAAAAAAAAAAAAAAAAAAAACAACAAAAGACCACACAATCAAAGTTGTCATTTGTGCCCATTACACAACCACCACATCTTCCAGCATCTCTGAACTCCCAGTAAGGGAACCCAAGAGCACAAATTCCTTGTAACCTCCTTAGCTGCAGATAATTTTTTTCATATCAAAATGAGATATAGTGAAAAATTTTTTAGATTGTTAATGAATTATACTATAAAACAGCAGAAGAGGATCATACTAATACATCTTCAATTCTTGAAAATCTCTGTTTTTACAATACTTTTTTAACAGGTAGCATGGTTTTACTACCAACATAACCTCTTTCATTTAATTAAACATTGGAGTTTATTATAGCATTTTGTACTCTATCATAACTGCTGCAGCATATTTAAATAAACTACCCTAATGCACATTCAAAGTTCATTATACAGTTTGTTCACCCCCCACATACTACAACTTTACAGCACAAGCCTGTGAAAGTGATTAGCAGCCCATGTTCATTAACCAGGTCTCCTGTGTGGGTTTTGATGTATCTAATGCTCTCTTACAAGAGAGTAATGATATGCACTGAAGGTACAGCATAAATAGGATATAAATCATAGGAAAATACTTAGAACATTGAATTAAGGGTAATTGATCTTTACAGTTATTTATGACTTTCTGTAAACAAAAGATATGGGAACACAGCAAAAATACAGATATCTTTAAATTACAGTAATTTATCAGTCATATTTATATATATACACATCTGCATTTACACAATTCATCCAGTAATTCAAAATATTGGCTTTTATTTTTATGCTGTTCTCTGCTTCACAGTCTGCAACAAGCAACTCCAAGCAACGTGTGCAATTAAACACTGCTCTTGCATATTCACAACATTTACAGAACCATACTTAATGCACTCTTCTCAATTTATCATAGAGTCATGGCAAGAGCTATTTTTCTTTATTTATATTAAATTGTTTCCAGTGCTTAATTGAGGTTAGAGATTTCAGTGCTATGATGAAGAATAACAGCAACATCTTTCTTTAGGACAGGGATGCTCACTTGCTGACTCAGCATCAGATCCAACTGACACAACAACTTTTCTTCCCCTTGACAATGCTGCAGCCCCAAAAGTACTGCACTGAAACAGCCAAGAGGATGGGGTTCTGTGGGCATCAGCTGCATTTGCTGGTGGGATTTAACACCTCAAATACAGTGTTACACCCTATGAATCTTGTATATCACTGTCTACTTTAAACCCTTGGTTGAGAAAAAGTAGAATCTTAATTTTCCTATTCTTATACTCCTTTTTCTGGAGTTATGTGGTTGATTATTATCTTCCCTTATTCTTCCAGGTTTTGTTAGAAAACTATTTTACGTATTTTTTCTTACGGACTGGTTGCCTGACCAGCCTACTCCAAAAAATACCACAGGCAAGTGATTTTAAATCTTACTGAAGCAGGCAATGTCTATTCTTATCTAAATTATGGCAACTTAAAGTTTAAAAGCATTCCAAGTACCTAAGTCAGCCAACCTAAATGCACCTGAAGTAGCAGCACTGAAAATGATACACCTATCCCAGTCCTTGATGCTTTATGTGTGAAAAACCTGTGCTTTCTATTGCAAAGCAAACTTTTCAAATAATGCAATTTCAAAGACAGTGATTCCATGCTTTTTGTTAGGTCTGCAGCTGTCTTATTTTCTGAGAACCAAAAAAAATCTTCAGTTGATCAAATTAAGTACTAGTATTGATTCATCATAAAATCCCATTTAAACATCCATATGCTAATGGCCAATCTATAGAAGAATTCATAGAATTACTTACGAGGCCAGAAGGACACAGCAATACTGACTTCTTGTTTTTTATGAAGACGTCCATGCTTCTGACCAAATCTGAAAATACCATCTTCTATATTTTTGTCTACATTACTGAAATTAAATTTCCATATTACATCCTCTCTTGCGATACACTTCAGGACAAGGTTCTGTAAATATTTTCAGAAAAGGAGTGATGTTGAAAGAGGGAAAGGAGCAAACACCGTGATACTTTTCACATTGCTTTCTCCTAAGCATACTGAGGGAAAGCAAGAAGAACTCAGTTTATTACATCTGTGGAGTGCAAAGGTGAGCATGCCTATCTGCACAGACTAGATGCTTTCCAGTCATTCACCACATTCTCAAAGACAATACTTTCTTTCCAGAATGGAAAAACCTCATTTAAGTGAGGTAAATTGATCAAAGCATCACAGTGGGAGTGCTCAGACAAACAGAACAAGGACTTATTCCTAATAAAAATGAAGCACAGTAAGCACTAAACACATGGCTCACATCTAGACTTACAGGTGGAGATGTTGAAAATGGAAGAAGTTCAGAACAGATTTTCAAAACCCATTCTTTCAATTCAGTAAGATGACAGTGGAAACAAAAAAATAAAATTAAATTCCTTTATCTCAGAGTTACTCTCTCAGCTTTTGAAACATACCTAGCAAGAAAAATGCCTTGACTTTGTACTACCATTGATTCCTGAATGCATTTGAAAAAGCATTTCAAATGTTTTCATCATGGCCAAAAATATTTTTTCTGATTTCTAACCAAAGCCCTTAGGTATTAAAGACAATAAATTATGTTATGTTTTGCATTCATACATATTATCTGTGTTGCAAATATTAAATTTCGTGTCCTTTTCCCCCTATTAAGCCCTAAGTCATGACAAGGAATTTTTTGGGAGAGTGCCAGTTGGCACTGGGACAGCAGTTTCACTGTTTGGCCCATCATGGCACAAATCAGTTGCATCCTGGCCCCATCACTGCCTACTGGCATAGGCAGATGCAGAAAATCTTCAGAATTATACTATTATATAATTATTTATATTCTTTATTAATTATACTATTCTATTTCTTACACAATTCATGGTCAATTTCTCATAGTGCCCACATTTTCTTCTTGTCAGAGTTAGTACAAGCCCAATTTTAAATTTTGGAAAAAAATTATAGTGATTAAAAGACAAACATGAAATCAAAAACTGAACAAAATGACAATGACAATGTCATTACCTGAGAACTCATATTTCCATCAGCAGTACTGGAACGCATGTCACTCGTATGTACTTCAAATTTAAATTCCATCGAGGAGAACTCCACAAGTGCTTGAAGTCCTATTAGAAAAAAACAATTTAAAATATTTACACAGCATCCTTTGACAAATATTTTCTCAAAGTGCCTTCATAAAATCATTGTTTCTGCACATGTTTAGGGAAAATGTTTCTCTCTCTTTTTGATGCTCCTATACTATATACATGATTACTGTAATTTAACTTATTATGACTTTTATTAACATTAATATTATTTAAATTTTATATCTACCAGAGTTATAGCACCTCTCCTTCATACCACAAGTGCCTCATGATCTTCCTCCTCCAGATGAATGCACTTACATTTCTGATAGTAACCATCAGACAAGACTTGGAAGATTTTATATAAAACAGCATTTCTCCTAATTTCATAGAGCTTTAATAAAAAATCATCACAACATAGGAATTTTTAAAGTGGGAGTTTAGAAAAGCAGAGGTATGTGTTCCCACAGCCTCATCTTACTTCTTGGAAACAGCACTGGAAATGAACCTAGCCAGCACACAGAATCCTTTTATTAAAATCTGCACATTTGCTCCATTCCCTGTGTTGAACAATTATCCTCTCCCTCTAAAAAACCCAAAGAATTTCCTAATCCCATATATCACATTATGTAAACAACAATATTATCTGTATTTCTCTAAATCATAGGCACATAAACTCCATAAAGTAATATTGTTTCAAAGTAGGAACAGAATTTGTTGGAACCTTTCCACCAACTACATCACTCACAAAGTCCTCAGCTCTCTCACAAACTGCCTGCACCAGCACAACTGAAATTCTGTCAGGGAAAGGAGATTATCTACCCAACCAAAACATCTCTGACTTGGATTATTAAAATATATTTCAGCTCCCGTGAGGCCATTATATTGATAGTACCGACCCCTCCTCTGTACCAGGATTAGATAAACTTGTGAATTTTCCAGTTGAGTTTTCTGTCCCAGTTTGTTTGAGCTTTTTCTCTTTCAATTCTTTTTTACATACACATAAACACTTTAGGAGGGAAAATTCCTATAAGTATTTAAGTAAGAGATCTGCTTTCCTTCCCAAGTGCTGAAACACTTTACAAACTTTGTTTGAAAAAAAAATCAAAAACCAGATTCGTGATGGATTGAAAACATATGGACTACAGTGAAGTTAAAAGACAAGGCTGACCATCCCAAGATCAGGGTGATTCTTTTCTCAGGGTGAACAACCCTGAGTATAAACAGCAAATATAAGATAA
Source organism: Emberiza elegans (assembly GCA_024865655.1). Taxonomy (NCBI): domain Eukaryota; kingdom Metazoa; phylum Chordata; class Aves; order Passeriformes; family Fringillidae; genus Emberiza; species Emberiza elegans. The sequence goes on from JALJVW010000163.1 coordinate 685,939, forward strand.
TGATTTAAGTGCCAACCACATTGCCCCATGCAGTCTGAATCTCAGTCAACCACAACTATTCCAGGAAAATAAAAATTGTAAAAGCAGAAAACTAATGCGCCATAAAGCATCTAGCAGTGAAAATTAGGCATATTTGCCAAATCAAAGCTTAGAACTTGCAAGATACATTTACTCAGTTTTTAGGTTTTAATGTGATAATATGAAATTATTTAATAACAGACATAATTTTAAAGTTGTCAGAATGTAATCAAATCATCAAGTTCTTTTTTAACAGTAAAAATAATCTGGCTATTTGCCTGCACCCATATGATTATCTGAAATACTGAGTGGTCAAGCAACTTATTTAGACTTCTCTGCCTCCTCCCAGACCATTAAGATTCCTAGTAAGAATTTAATTTCAATACTCAAATTTTAATAGAAGTTACACTTCATTTTTCAACTATTTCTTAGACTTGAAAGCATTATATATTAACTTTTCTATTATGTTACTTGGATGATACATGTACTTTGAAGAAATTCTACATAGCAGAAATATAAATTTGTGATAAAATTTGGATAAGATTGTCAATTATCTATGAGATTTAGGGATTGCATCTATTTCACAAAGAAAGGGAAAAGGAAATAAACATTTTCTTTTCTCATCACTTAAATCATTTCTGCACTATAAATTTGTGACTTGATTCCTATTTTCACTTAGTGATGTTTTTCCTAATAATCTCATAGACACATGTACATTCACCTTTATTCTATATGTTCTCCAATTACTTGTATTTTAGAAACATTTAGTATGAATTTACTTTCATGACAATGTATAAAGAAGGTCTCTCAGATTCCTTTGATATTTTAAAAGATCTCAAAAGACTTAAGAGAAAAACAAAGGGAAAAAATCAAATATAGACAAATCCTAATAAATTTGAGTTGCTTTTACCCCACTTTACATATTTAATTGGCCAAGCCTTCGTAAGTGCTCCCAAGAGGTTTAAACATTACACAAACATCATTCTAGGAAGACACTCTGTACTTCACTCCCATCTCAAATAAAAAGTGGTTATAAATTAAAAACTGAGATTAGGAAAGCCAGTGCATTCAAATATTCACAATTTATAGATCTACATGACAGTAATAATAAGACAGGAGACTAAAGAGAACCACAAATTATTTCTAAGAAAAGCAGACAAGAATTATATAAGATATCAATTTTTTTGCTGCACGCAAATGGCCTGTAACTTTGGCTATTAACAACCTCTGACAAGCCAGATGGGATGAGGGACATTCAGAGGCATTTTAAAGGAGTTTTAAATACAGTTAGAGATCCTAGTTTTGACAGGAGAATTCCACAAAAGAGTATGACTGACATTCTACTTTTCTACACTTTTCAGAGGAACTCCCGTAATCACTGGGATTTGAATGATGGAGTCTGGAAATACTAACAAATGGATAGACACAAAAAAGAGTTTTGGTAAACTATTTTCATGTAAGGCAAATGGCTATACAAAAAATATTTTTTCCACATCATGATTAGGTATAGAAAGTTCAGCTTCAAGCACATTTAAAAAACACGAATCAAAACTTGAAAATTTTGCAAGTTTCCAAGAAATGTACAAATTATACAAATTCCAATTAAGAAGCCATTCTCTGCAAAGCAAAAGTATCACTCCAAATCTCTGTATCCAGCAGGTGTTTAAAGGCCAGGTCCACCCACCATTAGCTCTGACTCTGCAGACGGGCAGGGCTGGGGTCTCTGGGGGAGGCAGAGGCGCGGGGGCACCGTGCTTCAGAGGCGCCGCAGGAGCTGGAGCTGGGTACGAGGCCCGAGGAAGAGCAATTGGGAGAATGAAGTCATATACTGCCACCTAAAGGGAAAGAAAATATTGTGGTCATTTCCCCAAAAAAAATCATAGGTACCTCCTAAACTGAGTGGTTGGCTGTTTTGGCAGAATTATTGCAATTTTGGATAACAGGATTTTCATTTATTGGAAGCCAGATTCAGTTCTCTAAGTAAGCAGTACTCAGGTATTTTTTCCCCATTAAGGAAAAGATCTATGATCAAAAGTATCAGGTTTATCAGCAGAGCTACAGACAAGGCTTCTGGTAAGTCACAGTGTCGTGCTCCACTCCTGCCACCCTCACAAGTGAAAAAAGATTGGAGCCATGGCCCGAATGCAGAAGCTCATGTGAGCAAAGAGGAGGGAAAACAAAGCCACATCAGTTATGGAAGCCTTTCTCAAAGGCTGAAGAGCAAAGGTCAACCATTACAGTACACCCAGCATAAACAAAATGGGCTCTGATATCAAAGCTGAAATATCAGTTAAAATTGAGAAACCTGGGGGGAAATGTCTTAAAACATTTGTCATGAAATGCCACTGAATTCTAGGGCTAAATTCCAGTGATTCTGATCCTCATTTTATCTGTGCTATCACATTCCCAAGTGGGGTTTCAAACTTAAGAAATGCTATGTTTTGTACAGAATCCTCTTTTTTTACAGACTGGGCACCAGAAAGGCCAAATTTATTTCAAAAAGCACTTTCAGAGAGATATTTCTTGCCTCTTGCTCTGTCTTTTCAAGGACCAACACACTGAGATAGTATGTTCTCCAGACAAAAGGTATGCATAACCTTAATAAAGGTAATGGAAAAAAACCCCAAAACTTCTGCACTAAAACCACTGTTAGAGTCCTTCAAACCCTGTTTTCACCCTGAAGGCCACAGAAATCTTAGAAAGGAATTGAACCTATAAAATCTTCATGCTGCTTAGAAAAAGCAGTAAAACAAGCTATATAAAGATGTTATGCATCATTTAAAAGCTTTCAAAACCTGCAGAAAATAGTGCCTCATTCTTCACTTTCACATCTCTGGTAGCAAGAAAAATATATAAACCATAGGAAAGAAAACCAAAAGTGTCCTAAGTCAGGGCATGAGGCACAAATCCACCTGTAACACTTACTGAGAAGAAAGCACACAGCACTGGGAGTGTGTGGAGTTCCAGCAGGGTCTGTGACACACAATTCCACACTTCTGGAGAGTGAGGTGTGTGCTGAGCCTTGTGCAATGTTTTGTCTTTTTGTGATCAGCTCACAAGGAGAGCGTTGAATGAGGACAAGTTTTGTAGCAAGATTACCACAGTCCCTTGTTTTATATTGATACTTCAAATCCAACCATGATTAGATTTTATAACAGGCTTTTCAAAATTGACATTTAATATTTTTATTAACTGAAACTCAAGATACGTCATAAAGATTGAGTACAAATCTCCTGCTTTAAATTATATACTCTTCTACTTTTAGTATCTCAAGCCACCCACATAAAACAATTCATCAAGTTGCATCTTCAAAGTATGTTCTTGTAACAAAGCTAATTTTCTTGAAATTTGGTGAGATTAAAATGTTTAGTCTATTATAGATTTCATGACAGCACAGGCTGTGCAAAGGAGTGCAGTCTAGCACAGCATTTCTCTTCATTGATGCTGGTATCTTTAGGCCAGACAGCAAAAAATGGAATCCCTTTTTCCCCTCTCCTAAAGCAGCAAATCAAAACCCAGTTTTCATCCTAACTAACAAGAAAAAATTGTTTCTTCTTACTATACAACAAAGGGATTATTTTCTAAGAACTGGCAAACATAAGCAAATATGTGAAAGACTCAATTCACTACAGGAAGGTCATGATGTTCACTGAAAACCTACTTTTGCTATGAAGTACAATGGTACAAATTCAAGGCCAACATAACTCATAGAAATATACTTATATAATTGAGAACAAATCATAGATCTTTTATTTTATTCATACATTAACTGCACATTATGTAAACTACATTAAAAATGAAAATTCCTTTAAAAAAATCTGTGTAAGTAGAAATCAGATTATAATATATACACATATCACTGAAACAGAATTAAAAATTAATTTCAGTTATTAGGACTTCCCTTTGCAAGTAGAATAATTAGGTTTCTTTCTATAAATATTTAAAAAACTCTTTATGATTAATTTTTCATTTTTCAAACTCTATAATGGAAAATGTCCTATTTTGCAATATTACATACTTTACAAAGTAATTGCAATACTTAAAAAATAAATCCTTAGACTATTACTGGACTTATCATTGCTTTTTAGATAATTTATGAATACTTTATAGTTACTTATCTATTGAGATATTTTCCTGAAGCTGCATTTAACTTCCTACACTAGAGAACATGGGAAGGGAAGGAAGGAAGCAGCCTAGAGTGAGTTCTTTCACAAACACTCCTCTTTGTTAATATCATTATAAAAATAATTTTTCCTGTCCTGATGTACACTGATTATGCATGTTGGTTGGAAAAGAGGAATCATCAAAAAAGTCAGAGTGTTAGAATCAAAATACTTCAAAAGCTTTAAAAAGACAGGTGAGACAAAGGAGCTTTTGTTGTGTGTTCACATGGAACGCCTCCAAAGGATGTCAGGAAAAGGATGCTGGTCAGGCTGCCACCAGAAGTTAGCTCTTCAAATACAAATAACAATCTTGGAAACTTTTATTCAGATGGTGTCTTAAAATACTTTCAATTTTTTTCCATTAGAACTAATAAACAAATAGAAGGTGGTCATAAAGAATCTGTGAGATTAAGAAATCTCTTAAGAAATGCTACCAAAACTCATGTGAATTTTTGAAATAGTTTTGATATGAACTGTTTGGTAGCTCTGAGCTCAAAACTGGGGAGCAAACATGGCTGAATGGCTTCCTGCCTTGGCCCTAAATACCTGGTACAGGACAAGAAATAAAAGGGAGGAAAGCCACCCCATCAAATATTACAAGTAAAATAGTTTTTTACATCAAATTCATGGATCAAAAATAAACTGAAGCACAACTGGTGGCAATCTGAGAGTAGAAAAAAAAAGTATTGTTATTTTCAAAAAACACTTTCAAAGCAGTTACTTCATCACTATCTTTACCAGGTATTCCAAGGCAATAGTATATCATAGAAATAATAAATCTATTTCTCTAATTATTATTCTAATAGAGCACGTATTCTCAAGGTTGAATAAAAATTTTGCTAATTTAGAAATCATATAGTTTGTTTAGCACAAAGAATATGTGACAGCTCTCTAAAATTACAGCTCTCAGTGTTTCCTTTCACAGTACAACTTCCAAGAGAATTGCACATAAATCAATAAGCTAATTTATTACCTAGAATTACATTAAAACATCTGTAAAAGATAATAATACTCTTGTACTTATCATATAATACCATGGAGATTGTTCAAGTATCTTGAAGCATTTGTGAAAAGGCTGACCTTAATTTTTCTTTATTTGTACCTCTAATACACAAATTCAGCAGGGAAATAAGGAGAAAAATGCAATGTACATTAGAAAAAATCAGTTTGATTCAAATTTAAACCTAACTGCAAAGCCAAGGGTTTATATCCTGCAGTTGAATCCAACATACACTCCCAGCCATCCCACAAATTTAAATGAGCTTTTCCTTAAGATATACTGAAATCTTTCATTCCCCTGTTTTATATCACAGAAAAGCAGCTTCCACAATGAATAATGTAACTGCTGTTCAAAGCCATCATTCAAAGCACTGCAATAAAATTAAATCTTTCCTTTGTTTATGGTCAGAGATGATGTAGCAACAATACCCTGTAATTCTACAGCTGCAGATTTTCCATAGAATTCACTTCTTACACGACAAATCTGTTCTTTCATTAGAAAAAGGAAAAAAAGTCATTTAACAGAACAAAAAACCCCACCAAAACACCTGTCAGCTCCCTACAACAAGCTTAAGCAATAAGCTCTGACAAGTGTGACTTGTTCTATTTATCTCAATCAAAGGTACTCCAAGGCTTCACTATTACCCAGCTGTGTATTTTGTCCTTTTTCCAAGATGCTGGAATTTGTTATTTTCCAGCAGGTTTAAAAAAATATGTTTAAAAAACCTCATTTTGAATCACTAGAGTCCTGCACTTTGGTTTGCATGCTTTCCCCAGCAGACCCTGCAGGACCTCTGTGAGCAGGGGACAAATACAGACAGACAGATAGACACAGATGATACAGATACAGATATAGATTATAAAGATATGGATGATGTCAATACTTTCATTGACAGCTCTGCCTCCCACAGCCACCAAATACTAAGGTTAAACTCTCTGCAGTGAGGTGCAGAGCCCTATCACCTCCAACACCTTCAAAGACACTGGAATAACAGCAAGGCACAGCCACACTATGTCTGAGCAACATCCCAGCCTTATCTATAATGCATGGACTCCATTTTCTCATTTGGAATACTGAAGGAACTGTCTCAACATTTTTTAAGGTTTATTTTTTAAGCATGCCAAGACACTTCATCTCTAAGAGCATCTTTTTTTTTTCCCATGTATTAATACATATTATATTTTAGTGAGAATTGTAGCAGCTCTTCAGAGCTCCTATATATGTACTACAATTGTTGATCTGAAGGGGTTTTTAGCAGAATTCAAGACTACATTCAAGACTAAATTACTTGCAACCTTACATTAATAATTCAGGTAGCTTTAATAAATTTTTAAGTACATTAAAACAATTTCATGGGGTTTTTATGTTTTTTAGCAGTGCCCTGAATTATTTCTACTTTTCCTTAGCCCTATTATCCACTTTGTTAAAGAAAACATCAGTATAGTGGGGGTTTGTTGGTTTATAGGGCAGTGTTGTCAGTAATGACTACAACAGCAGGAAGTTCTAGTAAAACCAGAAGGCAGACAGAAAAGAAGGTGACCTGATGGGATACAGAAGGTTTGTAGCAGCTGGGAGGTAAGCTGGGGAAGAGCAGTTATCAAAAAACCAGAGATGAGATCAGAAACAGCTGCTGCAGTGCACAGAGGCAGGAAATAGCACTTGCAACTGTGAAACCTGAGTAGAGGAAGCTCAACACACAGAGATTAGAGATTTGGGGTTATTTTCAAAACTGGAAAATCAGGAAAGAAATGGGGATAAAATAGAAACTAATGTTTTAAGAAACAGTAACTACTGAAAGTTTTTGATCAAAGGTAAGAGATGCTGGTACCTCAACCACTTTTTTAACAGAACTATGTTTTAATCAGTATTGTGCATTGCAGGAGTTAAATGAAAGAAAAGCTACAGCATCCTGGGGGCTACATATACTTCCAGATGCTGTCTGTAGTCATGCCACCCTGGGTAAATCCATTTAACATCAGTCAGTGCTCAGGGGCCAGCTGTGATGCTGCTGCAGCAGCTCAGAGGTGCTCACCAAGGGCAGAGGGAGACAGAAGGACTCTGAGCACACAAGGAGAAGGGAAACTGAAGTAAAACATGTAATTAAAGCAACACTTATTAGCTGGCTATGAGGGGCCCCAAGAAAATTTCCTTTCTGTATTTTTTTATTTCCTTATTTCTGAAGGATGTTTTTCTGCTTGCCAAAAAATTATTCTTAAGATAGACATAGATGAAATAGATACAGATATAGATTATAAGTTCTAGTAAAACCAGAAGGCAGACAGAAAAGAAGGTGACCTGATGGGATACAGAAGGTTTGTAGCAGCTGGGAGGTAAGCTGGGGAAGAGCAGTTATCAAAAACCAGAGATGAGATCAGAAACAGCTGCTGCAGTGCACAGAGGCAGGAAATAGCACTTGCAACTGTGAAACCTGAATAGGGAAGCTCAACACACAGAGATTAGAGATTTGGGGTTATTTTCAAAACTGGAAAATCAGGAAAGAAATGGGGATAAAAATAGAAACTAATGTTTTAAGAAACAGTAACTACTGAAAGTTTTTGATCAAAGGTAAGAGATGCTGGTACCTCAACCACTTTTTAACAGAACTATGTTTTAATCAGTATTGTGCATTGCAGGAGTTAAATGAAAGAAAAGCTACAGCATCCTGGGGGCTACATATACTTCCAGATGCTGTCTGTAGTCATGCCACCCTGGGTAAATCCATTTAACATCAGTCAGTGCTCAGGGGCCAGCTGTGATGCTGCTGCAGCAGCTCAGAGGTGCTCACCAAGGGCAGAGGGAGACAGAAGGACTCTGAGCACACAAGGAGAAACTGAGTAAAAACATGTAATTAAAGCAACACTTATTAGCTGGCTATGAGGGGCCCCAAGAAAATTTCCTTTCTGTATTTTTATTTCCTTATTTCTGAAGGATGTTTTCTGCTTGCCAAAAAATTATTCTTAAGATAGACATAGATGAAATAGATACAGATATAGATTATAACTTTCATTGACAGCTCTGCCTCCCCAGCCACCAAATACTAAGGTTAAACTCTCTGCAGTGAGGTGCAGAGCCCTATCACCTCAACACCTTCAAAGACACTGGAATAACAGCAAGGCACAGCCACACTATGTCTGAGCAACATCCCAGCCTTATCTATAATGCATGGACTCCATTTTCTCATTTGGAATACTAGAAGGAACTGTCTCAACATTTTTTAAGGTTTATTTTTTACATGCCAAGACACTTCATCTCTAAGAGCATCTTTTTTTTTTTTTTCCCATGTATTAGTACATATTATATTTTAGTGAGAATTGTAGCAGCTCTTTGAGCTCCCTATATATGTACTACAATTGTTGATCTGAAGGGGTTTTAGCAGAATTCAAGAGACTACATTCAAGACTAAATTACTTGCAACCATTAATATTCAGGTAGCTTTAATAAATTTTTAAAGTACATTAAAACAATTTCATGGGGGTTTTTATGTTTTTAGCAGTGCCCTGAATTATTTCTACTTTTCCTTAACCCTATTATCCCACTTTGTTAAAAAGAAAACATCAGTATAGTGGGGGGGTTTGTTGGTTTATAGGGGGCAGTGTTATCAGTAATGACTACAACAGCAGGAAGTTCTAAGTAAAACCAGAAGGCAGACAGAAAGAAGGTGACCTGATGGGATACAGAGGTTTGTAGCAGCTGGGAGGTAGAAGCTGGGGAAGAGCAGTTATCAAAAAACCAGAGATGAGATCAGGGAAACAGCTAGATTATAAAGATATGGATGATGTCAATACTTTCATTGACAGCTCTGCCTCCCACAGCCACCAAATACTAAGGTTAAACTCTCTGCAGTGAGGTGCAGAGCCCTATCACCTCCAACACCTTCAAAGACACTGGAATAACAGCAAGGCACAGCCACACTATGTCTGAGCAACATCCCAGCCTTATCTATAATGCATGGACTCCATTTTCTCATTTGGAATACTGAAGGAACTGTCTCAACATTTTTTAAGGTTTATTTTTTAAGCATGCCAAGACACTTCATCTCTAAGAGCATCTTTTTTTTTTCCCATGTATTAATACATATTATATTTTAGTGAGAATTGTAGCAGCTCTTCAGAGCTCCTATATATGTACTACAATTGTTGATCTGAAGGGGTTTTTAGCAGAATTCAAGACTACATTCAAGACTAAATTACTTGCAACCTTACATTAATAATTCAGGTAGCTTTAATAAATTTTTTAAGTACATTAAAACAATTTCATGGGGTTTTTTTATGTTTTTAGCAGTGCCCCTGAATTATTTCTACTTTTCCTTAGCCCTATTATCCACTTTGTTAAAGAAAACATCAGTATAGTGGGGGTTTGTTGGTTTATAGGGCAGTGTTGTCAGTAATGACTACAACAGCAGGAAGTTCTAGTAAAACCAGAAGGCAGACAGAAAAGAAGGTGACCTGATGGGATACAGAAGGTTTGTAGCAGCTGGGAGGTAAGCTGGGGAAGAGCAGTTATCAAAAAACCAGAGATGAGATCAGAAACAGCTGCTGCAGTGCACAGAGGCAGGAAATAGCACTTGCAACTGTGAAACCTGAATAGGGGAAGCTCAACACACAGAGATTAGAGATTTGGGGTTATTTTCAAAACTGGAAAATCAGGAAAGAAATGGGGATAAAATAGAAACTAATGTTTTAAGAAACAGTAACTACTGAAAGTTTTTGATCAAAGGTAAGAGATGCTGGTACCTCAACCACTTTTTTAACAGAACTATGTTTTAATCAGTATTGTGCATTGCAGGAGTTAAATGAAAGAAAAGCTACAGCATCCTGGGGGCTACATATACTTCCAGATGCTGTCTGTAGTCATGCCACCCTGGGTAAATCCATTTAACATCAGTCAGTGCTCAGGGGCCAGCTGTGATGCTGCTGCAGCAGCTCAGAGGTGCTCACCAAGGGCAGAGGGAGACAGAAGGACTCTGAGCACACAAGGAGAAGGGAAACTGAAGTAAAAACATGTAATTAAAGCAACACTTATTAGCTGGCTATGAGGGGCCCCAAGAAAATTTCCTTTCTGTATTTTTTATTTCCTTATTTCTGAAGGATGTTTTTCTGCTTGCCAAAAAATTATTCTTAAGATAGACATAGATGAAATAGATACAGATATAGATTATAAAGATATAGATGATGTCAATACTAAGTGTTTGAAAAATGAAAAATAAAATCTATAATCAATAGGTGCAATATTCTACAGTCTTTTTGTTTGTTCTGTTTTAAGGGGTTGTTTGGTTGGGGTTTTTTTCGGCAAGAACAGTTGCAAAACTGATTCCGTCAAATGTAAAAATTGTTTTCCCAAATTTATACCACAATTAAAGCAGACTTCCAACTGGCATAACCTTATCTTCACTTAAGCCAATGTAAACCAGTACCACATGACAGTTGGACATGGCTCATCAATAATGAACAGCAATCCTGAACATCATGCTCAGGAGACAAGCTAAATTAAACATAGAGAGCAAGCTACTATTTCATCATTCTTCAAAAATATTATTTTACAGCAGTGTCAGTAGCAACACTTCTACTTTTATTTTATTCTGCAACTTGACAAGGAAAGGAAATAGTAATAGAGCTCAAATGTCACAATGGGAAACAGAGTTCTTCTCTTTTCCATTGCTTTCTTTTGGACTTTCTTTCCAAGTGGAATTGTCCCACTTCTTTCTTTAAACATGACATCCCACATGGGAAAAGTGTGCAGCTGAAGTGTTGTCAGCCCTGATTAGAATAACTATTTTACTTCCTTTATTAATAAAAATATTCCTACCGGGATGGTAAGTCTCTGCTCTTAATTCTTGTTCAGCGTGTGGCCTGCAATGCCATACACACAGATTATTCCAAGAGCATTATCTACTCCTGTATTCCCATTTTACAAACAATTACATGCTTTCCTGACACTTAAAAACATATGACAACTATTCATTTCCCTTAATTCAAGACCTACCATACTACAGAAGGAATTTTTTTATAAATCTATTGACTCATATTCTGTCAGGAAGAGTTATTTCAGGGCAGTGTCTGTGCCATAAACTCAATCCAATAGCTTCCATGTGCACACAGAAGAAAATCACAACATTATCAGACACAGCCTGTAATATACAAATATTATTTGAATGATGCTTTGAACAGAGGATTCCATTTTATACTGCTGGGAAGGCAGGAGTGGGAGGTGGTTGGTGGTGGAAAAAGAATACTCCTGACCCTTTCAAGATGCATAATATCTGTTATTTATTTTTAAGGCAAAAGTGCAGATAATGCAATGGATTTATATGCTGTAGAAGTGATCCCCATCTGCTTATTCTGAAGCTGGTTTATGATATCATACACAAAGTTTTTGCAGTTCATTGTTGTCCAAATATGTGGAAACCCCAAACCTCCAATTTCCAAAGCATTTTTCTATGGGGTTGAATTTAAAATTCACTTGAGTACTCTCTATTGACAGTTACTGCCAATAAAATGCTAATTTTTGGATGTAAAAGTAACTTAAAGTCTCATATCTTCAATTTTTTCCACTCAAATAGCTCAACCAGAAAGCAACTTTTCCAATCTTTATAACACATAAAACTCATGTACATTTGCAGTTTCTTGGGTCATCTGGGAATACAGGCTAGAACAGCTGCAAAAAGAAGGAGGCTGCTGGTTTGTTGAATGATTTCATGAATGTGTGGTATGACATTTCAGTCTTAGTTTACACCATTTTTAATCCATTGAGGAAGTGTGTTTTCTTTGTGTATGCAAACACTTAAAGGTATAAAAAGGTTATTCAAGAACTTGTTTTCTTAAGAATTGCCTTACTAATTATAAAACTATTGCACAGACTAAAATGTTCATCTAAAGTCTCTATTCTCCCACCACAGAAATTTCACAGAGCATGATTTTAATTAACTGAATCACCACTGTTCCATAAACTTACCTTTTTTGGTGTTAAGGTCAGGAAGCATTGCAAAGATGACCCTTCCTTTAAGTGAACTGTATAGAGATAAGGCTTTGAACGAGAACGGTCAACTGCTGCCAAATAAAATTCACAATCAAATTACAGATGTTACTGCATGAAATATCAACTTTATAATAGCTGCAGGATTTCAAAGTGATTTCCAGTATCAAGTATCTACATATTTTGATGGTAAGCATTTCTCACAAAGTTACAATGGAATATAGTATCTCTCATAAGGATTCTGAAGGTAATTTTGGGCAGTATTAATCACCAGCAATTTTCATGGAAGTTATTCATTTGGGAAAACACAATATTTCAGAAAAAAAAAAACAACAACATTGTCCTTTGAATACAAGTGTTAAGCTAAAGTACTTAATTACATAATAAACTAGTACCACAGGGATAAAAATAGTTGGCTGAAATGGGTTTGTTTTTTGTTGGTTTTTTTTTTAATTACTTTTAGGCATAATCTACATTTCCAATAAGGCTTGCTTCCTTTTTCAGACTTCCCTGTTCAATTTTAAGGCACTGGCAGAAGCACAGGTTTCCAGCAAAGGTAATATTCCTCCAAGATTAGTATCCATTATGGAACACCAGGAATATTCACCCAGTATTCACCATCTGAGTACTGAATCTGACTGGATGTCACATGAGTGGTTTCAAGCACAAACTCTGATCATGTGCAATGAGTCTGATCCCATGCTGGCTGCCTGCCTTTTGGAAGTTAAGATGACTGACTAGGAGCCTTCACCTTCTCTTCCTTTTCAAGTGCACCACATGGTAAGAAAAGCCCTCTAATTTTGAAAGATCTTTTTTTGCATCATCCATAAATGCATCATTCAACATAAAGATACAACTAAATTTTATAATACAGTCTGGCAAAAGAATGAGTTTTAATTTCCTGAGTTTACAGCTTTGCTTGTAAGGCCTCTTGCCCCTGTAAAATTCTCTTGTGAATAATGACGGTGGAAACATCCAAGGAGATGCCATGGCTGAAGTAGGAAAGCCATGAGCAACAATGTGCAGGATAAGAATCTGCACTTGTTCTACCAAGCAAAAAAGAATTCAGTTCTACTCCTGCCCCAATAACTTCTTGAGCTGAGCATTCATGCAGAACAGAGGCCCTGTCATTAACCTGCAGACACCCTGTCCCTTTGGGAAAAAGAAAAAAACCCTTATACTGGTGATGAAATGATCAAAGGGTAAATATTGTCCAAAAAGTGGGTATGATTCCATGAATAGGAAATTAATACAATTGCTTTGTTTGTTTGGGTTTCTTAATACTTTATTTTAACTGTTGAGAGGGTATTCATTTTTTTTATTATACCTTAGCAACTCTGGGGAGGAAAAACTGCAGAAAAGAAAGATCTACAGGCAACCTGACATTTTGCAAATATTTATTTTTTGTCAAATGTCATCTTATGGGCAAACCAAAATGTCTCCTCTTAATTCATATTAAGCAACACTTCTAAAATAATTGCTTTAGGTTTTCTTATATCAAAAAATTTGGCTACCAGAAATGGTCTGACAGATTTTCTCTCAGCATTATTCATTCTTGTATGTAACGAAAATTCTGCTATAACAAAAGCAAATACCTGAATTGTCTTCAGCATACAATTTAAAATCCTTATGGTCAATAAAATCAAACTGCACTCTAGTACAAGATTGTCCTTTGTTCTGCAGCAAAAATGGAATTGATTTTGTAGAGCCAACATAAACACCTTGATATTCAAATATTCCCTGTAAGTTTAAAGAAGAAAAATGGGTCAAAGCACTGTGAAGCCAAGTTTATAACCGAATAGAATATGAAAAAATACAATTGTGCAAGATTCACAATTTATAACACAATAACAGTGTTGGTTAATCAATAGTCTCACATAACTCTTATCTTTAAAATCTTTCCAGGACACAAACTAGAAGAGTTTGGAATTTAATATCAAGTCCAGTTACACCATCAGAAAAGTTTTAATCATTCAGTAAACAGATCAGTGACTTACTTTTCCCTTTATTGCATTTTTTTGCTATAACCACCTTAAGAAATACTCTCCCTTTTAACATACTTATTCCAGATTGCCAAATTCAAAAACCAGAGCTGTCAGTTATCATTTAGTGTGATTGTAATATGCAAATTTGAGTTTTAATATCTCTTCCTAAGTTCATCTCTTTCATAATGTTCTTGGAATGTTAGTTTAGGAAGAAATGAAAAATATGAAGATGAGAGGAGCCACTTTGACATCTAGATAAAGCAAAACACTTAACCAGTCTTACCAATTGCTACAATTTCTTCACACTTACCACATCAATGCCTATTTCTGTGATCTCTGAAAATCCACTGATCCTAAGTATGAGTTCTGCTGCATTCCTCACTGCTACCTAAGTGAAGGGACAACACTGGGACTGTGGAAAAGGTCATCTTAACATAACTATCTCACCAAACCGCTCATAATTACATGAAAAAAAGTTTAACAAAAAAAAAAACAACCCAACCCTACCCCACAGATCAGAGTCACTATAAATTGCACTGAAAATATGAAAATAACTCTGCCCTTATAATATATTGCATTTTTGCTGCAGAAATATTAAGAGATAAAGTAAATGCCTTCATTTTCTAGAACATATATATATATATATATATATATATAGAGTCCAGTGACATGTGGCTTCAAATCACGCCTTTGTGGCATACCACATCTGGGACAGATATAGCTAGATAGATACAGTTGTTAATAAAAATCCAGAAAAAAAAAAAAAAAAAGAAAATAAGAAACATAAAAAAAACAACCCAAAGTTGTAAGAAAGACCAGTGACCAGTCTTCCCCAGTTCTGCAGACAAAACTAGTATCACAGGAGGTTGTGTTACTAGAATGAGTATTTTTTTCAACAGGAAAAATCTGTCTTCAGCAGCTGTGAGGATTGGAATCTGTATCACAACATACATTGCTTGACAGAGGTGCTGGTACAAGGTACACATTATTGGTCTGGGGAATATTAAATATGTTGTAAAAATGGAAAAAATAAATTAATATTAGATTTAACAAGCATAAAATATGCAGCCCCAGACGATGGTGAATGCAGGATCAGTCAGAAATGGCAGCAAAATTCAGGCCCTTGAGAGCATCTTTCTTTCCCACTTATCTCAGGAAGCAGGCATGCAGAAAACAAAATATGTTACATGTTTCTTGCACACCTACTATCAAATTAAAGCTACTAGTAGAGCCATCTCTGAGAAAACCACAAAAAGAAGTCAAGAAATTAAAAACATTTGAGTATTCCAATCCTGCCTCTCTATAGATTACAGAAACTGCAGGTATGTATACATTATCTCATAAAGAACAATCACCCATTACTTCCAACAGCTTGTCAGGGGCATAATATGAATCAGCTCAGAGAGGCTGCTTTGATACTTCTGAGCAGGACTGAGAAAAAAAAAAAAAAAAAAAAAAAAAAACCACCACCACCAACTAGAAGAGGTTACAGCAGTAATGGTCCGCTGCAAGAAAACCTTTTCTTAAAAAGCATTAGGACACTGGAAATAAAATCCAAAAGATGCATGAACATACACACATAAGCACACAGGATAACATTCAAAAGCCAGAGCTCTTCCCATTTTGAAATACCTCCACTTTTTTATCAAAACTCATGTGTGCCTTTGGAGTGAAAGAGATTTTTAAATCAGCAAAGCCTCCCACAGGTATCACTCCTTCAGAGGGTGTGATTTTCATTCCAGGCAGTGGGTTGGAGTCAAGAACCTTCACAAACACAAACAAGAAACCTACTGAAACAGGTGTTTGCTTTCATTTGTTTTGCTTGTTGTTGTTTTATTTATACCAATGTATCTATCATAAAGCTTTTATATTCTTACAAGGAGAACCTTCATAGCATATAATGCTAACTTGGACATAGACGTTTGGGAGAAAATGCAAGTAAAACAAAGTAACAGATCTCTTAACATAAATGTCAGTTTCTACTATGAAATAATTCTTTCCACCAACTGGAAACTTGGAGTTCTGAGTTTTGGGTTGTTTTCACTATGTTATCAAAATTATGATTTGCTATCTAGCAAGTCTTCCAAATATTCTACAAAATAATTTTTTTCAGTGACAAATAAATTATCCACTTCTTTTTTGACACTCACAGTAAGACAGGACACAGAACCCCAATTCTGTATAGCTCAGTGATAATATTAGACGTAAATACTCAGTTTACCCACAGAAAAGACAAAACGGAATTTCTTCTCTTCTAATGCACTCTTAACAAACAGCTTTTTAAAGGGTATCTACACAAGTGATAGTGACCAAGACCAACCAGCTATGTCTTGGCTTAAGAGTAATTCTGGAAGCTAAAAAGGCTGGGTACGTTTGTTTGTGTTACTGGCTATGCTGATTTTATTCTTTCAGGCCCAGCCTCCAACACTATGGTACCACTTGTTATTTAATGCTCAGCTGATAAAAGAGAAATCTGGTACAAATCAAATAAATTAAACATGTTTCTCAGTACTGTAATAATGCAGTAACAAAAACTCTGAGTATTTTAATTGAAATCATTTTCCTTCACTAAATGCAGCAATTATTCTGTGACCAGCAAAACTAATGAGGTTAGGCTTCCTACTAATTTGTGTATTATGTCTTTACCCACTCTGGCATCCATCTTATCCCTTCTTCAATTCATTGCAGAGCCCCTCTTGCCCCTGGATGTTGGTTTAGCAAAGCCACCCCATGTGTTGTGACTGCTCTGGGTCCCTGCATCCCGTGACTGGGCAGCAAGGGTAGGATGAGCAGCCAGTTTGCTCTGGCTCTCAATGCAGGAAAACATCCAGTAAATGCTTCTCCATAGGGTACCTCAGCATGGGGCTCTACCCTCACCCCTGGCTCTCAGGAAACTGCCAGAATCATTTAGGCCATCACCACTTTGCTTGTCTTTTGTCCCATCTACCGATCAGTGCAAATTTGACAGAGGGTCAGAATTCCTATTTACATCAATCTTTTTTCTCCAGAAAATGTCACAAAAACCTTAATAGGTTCATATTTAGTAACTGAAAACACAAAAAACATAACATGATCTGGTAAAATTAATTCCCTTCTTCTCCTCAACCCAAGGAATTAAGTGTGCTAGAAATAATTTTCTCTTACTTGGAAGTATGCATGGTTGTGTCCTGTGTTTAGAATAGTGGCTGTCTTACAAGTAGTGAATCCAATTGGACTGTGAGCAAAGGAGATACTTTGAGCTATAAACTGAACTCTAGTAGTACCAAACTATTAAAAAAAAGAAAGACAGATAAAACAAGCAAACCATATAACATATTCCTAAGTACAAATAAATAATTCAGCCTAATTTTTTAACACATAAGAGCTATAATAGTTGTGCAAATACATAAATTGGAAGTATTCAAATAGGAAAACACAGCTTAAGTGTGAGAGAAGATTTACTCAATGTACTAAATTTATCTAGATTCAAATTGAACAGACTCAACCCTACAGATATTTCTGGACTAATTTCAAGACCAATGAAAATATTTTAATTTAACAGCACAAACTTCATTAACTCCAAATGTGTGATCAGGAACAGATATTTCAGAGATATTAACAGCAGTAGAATTGCAAATATTCTAATTTGCACACATCCTGGTTTACACATGGCAAACTTCCAAGACTTCAAAAGAAGAGGAAGAAAAGAAAAATAGCTACTGGGGAAAAAAACCCAAAACCAAAAATGGGCTCATCAAAAGAAAGGGAAAAGTTTTCTTGGCTCCCAGAAAAAGGTCTAGAACATGTAGAATAGAGTGGGAAAAAAAAAAAAAAAAAAATTCTTTCTTTTCATACTCCCTGGTATGCAACGTAAGACAATAAATAACTAACCAAAGCTGAATGTTACTGTTTAGAAGACTACCCAGAACATTGCTTCCCAAATACCTTCTTCAAATAACAACACAACATTAAATTAGGAGTCTGTTGTTACCTTGAAACTCTGAAACATACCTTCCCATGCACACCTAGATTTTATTCCTTTAATAAATAATATATATATATAAAAAACTGCTGTATCAGCTCTCAGCATTCATTTAGTCATACTAGGCAAGCACAATAACTAGCCCATAATATATAAGGACCACCAAGCTGTGATGCCAAAGGTAGAATATCATCAAAAGCAAAGAAAAGGTAAATTGTCTTTGCCTTGCCTTCTCCATCATTTCTTTGGAGCATACGCTTTAGTTAAACATGTTAAGTAAAAGCTGTATGAAATTAAAATAGTCTAATAAAAAAATAGATTATAATAGAGATATTTTAAGGTATTACTTGTTTAAAGAAATCCATACATTTTTCTTCTCTAAAGCTGTGCCATGAATTGTTACCTTTGCAGAACATTTCAAGTTAACGGAATTTCCTTTGCGCACACTCAAGGTGAATTGTCCTGTTTCTGGAGTGCTGAACCCTGGATGCCAAACAACTTCACACTCCACATCACTATAGGGCTCCACAAACCCTAAATATATGTACATAATTGAGATGTTATAGCATACACATGGACAACTGTCAAATTACATTGTAGAATTAGAAATAACATAGGCACATAAAAGTGAAATTATATTCTGTTCATGAATGTAAGCCTACATTTCTCAGGTGTTGGGCAGTCTGATGAATTAAGTAAAATTAGATCTTGGATTCTCATGAGCATTGCATAATCTATTTATTAGTGTCCTGCATTAAAACACTCAAAGTTTACTGTTTTTTTAGCCATGAATAACTCTAATAGTCAACACTGCAAAGAAAAATAAAAGAACAGACTATCTTTCTTGCAGAATAGCAACTTGGGGAAAGACCATATGCTCTGTTTTGCTTGCAACTGAGTCTGAATTTGTATTAGCAGAAATATCTTTTCTCAAGAATCAGAGCACACGAAATCCAATAGAGTTACCAGTTTTTTCTTTAATAATGGAGCTCCAACATATCCCTGCAGGATATTATTTTTCAAAGAGGAGGTAAAAGCTATACACACATCTAACAAATACTGATCCATGATGCAAATAAAGACTAATTCCAGACTAAATTCCATTTATGCTACCAAAACTTCATCAACTTTCAGCAGCTTCATTCAGTGCTTTTGGAAAGTTTCCTATCCTGATGCGCTGTATGATGTTGCTGCCCCACTCTTGAAATGTCAGCAATCTGTGCTGAGAAAAATGTTTACACAAGTACTGCTGGCTGGGCATGGAGGCAGGGAGCTGCACTGAGCGTGCATTCAGGACAGGGCTTACACAGAGAATGCTGCTGTGGTGCTAAGCTGTGACCTGATA
The DNA here is from genome assembly GCA_024865655.1 of Emberiza elegans. Taxonomy (NCBI): domain Eukaryota; kingdom Metazoa; phylum Chordata; class Aves; order Passeriformes; family Fringillidae; genus Emberiza; species Emberiza elegans. The sequence goes on from JALJVW010000163.1 coordinate 705,383, forward strand.
CTGCTTTTGGGAGACACTGATATTGACAGAAATCTAAAAATATAGTTTGTAGCATCAGCTAAATGTTAGTCTTATTTAATACTGTTGACATATAAGATACATACGCACACTGTATTTGCATAGCATACCTCTGGTTGGCTGTATAGTAAATGCAGATTTTGTATCTTCAGTTACAGGCTTCCAAATAAAGCCAGCAGGTTGGTTTCTGGGATTGCATACCCTCACAGTTCTTCTAAACTCTGTCCCTGCTAGGCAGCCAGAAACAGGACTCAAAATCACCTCCCTTCTAGACAGCTGAAGCTCAATAGGCTTTGCATGTGCAACTACCAGCACATGTCCAATGTGTTTGTTGTTTATTTTGTAACTGAAAGAGCTGTAACACAAAAAATATTTATCTCTCAATATTTTTATGCATTTGCTCTGTTACATTCAGAGTAAAATTTACCTGAAATATAACCACTAGCAAGAAAATACTTAGCAATTGAGTGTGGACACAAGACTGAAAAGAGAAAAGTTTGCAGTTGTTTTGCATACTACTTAAATCATGTCAGAAGTGAAGATCATCCTGAAGGATGATCAGTCTCACACAGTCATTTTAACATTAGAAAACACAGAGTTCATACCAGCAGACTAGAGAACAGGTTTTTTATACATTTTCCCATGATCTGCATCAAAAGACATGAGCATGGATTCAAGTGATGGAATTCTAGGCTGGGAAAAGAACAGTATTTTCCATAAAAATTTCTCTTAGCAAATACACCATAATAACCAACTTTTTTCCCCTGATGCACCTCTACCTATATAAGGCTTTTCACAGGACAGATTTTTGTTTGTTCTGTAAAATCAAAAACAATAAACAGTATTCTACTAGGAAAACTTTGCAACACAAAACTGCATTGATTATTGCAACGTCACCATAGATGAGTGTACACCATTAAGAATTATCACAACTACACTTTAAAATCAGCCAGCTGATTTTTTAAAAAAATATTTACTATTGCCAAGAAAATGTGTAAATCAAGACAAATATAAAAAGCCTTACTTTTTAAACATTCCAGCATTGATTGTCTCAAACACAACTGGAATATGGGTTTTTGTAAGAGGAGGCACGACCTGAGACAATGGAGATGTCTCCTGCAATTCTGCAACTTCAATCTCAACTTGTATCCAAATATGAACTGACAAATTATTGATGATGTGCAGCTCTTTGGTTGTTGTAGAATACACACAAACATCACCAAAATCTATAGTAGAAGGACCTGAATTATATAAGATATAAGATCCTCAACATGAAAAGGTAAAAGCTACTGTAAGGAAACATAACTACTAAAATACTATGACCAAACATTATAGTTCTTCAAATTACAAACTTAAGTCAGCTACAACAATCCTGTGGTGGAACAAATTATCACTAAAATGTGGAAGTAAGCATCATCCATGTTCTGTTCTGTTTTCAGCAGTACAAGCCAAAAGCCAGCAACATTTATTTTTCAATTGTGCTTGTTTTAGTCATCTGGTAAAACAGGAAATCAATGTGCTCACTACTAACAGGACTATTAATAACCATAGGCACTTTTTTTTGTTAAGCAGATATTTAAAAGGACAAACTGTCACCAAATCACTGAAAGTTTATGTATGCAACCTGTTGGTTTGCTCCCTGATGTGCAACCATTTGGTTTGATAATTCACATCATGTGATGGTCACAGAATTACTTCACTACCTAGTTTACTGCTATCACCAGTTTTTAGGCTGTCTATTAACTTGAGTGCTCATGGCACTAATAAAACCTCTTACAAAACTCTCAGTACTTTTTGTATTATGATGTTTATCTTGTTCTTCCTTTCCCCAGGTATATCAGTTTACACAGCTACACTATTCAAGTTCTGGCTTGGTATGAAATTTTAAAAAAGCCCAGGAAGTACTGAAAATTCTCTTTTTGCTGCAAAAAAATATTTACTGAAGAAAAGCTGACTTAAAAATAGACCTGTAGTAGTAACATGTGCTATTAATAAGTCACTAAGAAGTTTTAGAATGTGTTACTCCCCATCACAGAACATTATCCTGAAATTATTTTGATGGAGAATCCTTAAGTTTTAGTTTTTGGGGGCATCAATCTTCACTGTTAATTCCCAGAAATATTCTGAGCACTTCCATGAATCTTGCTGATATTAATGCTGGCCCAGGTACTACCCACTAACAAGGCCTAATGGGATGAGCAACTCTCACACTATGCTGTGGTGATTTCTCTGTAAGAGGCTGGGATATGAGCAGTCTTCAAAGGAAATTCTTCTTTTCCACGTTGATACCTTATCATATCTCAGTATTTGCTGAGAATTACAAAGCTTTGGTGAAATGCTACCGTAGGATACAAGCTGCCTACCAAATTAAACTGTTTTCAACTATAATCATAAAATGTGTTACTATACTTAAGTGCTTTTGTAACAACTACACGCATTTAGCAACAAAATTAACAATCTTACCAATGAATATTTGATGAAGCTGTTTGTGTGTCAAAGTTAGACTACAGTCCTCCTTCTCCTGGGCAGAAGTTGGAATAGGACTAAGCCAGCTCCAAACCTGTGATAGGCACAAGACACTTCCTCAGAGCAGGATCAAAATTCTTATGATTTCTTATATGGAAAGCATATTATGCTCACATACTATTCAAGCATTTAACTTACTCCTTTGTTTGTAGATTTAGAAACAATTGCTGCCAATTTTCGACTAGTTAACAGGCAATTGTCATCTACAGGAAGCATTTCAGGCTGTGGTTTCTCCATGGGAAAATCTGTGACTGAGATGTCTGGTGACTTAAGACCTTCAGCTGGTTTAATGCCTAAGCTCACAGGATTGTTATAAATATAAAACTGCCTACAGGGAAGGAAAAAAAGAATCAAAAAGTTCGAGCATTCCATGATCTACACAATAAATTATTTAATATTTTTAAAAAAAACAATTAATATTTTAAGTAGGAATATTTCATTATTTAAAAAACCCTCAAGCACAGAAAATACCTTGAAAATACTTCTATTATTTTGGTTTTTACTGTAATATAAGTCTAGAGGACCAGTCAGATTAAAGGATTGCTTCTGCTTCAGTGCACACAATATATAATAATTCACGTATTGAATCTGTCACTTGGAGTGAGCTACAAATCCTAGTTGGAAATACATATTTATTATATAAAGAGAATCCAAAACAATCAATGCTATGTTTTTTCCTATTAACCATAACCAAGTATTCTCAAAACTTGATACTTTAATTTACATTCACTTTAAGCTTAATTTCAAGTGCCTTGCCTCTACCCCTGCATTTCACCCAGGAAGTGATCTCTATGTCTCTAAACACTTGAAAAAACAGGTTTTGAATGCATTATAAGTGAAAGTCCTAATATCATAAGCATATTGTCATGGGACAAATTTAGGCATATGATCAGTGGCATGAAGTTAATTCTGCACATATATTCACATATTTTGTGTATGAGCCTGAAGTATTTACTTACCCTTTAAACCAAGTCTTACCTAGCAACCTCCCTCTCTAAACGACGCTGTCTCAAACGGGAAATGAAGCGTACATAGTGTTTCTTATTTTCTTCTCTTAACAGTCGTTCAGAGTCAGTATAAGCAAATTCTGGGTCTACATAATTATATCTCTCAGTCTTTGTGAAAATAGTCCTAAATATTTCAAGAGAATTGTAGTTTCATTACACATGTGTAATGATACTGGGTCTTGTTAGAATGAAAACATAATTGATTTTGATATATATATTTCATTTCAAACATTCTTTTTATCCCAGCTGATTATTAATACTTGACTTTGTAAAGGCAACCATAAAAATGAAATATTGCAAGTGTAATAGCTACATTTATAGTTCCACATAAGAAAACTCAATAAATTTATGAGCAAGAGACTCAATAATGCAATGAATTTTAAAGTACTTTCAGCCTGAAAAAAGCCCTGTGAACTGTCATATGAGTAACCAATCTTGATGTACTATATGATATATATAAATGTGTGGGTTTAAATATTAGATTCACATAATTTTTACCTGTACTTTTTATTCCATTCACTAGGCCTAAGGCTGGCTGCACGATCATTAGGAAAAGCTATAAGTGCGCCATCCTCGCGATTCCTGTTTTTCCGGTGAGTATGGATTTGTGTTCGGATTGATTTAAGGATTGCCACAGGTGCTGTATCACTGAGCTGTCTTCTGCCACGAACTACAAACTGTCCAGTTTCATTGGAAATCAAGGGTGTTAGACCTTAAAATTCAAATAAAATAAACTTGAACTATTATTTTCTAAACAAAATTCAAAGTCTTGGAAAATTTATCTAATTTAAAATGGTCTACCCAGCAGCACAACAGGCAGTGACCCATCCCATAGTATTTCTTTCAGACAAGAGGAAAGAAGCCAGTCACATCATGACAAGACCAACTGGTTTCATCGGCCTGGATCACAGAAACGAAAACCAGAGCTCAAACCAGCTGTGTCCAGCTGTGATGCTATGTCTTGCACAGACACATCATCAGACACTCAGAGCTGCCTGTCACAACACCAATCACAGTGTCCCAAAGCTTGTCTTAAGGACTGAAAACAGAGGCATGAATTTTGACAAAACCTCCCAAGCTAGAACTACTAAAAAGACAGCTTAGATCTCTTTCACTCTAGTTTTAAAAAAGCACATATAAATTAACATTAAAGAGAAAACTATGGCAGAAGTAAGGTCAAACTTCAGCTGCCCTTTCCTCCCTCACCAAAAAAAAAAAAAAAAAAAAAAAATCATGAAACATATTTTTTTACCCACTTTAGCCTTACTTTCATCCACCAACAACAAATCGAAAACTACTTTCCATCTTCTAATTCATAGGAGTTATTAAAACGTTCACTGGCCAGAAAGGCAGTTTGCAAGAAGCTTCATTCCTGCCTCTTCCCTGCCTTCACCTGAATACAGAGACACAACTACGCATACTCATTCACAGACACTGGGAGAAGGTAACAGGAAGATATAGAACCATCTAGAAAAGGATCTAAAAACAAAATCATTTTTTCTCCACACTTCAATGAAGCCTAAAAGCAAAACATAGATACCCCTCGTAAAGTTTTTATAAACCTGCAAATCGGATCAGAACAGGACAATAATAGAGCAAATGGTAGACAAGAGCATGTAGAAAGCCTGAAAAACTTGAAGACCACATTAAATCTTTGATCCAAAAAAACCCACTTCTCCTAATTGTGTTTCTGAAGCAGGAACACCAAAGGAGCTCTGGATTTCAAAAATAAAACAAAGAAATTGCCAAACTTCAGTTTCTCATCAAACCATGGTTGATAGCGATGGATTGGAAATACCTTCCTAAAAGTAGCAGGAATGCCCACTGGTTTATTCCAGTATTTGTAGGCAGAACAGCATTTTACCATGACTTCCAGTAACTTTCACTTTTTACTCCCTCACAATGGAAAAAATGGGTATTGCCTTCCTGTTTCCCATTAGGGAGTACATCTCAAGCTGGCAGTAGCTAAAGAGAATTCAAGTTCCCCTCCTGATCTACCCACAGCCACCACATGCTCCAGTGCACAGGTTAGGAGACTGCACTGGTGCTGCAGAGGCTGCAGCACATTTGATGTTAGAAAAAAATAACGTTTTTTCTAACAGGCTTATAATCCAGTGACAGCTTACTCAAATCTACTGCAAAGTGCTGTTTGTGGAAAACATTTGGAACACAAAGAACAAATCATAGACTAATTATTGCATATCCTTAAAGACTCTTCATGCTGGTACAGGCTTCACTGGATGGGAAGTCAGTGAACACAGGAGCTGTAGGAGGCTGTATGAACTGGCAAATTCATCTGGCAGCAGTAACTTTGAATCAATGAAGAACATTCTGTTATCTTTCCTAGTTCTTCCTGTGCGTTTTACATATCTCTCAATTTACTCCTCAAACATCTTAGCACTGTGCAGTGGCATCGCTTGCAAAAAACTGAACCTTATAAATGTCAGATAATCGTATGATGAAACTTATGCTTTAATAGTTCAATTTTTTATACCATTTGTACCATTATTTTAGCTTTTGTTTTGCAGTCTTATGGGACATATGTCATTTAACTGAGCATTCCCTCCAGCCCCAAGGAGATACTACTTTTCACAAGCAAACTAAAAATAGTAAAAAAAAACCACTTTTAAAAGGCTAAAAATATGCTTTTAAAACATTTTATCACTTGTCACTTACGTTTTTAGCATCTTACCAGGATTAATTGTGAATACAATGCTTGCTCGTTTAGATTTGCACACAGCATGTAAGGTCAAATATATTTGATGAAAAGGTTTTGTCTTCAAAACATCTACATTATTTTTATCTACTCCTGTACCAATGATATCAATAATTTGCTTTATCTCAAATTTTCCTATTTGATGTGGAGAAAATGAAATCATCACTTCCTGGAAAAGAAAATCATTATGAGACATATGAGACAATAAAGAGTGAAGTTTTGTGTAATTCTCTATATGATTGAGTCTCTGAGTCACTTCTCTCCACACAAACCCCTACGACAGGTATTCTAAACAAGGCTTGCAGAATATGCCAAGAGGCATATTAAAATTAGCAATATATAAGGTAACATAAAAATGTGACACATCAAAACACAACAAAGTCTCATTTTTTCACTTCTGAAAGAAATGTTGTGCCCTGACTTACTGGCTTGGGAAACTGTAAATGTTTACATATTTGACTTACTGTTTGCCAAGTTTCTTCCATTAAAAAAAAATTGTCTTACTTGAGTATTTGTGATTTACCAAAACAAATTAAAAGTATTCTTCAAAAATATCTGCATATAAATCAATCTTCTCAAATCAGTAAAATAAAAAATTACAGACAGAAAAAACCCTGTAAAGTTGCCTTAGTACTCCAATCTTTTTTCCTAATTTAAAAGAATATTTGTTGCTTCCTGGAGTAGGGAAAGAAAATTAAGGAACTATAAAAAATATATTTGGCTGATATTAAAAGCCATTGCTACTGAAATGAAATTCCTCTGGTTTACCTTCAAAAAATTCCACTGCTAACCACTGTAAAATAATCTGCCCAGTTACATAACCAAAGAGGAAGAGGGAGTTACCTTTTCAGATTTTGTTTCAATTTTTCCTCTTGCAGGAGACATACTGAAGTGAGCAGTCTTGCGGAATCTGAACATTACTGGAAGGAACTCAGATTCATTTTTCATTGTGCATGCAACTTGTGTTTGTTCACCCAAATAACAGTCCTCAAAATTAATTACTGTTCCTGGCTTAAAAGTTAGTATCACAGGAAAGCCAGAACCCATCAAAGCTAAGTCCACATAGCGAGAATCACTGCCTGCATTAGACAAACACAAAAATAAGAAAACAAACAAAACCCATCTCACACCCATCATCTCACTACCAGGAAAGTCATGCTGTAGTTGTATAATCACAAAAACAACACTACAAGCCAGGATGTTTTGTAATGCAGTTTTTATAAACCTAACACAGAGATTTTTACTTCTAACAGCTGTTAGATAATGCATTCCCTCAGTAAGAAAGTCAAGGATGAACAAACATGAACTTGAAAATGCACAAAACTGGTATTACAAAAGTATTAGTGACTTCCAAATGACTGGGGTTGTTTTATTTCTTTCAAATATTTGCATTTGTAGTTATTATAATTTATAATAAAGTAATAGGTGTTCATTAGTGACACACATAAATCCTTCCTCTCTACTCACAGTTCAGAGGATTTAGTGCTGAAGCATTCAAGACACAAGTTTATTTATTTTTGTTGATATAAACAAACAAACAAAACAGGTTTACCATAAAACTATTAAGACGACCAAGATTATTTTTTTAAGTTTAAAAAGTCAAGATACACAGTTTTATCATCCTCATATACATTTCTGATGGTGACTATCCCTTTCTAACATACTTGTGGTTGCTGTGGCACCACCACTGAGGTTCTGCAGAGAGCCACCTCTCTTCCCAGCAGTTTCAAATCTCAGAAACACAACATAATCTTGAACTGGTGATGCATCATTCACTTCAAAGTCTCTTTCAAATTTTCTGGAAGAGCCACAATCTCAAATTAAAAGATGGTAAAAAAATAATAAACATCCAAACCCAACCCACAAAAAAATCAAGACATATTTTTGAACATCCAGTCTGGCTTCTTTGTTGTCAGTAACAGCGTGAACAAATTATACTTCCTTTCAGAAAATGCAAATAATAGCAAATTTAAGCTCATCAATATTTGTGTGCTTATTATATTGGTAATTTGATCTTTCCCCATCTTCAACTTTTCTAAACTAATATCACATGCATAATAACTACCTGTATTGAATTTAAGTAAGGGAAAATGGCAAGAGAGCATTTGCTTTTTCTTTTCCTCATCTAAGAAGAAATGTTTCTTTATGTTTAGTTTTGGCTTTTGTTTTGGGTTGGATTTTTTTTATGAGATAACAGCTCTCGGAAATGTTTCACTCTCTTAATGCTTAATATGCAGCAAAATCAAATAAAATTCTTATTCTCACAAAACCATCTTAACCAACTCTTGTTCCAAATACAACATATATTATAAAATTATAAAACATAAAATCATAGAAACACTTCAGGCTTTGCTTTCTTATTTGCAGAACCACAAGAAACTTCTTTTAACACACATAAATACATAAGAAGTTACTCAGAAATAATCTGCAGACATATTAATTCAAAATTTTCTCTAACACAGTGTAGACCAACCAGCTTGTGTATGTGTGTGCATTTAATTGGTATCACTCACTCACTCTGGACTAAAGCAGACTGTAATCAAAGATTTTTCATAAGGCTCCAAAGTTCCTTGATTGGGAGCACACAAGACCAAGTTGGAAACATCTACATCTTTAGGTTTTCAGGCTTAAGTCATGTAAAACAGCATCTGTACTCCCCTGAAGATCTGTCCCCTAAAAAAATCAAAATACTGAATAGTTCAGTTTGTTCTGCTTTCCCTTTTGTGTTTGTTTTTATTCCTACACACACATTTTCACATATAACAAACAGAAAGACAACACAGAAAATGGCAATGACATAGTTACACAGCACATGGCTGTAACTAAATTTACCAATTTTTAAATCAATTTCATGTCAATGTCTTGAATTCTCTTTTTTAAACATGATTCTCAGATTATGTCACTATGTGAAAAAAACAAATGAAATAACAGATTGATATCTTAGAACTCAAATTTTATTTTGATAACTCCTAGTAAATAATAACTGAAAAACTCAGTTCTAGGGTTAAATTGAAATAAAAAATGTGTTGGTTGGACAGATGCTTCAGAAAGCCTATTGACCAGGAAATAGTATGACATAGTAAACAATACTAGAAGACACATGTTGAGAAATAAAAATGCAAAAGCAGAAATGAAAACAAGTTTTCAGCTAAAAGAAGAACCAGAGCAGTTTCTTACCATCTCTCCTCCAATGGCATTGTCTTCCAGTACTGCTACCCAATCCATACACTCAGGGCTTTCATTGTATAAATATATTTGTTCTGTCTTTGAAGTCCCAAAGTAAAGAGGTCCAAAGTTAATGCACTTCAGTACTTTTCCACAATTCACTCCAAGAACTTTAAGAACTTGTTCAACCACAACACCTCTGACCCATACTTCAGTGCAGCCACGACTTTCCAACTCCACTCTGCCAGTAAGAGCAGCAAGCAGCAAGAGGTAATGTAGAGAAGAGTTTAAAATAATCAGTTTGGTTAGTTTGTTTTGTATTAGAATCTGTGCCAAAAAGAAAAAATGACCCAATCCAAGCATTCAAATCACTGGCTTTCCATAGATAAACTCAGGGGGAGAGCAGGGCCAGTAAGCATGTCCTAGACAATGCCCTAACCAAGAATATCACCAGTCAGGAAAAATAACACATTACATGATGGAGTTTTGGGTTTGATTTAGTTTTGACTTTTTTTAAATGTTTGAAATGACATAAGTAACTACAAAGAATCAGGAGGTGTCCACAGACAACATACACTGCTCTTATCCCTCAGAGTTTTTGTATCTAAATATCAATTTTACCATATAATACCTAATTTTCTTGTAGGGAATAGGAGCTAGAAGTTCATCTGAATAAGCATGAAAGAACTGCAGCTATTCCTGCCTGGAAGCTTGATCTTGATGATTCCAAAAATCACCAAAACAAAATACCCAACAAATCAACCACTCCCTGTTCCCACAATGCCCAGAGACTGTGGACTCCCCACCCCTGGAAGTGTTCAGGGACAGACTGGATGGGGCTCTGAGTAACCTGGTCTGATAGAAAGTCCCTAACCATGGCAGAGGGGTTGGAAATAGAGGATTTTAAAGTCCCTTCCAAGCCAAACCATGCTGGGATTTTAGGATTCTATAAGATACACATTTAAAAGCAATCTACACCAGGGTTGCAAATACATTCCCTCCAGTGAAAATAAGATACTCCAAATAACATCAGAATGTTTCTGAGACTCCTGAAACACACAGAGTTAAAAGAAAACATGCAGTTACAGAAGGTAAGAAAATAAAGGATCACAGGATTTGCAGAAAGGTAAAAGATACAAAAGCTCCTTGTTATTTTTATTCTGAAAAATGTGCAAACATCCCAGATCATTACAAATTATGAAAGATTTTTATTAGCACAGCCAGGTATACAATTTATGCATCACTTTTGTGTGGAGATACTGTAACAATCAAATTAATTTAATAAACTAAATATTAAAGACAGCAACTGACACATAGGAACTTAATTTTTTAGATAAACATTCACAGTAAAGATTAGAATAAATAACAGACAAAAACAGAATTTACAGAGCTGTATTTCTTCAGTCATACACTCACTTCATCATTTCTTTGATGACTCCAGGTACATCTGTGCAGACATCCACTCGAATTTTCCTTGCAGATTTTGGCTTTACAACTCCTCTGATAGGTTTTATGTTAAGCAGGACCACCCCATCATATGATATTTTAAATACACCTAAAAAAACCCACAGCAATCAACAGAATGCTATACAATATAAAGCTGTAGATTTATATGCCTATATCACACACTTGAAATTACACAACACATAATGCAAATGTTCATAAGCAGTATATCTTCCTATGAAAACAGGAAACATAGACTTAACCTTTTTACAAGCTATTTCTAAGCAAGAGTAGATCATAATTTCCAGGATTTCTTTAATTATTACACCCACATGTCCAATTCCATTTTTTAAGCTGAGTTTGTAACAGGAAAGGTACTAACATTCCAAAGAAAAGTGACTATATCATGAAGTAGCTGTAAATAACATCTGCAAATTATACAAAGCTCTAAGAAGCTACAGGTGCCAAGAAGTTAAGCACATGCTGCAGGGTAACAACAGTTCTTATTATTTGGTCCACACCCAAGACAAGTTACTGCAGAAGAGAACAGTAAATAGTTCTAGGTTATACAAATATTTTTTTAAATGTAAAAAACCCCAGTGTTTAACCAACAACATTATCTGACATTATATCATAAAAAACAAAGAAATTGTTTCAAATATACAAAAAATGCACTCTTTGATTTAATATAAAAGATAATCTCTGATATGAGACCAGAAGCAGGACCAAAGGACTCCTTCAGTGCATGGAAACACAGGTGAAATGCAATCCTTGAGTCTCAGGCCAGCACAGAGCACCTCCTGCTCACACAGTTTACATGCTGCCTGTTACTGTGATCTGCTGTGTTATCATTTACAGAGCCTGCAGAAACACAGATTCAGCTGCTCTTCCCTTGTCTGTCCCCAAAACATCCTCTACCAACCATCACCTTCTTTCTAATTTTCATCCAATCCTGTAAAACTCCACCATGCACCTAAATGTACCATGCCACAGAGTTTGTAACTAGAAACAGCTCCTTAAACAATATGAAAAAAAGTAATTATCACACAAATTAGTTGTAGAAATATATATATATATATATATGTAATGTAGGTTATCTCATTTTCTTTACCTAATCAAAATTGCTCAAAGCATTAAGTTAGCATATACGAGAAAGACCTGATTACAATAAACAACATACTACATCTTTAAGATGAACTGGCTAGGAAAACCACCCACAATAATTTCTCCATTTACTTAATGGAAAAAAAAAATCAAATATTTGCTTCTGAAGAGATTCTTCTTCATCTAGACAGAAATTTGTTTTTTTTTTTTATTTTGGGGTTTTTCTTAATATTGTAAACTGTGTTTCTGTAATCATGTATTTTCTCTTGGTACAATATTTCACATGAAAACCTAGGGGAGAAATTTTCCCACAACTTTGGCCTAAAGCAAAGAAAAAGATAAGTCTTTAATGTAACAAGCAGCTGTACAAATGAGGAACAAAAATAATTAAGTGCCTTAAATTTGTTGTTTGAAACTCAGCATAGTTGCTACCCTGCCTCTGGAGAAAGGTGTCTGCAACTCTCTCCAGTGCAAAAGGCAGTCAAACAGGTTATTTGGATCATATAAGCATTCCTAAACTCCTTTGTCCATGTTTCTTACTCTCCTTGGAATAGCTGCTGACAGAAATTTAAGGATGTGCCTGTTGTAAAGCTGCAGGATTTCAAAAGCTACAGCAGCATGATAAAAGGACTCTCATCTTCTAGCAACAAATACAATTCAATTCCCATCACAGAGGATTTCAGCTCAGAAAGTTCAGGGAACTTGCAGTTGTTTATTCAAGAGACAGGTCTGGGGATCACAGCAGCACAAAGCAAGAGCAGATGTGATTTGCTGCTGTCTATGCTGGGCACACTAAGGCAATGAGCAACTATTATTTTTACATCTTCCAGATAGGACTCAAAAGTAGAGAACTCATAAAATTTTCAAAGTTCTAAAGTATTTTTTTCTTTCCTAAATGGATATATTGTACTGGCTATATAAACAGTGAGCCATGTACAACACCTGCAGCTGCAATGCTCATCATCTGCATTACCCAAAATTCCAGTTAATTGCTATTTGGTCACTGAAGTATTGACTTGCATAAAATTTTTTTTTCAGTAAAGTAAAATATTTGTATGATTTAATGCATACTAAATATTTACCTGCAATTGTTCCATGGTTAGAAATACTAATCTGTTTAGTAACTAGTTTACTGTTTGCAATCATTTCACCAAAATCAACCTCTGACTGTATTTCCAGATCACAGTATGGAATCAATCTGCAGAGAAAAGACAACATATTATTTCCCAAAACTTGAAAATACCTTTGCATTTTAAAAGAAATTTGATTAAGGACTCCAGTGGAAGAGAGTTCTCCTTTTGTACTAGTTCTCCTATCAAGGTTTGGCAAGTCACTTCAGCTCTACAGCATACACAGGGAAGATCTAAGAGAGAGGTACTTATCTATCAGCAGTTTAATGACTCAGTATTCTAACTTTAAAACAATATAGCTAAAAATTATTAGTCAAAATTGAATGCACACATTTCTATTTCATTTTAAGTACTTCATTACAGTATTTTAAATAAAACTATCCTGAGTTAGTTGCATTACAAAATAAAACCAAATATTCACCACAATTTATTATGAGCTGCCAGAACTAAAAGCAGAGAAGTAATTCCAGTTTACAGTTTTGTATTTGATAAATACTTTATGTGACTTCAAGAACAGACAGAAGTGGGTAATGACACAAGCCATGAGCTACTTCTATTATTTATTTAAGAACCTCAGCCAGTGAGATGACATCACTATATCAGGTACTTTTTAGCCATAATGGAAAGATCATGCCTCAGGAAACTTGTATTTTAAAGACTCCAATTTTAAATCCAATGACACCTGTGATCTCACATAAACTGTTTCAAATCAATTGGAATTTTACATCAGCACAGCAGTCTATCTCCTCTTAGCCACAAATAGGAACCTGCAGGAGTAATTCCGTCTCCTGATCTGTGTCACAACATAGTACAGAGGAAATAATGGAGAAGAAAAATAAATATCATAGGTCAAGCAAGGTAGACCCTGCCCAAATACCCTACTGCATAAAGGGAAGGGGAGGGGGAAGGAAGAGACAGAGAAAAAAAATTAATCAAGAAATGCCGCAAGGGAGTTTGCTTTCAGGAATTTCAATACACTTTTTAATTCTCTTTGATAATTAACTGTAATGTAAAAAAATAGTTTAATAAATTCTTGAAACACATGATGCTAGACCAACAGAATGTGGCAAAAAAAAAAATCAGCTATCAAAGCTAGAGTACACTCAAAACAATTGTAAAAATTTTACTTTCCAAGTATCCAGACATTCTTACAAGAAGCTTTATTGGAAGAATGAAACAGAAGTATTCCTCCTCTCAAGATACAAGTATCTCCTTTCCCAAGTGGACAGAAATAGGGATATATTCTAAAAGCAATGAGATTTTCTAATAGATACAGACCTGCAAAAAGGAGGTAGTCAAGTTAAAAGGTTTGGGGTTAGTGTTTTAATACAGTGTGAGGTTTATTTTTTTTGCTTTGGTTTGCTGCTTGGGGTTTTTCCATGAAGCTGGAATTTACCGCTTTTGCATGATACAAAATACATTTGAAAAATGCTGATTAAAAAAAATCATAAAGTATACTTCTTTTTCCAAACACATAAAAAATAATTATTAAAGTCTGTCAATGTTTCCCTGCAAAAGACACTTAAACATGAAGATGGGAAATAATTTATTGCAAGTCCTTTCCAGAAAGGAGTCACCAGCAGCATCATCATCCTAAGTGGCATTATCTGCACAATACTAGTCTGATAAAAGTTTTCAAAAATCCTTGAACAAGTGACATTGCTCTAAAATATGCACCGTATTTTTAGAATTAGGCAACATGTTTCCCTATAATCCGTATTTGCCACTGTTATGGACAATTACTGTGAAGTGTTCTATATCAGTGATTCAGTATGAACAGAGGACGCTAAGAGTAGTTGTTGACATCCCTAATAATACAGCACTCAAAATTATCAACATTATCATAAGAAAGTTAGAATAAGGCAAAACTAAAAATCCAGACTCTATGACTTTACAGGGATATCACCCCAATGAATTTCTTAACCATGTGCTGCTCTGAAAATAAAAAAGAAAAATCTTATTTTTCTAAGAAAATTTACTGTTTGTTTTCTATGCAAATGACAGCCTAATTAGAAAGCCATAAGAACTTTTGAATATCATACCCAAGCACGGGGATATGAACTATGTCATCATCTATTAAAAGAGTTAGTTTATCCTGAAGATTTTCTACACACTTGGGAGTATATTCCACAACAGCTTTAACTTGAAGTCCAGATGCAAGGAGTTTTTCTGGATTTTCCACAATCAATTTAAGCTGCAATTAAAAAAAAAAAATGTTTTTAATTTTTACACATTTCTAGATTAAGAAGGATATGCATGTAGTTTATTTTCAGAAGAACACAAAGATTGATTTAAAACTTACCATGAACTTATATGCAGGATTTTATAATTTCACTTCCCTATTTATTGTTCAGACTTTTTACAGGAAAAGAGAAAGACAGAATGAATTAGTCAAATTTTCTAGTCCTTCCAAGAGAGCTGCAAAAAAACCTTCTGAGGCAACACAAAATTAAATCAGCTATTACTCAGTGAAGAATATTTTTAGTGCCCAAGAAAAATAATAAGGGTTAAGTCTCAGTTCAAAGCAGCAACAAAAGGGAAAAAGGTTAAGAGTTTCCTCTAGGTCTGACTGACATCAACAGAAAGTCTCACTGCTCACTGAAAATCTGCTTGAAAAGCCCAAGGCACCTCCAGTGTTGGGAGTCAAATGAATGAGAAAAAATCCAGAAGGATGGAAAGCACTCTTTCCTCTCTCAAAAAAATTATACTGGACTTGTTGTCAGCGAGCATCTGTTTAAATAAAACACTTCCCACACCTTTCCTTGAACAGAAGAAACAAATAGCCCACTAGCACATAGAGGGGAATCCAGCATTTCCCGCATTCCTTGGAAAGCCTCCAAGTAAATCTAGAGCTTCTCTGGTGGTTCAGTCTCCTTAAAATTCACATTACCCCAGGCATAGTGGCCTTCTGCTCTTTATGCCCAGTTTAAATATGTTTCATTTTTGAAATACATGTGTCTTCCCAGTATTCTGTAAGTTTCCTGTTCCAGTTTATGTTTGAAATATGCAAACACAATTTACTACTTGGTGTTTCTGATGCCTGAGCATCTCCTTCTATTCCTTTAGAATCCTCATAGCAGTATAAATAGTCAGCTAAAGGAGATTTATGTCATGCACATCATGATTATGGGCTTGATATTGAAAGAGTAGCCATGTTTTAATTCTGAGGTGTGTAGAATCTATCTGCTCTCTACAAAGAATTAAACATCCAAGCATATTCATTTTATACAAGGCAAAATTAGTATTTTGTAGTAGGAACATTCAATGAAGCCTATGGAAAACTGCTTGTGAGCTTTACTCCTTGGAAGGCATTTCTTGGCCATGCACTATGACAGCTGAAGGAAGGTTATTTTTCAGTGTTTGCACTCTGCATGTAATGCACCAGAATGTATTTCAGAGGAGTCCTACACTTCAGAGCCTTGCAATCACAGACAGCAACACAAGGTCTGGGAATGACAAGGGGCAACACAACAGACCTTTCTGGAACTGAGGGTGCGAAGTTGAATCTTGTCCCCTAGCTGTCATCTTGGTAAATCTCATGTACAGTGCCATAAAAATACACAGCAAAAGGCAAGAGTTAATCACAGAGGGAAACACCACAAAACTGTGATTCTGTTCCCTTTTCTCTTTTCTGAAACTGACTCTGCCTTTCTGCTTCTGGAGCACATGAAAAATTGATAAGACTAATGAAAAGCAACAGAACAAGCACAGCCCTACCAAATCAAGCACTCTCAACAGTTTCCAGCTCATTCCTATTAAACTGTAGTCTTCAGCTACAGTTTAGTAAGAATTAAGCTGCCACTCTTGCCCTCAAAAAGAAAGGCACACTACTCAGAGAGTGAAATTACCCAAGATACTTCAATTGTCTGAAAATCAGATTGATGACTATCCTGAATTATTCATAGTTCAAGCTGCTATGAACAAAAAGCAACATCAGCTTCTGTTCAATCCCTGATGCCAGTTCAACCAAACCTTTTTATCTGAATTTTGGCATAATTTACCAACAATGAATGAATAATCACAGCAGGCTTTTGCTGGAGCCACATGGGTTACAAGGACTCAACTGATGCATTTGCATTTTAAAGGCCTGGACACGCAATGACTTTTCCAGAATTTATCCGATGTTATTAATAGCAATCATACTATCTTGAGAAAAGATTGCAAACGTCCTCTTTTCTGAGAAAGCTCTCAGCAAGCAAGCACCCCAAGGGGACTATTCCAGTCAAAAAAACTTAAAAGTATGCAACTTAGAAATTATGTAAGAGAGGTATCGCTTCCCAGATTTAGTGTTCACAGCACAGCAAATGGACCCATTTTTACAGAATGTTCCCTGAAGTTACGAGGAACTCGTGGACTTCTTGCAGGATGAATTCTGGAGTGTGCAAAGCCGGATTTGCTGCCAACAAGGGACCTGATCACAGAACCATTCAGGCTGGAAAAGACCTCCAGCATCATCAAGTCCAACTGTTAATGGCTGACGCAGGAAAGCCTATTTATTTGTAATGAAACTATGGATTTTAGAAAGAAGGAAGCTCTCTCTAAACTGCTCACAGCCTCGGGAGAACAGAAAACGAGGAAGCTCAGGGTTCTCTTCGTTCTGCCGCTGCTCCCGCAGGCTGGAGCGGTGCGAGGCCGCTGCTCGCAGAGGGGCGGCCGCGGGCACGCCCCGCCGCCTCCCTCGCGGCCGGCCCTCACCTGGGGCTCCTGTGGCGGCAGCAGCCGCAGGTGGCAGGCGCCAGCCCGCAGGTTCTGCACGGTGAAGCGCGGCGCGGTAGGAGCTCCCCGGCACGGCGTCGGTGAAGCGCAGCTGGGCTGGGGAGACGCGCACCCCGCACACGTCCTGCCATCGCTCCGCCATGGCCCGCCCGGCCGCCGGCTTAGCAACGGCCGCCTAGCAACGGACGCGGGAAAACCAACCAATGGGAGCAGGAGCCGAGGGCGGGCTCGGGTGAGCTCGGCTGGGTTCGGCTCTGGCCGGCAGGGCCGGCATGGGCTCGGCTGGCTCGGCCCGGCCCAACCCGACCCGGCCCGGCCCGGCCCGGCCCGTCTGGGCTCGGTGACACAGGAACGTCTTCAGGTGGAGTCTCAGTGTCTCCAGACAGGGGACTTCTTGCCGTCCCTGGGCAGCCTGTTCCAGTGCTTCCGCACCTTCAACATAAAATTCTTCCTCATGTTGAGGTGGAACTTCTTTTGTGTTATTTATGGCGGTTGTTCCTCGTTCTGTCGCTGTGTAGCACTGAAGAGTCTGTGACCGCCCTCTTGGCACCCACTTTGAGATACTTACATGCATAAATGAGATCTGCTCTAAGTCTTCTGTCCAGACTAACCAGGCCCAGCTCCTGCAGTGTCTCCTCATAAGAGATGCTCCAGATCCCTCCTCACCTCTGTGGCCTCCACTGGACCCTCTCCAAGAGCTCCTGGTCTTTCTTGTGCTGAGGAGCCCAGACCTGGACACTGCAGATGTGTCACCAGGGCCAAGTAGAGGAGGATGCCCTCCCTCCATGTGCTGGCCACATTCCTCCCAGCCCAGCCCAGGGTGGGATTTACCACTAAGGAGATACCTGATGTGAAAAACGCAAATCACTTGTTTGGTTTTTTTTTAATTTTAAAAGTTTAATAATAATAAAATGGTTATAAAAATAGTAATACAATTAGAGTAATAATAATTTGGATAAATTGAATTAGGACAATATGAGACAATAGAAACAAAGTGTTACCAACGTCCAGGTACCTTTTCTGGGCAGCATAAGCCCGAAAAAGAACACCCGTTAAAGGAGGATTAACCCTTAAAAACAATAGCCTGCTGCATATTCATACACTTCATACATGATGCATAAATTCCATTCAAATACAGGATTCTGTCTGGTCATTGTCAACTTCTTCCTCTGAATCCTAACAGTGCCTTCGAGGCAGGAAGAAGTTCATTTCTTCTGATAAGAGGGCAATAAATTCTCTTTCTCTGGAAGATTTAGGTGTCCTGTGGCTGCTATCTCTGTGCGAGTTCTTTCTTTAAGAAAAGTATCTTACATAGCATAGTTTCTATTTAAACATTTTGTTATAACCTAAAACTATAGTTAACACACTACTTAAGAGAATTAATACAGCATTACTTTCTAACACAACACATATAATATTCATTTTAATATTTGTGAAAAGCCAATCATAAAATAGGCATTTTTCACACCTGAGCAATGCCCACCTTGTAGCTCAGGCTCGGGCCAGTCCAGCTTGTCCCCTCTGTCACCCGAGGTGTTCCCTGCCATGGATGCCACCCCAACAGCAGCCTGGGACAGTGATGGGTGATAGGGACAGGGGTGCCTTGCTTTCTTAAAGTAAAAATGGAGTGCACTGAAATAAAAACAGCCTGGTCACTCTTCTGGGCCTCCATGTGAATCACAGACAGGGCCTACACAGAACTACAGCAGGCACTGTGAGAAATGCGTATTTTATGATTTGTTTTTTGCAAATATTAAAATGAATATTATATGTGTTGTGTTAGAAAGTAATGCTGTATTAATTCTCTTAAGTAGTGTGTTAACTATAGTTTTAGGTTATAACAAAATGTTAAAATAGAAACTATGCTATGTAAGATACTTTTTTTCTAGAGAAAGAACTTGCACTGAGATAGAAGCCACAGGACACCTAAATCTTTCAGAGAAAGAGAATTTATTGCTCCATTATCAGGAGAAATGAACTTCTTCCTGCCTCACTCGGGAAGGAGGCGCTGTCAATATTCAGAGGAAGAAGTTGACAACGACCCGACAGAATCCTTTGTTTGAATGGAATTTATGCATCATGTATGAGGTGTATGAATATGCAACAGGCTGTTACTTTTAAGGGTTAATCCTTTGTTAATGTGGGTCTTTTTTCAGGCTTATGCCCAGAAAAAGGTACCCGGACTGTCCATAATTGTTTGTTTCTATTGTCTCATATTGTTCTAATCCAAATTGTCCAAATTATTATTAGTCTAATTGTATTACTATTTTTATAACCATTTTATTACTATTAAACTTTAAAAATTTTAAAACAAGCGATTGGCATTTTTCGGAGGCACTAACACTGCTGAGTCCTGCTGGGAGCTCAGTGTCTGCAGTGCCAGCGACCAAACTAATAATTCATGGCACTTTAACTGAGTGGTGGAAGATGTGTTCCTGCTCTGATCCTTCCTGTGCTCTAATTTAAGTGGTAAAATGAGGTTGACAAGATTCCAGCACTTAGACTTGGAGTGTTATGGGCCACTCCCAAAATTTGCCCTAAGCCAGGACAGCCACATTGTTCTTGCCTTCAAAGCAGAGAAGAAAGGAGGGAGAGCAGCATGCACAGCAGGTACACAGAACCTCAGACATCAGTTCTGATTAACTCAAAATGTTTGCCTTGGAATACTTCTCTTGAAAGTGCATAAGGACTGAAATTATTTATGTTTTAAACGGCAGATATGAGGAGCTGCAAACATGGATTGCACAGATAAGAACTGCAAAGTACAAAAAAAAAGAAAAAAAGCTTATTTTTAATAGGTCAAGAAACCTAGTGGGAAAAAGGAGAGTGAAAAGCCTTTGTTTCTGTTGCTGAGGAAGGATGCTAACGGGTCTTTTTGTCCCTCTTAAAAGATTCATATTACAGCTACCCATTTGTAGTTGATTAAAGAATGTGAAGAATGTGCTAGAACATGGCATTATTGCAACCACTAAGAGTAAAAGCATCTGGAGGCCTTTCTTTGGGAAGACTACTTGAATTTATTTTATGGTAACATAGTTGTACTTAATGGAAAAACACACAAAAAAAAAAAAAAAAAACAGAAGTAAAAAATTAAAAGAGAAAATTACCTTATCAAATAATTAAATTTTCTCTTCTTTTTCAATACAGAGTGGAGAATACTTCTACATAGTTTCTCTGGTCCTTTGATGCTAATTCTTCCAAGGCAGAATTGATTTTTAAAGATTTCTGTCTGTGCTGCTTGCTCCAGCCCTCACTGACAAAGTTACCACTCCACAAGAGAATTAGTATCAAAGAACACTGATTTGTTTTCCTTCGATTTGACATATGTCCATACAAAATTTTTATCAATTTAACTAAATCTTTAAAAAACAAATTTGAACTGAGATTTAGCTTGTGTATAGAGGAGTCAAGTTCAGCATTAAAAGAATCCTGAACTTGCTGAAATAGTTTGGCTAGGCTCTCTTCCTCTTCTGCAGACTATTCTATCCAAATGCTCATTATTCTACCACTATGATAGCTCATTATGAAACACCATTAGATAATGGTCTCTTTCCTTTTATCAGCTTATCTGGATTCATGAGAGCTTTTTTCTTGGTCAACTAATAATCATCCCCAAAGTGAAGACTATTGTAAAGGAACAGGTCTACTTTGTTGAATTCTTTGATGATAAAGAATGACAGAATCCTTTATACCTAATTCTAGGGTATAGATTATGTATTGTCATTCTCTTTATCATCTGAACACATTAAGAGTGATTTTAGTTCTACAGAAATTTTACAGTAATCAGAAATTTTACAGTACAGAAATTGTGCAGTAATCTGTACAATTCACACTGCATTCACCTTAGCAGTATCAGATGATGAATAAAAAAGCTTCACAGCAAACTTCTCACTGCTGTATTATAATCATCAGAGAGAAGGGTACTGTCTTTTATAAATCCCCACCACATCTCAATATCAGAATCACTTCCAACTTCCCTAAGCCAGACTTTCAGATCTGAAAGTCCCTTGACTATCCACTGATGTGACTATCCTCCCAGCTTTCAGGCAGAAAACTGGAATATCATCATTAGGTTTTTTTCCATTTAATAAAAAAGGCCAATAAGTTTGGCATTAAATAGCTCCTAGCTTGTTCAGATCAATCCTGGGGGCATGGCCAGTGTAAAACAAGATGCAGAATCAGAATGCCATCCCCTGCGTGGTTTCTCCAGCTGCACAGGGGAAAGCTTTATTAGAAAATATGTGTTAGTAAAAGCAAGATCTGAGACTCTGGTCCTACCTGTCATGTTCTAAACACAGGTCAAAGATGCCTGGAGAGCATCTGAGTTTTCTATAAGATCAGAAGTAGTTCTTACTTATCCAGGAATCTCTAAAAGCACAGAGAAATTCCTTCAGAAAGTATTCCAAAGGATAAAAGGGGGGCAGCTAAATTTATAATAGGGATGGTTTATTTGACATTAATTCAGCAGCAAGAAATGACAGTGATATGTGAAATAATTAAAGTAATTTGAAGAAACTGCCACTCATACTGCCCTTCCTTGCTGAAATCTGAATCCAGAGGAACTGTGATTTGAACTGTGAATGTTGACCTATTTATTCTACTTTGGGGGAATAAATATTTTTAGAATATAGAAGAAGAAAATACAACCACTTACTAGTTAAACAAACAAAGGGTGTATACTTTTGTATCAGATTTTAAGAATCAGAAACAGATAAAGTCCAAATAGTCAGGAAGAATAAGATATTCCTTTGCATTTAATCTTGCAAATTGCTCTGTTTAATGGAAAACGAGGATGTTCAAAATGACAGATTAGAGCTCTAATTCTCTCTAAAGGTCTCTTCACTCAGCAAAGCATTTTGTGAGAGGCAGAACTAATGAAGATTTTATTGGGTCTTTTTTGCTGAATGAAACCATCAGTCTTCACAAAACATGTAAGAATTGCCAATCTCTGAGGTGTGCCTCCATCTCAGACTGGGCTGAGAGGAGCGTGACCAAATTTTTTAAAAAGCGAGCGACAGAGAGGTTCTTAGTTAGACAAGGCAATCCCAAACACCTTCCCTTTTTAGAGTCACTCTGTAGCAATTGGTGAAGGAAAAACCTGGACCATAAACACAAACAGTCACCATTATTTGACAATATAGCTTAGGGCCCCCCAAGCCACACACTGAGTTATTATATTTGTCATGGAGCAGAATCAGAGTGGTTTTATCAGCACAATCAGTCAGTTTAGCTAAACAGGAGGTCAGCCACAGTACAGCTGGAACATGACAATACTGATCTGGGGATCAGGGCTACCCCCAGCATTCTGTGCTGAGCTGAACGTTTTGATCTTATGAGCTCCCAGCAGTTAATCCAAAGATTTCAGCACCAAAGTACAAATGTGCCCTTTGTTTCCTGCAGTCTGCAGTACTGGAAATGCTTTCTTCATCTGGCATCATTTTTAGTCACAATTTGTGGAAACATCCTTGTTCATGAAAAATTTAGCAACTCTAAAAGCATCCATATCCAGTCACAGATTTCATGTATTAGACAAATACAAAAATTGCAGGGTAGAAAGAAAAACACTTGAACCACAATGAGAAATATGATGAAGATCTATCTTTTTGTGCTGGGGAGATCATCTCTGACCAAAACAGAACCCAGCTGTGGAGAAACTGCATCAATGTAGATAATAGGAAATTCAGGTAAAGGATGGTTCTGAAAATCTCACATGTACATTAGTGCTTCTTTAACAGCTCTCTGTAGTTTTCAAATACTTCCATAAAATCTCAATATTTACCATGCTGAACTAGAACAGTAGATTTTCCATGTATCAAGATGTCAACAGCTATTGGGATCAATGAATCAATAATAAATTTCAACTATACACAACTAAGATGTGATTTTCTATAGTTACTAATGGTGAGATTCATCTTACCACACTTCACTGATTGAAAATCAATGTCCAGTCCAAGCTTCCACTATGGTTAGGAGTGAGATAAATACCTCGAGAGGATGATCATTCTCCTCCCCTTACACAGGTATTTGAAATAGAGCTCCATACATCATATTGGCTTTGTGTGGGTCTTGAAGTACTTACACAATTTCAAGAATCTTTTTTTTTAGGTAGAAATGATAAAATTATGGAAAAGCATGTTCATTTATTAGTACTCTTTTTTTTGCCATAAATTACTGCCTAATCATCATGTGGTAGAATTATATGTAGTTTTATTTTACATGTATCATATACAGTTTATATGAAACTTATCCAACTTCCTTAGAATCCAAGTGCTTAGCAAGATAAATTAAATTTGCATTCTGACCATCTAGAGTATTGGATCACTCCCTGGTTTTCAGTTTTTAGGTACTGATCCTTCTGAGCTGCTTGACATTTTTGTGTCCTCGAATTCAATTACAGTTGGAAACCATTACCAGAGAGATGTGTCTATTTACTCTAAATGCTCTCAGGCTGTAGTTCAGCACACCCTCTCCACCACCCTCTTTCAGTTTAAAGCCATCAAAAAGTCCCTCTCCAGCTTTCTTGTAGCTGGCTGCTCTGTATCAATCCACTTTGCCTCAAACACTGTCCCTGCTCCTGATGAATGCCATCAGAGCTTCTTGCATTACACTGGGAGAGCTCATCTGTCTTCATAAGTTCCAGATGAAAGGATATTACCTAATTTAGCTGGGCCCTTATCCAATGGTGGCCTTGAAGATCAATGGAGAAGTTTCAGAATTGCATTAAATGGTAATTAGGATGGAACATATCTTGCAGAGTATAGAACATACAGACTCTGGAGAATTTATGCTACTCGGTGCATTAGTGATGCATTGTGTCAACATGTGCTTTCTCTTGTGAAATTTACACTAATTACACTAATTTTTTCATATTACTATTTTAATATTTTGTCCCACACTAGGAATAAATATAGGCATTCAATTGACCTTCACCATTTAATATATCTCCCTCCTAATATTTCTTGTTTAACTAAGTCCTGTGTTAATATATTTTTTGTACTTGACAATTTCTCCATGCTGTTTTCCCTTTTCTAGTCCCCAGGTATTTTCAAATTATGCAGTTCACCTGTAAATCTACCTATAGATACATCTCCTAATGCAGTTTAATGTCCTGTCTGTATTGATGTTTTGTATAATGCAGACATTAAATTGATTTCTGCTCGCTGACACACATTTTTCTTTCTGACTGGTCATATCAACATAACACAGGTCTTCATTTCCTCCTTTCATCATACAGTCCTCTCACCTTATCTATATTTCACCTGCCATCCTGTGGCCTAATTTATCAGCTACAGATACAGCATGTCTGTTCGTTATGGTAGTGTGAGGCACGTCTGAATTTAGGCTACTTATGATGGGCTTTTTGCCCTTCCTAATATTTCTAGCTGTAGCGAAAAATATTTAATGTACTTGGGAAAAAATAGGCAGGTTTGAAGGTAAGACCCTTACTGAGACTCAAGAGCTGATGTCATTTTTTTTTTAGCTTCTTTTGGCAATTTTGTTAGGCACCTATATAGTATACAACTAAATTACATCCATCAGTGCTCTAAGACAAGAACAGAAAATAGAAATGCATAATAAAAGCAATTATCCAGTGGGAATAGGGGTCACCAGTATTAGCAAAGCTATTCTCAAAGAGCTATTAGTTTGGGAAACTATTGAGAGCTGAATCTCATTTCTTCAGTACTTATTACTTTCTATTAACTGAAGAGGATCCACATTCCTGAAATTACAATTATTAGCCCATGTTCTCATGGGGGACTTTGAATTACCAGATGTCTGCTGGAAATAGAATACAGCAGAGAAAAAACAGTCTAGGAGGTTCCTGGAGAGTCTGGAGGGCAACTGACAGACACAGCTGGTGAGGGAGCCAGCAGAGGAGAGCGACCCTCTGGATCTATTGTTTGTGGACAGGTGGGTGATGTGATGGTCAGAGACAGTCTTGGGCACAGCCATCAGAAAATCAAATTCATTCATGGAGAAGGAAGGGGGTCAGCAAACCTGTGCCTTGATACCCACAGGGTGGACATTGCCCTCGTAAGGAGCATGGTGGAGTGCCTGGGGACAAAGTCCTGAGGGGTAGAGGAGTCCAGGAAGACTCGATATTCTCCAAGAGGGAAATCTTTAAGGCACATAAGCAGGCTGAGCCCATGTGCCAGTTTGGTGGGGAAAGAGACTCTCAGCTGAGCCCATCATCCTCAGGGATGGTGATGCACTGGGGATCTGCCTGCATGACTTCGTTCTCACTTGTCTTCCCCTGCACGTCTCCAGTACTGAGAACAGCTGTGCACTGAGCTGCACACATGAGGCCAGCTACTGTATTTATGGCAGTGCTGTTCTTCCCTCTGTTGCCAAGACTAGTCAGACATAGTACAGCAGGATTTTATTGTCTCAGTATTTTTATATTGTTGATCAAACTCTGAAAATAAATTCATCTGCCTAAAGCCATTGTTTGTTGAGGAAGTATAACAACATTTTAATGCTGATTTTAAATTCCTTATATTTTTTATATAGCTGCTTATAGTTCATAGTGGCATAATTTAATTCAAATTTGGCTTTCAGCAACCATTGGAAAATTTCCCCACAAATTCTTACCCACAGGGCTATAAGCCAGCTTACAAAGTTTTTCAAGTTTTTAGCCAAGGGCATGATTCTTTTTGGTAACATCATGAGGGCAGCACTCCTCCATCCTCCTTTATAGCTTCAGGGTTCCAGCTAACCACAGTATTTAATACATCTCTTGCTACATCTTGCCAGAGATTGTGGAGTATTTCCTGGCAGTGGCCAACTTGGGCTTTCATAGTTGTCAGTGACTTTTTATAACATCTAAGATTAAAAAGGTCCTGTGATCATCTAATCAGACTTTCAGCAATATAAGTGCCTCGTGATTTACCAAGATCTAATTGGTTTTTTTTAATTCCAGCAGCTGGAGTTGAACTAAAACTTATCCTTCAGATATCTTGGTATAAAGATCTTCAGTTCTGATGTACTTGTATTCTTTGATTGGTTCCAATTGCTAATTATCCTTCTCTTTATTCTCTGTACTGTCATAGATCTGCATCCATCATCTATGGATGAACTCACTATGTCTCCAAATCCAACATCTGTGGCTGAAAATAAAGATTCTCTCACATCTGCAGAAGTAATCAAGGACACCAGGAGAAGTTTTATTGAGACTTTGAATAGCAGACTGTTGTTCTGGCATTTAAAATACATTACTGCCATTACAGAAATTCTGATTAGCCTCATCTTAGTTATATTCAGTCTCCACTTAGAGAGGCATAGAAATAGTATATTAACATGTAGATAAAATTAACAAACACCTATTCCAGATATGAAGAACCAGAAAAAAAATATTAAAATCTTTAAGGATAAAAATTTAAGGTCTTTGTCGTTTCTGAAGCATTTAAATGCTATGGATGGATGAAAGATAAATGAATATAAAAATGAATGTAAAAAGAAATAGCAAGAGTATCTGTATGCATAACTTTTTTTTCCCACTCTCACGCTATGAAGATCACAAATGAAGCGCTGTTCAGGTTGGTTTCAAGTGAGCATATTAATGAAGTTTGCTAGAAGTTTTGGCACATAGTTCTTGAAGTATCTGAAGGAAGTATTATGATTGTGAAACAATTAGAAAACATTTTGCACATTACTAAAACAAAATAATTAGTGAATTGGTTTTTCCAGATTATCATGTGTGTTTTTTTAATGGTGAAAAAATGAAGGATGGTGGTGTATTCTGGTAAAAACCTTGCTGGCCATTGACAATTCACAGCTGTTTGGGAACAAACCCTTTACAGCACAGCTTGTTAGTGCTGGAGGCAGTGGAGCATCCTGATCCAGGACTCTGGCTGCTCCAGGGACACCTGAGAGGCAGCAGGAGAAAGGAAAGGGGTTCAAAAAGACATGAATATACAGTCAGGTACTGATCTTGTATTATGCTGAGCCTCTGCTTGTGGATCCTAAACAGATTTTAGAGAGACCCCAACTCAAGCAAATAATATGTAAAACAATAAAAAGGGTAAAATTGCAGAAATGCTGCCACATTCAGCTAAAAGGGACTGAGGAATACAATCTAGAACTATAGTTTTTCTTCTATGTTGAAAATATGCAGGGGCTGTATACACAGCATTTAATTTCTGAATAAGGGCAATTTTCTATAGCTGTTCTGTGCTTTTGCTCTGTCTGAGTTATTTTTAGGAGGGGAGATCAAGCACATTGTTCGACAACAAGCTCTGAGGACAGCAGTTCTTTCATGTCAGCTATATCCTGTTAGATCAGTAGATCTGACTAGCCCATCATGGTCATTAGTAACACTAAAGGTTTTCCAGTGAGTTAAAAAAAACTCAGGGCGACATCTTTCCCATCTAGATTCTAAGAGGGAGTCCTAGAATTGGCATTATTTCTTAAAAAACATGAGTTTGTATTTTAAAACTGAAGGAATAAACACAACCCATACTTCAAAAGGCTCTTTTGTAACTCCCTAGAAAGGGAATGTTACAAACAAAAGGCAAACAAAGAACCCTCAGATATCTCAACTTACTCTTCTACAAATGAGAAAAACAATTTCAGAAAGGCATGGACTTACATGAAACAAATTTTAAAGTCTCTCTACTTTTCCAGGCCATCCTGTCATTACCTACACAGGAATCAGGAGCTGCAGCACACACTGAGCTTTCACAAATATGAAAGCTCAGAGAACAATTGTTCTTCCTTCTGTTTGTCCTTATTCTTTATCTTTGTTACCTAACAAAATTTATTATTTCATTCTCAACATGACCATTTGAAAATTGTTTTTGTTAGTCATGGCCCTCTTTGTTAGCTAGGACCCTCTTATCTCTCTTTGACCAACTCCCTCCATTTAGACCTCTCTGAGTCACTTTTTAAATTTACCTTTTTCAAGTTGACTTTCTTTCTGCCTATGTTACTTTGTATCTTGTTTCTTCTTTTAGATTTTTTTCTTGTTGTAAGATTTAGTATTTGTCTGGTTTGCTGTTCTGTGTTCACCTATTATCATTCTTCCTGATTGTCATTATTTTATAACTTTTTCATTTGGTGATTTGTTTCCTATCCCAGCCTGTTCAGAGAAACATTTTTTATTAATTCATTTCCCATTTATTTGAAATCTTTTCTTCTCTTTCTCCTCCATGACTCAGCCTGTGTCTCCCATACTTTGTGCTTTTATTGCATTTGTAGCTATTTTTCAGCATCAGCTACTGGAACTTTCAAAGGGCATGAATACATAGAGGCAGTTTCTGTGCTGATTGAGATGATGTCAGCAAGATGTCAGCAATGTAGCTTCTGAAAGCACATTTCATTCCCCTGACTTGCTAGCAATTAGGAATCAACAAAACAAATTGTTCTGTTGTATCTGGAAGATACAACTCTGATAATGTGTCTCCTGCACTTTGTTTCAACTGCATTCCACTTAGATCCTGCAATTATATGGAAAATTATTGTAGCTGTTTCAAACAAACACACTGCATGATCCTGCAAGAGGCAATTTAATGGCAACCAGTAATCATGAAATCACCACTTTAAATTAATTAGTAAGTCAATATCACTGCAGTTTGCAGAGCAATCCTTTTTACTTTCAGTTTTGGAACTATCTTTCATTCTTTAAGTAAATACTGGTTAATTTCAAAGTATTGCAAGAGTAACTACTGTGTTGCTTTAGAGTAATTCAGCTTTAATCTCAAGGGTCAGAGAACCAAGAATATTAAGTCTGCATTGTTTCTCTCTGTTGCAAGTATCATTTAATAAAGGCTAGATATCCTCTTTTTCTGTTCTACTCAGCTTCTTTGATCTTAGTAGGGTTTCTTCCAGCTCTAACAATCCCATCCTACAGCACTGAGTTCAGCTTTCCATCCCCATGATACATGGCACTGTATATGTGAGACAGAAACAGGTTTCATGGCTACTCAAGCTCGAATACTTAAGCCTCAGTAGTAGAAAATTAAAAGACTATTCTGTCCCAAAATTTAAAAAAAGGATCACAGCCATTGGTCTGATTTATAAGATAATTGAATGGTGCTTTCAAATCCAATTTCCCATGTAATACTTTTACTACAGTTCGTTCATAGGTTGTTGCCTTTGGGGCCAGTGTTAGATCCTGTAGTCTGATTTCCCTTATAGCACAGGCTATTAAACTTTACATGGTACTTTTGTAGAGGCCAGTAACTCCTAAAGACAACTTCTATTCTGATTTCCAAGAGATACCCTTAGTTTTATAAAATCCACTGATTTTACAATATTAGCGGTGAAAGCCATGACCTTTTTGGACTTTTTGTTGTTGTTGTTGTTGTTATCATCCTTCCTTTTAAAAAGCAACAAAATAAAAAATGTGTTGATATGTATTTTGAACATTTTAGGATTTAATAACCAAGCTCAGATTTTTGTTTTGCGTATTTCCACAGAGAAGCCTTTATTATTTATTATATTTTTCATTTAAAAGTGTTTATAACCTCTTATAAATCTGCCTTCTATGTAATAAGTTTAAAAAATTCAAATTTTTCAGCATCTCAGGGTGCATTGAGCTATTGGATGGGCAATTTCTGATGAACAGCATTTATTTAACACTGTCCACAAGTTAACAATCAGGTTTAAAAACTCAGCTCAAGTGTTGTGTGTCTTTATTCACTGCTCAGCTCAGTGGTTTAATGCACAAGGGCTTCTGGATGTGCTCTTCATGTCCTTTGTGTTGCTGTAAGGTAAGACAATCTCTTATTGTCTCCAGGCAAACACAGAGGTGTCACAGTGGTTAATATGTTCTTGAAAAAAGTGAGAGTGGCAAAGCAAAATATCTGGCCTTCATCCTGTATAGGTCAAGAATATATAATACACATAAATATATAAATATATATATACGTGTGTGTGTGTATCCATATATATCTCATTTGAGGGCACCATTATAAAATCTTGTTTTAGAGTTTGTATAAATATGCAGAGAGCTCTTTTGAGGGTACCAAAAAACTGACAGAACTACAGTACTGAAGGAGTGGTTTTCAGGGGCCTTGATGCATTAACTGTGCAACAGAAATATCTGCTGCATAAAAACATGTTCCTTAACCTTGGAGTAATTGTTGTCAATCTTCTCTGTCCCCCTCTATTCTTTCAGTCATATTTTTTAAAGTGTTGCTGTCCCAGCTGAATACCTGAGGAATTTTATGTGGAGAGATGAAATCATGTCCATATTCCCTGCTTACAGTTCAGGGGTTTCTGCACCAGGAACCCTTTATTACAGCACTTTAAACAGGGAGACCACACTAAACCTCTCAGTGTTTCCCAGGAGACAGCCTCTGTGCTCCTCAGTAAGATCCTATTCCTCACCCTGTGTCCTCCCAGCAGTTCATGGTAAAGTCAAATGTGCTTCATGGAGCTCAACTTTCTCCGTTGTAATGCAGAACAAGTGTTTGGGTGACTTGTTTTTCACATCCTTCACCACTTTGGACCATTCACAAGGGCTAACACCACTGATTTTGATTTTTCACTTATTTCTGCCAATCGACTGAAAATCATGAAGAACACCAGAGCTGATGAAAATTAAGCTCATTTAGAGTAATCACTAAAGAACCTTACCTAAAAATGTCATAACCAGTAATAACTCCCTGCTGACAGGTACTCTTTCAGTCCTGTGAACCCGTTCTTAATCCATTTAAGATGTACTTTATTGATATTACATAGTCCTAATTTTCTTATCAACATGTCATTTATAATAAATCAAATGTTTTACAGAAGTCCATTATGTACTTACTTCTATCAACTGTAATTGTAAGAAAGAAATCAAATATATTTGACAAAGCCTTTTTTTCATGGTTTTACCAAGCTTAATTATAAATCTTTCTCTTTACACTTTTTACCAATGGAATCTTTATAATTTTTCCAGGATTTTGCCAGGAACTGATGCTATCCTAGCAAGTCTCCTGTTACCTTCTCTTCCCCTTGAACATTTTGAATACTCATAAAATATGATTATGTCTTTGGTCTTCAGAATCACCCACATGCAAATAACTTATTCAAAACTGACATTTTCAGGGGGCAATCTGAAAACTCATTGCTTTTAGGAGTCCCGGTGTCAGGATTGCCAATGTGAAATATTCTTCTGCTCACACGTTCATTTAACATCCACATTGGCTACTAATAGGGTGATTAATCTCACCTAAATGTGTCTAAAATTAGCTGAGTTATCTGGGATTCCCACAATAAAGAAAGAAAAATGAGATTCCCATACAGACATTTGATTCCAATTATCCTGAAAACAATCAAATAAATTTAAACATGTATCAGTTACATTGCTGTAAATACACAGATATTAATAGCACTAGGCTAAAAGACACACTTACGTTCTTGCATACTGTTCCACATGAAGGGAATTTTCAGGAACTCTAAAATGGGAATGTGTTTGTGACCAAAAAAACACTGTTCATGCCTTTAGGGACCATTATCTTGATGCTTGCTAAAGAAAAGCAGACAGTGGGGTTCAAATCAAAACGCAAAGAATGCTTTCCATGGACAATTAGGAAATGAAAAACATATTTCTGAAGGCATGGATATTAATGAGAACCAAGTAAAGGGTATCCAAAGAGCTTATTGGATGAGCAGTTTGGGCATTGCTTGTTTAGGAAGCAAGCAGAAAACCGGATCAAAGCCCAAGAGCAGTTTGGAATGTGATAGAATCTCAGAAGGATTAAGGACAGCAGTAATGTTAAGGAGTTTCCAGGGAAAGGACAATATGGAACACAGTGAACACTTCCCAGAAAAGGGAGTGAGTTAAGCCAAAAATTCTGTGAGAACCAGGGTGCTGTTTAGATTAGAATGTGAAATAAAAGGGGACTTCAAAAATATTTCATTAAAAACAAAAAAAAAAAAAAAAAATATTAGCTGTAATGGCAGATATGGTGCAAAGCATGGTCAAAGCAGAATTAGGTGACACTGAGTTTACAGCAATGGCAAAGGAAATAAGGATCTCAGGAAGACTAATGTGGTGTTAATGAGCCCACACCCATGATTATTGGCTATCTGGGTCTTGCCTTTAACATTTAAAACTAATTAGATTTTGTATGATACCTTTGTTACTATTAGTACCATTCTTTTAGCTTTCAAACACTTAAAGATATTTCCATGGGTACCTTGATTGGAAATCACATAAACAAAAATATATCTATGTGATATAATTTTGTTCTTCAAACCTGGAAACAAACCATTTAGGGTTTGTTAGTTAGGTTGAAATTTTTCAGACTGCCATTCAACAAATCATTCATTCTCCTTACAGCTAACACTGTTGTGCTGTTTACAGTTCTGTTCAAACCAAAATCTCAAGAAACATACACCAACCAAACTACAATGGCTGCTTTTCTGACCATGAGTCCAGAGACAGCTCTTTGTCCCAATCTTTATCACCACCTTTTAATAATCTTCTAAATTTCCATGCTTGTCCTGCAGGAATATTTCACTTGTCCAGAACTTTGAGGTTGTCCTGCTGTGTGAAATTCATTTTTGCTTGATTCGTAAGCAAATTTTTGGTTTTTGATTGTCTTGTCTTGATTCTTGTTTTTTTTTGCTCTTGGCACTCTTTCCTTGGGAATTTTTCATTGAAAAAAGTGCCACACTAAATAATTGCACCACAGATCTAGTTCACTGTGTGACAGATTCCATCCGCTTTGTAAACGGGTGAAAAACAACTAAACAGTGCTGGTTCCCAGAAGTGGGGATCTGCAGGGGTTCTGTGGAGATAGTCTGTACCCTGGCCCAAAACCCTCCCACACACTGCAGCTGGATTTGGGGTATGAAGGTTTTGGATTTGGGGTTCACAGCTTGTCCTGCCAGACAGTTGTGCACCCACTGCTCTGCATCACAGAATCAATCACAGAATCAATCAATCACAGAATCAATCACAGAATCACAGATTTGTTAGCGTTGGGAGGAACCTCTGGGGGTCACTCAGTCCACCCTCCCTGCCAAGCCTGGGTCACCTGGAGCAGAGACACAGGAACACATCCAGGAGGGGTTGGAATGTCTGCAGAGAGGGAGACTCCACAGCCTCCCTGGGCAGCCTGGAACCCTTCCTGTGATCAGCCAGCATCACACAGTGCTAACTCCATCTAATGTTTAGCTTTCTCCAAAAAAAAACTTCTCCATGAAAGATCAGGTCAGATTTCTCTGTGCCACTGCTGGACCTGCCCACGCTTACAGACTGCTTCCATCTGCTCACCTTGTTTCCTTTTATTGGGGAAATGCCAGCTACTGTTGGAATCAAAGTCCCCAGAAGCCCAACTTTCCAAAGGCAATATGGAAAGTCAGAAGGTCTTTTAAATATGGAATAGAGTTACATATGGTTCAAATTAACTCAAGTAACTGTTCCATTAAACCTCCTAATTATTCAACTGGAATGTATGCTGAGCAAAGCCTGTTTAAGCAATGGATTGAGAAATATCTGAAAGTGAAAGGGAGATGTAGCATTTTAAGTACTTTATTAGGAAATTTAGATGTAGTGAATGGAACACTGAATACTGTAGACCTTGAATGCAGTGGGCATAAATTACCACTGATATGCAATGATGTGATTAAGGCCTTCCCACAGTTTTCAGTGCATAACCAGGGTGGATTACTGCTCCTTGAAAAAGCTGTGTTCTCATTAGCTTCAAATGCTAGAATAATTGCAGGTTTATTTGATTGCAATATTATCAGGTCCATGTGGTTTACTGATATTAAACTGTACTCTCACTGCAGAGATTAATAGAAGGAAAGTCAACATAATTAGGTGTAGAAAAGTCCACCATCTTAACCATGAGTTCGAAGACTCTAAAGCAGTAGCTTTATTTAGTTCCTCTATGGAGCTGTGAAAGGACCACACATAAACTGATGACCCTTGGAACTGGTAAACTCCATCCCTACTGGAAACCCAGCATTCCCCAAGAAGAAGCTGCCTGTGTAGTTTCAGGAATTTTTAAGGATGCATTCTTGCTGTAGAGATATGGAAGGAAATACTTGCCATGAAGAATGAATCTGATCCAAAGCTCAAATTGTAGGACCCAAAGCTAAAATCATTTATCATGGTGTCTTCAGAGTAAGACTGCATTTTAAAATTGAAACCCACATTTTGCAATGATATTGTGGTCATTACTTACCAGGTTTTAGGTGTAAAACCAAAGATCATTCTCCAGTCAGAATGACTGAAAGCAACCCCTCCCCAGGGCATGACAGGTCCTCTTGTAACAGGAAAAACAGGAGCTGAATGTAAAAAGTTGTGGAAGAAAGGGTTTTTACTATGAATCCATTGTAAACCAATCAATGACAGTGTCTCAACAAACCAGGGAGAAAACTGAATATAAACTGCAAGAAATTACAGTTTGGGCATCAGAGATTAAGAGATTTACCAAGTCTCAGTGGGACTGGCTGTGCTACAGCCCTACATCATCTAGTTTGAAATGTGTCTTATTTCACCCAGTGCAGGTTATGGTATTATGTGCTACAGTGGTAATTCATTGTATGCATTTTCTCAAGGTTATTTTCAAAAAAGCACTGAAAAATCAATACATTACAAAACAACCCCCAAATTCCTCAGAAGGTCAGTGATATGAATAGATAAAACAGACATATACCAAATTAATAAAAACACACACAGTTCGGCATATCAGCACAAATAGCCTCAGCTTCGGGGTTATGTCTCCTACATAAAACCATACTTTTTCCAATAGCAGAAAGAGCACTGAGTTCATTAATGTTGCACTGGGAAATGTTTTTGGGTACTAATTTGGACAGGAAATACACCCAGAGATTCTCTGTACCCTCCTAAATCATTCTCTGGAGATCTCCCATGTTTTACTTCCCTGAGAACTCTAAGGTCAAAACCTGACACTGGTGTGCCTGGGTTCCAGTGGTGTGCAAGAGATCCTTTTACAATGACATTTATACCCATCATTATTTATCCTTCCTTGAAATGCACTAATGGAAGCTTTGGACTACACCTACAGCAAGACAAGAAGCTGAGCTGCTCCACTAGATTTTGTCTCTACATCCCTGATTTTCTGACAGTAAATAAAAATATCAAATAGATGGGAAGAAGGGATTTGTTGCAGTCATACAAACTCCCAGCTATCAAAACCATATGAGTAGATCTCAGTGTGAGGTAAATACATGATTTACAGGCTAATTCATTGCTCAGGCCACCCCCAGTGAACTTAGATTAGTCAAGAGATGAGTTTGAAAGAGAAAACATATGTAAACAATTGCTGAACCTCCAAAGGTTTCCAAACCAATCCAAAAGGATTCTTCCACAAGGAAGCAAAGGATAAAATTATTTGGGCTATAGATCTGTGAAGGAGCAGACAGCCAGTGCTGACTTTGATCCAAATTACAGTTATTCCAGACTTCTTCCTAATGTAACAGTGCACATGGATATGCTACAAACTTGAAAGAGCCTTTTGCCTTTTTGTTTTTAACAGCTTTTCACTCTCCATCTTTTGTCTGAGAGCCATGCCAGAAACTCCTAGGAAAGCACACCCAATGTCATCGAGGTTGTAGGATTTCACCTATATTTCACACAGGAAAGCTTTATTGCCCCAGGGTTACTCAGAATCTTTCCCTAGCTCATTTTTGCAAAGGCTGGGCTTGATTCGCATCAGTAGCTGTCCAGACTTCACTTCAGGATTCCTCCTGCCTCAGGCTGGAGACAGAAACAGCAGGAGGTGAACAACAGGTTGGGTTTGAGATCTGGCGTTTGTGGAAGCCTGGGTTCTATCACTGCAGGATTACATTTGTATATAAAATAGGATATTATTTTAGGAAGATGATACTGATGCCAGGAATAAAGCTAACTTTTATTCAGAAGGTTTTTTGGAGCAGTCAAGAGGTAGTTACAGCAAGTGTAATACCAGCAAGAAGAAGATGTGAGAAAGACTGACCTGAGATATATTGAACTTTATTCCACTGTTAACAAACTCAAGTGTTCAGGCAAAGTGTGTGATAATATCAAGAGCCAGAGGGGTTTTTTTGGTTTTTGGTGTTTTTTTTTACATAATATCTGTAGAAGGGATTTAAGTAAGGTGCCAACAGCTCCCACTGACTGCAGCACTGCACGTGAATTAAAATCTCTTGTACTAAAATCTTGTTGTATCTCTTGTGTAGTAAAATTTCTTGTTATAACCAGTTTAGGAAGGAGCAAGTAAGGGGGAAGGTATTATGGGTGCATAACAAGGGAAGGTATTTTGGGTACCAAACAGTGCCTTTCTTATTGAAAACACTGCTACAGAGAAGTACATGAGGAGATGTGGCTCACCCAACAGCCCCATATGTGTCCCCTGCCCATTGTCCTCACCTCCATCAACAGCTTATGGAATCCTAAATAATTATTATTGTTATTAATTATAATTCTTATATCTGTTTGAATCAAAAGGCAGCAAGAGGAGAAAAAAAGAGAAAACTCATCTCTACATGCCAGTCAACTAAAATATTCCCAAATCAAGCCAAATTCAGCAAATAATGATTGAGCTGCCAGTCAAGCTGAAGAATAACAAGGATCAGGTGCTCGGATTGCCATGTTGGGGGACAATGGCCAGGAAAAGAACCAGACATACTGCCAGGGGCCATGTGGGTGGTGGGACCATGTTCTAGGAGATATAGGGCATCAGGGTGTGGGCTTCTTTGGTTCTGTTCCATTTGGAATGGTTTTTATTTTGTATTTCTGAACGTTTAGGAATTGGGAATCTCACCTGACTATAGATCATGCAAATGTGTTATGGCTGTGAATGTTTATCTGTCGTCTTAGGAAGCCTGGCTGAGGTATTTGAGAAAGCAGGAGATGTCACAGATCAGTGACTCAAACAGTCTGAGTAACTTCCTGAGCAGCTATCCATAATGAAATAAATAAATAAATAACAGAAGGAAATATCTTTTTAATGGGAGACTTCAATTTGGGAGACATATGCAACCAGTAGTAAACTTCTCTTCAAATTTAAGAAAAATATAAAGATGAATTAATTATGGGCTGGCAGTTGGTCGTAGCCTAGGGACCAACTGTTATTATTAGATTGGACTCCATACAGCGGGAGGACAGGACAAACCAGTAATAAATACACTTGACTCTCCAAAGTAATTCATTTCTCAAAACTGGGAAATTAAAAGAGATTTAAAAGGTAGGAAAAAAAAATCCAAAAAATGAGAATGAACATTGGGATTTTTTAAGACAAGTGTATGAAGCTGTGAGATCAAGTTGTGTGAAAGTAAAACTTTGTTCAAAGGCAAAAGAAATGCACTAATTAGAAATAAGAATGCAACATGTGACAACTGGAAAGAAAGAGATCCGAACACACGCAGCAATATAAATTAAACATTATAAAGTGTAGAAAATTGATAAGAGAAGCTAAAGACATCAAAGAAAATCCCATGCTTAGTAGGATTAATGACAATGAACTTAATTTTTAGGAATAATTAGGAACAAACTAAATCCTACAAATAGCATAAGACCATTTAGTAATGGAAACTGCAAAACTGTTTAAACCCTACTGTGAAGGGTCAGGTCTCCATACGTTTCTGTTTATCTAATAAGGCTTGAACAATTTGCATCCTCAAAGAATTTATATGCTGAGGAATGCTCTATATCCTGTAATTTTAAAAGTCATTATTAAATTAGTCTTGTGGCAACTTTTCTAGTATTTTTTCTAGGGTCAACTTCAAAGTAATCAGTCTATCCTTCTTGTCAGTTCATTTATCTCTGTTTTCAAATATACTGATATGACACCAGCATATTTTCCTTTTCTACAATTTCTTTGTTATGCCAATATTGTTGAAAATTGCTATCAGTGATTGACTGTGTGATTCTGTGATGAGATTACAAGATCATTTGATAGACTGTAGGTAACCTAATATTTCGGAAGGCATTTCAAATTGCTACCACATATTCTAACACACACACAAAAAAATCCCCACTAAGAACTTTAAGGAAATTCCATAGCAAGAAAACAAGCATTCAATGGAACAAAAAAAGGAAAATAAACATTAAAAATATAGGTTTCATAGAGGAATAATAAGTGAATAAAAGCTGTTTCAGATTAATTTGGTTTCTCAACAATTATATGATTCTGAAAATAAGCATAAAATAAATGCTGTTAAAATATGGTTAAAATTAAAAAGCACAGAATGATAGGGCTAAGAAACTAGACAGAGCATCCTAAGTATCTCAATAAACCAGGTTCAAAAAAACTGCATATTTTAATATGATTGCAAGATTTGTTCATTCCCTGTTAGACCTTCTTGGATGCAGAGAAATGTGTAATGTTTTGTAGCCACATGAGTTGTCTGAGCTAGAAAGGACCATTACAGTCTGATCTCAGGAATAATGGGGCTACTCCAGATATTGTGCAGCCTGTGGCCCAAAATGTTGCTCTCCTTGCTAAGAATGATGTGAACACACCATTCAGCAAATCTGAAACTGATCTTTGACCACTAAACCAACCAATTAATCAGAATATAAAAATGAAGATTAAATAATTAAAAAAAAAACCCAAGCGTATTTTCCACCTCTGTTAACAAGGACAGCTGTCAGCTCTTCAACCCTCTCTATAGGATGGACTAGCCCTAAGTAAGATAAAGTACAATGGAAATAATTCCAGATTCACAACAGCTTTTTATCAAATGGTTCTTGTATCAAATAAAAACCTTCTGCACAATAAAAGCATTTTTTTTTCACTAAGTGCACTAAAATGGGATCCTTTCTCACTAGCTTCATCCTCTTATTTTAGTTACCCTTTACTTCAATCCAATGAAATTTTAGGTGATTTTTTTTTTAATTTTCCCATCAGCAACCACATTCCCCATGGGGTCAACTGGTCATCAGCATCACTTGATTTTCATATTGGGGAGACACAACCACAAATACACACAAAAAGAGAACAATTGATGAAGAATGGAAGACACGGGCATCTGGGTTTGCATTGTTTTCTGAGCTGGCATCACTTGATTTTTGCTTAGGCAGTACAGTCAGTAAAACATGAACTTCCAGGGACAGCTTCAGAGTTCAGAACGCTGCCTTTTCCAGTCTGATACCTGCCTGGTCCAAGAACAGGATAGTTATAAAACCTTTTCTCCTGACTGCTTTTTTGAATAGTCTCAAATGCCTCATGCCACCAAGGACCTGACCTATTCATGCCCTAAATAAGAGTATCCCCAAAGCTACCCTAATTTGCCCCATTATGCTTGTACAACAAGGAACTTGTTCTAATGACAAGGAAAGTGTGGCTTGAAGGAATGTCCCAAATAGTGTTGTTTTACTTTTGCTCTTGACACCAAAGAGAGGTTTATCCAGG
Source organism: Emberiza elegans (assembly GCA_024865655.1). Lineage (NCBI taxonomy): Eukaryota > Metazoa > Chordata > Aves > Passeriformes > Fringillidae > Emberiza > Emberiza elegans. The sequence goes on from JALJVW010000163.1 coordinate 745,509, forward strand.
AACTGCTAAGCTTGCTCTTCACCATCTGGAGTTAGCCCTCACAGAAGAAATTCCCAAGGGGATGGTTAAGCTGGTTTTCCAACTGAAAAGCAGCCTCAGCAAAGAGCAACATCTGGCCAAAGTATCCTGTCAGAGACCTATGCTCACTGTGCATAATGAACATGGCTCACTATTATTCTTGGTTTATTTTTTTCTGTCAATTGAGATCATAACGGGAGGGAGGGAAGCAGCAGGTAAAGAGGAGAAAGGAAGACAGAATTGGTGTAGTAAAACACACCCGTATTTTCAGAAAATGCAAATCTAAAATGGCATAAATTTACTTCAGAACACACAACAGCAACATTTTCTAAAAGACCTGGGAGTTTGTACTAGAGCCAGAAGTTAATGTTTGTGATGCTGTTGTGTCATCTCTCACTGGCAAACTGAAGCACACCACAAATGCTTTGAATTGTTCCTAGATTTTTCATGGCTGAGGTTGTCTTTAGTTCATGACAGAACTGAACAAATCTGCTCATACTGTGCTGCATTTTCAATCACTCATTCTCATCACCTAGAAAGATCACCTTGTCTTGAAAAGGTTTCGGGAACCATCCAGACTTCACTGTTTTACTTTCAATTCATAAGTAACAGAAAAAAAATCACATTTTTTTTCTAATTTTTTGTCCTCCACAGATTATTCTGGCATAAAACAGACAGGGTTTATCATACTGGTCATCTGCAGTACTTAAAATCTGTGAACAGAGAAATCCAGTTTAAGTATCTTATAGTTTATTCTTATGTCCAGCCAACTTAGCTCTTCTAAGACAATTAAGAATGTGGAGCTACTTACACATCCCAAGTTGCAAGCATCTTTCTTGTTGTGAAATTTCTTCATGTGAAAAGGTCTGTTTGTTCAAATAATTTGCTCCTCTGTGTGTTTTCCAGCCTCTTTTTGATGACCAACTTCTAACTTATTGTAACCTTCCCACAAAACCAATTTTCCACGTAGCACTTTTCCCATCAGCTCAGCTCTCTCTCCTGATTTTTCACTAGTAATACATTTATCAGCTCCAAAGCTTTAAAACAAGGGTTACTTTCCTTATAATTTATTTTTCCTTTTTGCTTTCTGACACCTTCCCAGCCCTTCAACTTTCACAGCCATTCTCCACACCTTTGGTTAGCACAAGGTCTGCCACCACCATCTCACTCCTTGTCCATGACCTGCTGCACTGCTTTTTCCCCAGTCCTTCCACCTGACTCCCTTGGTTTCATCTTAAATCAGAATATTTCTACAGTTTGAAACCAGAAAAAGGGAAAAATCTTATTTTAGGATCACCATGTCCTTCTTTTGTATGTTGAACTTGATTCTAAAACCCTGTCAGTCTTAGAACATTCTCTCAAAAAGTTCCCTTCATTTTTTCATCAGCCTTCTCTTTGGGAAAAATTCTTATATGTCTTTAATGTCCTCTACTCTCTGTATCTTCTATTATCTATTTCCAGCATGATTAGATAGGCTTGTGTAATTTTTTTTCTTTTTTTCATTATAACTGGGTTTTGATATTTCTAACATGAGAAGAACATGCAGAAAACCAGGGTTTTTCCTTTTACATTTTTTTTCCTCTTAACAACCTCATACTTAGGCAATACCTGGGCTTTTGGTTTCCCTCTAATGGGGTATTTATTCCTCTGAGACACTGGTCAGCCAGGAGAATATTTATGTGGTAATAAAAAACTTTAACAGAGGGTTGTTTGGCTCTAATAGTCTCAGGTATTTCAACACATCTTTGCTTGTCATGTGTCATGCTGAATTACATTGTGGCCTGCCTGTGCAGCAACCCATAATGTAACCCATGTAATATAGTTTGAAATGTAATGTAGTGGGAAGGCAGCTTAAAGGGAAAAATCACTTTTTTGTGCTGGATAAAAGCTGAGGATTAAGACAGAAAGCAGCTTCAGACTATTGGGGAACTGGGAAAAATTAAATGATAGCTCAGCAACAAGACTGTAAAGAAATCTGCAATAATGGATTAAGTGATGCCTGTAACACATTGCATCAATATTAATAACTTCCATTAATATTTTTCCATTTTACAGCACAGATCATTTTTTTGTCTGAGTCATCCAATGACTACTAAATGTTAATTCATGCCTGGCAAATTCTAAATGGCTTTTAATTAAATACAAATGCAGAAAGGTAAATAAACATTCACAGAGGATAAATGTCTGGCTGGGACACAGGGGCAGAGCCATGGAAAGAAACCAGGTGTCCTGATTCTCAGGACTGAGCTTTAGCATCTTGGTAATATTTTTGCCTCCAATCATGTGCTTATACTGATATATCCTGGCTTCAGAAAGGATTTGATGCTTTACTGAAAAGTCTGGGTGTATGAGGGAGGAAAAGCAAGAGAAGGTACAACAGATTTCCATTTGAGGTAAAGGAATTAAAAAAGATCCTTCTGTTCTTACAGAGGATCTGATTCTCTAGGGAAATGATGCTATTTGCTTTGATGAGGAGGTGGTGGGGGAAGGAAAAAAAAAAAAAAAAAACCTGCTTTTTTCTGGCAGAAATGGTGAAATTTCACCCTTCAGCAATTTGGTGAAAGCTGATAGCTGTGGACACTTCTCAGCCTGGGTAGCACAACAAAAGGCTGCACCATGAGAACTGGCAGATGCAAAGAGAGAGAGAGAAAAAAATTAAATTGCACTTTAAAACTGTTGGCCAGGCTGTCCAGCTCAGAAAATCTGCTCTGCCATCCTCCCTGCTTGCACAGGGCTGGTGAAAACTGGGAGAGGAGAGAACTGAGCTCATTTTTGCCAGCTGGGAATCCAGCACATGATGAAGCAGATCACTGTGAACCACTGCCACAAGGGGAAGATGTGGTTTAATTACCCTGGTTCAGGTGCAGTTCTTCTTCCCTGTCTGAAACAGGAATCACTTGACAGGACAGATCAGCAAGGTCCAGCTCACCCTTGGATCTGCAAATAGAAATAGGGCCATGAAACAGCTCTGGAAGTGAAGGATATACAAGCCAAGCCACAAAGAATCATGGTGGAAAATCCTAAAAAAGTGCAAAATCTGTCTTAGTTTACACACATCAACAGTGGAAAATAAGTCCGATTTTAAAACTGGAAAAAAGTTACATTGCATTTAGATCAAGAGTCTCCAAGTGAACAATCCCTATTGACCATGCTTTTTTTCCTTTGAAATTCATGATGAATTAAAAGATTAACATTATTACTATTAAATTATTACATCATAATTACTATATAATGAAATACACTCTTTTTAAAGTGGGGAAGAATGAAACTCTGTAGTAGAGAGAAAAAAAATACCATAAATTCTAAAAGAACTTACTTGTCATCCTTATAAGAATTATTCAAAAATCAAACTAGTCATTTTCAGTTTTGAGTTTCCCAAAACCAGAAAAAAGAATGGAATGGAAAGCTTGACACACAGCTGAGTTTATTTTAGAATAGGACCCTCATGCAAGACTGAACTCAGAATGTGTTGATGCTACTGGCATTTGACAGAAGATTACAGATTGTTCACATGGAAAATTATGGTAATAAAAGGTAAGCTGTGATTCTAAAGTGCTACAAGGCATTAATACAAATTCATATGTGGACACTTTCATCTAATTATGAGAGACCTTTTTTTACCAGTTTTGGCATTATTCCTTTAGAACTGATTCAGCTGGAACAGAGAAAGCCACTATCATGCTGGAATAGGCATTTATACAGACAGTTAGATTAGTACAGCTAGGTTAGCTTAATTATGCTTCTGTAATTTCCAAGAAAAATTTTTTGGACAGAAAGCAATCGTAGTTTTTGTTATTTTTTTTATGATTTGATTTTGAATACAGAATTGGTATATTAGATGACATCCAGCTACCTTTGCATTTGACTGATGTGTGTGTATATAAATAGCACTTGCTTGTTTTTCTCACATCTCAGTTCATATCCAAATAGTAGTATCTCACTCTTAAAACAACAGGCTTTTAACATCTTTAGGAATAAATTGGTGTAATTAATTGAATTTTGAATAATTTTCTCCAATGAACTTTTGTACAGATAAGAAGTTTATTTTTATTCCTAGTCAGTGACCCTTGGCAATAGGTATGTAAAAATTTAAAGAATACAATTCAAATGGTTATTATTCAAATGACAGATGACAGATACAATATAGTGAGGTAAATAAATGACCTTTGATGGTTCCTCATGAAAGGCCAGTGTTCAAAATTGAGACTTCTTCTGTATTCAATCTTACTTAGCCTCTACCACTCTGAAATATAAAATTTATCACTCACCCAGTGAGCTACATGTATTTACCTGTCTGATACCATTATGAATCTAACAGACAAAAACATAAGCTATTATAATTGTACCACTTCTATTTCATATAAACACAGTAAAATTGGCAAAATATTATTATAATTATTCCAAACTAATGTGGAGTTATTTGGGGACTAAAATCCAACTCTACATCACTATCATAGCTAACCAGCCTCTACCTGTAACCCAGACGTCCAGCAATTAAGACCTTTATGGATATCTTGAAATACCCAATCTCCTTCAGGTTTCAGTACATGTATCTACCCTTTGAACAGTGTATTTTCATCACTATTATTTAGACTACAATATTGAGGGCTGGGGTAGGCAGGAGATAGGCATGTGAAGAGACTTCCTCAGAAAGAAAGCAAAACTCTGTGTGGCCCTGAGGGGGTTCAGTCTCCCAGCTCTGTGTGCTTTATCTTCTGATTTGTGAGCTGCGTCACCCTGAGAGATCAGCTGGCTCCGTAGCTAATTGACTGAAATTCAGCCTTTAATAGAGTTTGGTCTTGATTTTTTAATCACTTTAAAGGTTTGGTTCTGAGGCCCTCAAGCAGCACAAGGAGTACCCTGGGACTTTGTGAAGGCATTAAACACTGACTTGACACGTGCACAGAAACCACTGAGAAAGGGAACCTTTCCGTGTTGCATCAGGAGGGAGACAAGCACACCTTCTGGAGCTCAGGAAATCAGCTTTAATGAACACTGCACTGCACTGCAATGAGCTGCAGACAGGACTCAGGGGAAGTTCCCTGCAAAGCATATTCCACTCTTCTGCTCTGTTCTTTGTGTTCACTCTGCACAGCAATGTTCTTCTTGGAATGTTTATTTTACTCTTCTGCCTTCATCTAACTCTCAGCCCATTCCCTCAGTCCATTAATCTTAAGAGATTTCCCTGAATTAAAAGCAAACTCTCAAAGGATAAGGAAGATGATAAATGCCTACAAGCTCCATGGATATTGTGCTAACGATTTCCGTTGTCTTGATAAAACAATGCATTAATAAAGTAACAAAAGGAAAGAGAGAATATTGGCATTCCAATAAACAGAAATAAAAAATAACTATCACAGTTCAATGTATTAAAGAACTAAATACTGGGATTCTTTTGGAAAACAAGAAGGATGTAATAGGAAAAGATAAACAAGTTAGTTCTGTTGGGTCTGCCTGAGCCAAAAAATAAACTTCAGCCTGGATTCTGCATTTAATTCTGTGCCTACAAGAACAAGGCCTTTGCTACTGAATTCAGCATACCCAGGGTTTCACAGAATGTATAACCCTCTCTATGATGCCTAATGAGCAAAACCATTATTCCTCCTTTTACATTAGTTTCCATTTTGACTGCCTTTTTAAGATTGTTTATCTCTGACAGCTCAACTCTCGTACAGAGCCTCTGTGGACACCCCAGTTTGAGCACAGCTATTCTGGCCCAGCAGCCTGGTGAAGATGCAATGTGAATTTTTTCAAGAGGGGCTTCTGTCAGCTTGGGTGTTGTTTTATTTTCCCCTGCAACATTAATCAAGCCAACAAATGGTCTCTCCTGCAGCACAGTCCTATCAGTAAGGGAGCACCATTATTTTCACACTTGCAGCTGAAATAACTGCTGGCAAAACTCTGCAGTGCAGGTCAAATCTGAATAACAGCTGAGGGAGACTGTATGACTGATAATAAATAATACATGCTCTGAAAGCCATTTTAACTTATTTGGTTTGTCGGATTTAAAGGGACACAGCTGTCCCATGATGGGTTTTCAGTCTTCCTGATAATCTGGTTTCTGTGCACTGTGCATAACTGTGCCTAGTAGTAAAAAAACAGAAACCATTAGAATGAGTTAATACAGCAGAATTCACACAGTGTGCACTTCTGATTGCAGCCAGCTCCCTCAGAGCTGCCAAAGACAAATCTCACGGCTGTAAGCAAGTTTACTGTTCACATTACAAGCACCATCTCAGCAGCCTCCCCTGAGTACAAGACAGGCAGCACTTCTTAAACTTCTTTCCCAAGGGTGCCTCTACACAGATCCTGCAGGCAGACGTGGTCAGGGAGACTGGAGACAAGCCATGTCCCAGCAGCAGCTATGCAGAGCTAATAAACCCTGTGAGGGAACATCAGCCTGGGCTCCACGGCGTGCTGAAACAGCAGCAGAGCTCCCAGCTGACTTGGAGTGTGATGGAAATGGGTTTGCATCTGCCTGTAAAAGACTGAAGGGTGGTTTAAAACTCTGGAGAACAGGAAAACTGAAACTTTCTCAATACTCTTTGAATATTTAGGACATAATGAAAATTAGGAGGTCTGCCATTATTACTGGGACAATGCTTTGCATATTTAGGGATTCACTACAATACAAGCAGCTGGAATATGTTTTATTAGTGACTAGGCTATATATGCTATTAAAAAACTTTGGGTTTTTTATTTTTAGAGTATGCAAAATTCAGTTGCTTGTGAGGAAATTACCCCATATCTGGGGCTTTCATAATGCTATTTATTTGCAAAAATTTCAGCACTGATTAGTCACACATATGTGAAAATACAGCTAGGGAATCACATTAATTTGCCTGAGTTATAAAACAGTCCTGTCAGCCTTTTCATTGAATGTTGTCTTTTCTCCAGGTTTTAGAACAGGGGCTCAACTTTTATTTGTGGGTTAATATTTCTGTCAGGGAGAAGTCTTTTGCAACCTCATGAAAATCTCTTCAACTGTCCAGTGAGGACAAAAAGATATCTCAGATTTCACATACTTGTAAAGCCTCATTATAAAACCAATTACAGCCCATAAAGAACCTAACATTTCTTAATTGCTGTAGAGCTCCTCAGACTGACCAAATCACACATCCATGCTATCTGTGGGAGGTTGTATTTCAGAAAGATTTTGTACCTTCTGTTCCTCTGGATTTGGTGTGCAGCCAGGGACTGCAACATAGTGAAGGAAACTCTCCTCTGCACTTCAGAGGGAATTGACCTCATCTAATTTTAGGGATTTAAATCTTAAAGTTCCAGGCTAGCAAAAAAAAAAAAAAAAACAACAACAAAACAAAACAAAAAAAAACTCACAAAAAAAAACCACAAACAAACAAACCAAAAAATACAAAAAACCCAGCAAAGTTCAATGCATGAAGACACTGTTAAAAATTTAACTTTCTGAATACCCTCTGGAGATTGTTACTTTCCTCCAATGACTAGAACGATAACCTGCAGATCAGTTAGGCTGGATGCCTAACTGGTAGATAGCTATGGAAAAGCAAGTAGGAACACATTCTAGATATGTCTTGCTTATTCTGTAAATTGAATGGGATGCAATCTAATCTAAATATCTAATATCATTATAACACAAAATATAAGAGTCCAACTCACTTCTGCTTCCCTGACTTCTGGGCCCTTGGCACTGATCTCAGTCGTGTTCCCCAACTGCTGCTGTGTAGGTCATGTAGTTCTCACTGCTGGGCACACTTACCTGCTAATGACTGCTGTGTGTGATCAGTTATAAAGTTTAAGATTATAATTCCATTAAAGCAATTTTTTTCTTCTAAATAGTGTTCTTTTTAATCTTTGTTCAGTTACAAGTACAATGGAATTGGGTAATGAATTACCTCAGCTCATGGAGCTTTGCTATGTCAAAAAAATCCCTTTTCCAGCATCTGTTACTGCTGATCCACTGCAGTCTTGAAAAACCAAATTCTCAATTCATCACCTATTGTTATTTCCTCCCTCTTGTATGGTCTGTAATGTGCTTACTTTATGACAGACTCACTCATTGCAACTTTGTGACTTCAAAGATTTTGTTTAACTTCCACATTTGCATTTTGTATTTAATGTAATACAGAAAAGAGCAACTAACACTGGATCTGTTAACAACTACACTACAAGTTGTAGATGTTTTGCCATGCCACTGATTTCCTGAAAGTCTAAAACAAATAAGGAAAAAAGTAGTTTATTCACATGTAAAAAACTATGATGAAACCTTGGACTGTGTTCAACCCAGCTAACACAACTGTGAAAAGATGCCTACTGACCATCAAAGGAAGCCCAAACCTATTAATAAAAACATTTAAAAACCTTACTGGCCCTGCCCAGCACCCTCAGGGCCTCCCTCAACCCCACCCATGGCTCAGAATCCCATTACAGCCCAGTCCCAAGGTGCCAGTCTCTACTCCAGTGATGCCACAATCTCACTGGTCTCCACTGGAAAATTTTTTTAATTTGAATAAGATGTTTTATCAGACCACCAGTTTAACAGAAAAAAAAAAAGGTTTTAAATAATAAAAGAATAAAATTATGCCAAATGGATGGAAAAACTGATAGTGCTGATTTGAACCAAACATTCATGTGCTTCTTTCTTAATTTGTTTTCTTTGGGAAGAAAAAAATCCTCATTTTGCATTCATTAGTACTGCTAGGAAGGAACTTAATCTTTCCGAAGGGTTATTAATGTTTCTGTGTGTGCAGAATAAATATAACACCACCCTCAATCACAGCCTCTCAGCCTCATTAGTGAGACATGCTGGGGATAGCATCTTGGCAAACTCATTAGGAGATTCTTGTTGCAATCAAATTTGTCCTGACTTCAGTTGCCAGGGACATTATAATAGGGAGAACAAACCCTTGTAACAGCTCTTCCCCATTTATTAAATTCTGTACTGAATGCACTGTCTTTGTTTCACAGAAAACTATCCACGAAGGCTGATGGAGTGTAGAAATGTTTATGCTGAAATTAATTTCATTAGTCAGTGCTGAACATAGATTAGCATTATTTATTTCTCTGAAGTCTCCGTGGTGTAACTCTAAGTGACAAACCTGGGATGCAGGAGGATTTTCTATGATGTGCAGAAAACCACAATTCTGTGCTTTCTCAGAACTCAGGGCCTTCTCTCAGTAGCACAGCTAACATCTAAGTTTAAGTAATTTCTGTGTTATTGGAGACAAAATACTCCCAAATCCTTTGTCACTTCTATATCTGCTAAGTCTATTGATGCCAATGCACAGAGTTCATTTCCACAAGGGGAGTCACTAAAAATTCACTGCTGCCAGGATGGGTGAGGTCCTGAGGTGGTGCACATTAAAAACTAATTAAACCAAACAAGTTTTTGTCTGTATGTGTGTAAAACCCAAAGACAGTTGAGAAGAAACAGATAATTTTGTAGATATTCACATTTATATTGTGTGGCACAAAGTGAATATAGGGATAAATAATGGGAAGAGATTTAGTTAACATCTTCCATTGCAATAACTTCAGAAGCTGTCTGAAACAAATAAATCTTTTTCTTGAATAATATGAATTTTAATCTGATAGTTTTCAGCAATCATGATTTGCATGACTTGAACTGAAATCATTAGTCAAATGCAGCTACAATATAAATTCATAAAGAGCTCCCAGAAGAAATCAAAGATGTTTTATATAATCTAAAACAGGTAATACAAACATTCTTATGAATTTCAAAAGAGTCAAACCTAAGGAAAAATGCCTTGACTTTGAATTAGTATTCAGCAGCAAAATAAATTACTTCCTATTTGCATATTTTAAATATTTCATTTAATAATCAGCATATGATGGAAAGCAACACAACACAGTAGTAATACAAACCATTTTTAACATGAAAATTGAATATGAAAGCAAGAAATTGAATTTTTTTTACAATTGTGGCTTGCTTAATGGACATACAAAATACACCATTTCAGACAACAATGCAAATCCATTTCTTTCCAAGCCAAATATGAATTTGTGCCCCTGCACTGCATTATTGCTGACAAATTGGCCATAATGTGATATAAAGGCAACTATGGAAATATTCAGATTCCTGCTTACTTGGACTGCCTTCAGACTTTCAAAACAAATTTTAAATATGAAAGCTGCTATACATTTTATTGTTCACTCTTTCAAATCAGATTTTCACATCTTCTGAGCATTCTGTTAGCAAAAATTAGGATAAAACTGTGATCTTTTTTTGATGTAGTGAATTTGGTAAAATCTCCTTAGTTATTAACTATTAAGTAACTGAATGTATAATGGCACAAATTTTGTGACAATTTTCTTTGGAGAAACAAGAAATGTTGTCACTTATCAAATATGTTTGATAAAATACTGTTAATAACTATGAAGACCATGATACAGACACTTCTCTTTTCATGGAAAAATTTTGATATTTTACTAGCCCTGAGCTGGCAAGGGCCATCTCAGCTGAAATGTAACAGTTGACAATACACATACTGCTGGAGGGCTGGAAAGCAAAATAAAATGTGTTTGGACAAAATTGCCCCTGCATGTTTATAAAAACTTGTTTCCCTTGGCACCACAACAGATAAGAAAAGTGCTACAGTAAGCCACCAAAGTTGCACTGGGGGAATGATGTGTCACAGCAAAGACCTGGGAAAATGCAGCTGCTCCCTTTGAATGCTGCCAGTGGAATTGCTCCAGGTCCACAAAGTCCATTTCTTGGCAGGAAGCTGTACAGGAAGTCTCAGAGCCCCCAAAGAGAAAACAGAAGCAGAAGCTGTTCATAAACTTTATTTGGTATCTAATTCATTGGCACTGCACAAAAAAAACCAGCTAAAGACAAAACACTACATGGCTTTATAACAGATCTGATTTTTCCCCATCCTGCTCTGAACACCTCATTACACAATGCAGTGGCATTAAAGAGAGTGCTGGGGGTTTTTTCAATCTCTCTGGGGAGCTGTTCATTCTAACAGGTAAGCAGTCCTATCAGGGATACCTCAGAGAATCGTAGCATATCCTGAGTTGGAAGGAGCCCACAGCTACAATCAAGTCCACCTCCTGGCCCTGCAGAGAACAGCCCCAAGAGTCACACCATGTGCTGAGAGCATTGTCCCAATAGTCCCTGGACTCTGTCATGTTTGGGCTGTGACCACTCTGAGGAGCCTGTTCAGTGCCCAGCCGCCCTCTGGGAGAACAACCTTTTCCTGATACCCAACCTAAACCTGCCCTGGCACAACTTCAGGCCATTCCCTTGGGTCCAGAGCAGAGATCAGTGCCTGCCCCTCCTGTTCCCCTCACAAGGAAGCTGTGACTGCACTGAGGTCTCCCCTTGGTCTCCTCCACGCTGAACAGACCAAGTGCCCTCAGTCACTCCTCATACAACTTCTCCTCAAGGCTCTTCATCATCCTCATTCCCCTCCTTTGGATGCTTTCTAGTGTCTTTATGTCTTTCTTATATTATGGTGCCACAATAGGCATTACAAAAAGATGAGCCTGTGTAATTCAGGGCTTCTGAATGCTTATCTATCCCCTGGAAAGTAGTTTGAGTTCACATATAAAATATATGTATGTAAACTGCCCAATATACTACTTTTCATTTGTTCCTGTATAACCTCACCTTCTATTTTTTTTTCAGTTTAGCAAGGCTATTGTTCATTCAATCCTATCCTCAAGCATACTTGCAATTTCTCCATATATTATCTAATATGGGGTAATGAGTTTTTGTTTGTTTGTTTGTTTCATTTTATTGCTTCCTGAATGGACCAGGACAACAGACAAATACACAATAAACTCTTGTGACATTGAAATTTTGGTCACTGCTTTCAATGCCTCTCTTGCCCTTCCCTTTCACCAAATAGTAGGGAAACCATTCCCAAATCTTCCTCTAATCATTAACATGGTTACATTTTTTGTTGTTTACACTCTGCATATTGCTGCTCTATAACCTTTTGGTTGGATTCCACCATTTTTTCATATTCATCTTCACTCATCTGACAGAGTTTTCTGTTTCTGTACTATTTTTGGTTTTGTCTTTAACAGCTCATGATTTTGTTAAGGTGGTTTCTGACCAGTTTCTAAATAAATTGTGGAGACGTAAACTGTGGAATGCCTATCAGAACAGCTTGTAGCACTGACCATTGGATCCAACTCCAGTGTGGTCATGCAAAAAGAATGACCTTTCTCAGGGTTGCTGGATATTGCAAAATTAAAACAAGGTGAGAAGGGTGCATCTTTAGCTTGAAGGTTAAACTACCTGTCCTCCTGCTCCTGATCATGAGTTGTTTGCTAATATGCTGTTGGCTATGTAGAAACAAGCTATACTGAAACTGCAACAATCCCCAGGATCAGCCTATAAATCCCCCTGGCTATCCCGAAACAATAGTTAAGGCATTTCAAAGCAGAGAAAGAACACATGAAAGTCACTTGCTCTTTGCAGTGCTGAGTAGGATAAGCCAAAGGTGAATGTTTACATCTCTGATGCTGATGTGGAAGCTCAATCCTTGTGATTCCATGCAGGCCTGGGTGCAGTCCATGGGATGCCTCTCACTCCCTGACATGTTTGTAACACGTGTCATCCAGCTTGGTCCAAAACACAGGGCCTGGCCCAGTCCACTGTTATTGTCCTAACCCTTACAAAACTCACACTTGCATGGAGATGGCCTGGAGAAAGAGGCACAAACCAGTGATGCAGGGAGGTGATGCTGGAGATCTTCTAGTCCAAAACCCTGTTCAGAGCGGGTTGGTCACGGTCATGTCCAAACAGATTTTTAATATCTCAAGGATTGAGCCTCCAGAGTTTCTCTGGGCAGCCTGTTCCAGTGTTTGACCCTCATTACAAAAAACAAAAACAAAACCAAAAACAATAACAAAACCAAATTAAATTAAATTTCCTGTATTTCAGTTTGCACCTTTGCCTTTTGTCCCATCCCCAAGCACATCTGACAGGAGTCTGGCTTTGTCCTCTAGGGGAAAAACACCCCATCAGATATTTGTATCCATGGACAAGATCCTCCTGAGCATTCTCTTCTCCAGGCTGAGTGGTCCCAGCTCTCCCAGGCCCTCAGTTGTCTCCATGGCCCTTCTTCAGCTGTGTCTCACCAGGGCTCAGCGGAGGGAAGGATCACCCTCCACCAGCTGCTGTGGACACTGTCTGATGCAGAGCAGGATGTTTTGCCACAAGGGCACATGGCACGGTCAGCTTGGCACTCACCAGGACTCCCAGATGCATTTCTGCCAAGATGCTTTCCAGGAGGTCAGTTGTACAGGGTAATTCCTGCCCAGAGGCAGGAATTGTCATTTCCCATCATTCAGCTCCCTGAAACTTCTGCTGACCTTTCCCTCCAGCCTGCCAAGGTCCCTCTGAGTTGCAGGACACCCATCTGGTCTGTCAGTCACTCATCCCATGATACCTATTCTGACCAGAAAAGAACTGGGGCCTTTTAATCACATCTCTAGGTTAACAGAATTCTAGCACAACAGAGGGTTTTGTCTCCATTGTGTTGTGAGGAAATTCAAGACATGTACTTGAGGACCGTACAGAATTAATGTCCTTCTCTTTAGACTTTTATTTACAAACAGAAAGCACAAAGGTCTGCATCTTATAAGACCATGTCAGTGGAATTCTAGCAGCATGAAGTAACAAACAAAACAAGTCAATTTCCAGTCACATTTTTGTTGTCTTTTATATTTGGGATACTTGCTCTTTTTGTATATGTGTGCCTTGTCACTAAATGTGTGTATCAGCTTTATATTGTCAACAGCAGAACAGACTTTAAGAAAAAAATTATGTAAAAGGGTTATATTTTGTTGAGATGTTCTGGAAAGACACTACAAACCACAGAAAGGAAATCTGAGTTGCTTGTGATGTTACAGGGATGTTGAGATTGCTAAAACAGCCTATTAAATGCAGTTGCTTATTTATTTTTTATATCAAATGGGCTTTCAAAAGCTTTGCACAGTGTTATAAAATAAAAAGTCACTCATCTATTTCCTACTCTTCTTCTCTTAAAAGTATGGAAATACATTCCAAAGTCACAGGGGCAGTTTAGCAGTGAATCCAAATCACTTATTTCCACAAATATCATGGGAACTGGGATTTCCCTAACAGTTTTCAGACTCTCTTTTAAGGATGGTATTATTTTATCAGCTATTTGTTTTTCTTCTAGATGCTAAGAATATTCTGAATATTTTAACATTTTTATTCAGTGAGAAGCAAAGCTACTTGCAAGCCCTGATTAGGAAGTTGCTTATTTTGCTGCCCCAGCCAGGATCTGGGCACATAATCTTCAGTTCCAAGGTCTACAACTGTCTTAAATAACTCACAGGTTCATGTCACACTGGGGCTTTGTGGTTGCTAATCTGCAGGGAAGAACTGTACAGCTGAAAGACCTAGCTTGTTCTTAAATATTTCTATTTATTTGTTTTCTTTTTCCTGTTTTTTTTTTTCAACACAGAAGAAATTATGAGATACAGGATTAATCAGGATCAGAAAAATAATCATGGCAGTTTCCCAGGTGCCATATGGAGGCTACCAATCAAACTAAAATGTGCATTATAAAAACAATGGTATGGGACTTATATGCAGCCTGCTCTTCATATCAAAGTTACAGAAGAGAAATAAGTTTGCAATTACTTTGTAATATTTGGCTTAGACCAATTGCACACTTGTGTGATCTACAGTGATTCAGGTGAACAACTTCACAGATGCAAAATGGTGCCTTCTGAGCAATTCACAAAACAACTGGAACACACATCAAATCCTGTCAATGTTTGGGGAGGGAGTGGAGCGAATCATAAATTAATTTTTGAAGGAACAAAGCCATTTAGATGTGAGCAGTCATTCAGAAAACTAAACATTCCTATGTTGCTTTGCTGGAATAATGAAGGATTATTAAAAAATCCAAAATATTTGAATCGAGTTAATGTATTACACAGTGATATTTAAAGGCATTTGAAAACAGTGCAGAATTTGTGTGTGTGGTGTTAAGTTCCCAAAGTGCAGCAGGAGCTGCTGGGTGCAGCAGCAGCATTGGGGTCATGATGAGACATAGAGAAATCACTCACCAGGGACCAGCTCCCACTCTGACTAAAAGTGACCTTTAATGGGCTCTAAAACCCATCTGATTTACCCTATGTGGCCGAGAGGATCCTGCTCCAGTGCAGATACCAGAGCAGAGGGACTGGATGGGGAAGTGAATATGCTGGAAAATATCGTGCAGTTCCCCACAGCAGTCATTGATCCTTTGCATCCTGCATTCTTGCATAGAAACATCAAAAGTTTCAAAACCGGATGGCAAAATGAAGGGATAAAAGGAGGACAGAAAATCTGTGTTGTTTTCTTGTCATCAGACTAACCCCTTCAGTGCTAAAGTTTTTCATTTGTCAGAAAAGAAAAAGTCTCAGAGCAGGAAATACCAAGTGGTGAGGACATTGGATCTGCATGTGACACAGCACTTTAGAAGCCTCTTGGCTTAATATTTGTTTGCTTTGTTTGATGGCAAAGAAACAATAAACCAGCCACATTCATGTGAAAAGTGTGATATCCTGAGAAATGGTCCAGCACATGGTACACATTAGCTGTGCAAACATAATGCACAGCATAAACAGGAAAACTCATAATAATCCTTGGCAGTAAATCACACTTTATATTAATTTCCCCCTTTGCCCATTTCAAGCAAGTTCTGTAAGTATCTTTACTCTTAACATATTGCTCACACAAGAAATAAGGAGACTTTGTAAGGCACACTTCCTTTATACGCGTACTCTGTGCCTAAATTTAGGGTAAATACAACAATATATTTTTCTAGAAAAAAAGTAGAGTATCCCAGCTATTGTGCTGGGACACAATTCAGCTTCCTTCCATTTTTTAAGTCTTGTCAGTTCTTTTACTGCAATAGCTTTTGAACTTTCATCTCTCTTCAGCCAAAAACCTTGTTTCTCCCACTCTTTGTCCTGGTTCTGGGCTGCATTATAAAGAAAATTTTTCACCCCAGAAAAGTCTGGCTGAATCCTCACTTTTGTATCTATTTCTTCATGGTTTAGGAGTGGACCCCTGAAGGTACTCTGGAGTTAGAAGCAAATGTGTAACTATGACAACCTTTTCAAAATCAAATGACTGTTTACTCTTACAGATGAAAGATTTGACCTAAAAATTATATTTTAATATTAATTGTATTAAAATTATTTCTGCACCATGACTGAATCTGGGGCAGAAATGAGGTTTAAGATGTGAAAACTGAGAGTCATTCAAACTCTTTAAGTTGGAGAGAGATGGATTTGAAGAGTGGGCTGTTAGATGGGTAAGAAAGTGGTTGGGTGGTCACACCCAGAGAGCAGTGATCAGTGGTCAGAGTCCCAGCGACAGCAGTGACAAGTGGTGTTCCTCAGGGTGTCAGCTTTGGGGCCAGTGTTATTTGATATCTTCATTAATGTCATAGACAAAGGCTTCGAGCATACCCTCAGCAACAGGATGTTAGAGCCTTCCAGTGGGTTTGCTGCTGCTGTTCTCATGGATGTTTAAGTATTTATATGGAGTATCATCTCCAAGAAGTGGAACCCAAACATTCCTCCCATGTGTGCAAAGTAGAAGAGTCAGGATTTTAACTCATTTTCAAAAATCCAAGGGCAGTACTTACACAGCAAAACTATTATCCGTACTAATGGGCTTCCTTCTGTTCAGAAATTCCCCCTTGGACAAATAGTTTAAATTTTATTAAACTATATCCTTTAAAACTGGCAACAGTAAGGTTCCCCAATGAGTTCTGCTCAAGTATTGGTCTGTTTTTATGCCTCCACTCCTTTCAGCAGGCTCAATGCCAGTTTCTCTCTTCCAATACAGCCGTGACATTTCTTGTCCTCTGTTTCCAGTGTTTTCTAACATTTTTATTGCCCTTTGGAGCTTTTGGCCCTAAGCCTTCACAAACAAACTGTGCAATGCACCTGGAATTCTAGGAAGAAAGTACTGCATAATTATTAAGTTAAATATTGTCTCCTGACCCTTATAAAGAAATTTTTCATCTATTGCTTTTCCTGGTTATTTCCCAACCACCTGCTCTTAAGTTAAACAGATACGCTTGAATACTGCAAATGCAAACAACCTGTAGCAAGTATTCGTAAATTATTACAAGAAAACTCCCTGCCTTCCAAAGAAAAGCAGATGTAAATTCAATTCTCTTGGAAACTCAGCCTCTGATGGTGTGTGCCTCTCTCCATGACCATTTGTTGTCAAGGCCTCAAAAAACTTTCAAAGAGCAGAAGTATTTTGTCTCCCATTGATTCAAGGCATTGAAGTTTGTAGATAATTCTGTCAAAGAACTGTCAGACACATTAATGTAATTTCTTGTGTTTAAAACCTGATGGTCTCAGAGTCAGTTCTCAGCTGACATATATGGAAGCATTAACTTTTATTGTGCATCAAGATTCATTAAAGAAGCTGAGACATAGCCTGAACTATTGCAAACTATGTCTCATCTTTTCAGTCCCTCATCTTCTCTGTGACTGTAGTGCTATCTCATTTATTTTCTGCTCATTGTCAGTTGTCTCTTAATATACAATAAAGTTTAAAAATCTGGTATACAACATAGAAACCCACCAAAAATTTGAGCCCCAAAAATTCATATTCATATTCATATTCTTTGAACTTGAAGACAGCAGCAATGTAAACTTAAAAAAAAAAAGAAAACTGCATATTTATAGGGAACTTCAATTCCATTTTCACAGAATAAATGATATTTTCCGCTCCACACCATTTAGACCTCAATCTCTCTTCTGGAAAGCCAAGCTGTTATTTTTTGTAGATTGTTCCTAAGTCATTTATAATCAGGCCACTGTTGTCAGGCACCACTGACAACAGCACTTTTGAAGTCAGGTAGGGATTATTAATTTGCTGTGAATTTTCTGAGGACCTTCATCTTCTTTCCATACACATCCATTAAAAGTCATAGAGGCGAAAATGAAGGTACCAGCCACAAACAAATTAAGCTATCAAACTCTCTGGTTTCAGATTAATTCTGGACAGTGCAAAAAGCCAACCAGCCTTTACTTTTTAATGTGGAACATGATGTTTTAGGGTTCCTGAAATGCACGTTCCACAGGGTGAGATCTGAGAGCACTCAAAGGCTCAGAACTCTGGGCCACGAACCCCACGGCTCCATTCAGGCACCCTTGGGGGCACAGAAGGGTAAAATCATTACTTATGGCACCATTTTTAGCTCTCCATCAAAGACCACAACCACCAGTATGCACATATGTGTGTGCCTGTATGTCTGTGTCTTTCCTAAATGAAAACACTGTGTCTATCTATACAGGTTGGATCCTGTGAGGAATTTCTTCACAGACAGGGTGATTTAATATTGGAACTGCCCCCGGAGGTGGTGAAGTCACCCTCCCTGGAGGTGTTAAAGACTGGACATGGCCAAGGTCTGGTTGACAGGATCGTGTTCAGTCACAGCTTGGACTCGATGATCTCTGAGGTCTTTTCCGACCCAACTGATTCTGTAATTTCGGGATACAAATCGATACAAACTTTAACACTGGAAACACCAAGGCGGAGAGGCTCGGCGAGGTCACGGCGGCCGCGCCCGCGTTCCTGATCCCCGGGGAGTGCTGAGCCCAGGGCTGCTACCGCGTGGAGCTCCCGGTCGCGGGGTGGCTGAAAGGATCACCCTGCCCCGGGGAGGGAACCACCCCGCGGGGCTGCTAATCCCCGGGCCAGCTCCGAACAGGAACACCGGGACAACGAGCAGCGGGGCACGGGCGGGCGCGCCGGGTCGCCCTCAGTCTCTCCCCGCCTCACAGCCGCCCTCGGGCTGCCGGGCGCATGCGCGGAGGCGCCGCCTGCTCCGCCGAGCGCGCAGCGGGCGTTGGGGCAGCGCGGGGCGGCAGCGCCGGCCCTGCTCCGCACCCGGGCGGCGGCGGTGAGTGCGGGCAGTGCGGGTGAAGTAGGGGCAGGGATGGTGAGTGCGGGCAGTGCGGATGAAGTGCGGGCAGTGCGGGAGAGGAGCGGGCTGAGGCGGAGAGTGCGGACAGCGCGGGGTGCGGGCGGGCGGGGGCCGCCGGCGGGAAGGGGCTGCCCGGCGCGGGGACGGCGGGAGCGGTGCCCGCAGGGAGCGCCCGGGGCGGGCGTCCCGCACGGGGACCCCTGAGGGGAGTGAGGGTGGAACGTTCCCCGCTGCCCTCGGCCCCTCGCCGCCCTCCGGCAGCCTCCCGGTAAAGACCTCTCCAAGGGTTTGTGCCATTTCCAGTTAAGCCGGGGGAGAAAATGTGTGGAGTGTATTGAACAAAGGAAGAATCCTGCGGGATTTCTCTTTTGGAAGAGCTTAGCGACTCTCTCCAGAATAGGCAGCTGATACGTTTTTCTCCGAAGTTTTAAAAAACGCCATCCCCCAAAACAAACCCGCGGAGCACAGCCGCAGCCATCTGAGGCTCTGGTATTCCTGTCAGAACTTTTTCCGCAGGGTCACCCAGAGGGCCCGTCAGTGCGGGAGCTGCGGTGGCCAGGACAGGCTCAGGCTGTGGCTGCTGGGCTGGGGAGGTGTGTGTGGGAATGAGCCCGACCCTCCGCGTTCGGGGGGACTTTTCCTAGGCCTGGTGCTGGCAAGGGAACAATTCATCCACATGCACAGGAAACAGGAGGGGCAGGGGCAGCCTCCCTGCTGCCACAGTTGAAGCTGGGATTCAGTGTTGCATTGGTTGAGGAGTGAGGGAGCAGGCGGTGATTGGGAACAAAACAGAGAGGAATGGAGCCAGTGAGTAAAAGGAAGAAGCACAGGAAAACACTTGAAAGAATTTCAAGTTCTCATAGAAAAGTTTGTGAAGGGAAGGGGGACAGTTATGCAGATGTTGTTGTTCTAGATTAAAGTCAAGACCTTCAATTTATCATTACTATTGACTGTGACTGGAAAAAACACTAGCTGTACTTTTTCTGCTCATTACCACCTCCTTTACCATCTTGTCCCTGTGCTGGCACCATTGTTGATACAGCAAGGGCGGGGAGTGGCACGGAACATTACCACCAGATTCAAACTGACCTTTTAAACACTTTTTGATTAACCTAGTTAGTAATCACGTCTGTTTCTCGCACTGCCATAGGGATGCTTATACTGGCTCAAGGAAATGTGGTTGGGAGGAAAAGAGGTTTTTTTAGTTGTACATAAATGATTAGGTATGCGTGTAGAAGCCCTGTTTTTAAATGTACACGTGTGTATTATGCACACACACACACACACACCTGTGTGAAGGGGTTGTGCAACTGGGAGGTTGAACATTCTGGCCCTTGTGTTGAACAGAAGGAGTGCCATTGATAAAGCCGTGTGGGGGAGGTTTACAAGTGCAAGAGGTGATGAGCAGTCTGAGGAGACTTACCTAGTAAAGGTGACTGAGATTGCAAGAGCAGTTCTTGCTGAACCAGGGCAGTGAGATTAGAATCCAGAGAAGAAGGCACAGGGAACTTGTGTGTAAGAGTATTGCATGGAAACAGGAGTGAGATTTTTACTTATCTGTTCATTTTCAGCCCTCTCACTTTAACCTCTTTTAGACTAGAAAGCTTCATTTTCCAGAGCAGATTAGGCTGGAACCTGGCATTCTGGGTAACTCTGAACTCTTGGAACTAGCAAATATCAGGAAATCCCTGGGTGAAACCTGGATTATCCTTTTCTCACACAAGTTCATCCAGAAATTTGTGTCCAACTAGTGTACTCAAAAGAGCAAAGCATTGCCTCTGGTTGTAATACATGCAGGTGTTGAGATTATAATTTGATGATCAGTTTTCTTTTGAGAGAAGTGGATAGTTACACACAGAGTAACTGTACTCATAGTGTCATTTCCAGAAACACAAATGGTGAACTGAAGTTTTGAAGTTCACTTTAATTCAGTCTCTTCATACATCTAGAACAAGCTACAGTTTTCTATTAAATAATAACATCATATTTCTTGCATAAAAAATGCTGTTGTACTCAGGAAGTATTTTGGTCTCATCCTCCTTACTTTTGTTGTGTGATGTCAAGAAGTTTTCTTGATGTGACTCAAATCTGCATCAAATTCTGCTTTGACCATGGAATTACAAGTTTCCTTGTTGTGCTTATCACCTTAGATCTCAGTACTCAATTAAATCTCCCCTTAATTGAGAAAACTCTCCTAAAACAAGGAAATCATCCTCCCATTCCACATGAAGAGTGAAAGATAAAACTGTGGAGACCAAATCTGGTCCAGGTAGGATCTGATTTTTTTCAGGGTATTGAGTTCAGTTGTCCTCATTTATGTTAAGTTGCGCAGGTGCAAATAAATTGGATGTCTGTTCTAAACCCATTCTGCTTTTGCAAAACAAGCAGTCTGATTTTGGGAGATGCATCCCTAAAATAAAGTGTGTAGTTGATGTCCACATTGGAACAGCATTTTTAGGTTACTTATCTAGAGTCATGAATAAATTCTGTGGCAAAAGTAGGATAAAATATGGAACATTACCACCAGATTCAAACTGACCTTTTAAACACTTTTTGATTAACCTAGTTAGTAATCACGTCTGTTTCTCGCACTGCCATAGGGATGCTTATACTGGCTCAAGGAAATGTGGTTGGGAGGAAAAGAGGTTTTTTTAGTTGTACATAAATGATTAGGTATGCGTGTAGAAGCCCTGTTTTTAAATGTACACGTGTGTATTATGCACACAGACACACACACACACCTGTGTGAAGGGGTTGTGCAACTGGGAGGTTGAACATTCTGGCCCTTGTGTTGAACAGAAGGAGTGCCATTGATAAAGCCGTGTGGGGGAGGTTTACAAGTGCAAGAGGTGATGAGCAGTCTGAGGAGACTTACCTAGTAAAGGTGACTGAGATTGCAAGAGCAGTTCTTGCTGAACCAGGGCAGTGAGATTAGAATCCAGAGAAGAAGGCACAGGGAACTTGTGTGTAAGAGTATTGCATGGAAACAGGAGTGAGATTTTTTACTTATCTGTTCATTTTCAGCCCTCTCACTTTAACCTCTTTTAGACTAAAGCTTCATTTTCCAGAGCAGATTAGGCTGGAACCTGGCATTCTGGGTAACTCTGAACTCTTGGAACTAGCAAATATCAGGAAATCCCTGGGTGAAACCTGGATTATCCTTTTCTCACACAAGTTCATCCAGAAATTTGTGTCCAACTAGTGTACTCAAAAAGAGCAAAGCATTGCCTCTGGTTGTAATACATGCAGGTGTTGAGATTATAATTTGATGATCAGTTTTCTTTTGAGAGAAGTGGATAGTTACACACAGAGTAACTGTACTCATAGTGTCATTTCCAGAAACACAAATGGTGAACTGAAGTTTTGAAGTTCACTTTAATTCAGTCTCTTCATACATTGAGAACAAGCTACAGTTTTCTATTAATAATAATAACATCATATTTTTGCATAAAAATGCTGTTGTACTAAGGAAGTATTTTGGTCTCATCCTCCTTACTTTTTTGTTGTATGATGTCAAGAAGTTTTCTTGATGTGACTCAAATCTGCATCAAATTCTGCTTTGACCATGGAATTACAAGTTTCCTTGTGTCTTCTGTTGTGCTTATCACCTTAGATCTCAGTACTCAATTAACTCTCCCCTTAATTGAGAAAACTCTCCTAAAACAAGGAAATCATCCTCCCATTCCACATGAAGAGTGAAAGATAAAACTGTGGAGACCAAATCTGGTCCAGGTAGGATCTGATTTTTTTCAGGGTATTGAGTTCAGTTGTCCTCATTTATGTTAAGTTGCACAGGTGCAAATAAATTGGATGTCTGTTCTAAACCCATTCTGCTTTTGCAAAACAAGCAGTCTGATTTTGGGAGATGCATCCCTAAAATAAAGTGTGTGTAGTTGATGTCCACATTGGAACAGCATTTTTAGGTTACTTATCTAGAGTCATGAATAAATTCTGTGGCAAAAGTAGGATAAAATATACTTCAGGACTGTGCTAATTTTAGACTACAGCAGTGTGAACCATTTTTGTTTGCTCTGTCATTTTAAACAGCTCCCTTTTCCTGTGATCCTCTTGTCCAGCATTTTGTTCTGCCTGCCTCTGTGACCTCCCTCACTTGTGACAGTGAAATTTCCATACTCTTTTGGTGAGGCAGATCACAGGACCATTCAGGTTGAAAAAAAAGATTTCTCTGACTTGTTTTTGGCTCTTACCTGGCTCGTAGAAACAGCTGGACAGGCAGGGAACAGGAGGCGTGGTTGGTAGCAATGTATGAGTACTGGGGAAAAACAAATCCATTTTGCCCCTCTGCTTCCCTCTTCCATTTTTCCAGTAAATCTTATTTGTGTCATTTTATCCCATTTACTCAACAAATCAGATTCCTGTAGGCAAGAGTTCTAATTTTTTTACACCATCCTGTTAAGAGCTTTTGCTTTCAGTTTGTCAGCTCAGTCCTGAATTTTGTTGGTCATTTTCATCTCTCTCTTTCATGACTTCCCATCAGCTGTGTGTTCCAGGATGCTGTCTGGTCTGGCTGATGTTTCTTTAATGGTTGTTTTGCTTCAGCCCCCAAAGACAATCTACTTTCTTGCCCCCGCCATTGCTTCCTCTCCTCTTCCACATTAAAAACAAAAGCACTTGCAGCGTGCAGTGGAGAACCCTACAGAGCTGGCAAAGGAGTGGCCTGAATGACCTAATGTCTCCTCTGTTCTCCTGCCAGCTGAGTTCAGATGTTGGTAGCTATTTGACCTTTTAAAATCTAATCTGGCCATACCCAGACCTTTCCTTGTTTACCTTTCCTTGTCTTACTGATTCTTGTTAAGTAAAATTTGATACACTTTTGTGTGAAATACGCTTAACCCATTCTTTTCTTGCTGACATTTTTGATGGTGCTGATTATCAAGTAATTGGTGTTTTAATCAAGGTTGCTGAATACTATTATTAGAATAGCTACATTTCAAAAATAAAGCCTTGACAGAAAAATAAATTCCATGCTAACCACCTAAAATCACACCGTGGATTTTGGCTTGCTAAGAAAACACATCTGTTGAGAGCTCTTTTGTGCCTATTACAGGCTGTTGAGTATTATTAATAATACATAATCACTATGCAAAATAACTTCAACTTTGAATAAAAGTTAGGCATCTGTTCAGAGCTAACTTTATAAAATCAAACAAGAAATACATTTGCACAGCCTACTATACTGGAGTTAGCATCCAGGGCTGAGACATGCACACTGTAGCAGCACAAGAAGCGTTGGCCATTTTCAAACCAGGAATGCTGCTTTGTGCAAATAGATTACTTTTTTTGATCACAGATATCTTTGCATGAGGGAGAGACAGACTATCCCTGCAGTTGCATCTTGAAAGATCTTTGAGATCCCTTGCATTCTGCACATTTCATTTTGCATTTTACCTGCTCAGTGGGGTGTTTCATTTAAAGTGTTTGAATCAGCCTTCTCATGTTGCTTCTGAAATTACTTTTGAAAGCTGGCATCTCGTATTTGAAGATCACACACTCAACATATTTCCAGTTTTTCATCTTAGTGGTCAGTCTGTACCAATATGATTACTCCAAGAGTGGTCAAATTAAGTGATGCTAAAATCCAGAGGTACCATGTGAAGTGTAGGATGGGAGTAATTTGTCATACATAAAACTTAATCCCAGTGAAGTACTCATTTTGTCACCTGAAACTGCAGAAAGTCTCTATTTGCCAGAACTTCAGGGTGGGTGAGATTTTTTGTTTGTTTGTTTACACCAAGAATTGTGGTAATTCTGGATATTCCTGTTTTGCTGAGCTCTTTGTTTTCCTGTAGTATAACAATGGATGGACCAGTTTCAAGATTCACTTTACAGCAATTCTTCATTAAAATCCCAATCACTAAATTAACCACTTAACATAACTGTCTAAACTGTAAAATTTATTATAATCAGCTGTATTTCTAAATGTTTCCTACTTGGCATTGAAGAATGCCTCAGAAGGTGTGAATCTGTTGGCTCACTGGTGTGAAGGCAGTTTATGGAATCCTAGCAGGAAAACTCATAAATAGTGGCTTCAACAGACCTGTGAACTTTTGCACCTGGCTGTTTCTCCAGGTTTATCAGTGAGTTGTTTACTGACCTTGTGTGTATTCTTCAGCTTTTATTTGCAGGCTGTAACTCTTACTATTTAGTAATAAGCCTGGGAGGAGAAACAACTTTCTGTTTTTCTTTCTGTCCCTAGTCTCCATTCTCATGGCTATGGGGAATTGGGAAGGGTTACATGAGGTTTCAGGGTCAGAATTAGTTTAATCTCCTGCTGGTTTTCCTGTAGATTTCTCCTGTGGCAGCTGAAACGAGCACAGTCTGTGATATTTTATTTCAATACTGCTGAGCACTTATGAGTATCAGGAATGGAATGGACTCACTGTTGTGTTTGCTGTTTGCTGCTGTTGGTTGTCAGAGCTGTGGGCAGCAGTGAAATGAAGGCATGGCCTATTGACTGTGTGGCTGCATAAGCAGCTTAACTCAGCTAAGCTTCTCCCTCTGCCTTAAAACAGGAGTTCTTCCTTTTCCACTCCATCCTTGCTGGGTTTTGCATTTTCACTGCTTCGCTGGTGTTCTGCAGTCAGCTGCAGCAGGGACCTGATCTGTTTTATTTTATAACAAGCAAGAAGGTAAGAAGGTGAACAAACTCATCTTTTGTGGAAAGGACACTTAGGGTGAACTGTAAAGAAGTGCCCAACTACAAGCTCATCAGAGCTGCAGTTCTCAAAAATGGAAAAGTATCAAAGCATTTTCACTGTGGCCATTTGTTTGGAGCTCTTGGCAAAAGATCTGATCAAAGTTTTCATCTCAATGTAAGAAAGAAATTTTTTACAGTGAGACCAATCATTCACTGGAACAACCTCCCCAAGAACATAGGGGGATCCCTGTAACTAGAGAGGTTGTTTTGCAATTGGGTGCTAGATAACCTCATCAGGGCTGCCTTCCACACAAAAGGTTGGACCAGACAATGTTTTGACAGTCCTTAGCTGCTCTGTGGTTCTGTTTGTATGGGTGAAGCAATCTACACCAGAAACGCACCGGGTGGAGATGCACCTGCTGATGGGCAGCACATCTGGGATCTCCCCAGTGACGTCTGCAGTGTATTACACATGTGAATGAGTTACCACACCTAAAAAGTATCAGTGGTGTATTTTTTCCATTAGAAGGCTCCTCCACATTTTCTGTGTCCTGGAGTAGGTGTTCAGATTTGTGGGGGAATAGGGAGACACCCTTTCAAATCTTCCAAGAACAAAATGTTAGACATGTTAGATCCTAGAGGATCTCTCAGTTATGAATGAAGTTTTCAAGAGCTAATTTTATTTTATTCTTTGTATGCTTTTGACACAACTAAGATAAATTACATCTTCAAACACAGTTAATTGCACACACAAATTTGACACATCAATTTGGCATGTGAGTTTTCGGAACTTCAGCATGAACATCCTCTGAGTTGTTTTTGTTACATGCATTTTTGTGCTTCCTACTCAGGCAGAAAGGGTGTTGTACTGACTCCCTTCATAAGGAGTAGAAGAGCAACAGTAGAATTATTGTTTGAGTTTTGGGAGCTGCTCTACAGTTTTTTACAGTGCTGGAAAGTGCAAAAAACTGTTTATGAGTATGACCTGATATTGGTAGGTATGGATTTATTGATCAGCTGGGACTTAGAGCTTCACTGTGATCCTTATTTCCTCATAAATGAGTTTGAATTAGATGGTAGTTCACCTTCCAGTGTTTTCTCCAGTTATGATGTTCAGAATGCCTCCATGCTCTAGATCAGTGTGCTTCCTCTAGGAAAACTGCCATGAATTTAAGGTTTTCTGCTGCTCCATAGTAGTGGATTGGAAGGGACCATGAGTACAATTGCTGGACTAGAGGTCACAAGGGATGCAGAACTATCTCCCTGAGAGGTTGCCTTTGGTGGCAGATACATCTGGAAAGTTGACACTTCCTTTCTGTGGCTGTCCTGGGGAGCAGAGCAGCAGAGAGGAGAGGGAGGTCAGTGGGAGAGGGACAGAGCTGCATCAGCCACATCAGGGGGCTGATCCCCACTGAAGGGTGGGTGGCAGTGGCAGGAAAGGAAGAGAGAATCCTTGACTCCTCTTCAAAGCTGAAGTCAAAACGTGTTATGCTATACCCTACATGTGTAAATGAGCTTTGTGGGTAGGTTTGTTCAAATCCTGCTCAGAAAAAAAAATTAAGTTCAATGCAGTAAAACAATATGTGCATCTTCATGTGTTTGGAAATTCAGGAAAAGCTATGTGAGAAATAATGGACATGGGTCTTAAGAGAGGGAAATAAGGGTACTTAGTTTTTAAAACTTTTTTTTTTTCCCCTAGTTTGTAGGGCTCTTTACCTTTCTGTTTTACTGCAGCTGCTCTATGGATTCTAGTGGTGTACAACTTTCTTTATGCTCTCTTTATGGAATTCCCCAGTGTGACAGAAAACTTAATAAAATCTCTAAAGGAGTTGTGCCTCATTATCTTTTGCCTAGTTACCATATAATTCAATAAGATGAAATAGTGTTTATGAGTCTTTCATAACTTCTCTGCAATTTGATTTTTGGTTGACTGGAAAATCCCATTAAAACATGCTCTGAAGTGTTGTCATATATGCATTGCTTCAGGGGAGGACAGGCAGGGTGAAAATTTATATTAAAGCATGCTGACGGTGTGTAAATACTTGGAAGAGAAAGCTTTGTTTGCACATTTCTCTGGCTTAGTTTAGCACTTCACAAAGGAATTACTTTTTATTGGTTTGGGGTTAATTTTTCTAAATTAAATGGGGTGTTAGACATTGGCCTACCAAACAAGGGCTAAATGCAGTTTCTGTAGTGGGCAGAATGTTGCCTCATCACAGAAAAACAAAATAAACTTCATTAAATAGTAATCTTATGTTTGCTATAAAATTATTGCACAGAAAATAAAGATGCCAATGTGAAATTACCCAGCTTCATTTTTACTGCAAAAATGCACATTCTGAGATCTAGAATCTTTCTGGGGTTTCTTAAAAGCTACTTGAAAAATACTGGTAGTTTAGTGGTAGCCAGATTTTTAAAAGTAGCTGTTGCTGCTTGCCTTTCACAGTATTTTAATAATTCCAAGAAAAACTTCTGTGTGTGAGTTGAGGAAAACCTTTTTCAAGTGTATGGAATTGTCAGGTATCTCTTTTTCTGTGGAAGGAGCAGGCTTGAATATTGGATACAGATTAATAGAGTTGGAGGCTGAATCTTGTACAGCCAGTTTGTGTTATTGGAAAATCTGTGAAGGTATTATTGGTGACACTTGGGTCATGGTCTTCCTTTATAAGCTGTGCTGGGGAAGAAAGTATCTGTAAGAGTTTCAGAGCAGGATAAATGGTACATTGTTAGCTTTGATCTTGTGACCTTTTCTGAGCAGACAACGCTGTACCTGTAATGAAATGACATTTTTGTGAATGGACTGTGCCCAGAGACTGTTCCTTGGCCCTTCTCTCACATGTCAGGAGAGGTATAATCTAAAATAAAGGTAGTACTATTTACTTTTTTATTGCCTTACCTAACCCATATATGCTTTTAAAAGGCAGAAAGTACTGTTGTACTCTACTTTCTACTTACTATGAATGCTTTGATGTGTTGATTTGGGAGACCAGAGGCAATGAAAAAGAGAGATTCTAGGTAGTGAGTAGGACCTCTAAAGAGACCACAAGCCATCTATCAACTAGATTTCTGGTTGTGTCATGGTGTCATGTGCTGATATTTACTCCTCTGGTCCTAATCCAGTTTTAAACCACTTTGGAGAGGAACTGGATGGAGTTACCCATTTCATACTGGGCTCCTCTCCTTTCACAGCCAGTAATTACCAATATAAGCTACATCTGGAGAGTTGTGTTATAGTAATCACAAAATCTCACCCTCATTTATTGATTTCCTTTTTAGTTGTTTTAATCTATTTCTACTTTTGTCCTGAACAGCATCCTATGGCAGCAAGTGCCATTAATTATACACTGTGTGAAATTTCAGGATCCTTTGGCTGATTTCACGTTTGTGTCAGCTGAGGTCAGTGGGTACCCTCCAGTTTCTCACTTTGTGGGAAATAATGGCTGGCTGCAATGTGTTGTGTGTTACACTTAGATCAGCTGAAGGTCTGCCTTCTCTGAACTGAGGTTTGTTACACAGTGATGATTTAAACACAAAGGATATTTTCCTTCTTTCCAAATAAATAGCAACATGTAATTTCCAGTCCATATACAATGTAGTTTTCAGCTGAAGTTGGGAGCTGCTGACTAGTCCTCAGTTTGTTTGTAAAACATCAGGAGATGGTCTGAACTACAAAATCAAAGCTGGCTTGTTTGTAATCTAGAGAACAGATGCAAATGTTTCATTTGTATGAAAACAGGGACAAAATAGGGGAGGAAAATAAGATAAGTGCACATTCAAAGCTCATTTAAGGAGGCTGTGTGTGAAAACATTCTGCAGTATTCTGATACAGTTCATGTGGGTTTTTTTCTTTAAAAGTGCTAGCAGGTTTTGATTGATTATTTTATCTTACTATAAATTTAAAAAAATACATGATAGATATTCAATAAGTAGCTGTCACTTTACTAGTACAACAAAGGATTTTATCAATGCATTATGTAACACTTCAACCACCTGTAAATGTGTACCAAAGGGATTGTGTACTTTGTCTGGCTTATTATGTATTGACTTTGTGTGTTACTTAATTATTTTAGAAGCTGGTAACATTTTGGAGAGGAAGTTTTTGAAAGTATCAGTAATGGTGATCATAAACTGGATGTTAATTTTGTAATCTGTGAGTTTCTACTCCTTAGGGGGGTGTGGGAAGAATGTGCTTTTTTTGCCTGGGGAGCTGAGGGCTGGCTGGGTTGTCTCCCAGTTCCTGGATTAGCTGCCTCTGTGTGTCTCTTTTTTCTGGTGTTTCTGAGAAACTACTCCATTATTTCAGGTTTTTAGCCTTAGACTGGGCCCTGTGGTGTCCTGTGTATTAGCAGGATATAATTTCTGCTTCAAGAACATAACTTGTGAAGACAAAAGACAAGCACATAGACTGCTTCAGAAATCTCTTTGACTGTGTGAGATTTTTTTATTTTTGAGAGATTTTATAGTTTCATTTGTTTTTTAGTTCGACGGAGAGCCTCAGATTACCTTTGTTTTTGTCAGTTTATTTATCAGAGTAATTTTGTAGCCTCACAGAAAGTTTTTCCCAAACATTCACTATCACCACATAACAACCTTTGGCTCTTTACTGAGATATATTTTTATAGAGGTTCCCTCCTCCACTACTTACTGCTGTGAGTGTGATCATACAGTGCATGTTGGTGTATCTGCAGCAGCATTTTGGTTCAAATTAGGATTCTTCCAATTGTCACTACCTACTGTACTTTGGTTTCACTGCAGAAACATTTCAAAACACTCAGACTGAGATATTTTTAAATGAAGGTGGACGAGAAGTTAAACTCCAAGAGCTGCAGTCCCACTGCCAGACAGTGCTCAGCTCATGAAAGCAAGTTAGAGCTACCCCAAAGTAGAATTCTTGACCTGTGTTGAGTAAGTGTTGGGTTCTCAGCACAGCTGTTCAGCTCTTCAGGTGCACTCCTAGTGCTCTGCATTCCCAGCTAATGGGAGTGTGGTCAGGATAGAGACCATTATTATGCACTTAGAGGTTATTATTTATGGCCACTGTTCAGAATTGCTTCAGATAAAGAGTCCAGCTATTCAAGCCTGAGTTAGAATAGATGATATCCAAGAGCTTGACAAGTTAGATTTGTCAGCTGGCACCCAAACACTAATTAGGGCAGGGAGCACTAGATCTAGAGTCAAGCTGTGTTCCTGTCTGTCACCTTTTCACCTTTCCCACTATTAATCTGACTTCCCTCCATTCCCTAGTGGGCTTATCCTTGTTATCCAGCTGCTTCCCCAAATCACAATATTCTGATATCTCACATGTGCTGGCAGTGCTCTTTCCCTGTTCTCATCTCTTTAACCTTCTTGAGTTGTCCCCATGCAAAGGGCTCTGGGGCTGTGCCTGGTCCTGGACACGGTGTTTGCTTCCTGACTGCCAACTTCCTGCTGGCAAAACAGATAATGGTTTTCAGCTGCCAAAGGCACCGTGACTGCTGAGATAACTGCTGCAATTGGTAAACCCATCTTCACTTCGCTGAGAGCATTAATGGGTTTTCTCTGTTCTTCTTGGTCATTGATTTTCATGGAAAATGTGTGGCAGCAGGAAGAAATCTCAGTGTCAGATTTAGTTAAAAGGTACTGGCAGAGGAACAGAATGTGGAATAGATAAGTGACACAGCACCAGTTTTGTGTCCAAACAAAATCAGGAGAAAAACACATCCTACTGTAAAAGCTTTGTTTAATTGTTCATAATTCTCACTTGAAAAGGAGAGGAATTAGTTGTTGTTATATCAGCATTTCAATGGATTATCAAGTTAAATGCTCTAAATTTGAATTCCTAAGGCATAGGAGATTGTATAACCTAAAGCAATGTCTTCTGACAGTAGCTTACAGAAGAGTGAGGTGTCTGAAATTCTACTCTACAGGCTGCTCGGAAAGGCATGGTCTCTTGAGGATTGGTGGAATTCTGGTTTCCACACAGATGGTTATGTAAGTGTTCAGTTATGCCTCCCAGGAACTGCCCCACATGGTCCCCAGGAGTTTTAAAACAATGCAATCCACCAAAGTTCTCCCTCTCTGTAAAGAGTTTTGTTACTTCTCCTGCCAAATGTCCTGCTTGCCAAGATGTATCAGGACAATGTTCTTGTTTGGTTTTTAAAGGAAGGGAAGGAAGAGATAGCTTAGCTTATAGCAATTCCCCCTTTGAACCTCTAGAAGTATCTGGGAAATAACCAGCCAGAATATTGCCACAGCTTAAACAGAACAAAAAGCACTGAGTGAAGAAGGGGTAATGGAGATGAGGCAGAAGCTCAGCCTCAGTCTCTCCAGCTGCAGTTCTGTCCAGCTGCAGTCCTGAGGAGCTTCCTTCTCTCTGCTCACAGGGTGGTGGTGTGCCCTGTGCATGCTCCTTCTGTGAGTAATGATGTTTCACTGGGTTTAGGTGCAGTGGCAGTCTGCTAAGTACAGGTTCCTCTTAGTGATCTGGTCTGTGGTTTTGGGTGCTTAAATTAATGATGTTTTATAATGCTGTGATCAAATAGCATATACAAAGCAGAAGGTTTTTCAGATCTGTTTTACTCTTGTCCCATGTAGTCTGAGGTGAGATAAATCTTTTGCATCCTCACCCTGATCAAGTAGTTTCCGAACTGTTCCCTCCCTCTCTATTCCCACCGAATTCCCTGGAAAATCTTGCTTTTGCAAGCAAACTGAACATAATAAATAAGGGTTCTCCCATATCCTATGGAATTCCTGTTAAGAGAAAAATCAATCTATTTTTCCAGCATTTGAATCACTGTAAATTCTTTGGTACACTTTTCCTGGGGAGAAAGCTCTTTGGAAGAAGATAACTGTAAATGAAATTGTACTCTTTCCAAGCATGGAAAAGACGAGGTGCCAGTGGGATTTTTAGGTAGGCACATGATACATTCTGTATAAATGGCTGTTAGATAATTAAATAGCTACACAGGAAGTCAGATTGATAATGTTTTAATATTTCTTCTAAACAAACCTCCCCCAGGAGTGTTCCAGGTGTTGCATTGCAGTTGGTTGGGGACTGAGGAGCTAGAACAGGAGTGTTTATTTTTAGACTGAATGTCTACTATCTTTTAGTTAACAGTGTCCCTGGAATAGACCTGCTTTCATAAAAAGCACCAGAAGAACCTAAACATTGATAACTTTGAGAAACTATGTAGCTCTTGGGCTTCATGAATTGTACAGATTACACAACTAAAGTTAACAGTTGTACCACTTGCCAGAGTTCTGTTGCAGAATGGAAAAAAAAGCCGCTTGCCCGTTCCCTACCTGGATGCTGTCATGCACATCCCTCCCCAGCTGGGAGGGGAGCAGGGGGCCTTGCAGTATTTTAAGTCCTTTTTAACACAGCAGGTGAGAAACTAGGTGAGAGAAAATACTGCAGCTGCTTTACATTAGCCTTACTTTCCCTTCTCTTCCTCCTCCCCTCCCTTAAGGACTGGCTTTGTTCTGGATGTTCTGTATCCTGGGAGCACATGACAGTGAGGGAGAGCAGTGCAGGCAGTTTGTGTGCCCTCAGCCAGATCCTCTGCCCTTTCATGGTACGTGCTGCACACAAGTTGCCATTAAGGTTGAAGTCAGGAGATGTACTCAGGAGAGGTGTGTGCCTGCCAGCCAAAGATGGTTATCCTGATAAATGCAACACAATCCTGCAGAAACACTGTCTTAAGACAGCAACTGTTAATGCTGAAATTAGTTACCTTCCCAATTTGGGAGATTGTCACTGCTAGAATATGATTACCACCTTTGGAATTATGTATACATTTCTACGCTTTATGCTTATAAATAGTGTATGTAAGATTTGGGTACTTGCAGAATTGAGAAAAAGAATATTTAGATTATAAATGTATAGTTTGGTTTATTATTTCAGTATTAATTCCTTTCATGCAGGGTGTTTCTCCTTGGTAAGAGGCTGCAGCATGTTGGTGGTGAGCAGGGCACTGCTGGTAAATAGCAGGGGTGGTGTTGGTGTCTCCTGGGCTCTCTCACAGGCTCTAGAATTCAGTGTTTCTACTGAGCCATTATAATTCCTGCCAGAAGTGTGTGGTTCATTGTTTTTTGTTTTGTTTTTTAAGCATTCTACAAGCAGGCCGGAAAGGTCACATATTGGTTGGGTCAGCTGCCATTAACTCAGAATTGGACACTCGGCATGGGTGTAGGGCTGTACAGCTGTCCACTGTGTTGTCACATATCTAAAGTGATCTATAACCTTAGAGAAGATGTATAGAAGAGGGATTCATGAAACAACAAATTTTGGTGTTTCTGTAAGGTTTGTGAAGACTTAAAACCAGGAAGCCAAGTAAGGAGTTGGACAGAGGAATAAATGAGTCAGTAGTAAGTCAGGATGCTCCTGTGGTGTGACCAGCCCTCTTCTGCTTTATTAGCTGGCTGATGATGGTAAAAAGGGTTTTGTACTTGTCTTTGTTCAATCCTTTCTTCCAAGCCACCTTTGAACTGTTTAGTCAGTTTGAACCAAGAGTGTCAGAGTACAGGACTGAAGTGTAATTAAACTCCTTCCCTTTAGGGGAAGAAACTGTTAATAGAGGGTAAAGTTGTGATTTGTGGGAGCTTGGAAATGAAAAAGTTTGAGAGGAAAGTCAGAAGAGAGAAAACAAGTTTGTTGGAAAATGGGCAGAATTAGTGCCAGGGAGCTCTGAATGCTTGTAACTACTGTAAAAATCTAATGTGGATTGATGAAAGGAAGTTTCTGCACTACAGCCACTGACTGAAAAGTTGTATTTGATATTTCCTGGAGAAGGGCATACTGTTTCCATCTGTAATGAAGGAGGTAAAGTGAAACATAATTTGTGTCCTGTAGTCACTTCAGCAACTCTTTATTTTGTCACTAGCCCCTAATAAAATTTCCTTTGAAGAAATAAAAGATATTCTACCTTCTCTGTTTTTTTTTTCTCTCCTGTGTTTTCCCCATTTTCCCAACCAGTGAGTCAGCGAGTCAGCGTTCTGGTGTTCATTCCTGGAGAACATGATATGCCAAGTACCCAGTGCTGGGTGCCAAGGCAGAGGCAGTGACTTGCACTGCTCCTGGTGGAAAACATCCCATAGCAGGGGGGAGACACAAAGTCTCCTTTTTCCCAACACAATTCCAAGTAGGCAGAGCCATCAGAGGGGTTGTGACTCATGGATGTGGATGCTTGTGTTCTGTCTTGTTGGGTTTTTTTTTATTTTGAATGTTGGAGAAATCTACGCTCATGTTTTGTTAAAAGGGTGAAACACTAAAGACTAACTGAAATTTATTGCAAAGAAATGACCTCATTCAAGAGGGGAAGCATAGGAAATGTACGTTTAATTCCCTGCATTGCTGCCACTTGTCAGAGCAAGGGAGCACTCCTGGCTGCTGCCTCTTCTGTTGATGTTTGTTTATCTGGGGGACTGATGCTAAACCAGCTGACTGAAACTGTTGGGTAATAAATGGCAAAAGAAAATAATAATGTAACATGAAGAAAATAGTTAGACCACTAGCCAAATCTTTCATGACCTGTTTGTTTTAATAAGTTTAGCAGTTTCTTCATCACAGATATTTGGGTTGTGACTATGTGACTAATCATTAAATGACACTAATTTTATTTTTATTCAAGAAGCAAAAAGCAAAGGTCTTTTGTGTTGGCCCAGAGTAGTCTGCTGAGAAAGATTTGGGGTATTTTATATACATTCTGAAAAAAAATTAAGCCCTCTGCTTCTGTCAACCTACAATACTTAGTAACAACAAGCTAAACATTATGGTGATGAGATTTCAGAGTGCCTTTGTGTCTGCTCTTTATTCACATTTATTTGCCTTTACAGAGGTTTGATTAACTTGTTTTCAAATCAGTTTGCTCCTTCATCACTCATCTTGTAGTGCCACTCCTACAGTTTTGTTAGCAGGCTGGCATGTCTTCATGGAGCACCATTCAGCTCAGCATGCAAGTACTACAGTCTGCTCTTGCATGATGAGTTACAGTGTTGGGCAGGCCAGGCTTGGGAGCATTAACTTTCCCTCTTTGTTCATTACAACAGCCATGGCCAACCCTTTTTACAGAAAGGTTTGCTTATGAGGCTTTGGATTTATGGAAAGTGCGGACATTTGGTGCTGTGATATGTTGGTGTGTAACCTGGCCTCTGAAGGCTGGTGCTAACCCCTAGGAGTAGGTAATTTATTAATAAAAAAACCTTTAACCTCGTGATGTTCTACTCACTTGGTTAGGCAGTTGCACCTTTCTCTTTCTTTGCTGAAAGCTTTTATTTCTCTGACTTTTCCCATACCAAAAGAGACTCCAAGGAGCTGTACTACTCTTGCTTCCTCCAGATGCAGTTCTTATTGGCTCTCTGCCTGCTGGGTGCAATGAGCTTCAGGCATTTTCTCGACTGAGAGCATCTCCTGTCTGTTCTCTTTCCAAGATGAGGTACAAAGTACATGTAAGTTCTTGTAGGGCAGGTTGGGATCCTCTCATGTAGTGCAAGTTCCTTTGCCAAATAAATCACAGTCTTGTTCTGTCCTTGAACTTTATGCAGGCATCCTGTTTTAATCAGTACCTGACTCTGAATGAATTTCCATATGTTCACTCTAATTTCCAAAATCTGATCTATAGACTAAAGATAATGAGTTGACTTGATGATCTCTGCAGAATGAATTTAAGTTCTAGTTAAGGTATAAGTAATTACAGTGGAGAATGTAATGCCTTTAAAGTTCAGTTAGGCAAAACAGGTTGCATTTTGTTTGAAATGATACACACCTTCTTATTTCATATTAACATTTTTGATATTCTGAATTTGAAAAGCCTTGAAAACTGTTAAAGCATTCACCATTTCAAAGGTTATCTTTTCCTTGGATAGCATTCCTATACTACTGAAATCAGCCTGCATGCAGTACTGGTGCAACTCAAAAGAGGGGTTCATTTTGATCATGGAGTTTTGAATACTGATGTGTTCATACCAGTATTTGAGAATCAAGAGAAACTTGTCCAAGTTGATTGTAATTTGCAAACTCATCAGGATATTTGCTCTTTTGTTTACAGACTTGATATTTGCAAGTTCCCGGCCCTGACAGCAATCACCATGGATAGTGGTAAGTTTAACCTACTGATGAGTGTACATTCTCCATTATTTCCTGTTAAGCAGACAGTAACACACCCCAAAACTGTCTTCTGCTCATAATCCCAGTCTCTGTGCACAAAAGATGCCCTCTGGCATTGAACTGGCTTTGATGCTACAGATGATGCAGAACTTTGCCCACACTGAGCTGGAGTCATGCAACTGTTTGACAGAGATTATTTGCAGACCATAAAAATCATCACAGCCTTATTGTTGCCCTTTGAAAGCTGGTTGAAGAATGGAGACCACAAAGCTGAATTTCCAGCCTTGAGTACTTTAGTTTTAACTGGTTTTAAGTTTGTCTTTGTAACTCCTGATTCTCAGGGCAGAAGTCACTTTTTAAACTTTGTAAGTAAAAGCACAAATTCAAACCAAATGGATTTGTTAAGATGACCTACAGAAAGATGTAATAGCAGCAGGAGCTTCAAATTTAGAGCTAAAATGTTTCTTTTTACTGTTTAGTGGTGATTTTAGTCTACTTAGATGGGTAAGGAATCAAAAAAGGAAGCTCAACACTGGTCTCAGTAGAGCTGGTTTTGGTGTCCAGGCTGCCCCGGGCTTTGCTTCAGCAGCACTTCTGTGTCTCAGAATGCTTTTCCCATGCTGCTGCTCCCTGTTTCCTCTGTCACTACAGACCTAAAGCCTTTTTCCTTTCCCTGTGACAGCTTCAGCTTGCAGGCTGCAAAATATTTATCCTCTTGTGTCTGTGCCTGGCTCCAGTTCTGATTGAACTTCACCTTGGTAGAGTATCCATTCACTACTAGGATAGCAGGCAGGCTTTCCACTGTGTAATAAATTGATCTGACTGTATTGTTCTCTTCAATAATAATAAGTGAAAGTAAGTCTCTGGAAGCTTTCTGATACATAAAAACTTGGTAAAAAGCAACTTATTACATTTACATACAGAGCACAAGCATGTCTGAAGAAATTATGTATTCAAATGCATTAAATTTGGTAGTTGTATAACTTCATCTATATCCTAAAAAAATTGGGGAAGTAGAAGAGACTTTGGATGATTTGTGTCATATATATATAATGTCAAAATAATGATTTTGACTTCTCTTTTATCTGCTAGTTAATCTCCTTAACAAAGTGAAAAAGTGACTTATCTTGCTTCATTTCTTTATTCTTACACATGCAACTCTTCCCTGGTTGTGCTGAGCTCCACAGTAACAGCTGCAGTGAATTCAGCCATGCTGTGGCTTTGCTAGGTGGGCATCCAGCCCAAGTGGGCTTTTTGCACACTCTTATCCTCCTATAGCTGAGTATCTACATGGTTATGGTCCTGGAATACTAAGAAGTCAGAGTGGGTTCTGCAATACAGTTCCATTACCTTTTTTATGAGATTCATCAGGCAATGCCTGATTCTCATTAAATCCCTGTATTTCAATTGCAGGTTTTTATTTCCTTGATACATTTGTATTGACTTCTCAACAGGATTTGAAGTCACTAGGATTATGCAAAGCATTAAGAATTTCACATCCAAACAAACAAGTTAATATACTTCATTTTTATTTCCATCCTTGCAGGGTCAAAAGGCATTCTAGGTCTAGACTAGCCAGAGATTTTTATTTATCAGATACATTCATAACTAAGATGGGATGCAGTTTATTTTCTTCAGCAGGCTTTTTTTGTCTCTGTACTATGTACATTTTGTATACTGTATTGTGAAAGAAGACAGACCTTCTGAATATGAATTGTTAAATAAAAACTTTAAAGGTTTAGATAGTCATATATTGTCCATTCTTGAACTGAATTAACATTTTGCTGTTCTTCATCGATGCATTTCAGAACTGTGTGATTATTTCCTTTTGGAAAACTTAAGTATTACCTAAAATCTCATATCAATATATATCAAATGCAATATTTCTTAATATACCAGATTTTAAACATTTATCCTTTGGAAATTGGAAAGTGTATGCAGAAACAATTATTTGTATCTTGTTTCTGAGAGCCAGAATCTGTAAATCAGGGTATTTTCAGCTACCTGCATTTTCCTGTGTTTCTTTTCCTTCTGCATCCGATACAAAGCTGTCATTACTTCTCTCACTGCTCTTTTTGGGGATGGATTCCAGCCATGAAATGAAATTCCCTATGTTTTATCTGCTGGAGGAAGGGAAACTTAATTTATAGTGCATTATCTACTCTTCAGTGCCTCTACACATGGACACTCTTAGGAGAGTCTGGCCTGGCACTTGTTCCCTTCAGGAATGCCCACGAGGAGTTGGGGGAAGTAGGAAAAGCACTTGCAATCCATCCCCAGGCTTGGCTGTGTGCATTCCTCATATGGATGAATTGTTCAGCTCATCACCTTGAGGTGATCACTGAGGCATGAGGCCGAAAGAAATCAAATTATTCAGACCTAGAGGGAAGTGAGGGGTATTGTGTGGAAAGTGGAAAAAAGCCATCTCTTATTCTTTCCTTTTTGAAGACATTTCTGAATATTAGTTTCTATGTTGCTTAGTCAATGAATTGCACAATAGGAGATGTCCATGTGCTCACCTGTGGTGCTGAGAAAAAACAAATTTTCAGGAGGTGCAGTTGCAGGGCTGGATGCACTGAAGCTCTAGCATCCTCATGAGCAGGATAATTTGTGTGATGCATGCATGTACATAATGTGTTCAGCTGCAAGCACAGGAGTCAGGGCTGTTTTGGAATTCAATCTTCACATCTTCATATAATCCTTTGCAAAAGGGAGATCACTGTCTAATGATTTGTAACCAAGTTGTGGCTGACTGACCCTGGCTGGATGCCAGGTGCCCCCAGAGCTGCTCTGTCACTCCCCTCCACCATGGTCTGCACCTGGGCTCCAGGGGAATCTCAGCTCTGGCACCTGGAGCACCTCCTCCCCTTCCTTCTCTGCTGGCACCGGGTAATTTTTTAGCAGTTTCTCACAGAAGCCAGCCCTGTAGCCTGGCCATGGAGATCCATTACAGTAGTATACCACAGACATTAAACAAGTTGAGATTAGTTATGCCTAATTTT
Organism: Emberiza elegans; assembly: GCA_024865655.1. Taxonomy (NCBI): domain Eukaryota; kingdom Metazoa; phylum Chordata; class Aves; order Passeriformes; family Fringillidae; genus Emberiza; species Emberiza elegans. The sequence goes on from JALJVW010000163.1 coordinate 785,205, forward strand.
GCTAATCAGTGCTGGCAAATACCACCACAGGTTTCTAAAGCAAAAACACAGTTTCCTTGCTGCCCTCCTTTTGTAACATTAAAAATCAGATGATTAAGGGGAAAAAAAACCCTTCAGACTAACTGCAAATGAAGCAATGCACAAATGATTGTGGAGCCAAGAAAGTGCTACAAGTGCATTAGTGTGGCAGTGCACTGAATCATTATCCCCTCTTGCTGGCACTCAGAGCCCAAGAACAGTGTAGCACTGACCTGATATTCCTGTTTCCTGACCTGAAATACCTGGAGAATTCCTGCATCATGCACTGCAGATGTACCTCCTGGCTAATTCAGGCTGATGGATTCCAAAGTGTTCCCAGTAACTGCATATGTAAAAATCCTTGGTTCAGAGAATTTGGCAGAAAGCTGGAACATCAGAAGAAAAGAGATTGCTTCCAGCTTTCCTTCTTGGACAGCAAACTAAGGGAAGCAAATAAAGAATATCTGTGTCAGAACATTGGTTGCCTTTTAGGATTGTTTTGTTTGATTCATCAAATAAGGTGAGGTTTTCTGTATGATTCAAAAAAATAGAGGCTACTTCCCCCCACACCCTCAGAAGAGCTCCCATTTACTGGTTGAGAGTTCTGGAGTGAAGGGAGCAAGTGTGCTTCAAAGTTGCTTAAGAAAACTTAGAGACTTAAACATTGATAAATGCAGCTGTCTAGTGTTTGTGACTCTGGGTAAGAGTCATAAATATTTATATCAAAACCTTCAGAGCATTCTGGCTGTGATGCCCCCAGGCAGTAGCAAACATCATTTTGGATGTTGACAAGCAGGATTTGTTTGTTCAGTGTCAGCTTGAGCTGAGCGTGTGTCTGTGTCTTCCAAGGACTCTTCTTGGGCACCAGCTTCAGTCTTGTTTCACCACCCGTGACTGTGATGCTGGATTGAGGTCTGTGCATTTATGACATTTTAGCAATAACTACTGGAATTGCAGGCCCAACTACTTACCACAGTGAGCAAAACTAGGAAAGGCCTTTTATCATTTCAAATAAAGGGGAAGGCTTTGAAAAAACTTTTTCTCAAAGGCATGTTTTCTTGGAGCAATTCTAGCATGAGGTTTTGGGTGTCTATTTTAGAAGTGACCTTTGTTGACTCTCCTCTTCTTATTCAGTGTTCTTAACAGAGGACAAAGCCAACTCTGTGTTAAAAAGATACCCAAGAGCCAACACGTTTCTGGAAGAAATAAAGCAAGGTGACATAGAACATGAATGCAGAGAAGAAATCTGTAGCTATGAAGAAGCAAGAGAAGCTTTTGAAAATGAGGAAAAAACGGTATGTTTTGCTGTGTATGTAAAGTTGTGTGGGGTGTGCTTACACTAAACTTCTGGGTGTGCTGAGTGCTTGTGTGTTTTCCAGCATTGCATTAGATTTGGTTTTTGCACAGGGAAATTGTACTGGCAAGGCCAGTGATTTAGTGGCCAGAGTGGCAGAGGGAACCTTGCAGATTTCTTCTGAAATTTACAGAGGTGACACATTCCACTCTTCAATGGCTGAGCTGTGCATCAAAAAGTAACAGTGTATTAAGGCATACTGGACATTTTAAGTTCTTGGCATCTTTTTGATGGTGTTGGTGTGTATCTCACACATAGCTGGAGAAATGGATAAGGCTGGCATGAGAATTTTCTGATTTATTAAAATGAAGTTGTAGGACAAAGGGTTTCCCTTCAAAGCTGCTTCTTTCTGAAGCTGTGAAGTGCCTGCACACATGGGTTTTTACCTCCCAAACTAGACTTTGCATGACTCTTTCCTAATGATAGCTCATTGTGTTAATGATTAAAATTAAAAATAATGTGTACAATGAGACAACTTGTATAAAATTCTAACACAATATCACTGCTGCTTTTTGTTCCAGTCACTAGAGAAAACATAACCTAAACATGTTGTCTCTCAGCTTCTTTCTCCCATTTAGGAACATTTTGTGCTATGGTAATTAGAATTTCCCTTGCAGAGGTATTTGGGAAGTAGTTAAATAGAAATAATTACATTTATTTTCTGCCACTAGTGTTGAAGGAGCTTTCAATAAGATCCTGACCTTTTATCCATTGCCACTACTGTATCCTTTTTCCCTGGCTGCTCTGTTCTGCTGTGGGGAGTTGCTAATGGGTCAGGCTCTGCTAATGTGCAGTGGTGCCTGACCAGCCTCACTGGGCTTTATTTAGTGCATTGTCCCCAGCAGTATCCATCCACTTAGTCATACTTAACATCTGTGTCCCAGGGGAAGGGAATGGATACAGTAAAATGGGAACATGATCCAGTGTATGCAGAGAAACACAGGATCAAAGCTTTCATAGTATAGATAGACTGGAATTCAAATAGGGGCTGTAGCTTATTTATCTCATGATAACTTTTTGTCTAATCTCTGTATTTTTTATCTTGTCCATTTGCTTCTTTGTTTTTCTGCAGTCTTCTGGGCAGGTCTGCAACATGCAGATTTGTAATATTAATATCAAGCAGTTCCCTCAAGTTATTTTTGGTGCATGAGTTTTTAATTAGCATTGTGTATGTCAAGTGTGCATACATGCCATTCAGTATGTTCAAGACAGGCTTGGGGATTTTGACAGATTCCAAATTACTATTTGACACTATAAAGTTAGTTATAAAGATAAAACTATTGTGTTAGACTAGAGCCCACAGGGAAGAATTTGCAGGACTTTGTGGGTAAAATAGAATATGAAATTATTTGTTGACAAATGTAATGCATATGGAGGAATTGGAAACATTCATTATAATATATGATTGGCTCTGAAAAGAATTTGGGAATGAGATCTGAATTTCAGTCTATGAAGATTTCAGTTTAATGCTGAGCAGTTAAACAAAGCCAAAACAAAGAACCCTGAGTTCTAAGAATCTGAAATAAAGGAACGGGGATCAAAATAAAGAGCTTACCCACATCTTGAGTGTGTACAGCTCTCATCTCCCTATCTCTTTAAAAGTAAATTAGTAGGTGAGGAAGGACCAGAGAACTGTGACAATTGATCAAAGATATGGAAAGACTTGTATAACAACAGTAGATCATAAAATAATTGATTCAGGGGATATGTGATGATGTCCGTGAGATGAAGGCTGAGCTGAGGTCAGTCACTTGCTGTCCTCCTGACAGCAGAGCTAAGAGGGCCTCAAAGGAAACTGGAAAGGTGCAGGTTCAAAGCAAATAGAAGTCTCTCCTCACCACAGCTAATGGAGCTGTGGACTACCTTGCCACAGGATGTCTCAGATCCTAAAAGCTGGTACAGGTTCAGAGAACAGTGATGTAAATGAAGGGAAGTTAAATCAGTCTGGAACCATTAATGAAAAGGAATCAACTTTGGCTAATGGAAGTTCTTAAGGTACAAATATGTGAAATCTGGGAGAGTGTCTCCCAGCAGCAGCACAGTAGCCTGCCTGTGTTTGAACTCTTTCAGCAGTCTCTAATGATTACTGTCAGAAGTTAACAGATAAGGTGAGCCCTAGGTGTGACCTTGTAAAGCTGTTTATTGGTGGTGCTTATAGCCTGCAGGCAGTGCTGCATGTGGTCACTGGTCAGGTGTCAGAGGTTGTTGGGAGGCTAAAAGATTTATTCAAAGGTTAGTGTGCTAAGTATCTGAGTGTGATTATAGCACTGATGTTAATTTAATTTCCATTAACTCATTTTTTAAAATTAAACTGCATGAAGATTTTAAAAGCTGGAAATCACAGATTTTCATTCCTGTTGCAAATTTCCAGTGAATTCTAAATACTGCAAGAATTGACAAGTTCTCTTTGTTGTTTTATTCAAGCAAAACAAACAAACTATTGCTAAATATCTTAGTAGGCAACTCAGAACTTGTCAACACCAGACCTAAAATTATATGATCAAGTAAGACTTCCAGTGTTGCTCTGTGTGTAATTATGGATGCTGGATAAATTCTCATACATGAAGATGTGAATCTTTTCCTGCTGCTTGAAAGTGGGGGCAGACCAGAAGGGAAGAGTGTAGCAGGTGCACTCACTTCCCCTCACTGCTCTGTTCTCTTCCTCTGCCTGGTGAATACCAAGCAGTCTTCTGACTGGCTTGTTATCAGTCCACCTTAAAAACAAGTCAGGCGATTGACAAAGAATCATTTGAGGATGACAATGCTGCCAAATGTAGCAAAGGCCTCCCCTGAAATTCCAAGAGAGTGTGAGTCTTGACTTCCTTGTGGATCCCTTATTTGATTCAGCATTCAGATCCAGCTAACGGATACTGTCTGTGTTCTGAGAAGTATTACAAATGAAAGGGAAACAGAATTCTGGAAAATTTTGCTGTAACTATGTTTGGGATGCCTGTGAGAATTCCTTTTCATTATTTCAAACTGGATTTGCCAGAGCACTAAGGTACATTCAGAAAAATAGTTCTTGGCAAGAATATATGTTAGATGTTTTCTAAGTATTTTCCATTGCAGTTATCTGATTCTGTGGCCTGTTTAAGTTTTTCAGCCTTATAAGGCTTTTACACCTGGTATTCCCAGTTGTACAGTGCTCAGGGATAAATGATTACTGAAGTGCCCTTTTCATTAATCACAAGTTAGTAATTTTGTCAAGCAGAAAGTCCTTTGTGTTGTTGAAGAGACCAGCAGTTGTGGGAGGGATGTTTGTGCTGGGAGTTTTCCAGCTTATAAATTACTCTTTAACTTTCTGTATGGATTTTACAGATACTTTGTAAATTTTCAGTCTTCCCCCTCTTGGGCTTTTTCAAGCAGTAGTTCTTTTACAGACAGTTTGTACAAATGCTCACACTGTGTCAGCTCATCTAAGTTGTCTGTGGCTTTGTTAGGCAGGATTTGACTCTGACCAGATGTCTTGTCCTCCTCCTGCCCCATCCCTTTACTCTGCAGTGTAGCTGTGGGTGGCAGAGCAGAGGGAGAGCTTGGCAGCTGTGCAGCTCAGACCTGAAGGATGCATTTCCTGCAGTTCCTGTCAGTTGTGCCAGTCTGGGGCTAAAAGTCTTTGTGCTTCTCTCGGAGAGCTGACTGTCAAAAATGCAAGCTGGGAACCCAGGATCTAGTATGCTAACAAGATTATTTCTTGTGGGGTTTTATGGAGTTGTGGTTTTGGTTGGTTGGTTTTTTCTTTTCACATGAAGAACATTTAAAGATTTTTTTTTTAATGACTAAGCAAGTGTTTCTTAGTGTTTTTCACCTGTGTGTAGAACTGTATTCCTCTTGTCTTGTGTAAGATAGTGTCAGACCTAAATTAATTTCTGACCAGGGAGTGGGGAGTCTTGAGTTTTCTCTGCCTTGCATGTAAATGAAAAAGGGCATTAAGCTACTTTAATCCTTAAGGCAGTTTACACTCTTTTAGCTCTTTGTGCATTTGTCTGGTCACATCACCAAATCAAACATCCCCAAAGCATCACACCCTGTTCTGCTCTAAGTGCCTGCCACTCTGGGAGAACAGAACAGATTTTCTGCTGCTTTGCTGAGTAGCAGAATGCCAAGGAGAGATGCTGTTTTAGCTTTCTGAAGATACAAAGACATTTTCTACAGCAGATAGATCTGACCTAGAAGTAATGTAGAAACAATATTCAAAGACCAGTCACTATTTACTACCCTTCTAGTGGGGAAGGTGCATTTCCTCTGCAGTCTGCAACACATAATAGATTGTTAGGGGAGAAGTGTGATTTCTTCTTTTTCATCAAAACTACCTTTCTCCTCCAAAGAGTCTTTAAAATGACATATCCTTGCACTGTATATGTAATGACTTTCAGTAAATCTTTGGTCTTAAAAACAAACATTTTACAATTTTATTTCTTTGCTGCCATTGAGACCACAGAACAGCAATGTGGGAAGTTTGGTCCCAGTACACACAGCAAGATTTCATAATCCTAATCAATCCTTTTCTGCTTTTTTTTAGTTAACAATATATTATTTATTCCACTAAGCAATCTAGTTAGCTGTATTCTTACCAGATGCAAAAGTAATACATATTCTTAATTGCCTGGTGGTCTGTTGGGGAGAGGGTGAGGTGTCTGGTTCTGCCAGGTTTTATCATGCAGAGATCCCACAAACCTTCAGTTGTGCAGCTGATGGCATTTTTCAGTGTTAGTTCCCCCCAAAATATGTTTTTATAAACTCAGAACTGTTGGTTTGGAGTTCACTGTGGAACACATGTCAAGAAGGGCCCTTGTAGAGAAGGATTTAGAGTCCATCTTTCCAGTCTTTCTTGCTTTGTTTGAAGCCAGTGCCACCTGACCCAGCTTAGATGATTTGGACCTGGGTTCACATCAAAGACAGGAATTGTGACAATCTGCTTGTGGTGTCAAGTCTTAAAATTTAGGGAAAATGCCTGATCCTGGATTGGTGTAGGAGTTGAAATTGTTTTGGTTTTTGAATTTGCACATAGTCATAAGAAAATCTGAATTTATCTTTGCAAAGGAAAATTTAGGGGAGAGTCAATTGTTTCATGTACATGGCCTTGCTCTAAACCTGAGTAAATCCTGATCCAGAAGTGTTGATAGTGTGTGTTTTGCCCATGGTGTCCTGGTGCTGCCTTTGCAGAGGGAGAGCTTGACCTCCATGCTAGAGGGATTGTGCTGCTTCCGGACTCAGGCTGCCTCTGGGGTGGCATTTTCTGTTTAATGCCCATCAGGCCTGAGCTAAAAAAAAATGATAAATCTGATTTGTCTGTGCACAAAGTCAGTCTGCAACCTAAATACATCATTTACTAGCAACTGAGCAATTACAATTTCAATTCTACCTGGTGACTATTTTATAAATAGTTGCATGAAATGTGTGCTGTCATTTAAAATTAATGTGATGCTGGCAGGAGGATGAGAGGGTCAAGTCTGCATTTTTAAAGAAAACTAGAGTTCAGAGATTCTGGCATGGACTGGGGGGTGTCATTAATTATAGGTTTTTGGGGTTTGGGTTTTTAATTATATTACAATATACTAAAACATTCTAAATTATGATTATAAAACTCAGTGGAAGTGTTTCATTGTAGGAGAGACATGACAGGTGAGGATGGCTACTCTTTTGAGGCAGGGTATGCTTTTCTTTTGTGCTGTTTCTTCATAGCATTCACTGCAGAAGAAATTTGGTGGTAACACAATATTTGTGCTCCCATTTGCTCATATTAATATAGCAAAGAGGATTTTCAAGTATTGGTGTCCCCCTTGCTATTTGTTTTTGCTTGCATATATTTTCACTTTATGTTCCATTTATCTGTAGCTCTATTGTCCAGGTTTCTAGAATATAATAACCTGTGTAATAGTCTCACAGCTATGGGGCTATTTTTAACTGTAAACAGAGGATCTGGATCAACTCAAACTAAGCTGACAGTGATTGTGGTATGAGCCAGAGGGTGGAGCATGTCTAAATTATGATAAGACAGTGCAGCATATTGTGCTTAGCCAAAATGGTCTGTCACTGTGAGCTGGTGTTTCTGTGTCAAATTGTACTAGTGTATTATTTCAATTTTCAAACAAACAAACCCTAAACTTGTGCCTTGAGTGGTGCTGACAGATTCTGATCCACCAGATGGCTGATGTGCATGCTGATTAGGCAGGGGCTTTTGAGATATTTTTCCCTAGTTTGTTTTGTGGTTGGGTTTCTTTCTTTTCTGAGTGTATTATCGCTTAGTCCTGTCTCTGCTGCATGTTTGTAAACATGGAGTGCAGATAAAGAATGTTAAAAGTGGTGAGGAGTTTGTTTACAAAACCAAATCCCTTTTGTATCACTAAGCACATAAGAAAAAAATTGAAAGTTTGTGTGCTTATCCATGCCAGTTCTTATTTTAATCATCAATATTTGAAATGCCTTTGTTTTTGTCCTCATTCTTTAAAACAACTTGCTTACATTGCTTGTTTTTTATTAACTGTGTTATAGTTTCTGACATGTTGTGTCTTGCTCTTCTAGAAAGAGTTCTGGAAAGTCTACAAAAACGGACTCCAGGGAGAAAGTAACACAGGACATAGCTGGTATTCATTTTACCTTGCATTTCCATTAATCATTGGCCTTTTCGTTATCCTCATTGTGGTTTTTGTCATCTGGAGATGCCTGTTCAAAAAGAAAATGCGCAGGCAGTCGGTGTAGGCCGCGCACAGGGGAGCGCCCGGAGCGCTGGGCGACGGCGCCGATGGCCGAGGGCCCCGCCCGCCGCCTCTCAGCATTGTTCATTCCCCGCAGGAGGAAATGTACGAAGTCACTGGGCTCTCTCCAGGAGGTCTGAGCTATGAGGATGCACGGTCAGACTCAATATCCACAAGGCTCTCAAACTGTGATCCTCCTCCTTCCTATGAGGAAGCCACTGGGGAAATCAGTGTGAGAAGAATTGAAACTGAGCAGCATTTAGATCCACCCCCGCAGTACGAAGACATTGTGAACTCCAGTTCAGCCAGTGCCATTGCACTGACCCCCATTGTCACCAGTACTAAGTAAAACAAGAAGAATGCCATGGACCTTTTAAAAATCATTAATCATTTTGTAGCACTTTATCTTGGCTTATTATGCATTTCTGTAATTTAACGGACTTGTATACAATGAATTTCACCTTTTTTAGCTTCACTTGTTCTTTGGGTTTGGGATTTTTTTTCCCCTATCAAATGTCTTAAAAGATAAGGAATCTGTATTGAGAGTGTAGTGCAGATACAGATGTGGTGCTCTGTCATACTTCTCAAAAGTACCTCTGTTTTGAAGGATGTCACTTGTTTTATTCCAAACACTGTCCACATTCCCCACAAAATTTGTGGGATCTCCCTCCCCTTTCTTAATGCAGACTGTCAGAATTCCCTGCAATAGGGAATCCTTAAGCAACATTTTAATAGTAATTTACACTAGAGGGGACTGACTTTGCAGTATTGCCTCTTGTGTGGCTTATTCCTTTTTCTCACCTCGATTTTTGTTACATGCTGCAGCCTCTCCTGGCCCTCAGGAGGCTGGGAGCCTTTGTGTTCAAACCAGGATCTCGTGCAGAGAATGCTGGTGTAACAGCAATAATTCCAGAGTCCTAGCAGGAGAGGTGTGTTCTAAAGCTTTTGCTATTACAGCTCAAAATTCTGTAAATGCTTAGAAGCTGACAATTCAAGACACTAATTGGTGAATTTAATGGTGTAAGTTTTTGTCTGTGTTCTGCCTTTCCTGTTTTCCTATCTGGTTTTACTTTTGTATTCTAGAGGTGAGAAGTGTGCATATGTTAACTTCAGAACTTGAAAGTTCATGCAGCAGTAATAGTGAAGTACTCAGGAGTGGATAAAATCCTGATCATGGACTTCCTACTGTGATTTTTCACTGGGACCAGGATGTAATCTATAAGCACATACACCCAAAGGCATTACTTTCCTTTTTAAAGGGAGAAAAAGGAAAGAAATTCAGAAATTCCTTTTTCCCCAAATAAGAAAACCTTCCTCAAGGTTTTGCCAGCTATAAACCCTTTCCTCAAGTTCTGATATTCCCTTGCCTACTGACACGTACCTTGTGTACACCTTGTACTGGTGCCTGTGTAAATTCTTTGCAGAGAATATAAATATCTTTTTTCAACAACAAATAAATTTATTGCATATCTATTCCAACAAGGAATTCTAAGAACATGCAGGCATAACCCCAAGCATCAGTGTGGAGTGACTTTTTGAGGCTGAAGAGATGGATGCAAGTTACATACAGGCTTGTACAGAATTTCATCCACTTGGTGTAGGTAGTACCAATTCCAGTGTGGTGATTCTTCTTTTACAGGTTGATTTAAAAGTTAATTGCTCAGTTTAATTTCTTAGTAGTAAGTTTCAGTTTTCTTTCTTCCCACACCAAGTAGCATGGCATTAGCTTAGTACTGTTCTGTGTTCTACTAATCAATTAACACCAATTGAAATGTGTTGAGCCCTGAATTATGTTATGTTGGCTTTCTTACAACAGAAACCCAAACTGTCTTGTTTGAAACACCCCAGATGAAATGCCAGTGCCATCTGTTTGACATTGCTCTTCATGTCCCTCTCATGGGGGCTTGGCCTAACTGTTCCTAAAGGATTTTTGTGAAGGAGACTGGAAGGAAATTGATGGTTATAGATGGGTGTGTAAATGTTCACTTTGATAAGAATATGATCTAATCTGTTGACAAGTGCAGTCAGGAGTTGTCATTTTTGGCAAAGAGTAGGTTGCCTTTGTTGCCTGCTGGGGATCTTCAGCTGCTAAGGCAAGTTTTATTAGAGGTGAACTCCTGGCCAAACTCCTGACTCTACTGTCAAAACTATAATTTGTATTTATATTCATTATATATAATATCTATATTAAGATAAGTAGATAAGTACAGTATATTTTGGACACTTGTGGTAAAAATTACTTGGCTTTTGTTTGTGGACTGTCAGACCTTTTCTTTTGAAGTGGTTTTAGCTCTTGTGAATCCTGAATTGCCACTTGTGGAAGTTGAAAGCTCCTTTCAAACCAAACAAGAATTAATAAATAAAACTGCATTAGGCAGATTCAGCAGAACAAAGTGCCTCATCCCAGCATGCAGGAACAACCTCAGGAAGAGCTGGTACTTCAGTGTCTGTGCCATATTGGCACCTCCTGTGCCTGCCAGCACAGATAGGAGTTTTAGCAGTAACTTCCTTGTCAGGATATAGGACTTTCCTGTAGGAAATGCATGGAGATCACCCATGTTGTTGCATTAGGTTGTTTAGCAGCTGTCATCATCCCTGAACATGGGCAGTTTGCTCTAGTAGCTTAGAGATGAGCTGGATCTTCCCTTCTTTCTGTGTTTTCTTTACTCTGTATTCCACTGCCACATTTGAAGGGTTTGTTTGTGGTCCCTAAGTTGAGTATGTTACTTTATCCTGTTTCTGTATCCTGTAGATATTTTAATGTGCAATCCAAAATTGATGCTTGCCATTCCAAAAAAAATCATAACCAAAAACTTAGTAATCTATGAGTTGAATTAATTGGACAATGCCTTTTCCATGAGTACATGAGTATGAAAGCCATTGTGGGCTATAATTTTATGTCTTGGTGAATAAATTTAATATTTAAACAACACCTGTGTGGGACAGTTGTGCAAATGCATTTTCTCTAAAACATGAACAGTTTTCTCCATGTTGGAATAGCGTCAACTTACAAATTGTTTATTCTGTTTTGTGAAACGTGGGAAAATAGCTTAGTTTTGTGGTTGGCTTTTCTAACCTGATTGAAAAATAAAATTTTATTTGTACTGGGGTTTTTTACAGCTTTTTTTTTTCTTTTTGTTTTACCTATCCTGTATTTGCGTTGTCTTGCAATAAACATAAATTTATAGCTGTACCTCTCTAAGGTTTTGCAGCTCTGAATGCAGTGCTGTCTTGACTGATGACATGAATAGTCAGGATACTGCCTTTCCCACTTCTGAATGTAACATTGAATTTCACCTTGTATTGGGACTGAAATGATTCAGCTACTAAATAACTTAAAGGTGGCACTGTTTTAAGAAATTATGGAAATTAATGATTTGCTTAGATGATATTAACATAAGTGAAGGTTGTTCTCTCTTCACTGGATGTAAATAACCTCTGATTACAGTATTGTATATTTTAAAGGGGTTTGGTTTACATTAAATTATCCTATTTAAGCATTTTTGCCTATGTTTATAGAAAATTTTTTGTAACATTTGTTTTTCAATATGCTAAATAAAAATTTTTAAGATGCCTCTAATGTTGCAAAATATCAATTTTACACAACTACAGTGAATATTAACTTAGCACATTTAAGTGTTTTTTTTAATTTCCATTGTTCAATGGACATAGTCAGTTTCATGAATTATATAAAATACAGTTATAATTTTGTATGTGGGTAGGCAATTCTATTGTTTTAAAATTCAGGCTCAATTTTTATCATAGCTGTGAATTTGTATTATTTCCTATTTTTTAAAAAAAAGCATTTAACACTGAGATGAGCTCATTTGCTTAGAGTCTGGTGTTAATAACAGCAAGGTTGTGGTTCAATCCCTGTATGAGCTGTTCACTTAAGAGTTGGACTTGACGATCCTTCTTGGTCCATTCCAACTCAGAATATTCTGTGATTTGTTGTAGCCATAGCTAAAGAAGTCACAGGCTGAGGGAAAGGAGACTAGCAAAAAATGTTGGAGTTTCAAAGTTCCCTTCAGCCACTTGAAAGTGGTTACAGCATGTCATGTCAGCTCTAGGGATAATGAATTAACAGAAAACAAAACCAAACCCAACCTGTGTAATGATCCCTGCTGGAAACTGAAGGTCTCCATTTCAGGCAATGTGGTATTTTCGGGGTCCCCCGTGGCAGGAAGGAAATGATGAATCTGACTCCATGTTCTTAGAAGGCTAATTTATTATTTTATGTTACTATATTATATTAAAGAATACTATACTAAAACTGTACTGAAGAATAGAGAAAGGACACTTACAGAAGGCTTACCAACATACTAATGAAAAACTCGTGACTCTCGAGTCCTGACACAGCTGGACCGTGATTGGTCATTAAGTCAAAACAATTCACATGTTGGATAAACAATCTCCAACCACATTCCAAAGCAGCAAAACACAGGAGAAGCAAGTGAGATAATTTTGTTTTCCTTTCTCTCTGAGACTTCTCAGCTTCCCAGGAGAAGAAATCCTGGCAAAGGGATTTTTCCAGAAAATATGACAGTGACAAGACGATACAAAGTGTGTCATCCCTTCCCACTCTGGTAATCAGGAAAGTGTCCCTGGGATTGTCCAGCAGCGCGGGGTCTGTGGGAGAGGCTGGAGGAGCTCAGGGTGAGGTTTGTGTCTCAGATCTGTGAACTCAAGTGCAGTTTTGTGCTGCTCTTAACAAAAGGGCAAAGAAAGGTTCCTGAAGCAGCAAGGGCAGTGACTCCCCAAGCTGTCAGTGCACAGGGTGGCCCCGTGCTCCCCTTGGGAAGCTTTCTTTTGTGCTTCCCAGGCCAGCAGCGTCCAACCAGGCTGCTGGCCTGGGTTAGGTGGGGCTGCTGTGCACACACATTTGTGTCCTGCCTCACATCCATCAGCACAGGCTGAGTGTGCCCGTGGCTCAGGCCCTGCAGGCCTGGCTTCCGGCTATGGGAACACGGCTGAGCTGGTGTCATGAATCTCAGTGTCTATAAAAATCAGATCATTGTGCAGGTTACCAGTGATGAATGCTCATTATTTATTGTTTCTCATGCCCAGAGCACTGTGCTCTGCTGCTCTAAATCACTCTGATAGATTTCTTTTTATTTTCTGCATAATGTGAGCTTTGTAAATGTCTCCTAGTGCTACTTGCTGATTTTTAAAAAGAAGGAAAACCATGTTCAGCTGAAAGCACTGAGGTGACATCTGTACTTTTTCATTGCTTGCTGCATGCACATTTGATTGATTTGCTACAGGGTAATTGAACTTTGAATTTTACCAGAAAGTTGAAGTACACTTTTCTTCTGCAGGGGTATCTCAGTAATTGTATTTTTCATTTGGCAGTGAGTTATTGAGTGCTAAGTAACAAGTCAGTGCAGGAAAGGTCTTGCTTAGGCTACCTTGACCATATCTATCTATCTGTAGATGGATACAGATATCTCCAGCACATATATTATACAGCATATTACACAGGACTTGCTTACCATTTAGATCTGTGCAAATGTTTGCTGTAGTATCACATCTGTGTCCTCTTTGCCTGTCCTCTGTGTGTATCCTGCAATAAAGACACACTGACTGCTGTGCTGTTTTCCTCTTTAGAAACAAAACCTAAGAATCAAAATGACAGTTTTCAGTGTGCTCTGCTGTTTCCTTCTCCACTTGGAAGCATTGAACATAACTGTGTGGCTCCCAGAGTTAGCTGAGGAGCTTAAAGCAAGAAGGAAACAAGTATTTAAAAAATTCATTTTGATACTGCCAGCAATGAAATCTCTGCGTAAGAACTAATCTGTACCAGATTGTCTCCCTGGCCTTTCCTGTGGTGTGGGATGTGTTTTCCCACACAACAGATCCTGGATCAATTCTATAGGTCAGAGGCTCCCAATTTGATTTTTCTGTATTTTCTCACTCAGCTCTTGCTGCTGGCAGTGGCCCAGCAGCCGCTCTTGGCTGTGCCCAGGGACTCTGAGTTGTTTGTTTGGTGGCACACATCTGTACACAGTTTGGTGGCACACATCTGTACACAGTTTGGTGACACACATCTGTACACACTGTTTGGTGACACACATCTGTACACACTGTTTGGTGGCACACATCTGTACACACTGTTTGGTGTGACACATCTCTGGCTCTGGGACACACATCTGTACACACTGTTTGGTGACACACATCTGGCTCTGGGACCAGCTTCCCTGCTTTCCTTCCTGACCTCTGCTCACACCCAAGCCAGGCAGCATTTCAGTGCTGGACACGGAGCTGAGGGGTGAGCAGCATGTGGGACCAGGGGCAGGTGTCACCCTGCTGTGACACACAGTGAGGCACAGTCTGTTATCGCCTGTGGCCTTTTCCCTACCAGTCTGAATGCAGCCACCTCATGTGGGTTGTTTCCAAGATTAAAACCACTGCAGGCAGCATTTCCTGCCAGAACTTTCTGTGTAAAATGGTCCTGTCAAAGCAAGGGCGATGGGACCAGCTCAAACATTTTCCCCAGCTAGTACCCCTAAACTCTATTAGCACAAGTAATTTATTGCCACTTACTATTAGAATTACTATTTTTATTCCTTTCCTTATGCTTTTCTTGTGTCTGCTTTTCTGTTCATTGTTGTATTCTAACCATATTCCTTAAAGATGGGTGAAGGTAAAATATACATGTAATCATGAAAAGCTACATGTTTGGTTTTTTTCATTTTTTCTGTTTCTGTGTGAGTTGGGTTTTTTCCTTTTAGCTTGCTGGTTTTTGCATTTTGTTTAATAAAAGTGTAAATAATGATACCTCCTTTTTCTGCTCCCCTAAAATCCTTCACATGCTCCTTTAGGAAAGTGCATAAGGGTTTATGTTTATTCCCCAGGCCTCTAAAAAGCGTCCAGCCAGGCTGCTGGCCTGGGTTAGGTGGGGCTGCTGTGCACACACATTTGTGTCCTGCCACACATCCATCAGCACAGGCTGAGTGTGCCCGTGGCTCAGGCCCTGCAGGCCTGGCTTCCGCTATGGGAACACGGCTGAGCTGGTGTCATGAATCTCAGTGTCTATAAAAAATCAGATCATTGTGCAGGTTACCAGTGATGAATGCTCATTATTTATTGTTTCTCATGCCCAGAGCACTGTGCTCTGCTGCTCTAAATCACTCTGATAGATTTCTTTTTATTTTCTGCATAATGTGAGCTTTGTAAATGTCTCCTAGTGCTACTTGCTGATTTTTAAAAAGAAGGAAAACCATGTTCAGCTGAAAGCACTGAGGTGACATCTGTACTTTTTCATTGCTTGCTGCATGCACATTTGATTGATTTGCTACAGGGTAATTGAACTTTGAATTTTACCAGAAAGTTGAAGTACACTTTTCTTCTGCAGGGGTATCTCAGTAATTGTATTTTTCATTTGGCAGTGAGTTATTGAGTGCTAAGTAACAAGTCAGTGCAGGAAAGGTCTTGCTTAGGCTACCTTGACCATATCTATCTATCTGTAGATGGATACAGATATCTCCAGCACATATATTATACAGCATATTACACAGGACTTGCTTACCATTTAGATCTGTGCAAATGTTTGCTGTAGTATCACATCTGTGTCCTCTTTGCCTGTCCTCTCTGTGTGTATCCTGCAATAAAGACACACTGACTGCTGTGCTGTTTTCCTCTTTAGAAACAAAACCTAAGAATCAAAATGACAGTTTTCAGTGTGCTCTGCTGTTTCCTTCTCCACTTGGAAGCATTGAACATAACTGTGTGGCTCCCAGAGTTAGCTGAGGAGCTTAAAGCAAGAAGGAAACAAGTATTTAAAAAATTCATTTTGATACTGCCAGCAATGAAATCTCTGCGTAAGAACTAATCTGTACCAGATTGTCTCCCTGGCCTTTCCTGTGGTGTGGGATGTGTTTTCCCACACAACAGATCCTGGATCAATTCTATAGGTCAGAGGCTCCCAATTTGATTTTTCTGTATTTTCTCACTCAGCTCTTGCTGCTGGCAGTGGCCCAGCAGCCGCTCTTGGCTGTGCCCAGGGACTCTGAGTTGTTTGTTTGGTGGCACACATCTGTACACACTGTTTGGTGGCACACATCTGTACACAGTTTGGTGACACACATCTGTACACACTGTTTGGTGGCACACATCTGTACACACTGTTTGGTGGCACACATCTGTACACAGTTTGGTGACACACATCTGTACACACTGTTTGGTGACACACATCTGGCTCTGGGACCAGCTTCCCTGCTTTCCTTCCTGACCTTGCTGCTCTGCTCACACCCAAGCCAGGCAGCATTTCAGTGCTGGACACGGAGCTGAGGGGGTGAGCAGCATGTGGGACCAGGGGCAGGTGTCACCCTGCTGTGACACACAGTGAGGCACAGTCTGTTATCGCCTGTGGCCTTTTCCCTACCAGTCTGAATGCAGCCACCTCATGTGGGTTGTTTCCAAGATTAAAACCACTGCAGGCAGCATTTCCTGCCAGAACTTTCTGTGTAAAATGGTCCTGTCAAAGAAAGCAAGGGCGATGGGACCAGCTCAAACATTTTCCCCAGCTAGTACCCCTAAACTCTATTAGCACAAGTAATTTATTGCCACTTACTATTAGAATTACTATTTTTATTCCTTTCCTTATGCTTTTCTTGTGTCTGCTTTTCTGTTCATTGTTGTATTCTAACCATATTCCTTAAAGATGGGTGAAGGTAAAATATACATGTAATCATGAAAAGCTACATGTTTGGGGTTTTTTTACATTTTTTCTGTTTCTGTGTGAGTTGGGTTTTTTCCTTTTAGCTTGCTGGTTTTTGCATTTTGTTTAATAAAAGTGTAAATAATGATACCTCCTTTTTCTGCTCCCCCTAAAATCCTTCACATGCTCCTTTAGGAAAGTGCATAACAGTTGATATGTTTATTGTGCAGATTCTCTAAAAGAAATGTAGCTTTGAAAATTATTTCTAATGTTATTTTTTCTTCAATCATTTTTTTCAGCCTTATGAAGTGTTACTTGTGGCTTGGTTTCCCTTTTCTTGCCTAATTGTGCTTCCACCCTCATTACCTTCCAGCCTTTCCACACAGGGAGCTTGGCTCCATGAAAACACTCCCATCTCCTCCATTGGCAGGAATGTTTAAAAAAGGGGGTTTCTGCTCTGCACATTCCTTTCAGATTTCAGCCTTTACTGCATAACCCAGCATTGACTTCCTGAAAATTGTTCACAAAATCCTGATCCCAGTGCCAAGCTGTCAGCAAACCCCCAGCCCCTGAGGAGGGCTGGCTCTCGCCCTGACCTTCACCCACAGCCCTGGAGCAAGGATTTGAACTTGAGCTGCCTCCATTGCAGGGCATTAGGCTGCTCTGAATATTAGACTAAGCTTGCACTCTTTATCTTTCTCAAGCTTCAAAATCCTTTCAAATTCTCTATACTATATGCAGATCCCTGGGTATAATGAATTTAAACTACTTAACATAGACTTAATTTACTTACCAACTTCTTATGGATTGTTGGAAAGCAGAGCAGTGTATTTCTGTTATGGGATATCATAGGATGTGGGTTTGAGTTCCTCTTTTGATTTATTTATTTTTTTTAATGCTGGTGACATCAAACTTGGTATTACACTTTATGGATCACAAATGTCATCTGGAACCTGAGAAATCTTCACCAGTGTAGGTTTTGTTGCTTGTTCTTGTCAAAATTAGCATGATCCCATAAGCAATTTTAGCTTCACTGAATTACTCTTCAGTATAGAAGTGTTTATTAAAAAAAATTCCTGAGTAGGAGCAGTTGATGGTTTTATGATTGACTGCGGTGATTTCTCCTAACAACATGACTGAAAAAAGATCATCCCACCACGTTGCTCATTTGTCCAGAGATTTCCAGATTGTTGTGTTTATCTTGATGAGGCTGACTAAGTCATCTCACTTCACCAGTACTCCCTGCACTGCACTTTGTGCTCATTTCTGTTGAAAAGGGTTCTCCAAAATCACACCAAAGGTGTAAGGCCTTTCCCCAGAGTTGTTTCAGGGTGTGCAAAATCCCCCCCAGGCAGCTGAGTAGTGCTGCCCCACATCCCCAAAGCATTCCCTTGCCTTGGCCTGCCCTTTCCCAGAGCTCTGCTGTGCCAGGGCTGGCAAAGGTTGGAGGCCTGTGGAGTTCACTTTGTTGTCTGACACAGGATTTCAGAGTCAGGTACAGCCTGTGGACCTTTCATCTGGCACCTCCTCTGTGCTGGTGACAATGACAAATGAGTAACTTGCTCATGGTCATCATCATTTCCATAATCCTTTCTTTTATAGAGATTGTTGTTGGCAGCAAACAAATGCTCCTCGTCCATGAGATGTCACAGGTGAGATTCTGCAAGGGGCTACCCTTTTCATTTCTTTGGGGCAAGTTCTAAAAGCTGCAGTTTTTTACATGGCTTTGAAGACAGCTTAAACAAATCCTGTGAAGGTACCTTGGGAGTGTTCCTGCCATCACTGTCCAGTGCCTGATACAAATTGTGCTCTTCACTTTGTTATTTAAACTGCAGGCAGGTGAATTAGTTAATTTTAATGGAATGCTACAGGGTGAGCTTTGCAAATCTCTTTATTTGAAGGGCACTCAGAAATGTTAAAAGGTCTCTTTTAAGGCCAGATCTGAAGAAAGTGGTGCAATTAAATAACAGTCTAGTATTTTTCCTAAAAAAAAAGGAAAGAGAGAAAAAGAAAAGAAAGAGGCCAGTTCAACTGAAGTAATTACTTTTGTAGTAGTTGTTTAAAAGCCCTCCTGGTTTTGCTCATGCACACGTCTCCGATACCTTTATAGGTTTATTGTTTACATTTGGATCAAATTAACATGTGCATCTCTGTTTTGTCTTGGCCTGCCTTGGTGCTGTGGTTGGTATCAAGATCCACAGGAAATCCACAGCAGGGAGATGAAAATGGGGATATTGAAGCAGTAACACGGAACCAGCCACCCTGCAGAGCAACCAGAGATACAGGTCTGCTAAACTGGATGGGCCAGTGCAGGCACTGGTGGAATCTGTGCGCAAGAGTCAACTTCCAGAGAGGGTTAATCAGAGGCTGCTTGGTGTGGAGGGAGCTGTGCAGGAATGCTGAGATTATCCCAGCAACCTTGCAGTGATTGTCTCACCTGATAGGTGTTTTCATTCCTTAGGAGCTTTTCAAGTCACCTCTCTGCTCCCTTGGTGGTGTGAATAAGGTTATCTCCACAGGG
This sequence comes from Emberiza elegans, assembly GCA_024865655.1. Lineage (NCBI taxonomy): Eukaryota > Metazoa > Chordata > Aves > Passeriformes > Fringillidae > Emberiza > Emberiza elegans. The sequence continues at coordinate 804,452 of JALJVW010000163.1, forward strand.
CATGCAGATAAAGTGTCCCCTAGAGCCCAGAGGTTTGCAATGTTTTTCTTGTCATTTCCCTTTTACGCCTCTGTCAGTAACAATTGAGTTTGGCCTGCTGTGTTCACCTTAAGAAATCAAGGGAGTGGATTTCTATGAATGTTTCTGTGTTCATGTGTCAACTCCACCCTCCCTGGATGTGAGAATCCCTCTGAGAGGAGAGGAGCAAGTTCCTGCAGCTGCCTCTGGCTGTAACCATTACAAGTGTTGAACAGCTGACTCTTGCTGTGCTTGAAAAGCACTGATGAAGGACTGTAAGGAGTTAAATCCTGCTATATTTCAGGTTTTTCCCCTTTAGTCATGTTCCTCTTGAACTGAACACTCTTCAGAACCTCTTCACAGATTAGACTCTCTTTTTTATTCATGCCCATGCCAAGCTAAATTTGTAACAGTTTTCTTTCACTTGTGTATAATCTTGAGAAAGATTCTTTCAGACAGTAGTTTGACCAACCTTACAGAGAAAAGAATTGAGAAATTTTGTCTAATCTCAGATATGGAAAATGACATACTTGTACTAAAAAAAAAAAAAAAAATGCAGTGGTTGTGCACAAGTCCATTCTCATTACATTTTTCCAAGTAACCATTTCAAGCTTTTATCTGCTGTTGAGCTTTGTTTCTATTGCTAATAAACCTGTATGAGACAAATAATGAAATATTGATTTGCCAACTTGAAACTTTTTCAGCTGCCATTTTATTCAGTGAATTCAGCAGAATGGAGGTTTTATTGTGGACTGAATGAACCCATTGGTTTGGAGCATGACATGGTGAAATTGTAACATAGCAATAAAATCACAGGGCACATTGATGCCATCTGTTTCATAGTAGAAAAACAAAGAACATTTTAGTGTTGGCCTCAAAGAATAAATCTGGATTTAGAAAAGAAAAATAATTGGAGCTTGTAATCTTGGGAACAGCTCAAGATGTTGCATGGCCTCCTTCCCCCGCTGCTGCTCAGCTGCAAAGTTCCCCCAGGTGTTTCTTGGTTTTGGCATCCTTAGCTGTTATAGTCTGCTGGGTTAAGGCTCAAAATATATCTCTAAGTCATAAAACACTGATTCAACAGATGTTTGCCTCCTCCTATCTCATCTATTGTTTTTATCAGTTTTCCATTTTTGGATTGGGCAGACACGAAAGCAGTCAGGCTGCATTGCTCCACCATCAATCAGTGATAGGAAACAAAGTTAAGAGGTCACAGTTGATGACCAAGAGGCAAATATGAGAGAGTTTTGTTCAATTTTTCATCAAAAGAATATAAAATCTAAGACTTGAGCCCTGTGTTATCAGAAAAAGAAGGAATTAGATTATTGTAGTAAACATAAAATATGTAGGAAAAGTTTTTTGCTTGAGAAATGTATGATGTAAGAAAAGAAGATTCTCTTATTCGGTTCTCTCATCAAATATTTGGTGTTGTGGTCCTTGTGTTTTTAAGTAAACTGTGACCTGAAAGAATGATCCAAAAAGTAATGTCCCCATAGGTGTTGAAATCTGTAGATACTGAATGTGATTAAGATCAGTAATGAATCTTGTTATTAGTTATATTTGCTGAAAAGTTATAAATGTTACAGTTTATCTACCCAATAAGAAATAAAACAATGTATTTCTTCACATTCAAATTGAAAGATAATAGGTTTAGATTAGGTATTAGGAAGAAGTTCTGTACTGTGAGGGTGGTGAGGCCCTGGCACAGACTGTTCAGAGGAGCTGTGGAAGTGTTCAAGGCCAGGCTGGATGGAACTCTGAGCAGCCTGGTCTAGTGAAAGGTGTCACTGTCCATGGCAGGGGGTTGGAACTGGATTGTCACTGAGGTCCCTTCCAACCAAAGCCATTCTGTGATTTTATTCTGTGATTCTTTGATGGATGGGATCTCTTACAGGGAGTTTCTCTACATTTTCTTATTGTTTTCTATGCCCTCTTTCCCAGTCCTCTCTGATGTACCTGGATGACCTTTTGTGATGGTATCTGTCCAAAGTCTGCATAGTCTCTTATGGAAGAGGAAAGGAGAAGACAAAAGATGTCAGGAGTGTTGAAGCCACTTCTTTCTGGTCCAGCTACAGCACTGTGGTGCCTCAGGGCATCTGTGCACACTCCCAGAGTCAAAACCCGTCACTGGCATCTCCTGCTCTGTTCAACCACCTCACCCCCAGTGCCTAGTCCTGGTTTCTTACCTGCCAAAACGTGGCACTTTCCTACAGCCCCCACCACAAAATGCAGCTTCACAGGGTAAGACCTTCAGAGCTGATTGCCCTGACTCTACCACCAGCTTCTGTGAGGGAGGTTTGCATCCTCACCAGCTCTCCTGTGAAGGAGGTTTGCATCCTCACCCAGATCTCCTGTGAAGGAGGTTTGCATCCTCACCCAGATCTCCTGTGAAGGAGGTCTGCATCCTCACCAGCTCTACTGGGAAAGAAGGTTTGCATCCTCACCCAGCTCTCTCCAGCAGGCACCTGGTTACCTGCCTTGCACAAATCAGTACCTGGCAGATATTAAATGAGAAGGATGGAAGCAACTGGGTGTCTTTGTGTTTAAGCCACAGAAGGCACAGTTTTGTTTTGATGTTTGTTTTTTTTTTTAAATAGAGTTTGCCAGTTTTAGGATGAGAGCTTGAAAAATGTCATTGAAATGAAGAATGGTCACAAGGTAATAAAGAAACAATCTTCTTGCTTTAATGACTTGAGCTAAAAGCTAAATGACTGTAGCAGCTCAGATTGTAAAAGCAGTGGGAAATTTAATGAACAGTGACCCCACAGGAAAGTCAATCTGTCTGTTAATGTTTAGTTTTGTAATTTCTTCTGAAAAGTGATAAACCTCTATTATATAATCTATTGGTTAGAGAACCTGGGGTCAGTATCCCATTGAGCTTAACTCTGCAAATCTGTCTCAGCTGAAATTACTGACCTTCCCCATGAAACAGATAAACATCCCAAGCAGGAAATAACTGGAAGGTACTTGGGGAAACAGCTTTGGCTGTGGGAAAAAGAAATTGTCATGAACTTGACTGCGAAAGCTCTAAATGGTTTGCAAATTCCCTTAATGATAAGCTGATTCAGGCAGTTACATTATGCAAACTATAATGAATTAAACTGTCATTAGTCAGTAGTGGCTGATGCCCCAGTTCTGTAACATGTCATTCAGCTGGGTGCTGTGGAATACTCACTGCAAATCTTGAAGCAAAGGTGGTAATCAAATAAGAGATGAAAATGTGAACCTCTTTGCTTATGTTTAGCTACTGAGAATATGTATTTACTTAACCAGAGAGTGGGAAGAGGCATGTTGAAAGTTGTGTGATTTACAGAAGTGTATTTTAACTGCAGCAAAACTTTGCATAGCACCATCCACAAGGGTTGCTGCTGGGAGCACAGCCCTGGAAGAGGCTGGAGCAGTCTGCTTCTGTCCCCTGCCACAGGACAAAACCAGCCCTGTTCTATAAAGTTCTACATTTGGGCTAAAGTTTCAGCTTGGCTTTGGTTTAGTCTTATCTACTTCTTAAATCAGAAACTGATCCTGTTTGTTTGTGCTTTGTGACCAGCATGTTTCAGTGGCTTTGCACTGCAGCTGGTGCTGTGAGAATGGGACTGTGTGTGGGTGGGAGGTCACTTGGGAAGTGGCTGAGCTGACAAAACTCTTCAGGCTTTGCCTCTCCTCTTTTTTCACCAGTTAAACAGTGGCAGTTATCCAAAATCCAACCTCTGCATGTGCACATCCATCAGTGTTTAAATTTAACTGGAGATTTGTGAATTATTTCCAAACTGCATGTCACACTAAAACTGTACTTTCTTCTTTATGATGCTTTAATAAAAACTGTGTAGCCCTATTTGCATATGTGTCTTGCAGGTTACAATTCCTGTAAGTCACTCAAATTTGTTTTTGCTTAAAAGTCTATTGCAATTTGCTGTTAAATATTTAACGCAAGTAAAGAATCACATTTAAAGTCACTGAACTTTTTATAATTTCCAAAATTTTTCCCTCCTTCTCATTTTTGTTGCTGGCTGGCATTTGGTTCTGAGGGCTGGAAAAACTGCTTTACTCAATGGTAATGTCCTTTCCCAATAAGAAAATCATGTTGATGTAAAGGAAAATTTCCATCCAGTGGTTTGTTAATGCTGAAGTACGCTGAAAAGCTGCTGCAAATTAGTCTGGAGAAGGCCACTGTTTTCATGAAAAGAAAATGAACTTATAAATGGTCATACCAGTCTCCAGGCTGTCCTGTCACTACAGCAGCCCCAGGGCAGAGCCAGGAGGGGAAACATGACCAGGGAGCACCACAGAGCCAAGGATGGCCAGCCATGGCTGTGGCTGTGGGGCAGCTCTGTGGCCGAGCTGGGACAGCAGGCTCTGTCCCCAGAGCAGGACAGAAGCCCCCAGTGCTCTTCCTCACTGCTTTTCCTCCTGGAGCTGGCCCTGGGCAGGGCTGCAGAGCCCCAGGCACCCTGGCCCTGGGTTGGGCAATGATTTGGTGCCCATAACCAGCAGGATGCTCTTTTTGGCGCTGCCTCTTGCCTTCTCCTGCCTCTACAGGGGCGTGCTGGGGCAGACAGGAGGACGGCAGCCTGCCAGCCTGGCCCCAGTGTGCCCTTTGCCCCTTTGGCACCTGATGTGTGATTGTATCCACTCCTGCTTTAATCTGCCCCACATTCTCAGCAGAAATATTTCCTCTCTCCTGGCAGCACTGAGTGTGCTCCATGTGTGCAGCCAGCAGCAGCTGCTCTGTGCCCAGCCTGGGCTGCACTGCTCCCACCTCACCTTCTTCTGAGCACAGCTTCCTGGTGTCTTTCCCAAAGCCACTTTGGAAACTACAGACTTACTAAAGAACCCTTTCAAGTACACCTGTGGGCAAAGATACCACATCAGTCTCCTTCATGAGCGTGCGGTGTCTCTCCAGGCAGCAGAAAAGTTTTGGGAGGTAACGGTGCTCCCTGACCACCTGTGGTGTCCAAAAGGAAGGCAAAACAAAGAGTAAATTAATTTTTAGTTTTTCATGATGGCAGCACAGCCACTTCTCACAGCAGGGCACAGAATCATTAGGGACTGGTCTGTCCTCATCAATATGGAAGTTCTTTATCCAGGCAATTTTCTGAGTACAGTTGTTTCTAATCTTTTAAGGCTTGCTCCTGTTATAGATGGAAAATATGATGATTGGCTCTCACAATCAAAAGATGACTATTGTGTGAATATTAAGAAAAGCTTTAGTGATGTATGGTTATGTTATTGTGGTTTAGATGTCCTCTGTTCTCCCCACAATTCCCTTTTGCCCCTGTATTGTTGCCATCAGACAGCCTGGGCTCTCCTGGACAGGTACAAAGAAGCTGCACAGGTGTCCCTGGCATGGGGCAGGTGGCAATGGAAAAGCTTGGGGGTGCTTAGGGGGAGCAGCATGGCAACACCTGAGCTCCAATCCAGTGACAAGAAAGCAGTTTGCACTGATAAATGGCAAAGAAGAGCTGACTGACAGACTTTGGGAGGGGCCAGGGCTGGCTGGTGTAACCCCCAGGGGTATAAAAGACTGAGCATCCAGCTTGAAGATGAACTGGCCATGTGGTATCCACGAGAGGCAGTTCCCAGCACTGTGAATTTTTCCTTATATAGTCCTTTTGTTGTATGTTTGTTAAGGTTAATAAACCTCTTTAAATGTTCAAAGTGAGCAAAGTTGTCACACTCCCCTTTCCACCCCAGCCCTGCTGCAATCCCTGTGGCATAAATGACTCTGCTTTCCAGCATCCTCCCTCCTGACCTGGGAGGGTGGCAGCTCATCTCCAGGGTGATGATGGCCCCATGTGCCTGCCTAACTCAGGCTGTGCAGGGACACGTGCAGCAGCCACAATTGCACAAGCAGTGACTAACCAAGCTACTTAACTCCTCCATTCCACAGAGCTGCCCAACTGCTTACAGCAATTAAACAGCAAGAGATGTGGGAGAAGCACAGGCAGTAATGTCTATGCCATGCAAAAAATGTTGACCCTTTTGAGGCCATGGGCCTGGCAGAACCTGCAGCCCAGAGGCTGCTCAGGCTGGCACAGCTGGCTGCAGGCTGACACTGCAGGAGCCAGAGCTCCAGGCCTCCCTGCATCCCTGCCTTCTGTAGGAATGGGCCCCTATTGACTATCCTTTGTCCCCTTAAAAAGGAAACAAGCCCAGAAGTTTCTCTCTCCGGTTAGGTGGAAAAGGCATCTCATAGGCCTGGGGGACTTCACCTCAAACTTAAGGACAGCTAAATGGACAGGAGGCCAAAAGTCCCACCTGTGCAATTTACTAGAAAAAGAAGAGAACAAAGAAACTAATCACTTTTGTGCAGTGTTTTACCAGGGGCAGGAGGGTCTCTTGCAGCCGGATTGGTTTTTCTCTGTAAAGAGTTTTGTTATTTTGCCTTATAATAAAACCTTTTTGTTTCCAACACTGCAACAGAAACCATCCTGCTGATTTTATGCTTTCAAAGGTAGCTGAGCTATCTTGGGTGAGAAATAGACCTCCAAGAGTTTATGAGACCTGGCTCAAGGAGGCTCCTATTTCTGCCTTCATGTCCTGCTCATCTGCTGCTCCTTGTGCTGCAAACAGCCCAGTCACAAGGTCCTTTATCTCACCTTACTTATTCACTCCTTTTAAGCAGTTGCTTGTAAGAATGTTTTTCCTCCTTCCCAGAGCGCTCCTCACAGCATTGCTGATGTGGTTCTTCTCTCATTTACCTGTCAAGACGGGCTTAACGACTCTGCCTTCTCCTTTCTAATGGCTGGTGACACTGCAAATCACTACCAGAGCCTGCAGCTGGCCAGTAACTTGTGTGCAATGCAAAGCAAAGAGAAATCACTTGTGCATAACTGAATCACTCAGAACACAATATTTCAGCTGCATCTGATAAGACAGCTGCAACATATGCACAGTCTTTTTGGAATATAGGACAGAATATGAAATCTGTGGCAGAAAAAAGCATTTTTGGTTGGCATTATCAACAGTGTTTAGCACATGGTAAGCAATTTCCAGTCAAGTGGAAGATAAACCCTTTTATAGGCCACAGTGATTTGCTGTCAGTGGCACTTTCAAAAAGCTCATTTGGATCAACCAGGTTAGGAGGTGACACAGACATTTGTCAGCCAAACAAAAGAGATTACAGACCCAGGGTGAGATACAAAATAAGGTATTTAATTGCATAAAGGTCAATGAAAGTCACACACAAACCTATAGTATTGTACTCAAACTGTCAGTCCCATTAAACCAGCTGATAAATAGGCTACCCCCTGAGGATGAATTGTAGCACTAAGCTTCCAGTTTAATTGTCTGATAGAGTGTCCAAGATGTGGGGAAAAATGGTTTTCTTTGGATGTTTAGGTGTCCTAGATTGCCTATCAGCAGAGGCCCATATTAGCTTCTGCTAGATGAAATTTAATGCAGACTGATTACATTTTACTGCTATAAGCAACCCTTTAAAAGAGTAAACGCTCTTTCTATAAATACCACAGATGTATTTTAGCACGGAATTCCCGGGTGCGGAGCTCGGTCCCTCCCTGTGAGGAGGCAGTGGGATGGATGTTGCTGCATTGCCCTCTCGTGGGACGAGCCTGCAAACAGCGCTGAACGCTCCGGAGCTGAGCCCGGAGCCACTCCCGGGTTCCAGCGGCCGCAGCTGACAGCCAAGGGCTGCCCTGCCTGGGGAGAGTGCTCAGAGATCTGCACCTGGTAAATATTCACTCAAATAAGTAAATCATTCATCTGCTTCGCTTTACACTTAGCGGGATTAAAATATTCACCTCCCAAAACACTGTTCACATATTCGAAAAAATATTTTAAATACTATTTTTCATTAGAAAATTAAATATTCTATTTCCCCCTAAATCTTCTGTTCCTGCATTTCTGTAGGACACAGCTCCGAGGCTATGTCCCTGCAGGAATCGCAAAGATTGTCCTGTAACATCACAACAATAAGCAGCATACATACAGTCCCACTCCTATCCCAAATCTCTTTTTGTAGGACTTGATGTCCCAAAGAGGAATTACAGAGCAGGAGGGTGAACAGCACCATTTGATGGCACAGAGTGGGGATGAGCCCATGCCAGAAGTGCAGGGAGCGTACCAAGGATGAAAGTCGAGCACAGATCCATTTTAGTGTGCTGGGAATGATGCCATCTATCACACTGAGTGCTGCAATTGCCTCCCACAATGCTGGATCTCATCTCTATTCTGTCCTGCTCTTCTGGGAATTTTAAAGAAGCGTTTTCCTGTCTAGCCAAAGCACTTTTGTCACCCGCACTGAGTTGTCGGAGTACTTCATAGTCTCTGAAATATTTATCCTCTCACTTTTCTTGTCAGGTAAGAAAATTCTCCATTTTGCAGATGACAAAGCGAGCACAGGGATTAATCCTCAGTTCCAAAAAGAGATTTATGTATGCAAAGTGGTGCTTAGGAAGAATTTAAGAGTCTATATCCAAAATGTACATTGTGAAAAACCCTGTTCAAGGACTGGAGGTGCCTGGTGGCATGCAAGGAAGCTGTCAGGGAGTTCCCTTCTCTTCCTGAGGGAGAGCAAAAGTGATAGCAGTTCAATTCCTAGTTATGAGCCATTTATTTCTGTATTATGAAATAAAATTTTCTAAAAACTGCATTCAGGTAGGACTTCACATGCAGGCTGTGCTACTTGTAAACACCTTGGGATGAAGGAGGTGGAGGAACAGTTTACAACACTCCCAGCAGGGAAGGAATCAAGGTAAGATCTTGTCCTACCCTACTGTAAGGAGCTGAGGGAAATGCTGCCTCTCTTGTTTTATGCACCTAAATCCCAGGGAAAATCTCCCCTGAGAGCCTGCTGCAGCACCAACAGGCATGGCACAGGCCCTGGCTGAGCTGAGCTGAGCTGAGCAGCTGGGTTTATGCTGAATTTGTGAGGCTGTTTGGGGCCTGACCAAATTCAGAATTCATTTCACAAGTCTGAACTATCCTGGAGCTCACTTAAGACGACTTTGTTGCAAAATATGATGCCCTACTTCTGACTGATGACAGAGAGCACTGCTGTGGGAAACACCACACCTGCATCCTAGGCTCTTCTAATCCCATGAAAAGTTGAGCCTCCACCACCCTGAAATTAGAAAAATGCCCTGAACATCAGGTGCTACAATTTTGGGGTGGGAATGGTCCTCATTACTCTGGGGCCACTGAGAAAGGCAGGACTGCAGCAGCAGCAGAGAGCAGCCATGAGCCAGGGCTCAGTGGGCTCTGTGTTTTCTGGGGGCAGAACTATGTCTCCCATTCTAGGGCATTTTTCTCTGTTTTGTAAGGGCTGTGTTTCAAGTTTCTCAGTAGCCTAAGGAACCACACAGTGCCCCGCCCCAGGCTAAGTGCCTACTGCCAAGGCTACTGATCCAGTCCCCTGCAGGGACCCTTGCCTTCTGCTCTCACAAATCCACACTTCTGACTGCAGAGCAGTCTGAGTTCAGCAAGGGGTGACAATCACCTCTGAGCAGAATGCCCCCATGAACTGGCAGCTTTTCCTGTCATGCAGAGCCATTTGTTCAAATGACAGGAAGGGTGATGCTGGTTTGGGAATCAGCCTCCTGAGCACATTTTGTAATCCCTGGTTATGGAAGACAGCAGGCAAGACACTGCAGACACTGAATCCCTCCTTCTCCATGGAAACATCAATGACCAGTGTTTAGTTCCCTTGGTGTCTCTCAATGACTAGTTTAAAACTCTCCTGTGCTCAGCAGTTTGGCTTTTGGACATTCCCACCTGGAAGCCAGATTTTCCTGTCTTCAGTGCAGAGTGACTGTCACCCCAGCAAGTCACCCCAGCAGATGGCAGGGCAGGGCAGGTGCTGGCAGCAGCTGGGCCACAGCTGCTCCTCTGGGTTCCTACAGCCCATTGCTGGGTGCCTGCTGAAGTGCTCTCAGCTGCTGAAAGCAAACAGCCACAGTGGACAGAGAGCTTTGTTTTCTTTCTTGCTTTTGGGACAAATAGTGACTATAGAAACCATCTCCCCTAAAAAAAATCTGTCTGACAAAGGTTATTAATGTGGCTTACTATCAGCACTTAAAATTAGGCAGCTAATGTAGACATCTAAGCTGGGAGACTGTCCTACTTCATTTCCTTTGTCTGGTGGGTGGAGAAAGAAAAACTCACCCAGAAACTTATCAAAGCTGGAACTAGAAGTCAGGAGCTGTTAAAATGTCAGTGCTGAGTTACATTAAAATGCAGTGTAACATCAGGATTTTCTGATTTGTCCTCTAAAGGACTCTCTCCTCTGCAATGGTAGAAATAGGCACATACAAGACTAGGCAGCTCCTTCCACTAAGTATTGTATCAGTCTCCAAAATGGCACCGTGTGAAGAGGAACAGCATTAGCACTTTTCTATTTGATAATGCAACTCAGCAGGAAGGGAAAATGTTACATTAGAAAACTGTGGATGTGACAGCTTGGTCAGAGAGAGAGAAAGCTAGATAAGTTTTCCCATGAATCGGCCTGGGAAGCTTTAGGGAGCTGGAGATAAACAATGATAGTCAAATATTAAAACATCTGCAGGTGGTGTTTTTTAACAGTCTTTTCTCATAAGGTTGTTTACAAATGGGTATTTTGTTAATTAGCCAATCAAGTGAAATTAAATGACCAATCAGGTCCACCTGTAGCAAACTAAGGTATAAAAGGCAAAGAGGAGCAAATAAACAGGGCTTTTGCCATTTGCCTTCTGATACAACTCTGTTATCCCTGACTCAACAGTGCCATCAAACAGATACTGGTTTTATGTAGACTGCAGTTATCTTCTTTGGAAGCTTCATGCAGCAAAGTTGATTCAAAGCCCACAAAACCAAAATCACTTCTTACTATGTGCATGCCTATGTATATGTCTTTAAGGAAATGTTTAAGAATATCTCTATTCAGCAAAGCACGCTAATGTGTATTTAAATCCCACTGAAGGCCAATATTCCCCCTTAAGCTTATTATTGAACTGCAATTTTGAAATACATCATCACCTCTGTTTGAAATCTTTCCTCACTTTGGAGCTCTACTGTTACAGAGAGAAAAGCCATATGGAACCAATCATGCACATTTTGTGTAGCAGATAGGCATTATAGCAGATTGTGTTTCCCTTCAAGTGCTTGTCCATATGAGCATGCAAACTGTGGTGTGCATACAGCTGAACGTGCAAGACAAGATTTTTAGCCCTAACAACATCCATACTGATGTACCTCCTGCTTAGCTGCATAATTATGAGAAGAGCACACACATCACTGCCTATCAGCCAGCCAAAGGAAGCTTCTTGTCTTTTTCTTTTCATTTTCCTACCCTCACAAAGACCCTACTATTTTTTAGCTTGTTTTCTCCTTATTTGCTTTCATTTAATGATTGGTCTTTCCCCCCTTTTCTGCTGGCTCATCACTCAGAAACATAGAGTTCAGACTACAGGAGAGAGATTTCTCTTTTGGCAGATATTCCATACACCACTACATTGCCTCACAGAAAAGTATGCTCCTGGGAAGTAAAAGATCTGAAACTTCAGTATTGGCTTGCAGAGAACAAACAGAGGATGAACACTGCAGGATTTCTAGCAACCATAACCCCCGAACTGGGAAAGGAGGCATCAGTCTCCACTAATCCTTATATGTTGAACTGTGTAAGTCAGATGGCAGTAAAGACCAAATAATAAAGTTTAACCAGCTCACAAAGTACTGTGGTTCTTTCTCTTTAAAAGGTGATGGCTATAGTTCCAACTCAGATCTGCAAAAAGTCTGACACGGTGTCATTTTTGTTCATGTCGCAGCACTGGGGGCCCACAAGGCAAACTCATCTCAGCTCTTTTCACTCAGGGCTTCTTAGCACGAGGCATTCTGAGCATTTTTCTTCAGTTGCTTGAACTCTAAAGACAAGACATTCATCCCAACTCTTGCAAATAGCCCTGAGCACTATGTCATTACATAAATTTGCACTTAGAGAAACACATCTGGTACAGATAGGAGTGTATATTACTTCCTAATGAAAAATAGTATTTTAAATATTTATTTATTATTTATTTTTAGAATATGTGAACAGTGCTTTGGGAGGTGAATATTTTAATCCCACTAAGTGTAAAGATTTGTATTAATCCTTCTCTGTAAAATGAAGGAGAAAGAAAATTCAAGACCAAGACAGGTAAAATTTCTCAAATACGTCCTAAAATATTCTTCTATGCACTAGGCTCCTCTGTGATTAAAGCTCTATATCTGAGCACTCTCCACTTCCTTAAACTAGTGGATATACAATCTGGGAGACTCCAAAGCTCTTTGCTCATTAGCATTTTATCTCTGAATTGCATTGCATTAATAAATACATGTCCAACATGGAATATTGAGTGGAGGAACTGAAATTTCCCACAGGGCAGATGGATATGAAAGGAGAAGGTAGAAATTTATGGCAGGGTAAAATCTGAAACATTTTTCTAATGGCCACCATTTGGATTAGACAGAGGATTGTAGTGTCAAATGGGCTTCCAGCAGAGTGAGATGGAGAAGTTTGGGGTTCTTTGGAGCACTGATTTATCATACAGCTGTGCTTGTGAGTGGTGTATAGCTATTTCCCTTATACATATGTAAGAGAATGAAAAGGGCATGCTACCAACATCATAAAAAGCATTCATATTTTACAGTCCCAGCTGGGACTGAATGAATATTTTATGAACTGAAAAGGTAGTTTGGGTTCACTTGGCACAATTCCCATGGCAGATGATTGGGAGCTGGCCTCAATTTGAGCTGTAAGGTTTGCAGGGAGTGAGAAGGAAATTGAAGGCAGTAGGTGTGTTCTTCCATGTACACTGCTGCAGAAACTGGCCTTGAAAATTCTCACTGAGGCTGCCAAGTTTATATAAAATATCTTAAAACTAATTGACATAATGACTCAAATTCATGTTTTCTGTCAGCAGGTCATCTGTAGGTATGCTTAGGCCCTAATTCTGGCCAAAGAATTGATTTATTTCACCAGGAACAAGCAGCAATGATGAAGCTTGCCATTGCTTTATAACTTGTACAAGGGTGACGACTAAACAGTCCTCTGAGAGAGAACAAGCACTGACCCAGATCTGAATCAGCTCTATTAATCAAGTAACGAAAAGTGCCTGAAAGCAAGCTGTATTTCCATTTTTCAGTGGTCTAAAATACAGGGAGGTCAAGTTGATTTGCATTATTTTCATTGTTTGACCACTTCAGTGAGAAATCAATCATATGAAAAACATGAGTGATTAGAAACTCTCAGCTAGCTTTAAATTAATAGAGAAGAGGAATATGGCAAAAATTTTCTTTTACATTTTTCAGGTGAGATATTTTATTTATATTTTTTTGCCATTGAATTTGATCATTCTGATGACTTTCTCCATAGGATGCAGAACTTTCCAAAGAAGAAATATTAATTCATCTCCCTTATACAGAATAAAAAGAACAGCAATGGTTCAGCTTATGCCTGTGAGCAGAAAAAATGTCCTGCACTCTCTGAGATCAGAAGAGAACAATGTCTAAAGGAATTATTCTGGAGCAATTAAATAATTGTAAAAGGTGTGAAAATTATTATTTTATCTTGGTTCTTTTTTTTACCTTTGTCTCATTTTCCAAACGGGTTGCTGCATTTATTCAGTACACAAGAAATTTTAAACAGCCAGTTTGCATATGGGTGTATGTGTTTGACAAACATGATAAATGAAATTTATATAAAATTTAAAATTTATATGATAAATTTATAAATAAACACTTATTTAAAGTTCATTTATTGTTCTAATTCTCAATCTTTGCATTCCTTGCAATAAATACATAAAATATAACTGTGACATCTCATTCTTTGGTTGCTTCAGCCACCACTCAGTGGTGTTAAAAAAGTCAAATATGCAACTGAAAGTGGTAGGTTTATATCTCATTTGAAAAAGCTCAATACCAAGTCAGAGGAATTCAAATAAGCCCTAGTTTGACTTGCAAAAAATAAAATATTGCTTTTGTATGTCTCAATAATATTTCACTTTTAATTTAGAGATATTATTGCTCTTTATCATGGGAAATTACAATATAATAAAACCACAGCAAGATTTCAGAATATTTTTCAGCAGAGCAGCTGTCAGGTCCTGTGAGGGAGATCCTGGGCCTCCTGCTCTGGGATAGCAAAATGTTGAATCTGGAGAGGGCAGGACTGGACTGCCTCCTCTGGGACAGCTGATGTTGAGGATACCCTTGGACTAAACTAAGGCAAAACAATGCCAAACGACCAGTTAGAAAGCTTTAGCTATGGAAGAAGCAATTTAAACTTTTAAACCTTGTGGTAGGTTGAACAGTCCATGTCAGCAACAACTCAAAATTTCTGAAAAGCCTGCAGCATCATCAAGTTAAACTCCATTGAACATCCTGAAGCAGCAGCATACTAAAGTTTTAAGGAGAGGAAAAAATGAAGAAGGAAAGATATGAAAATTAGAGGTAAAGGATCCATGTCACCACCCAGGGTTCCAGCACCATCTCTGGTGTGGTTCCTGTGGGTGGTGGGTACACACAGCCCTCTCAGCAGTGCTATTTACAGAACAGTCCTTGTGCAGGCACATTTTGTTATTCCCAAACTTTTCAGAATGGGGTTGGGTTTTCTCACAGTTTCAATCCCCTGTCAGAAACACAACTGCAATGCTCTCCAAATCTGGTTTTGGAGATAGTTACCCAAGATAAGGAGGGTGGTCTCCAAAAAGCACTATCCTGCCTCCAAGACCCTCTCTCCTAACATCACCTTACTTTGTTGGCATGGTAACATTCCTTTTCTCCTCTGCCCAGTGTTTAAAACATGAACTCTTTCAGGTGTACCTTAACTCTTTCAGGATTTCAGCCTTTCACAGCAGCTCTCCTCTTTAGGATGAAAACCACATCCTACTCTCCCTACCCTGTAACTGAGAAGTTGCCACAGATGCTGAAGGCACACAGCAGACCGTTGGCTAAGGCAAGAGCTGAGATGAGATTCTCTGATTTGTGAATCTGTGTCCCAGCCACCTGATTAGGTAACTTTATTCCAGGAGCAAATATTCAATCTTTATGATGTGCACTGCAGTACAAGCTAGGAAGGTACAAGCAGAGGACTGAAACCTATTGTTTTAGGCACTCTGACAACACAAGCCAAAAATAAAGTATAGCAGGGTGAAATTGAAGATGGAAGAACAGTGCACAGCAGCATATTTGTTTCTGAGGGCATTTTTCCTTGGTTTGCCACATATCCTGCCAATGCTACAGCCTTAAGATGAATTTGTCAAGACTTAAAGTTTGTTTGGACAAATTTTGGTTGATGAAATAACAACTTTGAAAGTAATCACCAGCCACACAGAAGACACACAACAGTGGTTTGGGTTTTTTTTACTTAGGACGATATATGGAAAATGACTGGAGTTGTCAAATGAAAATCAAGTGAGGATTTGCATTGAGCCTAGTTATCATATTAGACTGCTACAATAAAATCACAGACTCAAAGAATTGTTTAGGTTGGAAAAAGATCAAAAGATCCCTAAGATCCATCCATTAATCCAGTGTCACAGACATATTTTATGAAAAATCCTTTTGCTAGGATTTTTTCTCCTGAGAAGTTGAGATTTTACTAAATGTAAACAATAATTATCTACTGCTGTGGAATGCAACAGGTGCATCTTTGATTGGTCTCATATGGTTGTTTTTAATTAATGGCCAATCACAATCCAGCTGTCTCAGACTCTCTGGTCAGTCACAAGATTTTATTATCATTCCATTCCTTTCCTTTCCTGGCTAGCCTTCTGATGAAATTCTTTCTTCTATTCTTTTAGTATAGTTTTAATATATAATTTTCTTTTAATACAATATATATAATAAAATAATAAATCAAGCCTTCTGAAACATGGAGTCAGATCCTCGTCTCTTACTTCATCCTGGGACCCCTGCAAACAGCACCACAATCCAGGACTGCCAAGACCAGCACTATACCACATCCCTAAGAGAAATATCTACATGTATTTTATTGCCTACAGGGATGGTGACTCAGCCCCTTCCCTGGGCTCTTCCTGTTCTAATGCTTGACACTTTTGGTGAATAAAATTTTCCTGATATCCAATCTAAACCTCCCCTAGCACAACTTGAGGCCATTTCATTTTGTCCAGTCACTGTTACTTTGGAGAAGATACCACATCCCATCTGCCTAAAGCCTTTTTATAGATAATTGCAGGGAGTGACAAGGTCTGCCCCAAGTCCGTATTTCGCCAGGCTAGACACCCCCAGCTCCATCAGTCACTTCTCTGGAATGGCCTGCCTGGGGAGGTGGTGGAGTCCCCACCCCTGGATGTGTTTAAAAAAGACTGGATTATGTCACTCGGTGCCATGGTTTAGTTGAGGTGTTAGGGCATGGGTTGGACTCGATGATCTTGAAGGTCTCTTCCAACCAGATGATTCTGTGAATTCTGTGAATTCTCATAAAACAGGACTGGCCCCAATGCTGGGAACATCCCTGGTGTCTGTCCCCAGCTGGATGTGACTCCATTCCCCACCCTCTCTGGGCCTGGCCCCACAGCCAGTGTTTTACCCAGCCAAGAGCACACCTGTCCAGGCCATGAGCCATCTCCAGGGGAATGTTGTGGGAAATGGTGTCTAAGGCTTTGCTAAACTGCAGGAAATCAGGACTCACAAACTCTCCCTCATCTGCTGAGTGGGTCATCTTGTCCTGGGAGGAGATCAGGGTAGTGTAGCAGGCCTTACATTAAGTACTTCAGATCTTCTTCCTCCTCCTTTGTCACTGTGTTTCTCACCATCCATTAAAGGCTGGAGATTCTCCTGAGCCCTCCTTTTGTTACCAATGTACTTATGGAAACAGTTTTTATCATCTTTTAGGACACTTTCAGGGCCAAATTAACTTCCAATCAGGCTTTGGCCTGTCTGATTTTCCCCCTGCATGACCCCATGAAGGCTGTGTAGCAAACCCTTCTCCAAAGGTCATAAACTCCCTGGCTCCATCTCAGTTCCACCTGGGCTCCATGCAGGGCCCAGCTGGTGGGGCGGGGTGTGGCCATGGAGCCCCAGTGTTTGTGACATCAGGGGGACCCGTCCCCAGAGCCCGCAGGCTGCAGGGCCGGCGCTGCAGTGCGGCTCCAGGCAGCGGTGAGGGCAGCAGGCAGGGCCAAGGCTGGGCCGGGAGAGGGCCAGGCCCGGAGCACCAGCACCTGGGGAGCGCCCAGGGCTGGGGACAGGGGACAGGGGTGTGGAGAGCACCTCGGGCAGGGACAGGGCCACCTCTGGGGCCAGTGGCCTGTCCCTGGGCCCTGCGCTTCCTGGCCCCACTGCCCCAGCCACCCTGTCCCTGCTACCCAACCTCACTGAGCCCCTTCTCTCCCTCCTCCTCCTCCAGACCATGGCTAGGAAGATCACCAAAATCCTGCTGGTGCTGGCCATCCTGCAGTACGGGCTGAGGGCAGATGCCCAGGCGGTGCAGACCAGGGAAGAGGTTCTGACACAACATGAGGAACAGCGCAACCAGGGGATAAGTTGGCTGGTGAGAAAGATTGTAAATCACTCAAGTGACTGGGCAGCTGGGAGTAACTCCTGGTTATGTAACTCCTGGTTAGTCTGTGAACAGCAGGGCAGTGATCCTTTAGCATGGGCTGAGTTTAACAGTGCCTCTGCCCAGGTGTTGTTTTCTGCCTGCTCCTCATCTCTGTTTTCCAGTTCAGGGGCCTGGGTACACAGAGAATAACTGGCCTTACCTAAAGACTGAGTCAAAGAAGGCATTAAATATCTCACTCTATTCCTCATTCTATCTCACTGTATTTCACCCCCATCCAGTAAAGGATGGAGATTCTCCTTAGCCCTCCTTTTGTTGCTAATGAATTTATAGAAACATTTTTATTCTCTTATATGGCAGTTAATATATAACCAGATTCAGTTCTGTTTGGGCTTTGGCCCTTCTGATTTTCTCCCTGCACAACCCCACCACAGCTGTGCAGTGCTCCTGAGTGGCTGTCCCTTCTTCCAAAGGTAATAGTCTCTGGCTCCAGGATCCTGCACTCCCTTTCCCACCCATGCCTGGGTCCTCCATTTCCTGCACTCCTGCATGCCCTTTCCCACCCATGCCTGGGTCCTCCATCTCCTGCCCTCACTGCCCCAGCCACCATACCTCTGTCACCCAGCCCTGTTGAGCTCTTTCTCTCCCTCCTCCTCCTCCTCCTGCAGGCCATGGCTAGAAGCATCACCAAAGTCCTGATGGTGGCTGGAATCTTCCAGTATGCCCTGAGCGTGGATCTCCCAGTAGTGAAGGTCACAGAAGAGCTCCTGAAGCAGCATGAGGAGCAGCGCAGCCAGGAGATGGCCAAGCTGCAGAAGATGGAGCAGAGGATGCAGGAGCAGAGCAGACCCACCCACGAAAGCGTGCTCCACTCAGTCTGCCAGCAGTCATGGTTCTGGAATTGTGTCAAAGTGATCCTCACACTGTTTGGGATCTACTGGATGCCCTGTCAGAAGAGAGCGGGTTCTGGCACTGGCAGCCAGGAGAAAACCACCTGCAGTGCCCAGGAGCAGATGGGGGAGAACAAGCCCTTGGATAAGGTAGGGACCTCCACTGCTTTTGCCTTTTGCTTCCCACAAACAATGTTCTGACAGCTGCATCCAGCCACGGGAGCTGGCAGTGCCTATAAAGTCCTGAGCACCTGCAAGGACAACATCATTGACCACCCTGAGACCAACCACTGTGCCCTTTTTCCACCAGAGCTGGGCACTGGGAAAGATCTGCTGATACCACTGCAGCCATGGAGAGCAGCAGCCACAGAATATGCCGTGCTTCCTCCTCTCCCACCTGAGGAGGCAGAGTCCAAATCCCTGCTTCCTCCACAGCAAATGGACCCAGTTGTGATGCTCTCCCTGCCAGGAGATGCAGAAGTGATTTCCCTCTTGTCCATTGGTTAATAAAATTGATGATTTGCTTTGAGAAATCCTTTGTCTGTGAGGGTCTGGGCAAGACTATGTTGGGGGATGGCTCCATCTCCCCTCTGTAACAAAGAGATGAAGCTTGTGCTCCCATGGATGTTTGCAGTGGTTACACTTGTGCTTAGACACTTGGCACCTCCCTGTCCTCTCTTCTCCTGGTGTTCTTGCTGTCTCCTTGTCCCAGCATCCTTTTCCATGCCTTGGAATTCCTCTGAACTTGCATCAAAAGATTCTGCTGAAATCAGCAGTTCCATCAAGAGGGTCTTTTCCTCAAGCTGTTCTTTATAGGATGGCTGTTCCATGAACTGGAACACCCAAAGGCCTGCAGAGGCCATTGCATCACCTATTTCTGATCATCAGATCTTGACCCACAGCTGAAGCCTCAGCCACCTCTGAAAACAGTTTGACGGGTGCTGGGTGACCCCCTTGTGCACACAGACCTCCTGCTTTTCTCCCTGCACTCCCAAAGAGGGAGCACTGCCTGTGTCTGCCAGGCTGCTGAGGAGTCCCTCTTGGCACAGCCAGAGCTGTGTCTTTGGCCCCGGTGTCCAAGCCTGGTAGAGGTGGGGCTGCAGGGGAGGCTGCAAGGGGGAAGTGAGGAGAGAGGAAAGAAGTGTGAGGAACAGTGAGGAGGAGGAGAAATCAGTAATAAAAATACCATTTCCAAATAAGTGCTTTTAGGACTAAACTGACATGGAAATCAAGTATTATTAGCTTCTCATGTATTTATTAAAGTTTTAAACTTTTTTAGTTTCATGTGTCAAGGGACCTGAGTGTGGTCTCATGGTAATTTTCATGGATGTCAGTTCTGAAATCAGGCATTCCAGTTCCCTGTGCACCAGCATACAGGTAAGCTGCACAGTAAAATGAAAAGCATTTTCACTCCTATTCCCATTAAACACAGCAAATTTCAAGACTTACAGAGTTTGTATGAGAGCATTTCATTTGTCAGCCTGTAAAAAAAATAAAATATGCATTTAATTCTGGGAGAGTATCACTACCCTATAACATTATTGGTATTTTAATTAAGATGCCTCAAAGGAAAGAGTAACAGAGAACACTTGATGAAGAGATTGAATGCACCCTAAGCAAGTTTACTGACAATTCAGAACTGGGGGGAGTTGGCCAATCCACCTGAAGGCTGTACTGCCATTCTGTGAGACCGTGATAGGCTGGAGAGTGGAGCAGAGAGAAACTCAATGAGGTTCAACAAGGGCCAGTGTAGGGTCCTGCACCTGGGGAGGAGCAGCCCCAAGCACCAGCACAGGCTGGGGGCTGACCTGCTGGAGAGCAGCTCTGCAGAGAAGGACCTGCAAGTCTTGGTGGGTGACAAACTGACCCTGAGCTGCCAGTGTGTCCTTGGGGCCAGGAGAGGCAATGGGATCATGGGGTGTGTAGGGGGATACAGTATGGGTAAATGAAGGTGGTATAGAAAGTAATCTTAGCCCCTAAAGAGTTGCAGCTGAACCAATTACTAGAGATTAGGAACAGGCCTGATGTTAACAGGCCACACCTGTAGCCAATAGGAAGAGTGTCATAAAAGAGTGGATTGGTGGGAACTGGAGTCAGTTGGCTCCTGTGAGGACAAGGGAGAGTCAGTGCCTAGAGGGACTACCTACAAGAAACACCAAGGAGGTACAAAATTGGCAATGTGGAACCCTTGCAGTGTAAAGATAACAGAACTCTTGCACTATAAGACAACAGGGGTGCACTGGCAGAGTGTGGGCAGCAGCTCAGGGAGGGGATCCCTTCCCTCTGCTCAGCCCTGGAGGGCCACACCTGCAGTGCTGCTGTGTGCAGGTCTGGGCTCCTTGGTACAGAAGAGACAAGGAGCTATTGGAGAGGGCCCAGCAGAGGCCATAGAGATGAGGAGGGATCTGGAGCATCTCTCTTGTGAGGAGAGACTGCAAGAGCTGGGCACGTTCCATCTGGAGAGGAGAAGACTGAGAGGAAATCTCATCAATGCATGTAAATATCTCAAAAGCAAGTACCAAGAGGATGTGTCAGACTTTTATAGGGGCCCAGGGATAGAATGAGGAGCAATGGCCATAAACTAAAACACAAGGAGTTCTATCTCAACACAAGGAAGAAGTTTATGTCAAAGCTGGCAGGGCACTGAAACAGGATGGTCATAGAGTTGCCCTCTCAGGAGAAATTCAAAACCCACCTGGATGCATTCCTGTGTCACCTGCTCCAGGTGACACAGCTTTGGGCAAGAGGTTTGGACTGGGTGATTTCCAGAGGTCCTTCCTAACCCTAATGTTTCTTTGATTCTGTGAACTTGTAAAATTTATAAAAAACTGCTTGTGTGTGCAAATGTTAAACAGAAGCATAAAATGTAATATGTAAATCCTCTTCCCTTCTTCGTTGCTTTTTCTTTCCCTGTTCCCTTGCCCCTTCCCTTCCCCAGTTCTCTAAGTCCCTGAGGCCAATAGCAGAAATACTCCAATACCCAGTTCCCGAGGGGGCAGCCGGGCTTTTCCCAGGTTTTCCTGAGGATTTTCCAGGTTCCTTGAGGAACTGCACGGCCATGGCGAGGCCTGACCGCGAGGGGTCGCCCTTGTACCGGAGCCGGAGGAGCGCCGGGCGCCGATGGATCGGGAAAATCCCCGTGAATTCCCTTCAGTGGGCGCTTTCATGACTATGGAAATATTGCTGCATCATCATTCCTTCGCTAAAGAACACGGTTTTAATGCAGTTTCTCCATTTTGAAATGATTATGTTCCTTGGAAGGACATAATTTGCTGATTAGAGATATGCTTGTTTAGCTGCAGTGCCTCAAGTTTCAAATTTGATTGCGTTCATTTTAATCACATAACTGATCTTATTTTCAGTAACATGGACTTGTTTGTTCCAAAAGCATTTATGAATTCTTATCTCAGTCATGTCACGTGCTGAAAGGGATATTACTAATTCCTAAAATCATAAAACCCCAACTTACACAGAGGAGAAAGTAATGGAAGAAGGAAGCATCTTTTGAATTTATTTTTTAAAGAAAGGGTTCAATTTGAAGTCTTTAATCCTGCTTATGCTGCCCTAAGGGATAGGCTCCAAAACCCCACATGATCCTTGCGCCTCTGATGTGAAAGAGCTGTCAAATGTCACACAGTGAGTGTGACACAGATACACTTGGCTCGTGTTGCATTGCCCCTACCTGTGGCTGCATGTCTTTTGTCTGCCATGCTTTACCGTGTCTTCCTTCTTTCTAGATGCAACCTGCCCCAGAAACTGGCAGCTGCTCCAGCTTCCATCCCTTATTCTTCCACCCTACATGACAAGGGAGGAGAAAATAAACTAAGTGAGGCAGTGGCACTTCACAGCCAATTTCCCAGCTCCTGTCCCACCCCTTCTGCCTGTGATCAGAGTGCCTGCTCCTCCTCTGCTTGGAACTCTTTGGGAGAAGAAAAACCTGAGCTTTCTGGGCCTGCAAGCATCAAAGAGGGGAAACTTTTAAAAAAGCAAGGCAGGGAGAGGTTTTGGTGATGGAAGAAATTGCACCAGGCAAGTCACCTTTAATACAGAGCTGGATTTTCAGAAATCTTCATTTTCAGCCAAGGATTAAAGTGGGAGCTACAAAGAAATAACTAATAATATTACAAACACATGTAATCATCTGTCCCAGCCTCACGTGGTTAACAGTCAGGTCTGTGGGCCAGAGGGTGAAGAGCAGGGACCCAAGGACATAAAATGTCAGCAGCAAAATGTTGCTCCACAGAGCTCCTTTCCCAGCCCACTTCCAGCCTGCCAGCGAGGAGTGTCCATGCTCTCCAGGATGTGTGTGCCAGGAATATGGGGCTGGAAGAGTAGGAGGTTCATCACCTTGTTTTAGAGGTTACTTAGGTGCTATTTTAGGAAAAGGTCATCCCTGGGCCATAAAGGGCTTGAAAAACCCTTCTCTCACCCTTTCTCCGTGCAGTGGTGGGGAGAATGCCAGTGGAAAATTCCTGTGCATAATGAGGTCAGATATAGTAGTTTTTCCATCTTTTTTAACTACCCAAGCAGTGAAAAGCAACTGGAGTGACAGTCAAGGCTGATCCAGACACAGCTCCAGGAAACATTATGCAAGAACACGACCTTGATGTAAACAGGAGTTCAGGACCTTGATGCAAATGGGAGCCACTGAAAACATCAGGCTGATGGCCTGCTGAGATGGGGTTCTTCTAATCAGAAGAAATATTTGAAAGCTAACTCCATCTCCTGAGCACAACAATGCCTAAACCCAAAGGTGGATATTTGTGGGGGTCCCAGTTGTGGGTTTCTCTGGGTCTGGACTGAAGGCACTTGAGATAATTGTTCATGTTCAGACCCAGGTGTTTATTATTTCTTATCAGTAAAACAGTCTCACTGCTGTGAGTTTGGCAGCTTTTCATTAGAAGGCACAAAATGGCCAACAATCTCTTGGTACAAGGTCTTTTAAGACTAAACTATCCAATTAAGAGCTGACACCTGGATTATTTTCCCTTTTAACCCAAGAACTGATCCCAAAGAGCTGCAATGAGGACTTTTCTGCCCAATTACAAAATGCCACCCAAACCCATGGAGAAGAAGGAAGAAGAAGCATGAAGAAGAAACCCGGGAAGGACAACAACCTGTGCCCTCCATCTTGCTTCCATCCGCAACATACTAAAAATCCCAAAACTTAAATTTCTCACCAAGTCATACACCTACACTGCTCTCTATAATCTATTTCACACTTTTGTGGATTCTGGTCTATTCTGTAGTTTAGGAAACTTTCTCCATGAATGAGGGTCAAAGTCAGGGCTCCCCTGGGGGTCAGGGCACCCCAGAGCAGACAGAGAAATATTCCCAGTGCCCTGGGTTTCCACAGATAAGGGAACATGTGACTGAGCACCCCAGCTGGGCCTTGAGCCTCAGAGCCAGCGTGGGCTGGAAGGGGAGTGACATTAAAGAGAGGGAACACTCTGTACGCTGGCCAACATGCAGAGGTTGAATTTCTCCCCAGCAGGTAACAAACGCTGACATCTGTGAAAGTCACTGTGCAGTCAATAACAAACACCCAAATGTGGGGCATCCAGAGAGGCAGCATCCAGCCCTGCCAGCATCAGCAGCTGCACTCCAAGCACAGAGCTCCTACTGCAGTGACTATTGACCGAGCCCAGCACCCCTTTGCGAGGAGAGGCTCCTCATCCAAATGTGTCAGTGCCTGACTTGGAGAGCTGATGGCTTTGCTTCATCATTTGGCTTTGACACAGGGGAACAGAGCAGCAAGAGAAGGCAGCAAATGCAGGCAAACCCTTCTGAACTAGCTGTGATTCTAAAATCACTGTTGAGCCTCTTCTTTGCACAAATGATGAAAACAATGCTGTTTTCACGAAAAAGGCTGGTTTACAAACAGCCTTTGTAAAAAGGTCGAAACCTTTTACAAAAATGATGGGAATCTGCAAGTAAACCAAGCACTAAATAAGTATGCATAAATAGATTCATTTGTTTTTAATGAGGTACAATAATTAAAGTAATAATCAGAGAAAGGAAGGGCTCCATTTTAAAATTATTTTCAGACTCACCACAAGTTTTGTTTTCAAATTTGAGCTTATACATATATATATATAATGTAAGTTTGTAAATAAATATTACATACATATAATTTCCTTTATCTACATTGCCTTTTTCATCATTAAAGAATTTGAATCATCTTACACAGAGAAGTTTTAATAACCATGTTTGTATGTGAAATACAGCAGGTTTTTTCAGCCACTCACTAGTATCACTTTGTGAAGCCTTAAATGGCTTTAAATGCCCTTTAAATAGTCTTAATTCTGCTTACTTCAGAGAAATATCAACTTACAGAAAGCTGGAAGGGGGAATGTTGTTCCAGAGCAGTATTGGTCAGATCCACTCAAGCATGAGCTTTTTATATAACGTCTGTAAGCAATAATTCTGACCCATATGGTTTACTGAATCAAAGCCTCATTTTGTTATATCCCATCCAAATATGTGTCTTAGTACCTGAACATTTTGCCTTAACAACTAGAATGTTGCCCTGCATAATTCATGAAGCTGTGAATTAGTTTTTATATATCCTCTGCCTCTATTTCTCTTTAAAGAAAACTGTTTGAAAGCCAAAAAATGCTTAAGAGTGCTCTGAAACAAACTTAGACCATGATGTTGTGAACAGTACTGAGAGCAGTGAGGGACTATTCACACATCCAAGACAAATAGTAGATGTAAATATTTCCTTAATCATAGCTTACACATTTGAGGATGCAAAAACAAAGCAAAATATTTTTGTTCAAAGTCCAATAATAACATTTCACATTATATTAATTTGTAACTTGAAAATACCCATAAAACCTGTTCCTACTAAAATAACCCAAATCAGAGTACAGTACCTTTAATATTTCTGTTACCTCCCTCTTGGATGCTTAACAAGCAAAATAGCATAAACTTCCACAGATGGATCTTTAGCACAGTTTAGCAGAGCTCTATGCATCCCATCAGAGTAGTACAGAGCAGTGAAATGAAGACAGACGGTGCAATAAGGGCAAGAGCTGTAAATGAATGTGAACAGAAATTGATTTTGAAAT
The DNA here is from genome assembly GCA_024865655.1 of Emberiza elegans. Taxonomy (NCBI): domain Eukaryota; kingdom Metazoa; phylum Chordata; class Aves; order Passeriformes; family Fringillidae; genus Emberiza; species Emberiza elegans. The sequence continues at coordinate 829,924 of JALJVW010000163.1, forward strand.
GTTCTTGGCACTTTCCCAAGAAAATATTATCACAGGATTTAAAGAGAAGCATTCCATGCATTGCTTCAGGATTATTAAGAATAAACTCTGACCTCCTTAATTATTTTCTCTTCTGAGACCTATTTTCAGTGCAGCTGCAACATTTACATAAAAACCAAGCAAACTTGTATGGATTCTCAAACTTAAGTAGAACAAGAATTGTACTTGAGCACCATGTCCAGTTCTGGGCTTCCCAGGACAGGACAGATATGGAGCTACTGGAGAGAGTCCAGCAAAGGGTCACTGGGATTTTAAAGGGCTTGAAACACCTCTCCCACAAGGAAAGGCTGAGAGATCTGTGACTGTTTGCCCTGGAGAAGAGAAGCCTCGGGGAGGGACCTTGTCAGTGCAGAGGAACACCTGGAGGAAAAGTGCAAACAGGACAGAGCCAGGATTGTCTAAGTAGCGCCCTGTGACAGCACAAGATGCAAAAGGCACAAACTGAAACACAGTTGTGTCTGAACATCAGGAAACACCCTTTTACTGTGAGGGTGTCTGAGCACTGGCACAGGTTGTCCGGGGATGTCGTGGAGTCCCTGTGTTCAGATATTCCAAAGCCACCCAGACACAGTTCTGGGCAACTCACCCTAAGTGACCTGCTTGAGAAGGGAGGGGAGCTGGGCCAGAGTGAGGCTGGACCACTTCCAACCTCAGCCATTCTGTCATCCTGTATAGTGAACTGAGCTTTAAAATGGGTCCGGTAAAAAAAAAATCTTGAGGAGACTGCAGTATCTTGAGTATCAACCTCATTCCTTTTCAATGTTGGTAAAGCCAGCTGAAAGCAAACTTTCATTCTTTGAGTGGACAAGAGCAATACACCCAAGGTCAGGTTATTTCATGCTTTCCTAGGTTTGCAGCTGTGTGATAATGCATCAGCACCCCATGGAGAGCAGTCAGTATTCTGCAGACTTCTAAAAGCATCTAGACCAGGCTGCTCTCAGGTGCACAAAGCTGCACCTGTGTGAATTTGCATGACTGTGTTCCCTAACCTAGGCTGCTTGCTTCTTAGGGAAAACTGAAAACAGCTGAGCTAGCAGGTTCTCAGGAGAAATCTCATATTAAAGTTTTCATTTTTTTAAAACCCAGCCTTGTCTTACAGTTTTGTTAATTTGACCAAAAAAAAAAAAAAAAAAAATCCCCAAAAAACCAAAGGAAACCCACAATCAAAAAAAACCAACCAAACAAACAAACAAAAAACCAAACAAAAAAACCAAAAAATCCCCACCCCCAAAATGAACAATCAAGAAAACACCAAAACACCTGGGAGAAGTTTTCTTATGGACAATGTTGTTTTTCTGTGTGTCTGTGCATGTGTACACATCTTGTAACGCACACCATTATCACAAGGCACTATGAAATATTCAAACTAAGAGACCCAGACCTGGTCAAAGCATGGCCAAGATAGAAATTTTACAGAAGGTCAAACGCTGCACTAGTTTTGATGATTCAGAGGTTGGAAATCTTCCATTCCATTATCATGTATCTAACTTCCTTAGCATATTGCTAAAGGATAACTTGTTTTTGCAGGTGCTAGCTTTCCTCAAGGACATAAAACCATTATTACCATTATCATCATTAGTTATTTGTAAGACTCCATGAGATTTTCTTATCACACTCAGTGTTACAGCCTGAAATCCCAGCAATCTGCATCATTTCCAAGGCCCAGTCACTGTTCCCAGCTCCCTTCCTCACCAGGCATGGACTCCTCCTGGTGAGGTCCCTGCCCTGGCAAGTAGAAGCATGGTTTGTTAATGCAAGTCTATTATTTCCATCACAGCAATTATTGAGATCAGCTAACACCAAGGCAATAGCAAAATGTACTAGTTGATTTCCTATATTGATTTTTGTTCCTGTACTTTGAAATGCTTCCAAATTCCGGCTGTGACAAAAATGTTACAATTAAAATCTTGGATATCACACTGACATCTATTGTAGAAAAGATGCACTTAAGGAAATTTAGAATTTACAATATATTTTGTACTGACAAATTGATGAGACAAAAAGAAGGATTTGGTTTGAATATCAGCAGCAGAGTGCCCAGTGGGATTCTTTGCTTCCCTATTCTATCACACAATGCCAGAGCCATGCAGAGAACTGCAGATGAATGACTGCTCTCCAAGCACACAAGAGTACTTGTGTTCAGTAGAAATCACTTTGAGCATAAAAAAAAATGGGATAACCTGCTGGACAAAGAAACTGTTAATTGTGACCTGTCTGAGAAAAATTCCACCATCCTGTTAATCTGAACAGGCTCAAGGCAAGGGAAGGAAAACCAGGGATAACAAAGCCTATGGAAAAAAGTTACAGATAGAGCCAAGGAACTGCTATTTTAAAGTTAGAGCTTTACCAGCTAAGCCAAAACTCTGAATTTCAAACTTCCTGCTGTGCTGAAAGCCCTGGTATTTGTGAACAGCTGAAGAGTGATTCACCCATCACAGGTAGTTCTACATAAAGATACTGAAAAAAAGCAATATTCTCTTCAGAGACTCTGTAACAGCTGTTTCTACCTAAGCTGAAACCCTTACCAAAATCATCCTACCCCTCCAAATGGAAAATGTGACATTTTGTAATAAAAATCAATGCTGTAAGCAATGAGTACGTCTACCCATGCTTTCAGTATCTCATTACAAAAATATCTAAGTTGCCACAAAACCACAAACAAACCCCCAAAAGTTCTATTCTTGTCTCTTAAGGAAGAGACATGCATGACTGTACAAGTACCTATTCAGGTACCTGTACCATTTCCCACTATCCCATAATTTCTCATGTTGGCCAATTTCTACGTAGTTGGTAATTAAGAAAGAGTCTCAAAGAAATTCAACTCCCCTTAAATTACCAAATGTTATCAATCTGAGTAGTGGACAAAAATTCAGTGTGCTCCTGAAGCAAAAAGTAATTCAGTGCAGCCCTCTCTTCTTCTGATGTGTAGTTATCACTGTGATAAAATGGCAATGCATGCACCAAAACTTGGGTTATGCAGAAATTTTATTTGTATTATCAACTTGTATTATTACATACAAGTTACAGGAGAAAAGGTTGACTCAGGAAAAGAGATTCTGTTGAGCAATGCCAAGAACATTTCATTTTCAAAACAGGTGTTCATATCACTGCCAAATGATTGGTATGGAATAAAAACCACAAAACCTTTTGTGTAGCTTTGTAAGTGGAGTCCATACAGAACAGGGGAGTTCAATCTGAGGAACAAAAAAATAAAATCTTATGGTAAGTAACCAGAATATTCTATATAGATATATGGAATATATATATGTGGAAGATATATCTATTCAGAGCAACCAGAAAATGCTGGGGCAATCTGGCTACCAAATAACAATGCTATGAAACCCTTGGGGCTGCCTCCACTGCATGAATACTGGTCAGACTATTCAAAATATTGGCTACTAGCATGGTCTGTGCAGTGCAGTGACAATTCCATCCACCCACCCTCCCTTGACCCCACAAAGAACCCTCAACAGAGAATACTGGAAATATAAATACTTGTTTTCTGATGTGGGCATGAAACAGCTCAGCCTAACTCATTCCTTTCTGCCAAATGCCCCAGAGCCAGCTGCCCATCAAAAGTGAACTGACTGCAGGGCGGGGCTGTCAACCCAGAGCCTCTTGGACAGGAGTGTAGATTCCTGGGACAAAGCCCATCCAGGCAGGAAAAGAGCCAACTGCAAAGCTGACCTGCAGTGGGAAAACTCTCTGGGGAGGGAAGAGCAGCACTGGGCAGTAAAGAACCAAGGGCTGATACTGACAGGTAGGATAGGAACTGAGTTTGGATTTAATACCAGGTTCACTCAAACCACCTTGAAAAGCCTGCAGCACAGCCCTGCTGATATGTTCACGGTATTTAACACAAGCTCTGCTGCTGAAGCTCAGCCTGTGCATGGAACCCAGTGCTCACCTTCAGCCCAGTGGAATACTGGGTGAGAACAAAACTGCAGCCACAGGGATATCCCAAAATCCTGAAGCCATACAAAATTGGTACATCACTAAAACGTATAAAAGACAAATGACAGATCAAGCCATAAGACATTTGTTTGGAGATGCCTCCAGTCCCCTACACAACAACAGAAGAGAGACCATTGTGTTCTCTTGGAAATATCAGGCACCTGCATTCCTGAACAAATCTGTAAATAAACAAGTAGAAATGAACCAGCATTCATGAACAAGTACACCAATTGGTGCCACTTTGAGCATGGGTTGAACTAGATCCTAAAGTTCCTCCCAAGTGTATTTATTCTATTAGACATTTTATCAATATGTACAACAAGCAAATCTCCAGAATATGTGTTCTAGAAAGATGGATTTATTATACAGAACAAACAGTTTCAAAGCTTCAGTTCCCTCCTCTAGCCATGACACCAGGATCATATCCCTTCTTTGTACAATCCATACTTTTTTCTTGATCCTTGGCTTGTGGCATCAGATTTATAGAGCAAAGAGGAGGCACAGCATGCCCAAAGCAAACAAACCAAGGAGCTGCAGAAGTGCAGAGGAGTGAGAGGGGGGATTAAAATTTTTTGTCAAGCTGAAGACCCTCACTGGAGGCCCACTTTTGCTCTGAAGAGGAAGGAAAATCTCAAATGATCTGGTGAGAAACACATTAACTACGCCTGAGAATCAGCCCAACTTCTCCTCCAGTTGTATTAGAACTGCACTTGTACTTGTTTGAGAGAAATGGATACAGAGCACAACCTGAAAGCATGAAACTTTGGTACATGAGCAGTTGAAGATTTGGGGTGTTTGCAGCTACAGGAAGCATGTGTTTTTTCAATATATTTCTCCCTTTGGCTTTGGTAGTTTAATACTCCTACAAAAGAAGTACAGCAGAAACTGTCATCCTCATTTCTTGCTCGATTGCTCTGTGGCATTTGCTAAGCTCTCTTTCTTTCAACAGAAGACTCCCCTGAGCACAGGTGTTCCTTCTTGGCATGTCATTACTGACTCCCTTTTGACTCTTATGTAGAAAAATGTTGCTAAGTCAGCTCATTTTCTTATAAAATCTGTATTTTTCTTAAATCCTTTGCCACTGAAACTGGCAGAGATCCAGCTCCCTTTGCTGAGGTTCTCAAAATGAGAGAGCCTTTTTAATTTGAAAAGAAGACTGAATAGATGAAGGAAGCACCCCCAAAATGTCAAATAAATTATGTCAGAATGAAAAATAAAGCTCACAAATTTTAACTTAAAAAGGCATTTAGGGAATTCACTTTTCTAGAACCAACAGAAATTCTGCCGGAAAATCTTTAGCTACACTGTCAACCCTGTCAATGGGCACCAATAGAAGCCAGTTTATGACAGAAAATAACATATGAATGAGATGTCCTGGCCATTTGCAGGGCATTTTCACATTTTCAATGCTCTAGACTGCCAAGGTCTGTGTTGTAGAAACCACATATGGTACAATAGTGAATAGGCCAGAAAACGGGGCTTTAAGGAACACAGTACAAACACAGACTGGTAGGTGAGGATCTGGAATGTAAACATGGCAAAATGGCACTGAAGAGAAGTGAAGAGACCAAAATCAGGGGGTGAAAGCAAATCTCTGAGCAGATCATAAACCACATAAATAGAAGGAAAGAGAAAGGACAGATCAGCTGAATCAAAACAAGAGTGTGAAAGTGCAAGTGAGGAGCTGCACAGGGTTGAAGGAACTTGGCTGAAACAAGTAGCCAGCACAAAGCTGAGAGCAGCCAGCCACAACTTCAGAGAAGGTCTTTCAACATCCAAAGGACAGTGCTCTGGTGCTTGCTAGTGCTGTGCCAGGTGCTGGTTACTGCCTGGAGCATCCAGCAACCTGCACCTTCCACCTCTCGCTGGGAAGGTCCTCAGTTACTGAGGCTGCATGTCCAGAGAAAGCACCAGAGATCACCAGGTGCCCATAAGCCACGGGTCTTTGACAAGAAATTCACTTATGATGCAGAAGTTCACATCATCAGAGGCAGAAGTGACAACTGTGTATTTATATAATGAAAGAGTTACTCTTAATCTCTTCTTCAAGATTTTCCCTTTTTTTCTTTAAACTGGAATTGATTCACTGACCTAAATTTTCTGTTCCTCCTAAGCTCTGCTTGGCTCATGCATGAAGGAAAGGGGCCAAAGATGGATGGCCTTGTGCCACCGCTGGTCTGCTGGGGGACTTGCTCAGCTTCACACGTAAACTGGCCTCGGGCTGCCCTCGTTTGGATTTGGCTCCATCCTTCAGCTTTGGCTGCAGCAGCCCCCGAGGGGCCGTTCCACGGCCAGGAATAACTCAGCAGCTCTCCGGCCACCCTTCCAGCCCCTGGATGTCTCCAGCAGACCGATTAACCCCTTTTCTCGGGGATGCACAGACGGGTCGGGCAAAGGTGATGCACCAGCTCCCCTGAGTGAAGGAAGAGCCCCAAGGCAGGAGGTGCCGGACACCAGATCAGGGTCAGCCCCCCCGCGTGTCAGGAGACCCGGGCCAGCCACAGCCACCCCGGGCGGCCGCCGAGAAGCGCTCGCCGAGCGCAGGTGGGGCGGCGGCGGGCGAAGGGCGCTGGGCGGGCACTGAACGCGCCGTGCCGGACCCGGACCGGCTCCGCCGGGGCTCCGGGCTGGCATCACCACCCATCGCTCCCGTCCAGCATCACCGACCGCTCCTGGCCGGCATCACCGACCGCTCCCGGCCGGCATCACCCAGCGCTCCCGGTCCAGCATCACCGATCGCTCCCGGCCGGCATCACCCACGCTCCCGGCCCAGCATCCCCGACCGCTCCCGGCCGGCATCACCGAGCGCTCCCGTCCAGCATCACCCATCACCCTCGGCCGGCATCGCCCCAGCATCGCCCATCGCTCCCGGCCGGCATCGCCCACCGCCTTCACCCCAGCATCACCCATCACCCCCGGCCGGCATCGCTCCCGGCCGGCATCGCCCATCGCCCTCACCCCAGCATCACCCATCACCCCCGGCCGGCATCGCTCCCGGCCGGCATCGGCATCGCCCCAGCATCACCCATCACCACCGGCCGGCATCGCCCGCCGCCCTCGCCCCGGCACCGCCCCCGCCTCGGCAGCAGCGCCTCGCCCGCCCCGTCGGCAGCCGCGGGCGGCGGGAGCGCCCCTTGCCCGCCTCTCCGCTGCCTCCCGCCCGCCTCCCCCGCGCTCCCTCCGCCCCCTCGGCCGGCAGCTCCCGCCCGCCGCTCCCCGCTGCGCAGAGCGGCCGCGCCGGCGGGGGATGGAGAGCCAGCGCTGCTTCGCCAACCGCTTCGATGACTACCCGGGCAGCCCCGCGGCGGCGCCGGACAGGGAGGCGGCGGTGCCGCTGGTGACGGCCACCATCGAGCGCATCCTGCGGGAGCTGCCGCCCCTGGGCGGCCCCCGCGGCTGCCCGGGCGGGCTGTACGGCGGCGTGGCCGGCGTGGCCTACATGCTGTACCACGTCGCGCAGTGCCCGCTGTTCGCGCCGTCGCGGGACTCGTACCTGCGGGCCGCCCGCCGCGTCGTGGACGCCTGCCTGCGCTACCAGGAGGGCTGCGGCGAGGCCGACGCCGACACCCGCGCCGCCTTCCTGCTGGGCGGCGCCGGGGTGTACGCGGTGGCCGCGCTGGTCTACCGAGCCCTGGGGCTGCCCGAGTACGCGCGGCCGCTGGGCAAGTTCCGGGAGCTGAGCGAGGTGTGCGCCCCGCTCTCCTTCCTCGAGTGCGGCTCGGACGAGCTGTTCGTGGGCCGCGCCGGGTACCTGTGCGCCGCGCTGGTGCTGAAGCAGCGCCTGGGCATGGAGGTAAGGACGGGCCGGGGCGGCTCTCGGGGCCGGGACGGTGCCCTCGGTGCTAGAGGCTGTGTGCAGCTTGCACTTGCGGGGTACAGATTCGGAGCCCCCGCGGAATGAGTCCCTGGGAGCTGTTCCCGTCAGCGCTCCTCCCCGAAATGAGAGGATGCGGCTTTGGCCGGAGGGAGCGGGATGGGGTCCCGGCTGTGGAGCGGAGCGCTGCGTCCCGGGGCACGCCGAGAGCATCAGCGGTTGGTTGCCGGATGGTGAATTAGTTGACAGAAGCCACCCCGGGCTTTTCAAGAGTATTTCCGTAAAATGAAGTGAGTAAGAAAAGGAACAGCGTTGAGTAAAACAGAGAGAGGAGCCCTGTAATAGTACGCGGTGCTGTGATGTAATCTATAAGCAAGGAACGCGATTTTCAGAGGCATTTGGTCTTGCTAAGCCCAGCGTACACTTTCTGAAATCTGGCCGTGTATTTTGGTGCTTTTCATGAATGAGAGCAGGGAGGTTGTGCTGGGAGAGTGAGATGTGGTTATCGTTCAACATAGCGTGGTTTCAGTAGTCGGGACTTTACCCCAGGACATTGTCATTGTCAGTACAACGCAACTGACAGTTCAGAGCTTCCACTGATTATGGCATAATAATTATTGCAACTCATTGTGTTTGCTGTGGTGACTGTTTCTAAGCGGTCAGTGTGGTATCTGAGCAGGCAGTTGGTAGATTTTTTTTTCCCCCTGTCCTCTTGTCAGGTCCAATCTGTGTTTCCTCTGTTAATCACTGATTTGCAAGTTCATATGCTTCTGGCTTTCTTCCCTCCCAGGAGAGGAAGCAAGGTTTATTTATAAGTAAATAAATGATGTAAAACTAGTGGCTCTGCCCCATCCAATACCAGTCACTGCAATTGGAGTCTGAGGAGATTCACTTAATGGAGGTCTCAGGAGGCTCCAGGGTATCCACAGAAGCCAGGAAGAATGTTAAATACTGTGATTGCCTTGAACTAGAATTCCTAACCACACTAAGCATTTCAAGTAGCATACCAAGCCTACTGTTTCTTTGTACAGGATTGTCTGGCAATCATAACCATAAACATGGTTATGTTGTTTGTAACCATAACATAACCAAATTTTTCACTTGGTAGTCTTTCCCATGACAGGAAAGTTTTGTAGACACATCAGAATCCATTGTGCAGCAGTGCCTGCCTGAAGGGATGGTTTCCCATGGAGAAATAAGACATCCCTGTTGGTTCATCTTGCTCTGGGGGAGTGTGTCCAGCACCCATGCAAGTGCTTATGATGGTGGTGTGACATTCCAGCAGAAGGAGGTGGCACCCTGCACTCTGCTGCTTTATTTAAAGCTATTTCCATTTGCCTTACATCCCTGAGAGCAATTGCTGAACAGTTGGGGGAGTGGGTGCAGTCACCTCTCACAGGCAGCCTGAGCAGTGGGAGAGCTCTCCTCTGTTTGCTTGGTGACAGATTGTACTCAAGGCAGCTGTAAAGAGTTACACATCCCCACAGATAAGCACAGGTGTGCACTTACTGTGGAATCTATTTAGCAGGTGGGTTAATTGCTGTTTTGCCAATAAGACATCCTGTGACCCCTTGCTGACGTTTTCATTCATGAGCCAACGTCCTTCTATAGTATTATTTCTTCTGTCAAATACATTGTAATTTTAAATGCATAGTGCAAGAAACAAAGCACACCACTAATCATTAATAAAATCAGTTTTTTTAATTTTAACAAATACTTTAAAAACTTGCAACTGAAATATTTTGCTTGCTTATGAGGAGAATTATGATTTCTAGTCTATATGTATTCAAGCTTCAGCAAAATTTGTGTCCTTCATTAAATATTCCCAGCCTAGTACAGAATTATTTTAATTAGTACATTGCCAGACCAAACCTTGCATCTTTTTACAAATGAAGAAAGGGATGCCCGTAGAGAGTGCATGTCATTTATTACCCAAGGTCAAACTGTAAGCCAGGTACATCCCAGAATAGAAGCAATATCTTGTGATTCGAACCGCTGGAAAATGCTACCTCCTGTAATTTGATTGTGCACAGCCTCACATGGCTCATTGCAGCATGTTTTCTTGTTACCCACATTCTTTTTTTTTTCTTTCTTTTTTTTTTTTTTTGAGGACACTGTGCAAATATTTCCAGCACAAAGTGAAATACGTTCCTTATGTTGAAACACAGCCGCTGCTGCCCGCTTGGTTTTTTCCTCTGAAGGAGTCAAACAGTGACCTACATAACAGAAATCACTTGTCCTTGAAAAAAGCCTTTTGAGGGAATTGTATAATTTATGTCCTGTATTTATTTTTTGTTTAATCCAAGCAGGGATGCAAGGTGACAGCTTTATTTCAGCAGACACACGTTTAGCTCAGCTGCTGTGCCCCAATACTTCAATTCCTTGCTGAAGAGTCCTGGTGTCTTTAAGCTCCACATGTTCTTCATGAAGTTAATGGACTGTCCTGAAGGATCCAGTCTGTTGGATAACACTGACCTCATGTGAAGAAGGCATTTGCATTCAGCTGGTTTTCAGATTTTTAGGCTAATACAGCATTTTTCCCTGATTAATTAATTGGGATTTTTTTGCATGAGTAAGGATTACTTCAACAGTCAAGGCTTAACAGGATTTGACTTTCATGATGCACTGTGCATTAGGAAAGATGTTTATTTTCATCCCTTCTTTAATTTCCATTATATTGCAGTCAGTGCTTCCCAGACAGAGATAGGTAAAATATTGTTTTGGCAGAAACAGTGTGTCATTTTTAGAAAGTGCCTGTACTTTAGCTGTCCTTAACTGCTGTGTTTTCACCATTCGAGGGGAAAAACTGTTTTATTCTCTCTTAAGTACATCTTTTTCTAATGCTTGTAGTGTTGGTTCATAGTGTGTCCTTGGGGAAATCTGTCAGTCCTGCTTTTAATTACCTTCACTCACTCTCTGTTTGCTTGGGCGAACAGCAGTACGACACCATTAAAATGGTGGTCCCATCCCTCTGTTTGGATGATATCTTATCCTCTCCCCAATTTTTCTCCGTGATGCTTCAGTCCCATTTTGTGGTTGATGGAGCATGGTGTGCCTGGGTCGATGCACTCCCTTCTGGCAATGTAACTGTCAGATGATGGGGAAGGTACAGAAGTTCAAGTGGCTCCTTGTATTACCATCTGCTAAAGATGTTGCTGCCTTTTAGCACAGCTTGGGTTGTCTTTTAATAACTGATTCTGTGCCTGGGCTCCACTGGCTCAGGGTTCAGCAGCAGCACAGACAGCAGTGGTGCCCTGTAGGAGACAGGGGGTCGCGATCCGTCCTTACAAAGGGGTTTCGTGATGGTTCGTGGATTTGATCTCAGGGTGCGAAAAACTGACACGGCACAGTAATAATCAAAACAAATGTACCTTTATTGAGTGACAACAGCAAAATGTGGTAGATTAAGGGAGAGAAAAATATAGAGAAAGAGGGAGAAAAGAGAGGAAGAGGGGGATATAGCTACCAAACGTAGAGATGAAGTCCTTTGGTCCAATCAAGGATCTGCCTGTTACGTTGGGGAGATCTCAAAATCTCTAGCTAACTCAGAGGTTTTTATTATGATAATTCTATTGAAAATTATGAGGGGGTGGAAACAGATACAATTAGGAATAGATGTGACAGGTAGTCCATGTTCTCTACAGTAAACGAAAGCCATTGTCTTCTTGGTCCAGTGGTCACACCTGCAGGCAAACATCTCGCTTTGGTCAGCTTGCCTCCCCCACACACCTCCTCCAGGGTAGGGGTTTCAGTCCCAGTCCTTGGAAGGAGGAGAGGGGCCTTCTCACATAGGGGTTTCCTGTCTCAGTCCTTGATGGAGAGGCTCCTTACATCTCAGTCTGTCTGTCACAGTGGCTGCAAAACAGCTGAGGGTCTTCTGTGGGAGACCACCTGAAACTCAGGAGAAGTCCAGCCAGGCCGAGAGGTGGGACAGCTTCCAAGGCTACTGTTGCACAAAAAGGGCACAAGAAGGTGCCCCTTCTTCTCATTGGGCTCAGTGTAGCATACAGCAAACAACACCTGTGAAAACAATAGCTTAGCAATGCTCTCAGATCTCAGGGCCTTTGACGTGTGACTTTCTCCTACAGGGCTAAACAGGGGGTTCTTCTCTTCAGTGGTCCCCAAATGATGATCATGAGGCAGATGAGGGAAAATTTGGACAGACTCTCACACAGGGCACTGTTTGGCACAGCCTGGGGCTGTGATTTCATTGGAGACCTTGCTTTCAGAAGACTTTGGGGACCCCATGAGAGACCCTTGCTGCACTTGCAGGGGTGACAAGGTGAACCAGCACACTGACAGCAACATGGCCAAACCTGTTTGCTCAGGGACTGAGGCACTGGGGAGACTTGAGAGCCTGTAGAGGCTCTCCAGTGCCTCAGTGGCACCTGTCTCTGTGGCAGAGGGACATCTCAGTTTCCTTTTCCAGCCAGTGCTAGGTCACGACTTGGTGGGCATGTCCAGGGGTGTTTTCCTGTCAGAGTGTGCACAAGTCTGATACTCTGCCAGGGCCTGCCCAGAAAGGACCTTGGTCTTTCCAGCAGGACCTCGCTGGGTGTAAATGGTGAATGGTGAGAGCCATTCTTATCCTGGCTGCTGTATATCACCAGAGCCTCTTTTGTCTTGGACCTCATGGCATTGCAAACCAATGAGTCACCTGCTCTGGGATGTCTGGGATCTGGCTGCCAGAGCATGGAAGTGCCAGGTGTTATTTTAACAGGCAGTGGAATGGATGGATGTGCAGTGTGTGGAACCTGACGGGTCCAACCAGTGTGTGTTTTGTAATATTCTGGGAGAGAAGATACAAATAAATGAAAACTATTTTGTTTCAGCTCCTCAGACAATTCTAGATGATGTTATTGGTTCCTTAGAGCCTTCCCTCTAGATAGTGAGTGTTTAAAGACTCTTGTAGGCTACTTTGCTCCACTTTTTTCCTTTTTTTCAATCTCTTTGGAAAAAATGGAAAGTGTGAGAGGAAGACTCTTCCCGAGCCGTGGCTAGAACATGTTCATTTGCAACGTGGAATGTATTAATGCTGAACATGGTGTTTCTGAAAGACATTCAAATTAAAGATCTTTGAAGGGAGCTCTGCAAAATACCCACAAAAGTGATGCTCCTCCAAGTGCTGTAGTGCAGAATCCCCATGTCAGGCTTTAATTCTCACCTGTGCCTGAAAGGGGAGGGTTGTCCTTTGAGGTGAGATTTCATTCCTCCACTGTGGCCATTAAAGTCCTTTCTCTCTGTGGAAGATTTTGCCAGTTTATGTGAAACGTTGTGGTGTTTTAAATATCAGATATGGTGCTAGCTGGGACTGTGCTGATTTCATTATTTCGTTTCACACAGGCCACTTCACAGCCAGGATCTCTTTTTTTTTGCCAGAGGATTAAAATGAGTTAACAGTAAAGATAAAATCTTTTCATCCTAGCCTGCTTCTTTTAAATGTACAGTCTCCTAGCCATGGTTTTCAAAATTACACACGGGGGATAAATTTTGCATTAGTTTGCTGAAATGGATGAACTTAAACCAGAATTTGAAAACCAGCTTTTTCTAAAGTAAACAGTAAAAGGGAATTATTTGAATCTTGATTTTTTTAAGGGATCTGAAATAATTTCGGTATACATTTCAGAATTTTCCTCTTTCTCTTCAGCAAGGCAATGTAAATCCTTTTTATTTTAACAGCCCTCAGACTGGGAGATGGGGACATCTTGATAATGGCTGGATTCAGTTCAATGCAGTAGACCCTGAATATTCAGCTGTAGAGTCCAAGTAGAAAACTGGAGGTTCAAAATGTTGAATTTCAAGTGCACTGTTTACCAGTCTCCAAAAAAGCACTGTAATACAGACTGGATCCTGCTGGAATTGGAGGTTTGATTGACACAAGTTTAGTGGCATAAGTTACTTATTCTGCTGCAGAAATACAGATTTCAGCTGCTTAGAGCTGAAGAATGGTATTAAAAAGACAGTTCTGTACAAAAGCAGTGCTGTATCTCTGTACCTCTTTGTGCTGTTGGAAGAACATTTGCCTATGCAGCAGCATCTTTCTGCTGAAAAAAGCAGCCCAAGAAGTAATACTGATGTTATAATAAGAGATTTTAAAAAAAAAAAAAAAAAGAAGAAACACATTTATGCGATGCATCTCTTGTATCCAGACTTGGTCTCTACTTCTCCATCCTTCTCCTGACTCCTTTAAATTTAATATCCCAGCATTTAACTCTTAAACTTTGTCAGTTCATTCACCTTCCTCATCATCCCCATGGAGAGCTTTGAGGTCACCCTGTGGGGTTTGTGGGTGCTCTTTGGGAGCAGACGTGTTCCAGGCAGCGTCCCTGCCCCGTGCCCTGGGGCTGGGAGCACAACACGGGAGCTGCAGCGAGGGCAGGCTGGTGCAGAGGTGCTGGGCAGTTCCTGGACCTGTGGAGTGCGTCTGGTGTCTGAACCTCTGGGAGCATCTGGAGCCATCAGTGCCTGAAGCAGAGGAGCAGGAGATCTCTCTGGCGCAGGGTGCAGCTGCTGTTTTTCCCAGCATTACTTCCTTGCGGTCACTTTGGCGGCACAGAGTCCTTAAATCTGGGTTTTCGGATTTTTGTGTGTTGTGTTTTATGTGCGCACCAAAGAACTTCGTTACCATGCTGTGTTTCTGCAGGTGGCAGTATTTGGCATTGATGTTTCCCCCCGCTGGTTCTCAGACAGGACCAAAAGCCACGGTTAGCTGTGTTCGCTCCCAGGTAGCACTGGATGACGCAGCAGAAAGGAGGAATGTGCATATCAAACATGCTTATGTGCTGGAGTGTGTGGAGGCAGAGGCAGGCAGGCTTGGGGAAAAAAGACATCTGACAGAGGCTGAACAGGGAGGCAAAGAAAGAGACAATTTAAAAATTATTTTGAAAGCAAAAGAGTTGGTTGCTGGCCAAAGGAGAAAAATTGAAAGGTGTAGAGGGTAGCAGAACTCAAGGATGAAGGGAAAAAGGAAAGAAATTACAGAGTCCCCAGAGAGCAGGGGAGATTTAAAACTAAAATCAGGTTCTTTGACAGACTGGTGGAGATCTGATGGCCAATGTACTCAATTTAGAAGAAGGTAAAAGTTCAACAGAACAGTAAACACAGGGAGAAGAGGACAGGCAGGAGCAAGCTACGTTTTGTTGGGGAAAATAACTCTTTTTGTCAGCTTGTTTTTTGTTTGTCACCCATTCTGTCCCCACATTCTCTTTGCATACACTCATACATTTACAGAAATAGCTGTCATCACATTCAGTGCTTGCAGATCAGAGCACAGCCTTATGTCTTATATTCCATATTTTCTTTAAGGAATAACTGAGACAATTACTGATGTCTGGAAGCAAATCAAGGCTTTTTCATGATCACTGTTGTACTTCTGACACTGACATTTTCCTGTTAGGTGCATGTAATACTATAAATCAGTGTGTAGCCTGAACAGTGATGCTGTTACTAAACTTTACTGTGGTACCAGGCTGAAGAAGCAGGACTATGAAGGACTGAGCTGCTCCAGGGAGAAAGAAAAGAGCACCAGGCTAACAACAATTGCTCTGTAAAAGTGTAGCATCCTCAGCACTTCACAGCACTGAAATGGAGGGATAAAAGTAAGCTCTAAGTTCCTCTGTAGCCATTTAATACACATTGTTAGAACATTAGATGTTTACATAAAGATGTAGAACAGTTAGGCACCACAGCTGTCAGGGTGCAGATGTAAAAAAAGACCTTCTTTTGTCTCACCTCCATTAAATCTGTAGATCCTACTTTTCTGTGTTATTTCAGCTGGACAGTCATAAAATCAACCTAGAGCCCCATTGGCAGGCAGTGTAAGGGTTGCAGAGCAGGTTCTCAGCTTTGTCTCTGGGCAGCAGTGAAGCTCTGTTGAGAGGATCAGTTGAAATGGGCAAGTCCCATGGTCCTGCTGTCACCCAACTTCTCTGTTCTACCCCTTCTTTTAAAAACAAACTGAATTCAAGATATGCAATCCAGTCACTATTTGTGATGAGATGATCTGTCAGAACATGTCTTTGTGTCTGTCATGGCAGGCAGTTCTTTGACCATTGACAAGCATGAGATTAAGCACGGAGTGATGTTGTGTAACCTTCTGTCCACTCCATTACAGCAGAGTTCAGGGACAATATCCTGTCAAAACCAGTTATTTCTTATCTATGTTGTAGGCTTATTTTCAATTGACAGTCACTGAGCTGGAGTACCAAGGCAAAATAATTAAAATAGCTGCTTCATTTTAGGCAAACATGATCAAAAAGTATTTTAATAGCAGTCCAAGCTGTGGCTGAGTCATTTGGTGTTTCTCAGCTCAGTATATTTTGATGTCTGAGAGAGGAACCATAAATCTATTTTTGCAGTAGATCAGCATTCCTGAATTCTTCATTTTAATGGCTTGGCATCTCTTGTTGAAGAGCAGTGGATCATGAGTGAGATGGAAAGGATGTCTGATAGCATTGAATTATCTGGCAGGAAAAAGAATGTGGCAGATAAATGCACCTTCTGTCTCTCCAAGGCATTTAGTTATTTTGTGTGGCTAATCTTCTTCACAGGATGCTGCCAGTCCCTCATTGGTACAATGTTAACATGGTTGAGGATTATAAATTTGGGATATGCTGGTCATATTTAGGCTGCTCTTAAATGAAGGCTGATCTTAAAAGTGTGTGGCCTGGGTCTGGAAGCAGCACAGGACAAAGCAGCTCTGAGCTGGGGGGTCAGTGCAGAATTGGAAGATGGTAATTATTGCTTATTCCATACTGGTGGCATTCTGCAGTTTGTCTCAGTCCTGACAACCAAATAATATCCTACCACTATCAGAGGGCTGACAGGGACCTTGAGAGGTAATTTAGGCTGCCACCCAGCCCACAGGAAGGTGTACCTGTGCCTGTCAGCCCCTTACAGGTCCTCCCTGACTTGCTCTTCATAGCCCCAGTCAGTGGTGAGGGATCTCAGTCTGCTCTGGATGTCTGACACTGCTTTGTTAGAAAGTCCAGCCTAATGATAATCTGAATCTTGCTGTAATTTATTTCCTTTCCAATGTTCTTTCCAATGAGAAATAGCAAGAAACTTTGTTCCTCTCTGCAGAAGCTCTTTATATTATAATTCCAAGACTGTTACAAATTTTTCCCTTATTTTTTTTCTTCTCTAAACAATCTTAATCCTTCCAATCTTGCCATGTGTGTCGTGTTTCCTTTGTCTCTGGTCATTCCCATTGCACTCTGCCAGTCTCCCTCCAGCCTTTCCTGAAGAGGGCCAGAAGTTGGACACATGGTTCTGGCAAAGGCCTTTCTTTGTTTATTCCAGGTCTTTTTTCCATATACACAGCTGAGTAAGGTGTTTGCATCCCACACCAGCCTGATCCTGACTCACCTCTAGCTCGTGGCCTGCTGTTACCCAGCAGCTTTTTAATGGGCTGCAGCTCATGGACAGGTATTCTTCTGGAAAAGTCTCTGATGTTGGGAAGGATGGAAGTTTGACAAGAAAGCCTCACAGATATGTGTGCTTGGCAGAAAGATTTTTGAATGTACAATCTGAAGAAGGAATAGAAATGAAAGCAAGCTTTTATGTAGAAGAAAAGAATGGCTGAGCCAGTCTTACTGGCTAACCAAGGAGACAAAGGGTGTGTTAGTTAAAAGGGGGTTTTATGACTTAGAAAAAAGGATAAACCCACCTCAAACAAGAAATATTTTTACCAAGCAGAAAGAGAAGAGCACAGGCAAACAAGTCTGCAGATGTTGCAAATAGAAAAAAGGTCTCAGAATTTTCCACTGCAAGAAAACTGAAAAACAACTTCTAGCTTAAACTGCAATGTACTAACTTTTAGTGATTGGAGAGTAGTAACATGAATATAGTAATTACAGTAGTTATGATAGGCTATAGGTAAAAGTTAAGGTGTAGGTTGGTTCTACTGTATGAAGATGCTCAGCAAAGAAAAGTATAGAATGCACTGTAACCTAATCCAAAGGGTCTGCAGGCCTGGAGCTGACAGCTGTGGGCACAGCTCTGTCACCCACCACCCTGGGCTGCTGTAACACCTTGGATACAATAAACTGCATTTTGGAGAGCTGCCTGGGGTCCCACATCTCTCATTCAGGCTCTTACTCTCTGAACAAGCGAAGTAGGAAGGGGTCATGTGGTGACCAGGAATCATTGAGCACTGTGCTGAGATGTGCAAGATGAGAAGCTGCTTCACCTGAAGGAGCTTTGTATCATTAATGCCAACTAGAGAATCTCTTTTCCTTTGTTCCCTGAACAAAACTGGGAATATGTCATTCTGTGTTGTAACTTGAGGTGTGCCAGTACATATCCAGGAGACATCTGTGAAGTGATGAGAGTTCTTTTGTGGAAGTACACTTGGAACAACCTATTTCAGAGGGCTGTATTAAGTCAATTATTTTGTCCGCATTAGAAATCAAGGAGTAAGTGAAATCTGAAGTGTCTGGAGGTTAAATTTGGTCTGTTCTTGTGATTTACTTTGGTTGCTAATGTAAAGATAAAGCTCAGTGTTGTCTCTTCTTTTTGCCATCTGTGAAGTGGCTAATGCTGTACTTGCTTTAGTTTTCTGGGAGTAAGCCAGTGATTAAGTAGTCAAAATTCCAGTTATAATAGCAATGGACTGCAAGATACACACTCCACATAGAGCTGTTTAAATTTGATCAGAGCTAAGTTGGTCAAATATGAACTTGGGGAAAATTTTTCGCAGTAGAACAGAAAATGAAACTTGTTCAGGCTCTTTAAATAAATATTGATTTGTTTGTCTTTGGTCTTGCAGAGCTGAATCAATCATAAGCTTTCTTATGCCAGGCTCCCATTTTCATCCATACATGTTTTTTTATTATGCCATCAAAAATGCCAGGAAATAATG
Source organism: Emberiza elegans (assembly GCA_024865655.1). Classification (NCBI taxonomy): domain Eukaryota; kingdom Metazoa; phylum Chordata; class Aves; order Passeriformes; family Fringillidae; genus Emberiza; species Emberiza elegans. The sequence continues at coordinate 848,592 of JALJVW010000163.1, forward strand.
CTCATTTAACTGCTACACATCCAGGACACAAAACATAGACAGAGTTGTAGTGTGAATGCACTATTTTGATTTCATTCTCTAAGCCCTGTGGGACTGCTAGCTTATTTTGGTAAAACAAATATTTTTAGAAAAACAACACACAGGTAAGCTGAGTCAAACTTGGACTTGAATCTAAGGGTCTCTAAATGAATAAAATCTACACCATCTCTCTGAACAGTGGATGAGCATTCTCAGATTTGGATTTGCTCAGTTGTAGGGTCAAAGCATGGCCACAGCTGGAAGGCACCTCTGGAGATGCTCTGGTCCAGCCCCCTGCTCAGAGCCCACGAGAGCTCATTGCCCAGGGCTGTGCCCACTTGGTTTGGAATATCTCTGCTCTGTGCCTTTCCCAGGCAACCTGTTCCTGTGCTTGGCCACCCTTACAGTAAAAGGCTTTCTTTTTAGATTTGAGTAGAATTTTCTGTCAGTGGGCACTGCTAGGAAGGTCCTGGCTCTGTGTCCTCTGCTCTCTTCTCCAGGCTGAGCTATCCCTGAGTTTGTACATAGAAAGCACTCAGTCATTCCTGCTCCTTTGCCTCTTTTCCCCAAAAGCAGCCTCCCAATGCCATTCCACCTCCTCTGACTTCCTCTAGTCCCTTGAATGGGTGAAGGATTGCACGTTTTTTTCTCCTGCAGTTGCCAGCAGGGAGGTTCAGAAGGATCAGAAGGAGCCACTCAGCACCGTGGTTCTCTTGTCAGTCTTTGCTGTACCAAGGAAGGGCAGAACCTTCTCTCAGTAGCCAAATATTAAGGTTTGACAAAATCATTCCTGGTTCTGGCAGGTGGTTGGGAAGGTTGTGGATCTGAAAAGTTTTGGTATAAGGATTTCTTTTTTCTCTGTTTTGGTGGATGCTGCAGCTCGAAGACTTCTCAAGGGCCTCGCAGCCCTGCAGCTCTGAGTGTCAGTGAAAATGCCTGCATGACTGTAGGAGGTAGACATTGAAAGAAGACCAAAAATACCCTAAAAGTGCCTGTGGCCCTGCACTGCAGGAACATTATCTCCTGACCGAGCTAATCAAACACCTCAGGAACTGTTTGCCAGTGGAGGAGGAGAATTCCCTGTCCCGTGTGATGTGTGAGCAGCCACAGATGCAGCAGGGGAAAAAGACAAAATCTTTTTCTGCAAGCTGAATTGCAGGCCAGAGGATGATAAAACATTCTTTCCAGTGTGTGCAGGTGGCCAGGACACCCAAGCACGGGGGCTCTTTTCCTGTTGTTATTTTTGTGGAATCTCTTTCAGATGCTGCATGACAGACATCAGAGGACTTCAGTGTCCTTCCAGGCTCTCAAAGTGAAGCTGTTTTATTCCAAGGGCATCAGAATATTTAGCACACAAAATAGGGTATGAAAGGCATCTGGAAAAGAGTTTTAAATACATGTATTTTGACTTAACAAGCTTGCCTTGGAAAACAAACTTTGTGATCTGTAGGTCCAGAAATGCTGTGTGGGGCCCTCCTGTCTCACTTTGCTCAGTTCCTCCTGTGGGGCTGCACAGGACAATCATGTAAAATGACAAATCCAGCAAAAGAGAAGATGGCATTGAGTGCTCCCAGGGCACCATGTGTCATCTGTAACATGAGGAATTGTATTTCCTGTTAGTTAATTACATGCAAGCTAATGGCCAAGTGCTGTGAATATTTCTTTATTGCTGTTGGCAGTGGTGTGATTTGTCTCATGGCTCTTATTCTTCCTCCTTTCTGTGTGAGGTTTGAACTCTTAGAGTAATCCAGACTGTGCCTTCTGACACAGCAGTCTCTTTTTCCCAAAGTCTGCTTGGTTTACTGAGATCTGAGAGAAAGTAGCACAGAGGGAAGAGAGATAAAATATTCCTAATTCTATTATAGTACCAAATGGCAATCTTGCAACTAGGAGGGAAGTACAGATAGTAATCCCATTACTTACCAAGCAGGCTACGTTTTAAAGAGCACAGAATTCCACACTTCCTCAAATAAATCCCATGACTCTTCCTCTGCCCTTGAAATGTGGCAGTGTTGAATTATAAGTGACTGTCTGTATTTGAAATATGACTTGGATTGTGTTTGGAGTTGTGGGCATATTTCCAGGCAGCACTAATGGCACTGCATGCCCCTGGAAACTCTTTTGTTACTGTCCTTTCCTTCAGAGCCATCTTGTCCATGTGCCCTGGAGTATCTGGGAGCCACACACAGGACATCAGGGTTTTTACTACATCAGCCTGCTACCACAGTCTAAGGATAGAGTAAAATTCAGATGACTCAGAGGACTTGATCACCTTCGTCTGGTTTTCCTGCATTATGTTGTCAGCATTCTTCCTGTAGCTTAAGTTGATGTTTCTATTCAGTGGCTTATTGGCATGGCACAAATTGCAGATCATCACACAAAGTAAAAGTGGCATGGTGCCAGCATGGAGTTCTCTAGAATTCCTGCTGCTTGAAGGCAGTGCTGGTGCTGCTTTCAAGTGACTCATTTATGCCTTAGTTAGCCTCTGAATTATGCTGTTGTGTCGTTTACCTCATTTAACTAATTTCACAGGTTCACATTGTTTTTCAGCAGCAAATATTTAGACATACTTCCATACATCTGCATAGTAGAACTGTGCATATAAAGCAGCATGACATGGAATAAAGAAGTCTTTTGAGACCAGCAGGATCACTTGTTGTAAACAACAGAATCATAAAATTAGTGGCTGATGAAAGTAGCCAATACCTTGTTTACATTTGAATAGGTCTTTTGATGCTGTGTCAAAGATAATCTTCTTTGAAAACTTAATTGATGCTGGCTTGGATGGGACATTGTGGATTTGGATTTGGCTGGAAGAACCACAAGCAAAGCTAATCATAAGTACTAATAAGGGGCTGATGTAGCAACCAGCCTAATTTATTATGCTCATTAATGATCCAGAAGAGGCAGATATCTGGATAAGAATTGCTTTGGCTTTTAAACTGAAGCAAGTGCCAGACATTATGCACAGGCAGAAGGAAAGTATGAGAGCAGCTCAAGAGATGAAAAATGAGCTAAAACAAAGTTTATTTTTATTTTTTTAGTGTAAGCGCACGTATCTGTAAAGAAATATCTGTAATACTTACCCTGTATGCTAGGAAGAAAGTGAGATTCAAGTAAGCTGGACATGACAAGGCCTGAGTACATCAGAGTTCAACACTTTACTTTAATGTAAATTCTCCTTACATTCCTTTGCATTTATTCTCCATGGGAGTGAAAGCTAATATCAATGAAAAGCCATAACCAGTTCTTGTTATCACAACATGGCATCCACAAGGTCAATGCCATTTTGGACTCCTTACACATCTGTATCATCCAACATATCATGTGTTCACTCTCTGTGCATCCTCAGGTCTTTCCATTGCCTAAAACTCACCTGGGATGCCAAGGCATCAAAAGTTTAGTAGCCAAAACTTTCCTGGGCTGGTGAATAAGGTTTGATACCCTTAAATGTCCAAGGCACCTGATTTGTGCCCTGGAAATGTTCTGGGCATCTTTTGATAGGCATGCAAATCCTGAGAGTGCTGTGCTGGGGGTCACATAAGCCATGCCAAAATTCATAGGCCAGCAGCTCCATCACTCCCCATCTGTAGAGCTCTGGTACAGATTTATAGTGCTGCCTTTTCTCCATGGTATTTATGCAACTCCTTCCAGTTTTCCCACAGGTAGTGGCAGTTTGCACTCCATCTCACCTGCCATAACTCATCTCTGCATCCTCCAGAGGAGGCTGTAAAGCTGCAGCTGGGGAGCACATCCCACATAGCCCAGGTTGCTGGAAGGGCTCTTCTCACAGAGCCCCGAGGGTCTGACCTGCTGCAGAGTTAAAGCAAATTTGGCATCACATCTTTTCCCAGTAGCAAGGGCAGAATGTGTTCACCTCTTGTCACCCTTACAGATGTTAAGACCAAATGGGCTCTGAGCAAATTACAGTGCAAGTGGGGGTCTTCCTTTTTATATGCTATAACCTTGAGATTTCATCACAGGCCTGGCAATTCAAATCCCCCTCCCTTCTTTTTCTGACACAGGGCAGTGATTTAAGCTGATGCCTCTCAGCAGAATGTGCTGACGGCTGGAGCATCTCATTGCACCTCTGATTGAAATTACTCCCATTTAATACTCGGACATTCTTCAGAGCACAGCCTGGAGGGAAGTGTCCCAAACGCTGTCTTTGTCACCTGAATGGCAGCAAGGGAAGAAACTGTTTCCTGCAGCGTGGCAGAGGCACAGGAGCTGCACAACAGGTTTAAATTACAGTTTTCAAACTGTTTCACACACAGCACAGCATGGACAGTTGGATGCTTCCACTTGATTGCAGTGAGGAGCACTATAGTGTATAAACAAATCTTTCTCCTTCAAGATTTGTTTCTAGTGCTCCATCTGCTTTAATGTCTTGTACCAGTGCTAGATGACTCAGCCACAAATGTCTGTGGAACGTGGTTCTGAAATGTGTCTGTAGCATGCCTAACCTGCTTTCATTAAGGACTGGCTTTGTGCTCTGAAACACAAAGGTTCATTTTTCTTCCAGAATTGATTGGCTGACTTCTGGGAGTTGATTCTGTGACTTGGCCTTGCAACATCTGGCAGTGTTGTGACCCATCCCTGGAGGCAAGAGTAACCCAGGTTCTTGTTAATAGATCCCTTGGGGGAGATTAGAATGAAACAGCACTGAATGATTGGTGTCTGTAAATACATATCCATAGGGTTTATTGTAAATATATATCCATCGGGTTTATTTTGGAACAGTTTGGTTGCAAAGGAGAGCAGGTATGTGGCCATAAAATAATAATTTTGGTTACCATTATCTTTAGTAATATAACAATATAAAAGCATAAAAATAACACTCAAGTAAATGTACAAGGGAAAGGAAAAAAAGCATAAGAGTAGAAAGGTATCCCACCAATGACTCCTGCAGTGAGACTTGATGCAATTTTGATGTCCCCTGGTCAAAGTGATGGTCACAGTCTTGATGCACTGGGGGCGGGGGAGGCCCCCAAAACACAAAGTTCAATGGGTAATGTATGCTTTGGCTTGATGAGAATGCCCAAGTTCCTTCCCTGGTGGGGGAACTTTCAGTCCTTGGGAGGAAGCCTCAGAAATGAGCCTGGAGGTGCTTTGGGGGTCTCTGATGGTTTATGAGCCCTTCTTGCCTCCCACATCAACCCATTTGAGCCAATTATGCCCCACCAGAGGGGATGAACACCCCCAGGGCCTTTCCCTGGGGTAGCAGGGGGAGTTTTACAACTGGCATGATAAAAAGCACCATCCCACCTTGCAGGATCTTACCTGGCTCAAGGCCTGGCTTGCAGCCCTCGGTGCTGGGTGCTCACACCCTCGGTTTTATGGGGACCAGAGGCTTCACCACCACACACCAAAAACCCATTGCTTGCCCCTCAGGGGGTGCAAAGCATAAATGGGAAATTGCTTGAGTCATTAACCATTACCATTCCAGTCTCTCACAGCCAGGAATTAATGTTCTTACGTTGTAATATTGGATGAGTTGAAAGGTGTTAAATTATTTATTTACACAACATGGGCTCTGAAGAATTCAAATTTAATTCAGTTGGAACAGTGGAGCACTTCCAGCAGCCAAGCTAAAGATCTTTCTAAAAATTCTCAATTATGGGAAAGTTCAGTTGGTTTGTTAAAATTGCACAGTGTGAGTGGACTCAGCTAAATTTTGCAGAAGTAATTTCCCTTGGTTACCTGAGTCTTGGGAGAGCAGAGAGATATTTTGCCTTGAAATTTGCAGCTTTTCATAAACCATCATTTTGTTCGTACATTGCAAGAGAAAGTGATTTTTTGTGTTCTTTAACACGTTATCTCCTTTAACCACATTATCTCCTGTCCAGAAAACAGATGTTAGCTTCACTTAGAAGAATTTCTTAATTACCTCTAAAGTACTTGTTTCTGCCTGACTTCCTGCTTTGTTTGTTTTATTTATTTCAATAATGGGAGAACAGACCCAGAGAATTACCCTAAGAAAGAACAAAGCAATCAGTGCTAAAGCAGCAGTTAAATAATCATTTCAGTGTTACTCCCGTGCGTCCTAACACTTTCTGTTTGCTTTCTGCAGTGCTGCAATGCACGGAGCAGAGACAGCAGCCCTGCTCTCAGCTCTGATGGAATTGTCACACGCACTCCAGGTCCTTCTCCTCCCCGAGTGTCGCATTTCGAGCAGGTCAGGGCTCCTCTGAGGTGCTGAGCTGCTACAGCTGTACCTGGGTTATACAGGGGCATTCTGTGCGTCCCTAGGCAGCATGTTAGCACGGGAGCCCAAGCTTCTATTCATTTTAAATGTGGAAAAAACCCCCAGTGTATTGAAGGCACTGTAGTTGGGAGCCTCTGATGCTGGCAGCAACTGTGTTCTCTTTCTGAGCCTTGATTTGAAGCAAACGAAGGAATGAGTAATAGTTAATTTCTGCAAGTTTCAACAGTAACAAGCTGTACAGGCTTTTATGGACAGTTTTCCAAATGCTGCTTTCTGCAGCCTCTCCTCCTCCATCAGGTTTTTTTTTGGTTCCAGCACTTCTGCCACGAGGCTTTGAGGAGATGTTTCTGTTTTCCTATTTAGTTTGGAAAGCCTGTGGATGACGCACGTTCACTTGTACAGGAGGGGGAGGTCTGAACGCTCCCAAAAGAACCCTGCAGGCACTGGAAGTAGACTGGGAATTCTTGCATGAGGAAGATAAAAGGATGGGATGATAGTGACAGATGAGGAACGCAATAATTTTAACATAAAGAGGGGGATAAATATAAGGCTGCCTAAAAATGTATAGAAGGAAGTCTCTGTTTTCTGCATTTCAAATGTCCCTGGCATATTTTGTGAGTTGCAACTATGTCAATAATGCTGAACAAAACTGCAAGAAAGCCAAAAAAGGAAGAAAGAAGGAACATATGACACCCAGCAACACACTTTGTATGTAAAATTGAGTGGATGTACAACTGCTTACATTGTAGTATTTGATTCATTGAAAAGTGGTAAAATGTTTTTGACAGGTGTAGTCCAGGCCAAATCCTGTAATCCTGACAGAAAAAAAATTTCTCCATGGAAAACTGTAAATGTCTGACAGTCTCAGCTGCATCTGTGAACGATGACCTAGGATATTAGTTTGGAAGGCAAGTGAATTCCTGTTAAACTGACTGTCAAGCCAGGTGAGGGATAATTTGATCCAATAAAATCTGCTGGTGTGCATATAAACGGCAATCTCCTTTATTTTATTTTTTCAAAGTTCTTAATTTTATTAATTTTTAATTCTTCAAACAATGTATTTGTGGTAGCAGAGAAGATTTATAATATGAGTAGAGCTTGAGCTCTGCCTCCACAGAAAATACATTATTTGCAATTCTGGCTTCAGGGGAGTGGTGCCTCCTACCTCAACTGAAATTTTTAGTCTCTTTCATTTAGATGCAGAAGACATGTTGCCTGGCTCATCACAGGAGACAGTGTTCTTCTTGAGAATATTTGTGGGCAGTTCTTTGAGAGTCTAAGGGAGAACTACTGCTTACAAATGCAGCTTTTTTCAATAGGCATGAAGTGTGCAGAGCCTTGGAAAGAAGTGATTTAAAAAGCCCAAATATTTTTTATTGCCACTAACTATGCACTCCACACTGGTGTAGAGCAATGAATGACAGTGCATGGGCTAGTCAGCTCCCTCAAACTGACTGAAATGAGAGTAGGATCAATGCTTGAAGAGTTGGACATTTGCTCAGCTGGATCTGTTAATTGTCTCTACTCAGCTTCTCCAAGTGAGGCCAGCATTTAACTCCATCGAGTACTTCATGTTCCTGAAGTCTCAGTCTTTAAGTAGTAACTTGGATATAATTATCAGTCCCAACAAACCATGAGCCAGCCCTTTGGTGTCACTAGCAAGACAAACCCTCACAAACTTGTAAAATTTTCAGCATTTCTTACATGATACTTGCCAGGAGTAACAGTCTCCACAGTCAGGACCCATTCAGGTCAATGAGGACTTTGATACTAAAAGCCATAAGAATGATGTAATAGTTGAAGTGACTTTGACAAATTGAAAAAATAAAGTGCTGCATGAGGCTGAGAAGGCTCTTTTCTATTACTGGCAGTGATTAAGATATGGTGTTACTTAAGATGAATTGAATGATGAGCTTCCTTAGAGATATTCTCAAGGAATTAGCAATCAATCTTTCTCTGTCCTCATCCTCTGCTTTTAATTTGTTGTATTACATAGTTGCTTTTAAGTATAATCTCTTATTTTAATTTGGGGTTTTTTTGGACTCTCACATCTCTTACTGATGAAGTAAAAGAATCAAGAAACAGAAGTGTCCAGTGGTTTCTGGAGACCTTCAAGTCATCTTCAGATACGGCTCATCAACTTTCTTTGGTTTCTAGATACAGTTGTCATTTTCATTTGTAGAACTCTAAGCCTAGGTCAGTTTCCTTTTAACTAATGTTAGCCTTCACTGCCTAAATCAAACTCATGTTCTGCCCATCTCATGCTGATCTGCAAGTGTGTGCAAACAGTAATAAATTCCTTTTCCCAAGAAGCAGCCTGCTTAGTAGCAAATGATGGTGCTCAGATGAATTGGACTTGCATAATTTTTAAATTCAGACTAAAGCCAGGGCTTAATGCAGTGTGTGGGGGAGGTCTCTCATTGTTGGTTACAAAGATTTGTCTCTTGCAAGGACAGTTTCATGAATCCTGTTTCCTGCTGCTCTGGAGCTGGAAGCATGGATAGTACTTCTTATGCCTCTGCATAGATTGCATTCATGTTCCAGTCCAAGCACCAGGACAGCTTTGCTACCACAGGAAATGTCTGTGGAACAGCTGAAGGCATGGAATCACCTCCAGAGAACCAGCAGAGCTGCTGTTAAGGGGCAGTAAGCTGCTCCAATACTCACAGGCAGAGCAGATGTTCCTTGCTTGGCAGTGTTACAAATGGGATGGGATCCTGGGGCACAGCACACTGTTACCCCTGCAGGAGTGCAAGGTGCCCAGCTTGGAAGGTGTTTGTCATCATCATGCAGCACTGCCAGGGACACCTGTCTGCAGTGCAGAAGGATAAATCTCCCATCAGGAATTGACAACTCTGCTGTGTTTTTGGCATGAGCCAGTTACAGCGCTCATGCACTGATTTACTTTCTGACTGAGACTAAACAGAGTCAAAGGATTTCCCACTGACAAAGTTTATGCATGAATAATCTTCCTACCTGTGAGGGGAGAATGGGAAGGAAAGCAGTATTCCTGCAGCAGTAATCCTCTGCTTATTTGCAGCTCTCATAAACTGCTCCTGTGTCTGTCTGGTGAAGGAGTGGCTGATATGCAGGAGCTCTAAACAAGGATCTGGATTGCAGAAAGGTGATCTCTGATACATCCATTTTTGCCAGTTTCCAGGGTCTGTGGCCCCATAATTACTCAGCCATACATTATGTGGCTAGTCAGTAATAACAGTGAAAAAGGGAAAAAAAAAAGGATTTTACATGTCTGTTGAAAAAGGTTGGGGTAGAATGCTGTAATGTAAGAAAAAGCCTTTCTGAGCAATGCTGGGTTTGTTAGTCACTTAATTTGCAAATCTTTTTAATGTTTTTAAACACGCTTTTCAATTCATGCTCTTGAATTTGGGTGCAATTCTAGGGAGAGATGCTTGAAATTAAATTGTTGGCTCTCTGTGCTCTGTGGTAACTCTAACCCTCGACTAGGCAGCAGAGAGATGCAGCTGGGGTGCAGACAGCTGCTGCTCAAAAGCCTCAGCACGGGAGTGCATCCCGGGATACCTCCCTTCTGCTGTGATTGCACTTGTCCTCCTGAGAAATGCCCTGCTGGCTTTGCTGCTGAGCAGGACCTCAGCTCCCAGGGGGCAGACTGATGGTTCCTCAATCATGGTGGTGATCTGAACTGCTCTGATCTGGGATCTGTTCCTTGGCATCCTCCCTGCTTCATTTCTCCAGCAGCAGAGAGCAGGGAGGTGGTGCTTCCCTACTTTCTTCAAGTAATGATAGTGATGGAGGACTGGTTTTTCCTTCCCATGACCTGGGAGAGCCACTGTTTTACAACTGGATAGGTGTATCCAGCTGCACCCTGGTGCAGCGCAGTAAGGGGTGTTGGGAGCTTGAGTGTAACTAAGAAAAACACTTGTTTCTCTCTCTTCATTGACCCAGGGTAGGGGGAGTTTGAAGAAAAGTGCAGCAGCAACAAAAGATATTCAGGTTTTCTTGTGCTTCCTCCCCCGTCCACACACACCCTCTCCTTTCCCCTTGTGCCTGCTGGGCATTGTGATTTGTCCTAAGATGAGAGCACCTAGGGAGAAATGTCCTAAGAAAAGAATGCAGGAGGAACTGTGTGATTGCTTGCATAATCACAGAATCCCAGAGACAGTCAGGTTGGAAAAGACCTCTGGGATCATCAGATCCAACCTGTGACTGAACACCAGTGTGTCAGTCAGACCACAGCACTGCACCCAGTCTTTCCTTAAACACCTCCAGGGACAGTGACTCCTTGGGCAGTCTGTTCCAATGTCTAATCATCCTTTCTGTGAAGAAGTTCTTCCTAATGTCCAAGCTAAACCTCCCCTGGCACAACTTCAGACTCTGTCCTCTTGTCCTATCCCTGGTTACCTGGGAGAAGAGGCCAATGCCCACCTGGCTGCACCCTCCTGCCAGGGAGCTGAATGCATTCCAGGTGTGGGGGAAATTGTGATTATTGCCACTGACTGTGTGTGGTACACAGCAGCCTGCAATAGGGAGTAAAATGCTGCTGGAGGTTGGGCCAACTGGGCACTCATCCAGTTTCTGCCTGGTGTTCTTACCTTGGGACAAATGAAAATGCCCATCAGTGACAGTCACAAGGGAGAGAAGTGTACGTGGACTGTGCACACGAAGACACCAAATGTTGCCATCCACCACAGAGGTATTGTAAATTCATGGTGAGCCCTGTGGCAGGGAAGAACGATGCATCTGACTCCATGTTCTCAGAAGGCTAATTTATTACTTTATAATACTATATTCTATTAAAGAATACTATACTATACTATACTATACTATACTAAAGAATACAGAAAAGATACTTAGTGAATGCTAAAAAGATAATAATGAAAATTCCTTACTCTTTCCAGAGTCCTGACACAGCTTGGCCCTGATTGGCCAAAGAGTCAAAACAACTCAAACCAGAATTTAATGAAACAATCACCTGTGGGTAAACAATCTCCAAACACATTCCACATGGGCACAACACAGGAGAACCAAATGAGAAAAGAATTGTTTTCCTTTTCTCTGAGGCCTCTCGCTGCCTTTCAGCTTCCCAGGAGAAAACCCTGGGCGAAGGAATCATATTCAGAGAATGTGAATGCCATACAAATTGTTTTTCTTTGAAACAATTGTTTCTCTTTGAAACTCTTAATTTTTAAGTGGAGACATAAGGAATTGAGATGCTCATTGCATTTGACCAACTGTGTAGCAGCACCAGGTGCTCTGAGCCAGCCACCTGTCTACAGTGACAGTTGTGCTCCATCCTTCATGTTCCCCTTCTGAAGGACAGGTCTAACAGCAGAATTTGATGGTTCAGTGCTACACAGTCCTGGCAGGTAGGACCCTTGGAAGTTTGTACTTTGTTAATGTAACAAAACTTCTGTATTGTCTTATTTACCATTAATCTGATTCATCAGGAATAAAGACAGCCTTCAGTTTCTGGTTGGAGTTGTGATCAGTGGCCCACAAAACAGGACAGGACTGTCTTTTCTGGTCCATGGTTCTGAGGCAAAGAGCAAGCCTCAAACCCACCCAAATTCACATGTTAAAAACAAGCAGTGCCAATGGAATCTGTAGGGAAGTCTGACTTACTCAGGATTGCAGTCAAGTTCCATTTTGCAGTGAACTGGCAGAATCACAGCAGTAGTTGTTCTGAGTCTGACCACACTGTCACTGTCAGTTGTGTTACTGTGAGAAATCTGGGGAAGTACACTCTCAAAACAATACATGGTGCTGTTACAGCATCAAACAGACTGCATTACAAACAGTATTTCTGAAACTAATCTAATTTATTGACCAAAGTTTTCAGGAGATTTAGAACCGTATATTTTTTAATCTTTAAAAGAAGGGTGTACTTGACAGTGCTCATGAGGAAAGCAGACTCATGAGCTTCTGTGTCTGTGTATTTGGAGCTCTGTCAAAGGAGAGGGAGATCAATCAAACTGGAATAACACTAAGGGGAGGCAGACCCTGTTATTGTACCTGCTGCTCTTCCACAGCTTCAGGTGTTATCATCATCTGAAAGAGAAAAACCGGGCTGTGACATTGCATGGAAAGGTTCCTGAACAATGCCAGTCCTTGTCTTTGGCAGGAAAAGATCAAAGCTTAAGGAATGAACTGAAATACCATGAGCTGCAGTAAGTATCACGAAATTACCAGTTTCTGCTGTCTTGCTGAACACAAATATGTATATCATTTTTTGCAGCATTTTGAGTTATTATAACTAATTCACAAGCTCCCTCTGCTGGGCTCCCAGCATTGGAGAGCAATGGCAAAGCTCCTGTGATGTTATTTGCAGACTGACCCATTTTCTTCAGCTTATTTTGACACTTTGTACACCATCAGAAATAGTAAAATTCATGTAAGTAGCTTGTTAGAAGTGTAACAGAGAGAGATTTGATGTGTTAGATGCATAATAAAATGTTTTTATGTGCATGGAAGGTTTTTTCCACAATAATTAACTGTAGCTGTTACCTCCTGAAAGTGCTCATGCATCTATCAAAAGATCATCATACTTGGTTTCAGTAATGCCTTCTGTCACAGGAAAGAGCTCTAAGGAAATAAATACAGACCTGTTAAAAGAATTAAAAGCTTATAGTCATCAAATACACTCCATACAGTATGCAGTTTGATGTAGCAGTGGTTTTCAAAATGAGCCAAGGGGTTTGTACAAGCATTCAGAAGAATGAAAAAGTGTTGAAAATGTTACTCTAATCAGAACAGCTCATCCTGCTGCTTTCTGCCTAATCCTCAAGGTCAAGATTTCTGTCTGCAGTTTTCAAAATGCATACGTGGGGCTTAGCACTGTCATAACCAATAATTGCAAAATCTCTTTCAGTAGATTAAAAGGAGTTGTGAAATTATTGGCTTCCAACTAAACAATCTCAGGGTGAGAGATTGCTAACAAAAAGCAGAATGATGTTTTGTGATTGCTGTAGACACAGCACTTCCTGGCTGCCTTTTACAGGGATTTACTGAAAAAAAAGAGACCTGCCTTAAGTAATTCACAAAATTGTGGAGTGCCTTTATGGAAAAAGGCATATTGTCTGCAGTGGCACCAGAGAAAAATTGAGAGACTTTATGAACAATCACGGTGGTTTTTTTTACTGCAAGTCAGGCTCCTAGACACAGACAGTGGTACAAACAGAAAGTATTAAAGTGCTGCCTATGTGTTGTGCTTAAAGTAACAGGTATATTGGAATGTAGCTGTCACCAGTGTGAGTGGAGCAATTATTTGGCAGCACTCAGCATCACTGGACAATGATGTAAAACAGAAAATAAAGAACTCCAGCAACCAATTGATACAGAAATTGCAGGGAGAATGTGGAATGCATGTATTCCAAACTTCAGTCTAGTGAGAAGACTAAAATAAACATTTCTAACATCAACTGAGACAAAGTCCCCTCTTTTGACTAAAGTGGGCAGGGCATCTGTATTTAACCAGGAAAAGGAACCTGTATGATGTGTGTGTTTGATAAATAGTTGAAAGATTAAGAGGGGCTTTTTACATGGGCATGTAGTGACAGGACAACAGGGAATGGATTTAGACTGAAGTGGCAGCTTACATCTAAATACTGGGAAGAAATTCCTTTCTGTGAGGTTAGTGAGACCCTGGAACAGGTTTTTGTGGAAAAGTTGTTCAAAGCCAAGGTGGACAGGGCTTTGAGCAACCTGGTCTAGTAGAAGATCTCCCTGCCTATGATGGGGGACTTGGAACTAAATGGTCTTTAAGGTGGCTTCAACCCAAACCATTCTGTAATTCTGGGGTAGAACAGGTTGTGATGTCTTCAAGAATACAAAAATAAATTAGGTGGAATTTTAAAGCACTAGCAATATATCTCTTAGTGTCATTAGTCTTCCATTCAAGTACTGATATGATAAAGACTGATTTTACCCATGCTCATATTGTGACATTGAAGAATTTTCTCAAAATATGCATCTTATCTCAAGTATGAATTTTATTTTGTTGGTAGCATATTCTCATATTGGATTTGTTCTGCATCAAAGCATCTGATGGCTCTAGAGGACGTGATATCAATATATGATTTATCCCTTCAAAGTCTGAGGATGATCAGTCTGTTTCTTTTCTGTCCCTAATTAAACATTACTTCAGTAATTCCCAGGAGCAAGGAAATGACTACACTGAAATGAAAATGAAGTTTGTAGGACCACAGTTGCAGTGTCTGTGGTTATGATTAATGTATTTTATGATTGTTGTTTTGGCCATAAGATTTAGCTGTTTTTTTAAAGATACTGTGAGGGAGCATACAGAGACAAGCCACAGATTAATTTTTTTTGTAAGGTGACAGAATTCTAAGGAGATTTTAACACAAAATTGATTGAAGTAAAATATGTCAAACCAATGGAGATCTTAAATGTGATGGCTGATTATTCAGCCTTTGGCAGGCCACTAATAGTGATGGTAAGTGAGAGTTTCTGTTCCAGTCAGCCATTTCCCAGAATAAGGAGCAAATGCAAATCCTTCATACTTAAGTGTTTTGGGAAACAAGCAGCAACCCTACAATGACTGTGAATTGAGTGACTTGATAGGAGGTATTTGTAGTCAACATAAATATTTATTTATTTAGCTGTTAGTTAGGACATATCTGCCTGGTGTAAGCCCACATATCAGTCCAAGAGGCCAGAAATAAGGCTGTTTTCAAGATACACAGGTCACTTTCTTTCCCATTTTCTTTGTTCATGTGGAAATGGATCGGGTGGGTTGATTTCTACCATTCATTCACGCTTTTAAATACTGTTTTTCATCTGTCTTTGCATATGGGCTGCTTTTGCATTCTGAAAAAGAGGTGACATTCATTAGCATATTCCATTATGCCAGCCAAAAGGGTATACTTATACTTAGTCTATACTATACTAATGTATAGATTTCGGTATTTATAGTGCTCAAGTGTTTTGTCTTTTTACACTTACTTTATATTGGAAAACAGTGAATGGTGCATTCTTATCTAGCTGATACTTCTTTAGGCAGCACTGTGGAAGGCTGGATTTAGATGGAAGTTTATATCCATTTAAAATACACAATCAGCATTCTAAAACAGTCATTAGTTTAATTTAAAAATTAAATGTGCTGAACATAAAAATAAGCTGAGCAAAACATGGTTTGTATTGAAGGCTAGTTGATGATATTAAGTGAAGGAATCATTACATACAGAAGGTGAACTGATTTAAGATTTTTCTAACCCACATGCCTTTCAGAATTACAATTAGAAGAACCTATCCTTCACATTTATTTTTAAAGGATGATCTTAGTAATGCTTTTATGAGGTATGGAATTCAGAGGAATAGGTCCCAAATTTCAAGACAGTAAAATGAGAGCTCTGGAGAGAATTCAGTGTTTCTCACCATGTCTTTGCTCTCCTCATGTGCTAAGATTCAAACCATCTCTTTAAATTCTGTGAAGCTAAGACAATTAATTTAAAAATGACTGGAAATGAGTGAAGTCTCCAGATGTTAATGGCTTGTTTAATTCTACTGCAGTGACATTAAAGAACACTAATCAAGATGAGAACTAGGTTGTTCTCCAGGTTGTACAAATACCAGAGTCATTTGGAGCAGCTGTAATAAAATCCCTTGTTATCATGGAGCAAGGTGAGACGCACAAACAAACAAGGTCCTTCAATCATTATTTTTCAGTCAAGTTTTAAGTGACGTTAATTAACTGTAGCATCTTTTATGGCCCAAATGAGAAAATATAGTTTATAACAGATGTTGTCTCCATATTAAACCTATCAGTATTTTTTAAACTTGAAAAAGTAATTGTCAATCCTATGATAGTACAAATTATAGCAAACCCAAATATGTTCAGAAAACATTTCAAAGACATTATTTTCTGATATTCTAGTTAATTTTAGGATTGCTGTTTATCTTGTCAAGGCTATTTGTACAGCTTTTTCTTTTTTTTTTTTCTCTGTGTCATTTTTCCTTTTTGCTTTCTCAGTTCTCTTTTCACAAGTTGAAATATATTTCTTCAAAGTATTCCTGCCATATGGGCTTTCCCCTAAAGCTAAAACAGTACTTTGGTTAAATTATTTATTTGGCCTAGGTATTGGTCAGTAATTTCCAGGTGTGGCTGACACAGGACTGTGCTGATGATTGCAGTGAATTGCCTGTAATTAGAGTTGTAATTAAACCCTGTAAAACTGATCTCTCACTGAATGCTTTAGATCATTAACATGGAAAATGTTAATGATGAAATGTGTGATTTGTCAGTCTTATTTCTGACACCTCTAAGAATAAGGCAATAGTCATTTTTAGGGACTGCATTAACCTGCTTGTGATGCTAAGTCCCATAAGCATAGCTAGCCTATCTTCATAGAAGCCTGTCTTGCACTTCATTTTTCTTAGCATTTTCTTGTATTAAGAAAGTCTGATTCTTTTACTAAGAGGTTTCTGAACCCTCATATGTAGTAGTGATTTAGTAACAATTTAGTAACTCTTCCTTGCTTCCTTTTTAAAATCTTGTCTGTAGAAAAATCTGTCTGGTCAGTGTGTCCCAATAAAGCCTGTAATATTTACTTCTTTCATTTTTCCTTTGTCTTCTCCTAATGCCTCTTCCCCCAGTCTGGAGGCTGCTGTTCTGCAGCTTGCCTGCTGCTTGTTGTCATCTTCCATCAGACTGAAGGATTTCTGGGAAGGAAAGACTCTTACAGGGCCTCTTTTCACCTCATCTGTGCAGCTAAAGATTTGACATTCACTTCCTGAGACAGGATGAAACTCTGGTTTTGAGAAACATTATGTAAATCAACTGTGTTATGTAAGGAACTCCTAATAATGATGTACATTACAGCATATTTATAAGATTAAAGGCAGTACTGCATCCTGTGCACTAGCAAAAAAGCAGACTCCTGAAAAATGTCTTAAAAATGAAATAATTATAATAGACTTGATGTTTGTTTGATGTTTCTGTTTAGGTGCTGACTGCAGCACAAATTAAATCAATTTGCCTGGCCATATTAGAATCAGGAAAACAGTATGCAGTGAAGAAGAGGAAACCAGTCCCACTGATGTATTCCTACTATGGAACAGAGTATCTTGGTGAGTAAAACACACCAGCACCTCTGAGAGTGTGCTCTGTGGAGATGCTGAGCTAGGAGGCACTTCAGGAGTAAAATACATAAAATCTACAGTGTGGGATTTCTCCTGAGCCAGTTGGGACCATCCATCTTCTCCTCATGGGCAGCTGGGTTGGAGCTCACCTGAAGCAGAGGGGAAAGGCCACTGAGCAGGGCCCTTGTGGGCTTCTCTAGGCACAGAATCACTGCAGAAAGTATGAGATTGGTTCACAGTTCCCTGGCAGGGGAGCAGAGAGAGCAGTCGCTGAGTTGTGTGTTCCACAGACCCTGGCAAGTACAGACAGTTCTTGCACTGAAATTTAGGTGTTATCTCACTGATACTGTCAGTCAGTAACTGGAAATACCCATTTATGGCCCACTTTCAATTTGCATTCAGCAAATGCAAATATATGGCCCAGATTCAGCAGTGTGATAAGAGGAGTAACACCTTGAAACAGAATTCAGTTCAGGTTCAGTTTAGCTTCCTACAGTGAGTTTCAGTCATATCAGAGTGACAGCAGAAGGAATTCATACATATTTTTTGCAAAGCTAGAGAAACTAGAAATGACAGAAGTAGTGAAATATGGTGTTATGCACCTAGAAATCTTTTATTGCAAGCACTATTCCAGTATGCATGAAAAAGATGAAGGAGCCATGCTCTTGACAAGGAAATCTGTCCCAAGGGAGAGTTGCAATGAGGTGCAGACAGGACCTAAACCCACCCTCTAATTCAGCTGTTTCTGTTCTTTCCAGGAGCAGCACATGGGCTTTCCTCAATCCTGCAGATGTTGCTCTCCTATTATGAGTACCTGCAGCCAGCAGATCAGGAGCTGGTGTGGCAGAGCGTGGATTTCCTGATGGACCAGGAGCAGAACAGCAACTGGCCCCCTGAGCTGGGGGAGACCATCGAGAGGGAGAACGAGCTGGTGCACTGGTGCCATGGAGCTCCAGGTTCTTTTCCCATTGATCTATGCACAGCCAGATGCTGATCACATTGCTTTTCCACATTAGGTGATTCCTTGTACAAGATAATCTCAGGTTAAATTCAACCAAAGTGAAAAAACCCCAAAGGACATAAAGAAGTTACACTTTGAGATGAGGAAATTCATTAATTGCTGTTGTTCTTCCCCAGAAAAACCTGTATCACATCACTGTTCTTGGGTAATAACACAGATGTGGCTTACAAGAACACTTCAGCTACTCCAGTGTTTGTTAAATCCACACCACAAGTCAGCTGAACATTTCCTTAGGCACTTGAGTTAGTTATGTGTCATGTGCATTCCCATAAGGTTACCGTGAACTGAGCTGTGCAGTGCTCTGGTGAAGATTATGATTTGTTTATTTAAATCCCCTCTAAAAATAAGCCAAATAGCTTTTTTTTTAGCAGAAGTTATTAGGCATAACTGTGTATAACTAGTATAAAGCAGTGTATGCCTCATTAGGGAAAAAAAGTGAGTTTCTTTTTCTCATTTAGTAAAAGTTTGTATCTGTTGCCAGTGTAAGAAATTACTTGGCCCATCTTTGTGTTTCTGTCAATGTAAGCAGGTGAGGTGAATGGGGTTTTGGAGCCAATAGAAGACAGTGCTAAGTGTTTAGTGTTTAAAGACAAAAATATGACTGCTCCTTTAAAATTATGAAAGTCTGGGAATGTTGGAGAAAACCCTGAAATTCAATAATGCCTTGAAAAGATTGAAAGTGGTATTGCCACAGGGAGTGGATAATTACATTTACTGTGTGTTTTTAGCATAGCAGATACATCCCCCCCTCATGCAGCATTTAGAGGCTACACTGACATGTCTAGAGCACAAGCCTGCAGTTTTTTAGTGTATTAATCTTTATTTTCTCAGTGTTCTTCAAAACCCTTGGTGTGCTTATTACAAAAGACAATCTCACTGCTCTTTTCCTAGGCATTGCATATCTGTTTGCCAAAGCTTACCTGGTTTCCAAGAAGCCTCAGTATCTGGACACTTGTATCCGCTGTGGAGAGCTGACCTGGCAGAAAGGCCTCCTGAAGAAGGGCCCTGGCATTTGCCACGGGGTGGCTGGTAGTGCTTATGTGTTCCTGCTGCTCTACAGGCTCACTGGGAACTCCAAATATATCTACAGGGCACAGAGGTGAGCGTTCCTGTCTTCTGGATTTAGGAAATACCAAAAGTTTCAGGAACATTGATAAAGCAGAGTCTGTGATCTGATGTAACCCGAGTGTTTAAGGTTCGGGATCAATTCTGGCTGTGAGTTCTGGGCTGGGTGCACCCTGTGGGAGCTCTGCAGTCCCATTCCAGGCTGCCTGGGCTCTCCCAGGCTCCATCCCTGTCCAGGAGCCTGGTTCCTACAGAGGGAGCTGGGCTGGGTGTGGAGGGCTCACGTGCATCCAGGTCCATCCTGATGTGATGGCAGAACCCAGACAAACTCTGTACCCAAGTCCAGGAGCAGGGTAAAACATTGATTTGTTATGATTTTTTTCAGAGCATTTAACACTATTCCATATTACTAGAAGTGGAAAGTAAGTAAAGGATGTGGTTTGCAGTTACTTTATATTTTTTTTGATTTCTCATTCCCACCTTTAGCTTAGCTAGTGGGGTTAATTCTGTTTTGTCTGAGTGCAAGGACATGTGGTCCAGTAAAAAATCTGTCATGGTGCTGCAATTATCTTTAACTATGTATCTCTAGTTTACTGTACCTGTTTAAAAACATACTATTCCATGTTTGTTACTGTTTTCCTTACAGCACAGAATAACAAGGGGAAGTGGTACAGTAATGATGATGACTGATTTTCAGCCTTTTGCTTAATTTTTTAATTTGTGTAGCTATTTCAGCATTACACAATTTGTTGCATTGTTGTGAAACATTGCTTGCATCCTAAAAGTTATCAAAAAGTATTTGTTTAAGGATACATCTTACAGAAATCAGAAGTTTATAGCTCTTAAACAAGCATAATGCACACACAGATTGCAAAGTTTGTCTTTTCTGAATCTAATGAACTTCAGTTTCTTGTGGAAATTGTATAGTGTAGAATTTGCAGAAAAGATTAAATACTGATCATTCTACTTTTATTAATTATTGAGTGTTATTAAAATGATACTTCCAAACAACAAGTAGACAGAGAGGAACACTAAGTAACAACAAATTCTTTTTTTTCTCTCTTAGGTTTGCAGAGTTCTTATTTACAGAAGAATTTAAGTCTGGTTCCCGGGCACTAGAAAGTGTATATAGTCTGTATGAAGGTTTTTCAGGAACTGTGTGTTTCCTGACTGACTTGCTGCAACCCAACCAAGCCGAGTTTCCTCTCTTCAGTGTCTTTGTCTAAAGACTGATGTTCTCCAGGGCCAATCCTGGAGGTAGTGGGAGAGGGCACCTGCAGTTCCACTTACTTTTCCAGACAGGCTATGTACAAAACGAGCTGGGGTACCACTAATGTTAGCCTTAATGTAGCTGGGAGTCAGATCAAAACCAACACACACTGGGGCTTGGGGGGTGGGGAAGTGTGTGGTCAAAATAAATGGGTCAGTGGGGAAAAAAAATGGGGAGCTGATTGAATCTGATGTTGTGGATACTTATCTAATTATTCAAGTGAGAGAGAAAGGGGCTTTATCAAACTTTTAATTTGGTGAAAAAAAGGCAAGCTAGAATTGCAGGGACATGCAAAGAAGAAACAGTGATGCACCCAGTAGGTTTTAAAAAGAGTCCTGCAAAAACCATTCATGGAGCAATTCACTAATTTGGGGAGGGTATTGTAGATGTGTCACTGCACTGCACAAAGGCAAAGTCTGGGACCTTTTTACCTAAACCACATCTGCTAGTTTTAGTAACATATATTAGGAAAATCTGTATCTTTGAGCTCTTTGGTCCTCACATAATGGCAGTTCTGTAGATAGCTGTGTGTTCAAGGCTGCAGTTTCACAGTTCATTTCAGCAAGTGGGGTTTCACGTGTGTCAATGAGCACTTGATTGGACCTTTCCTTTTAAAGCTCAATCTGTGGCAAGGAGATGGTCTCCTTTCTGATCTACTGTAACTATGTCATGTCTTGTCTGTATTTTCCCAGTCACATGGTAGATGGGTGGAGCCATGGAGAAGACTTGGATGGAAAAGTTCTGTAGCAAAGATACAGTAGGCAGATGCTTTCTTCATGATACAGCATTGCTAGATAAGTATTGTTCAGTGATACAAAAGCTTCCTTTAAAAATTAATTACTTATAGCAGCATTTCTGAACAGTACGCTAAGTTTTTTCAGATGATGGAAAACCTATTTTCCTTGATGAATTCTTCACTACAAACCCTGCAAAGTGAATGCAATCCTGGGATGGCATACTGATCTCAGAAAAAAACTGATAACAAAACTCAAAATTGCTTTTTTTTCCTAGTTAGCAAGATAATGTATATGCCCAAATGATTTTTAGCTAGAAAATAATTTAGATAGAAGTAAATGGGTTGCTCAATACTAGTTGCACTAGCACGTATAGTTGCAAATATATGCTGTTTTCTATGTATTATAGATATGATGACATGGTACTTGAAAGCTAAAGAAACACTAACATAGATTTTACTAAAAAATAGAAAATTAGTACCTGTATTTAAAATCTATTTACTATTTATTTATTTTTATTTATATGTTAATAATATATATAAAGACAAATCGGGAAGACCAATATGTCAAAAACAGAAGTTGGAGAGAAAAAGCAGCTGTACATGCACTGCCAAACAATGCAGTTCCTCTTCCTGCATTCTCAGCTGGAGGAGATTACAATTTCTTTATTTTTAATGCCTAATGGATTAAAGTTCCCATTTCATTTCAGTGGGCTTTGATCAGGCTATAAGATGGAGCTGGGTCTTGAAATCCTCCCACATTTTAATATAATAATCCCTTCCTGCTCTTGCCACTGTTATTTTAATGAGATGGCTTACATTATTATGAACTGCAGATAAGGATTTCTGTTACTCTGTCTTGCACTCTGCAGCTCTAATTAATTACTTAATCATAGGAATAACCTATTTCACTGGTGAATAAAGCAATGCAGTTCTGTATCAGTTTGTCAAGAATTTAGGTATCTTTTAGTGAATGGAAATGTTAAAACTCAATATACATCTGCTATGTAAAACACATAAGTTAAAAGGCTATATGGTCTTTTAAGAAAGCCACTAATGTCACTTACCTGGTTACTCTGAGCAGTGAGATGTGTGCCCACAGATGGATGAATTCCATAGGGAGGGTGTATACATCAGGCTGAATCAAAAAGTCAGTGGATATGGGAGTGTGCTCTGCCCAGCCCTGTGGAAATGCTCCTGTTAGATCAGAGCAGAGCCAGCTGTCAGCAGTGAAGATCCCAAATCCATTAGGATTTTTTATCTAGTTGGTTCCTGTAACACATTTGGCTCCTATATTTCATAACTGGAGCCTTCTTAAAGAAAAGTTTAAGGAAGGTAAAACTTGGCCTATCCACTTCTTCTAAATGTGATTTTACAAATGCCAGGTAATAAACATTGAACTCAGTGTCAGTTTTCTAGTGTTTTTTCCTGTGTGTCTCTCTTGTAGAATTTCTTCCAACTCACATTCAGAGGAGAATCTCATCTTCTCTGTGTTGTGATCAACAGCACACTCAAAACAGATCTCCTGTGCCCACAACCATTCTCTGTACATGAAGCCACATGTTTTGGAGAGACAAAACAGTTATTTGAGTAAGAGTTAGTCCATTCAACAATGAGAAAACTCATGGAACCACCCAGTGTTTGAAATCTAGGTCCCAAACATTTCTGCAGGTTGAGTTCAGCACTGACTCTGGCAAAGGCAGCACACAAACATCCAGTCTCATGGGATACACTGGAACATATTCATCTCTTCCATCAGACATGGCAGTTTGAGCTCACTCTCAGAGATTTGTGGCTTTTCTTACCTGACCTGGCTGGGTTAAGGTGGCTTCTAGATGTGCTGCAGTCACAGCTTCTGAACACAGTGCAAATACACCCCAGGGCTCTTTGGAAAATGCGACTCATTAATCAGCAGGGATTTTTCATCTTTCCCCTTTATTGTCTTACCTGATTTTTTCTCTGTACTATATATGCTGTTACAAACGTGCTGTTGCAATCTTTATTTGTTGCTTTTAAGACATTGACAGAACAGTAACCTGAGTAGAGCTGTCAGCACTTTCCAGTGTAATAAAAAGTGAGGTCCTCTGTGTACCCTTCCTCCAGCTTTGAGAAATCAACCTTGCAACCTTTGCTAGACATTCTCCATGGAATGCTGTCTCCTCCTGCTCCCAAACTGGGACCTTATGGACTGGAAAATGTGTTCCTGAACAGATTAACAGATTCTGCCCTGGTGCTGTGACAAAAGACTGTGTTGTGGGAAACTCAAGAAGCCTCTTTCAGGGTGTAAAACACAGAAACTACGTCATGTTTGCACATTAGTTTCTTGGTTGTGTTTAGTTTCTAAAGTGTAGGCAATAGGAATTTAAGTGGTATAATAGTATTTCTGATTATGCTGTTAAAGCAAAGAGGATGCATTATGTGGGTATTGGTGCTTATTTGTGAAGTACCTGTGTTTGTGTGGTGCTATTTGTGAGTAAAGCTGTAGATTACACATCAGTTTAAGGAGCTATATACTGTTCATGACTTTTAGTCTGCCATCCATAGATTACTGTCAGGGAATAATTTTGAGGGAAGCTAGATGTGTAGTGTCCAGATTCATTGATTTCAGGATTCATAGAACCAGATGCTGTAAGTTTTATCAGCAGCACAGTTCTAACAAATATATCTTTATTTTTAATTGCTACTCACAACTTCTCATCATAATAACATGTTTATTTTGTGCCACTGCTTTCAATATCTGCTTTGATTGCATCATTGTTGCCTTCAATTTCCCTGCTTTTGTTTTCCCAACCTTTGAATAACTTGAGGAGGCTGAAGAAGCAGCCCAGGTCTTTTGTTCTTGAAAATAAGATTGATTGATTTTGCTTAAGCAGGGTGTTCTACTAACTTGCATTACATTATTTTATGCTCCCAGACAGTCTCTTCTTTCTGGCTGTGCCATTTCCCACCTGCTAAGGAAAAATCATTATCCTTTATAACTACTGTCACTGGTGTTTTACTTGATTAAATAAAACAGAGACTTTCTAGGGAGCATGGTCATTTCTCCATGCTTCATTGTTTCAGTTCTGTCAGGACAATCAAAACCAAGTGAAATGGCTAAACATTCCAAAATTCATTTTTAAGTAGTTCTGGGAAATATACATAAGGGAATGCAAGTAAAGGGATCATCTTTATTGCTACTCAGTCAAATTAAGTAATGCCACTTTGATGTTCTAATGCTGATTATATATGGACATGGAAAGAATACTGATTGATTTTTTAATATTGTGGAAAAAAACGAACTACAGGTATCTGCTGTATTCAGAAACATAGAGGGGCAATATGTGCAAATGGAAACTTTGATAAGCAATCAAGTTTTTGTACTCATAGTTTTCTGCATATACAGTTACAGCATCTGCCAATATACTGCATGTTTTATGCCAACAGTGACCTATTTTAGTGTATGCATGCATTTGAGACTATATCCTTGTTCTTTGGATCTCTGAGGTCTGCCAAGTAAATCTCAGGTGCAGTAATCTTCTACATACCTTGAATATTCACTGACATGAGTGCATATTCTAATCTGTAGGAAGATTAGTATATCAGGACTAAAATTGCCAGATTGATTTTCAAAGAGTCTGAAGAATTAACAATTGCTGGCTGGCAGCACAGCCTGGACTGCTCTGAGAAGACATTTCAGTTTATATAAATATGTCTAAGACTAAGTAGTAACACAGAAAGCTAAATTGAAAAGAAACAAAAAAATGACCAAAAATCCCACTATGAGGGGAAAAACATACTTCAAAGCCATAAGCCAAAAACGCTCAGGGCCCACAAAACAATACAGCAATTTAGGGATGTGAACAGGCATTTTCCAAAGGAATAGCACAGTAGTGGTACAGTAAGCACTGTGCATGTTTCAGCTGCCTTGAAGAGCACTCCATTACCATTATAGCAAAGTCATCAAATGTTCAAAAACATTTGCCTGTGAAGGAGTTGCCTGTAGCTGAACCTACTGCCTACTCCTATCTTTTAATGGAACAGAAGTGATGTGCACTATCCATGATAAGGCAGTTTAAAAAAACACATGCAAGAAGCCAATAGCACCAACTTTTCAATCTGCCTTTGAATTATTACACTTGGCTAATTTGTACTGTCACCGTTGGTCTACACTTCGTATATTGGAAATTCTACATCATGCTCTCAAAAAAAATTTATAAATAGCAATCTGCTTGAAAATACATAAGGCCATATTTATTTTAAATGCTTAGAAGGGAGTCCCTTGACTTTGTTTGTGGCATGACTCAAAGAGAAGATGGAGGCATTTAGGTCAAGTACAGCAATACCAACTAGAATGGCAGAAAATAAATTCAAAGCTTATTTTGCCAAGTGGTATAATGATATTTGAATACAAGAGGTTTTATAGTGTACTGATATCCAGCAACAGCATTGTATGACTGTGTAGAAGTCCTTAAGTCAATTATATTCTATAGGGCACAGAAAAGAGATTCTAGTCTAACGTATATTTTTATATCATATAGAAGAGAAAGGCTGTCTGACCAGAAATTTAACTTTGCTTCTGTCTTCATTACCATGACCACACAAGAGAGAAGGATGTCCTTTAACAATGGTCTGGTTTTGCCACTGAATTGGCCTCCTGCACTCATTTTAAGAGCCTGATAGGCCACCTGCTGATGTCCGTGGTGAACCTCTGCTTGATTCCAGGCATGTAAGGTAGCTCCTTCCACATGTGTGAAAGAGGGGTAAAACTATGTCATTCCAGACCCCAGGCCTACAAACTTTCCTTTACACATGAGTCCCATGGAATTAGTAAGGCTTGTCTGCATGGTATGAGGAAAGCACAGATGTTTGCATATGCAGGGCCCTGTTTGATGGCAATTTATACACATTTTATCTTGAGATCTCTGCAATATACGTGAATACCAATACAAATAAAAAGTACAGGGAACTTAAATGGCATTATTTAATGTCTAGTTTGTGTTGGTGACACTTGATTATTCAGTATATTCCAGTGTGTGATGTTCATTCCTTGAGTATGTGCCACACCCTAGATTGGTTTCTCAGTGTTACAGCCATTCACAGCCATGATGTGGTACAGGCCTGTAGAATCAAGGTTGATTTGATTCTTTAGAGATGCACCTTATTGTTTGAAAGCAGGACCCCTGCTTTTCTAATATTTTAAACACTGTGATCTTTCAGAATGTGTTTATTGTATTAGTTTTGTATTGTAGATTATGATAGAAACTAGATTTTATAGCTTTTTAAAAGCAGTGTTAATACTAAGCTTCATAGTGGCAGAACAAACTGTGTATATCCATATTATGAATATTAAAGCTGTGATTATATTTTGCCTTAAATAAAAGTCCAACCTTGAACAGTATGATTTTGCATTGGGTTGTTTATTTCTGTACTTACCTTTCATAGTGCTGGCAACACTTCCTTCCAGAATAGTCATGACTCAGTGCTCCAAAAGCTTTTCAGTGGTTATCAAAAGTAAAATAAATCATTTTAGAATGAGATAAATCATCCAGGCTGCACACAGTGCTTAGGTAAAACACCTTATGGTAGTTTCCCATAAGACAAGACAGGTTGCTTTGGGCCTGTAGATTAAAGTTTCTCACTCTAGGTATTTATTTGCAGTCTGCTTAAATCGCAGTTTCCATAGCCTCTTCCTTTTCCAGAAAGACCTTCCATTCCCAGTGAAGAATACAAGCATTAAATTCACCTTGGCCTGCCCACAACAAGATTTCCATCTTTATCATCATGAGCTTAGCTCAACTTGAGCTGAGCAATGGGACTCCAGATTTGCTGGTGCAGTAGTTACAGAAATGGCCAAGTGTTTATTGGCACTTTTAGTGTAAATCTGGTGACACCCTAACTTGCATTAAAGAACAGTAGCAGATAAGAACAAGTAGCCGGTAGTGTTTTCCATTAATAATATCTCAGACTTCTTGCCTTTCCTTTCATCCTGTGCTCCTGTAGGTCCCAGGTGTGTAGCTAACCCCTACAGGGTGATCAGCAGTTACCTGGGAACAGGCAGGAACAAAGATCCATCACCAGAGCCAGCTGAGCACAAACCAGGTACCTGCACCAAGAGGAGGGGAGAAGCGATGCCTGGAGACTCCTGTGCAGGACACAGGCACCATCTGCCAACCTGGCTTGGTACCTCAGTTTTGTTTCTTGCCAGGTGCTCAGGTTCAGGATTTCATGGAGGAATTACAAAATCTTGTAGTCTCCTCAGACTGTCACCTTGTGCTGCTCATCCATGCAGGCATTGGAGATTAACTGCTGGGGTGACTGTATTTATCTCCAGAAGGACTCCAGAATTTTGGTGGTGAGGGAGAAAGGATCCTGCTGGTGAGGAGGAAAGGCCCGGGGACAGCAGACAAATGCTGCAGGTCAACAGCTGGTGTCACAGCAGGGTTCAGGGTTCTGTGGTCCAGGGAACCTTTGAAGGAAAAGGTCTGGCAAGCAAGAGGAGAGGCACCTGACAAAGAGCTAAAAGGGCACCTCTGACACTGCCACACTGCCCTGATCAGGGAGTCTGAGCTGGGTGTGTTAGGGGGGGGCCTCTCCTGCACTCACAACTCCTTTTCTGCCTTTGTTTGGTTTTGTTGTGGGGTTTGTCTGTTTATTAATTAAATAATCTCTCAGCCTTTACTGTTGCACAGGGTTCTTTTCTAACTGGTACAGACTTTGCCCTTGTGCTTTCCTTTCAGATCTCTATTATATCACTCTCTACAAGTCCCTGACAGGAGGGTGTAGCCAGGTGGGGATCAGTCTCTTCTCACAGACAAACAGTGACAGGACTAAAGGACATGATCTTAAGCTGCACCAGGGGAGGTTTAGGTTGGACATTAGGAGGAATGTCTTCACAGAAAGGATGCTTAGACACTGGAACGGGCCGCCCAGGGAAGTGGTGGAGTCACTGTCCCTGGAGGTGCTTCAGGAAAGCCTGGACGTGGCACTTAGTGCCATGGTGTTGTTCTCCAGCCTTGGTGGAGTCACTGTCCCTGGAGGTGCTTCAGGAAAGCCTGGACGTGGCACTCGTGCCATGGTGTGGTTCTTCTCCAGCCCAAGCGATGCCGTGGCTGTGCGATCCCCCCAGGCTGACGAAGTGCCCTCAGGGGCACCCGCTCGCCCCTTCCCACCAACCCCCTCAGTTCAGCTCTGTGTCTGACGGCTGAAGGAGACACGATGAGGGGGAGCTCCCCGAGCACCGCCGGGGAACCTTCCTCCGCTCCCAGCCCACCCAGGGTGCACCCCCGGCCAGGAACCAGCGCCGGGCAGGATCCAAGCGCGGCCGGGATCGAGCCCCGGCCCGGATCCAGCCCCGGGCTGCAGAGGCCGCGGGCCAGCGGCGAGCGCGGCGCTCCCTCTGCCGGGGACCGGGCCCCGGTGCAAGGCGGCGGCGGCGACGACTGTGCGGCCGGGGCTTCGGCGGCCGCTGCGATGAAATTCCCGGGCTCCGTCCTCATCTCCCTCGTCCTCTTCATGTCCGAGACGGCGGCCGCGGTGTGCCTGAGCACGGGCTACCACGACACGGGGGACCGCATGTGGCAGGTGCTGACGCTGCTCTTCGCCCTCCTTCCCTGCGCGCTGGTGCAGCTCAGCCTGGTCTTCATCCACCGCGACGTGAGCCGCGACCGCCCGCTGGTGCTGCTGCTGCACCTGCTGCAGCTGGGGCCGCTCGTCAGGTCGGTGAGTCCCCGCCGGGGCCGGGGCCGAGCCCGGGGGCGCCCGGAGCCCCCCGGCCTTGGTGCGGCGCGGGCGGGGCCGCTCCCGCTCTGCACCGCCGGGAGCCGCTCCCGCGTCCTGCCGCAGCTGCGGGAGGAACAGTCCCCTGGGAATGCCTCGGGCACAAACCTGAGCCCGGGGAAAGGGGCTCAGCCCTGCCGGGCAGCGGGGAGCTGCGAGAGCCCCTCCGCGTCCCGCTCTGCGCTGGGTTTGCATCCCTGGGGCTTCTTGCTGATGGTTGTGTCTGTCCGCTGCTGCCTCATGCACAGCGCTTTGCTCTCAGATCACTTCCAAGAGGGAACAGGAGATTCTTCCACTCGGTTGCGAGTTAAGAACAACGGTAGTACGCATCCCATCCCATCCCATCCCATCCCATCCCATCCCATCCCATCCCATCCCATCCCATCCCATCCCATCCCATCCCATCCCATCCCATCCCATCCCATCCCATCCCATCCCATCCCATCCCATCCCATCCCATCCGTGCATCTTGGAATACCAGTGATGCTCTTGGAATACCAGCTGGCTTTGCCTTCCAAACGTGAGCTTCCCACCCTAAATTGCTTTAGAGATTTTTTCTATTCCAGTTCAATGCCTCACTGAAAATACCCATAGGAAAAAAAGAAAATAGATGAAAATTATAGCAGTGTGCAAATCCACTACAAAATGTTTCTGGGGGGCATTAATTTTAAATTTATACTCAAATATTTTATTTAAAAAGAAAGGGAATTAGATGCAGTGTGTATGTAGTAGAGGCTTGGAGAAGTATCACCAACTTTTTGAAATTCCTGAATAGTGTGTAAAAGGAAGATTTGTTCACGCTAAGGAAAGGTGAACAGTTTGGATGTTACAAAATATCTTACACTTCAAAAACATTGACTTCTTCTATAACTATGCTGTTTTGCTTTGTTAAAATTTTAAAGATGTTGAAGTTGTGGCTTAACAATTCTGAAAAAGCTCTGATTTTCTAAAAGCTAAGAACAAAATGCTTCCACATTTTTGGAAAATAAGAGAGGAACCAAAGAGAAAGAAACTATCAAAAATTAAGTACATGACTTTTGTTATTCTAAATCAATTTATTAAGGTAAGATGAGGAAAGAATCTAATGTCAAGCCAGAATATGTGAGGAAGCAGACAAAGGATTTGAACAACAAGAAGAAATTGAAGGATTTTCTTTTCAGTTATACAAAAGAAACATAAATTTATATTTTGACCTCAACCACCAAGCATTACTTGACTTTCTGTTTCTTTTTCAACATCAAGTTTTCAGTTTACAACACAAATCTTATCTTGTGCAGAATGCAGTTCCTGCTCTCTGGTGAACTCCCAGCTGCAGCCACTGCTGTAAAACCAGTGAGCATATGAAAGCCTTCTCCTCTCCTCTAGTGTGTTGCTGACTCTGCACTTTTTCCTTTCTCAAAGATTTACAAACTTAGCATTTCCAGGAGGTTTGAGATGTTCTGGATGTGCTGTGCCAACAGCACAAGTCACTATGATGCCATAGTCCCCATGGCATCATTTAGGCATGACAAAGTGATGTATGTTGACCTCTCTCTAAACCCAGGATAACTGGAATTATAATTACTAATTAAATGGAGTAGTACATTCATACCAGCTGAAAAACTTATTTTCTGCTAAAGGCTGGAAGGACTCTACAAATTAAAAGTTTAATACAAACCAAGCTCTCTTTACTTTTAGGGAAATGTATTGGTTTGTAGGATACAACACAAACGTCTGGGAAGTCAAAATGATCTGACACAGACAGTAAAGGGTTTTGGGGTTTGGGTTTTTTTTTCCTTCCTTGCCTTCCTGCAGCTAAAGATTGCAATATCTGTCAGAAGAGGAAACTGATTGCTTCCTGTCAGATATAGGTCTGCACTGTAAATATTGTTGTGTTTTAGCACACAAAATACCTTCCCTTTCCCTGCTTTGTAAGGGGGCTTCCTACCCTGTGTGGACTGGCATACACACAAGGTTTGGGTGATAGCTAGAAGGCAAATTATATTTTGGTTGTATCATCACTGCACTTTTACTTTTTGTAAGCTGAAAAGTACCATTGTCCTTGGAGGCATTTTACTCCATCCTTGTAGGCAAAGCTCTGCTCCTTTGCTCCAGAGAATCCTGCTGCTCTCAGTCATCTGCTTCCCTCGCGTGAAGCCTGGCTCCATCCTCCCTGCTGGGGTTCTTGTGCCTCTCTGGCACAGCCCAGGGCTGCTTAGGGAGAGCTGGGTCAAATTAGGTCACATCAGGTCAAATAGGACACGGACAGCAGAGCCCCCCCAGGCTCTGTCTGCTTGTGGCAGGGGAATGAAACGTTTAAGAACCTTGATGCTGTGTGTGATGGCATGCTGCAACACAGGGCTGGCAGCTTTGGAGGGCTTTAAAAGAAACTTAACAACAACTTTTTGACTATCTCTGATACAGCACAGTCAGGATTTCTCTGTTCGGACTTAAATACTCAGATATCAGCGCACTGCTTTACCATCAGCCCATATGTGTTGTATGAGTTTTTCTTCATCATTTTAAAATCTAGACTTTTTTTTCCCCTTCCTTTTTTCCTTAAAAAACTCCTTTAGATTTGGGGAATGGTTTGGGAATATCTTGGCAGGGAACGAGGGTATTTAGCCTTGCAAGCCAAATGATTCAGCCTATTTTGAATCATCTGAGTGATGGGAAAAATGTACTTTCTCTCATAGAAGCTTCTTGCATGCCACCACCTTCCCCAACCACCCACACTCCACCTGCTCGGGAGGCACTCGCTGTCCTGCTGCTGCCACTGGAAGGACTAAAATTAGGTAGCATCCCTCTTCCCAGAGAAGACTTTTGGTGTACTGTTCATGTACTCTTTTTTAATTTCTTCTCCCACTCCCTAGGAGTTTCTCTATAAATTCAGAGCAATTTGTAGAGCAAAATTCCTATTCCCCTTAGTGGCCTGGCTGTGATCCTTAGGATGCAGGCATGCCAGAGGCTCTGCAGAGACTTGGCTGGAACAAAGTGACTGCAGGTTTCTGGGCATCATGGGGATTCCTGCAGCATTTCAGGTCAGTGCCACTCCTTATGAATGCACTTGTCTGGATGTTTAAAAGATTTATTCAGGTAGGTTTGGTTTGGGGTTTTTTTCTTGCAAAAGGAGATTCTTTTACCACACTTAGTAAATTATAACAGAAAAAATTACTTAAAACAGTAGCCAGTGTCAATGAGAGGTTTATTGCTTTTATCTGTTCTCTAGGGAAGGTCATGATGAGCTTTTTGGCTCAGGTTACTCTGTGCCAGGGTCTGTCTCTTTGTTCCCTTCATTTGGGTGGCACTTGTAGCACCAAAGTCACCTTGAGATTTTAAGCACTGCTACAATTCCAATACATAATTACTGGATTTAGTTTTGCTGGTGTACTGCTCTACACTTAAGGATTTCTTCTAAGTGTAAATAACCCCTAAGAGAATCAGGGAATTGTTTAAGTTGGAAAACGCCTCTAGGATCACTGGTTCAACTGATAACCCAGCACCACTTTGTTCACCACTAAACCATGTCCATGAACACCACATGCCTTTTGAACATTCCTAGGCATGGTGATTACACCACTTCCCTGGCAGCTTATTCCAATGCCTGACTGCCCTTTCAGTGAAAAAATCGTTACTAATATCCACCTGAACCTCCCCTGGACCAACTTTACCATTTCTTCTTGTCCTGTCTCTTGTTATCTTGGGAGAAGAGACTGATCTCCACCTCAGTACAACCTCCTGAGGAGTTGTAGAGAGTGATAATGTTCCCCCAGCCTCCTTTTGTCCTTACCCTTCATGATAGGCACCAGAGAACCCCCTGTTAACTTGCTTGCCCTTTCAATTCTTCAAGAAATAAAAAGGTCAAGAGCTGAAGTGCAGATTTCCAACAAACTGGCCTGGCCAGTTGGGGCTTACAGTCACACACTGGGGATGTTGCTGATGCTAGGACTGTGAGTCTGCTCATGCAGGGACTCCTCCCACCTGATTTACTGAAGACTGTACTCAACTAGCATCATCAAAACCAACTGGTGTGAACCTGCAGTGCTTCCTTCTGGTACCAGCTTCGTGGAGAGGGAAGTTTTTGTGACTGCAGATGTCTTTGGAACTCTGTTCCCTGGTGCTCTGTTAGTGCAATGTGAGCCCAGCCTGTTCTGTGTGAGGAGATGCAATCAGGGGAGGGCTGGGTCAGCAGAAGGATAAACTCCTGCAAAACAAATCTCAAGTAAATATAACAGGCCCCCTATATAGAACACTAATGACTGTTTTCCTCAGGTTATAATAGGACAAGGATATAAACAATAGACTTTTTTTTTTTTAATGGGATCAAGCTTTGTTTCTCAAGGCATAAGGAGAAACAATTACATGTACCATGTAGACAGCAGCACAGCAGATGCAGGAGGAAGCTTGTATCTGACTGCCAGAGGAGCTGCTGTTATGGCCAAAGTTTGATTCTGTGAGCTGCAGGAAGTAAAAAAAAAAAAGAAGAAACAAAAACGCTCAATTTTTTACAATCATTCATGTTTTGGGCATCTAATTCAGCAGTTTTAAATCTAATAAGCTCTAATGCTGCAGATAATGTTTCAGTGACATTGTGCAGAAACCTTGTCCCTTGTGAGTAGTCTCCCTTTGCTAGTGACCTGCTTAAAAGTTCAAAATAGAACAGGTCTAAAAACCTCCCTTCCTTGTAGGACTTCATCAGCAGACCTCACTGTAGGAGATCCTCCTCGCTTTAAACTTCACAACTCTTGATGTGCCTCCTTCTTTTCCAGATAGGAAGAATATGTTTAGAGTCTCTTCAGGCTATTTTCTTTCCTTTATTTTTGAGTAGATGTGTTAGGTCCATGGTGAGGTGAACAGGAAATCAGTGCAGGTAAAAGGTAGAACAGTGAATGAGGAGCAGATCTTTGCCTGGTGCAGGTAAGTAAATCTGCAGGACTGATAAATCTCTTGCATACTTCTCTAAAGAAAAGGAATTAGTGAAAATTATGTATCAGAGAAATCTACTTGTACATTTACGGAGGGTGTGTATGGATAGGTCTCAAATAGCCATTTGTTCTTGGAGTGCTGGTTGAGTGTGGAAAGTTCCCTGTTTTCATTGCTTTCTCCCTCTTCACACCACCATTATTTTGCCTGTGTTCCAATCCCACACATCCATGATAAAAGAGGGAATGAGGTGCTCACTCTCAGCAAGTATATAAGGGTAGGATTATTCCTCCTACTCACTGTGTAGAAGACAAATGTGTTGGGGCTGAATCACTCTTTGTGGGCACCGTCAGGATCCCTGGAAAAGTATGGCTCTTCTTTCTGCCAGGATATGGCAGCAGGGAAGAAAACAGCACCATCCTTTTCTTACCTCTTAACTTTCACTCTAGAAAGTAGATCTGACTTTTTTTCCTCAGAGCAATTTTAGTTCCTGCACAGCCAGTGCTGTGGTTGGCAGTGCCTTACATGCAGAGGACACAGCCAGCCGCTTGCCTTCTGTTCTTGACACCATGTGAAGGGCTCTTGAAGTGGCCCTAAACATCATTGCAGGAGATGGATTGTGCAGAAGTTGGGATCTCTCACTCCTGTCCCTCTGGAGCAGAGCAGCAGTGAGGGCTTCTGTGGAATTCACCATGCTGCAGGAGCTTGTAACTGTGGGGGAATGCTGCCATGAAGAGCAAGCCAGGCAGTTCATTTAAAGACAAGATGCCCAACCCCTCAGCATGTGCTTCATAGGCAAAGCCACAGTCTGACACAGCAACATGATTTTCATTGATTCTTCATCACAGTTCTGGACCTTTCTCACCTGCATGGTCATTCAAGTGCCAGTGCCCCTCCCGCATTCTATTCCTTAAACTTTTAGATTGGTGCTTGTTCTTTCTGGTGTGTCAGCTGCCAGTCTGCTCCTGCTGGAAACAGTGTTTGGGCAGTGGCACCAGCTGGAATCCTGAGTGCATTTGTTATTTGTCCCAGAAGGCTTGACTTCCAGAAACACGCTTGCATGGGACTGGCAGGGCCTGGGAGAAAATGGGCATCATTATTAATGTAATCTGAATGCTTGCATATAGCATTTTTTATTACTCTGTCGTAGTGGTAAAAGCCCCATTTAGCTCTAAGGTTTGCTTATCAGACCATTTCACATTACGTTTGCTTTTCTGTATGGTCAAAAAATCCTCATAGAAAACAATATTCTGCTACTTAATATCCAGCTAAAAAAAAATCAGATGCTCCAAAACTCTGAGTTTGGTTGGTTATAATGTTTGCTATTGTCAGTAGTCTCATAAATCTGATCTCTTTAATGGGATCACTACATATTTTTTAGATGGGTCCCTAGACTATATCTGCTGCGAATCACACATGGCAACAGTTCAGAGCCTGATGCTGAGATCCAGTTTTCCATAATATACTCAGACTTGCCCTCAGCTCAGGGTGAATGCATGGCTGTGAATACTAAATGAGACAAAAACGGTCTGGGATCTTTCTTTTTGGAATAAAATCGATTTGTTGGTTTCAGAATCCATGCTGGCTTCATAAAGCCACAGTGCTTTATTAATTTTTCACACTTTCTTTTTGGCTGTGTGGATTCTTTCATGTGGAACAAGATTGACAGGGAGTGAAAAGATTAATGAGGGGAAGACAGAAAGTCACCTCTGTGAATGGAGCATCCAGAGCAGCAGGAATGTTGAATAGCTTTAGTCATAATGATAGCTGAAGCCTAGTGAATCAGGAATAGTACTACACAATCCCAAAACTGCTCTTCATCTAGAGCGTTTGAAACTTGTTAGTGGTCCAATTAGAGGAAAAAATGAAGTAAAGTTTATTAAATTAAACAGAAGTATTTTTTTTTCTTCTCCCTTCCCCTTCATCTTGTGATTTCACCTGTTCCTTGCTTGTTATTACTTCCTAGACAAGAGTGAATATTTCCTGGTGTGTTTTGGGTCCTGCTTGATGCCCAAGCCTGCCCTTGACACCTTCATACCCAAGCAGTTCTCTAGAAGAGAATTACTCTTCATGAGTAAACTTTATGAAAACTATGAACTAGTTTTCATAAAGTTGTAGCCAGTTAAAAAACAATCATTGGAAGGAAGTTGCGGAAGATGTTCTTTCCTTGCAGATATCTCTCTGGGGCTGTTACCTTCTTTTATACTCCAGGAGCCAGATTGTCCTTGTTGCTGCAGCATTTTCTGGAGACAACCTTTTCTGTTCTCTTCCAAATGTATGGATTTATCTCTGTGCGTGGGTGGAGGCAGCAAATAGTGTAACAATATGTAATTTATGAGTAGAAGTGTATGTGCTGGCACCAGTTTGTTCCTTGGCAGTAAGTTAGACCTGTATAAACAAGAGGGTTTGGCTCCCACTGTGTTTAAAGTATGAAGAGCTGCAGCAACTGGAAACACTGCATCTTCTTAGTTAGAATCTTTTTTGACAGAGTATATTTTTCTTTAACAGCACAGTAAACGTACGCACACTTAAGAACTAAAGCTCCTATTCTTGTGCCTTAAAAAAAAATGAAGTTGACTTCAAGGGTTGTGAGGCTCAAAACTGCTTTTTTCACTGGTCTGGCATGTTACTGGTGTTTTGAACCATTGCTTGGTAAAGTTTTGTGGTGTGTGCACCTGCTCATACCCCAAGCTTTCCCCTTCAGATGTTTTAAGGCAAAGTATGAAAGTGGGTTTATTGCCATTAGCATGTCACAGATGAATCAAGAACAAGAAGAAAAAGACTTGAGTAGCTGAAGAAACACACTTCCAGTTTGGGTCCTGGGTTTGGCATCCTTGTAGTGGATGAGCAGTTTAAGGACTTTAATGGGACACCAGAGAGCAAGGGCAGCTCACAGAAAATAAACCTTCTCCCAAGTCTGAGTACTACAACCAGCTCAAAGGGCACTGCCAGCTTCCTGCCCTCTGGTAACAGAATGAAAAGAATGAAAGAATGAAAGAATGTTTTAAAGAATGAAATCTGTCATATTCCAAGTTCACCAGGAAGAGAAAACCTACAGGCTTTGCTCTATGAATAAATGGCTTAGGACTTAGTATGTGACTGCTTAGAATACCAGGAAGTGGGGAGACCTTTCATTTTTTCATTTTTCCCTGTTACTCTATCTCCTTGTTTGCTTGTAGGTGTGTGGAAGCCCTTTATATTTACTTCCGTGCTGGCAGAGTTGAAGATCCCTATGTCAGCATCACAAAGAAGAGGCAGATACCCAAGGATGGGTACTCAGAAGAAGTAGAGAAGGAGGTGGGACAGGCTGAAGGCAAGCTGCGCACACACAGGTCTGCCTTCAGCAGGGCCTCTGTCATCCAGGCCTTCCTCGGCTCAGCGCCCCAGCTCACGCTCCAGCTCTACATCTGTGTCCTGCAGCAGGAGGTCACGGTGGCCAGAAGTAGGTGGAGCTGTTGCTATGATCTTTTTGGTGTTTGGGTGGGAGGGCAGTCAGTTATAGCTGCCTTGCACAAGAACCAAGAATTCTGCAATGGGTTTCATCTCCCTGACAGCTTTTGATGGTGATGTTGCTTTCAAGTTTGTATCGTCATGTTTTAGACTATGACACCTTCTGTAGTACACTTGGGTTGCTGTAAAAACCCTGATTTGACAAAGTGACCATTATGGTATGAGAGGGAGGCAGCTGGAGGGACTGAGCTGTCTCCATGAAGAATTTTTTAAATTACCTCTGTTCCATTTTGGTTTTTGAACAAAACTTTTGGAAAATTCCTTGGGGTACACTGCAGAGCATGTTTTGTCATGCTGTCTTAGGGAAGATGTACCTTCAGGAAAGCATTTTTAATTATGAACTGAGGACATGAACTATCTTTACTTGTGCCAGACTCTGATTCTGGAATCAAAAGGCAGGACTCAGTAAGCTGCTATGCATCTGTGGTAATCTCATCTCTGGACCCAAGCTGTTAAACCTTCACCAACATGGGCTTACCAGGGCACATCTGTCCTACCGTGGAACTCTGCATCTTGCTTCTATGATATGCTCTGGGTTTTCTGGCACATTGCTAAATGGAGAACCATCATGGGACAAACAGCTTTTCAGTGTGAGAAAGGACTTTGGCACCTGTGTGCACTTGAAGGTGCATTTCCACTGAAATACTCAATACTCTTGTATCTCTAAGGCCCTGAGAGGATCTTTACGCAGCTTGGGAGGCTGAGGCTAAGGTGCAAGTTACTAATTGAAATAAAGTAAAATATTACAACAACAACAGTAATAATAACAATAATAATAACAATAATAATAATAATAGTAGTAGTAGTAGTAGTAATTAAGGGGATAGAGAGGAGTGAGAGGGGTGGAGGGAGAGAGACGGAAAAGGATAAAGCGCAAGAAAGACAAGTGATGCACAAACCATCCCCCAGCACTGATTGGCTCCTTCCAGACAACTCTCCCCAGTTAACACACTGAGTGTGATACCAATGGTATGCAATATCCCTCAGTATAGTTTGGGTCATCTGTTCTGGCTGTGCTTCTTCACATCTTCTTGTGTGCTTCTTCACTGGCAAAGCATGGGAAACTGAAAAGTCCTTGACTTAAAGCACTGCTGAGCAACAATTAAAACAGTGTGTTATCAACATTATTCTCATACTGAATCCAAATTCAGCACTGTATCAGCTACTAAAAAAAAAAATAACTCTACCCCAGCCAAAACTAGAACATCATAGCAGTAGTTTCTTGGAAGACATTACTTCTTTCAGTTCCTGAGTGAGACATTACTCCTTTGAGTCCCTGAGTGTGGGAATTCAGCACATCCCTCCGGGATGTTCAGAGCTACCGAGAACCCCTGGGGGGCTCGGAGGTCCTGGAATTTGCCAAGAGCACCTGGTGGCTTGACTTTGACCCTTTTAGGGATCTGCCACCTGTTTTTGGGGACATGGGAATCACTTGGGTTTGAATGGTTTATTCACAGGGTGAAAATGTAGATTTTAGGATTTTGGTACAGGGGGGTCTTGGAGGCAAGATGGAGGATTCAGGCCCCAACCTCGTGGTCTTTCTCCTTCTTCTTGTCATCCATTTTCTGTGTGATGTTGGCACTTGGGGATTGGTTTAGAGTAGAAGCTCACTGTCTAGCACGGGTGATGGGCATTGGAAGGTAATTGTAAATATGATATACGTAGTTTGTACTGTAAGAAGACACGGCCGCCCCATGGGCGGTCAGAATGCTTCAGACGATCCTGCTAAGCTGACCTCGTCAGGGCAGGAGAAAGAATTTTATAGATAAGAAATAATAAACAACCTTGAGACCTGCAAAATGAAGAGCTCAGACTCCTTCTTTAAGTGCCGGGTGAGGAACAGAGACTTTCCAACTTTTCTCAGGGTCACTCAGACAAACTAATGATCCCGCACCTGAGTTCTTCATAACTAAGGTTGGGCCTTCAAATAACCATGGCACTTGTGATGTGGGATAGAGACAATTGATTGAATCCTTTCCTGAATGGTGCAATTAGCAAAATCTCCAGTTACTTTGCTGTAGATGGCATTTACTTGAGAAATGTCATCTTTTTATTGTCTTTCTTTTATTACTGGTTTTGACCTTACTGGTCATGATTTCCAAAGATAAGTCCTGTTCTAGATGATCAGAGAATTGCATATTTAATAATAATTTGTAATGCTCTATTGCTTCTAGCTTTTTCAGTCACTGCTGAGATAAGTTGTAATCACAAACTGATAAATGACATTCCCTGAGTGAAATGACCAAAGATAAGCTGGCTCACCAGAGTTTGGTGAACCCACTTTCAAATGAAGCAGTTATTTCATGCTTCCCAGGAGCATCTCCATTCTAAAATACAGAAATACAAAAAAAAAAAAATGGTGTTAGGTATGGTGTCAC
This sequence comes from Emberiza elegans, assembly GCA_024865655.1. Taxonomy (NCBI): domain Eukaryota; kingdom Metazoa; phylum Chordata; class Aves; order Passeriformes; family Fringillidae; genus Emberiza; species Emberiza elegans. The sequence goes on from JALJVW010000163.1 coordinate 888,531, forward strand.
TGTCTGTTAGAGCTCATTCATCAGAAAAGCAAGAGTCCTAGTCATATTCTTGTTGTGTGTATCTTAGCTGCTGATATACTGAAACCTTCTGCAATCTCTTCATCCGGCCAGCCCACTTCTTATTCCACACTTTAGATGTCTTGAGCTTTCCTATTCTTTGACACTGGTCCTCCAAATTTCAGGCTATCCCCCATTTGCATCTGTTATAACTATTACTGTCTTGTATTTTGATTTCCATATGTCTTGTCTCCTCATCAGTCTGTTATTTTTCTGGATTCCTACATACCCTGTCATTCTGTGTAAATTCTGCTTCCTCAGGGGTAATGAGGTCGGTATCACCTGAGAACCTGAAGCTGTTTTACCATCATGCTTGGGGCATGGCATGTCCCTTTCAAATCTGTTTGAAACTCCTTATTGCTTCCAGTGTTGGCTTGAGCACTTCTGAAAAGAACCTGCATCCTTGCCTAGCTCTTTGTCAGCCAGAGCCACGCTGCAAATTTCTTGTGTATTTCATGGCATTCATTAATTTCTCTGGATGTTTTCTTATGGATTATTGGGGTCTTGCCAGTGTCTGGCATTCTTCAAAATTGTCATTTCACAGTCTGCCAAGAATGTGAGATCAAGACAACCAGAGAGCTGCAAAAGCAGGACCAGCTCTTGGGGTTAGTGATGAGCAACATAAAGCTTTGGTGACTGTTTATCATGAAAATTGTAAAAGTGCTGGATGTAATACAACTTTGGAAACCCACATGTATTAGCCTAATCTGAGTCCTAGTTCTATTTTGTATACATATAACTGTAGTATCTATAATAGATCTCGGTGGCACTTGTGAGGTAGCTCATCTAGAGCAGAATTCACTGTCTTAGCAGTTTCTGAAGTGGGAAGGACCAGGTTGTGGAAGGACTTCAGCTGTAATAACAAAACACAGCAAAGCAAATCAGTGCCTCCCTGGATGACTCTGTGAGGGTCCACCTCTGATTTGTAAGAAAAAGCCTTTTGGGAAGAGGAAGGAAGAAGAGAAATGCTGCCTTTATAAGGACTGTTGGAGGACTTGAAAATGTTCCAGGGAAAAATACTTTGCCTTTTAAATTTACATTTCTTTGCCTGCTCAAAAGCAACAGTGTCACCCTCTGGTATTTCTCTTTGTGGTTGCTTCAAACCATCTTTCTCACAGAGTTAAAAATTATGTTTGAACTGAAGGTTTGGTGACAATGATGAGCTTTTAGGAAAGGAGTAGGACTGGACTAGTGTATTAAACAGAGTCAGCATGACTTATTTTCTATCAATGGAGAAATGCCTCTTTTGAAGGTTTGAGTTCATAAGATAGGTTTGAGATTAATATAAATTCCCTAAAGTGAAAATGGGAAAAGGATCAATGTTTCAGCTTGTCAAAGCAGAAAGCAAGCAGAGTTCCAGCACAGCAGCACTCAGTCCCCAGTGGGTACATCTTTATGTTCCTTTAACTCTGAGAGCATTCTTTTGCTTCGTGAGCTGCTGGAATTTATGTTCTTTCACAGCTTAAAACTACAGGAAAGATTCTGTAAAAAGCCACAGGACATCAAGCAATATTCTTGACTGAACTCACCTGCTCTTTTGCTTTCTGCTGATGTTTTTCTAAGACATAACAATTAAAAATGCCCAGCTCTATGTGTCTTTTGCACATAGGTTTATTGTCACATGGTTATTTTAAGTCATTATCGGAGATATTATTCAGTGCTGTAAGAAAGATGTAAAAACTACTGACTACCTACAAACAATTTCAGCATAAACATTTTCAGAGAATATATGCACCACCAAACTGGCATGTACAAAATTACCATATAAAATGATGAATGCTTTTCATGTTACTGAGTGCTTTGGGAAATTAGATATAAAGACTTAAATATTTTCCAAAGTAATTCAGAGGTGTTTGTGGGTCATAATGGAAAAGAGATTAGCTGAAATGATGGAGAAAATTCTCTTAGAAAGTTGTTAGAGGTCTTAAAATACACTTGTTTCTCCCAAAGGATTGCTTAGAAATTAGTGACTTATAATTAGAAAAAAAGCCCAAACCCTGATAATTTTGGCCATTCAGCTATAGCAAAACAGGGAATTCAGTTTCTTTATAGGATATTTGTAGGATATTGGCACACAAACTAATTGAAGGCTGCAGAAAACACTGGTTGCTAAGCATTGCAAATGTAATGGACATAATTAAGAATTCCAAACTCTAATTATTTTATCTGAGGCAATATGAGCTATTCAGCATGTTAGTAACAAATGTGAATAAATATTTATATAATTGTGCATGCAAATACAAGAAAACCTGTGGGCAGTTAGCACTTTGTTTTTTCTCTGTGTTCAGTATTCATGTACATTGGTACCTACTTAAAAAGGCAAGACAGGATGCCCTCCTGCAGTGCCAGGTAACATCTGGTCTCTGCCTTCACTTTCTGCAGAATTTAAATGTGAAACCTTCCTTTCAGGCATTCTGGGCAGGTGGAAAGTGCTGAAATTTGATCTGAATTTAAAAACATTTTTAATAGGAGTGTTTTTTTAAAATGTGTGATACAGATGGGTGTATAAAGAAAATTGATATATAGGAAAACACAGTGCACACAGGTGAGTAAATATCTCTCTACACAACCAGAGACAATGGGGACAGTACTCGGTTTAAATTCCTTCAGCTTTCAGTTTTTTGTATCACATACCTTTTTGTGATTTGCTTTGACACAGAACTTCACAAGCAGCAAGTTATCTGCATGTCCAAGTTACTCCAAAGTTTCAGCTTCTATTTTGCAGTTTTTCATCCCTATGGAAAGGGAGTAGCACCCCTGTGCCTTGTGGAGTACTGCAGGAGTTTGGGAACAAGTTGGATACTGTAATGACTGAGCTGTGAAATTACCAAGGACAGCCTGTGTATGAACAGCCCTGGGCAGGGGGAGGAGGGACAGACACTTATGACTGCTGAGTGCCTTCTTTTTCTTACCAGCTTCCTGAATAAGTATCAAGCAGGGACCAAAACAGGAGGTAGGATTAGAATTATGTGCTGGCTTTGACTGGGGTAGAGTTCATTTCCTTCACTCAAGTATGGGCTGGGAATGGCTCCCGTGGCATTACACCCTGCTGGGAATCCCCAGGAGTGCAGCGACAATGACTGCAGATGCAATGCCTGCTGCTAAGCTGAAGGTTCTGATCTGTCTTTTCTCTCTGTAGGTATTTTCATGGTGCTCTCTCTCCTGTCGATCGTTTACGGCGCCTTACGCTGCAACATCCTGGCCATTAAGATAAAGTACGACGATTACAGAGTCCGTGTGAAACCTGCCGCCTATCTCTGCATATTCCTGTGGAGGAGCTTTGAGATCGCCACACGAGTCACGGTGCTGGTGCTTTTCGGTTCAGTCCTTCAAAGCTGGGTTTTCCTTGTCGTCCTACTGAATTTCTTAGGGTTCTTCCTCTACCCCTGGATTCTCTTCTGGCTTAGCAAGTCGCCATTTCCTGAGAACATAGAGAAGGAATTGAGCAGGTTGGGCACTACCATTGTCCTGTGCCTTCTCACATTCCTGTACGCTGGCATTAACATGTTCTGCTGGTCGGCAGCGCAGGTGGAGCTCAGCGACCCCGACCTGATCAGCAAATCGCAGAACTGGTACCGCATGACCGTGTACTACATCGTGCGGCTGATGGAGAACGCCTTCCTCCTGCTCATGTGGTACATTTACAGAACAGACTTCTACCTCTATGTCTGTGCCCCAATGCTGTTCCTGCAGCTCCTGATAGGTTACTGCATGGGCATCTTCTTCATGTTGGTGTTCTACCAGTTCTGTCACCCGTGCAAAAAACTTTTCTCCTCCAGCATTACTGAAGCTTTGCTGTCCTGTTTCAAGATTCTCTACTTTATTTGCCAGCATCACAAATCCACTCTGCTGACAGGCAAGGTGGTCGTGAAATCTCCTGAAAATACTGATGAAGCACAGGGCAGTAGCAAGACAATAGATTCTCAAAACAGGAATATTCATCAAAGTGTTTCTTCCAATGCCTAGTACAACTGGAAGCAAGTAGGTGCCTTTGGAAGGTGGCAGATCACCTGCTGGGAGCATTGTGTATCTTAGACATTGTGTCTTGTGGGTAGGATTTCTTTCTTGCAGATGTAGCACTGCATGATGGCTGACATGCCTGTTTTTGTGGGGAGCAGTGTGTGAGTATTTGTGTTTGTGTACGGAGAGCAATCGTTGTTTGTAGATTTCTATTTCGGAGCCTTTTTGCACATAGGTTTATTGTCACATGCTTATTTTAAGTCGTTGTTGGAGACATCGTTCAGAAACTGTCCTGATGCTCACCTTACTCAGGAAGTCTGAGGATGGAAGGCAATGACTTTCATTTCAGATAGGATGTCCCATGGCGTGCCACCCTAGCATGGAAACAGAGCTTAGACCTGGACTGTGTATGGACTGTAGCTGTGGTCTGCTTTGATCAAATTGCAGACTATTTTACACTCTAATCAGTGTAATAAGATAATACTTCTCTCAGTGGTAGAAGAATTGGACTTGCACAATGCACTGTAGTCTGGGTTGCCATGATACACCAATTAGCCAGCACTGACACAGAAATGTGACTGTTACTGAGGATGGACAGAGGGGCTTTGCACTGTTTCACCCTTCATGTTTACTGCTTGTTAGTAAGGGAAGTAAATTTAACACATTAATTGTGATGTTCTGGAATAGCTCATTTTTCTTTCATTATTATTTTTTTAATACTTTGTGATGTTCTGGTGTTCACTTTATATAAATACCTAGAGGCTGGGCAGACAGTGTGTACCAGTCATGTAGGTGCTCTCCAGTGCACATCTCCAGGGAGTGACTCGCCCCAACTCAGAATGTAGGTGATAGGAATCACTCTCTGGAGACCTGTTACTCAGTGATAACCAGATGCCTTCACAATTAATTCTGACTATCCATCTGACTTTTAGATGGCTGAAGTTAGAGAGATGAACACTACCCTGATCATCAGGGGTTTGGTAGTGCACCAAGTAGGCAGCTCATTGACTTTTAGTACTTGGATAGAAGACACTGGTTCCTTCTTTTTAAGCTGTGATTTGTTATGATTAGTTTAATATCATTAATTCAAAACCCTCTGACTTCTTTACCTCAGAAGTATCACAACCCTGATACTGAAGTCTGAAAGAGAAAATGGAAGTCACTGATTTTTTGTTCTCAGCAATACATCACCACAAATAAAAGTGTTTCTGTATTTTGCAAGTTTCTGAGAAAGCTTTAGCAGATGAACACACAAGAATTTAGTGAAAATACACAGACCCATATGTATTTTCACAAATTAAATGAAAGCATTTTGCACTTTGTTTGCTTAGCACCTTCCTAACATATCTTTTGAGTGTTACACATTATGGCTACTCATGGAAACAAATAATTGATGACCAAAGCATCTCCCAGTGCTTGAAGCTTAGCCTCCATTCTGTCCTCATGCAGGATGTGAAGTTCTTAATAGGGATGACATCAGCATAATTGTTTTAGAAGTGTCTCAAACTCAGGTCTGGGGCCATTTTTAATGAAATATGTCACCTGCAGTGCTGCAAAGACGTAACGTGCTTTTATTTTTTTCTTTACTACAGTGTAAATGAATGTCTTAATTTCATTTCAATATTTCAGTTTTATTATGGAGTTATGTTTTCATTTTGCTAAATATGTGTCTATGTATGGTATGTGTATGTAGATGTCATTAAATTATTGGTGGGTGGTAATGGGATTGTTGGCCTGATTTTGCCACGGGAAATGTGCCTCATATCTGGGGAAGACACCAAACACCTCCATTCTAATTTCTCTGAGGAGAGGAGAACAGAATAGTGAAGTGACTCCTTGAAGACACGACGGTGTTTCTCTGTACCTTTGTATGTGAAAGCACAGTGTAGGATTTCTCAGTGCTTTTCTAGATGTAAAAGATTATTGCTTTTTCTTTTTCAGTAGAGAGTTAAAGGAGCAAGGGAGAGCGTAACCTTTTCTTCCAAAGCTGTGCAGTTCAGCCCACTGGCTCAAATTTTCTGGTGTTCTTAGCTAAAACTGAGTATCTGTCTTTATAGCTGGACACTCATCAATATCAATAATCAGGGAATTACAGTGGCTGCCTATCTACAGATGTACCCAGGTCAGAAACATTAGTCTTTGGGGAAAATTTTAAAAGTAGCTTCATATGTATTAGTAGTTCCTATCTAAAGAGAGAGCTTAAAGCAGAGTTTGGACGTGTAGGTGGTGGTGCAGTTGAGATTGTGCCATTTGGAAACAGTGAAAGCTTCACAAACCTCAGCCAGGTTGGTGCTACAGTGAAGGCAAATGTAGGAGAGGTACAGAGCCAGGAGCCCAGGATGAATACACAGTGAGTACCATTAAACCTCACAGAAGAGTCTATAAGCATATTTAGAGTGTGTGTCATATTACTTCTTATTTTTATACCAGTCTCCTGAAGTGCATGCACAGGGAGATGAATATTTAAATCACTGTTATGAGAGGGGAAAAAAAGAGTTTATATGGGTTCTGTTGCTGTCCTGTGGTTTTGCCTTAGTTGTGCAGAATAACCAAATACAGTTCAAACACTCCTCCAGCACGAGGGGCTGTTGTCTGTGCAGTGCCTGGTGTCACCATGGCCCAGGGTGGTTTATCCAGCTGTGCTGCCACTGCTGGTGGAAAGGTGCAGGAGGGAGTCAGAGGCACAACGATGCTGTGTTAGACCAGGGCTTGAAGGGAGCAGCTGGCTTTTCTGAAGTGTGCTGTAAAGCTGGGAGAGGCAGTTTTTCTCCAGATAATGGAGGGTGTTGTTATCCAGTGGCTGCATAGAGAAGACATGAGAGTATGAGTACAAAGTCTGTCTGTGTATGAATGAGTGATCTCTTGCTGCAAGTTCACTGTGCTTTTACTCTCCTCTGTGAATGTTAGAGGGGCCTGTGTGTTCCATGGAAGGGTTTAGGGCTACTGCTGGAGTAGTCCTGAGTCACACAAAGGATGCCTCAGCAAGGGTTATTTGTTTGTATAAGAGTAAACAAGATCTGACACATGGGTTTTCTTTTATACTTGTAAAACAGCACCAATTAAAATGTTGAAACTATCCCTCAAGTTGTGTTGGTGTCAGTTCTTAGTGTGCTGTTTTCAAGAAATCTGAAGTAAAGGTAACAGAGCACACTGTCATCTGTCACCACATAGTAGCAGAAATGTTTTCAAGAAGACCTGACAGAAGAATTAATCTGTGATTGATTTAGGAGCTCTTTACCCCCATGCTTCCATTGCTGTTTAGAAGAACATTCTGTAGGAGGGGGGCAGTTTAAGAGGCCAGTGTTGTATGGAACAAGGCTAGTACAGCTTACTCATTGTCAGTGTGAGAATATTTACTGGTTTACATTGAGAATTGGGAGGAAATTGTTACCTTATAAAGAATATTTTAACTTGTCTGCACACTTGTTTTACATTCATCTGGATTTACCATATACTTATATCTGACCCTAGGAGTATCTAGCAAAATGATTACTGAGGACTTTTGTGGAGGGATGGGAATGCACAAAAACTTTGCAACACATGTGTTTCTAAATTTAAATAGATAAAATAGATATATATATTTAAAATACAGGTGTAACTAGATACATTGTGACAAGTTGTAATATGTGTACATCGCTTACATGAGCATTGAGAAAATATTTTAGAGGCCCTGGTGGTGATTGACACTACTGTGTGCTAGTAAGAAGTGCACCCCCTATGACAGAATTGGTGGATACTCGGGACTGTTAAACTGTAATTTTAATCTTAATTTTTTTTTTTCATTTACAAGCAGTTACTTTACTTTTTCCCCATAGTAGCTGATAATATCTCACCTAAGACAATGAACCATTTTCTATCACTTTTTACCTCTTTGAAGGTCTTATGTAGCAAAGAAAACAGGGCATTGAACTCAGATGTTTGCAAGACATCATCAAAATCTTGTATTTTAAAATGAAGTTGTGGTGAGTGCCTCAACTCAGTCGGGAATCATCACAGAAACATGAAAGTACAATAATATGGCAGAGATGGTAAGTTTGATTTACCAGAGACAGTTTGAAAAGTAAGATATATTAAAGATGATGTAATTTCCTACTGAACAAGAAAAAAATGTATCATACAACTGTAAGGTCTTGGGGTCACCCCAAAATTAGACTAAGAATGAAAGGTAAGTGTTTCAAAATGACAAATGTGAAAGCTTACTGAATTTGTGCTCTGAATGAGCAACTTCATATCTTGGGAAAAAAGGACAGCTTTATCCTTTTTTTTTTATTATTAATTACATGCAGTTACAAGTAAAACCTCTTGCCACTGAAATAAAGTTTTATGGAAATGGTGAATGTCTGTATTCAGGTATGAAAATTTTGCCTTTCAGGTGAGAATTTCAGATGTGAATGCATCTGTGTGTAAAGGCTTCTAATCACAGACTAGCATTAATGGGAAAACACACCTAAGCAGAGGACGGATGCTAATTTGTTGGATGTTGCTCACTGAGATCCTTCTGGAATAATATCACAGTTGTAACTTTTTGGCCCTGAAGGTGAGACCTGATTGATTTAATGAACCAGGAACAGCCTGTCTTAAATAGGGTATGTGCCTTCATGTTCATAATTGCTGCAATTCCTATTTTGACAGAGCACACAGAATGACAGCAGATAAATGTTACATATTTTAACTTCTGAAATGTCTCTCATCAGCTACTTGTTTCATCTGATTAATGTGCCCTGTCAGTACAGAGCTTTAATCAGCCACAGACACTTTGTGGAAAATGATCAGGAGCAGATTTAGATGGAGAGCGATGCCAGAGGAAGTCAAGGTGAAGATTAATTCACATCTTCCTTCTAGAGTGGGAAGTAAATGTCCAAACCAATAGCCCAGAACCTCACAGACGAGGTACCAGCATTGCAGTTTGGTGTGTTCATGCGTGGATTTGCAGTTCTTGTAAGTAAATGGAGTAAGTTGTGTGCTAGGCTTGACAGCAAACAGAAGAGAGGTGCTTGTGATTTCTTCAGGTCTGCCTTTGTGGCCCTCACAGCACCAGTTACATCCTTCAGAATGGGTGTCCTGGCTACTCCTCCTCCCTCTCTGCTGCCTCATGGGGGTAATTTTAAATAGAAATGGAAACAAGGCACCGTGAAATGCTCAGGCAGATTTTTCAGTAGGGCTGCTCTTTTGGAGAGAAGCATTCCTGGCAGTGAAAAGGGCTGAACTCATGGAATGCATCAATGCTTCATTGCCATTTTAAATATTTTAAATATTTTAATAATGATGGGCAGTGCAGTAACTCAAAAACATCCAGGTGTCATTTAAAAAAATTAGAGGGGAAATGGAGTTTTCTAAAAGAAGGAGCTTCAAATTTGGAGCTACAAGGAAAGTAAGAGAGCCCTACAAAAGCACAATAATTAAGTGTTTAAAGTTTTTTTCATCATGTTTATTGTGGTCTCCCCTGCCCTTCTTATTTTTTAAGCAACAAGAAGAAAAAATACCAAACAGGAGAAATATTTTCTGAAAAAAAATTTAAATGTCATTACAAACCTATGGAAATGTGTGTGGCAACTCACAACCATGTTGCATTGAGGGTAAGCCTAGATTTCTCTCCACTGATGCTCTTGGAGAGGCATAGTGAAAACCCCACAAAGGAATCCAGGCACAGTGAGGCAGAAATTGTGAAGGTTATTCTGATCTAGGACATTGTATAATGCTAAAAGAAGTCATTATCTATCTTCTTTGTTTGACTACTTTAATACCAGCAGTCTTAATTATATGCATATTATATGTATTTTATATATGTAATACATATAAATGCAGAAATATCAATTATATGTGTATTTTATGTATGATGTGTGTTGTAGTACACATATTAGTTTGATTCTGCATCTGAGCACAAATAGGCAAAGTGCTAATGGTCAGAACAAAAATGTTACCACTGACATCTTATGTGCAGTTTGCTTACACCATTCCACCTTCCTTATGCATGGGAAGAAAAACAATGGACCATGCAATATGTCAGGCAGTTTTTTAAACCACATGGTTGCTGGATGGTTCCTGCTTTGATCCTGTTTTCTTCATCAGCTGAAAAGATGTGATGTGCTAAAAAAGCCTTTCTGTTCTTTACAGAAACATAGAAGATAATTGTTTGGATAAACCTGGGACACTGGCTGTGCTTATGGTGATTTGGCTGTGTGGATCAGAAATGAACCAAGCTTCTTCAGATTCAGAGGAAAGGAAAAGGGAAAACTTTACAGGCGACAGGTGGGAACAGGCAAGGAATGTAATAAGTGAAAAATTACTTCTGCCTAGCCATGAAATACAGCCTCAACAAAGATATGGGTGTTGTGCCATGAGGATTGATGGCAAGGCAAATTCAGGGAGGGCTGCAGAATGCTGCAGCATTAACTCATCAGACAACTCAAATGCCAGTGGCAGCTGACTCTCCACCATAGTTTACCATTGGCTAAAATGCAATGGAAGCCCCCAAGGGCACCAAGCAGGAATCCATTAGCCATCAACTATTACCCTGTAATGTCCTTTAGCAGTCAAGGGCTTGTGTGTTTAAGCTGCTATCTTTATAACCCATCTACCACTGTTCTTCCCAGGGCACAACAGCAGTTGTCTCTTCAAGCAAGAAAAAAAAAATCACTAGGGAAAGGGAAGTTTTACTAGTGGGAGATCTAAAATTAAAAGCAACAAGCTGTTTATAGTCTTAAATGCCTCACTCATCCAAAGAAGTTCTAGTGTAATAGAAAACTAAATGCAATTTTAGCATTCAGCATTAGTGTAGGAGTGTATTTGTATGGGGAGAAAAATACTGACACAGGATTGGAGTATGATTTGGCAGACTCTCCCTGCCAGGTAGCAAAGGTCTCAGTGAGATGGCATTGTGTCCTTTAATACAAAAGAAAGTGTCATGAGTCACTGTAATTAGCAGTCAACAGATGTGTTTTTGATCAAGGTGGACTCAGCTCCTCGAGCTTTGGCAGAAGGTTCATGTGAGAGGGTCTCTAAATCCAGCTGAGAAAGAAATGAGATACCTCCAGCCTAATGCTGCTCCCCTGAAAGTCTGAGCAGTGAAAATAGCAGAATATGATTAAACCATCAAAACTTAAGAAGTCATAAATATAAGAAATCAAATTAATAAGTAATATTGTGGAAATTGTAGTCCCTAATCTAACCCACTCATTGAAATTTTGTTTTTCATAGTGATTTCTCTGGAAGTGCTGAAAATGCCATGAGGGAGGGGGTTGTGTATATGAATAAACCGCGGTAAACAGTCTTACAACAGGAGGCTTTAATAACTACTCATCCAGTGGTAATTTAATCTGGAAGAAACTCATCCCAGTTCAAAGCCTAAATTATGGACACACAATTTATCAGACACTTGAGTCTTCACTGAGTTTCCCAAAGAGATGGATGGATGCTTCCAAACTTCTCTTGAGTGTAACTTAAGCCATACAGGGGTTTGTGAGATAGTCTCAGGCAAGTGTCCAAGTTTTCAGGGTAAATCCAGAAGTAAAAAAGCTTTATCAAGACAAATGAGTGAAGGGAAGCATATAAATCCAGCAATCGTGTGGCTGGAGCACTGTAATTCTATAATAAGAGGCAATTTAGGTATGATTTAGCAGCATATAGGCTTCATGCTGAATCTTGGCACTAGGATGAATTCTCTTTTAGTAATCTAGCTGAAGGATAATTTTAAAGCAAAAGCCTCATCCTTGGTGCCATGATTTATTATATCATGTTATCTTGCTTAGACACATCCATTAAATATGACATCATTCCTCAGTGTTTCCTCTGTTGATATTACTGAAAATGAACATAAAACCAAGGCTACATCTGTCATCTGCTGACAGAGCTGGGTCACCCCCAGACCTCCACACTGAGGATTGGGAGGGAGAAAAATGAACAAAAGAATTATCACAGCACTCCTTTGTATTTCACAAGACAAACTGCAGCGTTGTGAAGACCTGCAGTGTTGCCCTGTGTTGCAGGGTTTGGGCACTGAGGTGTTCACACCTGGGGCTGTTCCTGGGTGTGAAGGGGGATGCTGGAATGCTTCATGAGCTATCACAGCAGAGTGCTAGCAGGCTGGGAGGCACCTCCTTCATTTCTGGTTGTGGAATGGGGATGCAAATGTGTCAGGAGTAATAGCTGCAGCAGATCCTGTTAGGAAGAACGAAGTGAGCTAAGGAGCTCTGGAAGTCCTTCCCAGAGTGTGATCAGGAGCTGCTAATTAGAAACGGGATTTGACATCCCAGCTCTGAAAGAGAGAGGGAAAAGCAGGAAAGTGTTTTTGAGCAGGGATGCAGCAGGAAAGAGACACGAGGGCAGGTGCATGGAAAGGACTGAGCAGGATTCCAGCTCCTTCCCCCGGGAGCGGTGCGGGACCGGCGCTGCCAGCGGGTGGCACCGCGGGGCTGCTGAAGCACCGAGCCGGGCGAGACGGGCACAGGAGGGACTGCCGTCCTTCTTCTCACATCTTCCGAGGTGTTTTCTTGAGCAGGAAATTGCTGGTGGAGTCCCTCTCTCCAGGCAGAGAAAAGCTACCCTGGGCTATCACCAGCACGTGTAAACGAAGTGGATCTGCAGCCCTGGGAAGAGAAGTCTCGAAGAGATGATGGTTGTGTTCCAGAGCCACATTAGCAGATAATAAAACTGGTACCCTGCCCAAAGGATGCCATCTGGGCTCCCTCTCCCTCAGTCCTATGCAAAGGCAGGTTAATTTTACTTCTGCCTTTATACATGGGAGGCTATGCTGTTGCAGCATTAGTCCAGCTCTTCGGGAAACTACTGACTGCTTGCTGAGATGAAATTTCTGTCCATCCTTAGGACATGCTCTTGGTGGTGTCTCTTCCTTCCAGTAACACAGCAGTGTGCAGCCATTCTGGCCCGTTTTGTGGTGGTGCTGCCTGACTTCAAGCCAAGACTGGTGTGGCAAGCAGCATCTGGACCAGACATGGATTTTTTTAATACAGCACATGGGACTCTCATGATGGCTTCAAAGGACAGTGTGGGGAAGCACTGGAGCAGGGAATTGTATTGAGAGTTATAGTGTAAAGCAAGGACCTGGAAGGATCTGCCAGTCGTTGGAGCCTCATTGACATGTTTTTCCCTGGTTCATATCTATCCCCTTTTCTTCTCTCTGCTTGGAATCATTTATTTTGTAAACAAAGCAGAAAGAGCAGAAGTTTCAGGCTATGTCATTCCCTGGAGTGAAGGCAAGCACACAGAGTGACAGCCTCAGGCTGCATGTGAAGAGTCTTTTCAGGGAAGACAACTTGACAAGTCCCTTGTTTGCTTCTTCCTCTCTGCTGTAGAATCAAGGGAAGGTTGGTAAACAGTGATTGCATTGCATTCAAAAGAAAGACTTCAGGCTACAAAATAGAAGAGGTTAATCAAGGTCTCTACTTGGCTTTCCCCCTGCTGCATGAGAAGGAGGAGCTGGATCACTCACTCTGTTCTTCACATCACTCTCTCTTTGGGGATTTTTACTTGCAGAATTTTTCATTGTCCCTTTTAGGGACATGTGTGAAACCCCTAGGCCTGTTGCAAACACCTGGCATTAAATTTGTGCAGCAGTACACAGACCATTATTGTGCAGAGCAGGAGAGGAGCTAAATTCATTCCTAAGCAATGAGGTAAAATTACTGTGAGGAAAGGAAGAACCTTGAAACATGAATACTTTGACAATACTGTCATGCTGAAAAAGGATCGGTGTTGACTGAACTTTTGAGCACAAAGAAGGATGAAAAATGCTTTGTGTAATCAAGTAGCTTGAAACAAATTTTATACACAGACTGAGATAGCATTTAATTTTTTCCATATTTCAGTTTTACACTCCTACATAATTAATACACAGCTGACAACATGTTTTTTTCTTGTACAGGATGTGTTCCAAATAAGTACAAAGTATAAAACATTCAGGTTTTTGTAATAGCAAAAATGTTTCATTCATTTAGGCGAAACAATCAGAATTAAATGAGGGGTGATGAGTGGGTGATTTTGGTACCGTTTCTACTCAAATTTGTCACTTGCAGCAAGAGGCAAAATTTGCTGTGCTTGTCATGTCACTTTCAGGGGTAACAGAAAACAGAAAACTCAGAGGCATCGGGGAGCAGCAGAACTCCCCAGCTGTGGAAGGGCTCAGCACCTCTGCCCTTTCCTTTGAGTTCAGGCAGTGAGATCAGCTACTGCATTTAATAATTGCTAGGCTGAAGGCAGCTGAAATAAACTCTGTTTCATGGTCTGTGTTCAGGCTGTCAAAAGCACCTCAGACTTTTCAACTGTTGTGACTGATCCAAGATCAGCCCCTCCTGGGTTTGTAGCCTGCCAGAAACCTGCTGAGCCAATAAATCCATGTTTCAGGGGCTATGGTGCCTGAGGAGCTTCCAGGCAAGGTAAAGCTGCTGAAGCTCAGAGCATCCTGGATACCTGCACTGGCTCAAGCCAGAGAAGGCACAAGTAACTTACCCTGAGCTAGGAGAAGAAAAAGGCAGTGAGAACACTGCCATTCTGGTCAGGGAATGTCTTCACTGCAAGAATGGACATTCACAAATCAGAACTGCCCCCTTCCTTTCCTTACCAGCCACTCCAACTGTTTAACTCCCAGAGCCTACCTCCAGAAACAAAAATATGGGCACCAGACGCTCTGATGACATCCAGCATCCCTGGATGTGTTACCCCATCCCTGAAAGCATCCAAGGCCAGGTAGGTTGGGGCCCTGAGCAGCCTGGGAGTGGGTGGCCTTCCTGCCCATGGCAGGGGGCTGGAAGTAGATGATCTTCCAAGTTCTTTCCCACCCAAGCATTCTATAATTCTGTAATTCTATCATCCATTTGGGATGGTCATCAAAGGGGATCCTGTGAGACTCAAAACCATGAGAAAAAATCTAACCAGTGACATTTTGCCTCAGTTTTGGCCAAAACAGAGAGGAATTTTGGAAGGAGTTTAGTGAGACAAAGAGGAATGTTAGATTACACTTTGAAGTTTCTATGGACATTGAATTACTAGAAGAGAAATAGTAATAGTGATTATTTAGCATCAAAGATCAGCATGAACTGTATCTCAGTCCTGAGGAGATTAAAAAGAGACAGGTCTGGGCAGAGGCAACTCTTCTGTGCTTTCTGTGTTACACTTCAGCATTAAAAGTTATATAAAGTGGCAATATATTTTTAGCAGAAAACCTGACCAGTTGTATAATTTATCTATCCTTTGTATTGCAATGAAAAAGTTTATTTCAACAGTTTATACATATTTGACTTATGACATGTTATATGTAGAGATGACAGAAACATATTCAAAACAGAACTGGGGTCATGATCAAATGGTTAACTTATTTCTGAAATGAATGAGAAAGGAAACAGGGTGCTGCAACCTTTTGCTCTCACTTCCTCATGAGAGAAGACGTAGAGGCTGTCCCAGAGAGAGCAGGGCTGCTGTGCTCACACATCTCAGGCAGCCATGGGGAACTGGGTGGAGAATGAAGGACTGTCCATCTTCGTGGTTGTAAGTACAATTTCTGTTGGCATTTGTGTCCAGTGAAAAGTTCTGCAGAAAGCTGTGCTGAGCAGTTCTCACTGTGCCAGGGAAGATGCACCTGAGTGTGCAGAAACTGGGGCAGCAAATGCAGGGAAATGCTTCAAGGGAATAATTTTTAAGGAGCTCTCTGGTATTTTGGTTGCTATAAGCTTCATTGTTAACTGAGAAATGATCATGTATTAACTTTGCTTTGTTAGAAATACTTTAGTTGAGCAAAGCAACTTTAAAACTCAGCTACATGCTCTTCAACAGAGAAAGCAATTAAAACAATCACCCTTTCTTGCACAGTGTCTTGATGGTATAAAATATTTATTAATGTCAGATTCAAGGGAGAAGAGAGCAGAGATTTAGAGCAGAGATTCATGAATCCTTTATTAAGACAACCACTATTTGAATTGAATTTGTTTACAGTCTGCATAGAGGGGCTGTGAAAGTAGGTTAAATTACTTCTTATCAAGATTTAAAAGTATGGAAAATCCCAGTTGCATTTACAAGTGCTAAAGAGTAAGCAGGGAAGTTCTCCTTGAAGAAAACTAAGTTTGTATTCTAGTGGAGTTTTTTAATTTCACATTGTGATACAAGGGCTAAAGGTATACCTCTATACATATATTATGTACATATACATATATGTATTAAAAATATATACAAAACCAAAATGGTTTTTGTTCAAATACCTGAACCAAAAGAGAAGTTCGGGTATTGTGGCTACCTTTTGTTAGTAGATGTAAATATTGAGAGGAAGAAAAAGCAAGCATAGAATTTGTATATTTTTGGTGACTGAAATGTGAGCATCTTTATTTCAAGAAGTATTTCTGCTGCTATAAGCAATCAGTACTTGTGTATGCCCTTGTAATTTAGGAACATAATCCCATAGCTGTGGCTCTTCAGTGCTTTGAAAGGGAGTGACTGTGTTTGCTGTCACCTTCAGTGACTTGAGGAAGTTGAAACTGCCAAGAGGTGAATTCTGGCTTTCTTTTTGCCTTTCTCTCCCCTCCTCACCCCTCTCCCGCCACCACCAGAACTGAAATATTAAAAGAATTAAGTAAGAGGCCTTTATTTTGCTCAAATAAGGAACTTGGGTTTTGAACCTCAAAGCTATAACAAGGTGAGGGTAATAGGCAAGGAAACTAACAGACATAAAGAAACCAGCTAAAAGGACAGACCACTGGAAACCCCACCCAAGTGTTCGGCTTTAGCCTCTCCATCTTTACTGCACACTGAGCAGGCACAGGGCTGTCCAGTGCTTGTCAGAAACAGGACAGAAACAATTCCTGCTGATGTACCTCAACAAAACAGAAACACACTGCCAGAGTGTGCCACTGTGCCTTTTAATAAGTGTCCTAAGCACTTAATCCTGAGATGAGCTTGGTGTTTTAATGAGGACTTGGGAATTTCCTATATACTGCCTTACCCTGATGGCAATCCCTTCATTTCCCAGTATTTATTTACATTTTCATGATCTGAAATAATACCAAGGTTTTTTACAGTGTTATTTGAGCCAAAGAACTAGCAAAATATATGGGTTAGGGGTGAGGAGCTGTAATGTCACCTTTTCTGGGCTTTCTCCCAGTTTTCAGACTTTCTCTCTGTTTACATGCAACACTTAGTAAAACTACTTAGACTGAGTGCAGTGTTACAGATATGAGATGTGTTTCAATACGGGATCTGAAATCAGCCAACCAGCTCCAGGAGAGCAGATATCCGAACTCATTATGACCTTTTTTGCCAAATGGACTTGTAGCTGCCTAAGAGTTAATAACATGCACCTCATGATGTGCAAGTGTGAGAAAATTCTGCAGTACATCTACAAAGGCTGGTTTGGGGTAGTCTACATGCTACCAAAGGGCCTGTGTTGAATATTCCTTGCTGGCTGATTTCAAACCCTCTTCTTGAATTCAGCCCTATGTGTAATTTAGCCCATCTAAATTTAGATCTCAAGCTTCTTTGTCTCAGCTTCCAAAGTCTTCCTCTCACACAGGTTAATGTGCCTGTGGAACCGCCATTTGGAAGAGTCCCTAACCTTCAATGGTAGAGATTTAACTGGACTCAGAATTAAACAATTGTAATATGACAGTCCTGATGCAATCAACCCTAAACTCCTTGACCTATGAAAACATTTCAGCTGCACATTGCTGTGTTTTGGTCCATTGCCACTCCTGTACCCTGTGTTCACAAATCAGAGCCTGTTTACACCAGAAAGATTTCTATCACCCTTGCTGAAAACTTTATACCCTGCAGTACATCTCTCTGTGCAAACAGGAGCACAGGGAAGCAACTGACTGTTATCTGAACTGTGTAAATTCAGATGGATTACTTCTAACAACAAACTCTAAGCTTCCTGTTTAATTCTCTTTCAGCTTGTGTGGCTGGGCTTAAATGTCTTCCTCTTTTGGTGGTATTATCTTGTGTATGATGTCCCACCAAAATTCTTCTACACCAGAGTGCTCCTTGGCGTAAGTACAAGACATCATTACTTTGGCACAGACAGAGCACACAGCAGTTTTGGATAGTTTTAGCTGATCAAAACTGGATCTAGTGCCTGGAGCAGCAGGCTCATGTAGAAGTCGCATGCAAGCAGATAACTGAATGCAGGCAGATGTTCAGTGCTTCTGAACAGAAAGCTGGTGCACAAAATAGAGAGATCCTATTCTAAAGATGTTTTCAGTTAATTATTACGCTCCTGGTAATTAAATTAAGCTTTAATTGTGGCTAATTTTTTAAGCAAAAGATTAATAAAATATTGCAGTTGAACTGTTGTGCAGTCATTTCTCCTTGCAATTATTTTTCAGAGCATGAATAGTTTATAAAGATATTGGCTCTGAAAAGCAATCACCATTCATATATTCATCAAGAGTGTGAGTGGTAGCCAGGTAGTAAAGTGATCCTGGATCCTGGGCTGTTCCATGTAATCCAAGTGGTTAATGCAGCATTGAGTGTCCTACTACAAACTTGCTTCCAAAGCTACCACAGGTCAATTGCCAGGGAAAATTAATTTGTTCACATATTTTAAAACCCTGATCACAGGCATAAAAATCAGCCTAAGCTTCTGATTACAGAGCACAGCATTTAGCTGAAGGTTTGCAAAGCCATGGTTTAATTCTACAAAGCCTGAAATCCCATTCTGCATATGGCTTCTGGTCTGTGGATCAAATCCTGTCCTTTGCAATCACAATGCAGTTGCCTTTGAAGTCGCAGAGACTTGTGCTTGGGTAAGTACAGTTCAGTGTAAACCCAAACAGCTCTGCTCTAAAACCTAAAAGGTCTCAGCCCATGCAAGGAGAGCAAACATTATTTTTCTTCCCTTCATTGCATTTTGATTAATATGGTCATTTTTCCTTCATTTCAAACAGTTCAAAAATATTAAATAATTAAGGGTGTAAAGACCAACATTAAGGAAACAGATTCCTAGAAGCTGAGGCAACAAATTTCCCTAGACTCCTTTACTGACAGAGAACTTAAACTACTTCTCTTGTAAGCTGTCCATAACCCCTACCAACTGAAACCACAGACTCTTTACAGCCTTGGGACAGAAAACTCTACTAATGGCTCAGATTTGCACCTGTGTTTGACTGCTGAATGCCAAACATGGCAGGGAGCTTTTTATACAACCATGTTAATTCAAAACTGAAAACAGGAGGTGTCTATTTGTCTGCAGGAGCGTGTTCTGCCTGCACATGTGTTTCTGCCTTGACCAGAGCATGATTCCATTGAATATTCATGGTGTAAATGTGAACTCTAGATCTCACACTCTTTACCAGTTGTGGTATAACACATAAATGAAATCTGTGCCCTGGATAGTGTCTTAAACAATGCAATTAAACAGTATCTCTCTAATTCCAGCGTGCTCTGGCTCTTGCAAGGGCCCCTGCAGCCTGCCTGAATTTCAATTGCATGCTGATTCTGCTGCCAGTATGTCGAAACCTGCTCTCCTTCCTCAGAGGATCAAGTGCGGTAAGATGAAGAAAGAATTTCAAAATTTGTGAAAGATATTATCTTTCATACCTAAACAGACTGGCAAGTATACCAAGAAACTGTGTCCAAGTTCCCCAAATATACCATATTTTGAGGATGTCCTTTTATGAGAAGCAGATAAGCCTGGAGTTTGGCTATGAGCAAGACTGAGGTCTAATGCCCATGGGGTATCTAGAGCAATGTTGAGAGTTTAGCTGAATTAGTCTCCTTTGAGTCCTCCTTTTTCAGCTGCCTCCTGGGCATGGTCCTGCCCTGGATGCAAAGTCCCTCTTTTGGCTGGCAGAAGCTGTTGGTGCTCACACACACCCACTGTTTGTCACTGATGCTACACCCACTCAGAGAGATAAATATCAGCCCCTGTCTGTCTTTGCATGCTCAGTCCTTAAGGTAAATGTAGTCTTTTACAGATTTTCAGAATGGGACTTTCTTTCAGCTGGCTCATAAATTACATTTTATCTTGTCTGAATTGCATTTCCACCTCAGATGAAATAGTTCACATGCCTTTTGACTTTTTTGAGCTCCCAAATTCAAATGTTATACACAGCACTGAGGAGCTGACACTAGGGAAAGGACAACTTATCCTAAGTGACAGCTGGAGAGTCTTCCTATGATAGTACTGACTCTATCACACTGCCAAAATCTTGATTTCTGGCTATTACAGCAGAAGTAATGCAGACAATGCAGGCCACAGTCCAGTGAAAAAGCAATATGCTCCTCAAGTTCATCAATTGTCCTTCCAAATGTATAATGATTCTTCCTTTCTTTCTGGACATTCTTAACATAAACACAATCAACAAAGCCAGTTCCCAGAAGTTGTTTTTCATCTCTAAACCCAGTCTAAATTTCTTAATGCAAATGAGACAACCTGCAGGGGCTGGAGAGGCAGAGCAGAAGAGGAAGTGATAAAATAGATGCAGTGTTTCAACAGTCCTTCATAAGGGAAGAAAGTGGGATATGAAGCAATAAGAAAATAACCAGAGACAAAATAGGCTGTACTTCCATCTAGTACATCATACATCCTCACAATGAGTGTGGCTGAATAAATGAGATGTGCCTACCACATGAAACTCTTTAATTACATTACGAGCAAGGCCAGTGCTCTAGTCTTTCTAAGGAATAACAAATTTGAATATATTCTTAGGAATATAAAATTTGAAATACATGTCTTTTCCTATACCCCTTCAGATCCTGAGATTCTACATAACAGCCAGCCATACCCTCCATTCATGTAAAAGGAGAAAGGATAGTAAATAAAGCTGTAGGGTTAAAGTTGTTATTCCCCAGGCAGATCAGCAAGTATCAGCAAAAATCCAGAGCTGACTCCTCTGGCTGCAGAAGTCAATAAAGAACATAAATTTAGAAAGAATTAATGCTGCTGTGGATGAATTCAACTGGAAAATAGTGATGAGCCAATGATCATATAAGGCATTTTTGAGATTGCACAGATGAAAGCAAGCTGGACAGAGGTCTTCTGAGCTCAAAGCAGTGAAAGAGCTGGGGATACATATGGAGACTACTGGAAGACCAACAACTGATTCTGGGTGTTGAGAATTGTATTCCAGCTGGGACTTTGTGCTGCTTGTCCTGAATTGCTCCTCTGCCGGCATGCGTAACCTAACTTTTCTAACCAAGGTCTTGGGACATGTCCCTCTTTGTACTCAAACTACAGAGTCAGTCCTTCTGCCTTGGTCACTGTGGTGGAGTCACTCAGGCTACACCCAGATAAAAGTGAGTCCCAGGCAGGGAGACCCAGTTCCATTCCTGCTGGCAGCATGCTCTCCTGCTGATGGCTGGGAATGAGGAAGCAAAGGGCTCTGAGGGAGAGCAATGAGGGCAGGGAGGGGTACAGAATAGAACTCTTAGACAGCTGCTGTTTGTTTAGCTCCAGTTGCTTTTTTGCAGTAAAGCTACACTTCAGGAAGGATGTAATTTTAGATCTTAAGCAAAAACACACACGGCACAGTGAGCCACTGGCAGTGGCAGTGCTGTGGTGGCCTTAGCACAGGGGGACAGCTGCTTATGCTTGTTGTGCTGTTGTCTCTAATTAGCTATGCTCTGCAGGTAACAACTGTGAGGGTCTGTAAGAAAAATCATTTAAATGTCAAATAGCTTATTGGAAGAGAAGTGACCTTCCCAACAGCAATGTCATTAGGGTCAAGAAGAGGAAAGAATTGTTCAAACACAGCATTCAAAGCGAGAGTACTGAAAAGTCTTGCCCTCTCCATCCTGCCACCCAGAAACCACGTTACAAAGTTATTTGTAATAACTTTACAAATTTTTAATTGAAAAGATAGCGGTGTTGTGTTTTGCATGCCCATCATTACTGTATTCACTGTTGTTAATGAGCCACATGACTGAAGGCAGCTGGAGCCCTCTGCCGTTGCTTGGCCTTCACTTCTTGGATCAAGTGGTGCTTGCAAGGGAGTCAAGCACTGCCTCACTATGCTACACTTTATTCTATGATATTTTTTATTGTTTCTCAATATAGGTGATACAAAAAGGCCAAATTTCTCCTGGTTGTTATTATAGTCTGAAGTGATTGTGGCAGCCCCAGAGTGTTTGCCTCTTGTGAGGAAATACTTGTGGTAGTTTGCACAGTGTTTTGTTCCCTTATCTGGTCAGCAAATGCAATGCAAACATACAGCACATGACAGTCATGCCTTCGACTGTGTGGATACAGCAAATGTCAGCTTTACAGGGACTTCAGGCTTTAGGGAAACTCCCAGTGACTGCAGTGGAGTTCATATGGGGTCTGTTATGAACCCATTATCATTAGTAATAAAAATGTCATTCTGTTTTTCTTGAGAATTAATTTCTTTGGTTTGAATCTGCAGAGATTTTTGCTGGGGTTTTTTTTGGGTAACTCCAAAATCAAGTTGTAAGTAAATGGCTGGAAAGTAATCCCAGTATTTTGGGGAAGGAATGCCTTCATATCACCCCCATAGGTGATATGATTTGGGGTGGGAGCTCCCTGAGACAGTTACACCCAGGCTTTGTAGCTTGTTTCTAGATTGTGAACAACAGTAGGATCCTGGTGCTACCAAAACAGTCACTCAGCCATGGCAGACTGCAATCCCTCATTTTGATTATAATGTACAATTTAAAACAGATAAGATGTATTCCATTGTCACACTTGATGTTAAATTTTTTCTCCTTATCAAATACTTTGTTTCAGAGGGACATGTTAAAACATAATCTGAAAATCCTGTTTTCTGAAAGAAGGGGGGAAATATTTTTGTCTATATTCTGGAATTCTATATTTTTCCTAGCAATGCCACCAATGTGCTCAGGGCTTCTGGTTTTGTCCCTGCCTTTAAAAAGTGTGCACAGACAACACAAATAGTCTTCAAATACCTTTTTCTTTCCATCTAAAGTGCTGCTCTACTCGGATCAGGCGACAGCTGGACAGAAACCTCACCTTTCACAAAATGGTGGCCTGGATGATCGCCCTTCACACTGGTTGGTACTCTAATGTTTCTTTGTTTATTGCTTTCTTGTGTGTTTTACATGGAATCCAGGTGGCATTCAAGTTCTTAAAGATATGGGCAGAGACCTGATTTCATTAAAGGAGTCAGTGTGTGCCAAGGCTTAAATCAGTTTCCAGATATGTGCCAACTGTCAGAGAGCAGAAGATAAGAAAGAATACCTTTATTTTGAACTGTCAGTACTATTTATGATAGTTTAATAAAGGGTGTTTAGCAATGTCCTGAGAACCGGATATGCTGCATTTAATTCTTGTTTAGATTTACTTATCTGCTGTATAAAACAAATAATAGAAATTCTTTTTTTAAAAGGATATAAAAAGCTTGGACCTGCTTTGAAGATAAATAAGTATCTACTTATAGGAGGTGGTTGAAATTTTGAAAAGCATTGTACAATTTTACCCTACAAAAACATGTAGTGGAATTCATGTGAACATCTCAGCTGGTTTAGGTTTTTGGATGCATTCAGCTCAGTGAGAATATTACTAATGATTATTAACAAAACTGCAGAACAAAGCAGCACTAACAAATGTGACCCCAAATAAATCCAGATTCAGTTCTTGGCTCTTTTACAGAAGTCCTGGATAGGGTGATCCTAATAAATAGTTTAAGCCACTCCATGTTTCAGTATCCCGTTTGTTAGGGTACTTGAATTGTTGAAAGGCTTTGTTGAACAAAAATATACTGAAAATTTTCCATTACTTCTTTCCCTCCCTCATCCAAAGCCTGCAAAATTCAGGTGGTAAAATTTTAACAGTAAAACACATCAGTGATCTGCAATTGTGATGAAGATGGCAAGAGCAGCAGAGCTCTTAAGCAGCAGTTGACAAATGTGACAAAGTTTCAGATGTTACCCCAAACGGCTGAGTACTTGTGGTCAATGCTGATTATTCCTCTCCTGTCTCCTAGCAATTCACACCATTGCACACTTGTTCAACGTGGAGTGGAGTGTGCAAGCCCGTGTTGAAGAGAAAGGCACCCTGGCAGCTGTGCTTTCTGGCCTTGGGGACAAACCAAAGGAAAGCTACGTCAACTTCTACAGGCAAACCATTGCTGTAAGTGACATCAGACTCCAAAGGGTCGTCATTGCATTTGTGTAGGGGATCATATAAAACCATTTGGGCAGAGTGCCTGTTTCTGGTGTCCACAGTCTGGGTTTGGGCCATCTTAAAGAAAAGCCTTGTAGAATTCATTTTTCTATATTTGCCAGTAATATCATTGCTGAGCTCTGGTAGTACTTTAAACTATTTCACTTGAGGATTTCAAAGTAGTTTGAAAGCATTATGTAAAAGCATACCCTGTAAAGCAGTGTTCTGACTTAGACATGGCTCTCAGAAAGGTACACAGAAGTAAAGGCAAGACTTTTGAAGCTGGGTGGTTGAAGCTCTGGTCAGTGGAGAAAAAGAAAAGAAAGTACTTCCCTACTTCTCAGAAGAGCACCAAGCATCCAAACTCTGCGTGAGTTATGAGTCCCACAGCTGTGCGACACCAGAGGAGAGTTTTCATTTAGCTCCCAAAATACGGATGTAGGACTCCAGCTCTGAACACCAGAACTGTGCAAATGTATTCACCTTCCCCAAAACAATCCTGCTGAGCCATGGCAGAGTAAGAAACCATGTTTGGAGTGTTAATTCATGGAAAAATCATTCTCTCTACTTACAATTACCTTAGTAAAGGTAAATGTGCAGTGCAACAAAAATTAACTGGGATTTTGGCATCAGATGACTTAAGGACTTATAACAAAGTAAAGGGTTTGGTGAGGGATGGTTCAACTGGCTCTGCTTTGGTGCAACCCTTAGACCAAGGTGTGCAATTGTTTCACAGAATCCCATTGGGGGCCTCTATGTGGCTTTCACATACTTGGCTGGCATCACTGGGGTTGTCATCACACTGGCCCTCATCCTCATCATCACCTCATCCACCAAAACCATCCGGAGGTCATATTTTGAAGTATTTTGGTACACCCACCATCTCTTTGTCATCTTCTTTATTGGCCTTGTCATCCACGGTGCTGGGTGAGTATTTGCACTTATCACAAAATATCTGATAACCACTGAATCTTTATTTAAAGCCCCCTTCACACATGAGTATGGGGACTCCTGTCACTGAGCAGCAGCTGGTTTTGATGGCAGTGATGGGCCAGTAGAGGCTCTGAGAGTCAAGAGGCTCTCACTGATACTTGCAACAAGCTGTCCTCACACAGCAGGCTTCATGTGACTTTGGCATACTTCAGCTCACTATCACTCAGCTTCTGATATGTTAATTGCAAAGCTCTTTTCCAAGGTTTCTGTTTCTAATTGTTAATTTTCCTTCCTCTCCTAAAAGGAATTGCATCACACACATGCCTGTAAGTAGATCTCAGTATAAAAATTACATAGAGTTTAGAATTTTATTGGATAATGACAACTGTAGTAATATAGATTTATGTTTCAGACTTGGATGAACTTGTAGTATCAGCAGCATTTAAGAATAGATGTTTAGCTGTTTCAGCTTAGAAATAGACATTTGTAAAGTTTTCTACCTTTGAAATGCCAAACATCATTTTTCTGTTGTTGCTTCATTCCATGTCTTCTTCTGAAAAAGGGCTGAAAAGCCTAATGAAACAGTTTTAGCACTACACAAACACAAATTTAGCACTTAGAAAAATGAATTTTAGATCTATTTTATAAAACCAAAGAATGGGTGAATAAAGAAAAGAGACTCAAGTATCCAAGCTGCATTTAATAGTCCATAATTACACTACATTGCCCATTTTAAAGGAAGTCCTACATGCAATAGAAAGTATGCTTTAAAAATGCCCAGCAAAAATGACTATTCAAAACCACTTCCTTACAGTCCATTAGTGCCACTAAAAAGACTGGAATCAAAGTAAAACAGGAAGAACAAAAATAGAAGGCAGATGGGAATCACCCCCAGCATATTTGTTCATTCCAGCTTTCATAACAAGGAAACGGTTTGAGCAAAACTTGTGGAAGGAAAAAAAACAAGTGGTTCATGTTTTCTGCAGCAAACACTGTATAGTTACTGACACAATGTCCAAACTTACCAGTAATTACTACACAATCCTATCAGAAAGCAAGCATTGCCCTTTCCAGAGGTCACTGGAGAGCATATATTTTATAAAAGTTGAATTTTTATTTACTTCAGTGTTCACTGTACTCCCACCATCTTAATTGCACTGGAATGAAAAGGCAAGAGTTTGGGCAGCAGTGTTGTCAGTGAAGTTCAGCTATCCTTTGGAAGCAGATATAAATAGGAATATTCTCATCTGTAGAGGAAAGGATGCTTTCCAGCTGTGAACTCAGTGACCTCATTTATTTGGCCTTCAAGGTAATAATGACATTTTGAGTTCAGAGAAAATACAGTGAGAAATATGAGATGGGCTTGTTACATTCGTGGAAGGCACTTCAAGTGTGCAAAGATGGATGTCATGGAATGAGTATGAACTGACAGTCTCGAAGCAACATGCTAGGAAGAGACATAGATGCCATTTTATCTCAGGGGACAGAAGGCTGTCACACATATTCTCATTAATCTCTACAATTAATCTCTATATCCTTGTATATACAGAAAGCTGAATCAAAGGTCATTGATAGCATCAAAGGGGCAGATTCAAGAAAGATGGAGAGACACTATTTACAGGAGCACAGAGTGACGGGACAAGGGGGAATGGCTTCAAACTGAGAGTAGGTTTAGATTAGATATTAGGAAGAAATTCTTTACTATGAGGTTGTTGAGGCACTGGCACAGGTTGTCCAGAGAATCTGTGGCTGCCCCATCCCTGGAATTGTTCAAGGCCAGGCTGGATGGGGCTCTGAGCAACCTGGTCCAGTGAAAGTTGTCCTTGCCCATGGCAGGGTGGTTGGAACTGGATGATCTTTAAGGTCCCTTCCAACCCAACCATTTGGTGATTTAATTCTCTGACTCTACAATAATTCTTGTCTGTTACAAGCTGTTACAGCACTTTTGAAGCACTGATGTTTTTTGTGCATGAGCTCTGTGTCACAAACAAATGTCCCAAATTTCCCAACACCGTAATGTGAAGAGGAGAGGGTATAGAGGTGCAGTTCACTCTTTTGGAGTTAAAGGAAAACCTTCAGCCAAAAAGAAGCAGCTATAAGTCTATACTGCTGAAAGCTTAATTACAGTACTAGAAAGAGCACCCACACTGACTGATAATGGGAAATAAGCTTTTTCTTTCTCTTGTACAGGGCACTGACATTGTCAAACCTTGAATAGAGCATAGAGAAGGCAAAAACCCTAAGACCCCCTTTCCCTTAAGCAATGGGGTGGGCAGTGGAGGAAATGAGCTCCTACTGTTCCTGTAACTGATCCCAGGGGTGGCTCAGCTGAACCCCCGGTCATTAGTGGGGAAGTGAAATGTAACTGCTGATGTTCCTGCAAATTGCAACTCGTGATGCTGCTGGGGCACTGTCGCTGCTTCCCTTTATTTTTCAGACAGGATATTAATCAAACATTTAATGAAGAAGAGGTTCATTAGCAATATTTATGAGCAATATCTTATCTCTCAACACTGTGCAGAGGTTTTGTAACTCTGAAAAATCTGTCACACAAAGCTAGGTATGCATATGGCTTAGATACCATGGGGATTTTTCAAATATCGGAAATGTTGTCTAGCTCACAGACACTGAGCTAGGAAAGCAGAAAGAGAAGTCATGGGGAAAAGGTATCAAAGAATCACATTGGCATAAAACTGACCAGCCTGATCAGAAGCAGACTGTTACTAGGGAAAATTCAGCAAATCTTAATCTGAAATTTTTTACTAAGATCCTGAGGTTGGCAGAACTCCAGACAGAGGCGGGAAATAGTGAAAAAAATATACTTTTGACCCCTTGAAACTGAAATTACCTCTCTGCACCAGTTCTGCTACTGGAAAATACAGCTGTACTGGGTCAGTTAGGATTCTTCACACTAAAACAAAGAACAAACAAATAGACAAAAAACAAGCAAGAAAATTGAGGCCAGATGATTGGCTGGTGCAAGCTGCTATAGCTGCAATAGCTGCTTGCATCAAGAGCATCTGTATTCATTCATAGCCCCTGAACAGCTTCTCCACAGCATTAGAGGGAGAGACATAGGAAGAATGTGTATTGGAAAGAGATCTCCAAATTTCTAAAATAAACAGCAGAAATAATCTCTGTAGCGGTCAGGAGCAAATTGATTACTTGTCCATTCCAGGTTTTGGGTTTTGGATTTTTGTTTGTTTTTTTCTTTTGGTCAGTTTTTTGTTTGCTTGTGTTTTAATTGAAGAAAAAACGTAGGATAACTCAGAAAAGAATGAAGCTTTCTAATTGTAACCACATCCTGGAAGTGGTAATGGACAGAACTCTCAGTTCCTCACCTAACCTTGAAATCAGGATTTTATCCCACAAACTTCCCTCCCCATTTTTATTTCTTTAATGGTAACTTTGTGGGTAGATTAGAGCAGTAAATATGTATCAAAGCTGTAGCAGTGCACAAATCGACAACTCCACATAAACAGGGTGATGTACATAAATAGAATAACAATAAGGAACAGATACTTTCATTTTAATTTCATTGCCTTCATGACCTTTACTTTTTTCCCAGTCGTATTGTACGGGGACAGACAGCTGAAAGCCTGGCTGAGCACAACCCAGAGATTTGCTACAAGAACTTCACTCTCTGGGGCAAGACTGAGGCTTGCCCAATCCCCCAGTTTTCAGGGAATCCTCCTATGGTAAGAACAGCTGGCTTGTGTGTAAATCCAATTGGAGATGTTTACAGTTTTCTATTTTTTTTCTTAAATTGCATAGAAAACCAGCCATATAACCCTCAGCACTCTCCAGTGGCAGCTATCTTTGCATGAAGCAAGAGGTTTGGGCACAGTGGGTTGTAAGCAGAAATGGACTCCAGACAGACTACACAACTTCCAGTGTGCTGTAAAATAAGCACAGCTGACAGACAAAGCAAAAGAGCAATTTGTATCTGAGAACTTTTTATCCAAAAGGTAAACTGCAAAGTAATGGCTCCTGGGGATATCTAAAAAGTGCTATAATTCCCATAATAAACAGTTTAACATTATTAATGGAGAAATGATCATTAGCAAGAAAATAACACCCCCGAAAATGTGAATTTGAAACTTCAGCTTTTATTGACTAACCAGGCTGGTTTTTCTTTCACACTGCAGACTGATCTGCTAACAGAAACCACATCTTTTCCTGCAGTAATACAGACCTGAGTCAATAATACCTTAACACCACATTTCACTTTGTTGCATTCTTTTTTAGACAGAGACAAAATTACTTGCAGGAAAACACCTTGCTGTAACTCTAGTAGAAACTAAAAAATCAACTGCAACACTCAACAGAGAAAGAAAGTCCCCCTCTGACCAAAATTTTGAAGCTGTCATATATCTTAAGGATTCCCTAATCTGGTTAATAAAGAGCACAGATTACTTGAACTTCATCTCTGTTTATAGAATTTCCAGGATTTGGTTTGATCTAAGTTGCCATCTCATCTAGTGGAAAGCATCTCTGTCCACAGCAGGGGGATTGGAACTAGATGATCTCTAAGATCTCTTCCAACCCAAACCTTTCTATGATTCTGTGATCTTCATCATCTGACTTGTTTTCTTCTGCCTACAGACATGGAAGTGGGTGGTGGGTCCCATGTTCCTGTACCTGTGTGAGCGGCTGGTGTGCTTTTGGAGGTCACAGCAGAAGGTTGTCATCACAAAGGTAAGTGCTGATGCTGCACTTAACACCAGGCAGAGCATCACCTTCTTCTCCAAATGGTGCAGCAAAGGCAGAGGCTCCTACATGCCCGAGTTATCAGTGGAAAGAATGTTCTGACTGCTGTCATGATGCCCACATCTAACATCCAAATGTAGCCTCTAAAAGTCAGCAAGAGGAGGAAGTTAGCTAAGGCACAGGACTAAATCTTTGGAAAGAAATGGATTTTCTTTGTATGGGGTGAAAAAATTCCACAGCACAGAAATTCCATAGACTTGAGACTAATTTAAGACACAGAACAAATGACCCCTGAACACAAGTTCAGAGCATGTTTATTTTATGTATTCAAATCTAATGTTGAGCTTCCATTCCCATGGTGTGTTGCAGAGATATTAACACTGATCCTGAAATTCTGACAGCTGAATTAGCACTGAACTAAGCTCAAATTTATGAAAACTATCCTGGCCTTTCCCAGTGTAATTTCCTCACATGGCACTGTGCTGCATCCTGAGGACACAGCCTGTTCAAATCATAGCAGGGTTTGGGGGATGACATTAGGTGTTTCTACTGTGCTCTATAATGATGCTGACACATTGGAAGGCTCCTAAATATTTGTGTGCTTTTGGTAATTTTACCAAAATATCCTGTGAGCCACTTCTATGCTAGATTTCTATGGTGTCTGTTTTGTGCCCTGTTGGCAGAAAATTTCCTTCACCATCCTAAACACCATGCTTAATACCTAAATTAACAGAGAGACTTGATTCTCCCTCTTGCAAATATCTCTTGAAAAATGAAAATAATTTTAGCAGACAACTTTAGGATTAAAAATTAGAGTGACAGAATTACTGGTTTTACTTCTAGAAGATTGTTTCTAAAGAATAGCCAAGATCCCACCTGACTAAAACAAGAAAACATCCATTTCCAGTGGTATCCTATCCAATACCTGTAGGATAGCCCTGTGGTTTTGCCCCTATATTTACAGTCAGGCCCATTAACTGTGTGCTCTGTGCCACTGGGTAAGGTCCATCTGGAATCACACAGATCTGGTGATGTGTTACAAGATGTGCCAGCCTGGCCTGTCCCCTTTGGAGTGGCTGCAAGTGCGATGTGAGAAAATACTTCAACCAAAACATCAGCATCCTCTGCAGACTTTCATCTGCCTGTCAGGTGCTGTTGCCCACTCTCAGTTCTACTGGAAAGAAAGTTTCACCTGCTTTCCTTGCTCTCATAGCAAAGGATGATGTTAGTGATGGTGGATGTATCAGTGAGATACATCAGTGAGGACAGACATTTTCTTTTCCTTACTTTTCCCTATGCCCTTCTCACTATAGGTGGTCATTCATCCCTTCAAGACAATTGAGCTTCAGATGATGAAAAAAGGCTTCAAGATGGAGGTTGGACAATACATCTTTGTCAAATGCCCAGCAGTGTCTAAACTGGAATGGCATCCATTTACACTGACTTCTGCTCCAGAAGAGGATTACTTCAGCATTCACGTCCGAATCGTCGGAGACTGGACAGAGGGCTTGTTCAATGCCTGTGGCTGTGATAAACAAGAATTCCAGGAGGCATGGAAGATGCCCAAGTATGTACAAAGAGTCTCCCGGGTAAAGTCAAAAAGCACCAATGACAGTTTAAGTATTGCTCAAGCAATTTGATGGCACCAGTGATACAAACATTGAATGGTGACACAGATGTGGGTCTTAGATGCCTCTTTACAGTTTTTTCTATCAACTCCACCTCTCCTTTTGCTGACTAGTATTCAGTCCAAATATGCATTGTAGCAGACAAATGCCTTTTAACTGTCATCTTAAATGGTGTTAACAAATATTCACTAATGATTTAATAAGCATACTTTCAATTCCAGGATAGCTGTGGATGGCCCCTTTGGAACAGCGAGTGAGGACGTGTTCAGTTATGAAACTGTGATGCTGGTTGGAGCTGGAATAGGGGTCACCCCCTTTGCATCTGTCCTCAAGTCTGTCTGGTACAAATACTGCCATGATGCCACCAACCTAAAGCTCAAGAAGGTATTGGGTCCTCTTTTCCAGACCCCTGTAACTGTGCAAGGGCCAAGGGCCCAAATCAAAGCAGGCACAGCAAAGGTGATCTGGCTCCAGGCATACATGAGTCCTAAAAGAAGGAAGAGTCCAGTTGCCTCCAAAGGTTAGCAGGAGCAAAACAGGAGGTTCTAAAGCAAAAATATAATTAAAGGAGAAATAGCCTACAAGCCAAATTACTCATGATAATCCTGACTGTGGCCCTGGTGATTTCCAGTTGCAGTGGAAATGGTGTTCATCTACTTGAGAAACATAAAGTTCAAGGCACTAATACAGCCTGGGGAAATATTGCATTCCTTCCCCCAGCACAAAGAGAAAGGCTTTTTCATAAGTAGAAGAGCAATGGAAGCATCCTCCTGTCCCCTCCTGCCCCTGGAAACTCCCTGTGCAGAGGTGTGGGGTCACACTTTGCAGTTATGGCCATATTCAGAGAACAGAACTGGTTTTTTTACCTACTTTATCTTGCCTGCCAGCAGACAGAAAGAGAGTTCACCTCTAAATCATTTATTTATGTCCTAACAAACTGTTTTACGAGGAGATAAGTGGGGAAACATTGCAAACTGAAAATGTGGAAGAGAAACAGGAAGATATTTCCTTGTTCTTGCAGTCACTCATTCAGTTTTATAACCCTCTCAACATCAAAATTCCTGAATAGCTTCAATACCATCCTACCCATCTACTGAAGTGTCCAGGACATTTTTCACCAGAACTCTATAATCCTCACTCTGTCAGCAGACATAAACCTGGAAAACATAAGTGTCTGTGTCTCCTGACAGCTCATTCTTGTCTCTTCCAGATTTATTTTTACTGGCTTTGCAGGGACACTCATGCCTTTGAATGGTTTGCTGACCTCTTGCAGTCTCTGGAGGCTCAAATGCAGGAGAGGAATAATGCAGAATTTCTGAGCTATAACATCTACCTTACAGGCTGGGATGAAACTCAGGTAACCACACACGTGGGGGGAATATCACTGCCATAAAACTGAGGTCGATGTTAGAAAATTTGTTGTCATAAGTATCCAAATGGTCTTTTATCCTGGGCATCCGTCTGGCTCCCAGAGGTTTTGTCTGTATGCAGACAGGTGTTATCCATCAGAAGTTACCTGGGATCAGCTGTTCATATGCACTGATTTCCTTTCTGGTTTCCTCTGGCTCTGTGGGAAGCAGGCTTTGTTCACAGGAGGAACCTCAGCTGCCCGTGTAGGAGTCTCTAAAGCAGCTGATGCTGCCTCAAGCATGTAATTGTGAGCTTTAGGAACAGGGAAGCCAATGCACAAAGCTTGAACCATAGCAGCATATTTGTTTCAGGACTCATGAGTTCTCTGGTCCTGTGCTGGTTGGTTGCTGTGGGGATGCAAAGGAGCAGACACCTGAGAACGTGGGATTGAGTCAGGAACGGCTCTCACTGTTACTTTTAGTGATGCTTTATACTACATTTATCTCACCATTGCAAAATTCACCGTGTGCCCAAAGTGCTGTAGTTCAGCTAGATAGACAGGGAGCGGGAGCAGCAAGAAGATTATCAAACAACATATGCAACATCAAAAAAAGAGAAAGGAAAGAAGAAAAGTCATACTTTTTTTTCCTTGGGGATAAATTTACCTGGAACTTTTTTTGTCTCATATAAAGGGGCTACAGAACTCTGTAAGGCCTGAACTTATGCCTTGAACCACATCTTCTCTTCCTTGCTTTTTTTGACTTAGCTGGTCTAGCTGGAAGTTACACAGGCAAGGCCTCCTCATATGGATCAAACCTTCCAGCTGGCAGGATTTCATTATGGTCAAGGGAGTCATGCTATTATATTTGAAGGGAAAGGATTTTTAATTTGCAGTCCTATGTTAGAGTTCTTAGACTAAACCTGTTAATTGAAAAAACCCTACAATTAATTGCTGCATTCAATGTTTCATAGCTTTAACTCTTGACATCACCAGTGTGGGGAGAAGGAAGGGGTAGACACTGATAGTCAGGATTTTATCAGTCTTATCTCTCCTTGCAAAACCCCACAAATTCCATAATCTCATTAGGGAAATAATTCAGTCAGTATTGACATTATTATTTTTTAACCAGAACACAATGCTGCTATATTTATCTGTCCTTTGTCTGTCATTTCCCAGGCCACTCACTTTGCAGTGCATCATGAAGAAGAGAAAGATGTGATTACAGGACTGAAACAGAAAACCTTGTATGGAAGACCTAACTGGGAAAATGAGTTCAAAACGATTGCAGGGAAGCATCCCGGGTAAACCTTTGCAAATTTATAATGTCTGTGGACTTCCTCTATTTAATGGCCATACACACCATAGAGCACAATCTTGTTCCTTTGGCTGATAAAGTTTCAGGAGCATTTTTTTACCCTACCTATCTCCAGGTATTTTCTATTCTTTTTTCATCCATGGACATGATCTATGTCTTGAACAAATTATTTTGACCTACAAATTTTTTAGAAGTCATTCCTTTTTCACAAGATAATTCTCGTGAAGTATCTTGTGAAAAAGGAATGACTTTTAAAGCCTATTCTTCCATCTGAAGTAAGCAGGAATATCAGGTGGTGTCTAAACACCTCCAAAACCACTTTCTACCTCTAGAAACCAAACCTGGATATGGATGACCTTTAGCTAATCACCCAAAATTTGCAGGAAAAAAACAGAATAGCTCCTCTCAAGAATTTGTGCCATAAGCTCTCTGAATCTCTATTTCTTTGATTCAGTGAGATCAATAAACCTGTCTTCACTGACTAAGGCTGAGCTGAGATTTAGCCCAGCATTTGTTTTAAAAGCAGCGATAAGTTTGAAGGGGTTATAAGGTTTAGGGGATAGATGTCCAGTTCTACTCCAGTTCTTGTAATTGTGAAAAAACCTTGCATCTATAGAACATAAAAATTATTTATGTGGAGAATATCCAGCTACTCCATACCTAGTTTCTGACCATATTTTAATTTTCTTGACAGCTCCAGAATAGGTGTTTTCCTCTGTGGCCCTGAGGGCCTGGCCGACACACTCAACAAGCAGAGCATCAGCAACTCAGAAGCTGATCCACGAGGAGTACACTTCATTTTTAACAAAGAAAATTTCTAACTGAAGCATGTGGGAGTCACTGAAAGCAAAGTCTAAAGACTGAATCTGTTTTTCTGTTTGGAGTCTGGGAAGGACAGCCCAGCTTCTAAATTTCAGCTACACTAACGCAGGTCCCTTTGCTTCTTGGGAATGATTTTGGCTCTGTGGTAGAATAAAAGAGTCAAGTTTTACCTTAGGGAAGTTTTCATTGCCCTCTGTGTGCTGGCTATTTAGTAGAAATCTGTTTTCTTTGTCTGTGTGAGGGGATTTTCCCTCAATTAACTGCCTTTATCCTCCTATTATTTGCCAGGACTGCTGAAGAGTGGAGGCTGTCATTTGCTTTTGGAAGCCAATTCAGACCCATAAAGCTCGGTGCTATTAAACAATAAAGCATTCTAGCATAATGCTTGCTATTAGGAGGCAGCTTATCCTGAATAACTGTTTCAACCAATGGAGGCAATTAGGAGTTAAATTCCAAGTTCACTTATGGCCTAAGCCTGGGATGTTTTCCTTTCCTTATACAATATTTTCTCTGCCTTCCCATAGGTAGTCATCTGAAATAAGCAGTTCATTAATTCCTCAATATCCTCACTCTCCCTGGAACAAGGGGAGTTGCAAAAGGGTGGCAGGCAAAGTTAGTTCCTTACAAGAGGAAAACTCCTTTGTACACCAAGACCTTCCAGGCTTCCAACATAAGCCTTAAACATCCTCTCCATGAGAGAGCAGCTGAAAAGAAGCTGCTTCTCCTCAGGAGAGTGAAGAGCTGAAAAGGAACCACCTGGGCTTCTGAGAAGCAGCCCAGCTGCAGAGGGGTGACAGGGACAGACTCAAGTCCCACACCTGGTGTGTGAGTCACTGCTGGCTGCTTTGGATGCCCTCACTTTCACATCTTCAGGCTCACGGTGCGGGGAGCCATACAAGAAGGGGTTCTGTGTTTCCAGGACTGCCATTTCTGCTGTTCAAGGCTGAATAAAGCTGTTGAATGGTTTAATGGGTACTTTCTGAAGCACTCTTAGATGCAAACAGTGCCTTTGGCCCTACTGCTCAGCTGTTCCTCTTTGAGGTGAAACTGGCTTTGAGAAAGCAGTGCTCGCTTCATTCAGTTATGGAATAGCTGTGGGTGAAGTTTCTGATGAGCACAAAACCCATACACGGCCCAGTGCCTCTGTGTGCACAACACAGGTAGCAAGTTCTTAAAAACAAACAAGAAAAAGGAACCAAAACTTTTAATACAGGCAGAAGAGGAAAAAAACTATTAAAGCCAACAGCATATGAAAAAAAAATTGAAAAAGCAAGTGCAAAAACCCCTGAAAAAGCCACAGTTTAGTATACCATGTCTTCCATTCATCCCAGTTGTCTGCTTTGTGACTTTTAAACTCCACAGCCAAGCCCTGCAGTAGCTTCTGCACAGCACAAGACCTTCCTGGCAGGTTCTTGCAGCCACAGAAGAAAGCTGTGGTCTCCTTCTGCATTTTCAGACAGCTTTGTGCAGCCATCTGGTTGCATGTAGCATATTTTACACTTCAGCTTGCCAGACAGGATATGTGTTCTCCCTTTACAGCATTTTAAAATGTTATTCAGGCTCTGAATGCTACTTCAGAAAGACATCCTACCAGTTCCTATTTATTAATATCAGTTAACAGCAAATGCTGGCAAAGATCAACTCTTGGTGGGGAATTTTCCAGTTCTTTCCCTCAGAAGAGCCATATTCAAATCCACACAATTCTGTCAGATACACATCTATTGAATCATAACAGAACCTAAGTATAGCCAAAGAAATTTCTTCTGTGGAATAAATATTGCTACTAAAATATAATAAGGGTCTCATCCTGTGCAAAGAGCACTGAAATATTTACCCTTGATTTTAATGGAAATGTGATCAGGCTTTTATATTCTTATAAAGTGGGCAAAGAAGAATTGCAAGGGGTCACATGGAGACAGCATATTTATCATAAGAAGAGTCTTGGAGGGGTGTATTTTAATTCACTATTCATTTTCTATACATTGACATGTTTGTTCTTAAAACATCAGGGTTCTTTCCTTATTCAGTCAGTTGCAGTGACATCTCCTGACCAGCTGCACACTTGTACCAGGGCTTGTCAACTTGAACTCAGAAACAGTAATTCTGTCTTTATTAATAAATCAATGTCTTCCTAAAACATATGGAAGAATAAGTGAGAGCTTCTCAGTTTTTTTCAAAAGTTAGTTATATTGATCCTGCTAAAATAGCAAGCCATGCACAATCATTCATGGTCTAAATATGAATATTTTCTTAAATCTAGGATTCAAGAGTGTAATAAATAGCAGTGAAATACAAATATAAGAAACAAACTAGTTTGAGCCCTAAGGGCAATGGGCTGCAAGTGAGGATACTTTTTTGGGGTGGCCAAATGCCACTGCTTACAATCTGACCATTGCTATTGACTGGGCCTCTGGCTGAAGAATTCCTCCTTCTGTGTATTACAAAGTGTACTGAAGTCTGAGCGCTGCTTCAGTGCCAAAAATTTACCCACTCAAATGACAAATGTTCTGCTGAGGGCAAGAAAAGCTGTTGGATTATCCTGAATAACTGTTTCAACTAATGGAAGCAATTAGGAGTTAAATTCCAAGTTCACTTATGGCCTCAGCCTAGGATGTTTTCCTTCCCTTATACAATATTTTCTCTGCCTTCCCATAGGTAACAATAGGCAGTTAGTTAATTCCTCAATATCCTCACTCTCCAATCCGCTGCAGTGAGCCTTACATTTACAGGCTGTGACCCTCTGGGCAGCTCTGGCTCCCACTGGCCTCACCTTTTCTTTGGAAACTGGAAGGGGAGGAGAGGAACTGAGCCATGCTCAGATGATGGATTCAAGCGAGAACTTGATATGACTGGGTCTCATCTCTCATACCCCCAGTTCCTTCTCTGCTCCCTGCTTGCCAAATGTAAATATGGGAAAATGAAATCCAAGTTTTCCTAAGTTTTAGGCTACAAACAAAGTGCTGCTCTGTCTGTTCACCATCATGGTGGGAACCACCCCAGCTGCAAAATAGGTCTTCCTCTTCAAAGTCTTTTCAAAGTAAGACTTTCCCTGCTGGGTGGGGATTTTCTGCCTTTCAGTTCTCAGATGGTGGGTTAAGTGAAATTATAAATGGAAAAAAACCAAAAACTAACAAAAAAGCTGCCTGTGAAATGCAAGGTATTTTTGAACAAACAAAAAAAAATGTTCAAGTCTCGTTATGGCACTTTTTCCGAAGATCCTGCTCTATTTTGGAATGCTCTTAGCAAGTTAATGTTGACTGCTTATATTTTTTTAAGTTTCAATGAGTTTCTTGTAGAATGCAGAGCCAAGTGTCTGAACACATCGTTTTGTATGCTCAAAGGAATTTAGGAGCATATATTACGATGCTGCAGTTGTAAACATTGGCAGGATCATGATCCCCATGCCTGACTGTGTAAAACAGCACCAGTTGCACAGGCACAAGCCAGAGCAGTTGCTTTTCATGAACCAGACATTCAGTTTTGCATTTGGTACAGACCTTAACAACTACTGGTCCCATTTACATTCACCACACACAAACCAGCCCAGACTTACAGCAAAATTAATCACAGTGGAGTGGAAAATTGTTGGAAGACTTGCTGAAAGATTACAAATGCTTTCCAGTCCCATTCTGCACCTCTGCAGGCCCCATTCCCTCCCTCTCCTCTGGTACTCTCCTGCCTGGCAAACTTCCTGCCCAGAGAGCTACCACTGATTTCTCTCTGTCCACTTCTTCTACCAATTCCTGCTGCCCCAGCTTCACTTCTCATTCCTTCCTTCCCCCAGTCTCTGAAAATTTCCTCTCAATCTCCAACTCCCAGGATGTTTTTGCCAATGCTTTAAGTGCTTGTGTCCAATGCAAGCTCAGGGAGAAGCACCAGGGCTTCACCCCAGCTCCAGCCACTGCAGTGCTCATCCATGGTTCTGCTGCAACCTCCCCTGCCACTGCACACAGACCAGGGCAGTAGCCACCTCTGGATTGACAAACCAGACTGTTTTGGACCTCTCCAACAATATTTTCTCCTTCTGCTTAATGATTTTAATGTTAAATTCTAAAATGAAAGAAATTTATGAGCTGCTCTTTTCTAGATTTTTCAGCATGTGTGAGTCAATTTTTGTACATTTATCCCCTAAAAAAAAAAAGCCTTGCATTTGACCTATATTTAATTTTCTTTGTTCAGAAATTAGGGGCATGGCCAAAAAACCCACCTCACTGCCCCCCAAAATAATGAGACACCTTGAAAATAATTATCATAGCTGGAAGAAGGGAAGTAGGAAGGAAGGGCAGTGAAGGGAGAATCAGATCGTCTGTCTCCCTTGAAAGAGATGTTTTCTTATTCTGGAAGAAATCTATAAAGCAAAGTGTCCTGCAAGTAACTCTTGTTGATTTTGTTTCATACTTGTAGGTCAGCTGGGTTTAGGGCCAGAAAATATGCAAATGCCATTCAGCCTAGGTTTTTTGACCTTCAGAACAAACAAATTGCAGAGACCTGTTTGGCCAAGCCATCTTTGAAGTGCAGATACTTCCTGTGCTGGTTTTGTCTTTTTACACTGCTGTGAGCTAGACTGGGCCTTGCAAAGGTCTGGGATTTGCACTGTGAGTCTGTAAGATTCTCTCTGAATGATGGAGAACACTCATAAAATTCAGGTGGAATTTTCCTGGGTGCAGAAATGGCATAGGGAAGAGCTGGAACAAGGCAATTTCTGTAATATCCTTGCAGTTAACAGGCCAAAATGTAGCTGTGTAGTGTAAATAGCAGGGCACTTTGGCACAGGAATTGTCCAATTTCATATCACAGACTCTTTGCCTCTATAGACCAAAGGGTTTTCTACCCTGCAATGCCATGGAGCCAGGGCATAAGTGAATATCCCTGCAGGACAGCCCAAGGCTGTACTAGTTCCCGTGAACAGTTAGTGAAGGAAATTTCTGCTGAGGTTTCATCACCCTCTCTGCTTTTTTCTCATACTTCCCTCCCAGCTGAGGCAACCAGTGCTAGCTCAAGCCTCTCTTCAGGTGGTGAATTCACTCAAGGCCTCTGAAACCTTACCCTTGCTCAGACAGCAGAAAGGAAATAATCAGCAAAGACTGCAAACCAACTGTGAGAAACAGTTTCTAAAGCAAATTCCCCTGAGGAGACAGAAAAAGAACTGTGTAGGTTGTGAGCAGCCATTTTCTGACTCAAAATGATGAAAGTTCTCTCAACAGCTGTTAGCAATTCATGCAATACTCTCACTGTAACAGGGTGCAAATGGTTAAGTTAATAAGTGGATCAATGTCCATCACTCTTGTTCATCTCACATGAATAAATTAAGGACTTGATAGCAAAGACCTATGGCTACAAGCCAAAGGAAATTATGACAAAATCAGCTTGTACAGGACATCAATATGAGCTGCAGTGAAATTCTGCTTACAGAGGACTAACTGATGCTCAGTGTCCCAGTACTAGCTTGTATTCACTGTGCAGGAAACCTCTGAAGGTTATAGTCTCTGCTGCAGTTGTTGCTGCACCTGGAAAGGAGCCATTTCCTTGCCCTTTCACATCCTCTGAGGCAGGCAGCTCAGTCTGTGTTGTAAACTTAGCCAGGGAATCTTGCATCACGTTAGTCATGGTTGTTGGCAATTTAATGAATGTCCCATTGCTGTATTTGCAGGAATCTGTGGGGTGATCAGCTGGTACCACTGTAAAGGCTGAATGAACTGACTCTCTGGGGACTGCGGGTTTGTTGTGCAGCCTCACACCACTGCCTGGGGCATTCCAGCAGCTTTTCCACAAACAAACACTCTGACCCCCCCAGCTCTCCTCCTGGGTAACCACAGTGCTCTGAGTGTTGGCCTGAGCATTGCAGTACAAGCCAATAGATCAGTGTATTTGCAGCATTTCCCACTGGTCCTTGTTTGTAGCCTGCAAAAAGACAATGTCCTATAAAAGCCCTTTGTGCACTGCTGCCCTCTGTAAGTGCTTTATGCTCTAAAACCTCCCGTGGGGGTGAGGTGGTGAACTGTGAGTGAGCAGGGTACAGGCAGCAGCGACACATTAGAAAGGAGATCTTCGTAGAAACATCTGGGGAAAGATCTCGAAGTGAGATGATCGCAGAATGGTTTGGGTTGGAAGAGGACCTTGAAGATCATCTCATTCCAACCCTGCTGTCATGGTCAGGGACAGCTTTCACCAGATCAGGGTGCTCAGAGTCCAGTCCAGTCTTGCCTTGAACACTTCCAGGGATGGGGCAGCCACAGCTTCTTTGGCAACATGTCCCATTATCTTAGCACCCTCACTGTAAAGAGTTTCTCCTTTAAATCTAATCTAAACCTACTGTCTGTCAGTTTGAACCCATTCCCCTTGTCCTGTCACTCCAGTTCTTGTTAAGAGCCTTGCTCAATCTTTCTTGGCAGCTCGCCACAGATACTGGAAGGCCACAATTAGGTCACCCCAAATCCTTCTCCTCTCCAGGCTGAGCAATCCCAGTTCTCTCAGCCTTTCCTCACAGCAGAGCTGCTCCATCCCCCTGAATCATCTTGGTGGCCTCCTCTGGACTCTCTCCAAGGTCGATGTGTGTGCCCTGGTGGCCAAGAAGGCCAATGGTATCCTGGCCTGGGTCAGGAATGGTGTGGCCAGCAGGAGCAGGGAGGTCATTCTGCCCCTGTAGTGGGCACAGGTGAGGGCACACCTTGAGTGCTGTGTCCAGTTTGGGCCCTCAGTTTGGGAAGGACATTGGGACCCTTGAGCACATCCAGAGGAGGCAACGAGGCTGGAGAGGGGCTGGGAACACAAACCCTGTGAGGAACCACTGAGGGAGCTGGGGGTGCTGAGCCTGGAGAAAAGGAGACTCAGGTGTGACCTTATCACTCTGTACAGCTCCTGAAAGGTGGCTGTGCTCAGGTGGGGTTGGGCTCTTTCTCCAGGCAGCACCGACAGAACCAGAGGGCACAGTCTTAAGCTGTGCCAAGGGAAATATAGGTTGGATATCAGGAAAAAGATTTTTACAGAAAGAGTGATAAAGTACTGGAGTTGTCTGCCTGAGGAGGTGGTGGAGTCCCCATCCCTGGATGTGTTTATTTAAAGATTGGATGTGGCACTTGGTGCCAGGGTTTAGTTGAGGTGTTAGGGCTGGGTTGGACTTGATCTTGAAGGTCTCTTCCAACCTAGGAATTCTGAGAATTCTGTGAAGTCCTTGCTGTGCTGGCACCCCCTGTGCTGGACTCAGCCCTGCAGGTGGGGTCTCACAGAACAGAGGGGCAGAATCCCCTCCCTCTCCTGCTGCCCACGGAGCTGTTGGTGCAGCCCAGGCTGACATGATGTCAGGCACTGTATGAGTCTGAAATTCTGAGACTGGGTGGAAAAACCAGCATCCCCCAACTGTTCACACTGCATGAAAAATCTGCATTGCTCAGATGAGTCAGAGGGTGAGAGATACAGGCAAGTGACTGCTAGGAGGAAAATTTACCAGACACACTTGCATTTATGAAAGCAACAGAAACCAGCCCCAAACCCAAGAAAATTATGAAAGCCCTCATGTCACTTTCAAGTCATTTGCAAAGACTAAGCTGTAACCCTTTAAGATGCCACTTCCCCTTTAGAAGTAACAGATGTTCCCTCCTTATTTAGGTAATGCCCACAGCCCTTTAATTTCTTTCAAGCTACTGGATCTTCCCCTACCAAAGAATAAAAACACTGTTCATTGCCAGCTAATGGAGACAGCTTTTGCATTTTGTGATTGCATAAGGAACGGTATCAGCAGAGAAAATACTGCCAGGGCAAGCTGGCAAAGAGCTCCCTTACATGCCAAGTAAGTATTTACTCCTGCTGTGGAAAGTGTCTGTGGGAAAGGTTGTCCCGGACTTTGCATACCTTGTAAATGTCACACATGCTACAAAGGGAACCTCTCACCTCATTGTTTTGTTCTCCACCCAACTCAAGAATGCTCTCATCTTTTAAAAAGCTAATAGAAACAATTTCTTGCTAATACAATTACCAAAATTTCTTCTCTTCCATCCCTACGTGAAAAATTATTTCATAATGTTGTTGACTCGCTCATTTTCATCTTTCAACTTTCTTCTGTCTGACTTCTAGCTCGGTGTGACTCTCAGTGCTGTGAGTAAAGTTTCTAAGTAGGAAAGTCCCTTCCCCTCAGTCGTTTTTCTCCCAACAGCCAGCAC
Source organism: Emberiza elegans (assembly GCA_024865655.1). NCBI lineage: Eukaryota > Metazoa > Chordata > Aves > Passeriformes > Fringillidae > Emberiza > Emberiza elegans. Next base: position 931,537 of record JALJVW010000163.1, read on the forward strand.
CAACATGTTCAGCAAGGACCTTCCTCAGAGACTTCATCTCTGTCCTCATCCTGAGACACCTGCTGGGCACTAATTCCATTCTAGGACCCTGGGTTTGGAGAACCTGACATTACTTCTTTGTGTTCCTAGGACTTCTTGTGTCCATCCATGGCAGTTCTCTCTCCACAGTCAAACTGAATGGCTTTGAGACTGTGAGACTGTAGTTGGGATTTTCTTTAATGTTTGAATAACAGCCCATAGCTGGGCTTTGTTCCAAACCTAGTGCTTCTGGATGATACAGTAATAATACACTCTGAGAATAACAATACTACTACTGCTACTACTGTTCTGAGAACCAGAAGCACACATTGCAGTGGCTACAGTTTGAGCAATGCTCAAGATTGATTTCCAAGTTAGGCTTTTTTGTTTAATCTGTTTTCCTAAAGAAAAGAGACAGGAGCTGAGGGAATGAACAGATTACTGAAAAAGGGAAGGGATAGAGACCAGATTCTGTAAATTCAGATGCGTGTCAGGGTGTCTCTATGAGTTGGAGTGTGGAAAATAAGAAGTAAATTGGAAGCTCAATTCTTTCTTCAGTTTCTGTTTCAGCTGTTGGTGTTTTCCTTGCCCCTTTTATACTGCCTCTCTGCTTTGCTTTTCTCAGTTTCAAGTTTGCTTATAAAACAGAAAGTATTTAGGAGATTGTACAGCCCCTTGACCAGCTGCAGTGGGTGAATGAAGGAGGTTGGCAATATGTAACACCAACTTTATATTTAATTCACTGACATCTTTTCAGTATCAATAGATACCATTATTCTTGTGATCTAACACATGAATGTCACTTCTGTGTCTCTTCTCAAGGGAAGGCATTTTAAATAGTTGCAGCACTGATATTAAAAGTATGTCACATCTATAGTTAAGCATGAGTACAAAAACTTGCTTTGGCTGTGCCCAACATGCAATGCCAAACCAGCCCAAGTCAGAAGATGTGTGGGTGACTGTCACAGCCAGCTCACAGCTGTGCCCTGACTCTGAATTCCCAGTGGGGAAAGAGGAGGAGCATCTGTGGGGTATCTGCCAGCCAGCAAAGACAGGCAGTTGGCAGCCTAGTGTTTCCTGGAGGCTGTGGCAGTTTCTCAGAAAATAAGGGTTTCAAAGAGCAATGGCACAACCATTACTGCCCCTGGCTGTTGTGTAACAAATTTCTGTTATGTGCCATAATTACAACTTCTAAGCCTGCAGGCAGGGCATTTCCTCCTTGGCTGGCCCCACACCAGCCACCCCAGCCCACTGCTCCCTGTGCAGCTGTCCCTGGAGCCAGCAGCAGCAGAACTGCCTGTTCAGAGAGCTCTGCTTCATGTGGAGCAGCCCTTGGAGAGCAAACAGAAAAGCATGCAATCTCCACTTGCTATTCAAACAAAGCCCAAACTGCACACACACACACACACAGCCCAAAGGCAGCTGGGTAAGTTGCTTAGGATATCAAAGCAATGCTACAAAGAGATGAGCTTGGAAGATCTCAGCTCTGATCCCTAAGCCTCAGCTGATCCAGATATAAACCTAAAAATTAAATCTTCTCAATTCCTTCCTTTCTAAAGCCAGATTTTGCAAAGTTTTTCCCTACAAAAAAATAATTTCAACTACTACTCAGAGGACCTGTAAGGAGTCCCATGAAATAGGGAACTATAATTTGCTCACATCACCAGACCGCCCAGCTGCTACTGTACACACTGTTTAAGATTAATTTCCTGAAACATTTAACTCAGGCATGAACACTTTACAGCTATTACAGCATTCATCTGTGAGGTTCTTACATAGTCATGAATGTATTTCAGACTAACAAATGACCTCACTTGAAACCCAGCAGTAGATTCTTGTGAGATTTGGCCGGACCATTTCAACAGCTGCTGTAGAAGCCCACACAAGGCAAAAAAAAAAGCTCCTAGAGTTATGGACAGAGGTTGGATAAGTCATGACTGTGGAGCAGAGTGCTGTGAGCAACAGTCAAGGCAGCCACAAACTTGCTCTTACCCTCTCACTTCTGCTGGCTAATATCTAAATGCTGAATTGCATTATCTCTGTTTGGATAGTTGTTTGTATGAGCACTGTTGGAGTCCTTGTTGACACCTAGACATTAGTGAAGTGGAAATAAGCAACAAGAGATAAAATTTTAAATTATAAAAAAATTTTCTCTGTTTGATTCAAAATTGTTAAAAATATGGATAAATAAAAAGGGATGAACACATTTAAAAAAATATGTGTGCATATGAAAGTTTCGTAGAAAGATCATCACTACTTTTTGTCAAATAAAGACTTAATTTTATTCATCCCCTTCCCCCAAACTCTAATTTTACCCAACTGGTCATGAATAAACACTGAATAACAGATGCCTCTGTAAACTACAAAATCATAGAGCAGGGAATGTTTGATTTCTTCCTAAGGTGATTCCACACGTGTGGATGTTTTGCAGTTAGGATGATAATGTTCCATCCTCTAGGAGGTGCTGCTCAGAAATTGGTTTAATTCCATCCAATATAGGCCTACGAGGAGGAGACCCTGCTGGCTAGAAAGCAGCTTGAAGGTGTTGCAGCTGAGCCAGTTCAGTCCATCTCACCACCTTCCCCTCTGCATGGGCCGTTTTGATGGCTTTGATTCTGAACTCTGTCATTTTTATGCTGTGAAGCCTCATAAGCATAGATTACAAACTCTGTTAATAATTTGCGTATTGGTAAAACTGTAAAACTGTACCTATAGTAAAACTGTAACATTTCAAAATGTTAGTGTCACTACAAAACTTGCCTTTCCAGCTCTTCTGCTTCAAGTACTTGTGCTCTGTGACCCCAGTAGCTCCTTTGCATGAGGGTAAGTGCAAACACAAACCATAATGACCAGGAAGGTGTTTCTGTGACTCTTATTCCCCTTTTCAAGTCATTTTAGATCAGATATTGGATGGTAGTTTCAGGGGTGTTTGCAGCTGTCATTCCAGCAAGACCCTGTTTCTTTTTAGAAAACTTTTATGTAACAAACACAGCTGCTGCCTGCTACATATGCTTCCTGTGTCTGAAAACAGATGCTTGTGGAACATGGGAGCTAAAACCTCCAGTTACTCAACGGTGATTTAGATTCATTAAAATAGAAAATTCACCCTCAGTGTGTGGTGTTTTCAGGGTCCCCAGACAGAGGAGGAATGAATGGATCTGATTCCATGTTCTTAGAAGGCTAATTTATTATTTTATGGTATTATATTATATTAAAGAATGCTATACTAAAACTATACTAAAGAATAGAGAAAGGATACAGACAGAAGGCTTAACAAGATACCAATGAAAAACCTGTGACTCTCTCCAGAGTCCCAACACAGCAAGACCAGGATTGGTCATTAAGTAAAAACAATTAACATGTTGGATAAACGATCTCCTCCAAACACATTCCAAAGCAGCAAAACACAGGAGAAGCAAATGAGATAATATTGTTTTCCTTTTTCTCTGAGGCTTCTCAGCTTCCCAGGAGAAAAAATCCTGGCAAAGGGATTTTTCCAGAAAATATGACAGTGACCTCAGTGGGCATGTGGTATTTGGCTGCAGCTTTCTTTGAGGAGAAAGGAGAGAGAAACCATTCCATACACAACCAATGCCCACAGACGCCTGACCTGGCAGGGGCCCAGCAGGCAGAGCAGCTCAGTATAAATGTGACTGCATGGCTTTGGAGCCATGGTACAGCAGGGTTTATTGCTGCATTTACAGGATATCACCTCTGAGCTGACACTCCCTGAGAGACAAACTGGGGCTGGCTTTGAGCTGGGAAGGTCCTGCAGCACACACACAGAACTTCCTGACTCAGGATATTCCGATGGGGGTGTAGCCTTGCTCTGTGCTTTTATCAACACCATGACTGTGCTAAAAAATCCCTCTCCAAGTTAAATGGGAACAAAATGACCTGGTCAGACTGCAGAGGAGGCAGCAAGGCACACGCCAATAATTAGACAGGAATTGCTCATTACAGGAACTGCTCCCTGTATTAGAGCAAACCCTGTCTGTCTCTGTATGGCAGCCACTGCACTGATGCATGCAGCCTACCAGGAGCTAACAGTTTCTTTTTTGGTGTATTTAAAATATCAGTGTGCTGACACTCCCTTTTGTGGTGTATTTAAAATATCAGTGTGCTGACATTCCCATCCAGCTCCACGTGGCTTAGCTGCAAGCTGGGATTTCAGTGGCTGCTGTGAGTGCTTTGGATTGCATGAATCTGAATTGAACACAGCAGACTTTGCTCTGGTGGCACAGATCGAGTGCAGTGGGATCACAGCCATCAGAAAGGTAACGAGTGACTGGCAGACACCCAGCAGGCAACGAGGAAAGCAACAAATCTGCTCCCTGACTTCCACTTTCACACGTCTCTGTTTACATTAACAAAACCTGCGTGGGAAGAACAGCAGGTGTCTTTCATCATGAAATCATACATGGGGACACACAGTGCCCTCTATGTGGGCCGTACCTTAATACAAACCCTTCTGTCCTGTTAATAAGATCCCCATTGTAAACCATAACTCAAACCTCTGATTGCTACCACAAAGAAAATATGTACTGATAGAAAATACCAGTGAAATGTGGGCTTTCATAGTCTGCAATTCATAGATTTATCCTTGAAATAAGCTACTTGGAAAAGCAGATAATAATGTTCAGCATTTGTTAGGAGAGTTAAAAGTAGCTCTGTGTATCTACAGAGGATGGGGAAAAGAAAGATGGAAAACAAGCTAAATTTACTAGGACATGATGCAGAATGAAAATACTTTTCCCAGAGTTCCATAATAATCTTTCTGTAGTAAAAAAAAGCTTTAACTTGTACCATCAAGATTCACAATAGGGAAAAGGTGTGAGAAAGAGAAGTGTAAGAAATTTCCAAGCCTGGAACAGGATTTCTACAAGATTTTGTCTCGAAAAGGCATCTTCAATGTATTTCCCAAGTTCTCACTATTGTAAAGAAGTGAAGGGAAGTAAGAGAAATTTTTTTCTCAGTTGCTTTTCATAATGATCAAGAACACGAGGCAAAAATACAACTAAGGCAAAACTTTATTTTTTTTTTGGTAGAAAGAAAAATTAAACAGTCATATAATTAAGCAGTATTTCCTAGGGTTCTTCTGCAGGAGGACTTTCACCAAGCCTCATTAAACTGATAGTCTTACTCAGTGCACCTGGTTTTCAAGTAAAGCAAAAATACCAAATGAGATTACAATTAGCTATGTGGAATATTTCTTCTGATCATTGCACTTCAATACCCATGACAGGGGCACGACACATTTTTCACATTGCACAAATCCCAAATACAAGTGAAACTAATGTATTTTTGTCAGTTCCACAATTTGGCTCTTGGATGCTGGAACCTAATTCAGAAATTTCTATCTTAACCCAAATAATGCTTAATTATTCATCTACATTTGAAGGTCAGTACAACATACACACACATTTCCACACAACACTTGCCTTTGGCAAATGCAGCATTACAGTATTAATTTTACTTGCACTTCGGTAAAAGCAGAATTTTATTTGTCTGCAAAGCAAGATACTTGGAACATTATTGTAAACTACACATACACAGGGCTCCTTCTGTAGTGTCACACCAGCTACACATATACACAATTTAAGCAGCAAAATATTCTTTAGCTTGCTCTTTGCACAGGACTCTTGTCTCATACCCTAATAGTTATCTGAAAAACAAACCAAACAAAACTGCATAATAGTGCTTTAATATTCATTTCTTAAAATTCAAAACAGCCCTACAGCACTGTTAGGCTGTTACCAGTCTCTTTCAAAGACATACAGTATAAACAAAAAATTCTATCCTTAAGCAGCATCTGAGAAAAAAACTTAATGCAGCTGCCACTTAGTGGCAGCAATCATTTAGGCATTTTTGGTATTGATACATCTCTTTATCATATAATTTGTGCATTTATCAACAAAAATGTAGGCCCCAATCCAGCAAATACTTGCAGGTGTGCAAATGCTTTTCTTCCACGTGGAATATTTCAAGTTAAGACTCATCAGATGAGCAAAAGTTAAGAACTTGCATAAATCTTTAAAGGAGGGGAATTCTTAGTGCTGAAAACTTGAGTGTTTTATCTCACAGGACTAAGATCCAATTAAAGACTTAGAGAAGTAGAAGAACTCTTATAAAGAACAGTTATGTTACTTGGATAAATACTTTCAAAGCTAACAAGAGCCTCTAGAAATGTCTGTGCCTTCCCACTGATCACTTTAATCCTACCTGGAGCATGGGTGCAGTAATATTGCCCTGGCTCCTGGCTACTGCATGAGGAATCAATAAAGTGCTTGTCACACATTCTGTAATTATGGAATAAAATCAATTTTAAGTACCTTCAGGATGTTTTCTGATTTATAAATGATGAATTAATGGCTGGTGTCAGATCCCCAGCATGTTTCCCTGAATTGCTAACAAATATTACACTCTTCATTTGAAGACAAATTAGAATTCTGCTAGGACTGGGTATATTTCACCTCTGTCCCAGCAAAGTCCTCCTCTGCCTCCAGGGGGAAAGCTTACCTGGATTTAGTGTCCATGTAAACATTCATGCTTGACCAAAAAGTGATGCTCGTGCAATTTCACAAGCACCTGCATTCCAAGGGAGAGCTTGCCTTGTTTAACCAAGCATGGAGAACCAGTATTGTTTACAGAATATCCACTCTGAATTGTGTTGATAATTTGTTCCCAAAGGCACCATAATCCTGAGAGGTCTTGCTTGCCCTTTGACATTTCCTTTGATGTGTTTTGTTCCTCTGGAATAAAATATCTTTGATATTAGCTTTGACATAAATTCTACTTATCTTTGTGGCAACTCCTCATTAACATACTTCTAAATATTTAAATTACTAAAATTTTCTCTTCAGATAGATAGATATTTTATATATATATATATTAAACTTCTTTGCTAGCTTTCAGATAACTAATCTATGAGAACTGGCTTAGACTGTATGCTCTCTGTAGAGAACTTCTGTATGCTGCTCATACAGAAACAAATAATAGTTTGAAATATTTAGCCATGGATTAGGATGATTTATTTTTTAAAGGCTTCGGTGTTGCTTCTATTTCTCTCCCAGTCAGCTACAGGATGATAGCAACAGCAAACACATTGACAATGCAGTTCATGGTTCGGTTTTCCCATCTCACTGTGCAGGTTCCTGGAAGAGATTATTACAAAATTAAAATAGAATTCCATTGTCTTCACTACAGGCACTTTATTGAAGTGTAAATTATGCCAAATTAGTATGAATATTTAAGTAGTAATTTAAGGGAAACAGTAGTATGTCAGCTTGACTATAAAAAAACTAAAATCCTCAAAACATTTTTATTAACTTATATATTGTTTGCTACCTAATGTGAGACTTGTAAGCTTAAGAAAGTTAACAGGAAAACACTATGTTTTCCAGTTATCTTTCCAGCATCTTTCTTTAAAAGCAGGACTTGCAAAAATCCTTGAAATTCCCATACTGAAACTGGCATGACAATCAGACAAGAAATCAGAAAAGGAATTGGAACAAATATATTCCAGTGTATTTACTTTCTGCTTTCTTCCTCTTCTGTTGTATCAATGCCTTACAAGCAAAAGAAATATGAAAATTAAACTGTGTTTACTTAACTTTATATTATTATTTCTTTTTAAGCTTGGTTGACTTTTTGAGGCCCTCTCTGTTTTTTAAACTTAAACCTTGGCACAGTCCTCTAAAAAGACCTTTCTGAATCTGTGGCAGACGCCAAATTATTAAATACTGTTTTCCTGTGACATTCTCAACCTGTGAAAAATTCTATTTAGAACTGATTTTGAAGCAATACAATGCATCCAGAGCCTGGCTGACAGTTACACCGCTGAAACACATACTGTAAGCGAAAAATATAAATAGTTTGACTAAGTTCCTTTCTCCTCCAAAGTAGCTGTCCCCTCACAGCAGGCAGATATGTTTAAGGCTACCCATGTGTATTTACTGTGAGCAACATTTTCTGCCTCTTCAGCTGAGAGAATTAAATGTTTTTAGTCTTGTTTCACAATGAAAGGCTTTTCTATTCCTGCTTCTCATCATTTACAAAGCAGCTGCTCTTAGTGTCTGCACTGACTGATAACATTTTTGCTGGGATTGTAAACAAGCACCTCATTCTCAAAATTACTGCTTCCACAGCCATTCCCAAAAATGTTCAACCCAACTACTACAACTGAGCAAGAAGTAACATTTCTCTGTTACAAACTTTCTGTTTGGATGGGGATACTTACCATCAGTTGTGGTATCCCAGAAGCATGAGCTTGCTGTGTGAAGACCAGCTCCACTCCTCTGCATCACTGCACAGGTAACTGCAAGATACAGCCATAAAACCCGGGAATTAAAGCAGAAGAGGTGAATCATTCAGCATTTACAAACTGGAGCCTGGATTACATTTCCAAAGGGCTGGCACTGGGCATTCAGCTAAGACAAAACCTTTTTTGAGAACCCCTTTGGCCCCAGTATTTTTCTCAAGAACTTGTTACTCATTTCATGATTATTTTTACTCACATGAAGACAACGGCTTCAACAAAACACTGGCTAATAGGATTATGGGTTTTATCTTTTAAACTACTTAGATAGGCTTGTGCCCCTCAGAATGGGATTGCAGGGGCTGTCCTCACAGGTACAGCAGAAGTCACAGTTGATGAGAGTTGTTGTTTCCCAAAAATACTTGTGGACCCCTCTCTGAAACCACACTCCAGTAATGAGCAGCTTTTCTAGACTGACCTGCAATGGTCATAAAACCACTGACAACCTGAGGCCAAGACTTTCAAAACAGAACAGAGTGCAAACACTTGCTATTACATCAACACTCCACAAAAGGACCATAATGGATTAAACTTTCTTATTTACCTTTTTCCTTCCACATGTATACACACAATAATAATGGGACATGACTTTGCATACGAGACTAAAATCTTCCAGATATCTCTATTTAGAGGAGGCTTAATCTGATTGAAAATTCTATTAAAGATAGCAATTTTCCTGAACTGATACTAAAAGGTTGATATAACTGTCTTGGGGTTGCTTAAAAATCAGGAAAGACCACGTAACATGTAATCTGTGTTAAGTGTTGCCAGCATGCTCAGCCCAGGTAAAACTGCCACAGCTTTACCTCAGGTATTTCTAAAAATCTCTGTAACAGAAGAGTTCAGGTGCCTGCTCTGTTTTGTTTACAGCATTCTCCTGAACCTTTCAGCAATTATTTATTGTGACTGCCAGCGCTATGAGTATAGCTGCTTGTACTTACCAATGTACTTATAGGTTTTCCCAAGTTTCACCAGATGGGTCAGTGACTGTTCTACTATAGCAGCAGTCCATTGGTTGACTTTGTTGTGATTATAATCTGCCTTGCCCAAAACATTTTCTATGCACTAGAACAGAGGGTAAAAATAGTTACAGTAAACACACTTCAAAATGTAGGATTATAAAATGTTGCACATAATCTGAGGGATATTTTTCTGACAGGTTACTTTGAATCACTCGAGCTCATTAGGTATCAGCTGCTGAATGGGAAGTAAAATGACCCTTCTTGGAAATTTATTTTTAGTACATATTTACCACAATATTACAGGTATAAAAATTACTAAACATTTCTTGCAGGAAAGGTCTTAGCCACGTGTTTTGGGTACCAAGTGAATGTATCATTTTGCCAGTGAAGATCCTGACACATCCCACTGCTCCTAATGACTGCCAGCTCCAGTTTGGCTTTCAGAAGCTGCTGTAATGGGGATAGCACTACTCAAATCAATAATATCAGCTTGGGCTGGCCAACCTGCCAGAACATATAACCAAAATTCCAAAACCTTCAGAGACAGAGTGACGACAGTGAAGTGCACATCCCTGCTCAAAAGATGGGGAAGATGCTCAAGGGTCATATCTTGCAGCACAAGAAACAGCTGAACTGCTGGAAAATTGGATGCTCTCCCACAGCTACAGATTGGCCAACACTTGCTTAAACTTAAAAGGATTGAACAAAAATCCTTCTCTCAAACTGTAATTCTTAAATTGCATTCTCTGCTCTTGGGAAATTCAGAATTATGCGCTGATGGATACTTCTTAAAGCTGAGGAATTCACTTAAGAAACACACACCTGGAAAAGGTAAGGGAAGTAAAACTTTGTTTTCCTGTGATTCAGTAAGAGGTATCCTGTGCATTAATCCCCCATTAACAGGCTGTGTAAGAGACCTGTGTCCCAGATTTTGAAAAGCCCAGTTAATTCTGAGCACACACTGTAAAAAGCTGGCCAAAGCAGTCAGTGGAAACAGTCACAAAACACAATAGAAGACAGAAGAGGGACAAAACACCTCAGGGATTTTGGTCCTTCCAGAGATGTACCCAGTGCTGGAGCTCCTTGGCCCTGGTTAAGCTTCCAATCAGAGGTAGAAACACTTGGCTTTACTCCCAGTGTCTGGAGACTGTCACACTATTTGGCTTTACAAGGCAGGGGCAGTTACATAAAGGGCTGAACTGTTTATCTAACATCCAAGAGCTTGCTGTTGTGATCTGGAGCAGCTTCAAAAATTACAGGTGGGAAACAACCTGCAGAGTCCCTCTAGAAACCCCTGTCTCAAAACACTATTTCCCTACAAACCCGGAGAGCATCTGTGAGCCACAAGCTCCTCATTAATCACTTTCTAGTTACTGTATTTAATTTAGACTATCAGACTATTCACTTTCATCCTATTCTTTCTCTGCAAAAAATGTATTTTAAAAGTTAGAACAAGGAGCTCATAGAGTGCAACCTCCCACACATGCCAAGGCTAACTTCCAAGTCTGACAACATTGTTCAAGGCCTTGTCCAGTCAAGTTTTAAAAATCTCTAAGAATGGAGACTCCACAAGCTGTCCCTGCACCCTCTCCAGTGATTAGCTTCTCTCCAGCTAGATAAAGGGGAAAAAATAAATTGGAGTGAATTTCCCTTGTAGCCTGTGCCTGTCACCCTCACTCTTTCCACTGTAATGCAAATCTGGCTCCCCTCTGATCTACCTTCTCCTCTTTAGGTAGTTGAAGACAGCAATTGGATGACGCTTAAAGCAGTTTCAAGTTAAACTCTGTCTTTATATAAATACTAATATATAAATACTAATATTTTATATAAATACTAATTCGATGTAAGTTTATATTTATTTGGGATGGTCAAGGAAAATAACTGCTTTCACTGCTGTACAAGGTATGGTAAAGAATTTCTTCAAAACACAGCTGTTAGCCAAAACCTACCTCCTTAACTATGTTGTGGGCCTCATCAGCATTGAAGATCATCTGCAATAGAAATGAATAATAATTATTATTTCTGCCAGAAAAGTAAACAAATTATAGCCTTACTCTACAGCACACATAATGATTAGGCCTTGTGTATGGTTATTTGCATTGTAGTCTGTTAGTATAATTTTAAAATCTTACTTTTTTCCCTCAGCTCCATACATCTGTTATTTAACATTGCTTTTCCAGTGATGTTTGAGTGGGGCTAAAAAACTCAGACCTCAGTGAATTTTGAAACAGGTTCACTTTATGTTTTCTGTCAAGATTAAATTCCACCATGTGTATGCTTGTCACAGGAATATTCTCCAGGAAAAATTAAATAGCAAATTTTTTCCTCTGGGTCTTAACCTGTGTTTTTATTGGAGTCACAAACTTGCTAACCCACAGGTTACATCTTGCTTCCCAAGGGCAACACACGGTTTTGCAAACCTACTACGTGAAAGGCCGGTTTGCGCAGTCATTACCTTACCCAAGCACCTTTCTCAAGCGCAGAAAAGCTCGCAAGTTTTAATTCCTCCTATTTTCTCCTCCTTCCTGCTCATGGGCACTTGGCTTGGCTCCCAATGGAACCGTGGCACGTTCCCTTGTGCCACCCGCCTCTGCACACCCATGAACTCCCAACACTCGGGCAGGGGCAGAAACCTCCAGGGCATTCATGTTTAAGTTGCCTGGAGTTTTGGCTGATTTTTAAATGAAAACCGGTGGCCAGAGCCCTGAAGCGGTGTCCGGGGAGGGATCGGCTCCTCCGCTCGAACAGGCAGGAGAAGCCCTCGGCGCTGACCGGGCCCGGCACTTTCTGGGATTTTCCCCTGGAAATGGGATTTTTCCCTGGAAAAATGGCCGCGGTCTGACAGCCCCAGCGGCTCCTTCCCGGAGGGAACCTCCACCCCGCGGCCCCGGCAGCGCCGCTCGGCCCCGGCCCCTCGGGCGGGCGGAGGGCCCCGGGCACAGCGCCGGGCCAGGCGGCGGCCCTACCTCATCGTTGTGGGGGTGAAACTCCTCCATGGCCCCGGCGCGGGCGGCGGCCGTTCCGGCAGCGGCGGCGGCGGCGAGTCCTGCGCGGCTCCGCCTCCACCGGGCGGGCCGGGCCGGGCCGGGCGGGGCTCCTGCCGCGGGGCTGGGAGCGGCCCTGCCGAGCCGGGAAGGGAAGGAGTGGAAAGGTCCCCAGAACAGCAAGGACAGGGACGTGTTGGAGCGAGTCCAAAGGCGGCCACTCAGTTGATCAGAGGAAGGGAGGAAAGGATGAGAGAGTTGGGATTGCTCAGCTTGGAGAAGAGGCCTGGGGTGACCCAACCGCGGCCTTCCAGTACCTGAGGGGAGCTAAAGGAAAGATGGGGCAAGACTGTTTATAGATCATGTGGTGACAGGACAAGGAGGAATGATTTCAGACTGAGAGTGTAGGTTTAGATTAGATATTAGGAAAAGAATTCTTCCCTGTTCGGCTGGTGAGGCTCTGGCACAGGCTGCCCAGAGAAGCTGTGGGTGCCTATCCCTGGCAGTGTTCAGGCCAGGATGGATGGGGCTCTGGGCAACCTGGGCTAGGGGAAGGTGTCCCTGCCATGGCAGGGGGGTTGGAACAAGATGGTGTTTAATGTCACGACCAACCTGTGAAAAATGCCAACTGCTTGTTTTTAAAATTTTTAAAGTTTAATAGTAATAAAATGGTTATAAAAATAGTAATACAATTAGAGTAATAATAATTTGGACAATTTGAATTAGGATGATATGAGACAATAGAAACAAAGAGTTATGGACGTTTGGGTACCTTTTTCTGGGCAGCATAAGCCTAAGAAAGGACACCCGTTAACGAAGGATTAACCCTTAAAAGCAATAGCCTGTTGCATATTCATACACCTCATACATGACGCATAAATTCCATTCAAATACAGGATTCTGTCTGGTCATCATCAACTTCCTCCTCTGAATCCTAACGGCGTTGTCCTGCCCGAGCAAGGCGGGAAGAAGTTTTTTTCTCCTGATAATGGAGCAATAAATCCTCTTCCTCTGAAAGATTTAGGTGTCATGTAGCTGCTATCTCAGTGTGAGTTCTTTCTTTAGAAAAAAAAAGTATCTTACATAGCATAGTTTCTATTTTAACATTTTGTTATAACCTAAAACTATATTTAACACACTACTTAAGAGAATTAATACAGCATTACTTTCTAACACAACACATATAATATTCATTTTAATATTTGTGAAAAGCCAATCATAAAATAGGCATTTTTCACAAACACAAACCATTTCATACTTCTGGGCCTCTCTGAGCGAGCGCTCCTCCCCGGGTTCCTCTGTCGGGCCCAAGGGACAGCCGGGCACAGGCACCGCCACCGCTCACGGTGTGAGCACAGCCCCTCCTAACAGCAGAGAGTTTTCCCCTGTTCTGGTGCTGCTCTTGGGAAGTGCTTTGCTGGACGTACAAAGCTCCCCCCAGAGCGGCTTCTCCAGAGGAGTTGTTGCACCCCTCTGCCTTCTGCGTTCCCCTTTTCCCTCTGCTTGGAATGAATTTGTGTCAATTATCCGGCACAAAGTTACCTTTAGTTACTCATAATGTTGCCACCAAAGTTAGAAAAAAGGCTCATTTAAGTTCTGGTTCCTTAAATTCTACTTCAACTCAGAGAGTTGATCCTGAGTTTTATTTCACTCCATACACACACACACACACACACACACACACACACACACACACATATATATATATAAATACATCATATCTTTGCTGTCTCTGAAGTTGCCTGGGAAACAGGAAAGCACCTCATACAAAACTGCAGAGTTTTCAAAGGGTGGGGTTTTTGTTGTTGTTTCAGTGTGGGTTTTTAAAATTATTAGTATTATTTTTACTGGGAGGGGGATCTGGGAAGCTTGTGTAGGTTTCTCTCCCATGATTTCTCCTGCATTTTTCTCCTGATCTCTCCTGTGCTTCCAAACCAGATTAAACACGACAGAGAAGACCAAGGCTTCTAGTTTCAGCATCAGTGGATAATGTTTGGACATACAGACGCCTACTTTACAAAAGTGTTTCTTGTTCTGTCTTAATAGTACATTCATTGGTAAGCTTGTGTTTGAAAAACATGAAAGTACAGATGAAAGTAAAACTAAGTGTTTTTATTGCCCTGCTCTCGACAGAGCTTTCACATTTAGTATTTGCTAATGGCCATGGAAGGAGAAAACTGAAGGTGAAGACTGAACCTTTTTAGAAGCGGATCTTTACGAACAAGTGCAGAGGGATGTGGTCATAGGAAAGCATGAAAGAAAATCTCCTGCAGTATAATGGTTTCTTTCTTTTTCTGTGACCTCTGCAGTATTTTTGTGAGCTAAGCTAGGGATGAAATCGCATGCTGGTTTTTAGTGCAATAAAAGCTAGTGGAAGCATTTGTTGTATATGCATTGGCATCCTGCAGACAAAGCTAAAAGTGCTTAAATAACTTATCCTTGCATCCTGTGGATTTTTTTATCCTTTGTATCCTTCAGAGATCTCACATCTTTACATCTGTATCTTTAGATGTAGTATAGTATTAAACAAAAATAGTTCCTAGGCTGTTTTTCTGTTCTGTTTAGAAATATTCAAAGAAAATTTTTTAAATATTAGCAATAATTATGTCACTGAATTACATGGGAAATGAAAAGAATTCCTAAATAACTGATGAGTGTGTGTGTGTGTGTGTGAGTGTTTGTAGGTTCTAGTGCAAAAAAATTACTTATCTTTCCTCTCCAGCTACCCTTTGTAGATAGGAGGATAGCAGGAGGTCCAAGGAAATGCTGAGTCCATCAGGCTCAGCTCAACATTCAGAGAGCCATTACAAAAATAACAAAATATTAACCCAGAAGTGTTTACAAATACACACTCAGCCATCACCCATGAGCATACAACACAGATGTGTCAAGAGTATATGTCAAATAATCTGATTTTATCCTTTGGAAGGACAGCTGGTTTAATGGATGAAGAGGAAATGCAGAATAGGTGTGTTATTTTGTAGTAAATTTGTCTTTTTATGCTTTCCCATGTAAGAATATGTAATCTGGGGGAAAAGTAATAAATCATTCCTAATAAAGGTTTATAAAAGTAGGAGAATAAGTGAAAGAAGATGGGTGGGTTTTTGTTCTAAGGGCTAATTAGTATTAGTCACAATAACTTGAATAATGGAATAAAAAGTGTGCTTATAAAAGCTTGTTATTGACAGCATTTTGAAATAAGTTGCAAGCATGCTGAATGACAGGATCAAAACTAACAATACTGAATAGGTTGGAGAAAACAACAACAAGAGATTTCATAAAAACCAGGACATCAAATGCACAACTACAAAATGGGGCCTAATTGTCTAGGCAGCAGTGCTGCAGAGAAAAATATGTAATTACAACAAATAGGAACCCAAGTATGATGTTATAAATAACTAAATAAATTGAAGGATACCATGAAGGGCACAGAAAGCAGTCATTTTGTTTGCTTGGTGTTTATCAGGCATTGAATGCAACTCTTATCCCAGTGTGATGGTGGGACAGACAGAAGAGTAATTCTTCCTGAAGGCAGCACCAAAATGGAGCTTAGAGAATGTGATTTATGGAGGAACTGCATTTATTTTATCACCCTTGCCCAGACTTCTTTATAGATGTCTCTGACTGCATAGTGGTATACAGGAAAAAGTGATTAAGGAGCCAATGTGTGATGAAAGGTAGGACCAGAAATAATGCCTTTAATTAGAACTCAGAGAGATTTATGTTAAATATTAAGGAAAAAGAAATCAAAGGATAAGAATAATAAAGCACTGAAGCAGACCTGCTTTTGAAATCACCTCCTCTGGATCAATAACATATTGTTAGCATCTGCCAAGTATCCAGGTGGCCTTTAGAGAGGAGGAAGTATTAAATAATGCTTGAGCTAATTTTAGACACAGATTTATTCAACTTTCACAACTATTGAGGGGTTATTTTCCTTTCTTTCCTAATTAATTCATTAAGAAATTAGTAATTCAATTCATTTTTAATCTAAATTCAATAACCTAAATCACCATTATTTTTCCTTTTTTTTTTCTTTTTTTTTTTTCTCCTAAGAATGACTAATGCTTAGTGATTTCACAAGAGAAATTTTAACAAGGAGACAGCACATTTCAGGAGGAGTTACCTGATAACATTGCTTAATTCTTCATTACACTACTGCAAATTGCAAACTGGAAAATGTAAATGGGCTGGCAGTATAATCAGTTCTGAGAACTGTGAGAAGAAATGTGAAAAGTGCTGAATGTGGTGGCTCAGAAATACAACCCTAAATGTGAAAGAACTGTAGGCTTTCATCTTTCAAATGCAGATCAGGAACTTTTAACAAGAAAGAGAACCAACAGTGAGGTTGAAATTACCTGTTGATTAAAAAGCAAGTATTTGAAGAGGATTTGGTGCTCTGGAGAGGTGGCAGTCTGTGCAGGCTGTGCAGATCCTACGCTGCATGAGCAGAGCCAGGAAAAAATGTGAATACTAAAGCAGCTAAAATCGTCTGCCTCCTGTCTCCTTTTATCCTTTACATTGCAGCAAACATTTAAACCTCCACATTAAACTGTGGAATACAAAAGCAGCAGAATTCTGTCAAATTTTTCTGACTTAGTTCATGAGCTACGCGTGGCTGGATGGTGGAGGAAGAATCACAGTGTGCAGCTCTTGTTCTTGCTCTCTTCCTACACACTCACTGCTCAGTACCACAGGGATTGGAACAGGGGATCAGATGGACTCTTGGGATAATATGGCACCTCTTCTGCTGGCCAGACCTGGGGTGCTTGACCACAGCAGAAGTTTTAATTATTTGCTTTTCTGACTTTTGGGTTTGTTTGTTTTTCAGAGAGTTGTTTTAAAGTTAGTGCAGTGACTTGCTGGAAGTTCTTTGAAGATCTGATAGACCACTAAAATTTTGTTTAAAAAAATTCTTGGTTCTAACACATCAGGTCAGAAGCATTATTGCTACACAACATGAAAACTCAAACAGAAATCACTCTGCTGGAGAGGGAGAAGAGCACACCCTCTTTCACTTCCTAAGCTTTGAAACTTGTTTTAGCAGGAAGTGGATGGAGCAGTGTCTTGTCCTTCTGTCCAGGAAACTGTACACACACACTGGGATGTACAATATGTACAAACACTTGGGACAAAAACTGATGGACAATTTAAATTTCTATTTCATGGGAAATGCTGACATTTCAGATCTTAGAGTTTCAGCAGAAATTTGAATGAAGTGCCATTTGTGGGAACTGCTCACCTGCTCACTGAAGGCAAGATGTTTGTTGTGGATTTCATGACAGGACAAAACAAGCCATGATAAGAACAACTTGCACTCTTTCACACTGCATGCACACACTGGAGCTAGAGCCACCTGGCAGCAATGAGCAAATGTGGCAATGAAGAAGAAAAGGTGTTTGATGAAGGTAGGACAGGGCACTAACAAGATGTGAAAGAAAGAAATTGTCAAAAGAACTGATTGCTGCTGTGCATGGCAGGGACTAACCAGTGCAATGAACTATCTCAGGAGAAGCTGCTACTTGTCCTTAAGGAAGCTTTCAGGATTTCTATGTTCATATAAACTTCTAGCATTTTCAAAGCTAAAGCTGAGGATCAAAAAAAGGGGGAAAGGATATTAAGAAGAGCTGTCCTGGGAACCAAGTCTTCATTATTTACCTCATCACCAAACAGAAGAAAAGTTAGTGATGGATCTAGTTATATCTTTGCAGTTTTTTATTATAAATATTAGTCTTAAAGAAAGAGGTAAAGGGTCTTAGGCTTGTTGCTGATACCAGTGGTGGTCCTTGAGAAGTTTTCTCCATTGCCTTTAGGAACTAGGCAAACTCTCGCCTACAGAGAGAACAACAGGTTCACAGCTTAACACAGGGATGTGATTTCCCACTTTGTTCCCTTCTGTGCTGGCACAGAGGTCCCAAACAATGGCACAAATTTCCTGTGCTGAGTTTACATGGGAACGTGCAGGCAGTGGCTGGGGGGCTGCAGTGGTGGGCTCTGTGAGAAGACACCAGGAGCTGCCTACACATCAGGCACAGCTGGTTCCAGCTTCCGTGAAAATGGATCCAGCTCTGCCCAAGGCTGGGCCCATCAGCCAAGCTGCTGCCTCAGCCCAGCACATCAGCAGATCACAGCTCCCTCTGCACGTCCCAGCTGAAAGCAGCACTTTTCTCCAAGCTGCTGGCTGTCAGCATCACTTTATTCAGTGATGCTCAGCAATTAGAGACACAAAAACGCAGCAAGGTGGCAGGTATGACTTGAAGGCCTTTGATTATCAACTTTCTTAGAGCAGGAGAGGAAGATCCATTGTTTATATCATTTGCTCCACTTCAGTCATTTTCCTCATTATGGGATAAATACAGAGCAGGAAGAGCAGGAGCAGTTCAGGAGCAGAATGCTGGAGGAAAAGCCTAGCACATATCACAGGACTAGGCATTCTCCATCCCATTGCTGATTTTATTTTTTCTGAAAGTCACATATTTGCTCCAGGAAGATAAACAAATGAGAATACATCTAGCCAAAGCAAGGCACACTGCATTTAGGACATATTACTAGGTTTTACATCTATAATAAAGTATTATACTGTATTAACATTTTTGGACCAATTATAGCTGTAACTTGGGATTCAGAAACTCAATAGATGATTGTATGTGTGGCTGGAAAAGATTTTATTTCCCAAGTAGAACAAGTGAGTGCTATAGAATATATTTTACTTTTCCAAATCTATTTAGCAAAGCAATGTAATTGTAAATCCCACAAAGTAATTTAGTGGGAATTTCTAGCGATCAAAATTTTAAAATAAATGCTGTAAAGCAAATAAATTCCATGATTTTGTACACTTTTTTTAAAACCAGTAATTGGCTGGTTTCAACTGAGAATAGCTCCATATCTCTTTGTTAAAATGTATTGAATTACTTCCTCCTACAAATCAAAATTCACCACAGATGGTTCAGGAAAATGTGTGATCCCTATATTGAAATCTCAGTTTATCTGATTTTCTTAAATATAAGGGTAACCTCCCAAATCAGAGAACCAGAAATAAGATAAGTTTTATTGAGGATATTCATATGACTATGAAGGCTCAGAAATTTGATGATTTCTGAGACAAATGTTTTGTTTGTCAAGATTTCTGTAAATAGTCATGTATGATAAAGAAAATTACCTTAGTGACCTTATTGTGCAAACATCAAAATGTACCAAGACTGCCTATTCACATGCTTGTAGCTCTTCATTTGCTTCTGGTAAATAACATTAGATAATATGTTAAAGTACATGGAATATGGAGTTGTTTAAATTTTATTCAAGCAGTCATCATAATGCTGCTGTAAGATTATAAATTTTGGGAGCTTGTGCCCAAATACTCCCACAACATGTGTGTTTGAAAACGACAGATTTCATGATGTATAAACATTTAAGTGAAAATAAGAAGTGTTTGGAAAAGGTTTTGTACAAAACCATCCAGCCTGTGAATTTTGTTATAGTGTGCTGTGCATATAAGCATCTTAATTTCAATCTTTTAAAATTTAGAAATGCTTCAGTGTCAGCATTAAAAGCAGGCACACTGCTATCCCCTTCTGGAATGCAAGACCTTAATTGCATGAAAATTAAATAAAACTTGTGGCTCTTTACCACAACCAGGCACTTATCTTTTACACTATTACTTACTTTACTGAGGTGAAAATAACGATTACAGGATAGGGGTGCACTCCTGACATGTTCTTGTTATCCATGATACAAACTGCCATACCATTAGATGTTGAATTAAGAACTGCCTAGAATGTTACATTGATGCACTTACATTTTGCACTTACAGATCTAATTTTTCTCTTGTGGTTTGGGAAAAACCCCAAGCACATGCTATTTTTAAAGTGGAGTAAACACAACAAGAAGCTGAGCTGATGTGAAGGCTCAGTGCCTGCAGACAGGGTGGTCCAGCCCCCATTCCCTGCCTTTTGCTGCTCAGGAGGGGAGGAGGTAGACAAATTAGGAGTGAATTTAAGCCTTGGTAAAAGGATCAATGGGAGGAAGATATTTTTAAGATCTGTTTTTATTTCTCATTACCCTAGTCTGATTTGTTTGGAAATAAATTCATTTCCCCAACTGGAGGCTGCTTTGCCTGTGACAGTAACTGGTGAATGATCCATCCCTGTCCTCATTTTGACCCATGAGCCTTTTGTTGTATTTTCTCTCCCTGTCCAGCTGAGGAGGGGAGTGACAGAGATTTCATGTGTAACTAGCATCCCCTACAAGTTTTCAAGGCAACATTTGGGCTGTGTTTATAAGTCATGTTGAAGAAACACTTGATCCAAGATAATATAATCACAGAATTATGGAATGGTTTTGGTTGGGAAGGGACCCTGAGGACCATCCAGCTCCAACCCCCTGTCGGGGACAGAGACACCTGCAACTAGATCTGGTTACTCAGAGCCCCTTTTAGTTTACAGCTTTTCTCTTAGCAATAATCACCTCATAAGAGTAGTACTGTGAAAAGTGCATTTAGCAAAACATCATGCAAATGAAATAAAAACAAATTAGAGCCTTTTTCCATTTCATTGAGCTGTCTAAATGGTGAAGAATTACTGTATAAAATAAATGGAAAAGTACTTTTTGCTGTGCAGATGTGAGTTTGTCACCCTAGTTATTCTTCCAAACCCTGTTTTAAATGCAGAATGCAGTTTCTCTGTTCCTAAGCAGGGTTTCTTGTCAAGGACAAGTTGAACTAATTTGTTTGAGCTAAAATGTCCTTTCAGTTTCTGACCAAAATGAGAAGCATTGATGAATAAAGCCTGCCTTAAATGTTTGTTGCTGCTGTTAACAAGTACCTTTGCTTGCAGCAGGGTAATTCCATATAAATACAAATTTGGGGATCAAAGAGTTGGTACCCCATGTTAATTCAATAAAACTCTGCAGTTTTAAAGACTCATTTTTGGTTGGCTTATATGAAAGTATTGAAGTGAGTCAGGATGATGCAAAGACATTGGTGAAATATCTTGGCTTTAGAGTAGTACAGTGGCAGAAAAGAGAGGAAGATTAAGAGTTTTGCCTGAATCCCCAGAAATGTTTGCAATCCATGTATTATTGACAGGCTCCAAGGGTCTGCATCTGCATTTTCAGCAAAGTTACTGCAGTCATCTTGCAAAGTTTTAGGGAGGTTTTTTTAGAAGAAATGCTATAACACTTCACAGGTCCAGCAAAAATGTTAAGATTATGTGTTAAAAAATAATTAGGGAGCTAAGAGAAGACTCTTCCTCTTCCTTTCTATTGTGTGGCATTTTAGGGATGTTCTGGGTTTTTTTTTGCCTCTGCATCTTCTAAAAAGTCCTAGATCTTGTGAATTGATGGTTAGAAGACAACTAACATTTAAGTGTCTTGAACTATATTCTTGATGAACCTTACAAATTTTATATACGAGAAATCAACTGGTTTAATTAAACATTTCTGAAGTTTGTGGAGGGCATTAAAATTATTTGCAATAAAACATTTATGAAAAACACAATTATTTTACTGATTAATTTGCTAATTAGTAAAATTGTAGCTAGCTATTTTGAAGTAAAATGGTAATTCTAGAAAAGTACTTTGATACATTTAGGATGAAATTAAATGTTTGGGTCCCAGTCTATGCTTTGCAGGTGCATCATAAATGTTCAAGTTCTTTCAGTGTTTTTTCAGTGTTGCCTGGAGAAATATTTTTCAACATGGAACACCAGGTACTTGGATATTAACTGAACCTTCTTTATGCAGCACTTCATTCTACAGTTCAGCTCTGACTCACCTTGCACAGCTCTTTCTTGTGCAAAAAATGGCATAGCTGACACCAAAATAATTGTCTAAATAAATTGTACACACAGTAATGGGGTTTGTAAGGGCATTCCCTTAGCTTGCATGAGTCCATTCTCGGCAGTAATTCAAATACTGGCTTCATACAGCACAGTGGGGCACTAATTAGTGTCTTCTCTTATTCTTTTTCTTTTAAATGCACTAGAGAAAAGCAGGAGAAAGTAAATAGATTCCTCATTTTATGATGTGAGAAAGGAAAGTACAAATGTGTCGCTGCATTGATATTTCTCTGAGTCTGCTTTTAACTTCTCCTTTAAAAGGAACAGGAGATGCTATAATTACTCTGAAAAGCTTTTTGTAAATACCTGCTTTTCTAAATCCTTTCAGTGACTGAAACAGGAATGGCCTTGTCTCAGAAAAGCTAATATCACCAGTTCTCCCTTTTTTATTTCTAAGTCTGTGACATGTAATTTTTCTGTTGGTGTAGCAACTAACATTAAGGAAAACCTTGGCAAAGATTTGCCCTCTTGTACAAGAGGCTTCATTCTTCTTGTATAACGTTTCCTGCATCTTGGTTTTGACAATGCTTATTTAGTATGGAGATGAAGACGGGGCTGAGGTGACAGTGAATAACTGGAATGAAGCTTGGAAAATGCCTTTTCTCTCAGAGGGAAGCTTGGCTTTGCAATAAGAAAACCTCTTCATGTCACATAAGTAAAAACAGTGGGTTGAGTAAGCTCAGGGACAAGAAGCTCTGACTTGCAGCCCAGTGCCATTGTTACAAAGACAAAATCCAAGCCCTAGGAAAAGCAGGTGGGTCTGGATCACAATTCCACTCGGTTGTGCTGCTCACATGAAGGTTCATGATGTACACTGAAAAGAAGATTGTTGGGGCTACATCAAATCCCAACAAACCCTGTATGTCACACACTCACCAAGAAGGAATTGTGAAGGAACAGTCTCAAATGAAATTAATTGTATTTTAAAGCAAAATTAACTCAGCAGGCGTAATAACATTGATTAAATTAAATTGGCTTTTGTCAAGAAGGAGCTTTGAGTGAACTGATGAATAGTTCGAAGAAGCATGGCGCTATTGCTCCTGAAGCAGTCACTGTATTTCTTTTAGAAATATTATCTTGCCTTTTTGTTAATTAGTGCATCAAACCAGACATTTCTTCCAAACATAAATTTGAGGGTTTTCCCCTTTTAGCTGGAAGTGCAAAGCAGCACATCAGTATCACAGGCTACATTAAAATTTTAACAGAGAGCCTTTTTTACAGAAATGCCAAAAAGTCCTTAATTTAAAATGCAGAATATACAGGATCGCAAACCACCGGAAAAAAAAAAAACCACAGAAACACAGAAAGAGGACACTTTCATTGAAATATCTTCCTTAATTTTTGACTGCTGAAAGGTACTTCTGAGGTCTTTATTTTTTATGAATACCTCCAGGAAGTGATAGCACAACCCCTTGAGCACAGAGCTGGCAAAATGCACTCCTCTCTCCATGATGACTGCAATTACACTTTTGGAAAATAGCCCAGGGAGTGCTCAACTGGACAATGAGAACTGTATATCTCAGCTTCCTCCACAAAGGCTTTTTTTAAAAATTTTGTTTCCAAATTCTGGTCCTAGCACATGTATTATCCAGGAGAAAAACGTAAATAGCTGTTCCAGAGTAGCTCTTGGTGTTTATCAAGATTTTCTATGGGTGTTTATCAAAAATCTCTATTTTTTGCATGTGATTTCTTCCTCAAAACCTTTAAGTTTAGAAAATTGCATCAATAGCCTGCTTTTCTGATATTTACTGGTAGATTAGATTAAGGTGAAGAGAAATAAACTTGCAGAGCACTCAATGCTACCTGAAATGGAAGCAAACTAGCTTTTGTTCATAAATGTTATTGAACTGAACTGTAATTTGCACAACTACTTCCCATTTGGAAGAATTTGTGGCTGTGTGAACCAGGCTATCAATAAATGGTGAAGTTCCTTGATTTCTGAGGCATAGAATTAGTAGTTCTGTATCCACAGAAGAAAACTGACTGCAAAGCTTCTGTCCCAGAGGACAAGAGAGTTGTCACAGTACTCTGGAAAAGGGCCATGAGCACTGCAATTCATCCTTAATAAAGCTGCAGTCTGGGAACCATAGTTGGCTAATGTTTTACAGCAATGCAAATGTTATTTATGGAGATTGGAGTCACCAAAGAAATTGCAACAAGAACTCTTTATCTGTGTTCTAAACAGGCCATCGATTTCTGTAATCCTGGTTTACACATCCCTTGGTTCATGTCGTCTGTTGTGGATCACAAAAAGTAATTAATAAATATGAGCTGGTCTGGGCAGTGCTACCTAAATTCTATGGGGCCTCCAGTTTCTATGAGTGGCTGCTTTCTGTCCCAAGAGAAACACAAAAGTTCTGTGATGTTCCTCAGAAGTACTTGGATGTCTGGTTGGTAATGCTGTACCTGAGCTCTGGATGTGCAAACAGCTGTCAGCCCTTCCTTTCACCAGCCCCCCAAACAACATTTATAAGATGAAACTGTAAAAACCCAACATGAATCTGGAGCTGTTGTTTTAATACTTTCGATTAAATCATGCATTACAGAATATATTCACTTGGGTGCTTTTTAGATAATGATTCACACTGTTATAGAGAGCAATGTGTTATTCTAGTAATTGCAGGCAGAGGATGTACCTGAGCATTTAATTTAGAGCAAGTCCCTTCAATAGCTTTGCCTGAACAAGCCAAAAAACCAATGCTGTGAGTATAACATGTATCAAACTCAAATTCTCCTTCAAAGGTGGTGTGTTTATGTACCAGCCAAGTAAATATTGTACCTCCCAACAACAATTTTTTTGCAACACATGCATTATTTGGAATAACACAAACCCAGCAATTTTTAAAAAAGTAGTTTGAGGGTAATGAATAACATTATATTGCTGTTGTACATAAACTGCAAATTTCATGCTAAATTTTTTATTTGAAAGCTGAGCAGGAGATTCTGGTTGTATGCATCAGAATTTTTTGAAAGTGATATAATTTCACAGCTATGAAAAAAAAAGGCTCAACTATTTTCATGTGGCATACCTCTGTTTATTCCACCAGTTTCAGAATAGTATTTTAACATGTAAGGAAGTGCATGTAAGTGCTAAATTGGTTTCCTTATCTCTCTTAGGTGCCTGCTATATGAGCTCTTCAGGTACCTGAAGGCAAATGAATCACTCAATTCATCTGGATGAATCGAGATGCAGTTTTCACTGTGTTGCTTTTGAATTTTGGAATAATTTGTAATACTTGTAGCTGTTTGATAAATCCAGATCTCTTGAACTGTTGGAAGTGATGGTCATAAGGCTTAATAAGTGTTGCCTATGGGTGTAAGGAGGACAGCTATGACAAGTGCCTTTTATTATATTCTGAAATACAATTTTACCTTGTGGATGCTTCCCTCACCCGGTGCAGATACACCTGTTGTTCAACAAAGGCTGAAAAACCATGAAACAGTAAATACCGGGGGTTTCCCCCTTTCTGAGAAATCACAGAATCGCCCCTGAGCTGCCAGTTCCGCACTACTAAACCCGCGCTGAAAACTGAGATCCTGACGGGATCCGCATCCTTCCCAACGCCGTCGGAGAGATGGGGTGACGTGCCCGGGTCCGCACTGTCCCCTTTACCTGGGACGGCGGTGGCACCCGGGGAGGGTGGCGGAGGGAGCGGGAAGGGAGAGGAGACGGAGGAGAGGGGAGAAGGAGGAGAAGGGAGGAGAGGGGAGAAGGAGGAGAAGGGAGGAGAGGGGAGAAGGAGGAGAAGGGAGGAGAGGTGCGCTGCGGAGGCGCTCCCGCCCGGCCCCGCTCCGGCTGCTCCGCCCCGCTCCCGG
Source organism: Emberiza elegans (assembly GCA_024865655.1). Classification (NCBI taxonomy): domain Eukaryota; kingdom Metazoa; phylum Chordata; class Aves; order Passeriformes; family Fringillidae; genus Emberiza; species Emberiza elegans. Next base: position 957,467 of record JALJVW010000163.1, read on the forward strand.
CAGCTCGGGACGGCGACCCCGGCTCCCGCATCCCTGCCCGGCTCCCGCATCCCGGCCCCGCTCCAGCCGGCGAGAGGCGCTGCGGGAGCGCGGCCGCGGGGCCGGATCGGCAGCGGGAGAGGTGCGGGGGGACGCGGCGGAGGCGGCTCGGCTCCCGGCGGGCACGGCTGGGCGGGAGGCAGCCCCGGAGCCCCGGGCTGCGGGAGGAGCGGTGCCGCGGGCGGGGACGGGGGACAGGTGGGCCGTGGCAGGGCTGCCCCAGGTCGGCCGTGGCAGGGCTGCACCCGCGGGGTCGCTGCGAGCCGGCTGTGCCCCGCCGGAGTGCGGGGCTGTCGGCGCCCGGTGCGGATCCCGAGCCAGCAGCCCAGCCCGCGGCAGACGGACTTCACCTCCCAGCCCCAGCGGACTGCCGGGCCGGCGGCAGCAGCAGCCCTCGGCGGCGGCAGCGATGGTGCTGCTTGTACGTGATTTTCCTCTCCTGCGAGGTTCCTGGTGAGTCCTTCGTTCTTACTAGCAACTGGTTTGAGGGAGGTGCTTTGTGTAGTTCTCTTTTATTCCTTTTTCTTCACTCGAGAGCGGAACCCGTGGAGGGAGCTGCGGCGCGGGGCCGGGGGGACCCTCCCGCCCCCGGAGCGGGGGCTGCGCTGCCCCGGCTCCTCCTGCGGGGACTTCGGTGATAATAACCTGATAGGGGATGCCTGCATCTTTGGTTGGGGTTTTGTTTTTTAGCAATGCTTTCTACAATGTGAAAACCCCAGGAGGCAGATCTTGCCGTCTGGGGCTGTTGTGCCGTGGGAGGGATGACAAAGAACGGGCGCGCAGTTCTCCGCGCCGCTGAGCAGGTGAGAGGCTCTGGGGCGCTCAGGAGAAGATCGGCTCTTGCCGTGTGCTGCCTCTATTTTTCTTCCTTTAAAAAGTATAGTTACTTATTCTTAAATACAATAATGTGTAACTTCAATTTTATTTTATGGCTATACAAAGAAAAGAATAAATTATGGAGGCTGAGAAGCAATTGCACAGTAGTTTTGGACACTTGATAGCTACTGAATGCAGCTATCCACCACTCATTTCAGTATTCCAAGTGTGGAGTCATAGCAAGGGAACAGTAAGGGATCCTGCACCCCAGGGTTAGTGATTTTTAGAAAGTCTTGGCAGCAAACATGTAATGTGACTGCCAGGGAAATGGCCCTTTCAATGATTTTGAGATGATAGAGCGGATAGGACAATTACTGCTGAAGTGCACAAGTGTTACTGTTAATGGTGTGTGCACTTCAGCTGGGAGATTTGTCCAAGGTGCAGCCCATTAAGCCTTTTAAAGACCCTTGCAGTAGAGATGCTTGGAGCATATGTTGGTTTTGGTGAATCCAAAAGGGAGAAGTGGCGTTTGGATTCTTGCCTAAAAAGGTTGAGGTGAGGAATGGCCTCCTTACTGAAGAAAAAACAGGTTTAAGAACAGCCAGTGCTGGAAATTTGAACATCTTGGGACTAGAGGGAGAAGTGTTTTAAAATGAAATCATTGATTGGACTAATGAGTTCTTAGAGGTTTTCATCACTAAAAAACTAAATCAAGGATGGTTTTTCTAAAGGCAGGTTTATTTCTAGCAAGACTTAGTATGGGGAAATCTTGGGGGCTCTATGTAGGGGAGGGCAGAACAAGTGATCATAATGAACCCTTATTGCCTCAATTAGGCATATAATCAGGAAAACTCCATCATCTCTGAGAGCACACTCTCCATGCATTCTCTTTCCTTTGCTTCCCAACTTCCTTGATGTAAAAGGGCTCAATAACACTGACAGCAGCCCTGAGGAGGACTTGTGGGTCTTGGTGGATGACAAGATCTGTGTGACCTGGCCATGTGCCCTTGCATCCCACAAAGCCAAACGTGTCCTGGGCTCCATCAACAGTGGGGGCAGCAGCTCCAGGGAGGGGATTGTGCCCCTCTGCTCTGGTGAGACCCCAGCTGCTGTGCTGCATCCAGCTCCAGGGCCCCCAGCATGGGAACAACGTGGACCTGCTGGAGTGAGTTCAGAGGACACCACAAAGATAATCAGGGGGCTGGATCACCTCTGATATGAGGGCAGGCTGAGAGGGTCGGGGTTGTTCAGCCTGGAGGAGGCTCTGGGGGGACCTTGTGGCACCTTTCAGTACCTAAAGGGGCTGCAAGAAAGCTGGAGGGCTTTTGACAAGGACATACATGATAGGACAAGGGGTAATGCCCTTAAGCTGAAAGAGGGTTGATTTAGATTGAATATTAGGAAAAAAATCTTCACCATGATCTTGGTGAGGCACTGGAGCAGATTGCCAGAGAAACTGTGAATGACCCATTCTTGGAAGTGTTGAAGGCCGTGTTGGGTGGGGCTCTGAGTGACCTGATCCAGTGGAAGCTGTCTCTGCCCATGGCAGGTGGGATGGAACTGGATGAACTTTTATGTCCTTCCAATCCAAGCCATTCTGTGTTTTTGTGACATCAATGCTTAGGCTTTCACTAGATGTCTTTGTGTGTATCTTTGATATAAATTATTCTCCAAGTGCAATTAGATCCAGGGGTCTCCTTGTTTCTGTTTTCCATCCAAGCAATTATGGAAGGTGAGAGTTGCTATTCATAGATCTGAGTAAGCTTTGAGGAATGTGGTTTGTAAGGCTCAGGTGTGGGTACAATTTCCAGACACTATCAAAGTGTTTAAACACTGGAAGTTATTTAACATGTTAACATTTCTTCAGCACTGTGTTTACCCTTAAGAAATACTTAGTAGCATGTTTGAATTTTTGATGGTAGTTGAAATCTTAAATTCTTTAGGGATGAAGAAATACTTATTTAACCAAAATTCTATCTGAATTTTGGGTTGTAGCTGTATTTTTTACAGTGGAAAGACAGTAGGCATGAAGGATCTTACTGAACAATTTCCAGTGTCATGGTGTAGCCACCCCAGTTGTTTGCCTGTCTGCAAAACGTGTCTGTATTACATAATGCTCCAAGTCTCTTTACCAAGAGGGATAAATTTCATATCTGGTGATTAACTACCATCTCTGAGTGAGACATTTGGTCTTGTGGGGTGGAGGGAGGAGGAAATCTGTTTGCTATAATGATGGCTGACGACATCTGCAGTGCAGGACTCTGCTGTGACTGAGCCCTGCTTCCAGTGTTTATTGCCCTTTGCCTTGCCTACATTTACTCTGCCTTCTAATCAAACTGTTCATAGCAGGGATGAGCACACTCGTGGGGCTCTTCCTCCAGAGCCTGGAAACACAGGAAAGCAGAATAGGCAAGCACAGTGGGAAGAACAGACCTTGAAGACCAGCATGGATTTGGTTCTAAGGGTGGTAGGTAGGGGGTAATTTTTGGTAGGCACAGGAAGCTCTTATGTGTGTATTTCTTTGAATTTCACAGTAACTTTTCTCAACTCTTATATTGAAGGAATACATATATATATATATATATATACACATCCAATATATAACAATGAAGATTCCTGCATTCTTTCTGTTCCAAACACCCTGGGTCTGCTGTTAAAAAAAAAAAATCTGTTTTAAACTCATGTCTTAGTCTGTCCTAGGTGTGACTGAGTGACCCTGTTTTGTGGGGCTTTTCATATGCTGGAGCACAGATTCAGGACAGAATCAATTGCTTGAGAACTGAATTTGTCTGGCTTTTTAAAAAAATCTTTCTCTGCCTGCACTGAAATTTCTGTATTCAATTACTCTAATCTGGACCTTTTTATTTGCTTTGTAACTTTTCCCTTGGTATGCTTTTTGTATTGCTTAGAAACAGAAATGGAATCAGAAATGAAACAAAATTCCATTGTGGTTTGAACTATATTCCACAAACGAGTATTAGCAGGAAGCTCCTTAAATAAGCATTTTATTTATTTTGAAGGGTGTTGCTCTGCACCTTCACTTAAATGCACCTCTGGAATACTTAAATTACCTGGGGCATCCCTCATTGTTGACATACAACTTTTTTTATTTTGGTGTGGGAGAGATTATCCTTCACCACAGCCTGTACTTTTAAGGAGTGGTTGCATTCTGTGTGGGGCTGCCTTGTGATCTGCGTGCAGCTGGACACAATCATGTCTCTGACCTGGGGCTCCAGTGGTTTTTGGATCACTCTGCCACCTTTCACCTGCACAAGCTGTGCTGGCAAGCTCTGTAAGTAGCAGCGCATCCACAGGTGGGAGACAAACATTTCACAGGATGAGGGTCTCCAAGATTTTATACCATTTATAAAATATATACCAAGGTGGAGAAAATGTAGGAATTGTGAACAGCACCAATGTGTTTCCAGGGCTTGAATGGGAGTGGAGCTCGGAGGAGATGTTTGGGTTTGGGGATTTTTTATGTGTATGATAAAAAAGTTGCAAGTGTTACCTGAATAATGTGGAAGTAAATATACATGACCATGGGAACATTGTTTCCAAGGGTTTTGCTATTGAATATCTGGGAAAAACTGGTGTTTGAAAGCAAACCATTTGTCACTTGGAGATGATATTTTCCATTTGCTGTTACTGCATGACACATCTGATGGCTTTTTGAGCAGTTTTATGTGCTTTGAATCTGAACTTCCCTCCCTACTTCTGCAGCCATTGCAGGAAGTGTTCTACTTATTATTGGTTCTAAAACCTCATTCATTTTCCTGAATCTTTGCACAAAATCCCTGGTGAGTCAGAGAAGAGAAAAATCGAAGAAATAAGGATCCAAATTCCGATTCTCACAATATTAAGAAAATAAGCAGGCTAATAATGCCAAGATTAACAGGTGTTTATACACACATGCAAATTTGGAAGGGCTCAGTTAAATAAATGTTCAATTAAATAAAGATATGGTCTAGGGATTAGCACCCTTTCCCTGTAGGCATTAGTGCAGCAATGGCACAACCGCATCATGGAGTGTGTTAACATCAACAGCCAAGAACATGAGATTTGTGTGAGGAATGGACAGTCTTAATCCTGTCTAAACTAATCCAGAAGACAGAAATATGAGGAAAATGAGTGTTCTTGAAGCCTGTAGGTCTGAAACGTATTAGAGTTTTGCACTGAAGATTAATAGTAAAAAAACCATCACAGCTGCCTGCATGGAAATGTTGCATTGCAGAAGCCACTTTTCCTAAGCATGTTTTCTAAATGAGCAGTTTTTTCTGTAATGTTTTTCACAGTTGCCAACTCTAAAACAGCTTCCTTGACTCTAGTCATGCTCTGAAGTATAAGTGCAAGTATATTTGTCTCTCAAGGAGCATTTCTATTCCTTTATTCTACAGATACATTTTAAACCTCTTAAATATTTTAAAATTCAGATGCTACAGTAGTGAAAATGTCTATTAGCTGTTGGCATCTTTATCCAGGTTACAGCTCTCTTTATTGTTGCTACCACTGTGAAGTTTTAGAGGGAAAAAATGAGTTTTTAATGGGAATATAGTTCTCAACTCTGTCTAGCTTTGAAAGCCCCGCTGTCAGAACAATATGGATGAGTAGGAAGCAGTTAGGAGGAGAACAGCAATTAATGCACTGAAGAATAACGATTTATTAGGTAAGACTGAAAATGAATAAGGGAGAAGGTTGTACCTCCTGGGTATTTTGTCTCTGCTGGGGAATGATGGCAGCAAAGAAAGGTGGAGAAGTTTGAGAAACCTGTGCAAACACAAGTGTCACCTGGCTGGTGAGGGGAAAGTGAGGAGTGCCCTGGAAGTGGGGTGGGAATTGTGGGTTTGTAAACCCTGTGCTGCCCTTAGGGAGTGCTTGTTTGGCTTTGGCTTTCCTCGATGAAGATGCAGAACCTGAATGGAGTTTATTCATGGAGATTCAACCAGGCATTCTCCCCTTATCTGGGCTGTCAGCATTGGGCACTAGAAATAATATTCCTTTGGATTTCCTCTTTTTCCTGAATGCATTTCAGCAGGTGTTTGTTTTGGTCAAGACTGTGAGAATCTATAATGAAATTATTTAAATGGTAACATCCATGATAAAGTACAAGTCCCTCTTGATCAATTTTTTCTTATGAGCCTTTTTTCTTACAACCTCCAACTTTGCAGGAATTTGCTGTTTGCCATGAAATCACTTTAAACCATGACCTTACAAGTGACATTTCACTTTTATTGTGGAAGAGAGCAGAAACACATCAGCGTGATTTGTGGTAGGCTAGTTTTGAAAGTGCACATTCTCAATTAAGTGTCTAAATAATTAATGTTAGAGTCCTTGTATTTGAATTGAAATTTTGAACTCACTTCTGATTAATTTTGTGAAAACATTTTCATATTAGTTTGCCACACCACGTTTCCAAATATGAAAAACTGTGTTTGGGAGTAAAAGCAGTTAAAAATTCGGTATCAGGCTTGGTGAAGACTTGGACCATTGACCTGTAAAAGTCTTCTCTCTGAACAATGCAGTCTGTCTTTGCCATTCCTGTGCCTGCTGAGATCATGCAGGTTCTGGATTTCAGTCATTGAGCCTAACTTGGTTTCTGATGGGATTGATCTGAGCCAGATCTGTTACTCAAGACAGAATAATTTTATTAAATTAATTTTAAACATACTGCAGATTGATCCAGAGGGTCACTATGTCCATAGTGGGCCACCTTAACATGCATAGCAACATCACAAATAATGTTTTTTTCTTCTGACCTTTCTCTGTGAAAAATTAATGTTTAAACAGCAATAACTGTTTCTGAACTTTAAATATGGGCAATATCATATTTAATTTGATACCAAAAGCAGCCATCAGACAGCATGTCATGGATGATTGCAGGTTTGTTTGGGCTGTGTCAATGTGTATCACCAGCACACCAACAGCTGAATCTCAACTTTGAAAACCCCATGAGTTCAGCAAAAATGAGAGCACTTTAATTGCTCAAGGGGGTTATGGTGGAATGGTTTATTGCACATGCTGTGTGTAGCACATGTGTTTTTGATTGTCCAAGGCTCAAAAAGCTAAAAGTGCTCCAAGTCTTTTTTGATACCCTTGCCTTCTGATTTGATACAATTCTGCTGATTCTCCTTGTCAGCAGACCACACCTCATGTATAAACTTGCACTTTTTTCAAACTGAGTTTAGTTTTAGCATTCTTTAAAAAAGCCCCTTTTGAAATTCTGGCTTTTATTAATGGGTAGGGAATGAGACCAGGTTGAAGGTTTTCTCTGTGTCATTCAAGAAACAGAGGAATGGCAAGAGGGATAGAATAATGTATCATCATGTGGCAGCCTCACACAGCCAGGAATGCAAGATTTTTGTTTCAGGTTGGTTTTTGTTGTTGTTTCATCAGTAATTCTAATAAAAAATATCCAGTAACAAGGATAAGCAGGAGGACAGTGACAATTAGCAGCCTGTGTTTGTGGTTTAGAAAGAGTGTCTTTGCTCCTAGTGGGTTTGTGTTGAGTTTTGAAGGACCTTGTATAACTCATTAGTTTGTGGTTCATTTTAAAAGCATAGACAGAAACTTGTTTTTTGAAAGAGTACTTAAAAATAGCAGTGGAAAATACCTCTAACGTGGAAATGTATTCCCTGTGGTTTGATGTATTTTGTTTACCAGTGCCTATGGATAGTGCAAAAAGAAAATAGGCCAACTGCACAGCAATCTAAAAATGAGATTCTTTCAATTGGTCAGTCACAAGTCAAGCAAATGTTTTTGTATTAGCCAAATGTAATTTCTTTTTGTACTATAAAGTGTCTACATCCTTAAATTAAGAGACTGTGACCATATTATTTGATTATTAATACATTATTCACATTTCTGTTGTTATTTAGGGATCCCATTGCATTGACCCACCCAGCTTATTACTCCAGCATCTCCAGTTAATACCTGATGGAATCTGAGGATGTTGATTTGATAAATACACAGTATGGTACAGCACAATTTTGGCTTTCCATCTGTGGGTTTTGTGCCCTGCAGTATACAATCCTCAGCAGCAGAGGCTGACTTTTCCCATTGTGTTTTTGAGCCCTGGCATAAAATGAAACGTCAATAGAAGGTCAGCATGGTCATGATGGTGTCATAATGAAATGCTGTGTGGTACTTGAGATGTTTTGGATTATTTAGAAATAAATTTAAATTTTACAAATTGTGCTTTTTGGATGCAAATGTGCCCAGTGATCCTACCAGAGGAAGAGTATGCCTTAATGTGCTCAGGGGCTGTGCTGGTTTTGCTGCAGTGCCCTGGCTACCTGAGACCTTTTGGTTTTTCTCCAGCAGCTGTAACACAACCTTGCATTAAAAGTGTTGGGTTTGAGGGAAACTAAAAATGGAGCCGAAGCTGACTGAACAATATAATGACAATTCAATTTCTTCAGCAGAGCTGTATTAGTTTATATTACAGATTGGATTCTGTATTTAAAGCAATTCAAACGGGGATCTTTGTTCTCATGGGCAATTCTCTCTGACACAATGGGTGGGGAGAATCCTTCTGGTGTCCTTCCAGACATGAATTTAAATGGTTCATTCCCTCACACATGGACACTCAGTTATATGTGGGAACCCCTGCACATCTGGAAATCTGCTGGAGGCTGGAAGCAGAACAGGAGGCTGGTAGTTCTCAGTCTTTAAGGAAAACCCAAAACTGAGATGTGCATGTTCACAGGGACAGATTTTAATGTCCAATCTTGACAATCAAATTGGGCTTTTCAAGGTTTGTGGCAGTTCTGCATTGGAAAAACATCTAAACTGGATTGGCTTGAGTAGCTTTTAGTCTAGACTGAGTGTGAACAGAATGATTGTTGCAGTCACAATGGCTGAAACACGAAGGAAATAACAGCTTTGAGCTCTAGCAAAACCAGATAGCTTTTCACAGGTCTAATTATTTCACCCTCAGAGTCCCTTTTCCAACCCCTGGTACAATTGCTCGTCAATCTTTTATTCCTGTGGAGCACTAAAGACAGAATGACTTTGCCAATGACTACTGTTACACCTTCCCCACATTAAATAACTTTAATTATTTATGTGCCCAGAGACCTCAAATAGGGTGAGGGTGAGAGAAGCTGTAACAAAATAGAAAAAAAGAAAAAGGGAGAGAAGTCACCCAAGTGGAAAACAGCAAAATAGTGTTTGAGGCTCACAACCATTAACTGTGATACATTTCAGTGATGTTTCATGACCTGTGCTAGTGCAGTTTTTCTTGCTCTCTGAGGCCAAAACATAAGAGCATTTATGTTATGCCAGAAAGTACAAAAGGAATGGAGCAAATACCAAGGAATGCTTTCTTTTTCCTTCCCACAATTGTCCATAAAGCAAAACTTAAATGAAACTGGTGCCCCTGTGCTTCCTTAGTTACATTTATGTCTGGACTGTTGCAATTAATAGACTTGATAATCTAAAAATCAAAGCCAGCTTTCTAAATTCTGTGAAACCTCCCAAACTGAGATGTTTCTATACTGATGCCCCAGGGTATTAGTCTTAGCTTTCAGTGCCTTGTTCTCTCAATCTACAGTTTAATTAACTTTTGCACCATTTCTAGTATTGGTTTAGATGAGAAAGTCATCAAAGGAACTGTTTTGGTCTGTAGTGTTCCTTCTGCTAACCAAGCAAGTAGTCTCAGCTGCCACAGAAGTTTGAATTTCTTTGTTTAAGGGATGACAAAGATGGCTATAGAAGTCTTGCAAGAATCTCCCTTCTGTTAAGAGTGAGAACAGATGGAATTGACTCTTTTGGATGCACTGTAAGTGGCATAACCAGCAATTTTTATAGATCAGGTTGCCCAATACCTCCTGCAAACAGTATATTTTTTGCTATGTATTTATTTTATTTTGTGCTTATGGTTATTTTTTGTTTAATTTTTGGGGTTTTTTTCTCCACATTCTTCCAAAATTTCCTGAATTTGACCATTGGGAAGTTTGTTTTCATGTACCTGATAGCTTTTACAAGACTTATTGAACTTATATGAGCTATACCTTCCTCCACAAGTTTAAAATATGGTTTTAACCAGACAAATTTTAACAACATCTGCAAAAAAATGTTCCCTGAGAGAAAATGTTTCCTATCCTTTTAAGTCTGAAGTCCCTGCCCTAAGACTTGTGCATGACTTTGTGAAAATGGAAATGGTGTACACCTATGACAAAGTAAAGCAATTAATTTATTAATTCATTAAACCCCTGTGTTTCTTTGGCATAACCTCTTGGACCAGGAGAAGGAGTTCTCCCTGTGCTGGCTGCAAGCAGAAGCAGAGAGAAGTTGAGAGATTTGCTGTGGTTTACATGTATTTCATCTTTGTACCAGCCTGCTGCTCCTCTTGGAGGTTTTTCCATTTCCATATTTTTGCATGGGTTTAGGAGTTCTCATGAGCAGAGGTGAACTGATGATTTGTATGACAAAATATCACAGAACAAAAGCATTCAAGAAACTTCCCAAGAATTTGGAGGTTTTATAATAGCATTCATGAAAATTACTAATATAAAAGATGGAACTTTTATTTTAGAAATCTCTGTGATACATTGCTGAGGAGATGCAATCCAACTGAAGAGTTGGAGAGAGCCAAGCATTTCTAAATTTGCCTTTAAATGAACTGTGGTGAGCTTTGCCTGCTACTACAGGAGAAGTTAATACATGAAAAGCTGATGAAAATTTCAGAGCTCAATACAGGATGTCAGAGTAGGTAAATTGGTGTATGGATTTTGAGACTAGTTTCATGGGATATTATATATATGAGCACATATAAAATGAAATATCATGTATTCCCCAGAATTCTGTTGAATCTGACAGTCTAAATCCTCCTTACCCAATTCTGTGGCAGCAGGAAAATGAGAAGTCTGAGTAATCTGTGTCAAAGTGGCCAGCTAATCTTCCTTCTGCAGGCTGGAGGGAATGTTCCAGCATCTAAAAGCATTCATACACCTCATATTCAATCCCATCTTCCCTTTGTCTCCTCAGCAGGTCATGAGTAATCCTCAGTTTGTAACAGCAATAAGGTCTGCACTTAGTACATCTAGGGGCAATGAATCCACACCTAGATACTTGGAAACTTAATTGTGCCTCTCCTTTTGCCTTTGTGGGTAGGACATCCCTGTTCCCAAACATTTGGACTGTGTATAAGTAATTAAGCTTTTTGTTGTTTTTTTTTTTTATTTTTTTTTATTTAAACAGAATACTTCTGAGTATCCTGGCTTACTCACTTCACAAACAATTGAGGAGAACATCCCACATGTGAGATCATCTCAGTGATTAGACAGAGACAACTTCTCCTTTATCTGCCAAGAATCCCAGGGAGATTCTAGTCTGGAAAATCCGATTTTGTTCACATGTGGGCAAGGTATCCTTGGCCCACACCATCTCCAAACCTCTTGTTTCTCTTCCTCTTGTGCAGGCTTGTATCCCTCACTGTGTCATGGGAACACCTCTGCCCTGAGCTGTGGGATGGGTGCTTCCCCTGCACTTTGTGTTATTTGGAAGGGTTGGATCTGCACAGGGACACTGAACTGGGCTCCCTGGTGGGCCAAAGACCAGGAGAGATGTTCAGGTGGGGTGCTGCAAAGCAGATTTTATCTTCCTCTTACCTCATCTGGCAGATGTGTGGTGAGCTGACCTGATGTTTGCTCACAAGTGGGGAAAAGCGCTTGGGTTGCTGTGAGGGAAACTGAACAGTAAACAGTAAAGTTGGGTGAATCTTATGGATGAAATTTGACTCTCTCTGATGGTAAAATTCCTCTTGAGAAAGGAAGAATGGAATGTTGAGAAATGAATTCATTTCTATAGTGTGTCTGTTTATTAGTTTGCCAAATCTATTGAGTAACATTACCAAAAATATCAAAGTTGGTAATGTCTTGGCTGGAAAATCCAATGATCTAAAGGTTGATCCTTTCTGTAGAAAAGCACAGTTCAACCTACAACCCCTTTCCCTCCCTATGAACCAAAACAAAGTGCTCAAGCTGTAGTTTAATTCAAGGAAAGCTTAAAATTTTGTTATTGTTGTTACTGGAGTTGTGCTCCCTGCTTGAGCGCCACACGTTTCCTTGTGGCAGGAGACCCTCCTGAGGATGTTGTGTGTGAGCAGCTCAGCATCCTGTGGTCTCTCTGTGAGTGCTGCAGTCCATGCTGTGTTTGACCTATGGGCTGGCACAGCTGCGCTGCAGAGTTGTGCCATCAAACAGGCAGCTCAACAATGCTGGGTTCAACCAGAAAGTTCTTCCATCTGCCATCCTGAATTGTTTCATAATGTACTGTGCTTCTCTTTTTAAGAGGCTATGCAGTAATGCTGCAGGGAGTTTATTTATAAATATAAGAGATGAAGGAGTGGAGAGAGAGGCTGAGAATCTGAATATGTTTGTTAAAACGTGGCTTGGAGTATCTAGAGAAGTAACTATTTAAGAGAAGTAACTGCCCTTTCTAAGGGTGATCTATTATTTCAGAAGTGTCTTGCAGTTTTCTCAGTAACAGATTAAATATTACAGATTAATCTCATCTTCAGATATTATTTTCAACAAGTATTTAACACTGAATTACCCCTACAGAGAGATTGCAGGTTGATAAAATGATCAGGTTTGGCCTCTCTTGTTTTGGGTTTGGTCTGCAGGGTAAATTTGGGGTAAATTTGAAGCAGTTGAGAAACTTCAATGATCTCTTTCCTAGTACAGTCCCCTCACACTGGAGGAGGATATTTTATTCTTTCAAGGTGCTTTTAATAGCCAGAGGTGTGTTCTTTACAAGGCTGTGCTTCTCATTCAGTAAATAATGCGTGGCAAAGACAAAGGCTATGTTAGTTGTGTTTAGCTTATTGTATTTTCAGTTTGTAATGTAGGCTTTTCCTGGATTTTACTGCTTCTTGTGCATTTTACAGCCCTAATAACATTCTCTCTGACTTCCATATTTTTGTTTCATTTTTGTATCTTTTTTAAATCTTACATGAGAAAAAGCTTATAGAAATATATATACTGTGGTGTCTTCTAAAAAGAGGCTGTCTCACAGCTGGAAAGGGCATTCAGCTTCCATGACAGACTTTCTCAGTGTCTCTTACTAATCTTCTGCATGGTATTTATTATGTTTAGAATAGTGCTGATGCTTGTAAATGAATACTGAAGAGAAGAGTTTCAGATTTCCAGTTGATTTTAGATGCTTTGTTGAATAGGAATATGGAAATATAATCTTATTACTTGTAACTGGTTTTTATCAGTTTTCCTGTTCATATTCCCTTTTTGTAAAACTCAGTCATTGCTCTACAGTTCTGCCCTGATGTGCATATATTTAAAAATATGTAAAAAATTAATATGGTGGGTTCCCCCTTAAAAAAAATAGATTTTGTGGCTTTTTGAAGGGAGAAGTATTTGGAAGGGAGGAAGAGGATGAGTGAAGGATTTCTGTTCCCTATAACCAGGTGAAGAATTTTGTACTTCAGGGCATGACACTCAAACTGCTGTGTATCCATGAGTTTCTTGAAAATAATGTGGGATTATGGATACACTACACACTTGAAAAATCAGGCTGTCTGTAACTGGAATGTCAGACATCAAGATATTTTGATTACCAAAGCATTTCCCCTCCTGACCTGCTTTTAACTTACAGGATTTTAGTTTCCTAAATAAAAATTAATATATCAAAATTGTTATATAAATATCCCTGTTTGTACATATGGATATGTGTGTACAATTAAGATATAAAACCTCCACTAATGAGACATGGGCTTTGTGCTGAATGGTGGAACTTGGAAGAAATTTTGGGCAGCTGCCTTGCCAATATCTTTCCTGATTGTTGAATGGACCAGGAATCCTGTGGAAAACAAGATTTGTGGTTGTGTATTTTAAAAAAATGCCAAGTGAGCTGAATAAAAATTGAAATATTTTAAAGATGTTGAACAGCTGAAAGCCTGAGGTAGTACCAAAAGCTGTACCTAAGACCTTGTGACTTACAGGTTTGGTTTTGTTTCCTGAAGAATTCCAGGAATATCATCCACAAGAGAGGAACAATTGCTTAGGGGCCTTGCGCACACACACAAAAGTTTAATTGCTGAGAGTTGGAATGTCACTGATTTTCACAAGTGGTAAAGGTAAGAGTTGCTATAGACTATTCACTCAGGATGTTCAGAAAGTGTTTTTGTTAAGATGTTTTTGTTTGTGATTATTTACTCTGCTTTCTGGAAACGTTCCTTTAGGGACTTTAATTTAAAGAGGAAAAGTGTGTTTGAACTTGCTGGTTTGCAGTAATCATAGAGGAAAGACTAAAGAAGTAGATAGACTTAGACTTTTTTAAAACTGGGGAGGCTTATTCTTCAGTCATAAAATAACAGATTTCTAGTTCTGACAGGTTCTTCCCCTTCGGTCTCTGAGGGGACCCAAATGGTTGTGTGTCCCCAAAAGGCTGCTTGTAGGAGCACAGGGCAGTATCCACTGGGGAGTGGTGTTCCAAAATCAACAGAGTGGAAATATCCCTTGATCTATTATGGAATAAAACACCAAAAGAAATCAGTCTTTTTCTGTCCCATAGTCATGTCTATTTATCATCTAAGGAGGCTTTTTTTGTCAGAGTATCTTGGAATACAAGATAATCTGTCCCTGACAAGGTGCATTTTGGAATCCTTTTGAGAGGAACCCTGCTAGGCTGAGAGCATGAGCTGTGTGCAGCAGAAAGGTGGTACACTGGGTGAGAAAATAACAAAACCTACCCCAAATCTCTGCTCTGAATGAGTCAGTGATTGAATAGATAAATCTTGTTAACCTTTCAATAGTCCCAAGCCAAAATTTGTGTCCTTATCACTCTTCTGCACTCCCTGAAGGCATCTATTAAACTACGGCTGCTGCACATGATATGTGAGGAGAAATGCTCAGCTGTGGAACGTGGGTATCTAGCACTGGATCACTGGAAAAAATGCAGCCCTATTCACACTGAAAATTATTAACCAGGTTCCATAAATATATCCTTAGCACTCAGAACCTGTACTGGTAAATGAGGAAGTTGTCTTTACAGTCAAGTTGTGATGGGATGGCTGCTGTGGGGTAGAAAGAGGCAGCGCCAGTGGCAAGAGACACCACTATCAGCAGCTCCTGACTGTGTCCCAGCCATCCTGGAGGTGTTCTTTCCAGGTGAGGACATAGGGCCACCTCCCCTTCTGGGCTGGCAGACTTTGGTTTCCTTCTCTGTGCACTTTGACCATCTCAAAGAACTTGTTCTGTTCTGTGAGATTTTTCTGGATTTTCTACTGTTAGTGTCCATACACTGTGCATTCTGTCTCAAACCTTGACCACTGGGTAGTTTAACCCTCACATAATGACAAATTTTGATATAATTTCAAGTGGCATAAGCTGTCTGTATTGCAAATGCAATTAAAAGGCCGAAACAATTATTATGCAGATAGCTGCAGTAAATCTTGGCCAAAAGGAGGTAGAAAAAATGCTGCAGAAAGGTCAGGTTGTGATTAATACCCTGTGAAGGCAGCTCTGTGCTGTCTTTCTCCTGAAAAAAATCTGTTTTCCCTTTTCACCTAAAAGCTGGTGACCCAGTAGTAGTTGCCTGTGCCCAGTACCTGTTCTTCTGGAAATTTGGACAAGCAGCCCTAGGATGGATAGACAGGCTGGAAGTTCAGTTCCAGGTTCTTGAACTCTTTTGCTTCTGGTGCCACTGGAATGGCACATCTAGCTGAAAGAGGGAGATGTGTATGGTATGTATGGTATGGCAACAAAGGGAACCTGCAGTGAAGAAACATGATTAAAGGTCTGTGCTGGAGTAGGAGCTACTTCTTGAGAGCTTTTGTATCTCCCTGCTGTTTGTACAGCACCCACTGCTATTATCACATTATGGAATTGCCTTCAGATCACAGCCAGAAAGGTAGATGAGAAAGCTTCTGATCCTTTTCTTACGGTTATCAAAAACAATCATATTATTGTGTGTATCAGATGGCATTTGTTTGAAAAGTTCAGATTGCTGGCAAAGACTGGTCGAGGCTTCAGGTCTCACAAGGTATTTATGTAATGGACATCTGGCCTCTCCTGTCATGTTCTCTAAAGTGATCTTTAGCAGTTGCCCCCAGTTCCTCCTGGCTTGGAGCACTTCCCACAGTGATCCCTGGTGCAGCTCTGACCTTCTCTCCTCCAGCCCTGTCCCTGGATGCTGCTCAGTGACCACTCTTGGAGACTGTGCTGCCAAGGAGTTGTGGTTGCCTTTTGTGCAAAGTAGACAGAAGCCAGACAGTCTCTTCAGCACTGGCAGCTTCAGCTGCATGGCTCTGCCTCAGGGGACATCGATCTGAGGCACTGGATGGACTACACTGCATGGACAGAGCTTTAAAATGGCAATCAAAGCCATCCCAGATGTTCCTCTGGTTTGAATAGCAGTGTTCTCAGAGGAATATGCCACTTCTCTTTGTCATGCAGTGAGTGGAAAAGGATGGTGACCAGTGCCTGCTGCTGGCAGACAGCCCATACAGGCTTCTGCTCTGTGGGTTCTTTGGGCTCCTAAGGAAATCCAGCAGCAGAGCCCAGCTCCTCTCCCACTGATCCAACTCTGCTCCTCAGCCATGAACCTCACATGGCTGCTCCCCACAGAGCATCTCCTGCTACTTTGGGCTGTTCTGGATGGACATTTTATTGCAATTCTCACCTTGGGAAGCAGAAGGAAACTCCACACAGTCCACTAGCCCCTGTGCCCAGGAGGTATCAGGGCTCTGACAGCTGATGCACAACCCATACTTCAAAGAGCAGTGTCACCTGTGAGAATACATTTTCTAGCTAGGTTTTTGTGGGGCTTTTTCCTGCCTGCCACAAGAATTTTGGAAAATTATATTCTTATATATGCAGACTTTCTGGCCATGTTCATTTTGAGGCAGATACTCTGGAGGAACACACTGATGCATTTCATGGAAGATTTAACAGACCTGTTAGCTTTATTTACTGCTTGTAGAGAAAAATATTGTATTTAATGTAAAACAGAGCAAGGCAACACTCCAAGCTCATCCCATTCTCTGTTTAGGCTGTTTATATCCTCTGGTAGGTGTCTGGGCAAATGTCCTTGTGAACAGCCCATTTTATGCTGGAAATGAGAAGTAGGACACATTTGCTCACATGCTTTGCATGCCTGTGTTTGAGGCAGTCATGCTTCATCCCCATCACAGTCAGTGGAGGGAAATGGATGCTCCCAGACAAGGGCTCCTCTGACCTTTGTGAAACGTTTGTATGAAGAAAGAGGAGGTGAGTCATGCCCTGGAAATGCCTAGTTCTCTCTGCTGCTCTTAGACAGGGACTGGAATGATTAGGTCAAAGAAATTAGAGAAATCATAGAGTAGAGTCATGGTTTGAATTAGAAGGAACCTTTAATGATTACCTAATCCAAAATCCACAAACCATCCTGATCTCCACCCCTACCCTAGAGGTGAATCTCCTAAAGACTTTTCACACCTCTACAGAGAGAAGTGATATAATGTATGATGGGATACCTTCGGTATGCATGGAGATCACACTTAGTTCTTTTCATTAAAATGCAAATCCAGTTGCTCTGTTAAATCAAATAGAAAGTCACTGTCAAGCACAGTGTAAAATGAGTGTTACTACACCACCCAGTTGTGGCAGAAAGGCAAATGAGCACTTGGCATCAAACAGGCTGAAATAATGGGGAAAAGGGGTTTTCATCTCCTACAGACACACTCCACCTGCACCTTTCCTCATTCACACACCAGGTCTGTGTCACCTTCTCCCCAAGCCCAGAATGGGTTTCACTGTTTGGTGGATGCCTTCCCAAATGGCTCCTCCTGTAGATTCTATTCCCCTCTCCTCTGACTCTGCAGCAGTTCCTCAGCTATCTTCCTGCAGCCCTCTTGCAGAGCTCAGAGAGAATTTCATTTTGGTTTGTTCATGAAGAAAGCAAAATCAATAACAGATTTTTTTTTTCAAGTGGACTAAAGCTTAAATGAGTCATGAGTTTTTCTGCAAAATGAAATGTTTGCTGAAGTGAAGGCACTTCCTTTGGAGTACTCTTAGTTCAGTAAATTAATGAAAATATTTGAAGATACAAACAGATTTCTATTGTGTGTTTGAAGAACCATCACCCATTTCTCTGCCACACATCTGCTGCTGGTTTTTGGTGAGCAAATTCTGCTGGGGGAAAAAAATCAAATAAACCTGTTGATATTTCAATCAATCACTTGCTTCAGTTAAAAGAAACAAATATTTTTATGAGGGAGTCTTGTTAAGTAATGAAAATAGTGCACTTGTTCTACCATGCATTTTCTACTTCATGTCAGATGAAGCTTCGTGTAGCAGTGCTGCAGGACAGACCACTGCCCCAGGGATCTCACAACACGTGGTGGTGGCTGCAGCCTCAAAACCCAGTGAAGAGTCAGGGAGCTAAGGATGATGGATAAAGGTTATGATCAGATGTGTAATGGACATGGGAGGGGCTTTTGGGTGTCCTGTGTGAGCTCTTCCATTCCTGTGATTCTGGTGTCAAATGCAGTCATTTCATAGCACAATATGTATCAATTTAGCTTGCCCTGAACTGTGTTGATATTGTAAATGCTGGTAGTCTGAAAGAAGAATTAGGAATCTTGCTGGCATTGTACTTGCTTTAATTTTCTACAAGAATTCAATGCCAAGAAGGTTTTCCTGCTCCCAAAACACCATGTCTATTTTAACATGGGGAAAGGGTGTTACAGATTTTTAAACAGAAACAATTGATACTTTTTTTTACAACTGTGTATAAATCCATTCTATTCTAGACCTCAGTTTACTCCTTCTCTTTCCATTTCATCACAGAAAGTACAAAAATGCAGGGATTAACTTACACGTATTAAGGTAAAGTTCAGTGGTGAATGAATTGCTGCCTTCACACACTGTGACTAAGTAATAACACTGAGATGACTCAAGCCCTAACTCATATTTTCATGGCTGATTTAACATTGCACAGATGCTATTTGCTTAACAATAACAGAAGTATTTTTCCTTCATTCATTCTTTGATTCAGATCTGTTTGGTTTCTTTCATTTGGCAAACTGACACAATGAGTTTTCTCTCTGTTCTTGCCCTGGGAAGTGTCTTCTTTCCTGGCTGAATACCCAGCCAGGAAGGTAAACCATATTTACCCAATCATGAGCAAAACAAAAGAAAAAGGTTTCCACCCTATTGTGTCATTCTTCCCACTCCTTGCCTCCTGTTTGTAAATAAATTATTTTAAACATGACTGATTTCCCTGTGTCGCAGACATCTTTTATGAAAAATCCTTTCCTTAGGATTTTTCCTCCTGAGAAGCTGAGAGGCCTCAAGAACAAAATGTAAACAATGGTTATCTGCTGCGGTGGAATGCAACAGGTGCATCTTTGATTGACCCATGTTGGATGTTTATAACTAATGGCCAATCACAGCCCAGCTGGCTCGGACACAGAGCCCGAGCCACAAACCTTTGTTACCATTCGTTCTTATTCTATTCTTAGCTGGCCTTCTGATGAAATCCTTTCTTCTATTCTTTTAGTATAGTTTGAATATAATATATATCAAAAAATAATAAATCAAGCCTTCTGAAACATGGAGTCAAATCCTTGTCTCTTCCCTCAACCTGAGACCCCTGTGAACACAGTCACACCCCTGAATCGTCTCTTAATATAGAAAAGATCCTTAGTTATTTGTTTATTCCAAAGCATTTCTGAAGGAGTTAAATTATTTCATTGTTTGGTAGGATCTCAGGGAGCATGAGCTTATGTTTCCTAACAAACTGCCTGGTGTTCTCTCTACCTGTGGTTTGTTCTGCACTTGATCCCCTGCCTAAATGGCTGCTGCATTTTCCCCAGTTTGAAACATCAGCCAAGCTTGTTGGGGTGGCAGCCAGCAGTGTCTCCAGTGAGCTTTCTCTGGGCACTGCTGTTCCCTGTTCCTGGGGTTGTAACCTGACTGTGTAGTTGCACAGCTGAGAAACAGAAAATATTGTTTTTAATGCTTTTTTTGTGTTATTTAATGCTTTTTATCGGGGCTGAAAAACAATCAGGATGACACCTGTAGAAGGAGCAATGTTTAATGAATGGTCGGTTGTCAGTGCAGAGTTTAGTCCTAGCTCTCTTATTTGCACAGTCAGGCAAGTTAATTTACTGCTTTCTTACACAGCAAGGTCTGCTCCATAGACTTAATGAGCTTTAACTTTATTGCTTTAGTCTTTAAACACTCATGATTTTGGTTTGGAAATACTATTACAGTAATTGTAGAAATTAGATATAATTTTTCCTTCATTCATTCTTTGATTCAGATCTGTTTGGTTTCTTTCATTTGGCAAACTGACACAATGAGTTTTCTCTCTGTTCTTGCCCTGGGAAGTGTCTTCTTTCCTGGCTGAATACCCAGCCAGGAAGGTAAACCATATTTACCCAATCATGAGCAAAACAAAAGAAAAAGGTTGCCACCCTTTTGTGTCATTCTTCCCACTCCTTGCCTCCTGTTTGTAAATAAATTATTTTAAACATGACGGATTCCCCTGTGTCGCAGACATCTTTTATGAAAAATCCTTTCCTTAGGATTTTTCCTCCTGAGAAGCTGAGAGGCCTCAAGAACAAAATGTAAACAATGGTTATCTGCTGCTGTGGAATGCAACAGGTGCATCTGTGATTGGCCCATGTTGGTTGTTTCTAATTAATGGCCAATCACAGTCAGCTGGCTCGGACAGAGTCTGAGCTACAAGCCTTTGTTACCATTCATTCTTATTCTATTCTTAGCCAGCCTTCTAATTAAATCCTTTCTTCTATTATTTTAGTATAGTTTTAATATAATATATATAATAAAATAATAAATCAAGCCTTCTGAAACATGGAGTCAAATCCTTGTCTCTTCCCTCAACCTGAGACCCCTGTGAACACAGTCACACCCCTGAATCTTCTCTTAATATAGAAAAGATCCTTAGTTATTTGTTTATTCCAAAGCATCTCTGAAGGAGTTAAATTCTTTCATTGTTTGGTAGGATCTCAGGGACCAATAGCTTATGTTTCCCAACAAACTGCCTGGTGTTCTCTCTACCTGGTTTGTTCTGCACTTGATCCCCTGCCTAAATGGCTGCTGCATTTTCCCCAGTTTGAAAAATCAGCCAAGCTTGTTGGGGTGGCAGCCAGCAGTGTCTCCAGTGAGCTTTCTCTGGGCACTGCTGTTCCCTGTTCCTGGGGTTGTAACCTGACTGTGTAGTTGCACAGCTGAGAAACAGAAAATATTGTTTTTAATGCTTTTTTTGTGTTACTTAATGCTTTTTATCGGGGCTGAAAAACAATCAGGATGAGACCTGTAGAAGGAGCAATGTTTAATGAATGGTCAGGTTGTCAGTGCAGAGTTTAGTCCTAGCTCTCTTATTTGCACAGTCAGGCAAGTTAATTTACTGCTTTCTTACACAGCAAGGTCTGCTCCATAGACTTAATAAGCTTTAACTTTATTGCTTTAGTCTTTAAACACTCATGATTTTGGTTTGGAAATATTATTACAGTAATTGTAGAAATTAGATATAGCTTGCAGGCATTGCCTGTGGTTGCAGAGATCTGCACTCCTGTGGGGAGGGACATGACAGCTCTGCCAAGACATTTCCAGACAGCTGGAATTGTGCCCAACCTGAAAAATGAACTGCTTCTGAATCCATTGGGTTTGTTTGATTAACAAATCTGAGTTTCTCTAATTACTCTGAAGTCAAACACACTCATACTGCACTGGTTAGAAAGCAGCAGACATAAGGAATCATACTTTCAGCTTCTCTCTCAGCCTGTGTTCATTCCAGTGCACTTGATACCAACTTGTGCTTTAAATGACTCTTCAAACAGTGCTGTTGTCACTCAGACATGATCCTTTCTTTATTGCAATACATGGCTTCCAGCTCTTACTCTAAAGGTCTTTGAGGATTGCTCTTAACCAAAGAACCAGCTCACTATTTACACTGTAATAGACCAGACCAGAGCTCTCACTCAGTCCAGTCCATGCACAGTTAACCAAGATCACATTCAACAAGTGTGGCTTGGTTTTCCTTTCTTGCCACTTGACTTTGGTGTCTTGACTGGCTCTATCTCACCTTACAAATTTGTTGATTTTGTGCAGCAAGCATTTCCTGGTCCTTCAGTACCTGCTGACGCTTGCTTTGCTCACCTGGGCGTGTGCCCTCTGCAAATACATTGCTGGGAAGTGAAGCTGGTTTTTCTTCCTTCTGTTCATGGCATTCTGCAAGCAGCCTGCTTATGTGAGAGCAGGAGAAACCAAGCTGGACACTGCAGTTTCAGCATGGTAAGCTTTACATTTGTGCATTTTTATGTCTTCCTGCCATTTTATTAGAATTAACGTGGGCAGCCCTTCCCCTCCTTCCTCCATCATTGGCTGACATATGGCTGTGGGCCCCAGAAAGGAGAAAAACAGTTGTAGATGTGGATCATGCTTTGGTGGCTACCTAAGAGAAAAACCGCTGTGGATGTGGACCATGCTTTGGTGGCTACCTAAGAGAAAAACATCTGTGGATGTGGACCATGCTTTGGTGGCTACCTAAGAGAAAAACATCTGTGGATGTGGACCATGCTTTGGTGGCTACCTAAGAGAAAAACATCTGTGGATGTGGACCATGCTTTGGTGGCTACCTACTGATGCCACCTTAGTTTTGAGTTTTACTTGAGACCCCCATGTGAATGAAGTCGGTTTACAGAGGATTCGTGTGTTTTAAGCAGCACCTGTATATGTGCCTCTTTTCATTTGAGTGTTGAAGCTGTGTGCACTGGATTTAGATTCACCATGCTGTGACCCACAGTGCCATCACTGAGCTGGGAGATGGAACCTGTGGCTTCCTGAAGCATAGGGAAGAGTCAGTAATGCCATTAATCCTGTTCCTGTGGAGTTTCCAGCTAGGCTGTTGTACCTCCTGCAGCTTTGGTTCAAGCAGTGATTGGTGCCTTGTCAGGACATGACATGACAACTCAGCTTCTAAAGTGGCAAAAGTTAATTACAGCCACCACATAATGGTGCATTCAGCTGCTCTTGTTAGGAATTTCCTTTACCAGTATGAAGATATAGTTTGTGCCTATCCTAAATACACCCATGCTAGTAAATATGTGTAGTGCAAACAGTATTTCTCTGCTGGCAAAGAATTTCCTGTCAGCAGCAGGTGGAGGCTCTGTCACTCAGTGTGAGGCAATGCTGTGGGTCCTGTGCCACTGCAGTCAGTGCTTGTGGAAAATGTTGCCTCTCTTGCTGAGTCACTAAATTGTTCCAGGACCTGGCTTCCAGCTAAGTAAACATAATGGTTCAGCAGCGGGAGCAATTTCTTGCATCAGGCAATTTGGTGACAGAGCCATTGAAGAAAAGAGGATAATTCCTCTCCCTTCCCTGCAGCTCTGTCTCTAGAGAGGAGGATGCTTCTCCTCCTTCCCAGGAAGATGGGGAAGAGGTGGAGCAAAGGTGTTTTGGAGTGCAGAGGACAGTTGTCTTGCTGGGCAGGGGGGATGCCCATGGCAGGAACATTGATGGTCACTGTGCCTGTGGTGACTGCAAACCTCACGGATTGAAGTGGATTCACCATAACTCCTGTGCCTCTGAATTGGTGCCCCTCAGGGAGGTTCAGTTTTGGGGGTGCTGCAATTGTCACAAACAATTGTGTGACTAGACTTAGCAAAAATAAGTGGTGTGTTCTTCTGCGATGTAAAGCCTTTTTTCCCCCTGCTTTTTTGTGTTGTTGCTTTTTTTTAGGCAATCCTTAATCTTTTATCTTGGGAGGGTGAGCAAATGCTCTCTGGATAGACATGTACCTGTGTGCAGTGGATGCAGTTATATGCAGGATAAACTGTACCTTTTTATTAATTTTTGTCTAATTTTGCTGTCTTATGCTAATAAGTGCATGTTATTTCTAATGTATCTTCCCTCAACAATAGCTTCAAAGAGTAAAACTCCATTCTAGAGATACATTTCTCTGGGGGTAAGAGAACTGGCAAAAGCATTGGGGAAGTCTCTCTGGGCATCTTTTCTACCCTTCCCATGAGGCAAGGGACAATGAGCACCTGCTTGAGAAGCTCACTTCCATACAGCCTTGGGATTATGTCACAGTGGAGCAGGAATGAAAGACGTGTTTCCTTCCTCTGCACACCTGATATTAGATCTTTGCTCTACTCTGACTTAAGAAACTAATGTTCTCTCTACATATTGGATGTAGATTAGAACAAAGCCCATCCTTTTAGGGGAGGTTTGCATTTTTCCCAGTGTCCTAATTCACATTTTAGTGCTCCTCAAATGCTCTGTTGTGTGAAATCTTCAGACACTATAGGATGAAAACAACTACATTTCCTAATCAGCCCCAGGGCTGCTTAATAAAACATCACAAGTCTGTTAAAAGGAGCATTGTCACCTTTTAAAGGCTGGCTGACTGGTTTTGTTTTTGAGCCCTAGGTTGATTCATGATTTGGCTTTTGTCAGCTAATTTATTCTGGGCCATTTAGAGAGAGAGCAAAAGTAGCACAGGAAAGGAGAAGAGCAAATTTTCCTATTAAGTCTTAATTTGAAATACAGGCCTGGTCTCTAATAATGTGTTGTCTAAAGCAGGGGAGTCTTAAGTGGTAGGTTATTGATAACAGTGTCTCTTTACTCCTTAGTTTCCTTTCCAATAGAGCAAATGCTCCTGCAGTTGTGATGTCATTGTTCTCCTGTTTAACAGCTACGTGTGCCACAGAGGGCAGGGGGCCAGACCAGGTGGTCTCCTGTGAGCTGGGGGTGGTTTGGGCACATCCTGTACCAGCACAAGGCAGAACAAGCAGCACCCTTTAGATCTTCAAACAGAATCTGTCTAATTAGGCAGGAGCGATGGAGAATGCAGGACCAAGGATTTTGTACTAGATCTGCTTCCTTAGGGGTAAAGATATCTGCAGCATCTTCAGTCCTAAAAGTTACCCTGGCAAGGGTAATATTGGCTAAGAATTATAAAAAAATTGGGAAAACCTGTTTTATGCAAAGTTAACTGCTGCCACTACTTCAGCTAGCCTGGGGTACAGAATATTACCTAGGCAGAGATCATGAGTGTAACTTGTTTAGAAGGAAGCCTGTCTGAGCAAAGAGGAGTTTCTCTTCAGGTATTTGCTGAAGTTTCATCAGGGAGGGAGTATCTGGTTAGGAAATCATATTTTTGAGTGGCAATTTCATGGTGCAGAAGAAAATCTGGAAGGTGAGGTGGGTCTGAATCTTACTGTCAATTCTCTGGTAGGTGCACATGTGTTGGACAGGTGGCAGCCAGGAAAACTGGGCTGCTCCAGCATCAGCTCTGTTACTGCAGCCTGAACACAAACCCTGCATTGCTGGTGTGCTCTGTGCTGGAGCTGTTCCCCCACCAAAGCAATAAGGTAATTGGAGGATGCTGCTTTTTTAAACTCTCATTGGTGAGGTTTATATCTTGTTAATACTGAGATCATTAAACAGGCAGCCATCCTGGTTCTGTAGGAGGATTCTATTGCTAATTGACAATGCACTTAAATCTACATAAAACTGGTTGAACATATAAGCAGAAAAAAATTCATTTCCTCATAGCTGTTGGGTGATAAGGACAGTTAAAATGCACAAGATTTTTGTCATAATGTGACTAAAGAATAAATTGCTAGGAATGTTCAGTAAAAAACAGAAAGAAAGCCACACAAACCATGATGAATAGAATTCAACTGCAGTTGATAATACTCATTCTATAAGAACAGGATCTACTACAAACATATTTCTGCTAATTGGGGTAACATGAATGTAATTTACGTCTATCTGTCCATCTGATAAACTTCATAATGTTCTGCTTTATTCTCTACATTGCAAACTCTGATGTAGTTTCTGTTGTCTTTACAAACAAGACTGGAATGATTTCTAGTCAAGATTCATAGAGTTCACCAATAATACAGTTGTCAGCATGAGATACCAGAATTTTTTTGAATAGACCACTGTGTTTTAGGATTTCTTCCCTGTAAGAAATGAAATGGAATGATCTTTCAGCTGATTTACATCTGGCCAGGAGTGTGCAGCACTCTCTGAAATTTTGTCTGATTTATCTGACAGTTTGTGGTCTCATCACTCCTACCAGTGCTTAGTTCTGCTCTGGGCTCTGTTTATTTGACCCTCCAGGTGGCAAATGAAATAACTGGATTCCCAATTATGGCTTTAGAAATTTTGGATGTCATGTGTGCCTCCCTGCACTGAGAGAAAAATCTCCCAGGACATTCAAGGATCAGCAACACTCTTAGTCAAAGGGAATATTTGAGGATTTTGTATGGTCTGGTAGGAGTACTAATCTCTTTAGAGTTAAAATAAAAGGTGAGAAGAAATTACCAGATATCAAGTTAACCTTATCAAGCAGTTTTTATCTCCCCTGAATTCCCCATGCCAGAATATCTAATAAAGTAGAGTTCTTGGCAGCCTGCTTGCCATCCCACTGCACTGCTTACCTATAGCACACCATCAACCCAGGAATGGGTTAATAATGGGTCAGAGATAGTTTTTAACACTTTTGTTGTCCCTAATTTCTAATTGTTTCACTCAGTCTTTCTCCTTTACCTCTTGGCTTTCCATTTTGAATAAAGCCTGGTCCTTTTTTCCCCAGTTAAAAATAAGAAATGTCTGTGAAAATAATGTCACCCATGCTGCCCCTGCAAGGAAAATCAGCAAACAGAATTTCAGAGCTCCTTGACCAGACAAACAATGACTCTGTGAGATTTGTGTGGATGCCCCATGCTCCCCAGGCTGCTGATGTTATGATCTGCTTGGGTTAAAAGTGCTTTCACCAGGCATTTTTCTAAGCAGTTCAAGGAAGAACATGACCTTCTTGATAATAACAAAGAAGAGTTCACATGTTGGATTTCTTTCCTTTTGCTTACAAGTAATTGGGTCTTACAGTATGAATAGAAACACCTTTTTCAAGAATTGAAGAACAAAATGGTCCAGCATTGGGTTTTTGGGTGTGTGTGTGTGTTTTTTTTCCTATTAAAATAAATGCAGAGAATAAAAGGGGTTTTTTCTGTGTGTGTTTTTACTATTTAGCTGTCATATGTCTAAGACAGCAATCTAACAAAAAGCATTTGTCTATGGTGTGCTTGTTTCCCAATTTTCAGTGATAAGAAGCTCAAAACTGGCACTCCTGTCTTGTATTTCTGCCTTGCAATGACTTGTGTGCTTCAGTTTGTATATCACCTTCCTGTCCTGTGTTCTTACTTATGCAAGTGACCTGGTAGTTGGGTCTGTATTGCAGGAACAGTGATTTTTTTACTCTTACTTAGGAAAAAACACCAAACTTTTATGCCAGTTGTGTATAAGTAGCCTGTCATAAGTCTGTAGCCATTCTTCAGTGGCTTCCAAACCATTGCTAGATTTAACTTTTGTCAAATCAGACTCTGATGGTAATTTCAAAATCACCCACACAATTTGCTTTGACTTTCAGGTAGTTTGATATAAATATTCCCAGTGATTTTGTGGCTCCAAACTACAATTCTTCAGGAAGCTGATTCTGCAGCTGCAGTGGATGCAATCTCAAGGCTTGGAGTGAGCATCAGCCAGGACCCAAGAGTCTTCAACAACCAGGAACATGACTGCCTTTCCCAAGGAAGAAACAAAGGACAAACCTTTATTCCTTGTGGAAGGAAAAGCAGTACAATCTTGACTCCCAGTTAATTTAAAGAAGCATTTTTCAAAATACCTCTTGACTGTGTGGATCTTGTAACTCTGCCTCAAAGGTGCCTTTGGACTTGTGCAAATAAATCCTTTCAGTATTGATTGGCAAAAGTGGTCATTGCTAGAGTGGCTGTGGAAGGACCATGACAAAGCACTCAGAGATCATCAATTTGTCATTTCTGTTGGAACACGAAAGGGAAACAATCTTGGGAGTATTGAAGAGAGATGAGTACTTGAAAAAAGTTGAAGATAAAAGAATCAGGTAACCCTTTTTTGTTATTGCTTTTGCATATATGGTTGGTAGATGTTTCTGTGGTACCCAGTGAAGGTTTTTCTATGAGCCTTCACACAAGGATGAGTGCTGCCAGGTGACACAGGTAATTTTAAGTTCAAGTAAAATGTGCTAAAAAGAAAATTGTTTGCTAGTATGGTTCTCAGTTAACAAAAATCATGTCCATTTCTTTGAGACAAAAGTATAAGAAAGATAACAAGTGCAAAAATATGCAGCAGTGTTTTTTACATTTCAGATTGTGTAAATTTAGTCTGGTTTGGCTGAATTTCCCCCTGTAAATGGGAAGTTTTAGTAAGGCTCTTGAACTCTCTTCCACTGAGATGAGCTGCATACAGAGCCTGTCTACAAAGTTGGCTGAGGGACAGAAATTTGGAAGGTGTCAGAGGGACAGAAATTTGGCATCTGCCTCTGTTCAGAACTTCCTAGAACATGGAACAAATGCATGATGGTGTCCTCCTTTCTGTTGTGGTGCTTACAGAATAGGGAGGAAGGACACTTGTTTTTCAAATTTCTTAGATTTAATAATAAATGAAATTTAAAATCTCAGGTATTTATCTCAAAAGTCACTGTTGGGAGAATTAGAGTCTCAGGGTATTAATAGAGCCCATGTGTTCTTTTTGTATTCTTAAAAGTAAAAACCAAAGTTCAGAGAACAATGTGAGGAGGCAGGCTGAGTCAGCAGTTTTAGAAAGCTTGGTCTGAGTTTGTTCAGCTAAGTGTCAGTTCTGGAAAGGTCCCTGTGCTTTTCAAGGATGGTTTGGCTCTTTCATTTCACTTCCCCCCACTGCAATTTTGGAGTTTCATCCAGTGTTGGTTCTGAGAGAGGCTTTGTGTGGATGGATGCAGCACTTGGTGTTGGTGAGGCTGCTGAATATAACAAGAGACAGAGGGAAAATTTCCAGCCTTTGCTGGCTTCTGTCCATGAATCCCAAGGCCAGGCTGCATTGTTCTTCCCTTTGATTTTCTAAAAACATTTTAGGCATTGTGCAAAGACAGTTTTTTAGACATTGCAAAGGTGTATGTTCAGCACCTGCTGAAGCTCCTACTGTTTAAAATCATTATTTGGAAATTAATGAAATTTAATAATTTGAAAATTAATGGAAATTTAATTAGTTTTCATTATTTGGAAATCTCTGCAGAGTTAGCTACAGATTTTGAAAGCTTTTCTCCTTCACCTGAACCCAGTCTAAGTACAATGTCCCTGTTGGTGTGCAGCCCATTTACCTGGGGTAACAGTGGCTCATCTGAAAGGAGGTGCTGAAAACTGGTGTTTCTTTAAGGTGGTGTGGGCAAATTAATCAATTTGTCTCCTTAATGGTTTGTGAGATGAAAAAGAAAACAGATGGAGCACTGTTTGTTCCAGAGCATTCTGCTCTGTTTAGTAATAAAATAAAAATTTCAAAATAATTATTTTGGTTTCCTGAGGTGATGGCCTTGGAAATGTGTGATGTGTCAATAATCATCTGTCAAAGGCATCAATATGGAGAGTATCAGATCACTGGATTCCTAAAGCCCCTGAAAGTTTTTTTCTACTATTGTCATTTCCCAATCTCAAATGGAAATTTGAAACTCCTGAGGTTTTGTGGGGTTTTTTGTTTTGTTTCATTTGGTTAGCTTGGGGTTTCTTTTGTTGCTGTTTTCTTTTCTTTTCTTTTCTTTCTTTTCTTTTCTTTTCTTTTCTTTTCTTTTCTTTTCTTTTCTTTTCTTTTCTTTTCTTTTCTTTTCTTTTCTTTTCTTTTCTTTTCTTTTCTTTTCTTTCTTTTCTTTTCTTTTCTTTTTTTAATATGATGTCTTAACCCCCCAAATTTTCTGCTTTTTGTGGCATTACTGGAATTCACTCTGCAAATCTGCTGAACTTGCAGCACCCCTGGAGGGGACAGCTCAGCACAGTTCAGTGAAGTCACAGCTGATTTTGGCTTATCAGTATTTGGTAAAAAAGAAAATACTCAAAATCAAGCTAATCTGAAATAAAATGCTAATTAGAATAATTAATGATGCAATGTGGTGCTTATGCACACTTCTAGCACCTGTGTATGAACCAATGGGCTTCCTATTTATTGTCACTAGACCATACTTTGCCTGAAAGCAGTGGAATGTGGTCCATAAAAGATTTCTAAAGTACAAAAATTATAAAGGATTTGATAGCTAACTGCTTCCTATGAGGCTTTTTAATTTTTCTTTCTCAGTACAACTTGGCAAGGATCTATAATCATGGCTTATAAGCATACTTCAGGGGAACATTTGTTGTCTTTAAAATTCCATTTGGTACAATCTGTTATACACTTTATTGAAGTACTTTGCAGAAGAGCAAGTCCCTTTTTATTTATTTTCAAGACAATTTCCTCTCTGGAAAGAAACTTACTTGTACATTGTACTGAGGAATTCTTATTATCCTGTTCCACTCTTTCTGAATCTATCTTGATAATTTTTGGTTTTTTTCTCTTCCTATTAGTTTTCAAAAGCCCTTTTAACTTAAAAATACCTTTCTATTCATTATGAAGGCAATGGTAAATGTGGGAGGATGTTCTAATAATGAAATGGTTAAGGGTTGCTTTTGCTATGGCTGCTCATACTCATTTTCTAGAGTGCAGGTGGCTTCTTGTATTTTTGTTTGATGCACAAATGAGAGAGAAACACAGAAGTCATCAAGTTCTTTTTCTGAGGTTTAGTTTTGATAGTACAAATAATCAACCTCTTTAATAAAGATTATGATTTATGTTCTTAACTCTAAGTTGCATCTTGCATGACTGAATATTTTCTTTGAATATTGATTTGAAGCTGTTAATAGATTACTTGTGCAAATAACCTGCAGTGTTCTAAACATTGCTTTATGATGCTTTTGGATGTCAGTTGAATTACCATCATGTTTTTTTCAATTGCTAAGATTATTTGAGTAAAATCATTAATTCTTACCTCAACTATTTTCTTAGGATTTAAAATACAAAGTTCCTTTCCATTCTTTGTGGAGCAGAGCTACAAATGCCCGGCTTTCAGAAGGAGATAAAGTAATAATTGCTGTGCTGAGAAAATTGTAGTTTTGTCCAAGAAAAAAGCTTTAATGGGTTGTTGTTTGAACCTCTCTGTCAGCATTTAGGTTACCAGAAGTTGTGTAAGAATTGCACCAGCCCCAGATCTGTACTGACAAGGAAAGTTAGCATTCCTGTCTTTTCATCTGACTAAAATGACATCTTCTTATCAGTCCAAAGAGATCCATGGAAACAATTTATGGTATTAACTTCATTATAATATAGGAGAAATTGTTAGCATGGATACCACCATGTGGTAGCTCCAGGCAGTACTTTAGAAAAGCAGAAGTTGGAGGACTGGAATGTGAGGTGATTTATCTGCTGAGTATACATTTGGATTTGTTTATAAGCATAAAATGATTGCAGGATAAAATATTACATATGGTGCATGGTTTGTGTTTCTGTAAAACTGCTTATAAATATTTGAAGGAGAGAGCCCTTGTGTTAAAGCACATTGGCATCTGTACCTGCAGGTTGCAAAATTCCTGTCTGGCAGCTCAGTCATTTGTGAGGTGTATTTAACACAGTCTAACACTTTGTTATTTTTTGAATCAGAGACATTTCAAAGGTAGTTACTATTCCCACTGCTCTACGGATAGAGGTGCCTGTTTTAATGTCCTGTGTTCTTTGAGAACCACAATCCTGCAGTGGTGAAAGAATTTCTCATGGTGACTAATTGTTATGTGCTGGGAGAATCTGTTTTATTAAGGACTAGCAAGAAGGATCTGTTTTGTTTTTTTTTTTTTTCCAATCTCAGTAGCCATTTTTATTTGAGAGGATGAGTGACCCAGAAAAAGTTTCATCTATGGAAGTTGGCCATCATTATGACAGCTAGTATAGTTTCAGTTCCAGTGCCTCCTTACCTTCTTTCCACTGGTTTCTGTTCTGTCATTCCTTATGTCAGATCTCTCTTTCTTTGCAAATTCATTCTTTGTTTGTTTCTCTGTGTTGTCATCAACGTGCCTCCATACTTGGGTGTTCTTAACACAGTTTTTATCACATCGATCTGCTACATAAACAAAATGTGAAAACCTGTGCTTATTATGTAAGTATAAAAAACACTTCAGGTACTCATATTTTGCAATCCAAAGAGACCTGAATGGAAGCTGGTAATTGCCCAGCTCTTTTTGTGAAGTCCCAACAATATTTACTGTTATTTCCTGCATACTTATCTCTGACAACTCCAGACAGCGAAGGGAATCTGGCTGAATTTGGAGAAGGTACTGAGAACCAGTCTGGAAAGAAAATTGCCTTTCTTCCTCATACTCAAGTGTCTTTATGCCAGTTCCTGTACAGAAAAATTCTTTAGTATCTAAGCAGCTGCACAGGTTCAGAACAAGGATGTTTCTATTCTTCTGTACAAAAGTAACTAAAATTTTTTCCTGCCAAACTCTTTAATAATAATTGGCTGAAGGAGCGAGAGGGTTGCCATTTTTTATTTTTAAATCAATTTTTTATGACCCATTGAACTCTGGAAATTTAGTATGGCAAAATAAAATTAGGTAGACTTGGATAATGCTGCTCTACATCTTCAGAGGAAAAAGGCTTTTGAAATGGGGAGAAAGAAGATCCAGGAGAAATTTGAAAATCAGACTCAGGAATTATGTATGTTATTACATTTAACAGTTTGTTTGGTTTTGTTTTGGTTTGTTTTTTTTTTAATGGAGAGGAGATGAGGTAGAAAAAAATTCAAAATAAAGTTTCCTAAAATCCTACTGAAATAGAAAAGAACCATCCAGACCAGTCAATTTGGTATTAAAGGAAAAGTTACCTGACATAAAGCAAGTGGATAATGTCTATAGAGTTAAAAGGAAATTATGGTGTTCATTTAAGTGAATGGCTCGTGCAAAGAATGTCTTGCCTCTTGCAGCAGTACAGCTATTTTACTTTTCAGGGATAAATATTCCCTAGGGTAAAGCCTACTTTTAATAAGTAATGGATCTGCTAAGGCTTCTCATTGCTTCCTCTTTGCAGTGTTATGGGGGTTTGAGAATATTTCATCCCTTGAGGCTGCATTTGGGAAGGAGCAAGAACCTTTCCCTCATTGCTTTCAGCATCCATAGGGAAGGACCTGACTTTTTCAGGGATTCCTGTGCCTCTGGCAGCTGTGCCAAGAGCTGTGAATTCTGGAGTCAGTTTCTTTGGTTGTTTTGTTGTTGTTGTTTTTTCTTTGTTTGTTTGTTTGTTTGGGTTTTTGGTGTTTTTGTTTGGGTTTTTGTTGTTGTTTGTTTGTTGTTTTGTTTTGTTTTGTTTTGTTTCCTGCTGTATTTTACATTGGCCTTTTAGGCCACCTTTGGAAAGGCTCAGGTTGAGACATTCAGTGTTACCTGGAATCCTGGTTACAGCAGAGCTCTTCTCCAACATGCTTAACATATTTTCTCAGACAGTAGAGGGATCTTAATATAAATTCATAGTTTAGAAAAATGGCTACATATTCTATTAAACGTGGCAGAATCAAATTTATTTCTAATAGCTGTCTTTCATCAAACAGCCATTGTAATAAAAGGTTTAGAAACTTCAATGAATGATAGGATTCTTTTTCTCAGAAGCCTATTAAATTGGCTTCTGCTGAGTTTTATTTTCCCTTTCATATTACTAGAAGATGGATAAAGATTAATTCTTGTTTAATATTTGTGATTAAAAGTATCTAACTCCATCTTTAAATGTATTCCTTTAAAATTATGGAGAGTGCAAATGTTAGACTGGCACAAGGAAATTGGGTGTTTATAATCCAGCTGCTTCCTGCCCTGGGAAATAAATGTAGAGGTAAGTCAGTGCAGCTTCAGGCTGCTCTTGTTATCCCTTTTCAGTACAGTGAAACAGTGCAGCTCAGCTGGGCTTGTTTAGGGACTGTTATGATGATGGATTTTGTCAAATTACTCACCCACCTCCTCCTGCTCTTCCTGGCCCTTGAGACAGTTCATTTTTCATTTTCTTAAGATATGAATGTATTTGTTGCAGAAGTTCAGCTCAACAAATAAAACAGGGAATCTCAAATGAATGTTCACATCCAGTGTATCTTTCCATGCACTCTTTGCTTCTTTTTAAAATTTTTCTTTCTTATTTTTTAATTGAGTGGAGTAACTGTGAGTTGATTTATTTTCTTTCAGTTCCCTGGAAGTCATCAAAGGTAATTTATATTCAAAAATAAGAAAACAAACACTTCTTAGGATTTCCACTGCTGTCAGATCAGCTATCCCCTGATAAGAATTTTAGATTATGTTTCACATAAGCACTGGGAAATACTGTTGCAATCAGCACTACTGAATAGTAGGAATAATGTCTTTGTAATGACACAAGAACACCGATATGTTTTTCAACATGTTGATCTCTACGCAAACTATTAAAAAAATGCTTTGTTTATTGTTTTGGACCTATAGATGTTTCCCTAATTTTAAATTAGAACTACTTAAAACAGATTTTGTGCTTAAGAATAGTTGTAACTAAACACGAAAGGGCCTGAAAGTTGCAGTGGGGAGGGAGAAGTCTAGAGCGGAAGGAGTTCAGGGGAGGCTCTGTTTCATCATTAGACACCTGGATGCAGTGCACAGGACACAGAGATCATTGCCAAAAAGATGGCAGCTGCCAATAACTGCATTCAAGTTCCTGAAATGCAATGGGTCATCATTAATTCAATTTTTTTTTCAGTAAAAATTAGCCACTGGAAATAAATCTGTTATGAAAAAGTAAGCCTTTGCTTGTGCACAGTATTTTGACCCTTTTGAGATTTGAGGATTAACAATTTTTCATTTTCTGAGTTACTCTGACACTTGGGTAAGGATCGGGTACTTGGTTTGCATGCAGATACTGAAGTGCCAAAAGAAACTGGAACGGAATTATTTGTGCCCCTTTAGTTCTTTGGTATGTGATTGACCAAATCTTTGCAAACCTGAATAAAAAGTAAAATTGCAGTTGTCTCTCAAAGACTCTCTGTTGAACATTCCTCAGTGGCTCTGTTGTATAAAAAGTCACAGGGTTGACAGGAGACCATGGAAAAGATGAGGTAGAGAGAGAATGACCACTGATCAGGTAAAGGAGTGGTGGTCCAGTTTGGCAATCAAATTAGGTGAGATAAACAGGAGAACATCGTAATTGAGAAAATGGAGGCTAAAGGAAAGCAAGGAAAGGTGTGGGCCTGCTGCTGGGTGCAATAGAGGACCCAGTGACAAAGCATGTGGAAAAGGCCAATGTGCACAACATCTTCTTGGCCTCAGTCCTTACAGGTCAGACAGATCTTCTGGAATTCCAGCTCCTGAGGTCATTGCAAAAGTCCAGGGCTAGGTGAATTTGAACCTGGAAAGTGCTGCAATACCTCTGACTGTGTGAAAGCACAATCAATCTTAACAAATTTCCTAAGGTCAGCTGGTACTCAGTGGCCACAGCACTTTATCTCTAACAACTCCACATTGCTGGAGGGTGACAGTAAATCACTAAACATTTGTGAATGCTGTTTGATGGTTAGTGAGATGTTAGTGACCATAAACTCAGGGGTAATTAGAGGTCTCCCCAAGTACCTAAAGGTGTATTTGTTATTCAAGTGAATAGATGTGGTGTCTCTTTTGAAAATGGTGTGGTCAAGAGTATTCTGAGGGTGGGTTGCCTTTAGTTCTCAGTCCAGAAGAAGTAGATGAGTTCTCTTTTGGTGTTTGGAAGGTAGATCCAAGGGATGGGGCTGGCAAAAATAGGGATCATCTCCCTTCTCTGTACACAGTGGCAACACCCAGCACCACTGGCAGTTTTCACAGCACAGCACAGCACGACACTCTCTGCATTTGGAGCTGACTCACAGAAGGAAATGGACACATGCCTGGCAGCAAAAGCATCTCTGCAGGAAGTGGGGAGATGTAAGATGCAACCAATAAACTGCAAGAACAGTTAGCAAAGCACCGAGAAAGCACATGAAGCCTGGACAGAGTTTTGAAGGCTCGGGCATGAGAGGAAGGCTGTTAGGATTGGATGTGGGAGAAGGGTCTGAAGCTGGATGAAGCACTCACTTCTGGATAGGAGCCAGCAGAGGAAAACCCTTGACTGGGATTTGCAGTTGCTGCCTGGAGGGGTTGGCCATGCCCTTTCCTAGAGCTGCCAGAGGCCGAGCATCCGCAGGTCAGGTGGCTGCAGAGCAGCTGCTGCTCATGGGATCCCAGTGGGAAACAAAAGGCTGGCCAATCTTTTAGCAAGGCAGTGTATCCACAAATAACCTAATTCTGTCAGAGCTGACTCCCTGGTGGCCCAAGCAATGTTCCTGGCCTCCTTTACAGGCCTGCAGCCTGCAATCTTTCTTTGGTTATATCTTCCATATGATTTTCATCTAACATTTTTTCTGATCTGTAGGTGAAGGTGGCAGCAGGTTTTTAAATCCCCCCTTAAGCATCTGTGTGTGTACAGAGACAGTGATTTCAGTGAGCTGGAGTGCATCATGACTGAGGGATAACACTGGGGGCTCCTGGCTGCTGATGGGCATGAAAGACAGCAAAGGGAAGGGTGGGGTAATGGGGACACAGCAGCACCCAGGCATGTAAAACTGAAAGAATTTAGCAGCCACTGAGCTTAGTTACATCCCACAGTTGTTTTCTTGTTCAGGACCCAACTCATTGGCCATTGAGACTGCAGACTTCAAAATTTGGTCTTAAACACAAATATTTTTATTCTGTAGAGTCAGTGGTAGAACTGGTAAGATCTGAAAGTCACACTATTTAAAGTGGAATTCTTCCTTTTTTACTTTGATTGTGGCATCACAGCATAACACCACTACTTATTAAGATCTTTTGGTTTGGCCTCTTTCAAGGCTTTAAATAACTCATACAGAATTGCATATGTACTTCTTCCTAACTCTGCACTGGCATATTATTAAATGCACACTAATTGCAAAAATATTTTCTTCTTTTCCTTCTGTGCATGCACTGGAGAGTCTCAGTTCTGATTTGCTGTCAACCTGGGCTCAGGATGACTTGAATTATTGATGAAGGACAAGCAAAGATGGTTTATCAGTTGTCCAGAACTGCTCAGCTATCTGCATTTACTCATAGTGATCTACCAGATTTTCCTCTTGACTGCATGTCTGACAGCTGGGGAATAGATTTATTCTGTGTCATGTGTGTGTCAAGAAATACAAAAAAAATTGCACTTACTCATGTCTTGTATTTTTAGCATAAAATCTTAATCTGTTAATAATTTCCTACAGATCACTGAGCTGAATGTCCAAATTAAAATATTTTATTTTCTTTTGCTTCTAGGAAACTGAAAAATGAAGCTTCTGGAGGTGAGAAGGAAAGGTGGAAACTGCCACTCTCAGCAGGACAGCAGCAGGGTCTGTGTTCGCTGCCAGAAGAGCCTGGGCTTCATTTTTGACAGGGGAGAGCTGTGCCAGACCTGCCAGCTGAGGGTCTGCAGCTCCTGCCGTGTGCTGGGGGTGGAGGGGCACTGGAAGTGCTCGGTGTGTGCCAAGATTGCGTAAGTTGGGCAGTTCCTATAACCGGGGTGTTCTAACCTAAGTGTCCCAGGGTGACGTTACGATGCTTGTATCCCCATTCATGTGTTCTGTTTATGCTGGATATTATGTTCTGTGCCTTCCAGACTGGCTCTGAAGAGCAAATGTTTTGTTTTGGTTTTGTTATGAGCTGCTCCCCCATGGCTGGTGGAACACAGAGATGGGGCAATACATGGTGCTGCTTTTGCTTTTTGCTTTGCTCTTGATCTTGCTTCTGCTTTGCTATTGCTTTTTGCTTCTGCTCATTAGTTAGTTTAGCTAAGCAGTTTTTTCTGGGCTGTTTCTCCTTTCCCTTTTTTGGAACCACTCAAACCTGCTCCGCACTGGGCCCTGGGAACACCGAGAGTTTGCACCCTGTGGCCTAGCGGGGCCTACTCTGGGCAGCAGCTGCCCCAGAGCCCGAGGGACTGGGAACAGAGCGACCACCCCCAGAGAGCCTTTCTGAATTTGTCATCTTTGTCAGAGCGGTGAAAGAGTGGTGTCATCCTGGTATTGTTCATTTTGTGTGCTGGGGGTGCTGTGCCTGTTAAATAAACAGGTTCTTTCCATTTCTCTCCAAGGAATCCCTCCCAAACCAGCTGGGGGTTTGCTTTCTGGAGGGGCCCCCTTTGGAGGTTTTCTCCCAAATTTGCCCTAAACCAGGACACCACATGTGGAGCTTACAGTCCTGGCAATGATTTTGGGCTACCACTATACACCGCCTTACAGAGAATACACAAGGGGAGAGGCTTAGCTGGGCTTTTGTTTGCTGCACTATCTCTTTTCCCAATTCCAGACCAGTTTCAATGAGCTTGTTTTCCAAAGACTTGGAAGAATAATTCACTAGATTAATTTGGTAATATGTTTTTGGTTTTTTTTTTTGCTTGATTTGGTAAGATAGCCATGAAGGAAAGGAGAAATGTGTTGGGCAACAAAACTCAGTTATGTATCCTGGTGTAAGGACTGGATGTTGTAAGAAAGAGATGCAATGTAAAAAGAATTGGAGGGAAGTTTTTTTAACAGACCTTCAAACTAACAGGATCAGAAAAGGTTAATTGTTTCAGGAAGTGAACCGAAATCGCTAATTCTGTCAAGACTTTGGTTACATAGACAGTGAAAAATTAACACAGCAGAGCATGGAGTTTAGGGTTTGTCTTCAAACTTGAGCTTTAGAAGGTTGCATCCATTTTTAAGTAGCTGCCCTAATCTCCTCTGAATCCAGTGGGGCACATCCAAAGGACAGTGTCTCGCCTGGTAAGACAAAAAATGTTTACTTGTTTGATTTGTGAAATGATTTTAAATCAGTAGGGGCCTGGCTGAGCTCCTTGTACTTTGCCTCAGGCAGTTCCTGGGATAATGTCAGTGCTGTGCCTTTCAGAAGTGATGGGGTGCGAGTGAGGTGACAGCTTGGAGAACTGCAAACACAATGCTGTTCTTTAAAAATGGAGAAAAGAAAAAGGGATTTGTTGACCCTGCCACACTACCTCTAATTTCTCTAGAAACACTGAAACAAACGGTAGCTGTGCTGTTTGAAAGCCGAGAGAAGGTGACAGGATGAGGAGTAAGAGCTGGCTCAAGAACAAGTGATGTCAAAACCAATTTAATTTCCACCTTTGACAGGTGACAGAGGAGGATTGGTTGCTGTCTTATAACTTGGCTGAAGTTAACCTTTTGATACTCTCTCTTGTTCCTTTCTAATAGGGTGACAAATTAGGGTAGCTGGGCCCTGGAATAAATTCTGTCAGTGTGATTGCAGACCTGCCTGGAATATTGTAAAGCTCTGTTGTCAGCATGGACATTTCACTGTCAAAAAAAACTCAAGAAAACCAAGCCCAAAAAACCCCAAGCAAAAAAAACCCCCCAAAAACCGCCACACATACAAACAAACAAAAAAAAAAACCCACCTTTTAAAAACCCCAGTGATATAGAGCAGAATATTTCCTGGCTTATTACTGTTAAATATTTTAGTTAAGGACCTTGATGCAGCAGATGGATTTGCCAGTTACACCTGCAGGAGACATAAAGCTGAGAGGTGCTTCAGGCATGCTCAAGGATAAGATTGGGTTTCAAGGTGATGCTTAGAATTATAGAAGTGGTTTGAAGGTAAAGCAAGTGATGGCTCCCTATGGGCATGTGGAAGTGCTACATTTGGGAAAAAATGCAGCTGCAGAAACATAGAATGGGAATAAAATCAGCTTCTGCAGCTGTTCCTTAGGAAAGGATCTGGGTATTGTACTGGATAAAAGCTGAACATGAATCAACAGAATTTTCCACTGCAGAAAAATTGAGCATCACACATTGATGTACAAGCCAAATTATGGCTTGTAAAATACATTATATAAAATACATGATAAAATACATGATATAAAATACATTATAAAATCATGTATATAAAATACATATTACATGTATTAAAATACATGTATAAAATCATAAAATATATTATAAAATACATTATAAAATAAAAATACATGATAAAATCATGCCCATTTCTGTGTATCAGAATTCATACAGGCCACCAGGAGAAAGTTCAGCAGAAAATAATGAAACTTAGCACACAGGATGTCCAGAGCAATAGAAGGAGTCACAAGTGTTCAGCCTAGGCAAGAGAAAATACCTGAGTTTTAAATCTGGAGGATGTGGGTTACAGGCTCTTCTAAGACCCCTCTTTGGGTAGGAAGAATAATGTGATACTTAAATTGCAGTGAAAGGATGTAATTGAGATGGTGTGAACACTGGACATAACTTGGAAGGGTTGCAGAATGTTGTTTTACAACAGGTTGGATAAACCTCTCTTGGGATGATGAATCAGTAAAGATGGTTCTGTTCTGGGGCTGAGAGATGAGTGAGGCAATTTCTCAAAGCCTGTGTGACCTCTGCTTCTCCTGATTGTTCTGCAGCTCTGTGTGCCAAGCACTGGTCCCAGCAACCACCCTGACAATTAACTCTGGTTGAAGCCTGCCTTTAGGTTATTACACACCACGGTGTAATTTGCCTGCAAAGTGCTGAACTTTTCAAGTGCTAACGTTCTGTCCATGTTGAGTATCTTTATTAAATTGAAAGCCCTCTCTCCCCTTTATTTTTGTTCATATGCAGTGTTTCTGCAAGACTTCATGACAGTTAATGATATGTAAAATGTCTTTTACATGGCTGGGAGTACACAGAGAGATAATCTTCTGTGTGGGCAGTGTAGAGATGGAAGTTTGGGAAAGGCATTTCAGTTACATCATTGTGCATAGTTCTCATTTAAATTATTTCAGTTCTTCTTTTCTACCAAGTGAGAAATGCAGGGGAAATCAGGATTTTTAGGCTTTTAAAATTACATTTTATGGAGGAGCTGATTAAGTTAATAGGGCCTTTGACAAGATGAAAAGGCAGAAGACAAGTAAGAGAAAATAATACAGTGTTAAGAGCGATTTATGCTTTATAATAGCAAACAAAAGGTAGGAAGAGGAGAAAAATCTTTTAGCTTTGTATCATTGACCTGCATGCAGTGTTTGTGTCTGTCAAATTGGACTGCTTTACCACTGCTTTCCAAAGAGTGTTGGAACACTTTTATATTTGTCCCTCTCCTTTGTCCCTTTTTTAGCAGCCTTGGTTATGTTGATATCTGTATTGACTCTAGCCCCTGCTGAGCTGTTCCATTAACAGAGCCAGCTTAAATTGTTGTTGTGATGTGATTTCTTACAGACTGTGAGGCCCTTAAAAGTCAGGAAGAAGTGTTTGTGAACACTTTACAATTTTGGTGCTGTACTAGTTCATGCCTGTGCTCCCCAAATTGTGCTCAAGAGTGTCCTTTAAATGCTATTAAAGGTGATGGTTATAGCAGTAGCTTGTACAAGCCCTCTTCACAGTCATGAATTACACCTGCAGGAACATGTCCAAAAGTTCTTCAGAACTGTTGGTAGAGATGGAAGTTTGGGAAAGGCATTTCAGTTACATCATTGTGCATAGTTCTCATTTAAATTATTTCAGTTCTTCTTTTTCTACCAAGTGAGAAATGCAGGGGAAATCAGGATTTTTAGGCTTTTTAAATTACATTTTATGGAGGAGCTGATTAAGTTAATAGGGCCTTTGACAAGATGAAAAGGCAGAAGACAAGTAAGAGAAAAAATAATACAGTGTTAAGAGCGATTTATGCTTTATAATAGCAAACAAAAGGTAGGAAGAGGAGAAAAATCTTTTAGCTTTGTATCATTGACCTGCATGCAGTGTTTGTGTCTGTCAAATTGGACTGCTTTACCACTGCTTTCCAAAGAGTGTTGGAACACTTTTATATCTGTCCCTCTCCTTTGTCCCTTTTTTAGCAGCCTTGGTTATGTTGATATCTGTATTGACTCTAGCCCCTGCTGAGCTGTTCCATTAACAGAGCCAGCTTAAATTGTTGTTGTGATGTGATGTCTTACAGACTCTGAGACCCTTAAAAGTCAGGGAGAAGTGTTTGTGAACACTTTACAATTTTGGTGCTGTACTAGTTCATGCCTGTGCTCCCCAAATTGTGCTCAAGAGTGTCCTTTAAATGCTATTAAAGGTGATGGTTATAGCAGTAGCTTGTACAAACCCTCTTCACAGTCATGAATTACACCTGCAGGAACATGTCCCAAAAGTTCTTCAGAACTGTTGGAAAACCTAATGAGTACATTTGGTGTGAGAGCAGAAGGTCTGGTACTGGGTGGGGAGTGTGGGCATTCAAAGAGACAGCTACTGCACAAAATACTGCAGAAATATCTTGAATTACACAGATAATCCAGAGTGGTTGCAGAAACAATTGTGTCAATAAAAAGAATGTAGGTAATATCAGCCACCTTCTGCCTGCTGCTTCATTTCATACATTTTGACATTTTTTTCCTTATGAGCTTTTTGAGTCCTGCCTGTTCAGTCCTAACACTGGAGTTTGGGCTGCTTTCAGTACAGTGAAAGGGCACTTTGTCATGTGGCTTGGGATCAAAAGTTGTTATTGCTTTAAGAGTTATGGTGGATTTATGTTCAGCTACCAAAAAGGGGGGGAAATGGTGGCAAACTGCTAGCTTGCTCACTTTGATTTGAAGAACAGTAATTTCAAGATGCCAATTTTATGAGTATGTGGTAAAACATAATATTATTATCTGAACAAATGAAAAAAAACCCAAGCACAACATAGTAACATGATGGTGGCTGTAGGGGTGAGATACCAGTTCATTTAATAATACATTCTCTTTGTTCATCTGTCAATCAGAACATCATCTGGCAACAAGAGAATCTGTCTTCTCTAAAATAACACTTAGAGCATTTCATCTGCCATTTCTCCAGAGACAGACTTGCCTGAAAAACAGCTTATGGGGACAGAGAAACTTGTAACAATGCATTAATTACATCCTGAAAAGCTTTCAAAATAAAGAGATTTAGTGAATTTGAGGAATGACATTTCAATGTGAATAGTGACAGACATTCGTCAGCATTTTAAAGTATAATAAATGGGTTTATATGTAAGTTGTCTTACAGTTTAGAGTTACTGTCAAATGATATCTCCCTTGAATGTCCATAAAGAGAAAATTATTTAATTGGGTTTTGTCCCTCATGGTGCCAGGGAAAATATAAAGTCTCAAGACAAAGCATTTACAGGTCAAGAGGGATTAGAGCTAAGTCTTCAGCGAAACTCAGTTCTCCAACTAAGGTCAGAGAACAAGACAGTCCTTATCCATGTGATTTTGTTTGATAGTTGTGCTGTTGCACTATTTAATGAGGTAAATCCAGCCTGTATGTAGTGATGCACTTGAAAGAGGAAGATTTCTGCTCCATTCCCTCCATGCAAGGAGCTGAGGTCATCAGGAGCTTTCAAACATGGGTGTTAAAAGAGAAACTTTCCCTGAAAGTATCTTTTCTCCCCTGCATTTTCTTAAGTGATGACCACTTTGTGTTTTAAATTTGGCAGACAAAATGATCAATAAATTGAGGGAAATAAAGTTCTTCCAGCTGTCTTCTGAAAGGCTGATTTCACACCTTGATGCTGTCTGTACTTCCCGTTGCAAGGCTGTCTAGGTATCTGAGAGCACTGCCTTTATATGCCAAATGTCTAGTTAGCCCAAGCTATTACAGCAGAACAA
The DNA here is from genome assembly GCA_024865655.1 of Emberiza elegans. Classification (NCBI taxonomy): domain Eukaryota; kingdom Metazoa; phylum Chordata; class Aves; order Passeriformes; family Fringillidae; genus Emberiza; species Emberiza elegans. Next base: position 1,000,828 of record JALJVW010000163.1, read on the forward strand.
AGCATTAATGGAAAATTTATCTTAATCTCTGAAATAATTATGCTGTCTTAACATGTCATGAAAATTCATCAGAATCTCTTAGTAACATTTATTCCCACTAGGAGCCTAAAAATAGAGGCATTTCCAATGTTTTAGTATGCAAATGCTTTTCAAATTTCTTATAATTTTATTTTAGTAACTTCTAGGCAAGTTTGCCTTCTTTTCACAGGGTCAAAAAATTCTGTCTAATAGCCTCACAGCATAATAAAACTTACAGTGGAATTAATTTATGTTGCAGAAAATACTGTGTGGAATTTAATACAAAGATGAGGATATGTGAGGCTATGTGATAAGGGCTTTGGTATGTTCAAAAATGGGCTGAATTTTATCCAGCCTTTGGTTTTGCCCTTTTCCCCACATTTTCTTCCTGAGGAGGAAGTAAAATAACTTGAAAAAAACGGGGGATGGAAAGGAAGATGGGCTGAATCTCCGGCATCGGCTGTGGATGTGAGTTAGACAAAATGATCAAATGGAGAGGAGAGGAAACTGTTTTATCAATGTGGGGCTTTTCCCTAGAGAAATAATTGAAAGTAACAATTGGGTCTTTCCATCCGAAGTGGACTTTTTTATTATTAACTGGGACATTTAACCATGAAGTGCCTCACAGAAAGGAGAGTGGAAAATCTGAGTTTTTGAGGGGCAGGCCATAGGTTATGTTTCTAAGCTGAGCAGAGTGTCATGAATTTGTTTAGTGGGAGATCACAGAGGGGGGAGAAACAGGGAACTGTCACCTGCTCCCTCTCCCATGATGATGGGAGTAGGTGGATCAGTAATTAACACAGAAGGACTTTAGCAGATCCCTAAAGAATTTGGTACTCAACCCAGCTGCCTGAATGTTAATCTTCCTAGCCGTTCTGAGCGTAGGAAAGAGCAATCATGCAAAAATTGCTGTTATTACAGTTTATAACACTATTTTCCTTTTTTCTAAAGCTACTGATTTCAGCATCTGTTGAACACCTTGGAAGGCCAGTCTAAATCCTGTTTTGGCAGAAATTACACGTTGTTTACATCATGAGCTACCTCTAACTGAGAAACTAAAGAAATGCATTCACATACCATGATCTGCAGTCTGCATGGACCTTGGGCCCATTCTGCAAACACCAAACCTGCAAGCACTGATTCAATGTGCTATTGAGTAAATAGAAAGACAGAAAGGGTTCACTTTCTTTAGATAGAAAGGGTTCATTTTAATCCTGTATCTAAAATAGTGGATCTTTCTTCTATCTCAGTAGAAGAGAGACTCCCTTTGTCATAATTGCATGAAAATAACATTATTATTATAAGACTGTTTAATTCTTGCTCTTCAAGTTTTTGATTCAGAATGTCAAATGCAATTATTAAATTCAAACTTCAAGTCAGAGACTTAGGCAATCATTTGATCTGAAGTAATTTCTATTTATGTGTAGAGCAAAAATTCTTTTAATAGGTACTCCTGACATGTATGAGTGATAAAGATAACATGAACATTAGTCTTTGTGTGAATTGTTCAGCATACATGGAAAATACACCTAATACTAGTGCACTAGAAATTCAAATCTGCAATACTTAAGGATTTTCCCTTTATTTCATTAGAAAGTGATATTTTTGTGGAAATGATCTGTTGAGTAAGGATACTTTTGCAAAAAAGGTCTGCTAGCTGAATTCAGGATCTGAAGACAAACAGTAACACTGATGGAAATAAGGATGAAGGCCTGAAGTGAAAGCTGATGCCTCTTGTTTCATGCAGCACTCACAATTGCTGGATGTCAGTGCTTGCTGCTTTTCCCCTTTCACTGAGGATAAACAGGCCTCACCAGAGGGGTGAAGCACCTGGCTGAAGCAAGGCAATTCTCCCTCCTTTTGCCACGTTTTGTGCCTCAGCTGAGGCAGTTGTCTCTGTTTTGCCTCAGACCTCATTCTTCTGGTGAAGCCAGAGCAGAATGGGTGTGAGACTCTTCAGAGTATCCCTGGCAAGGAGTTGGCACCTCATGGAAAAGGTGGATTTTAATAACATCAGTCTAATGAAGCAGATGGGCAGTGCAGTTTGGGGTCATTACCTGAATGGGCACATGGTTCAGCTTTGCCACTGTAGTGACTCTCACACTCCTTTGCCTGCTCAGCCCTGAAAAAGGGATTTGCATCCTCCTCTTTCCTTGGGACCCAATTTGTGTTTGCCAGCAATGTCCAGGAACATCCTTGGCTAAACAAGAGGGCACAACCTCTGTAATTTGGGGCTGTTTGACAGTGGCAGGTTGCAGATAATAGACAGAGATTATTAAGATTGCTTAGTTATCCTTTGCCAGAAGATAAAGGGATCAGCTGTTGTTGCCCAAATAAACTGATCTGTCCCTTCCCTGCAAAGCTAATGTTTTGAGGAAGATGAGTGTTGGGTCAGTAGTTACACAGGGATGGCAAGAGGAAGGGAATGTCCTTCTGTGCAGCTCTCCTTCCTTACTGCCAGCCTGGTGCCAGCCTTTCCCATCTTGGAGGCTGCTTTCCTACCAGAGAGAAGCAGCAGAGGTTGTTTGGATGGTGGGGGATGGAGTGGGGACACAGAGAAGAGTCTGATGGTGAGCTCTGAGGTCCCATGCCACAGTGGAATGGAGGAGAGGAGGGCCCTCTCCCAGGGATGGGTGCTGAGGGAGAACCTCTCTCCACCAGCAACAGCACTGCTGGTCCTTCCTTGCACAGCCCAAAGTCCTCCATCCACTTCCATCCCAGTCTCCTTCCACAGCTACCCCAACCATCCTTCCCTTGTCTGGAGCTCCTTCAGTCTCTCCAGCCCCCAGGACTCTCCCTGAGCTCTTGGCCCTGCTATTCCAGGATCAAATCTCCACATCAGATCACAAAACTACTGAACAGTAAAATGAGCACACTCTGGTCTCAGGCACCCTTCCACCCAGGCTGAAAGAGGAAGCACCAGAGGTTTCCTCTCCCCCATCACTGTTCACATCTGGCCAGAAAATGTAGGGAATGGCTCTCCAGGGGCTCTGTGGCAAAGAGCTGCCCCTCCATGGACCACAGCAACCCAGGTGGGTGTCACTGTCAGGGCTGTGTGTGGAATTGCAGGATTTGGCTGTAAAAGCCTGGAGCTCCATGTGCAGCATTCTCCAACTCTGCTGGAACTTGGGGGGAGGTCACAGCTCCTTTAGGGTGTCAGAGCTTGGAGGAGGGTGAAGATGCTTCTCTGGATAAGGATATGGGCAGTGTTCTGTCTGACCTTGATCAAGTTGAGTATTTCTGGTAAGATATCAGGGAGAGGTAAAATCTCCGCCCAAGGGGAAAGCAGCACTTGCGGAGTTTTATGGTCAAACTTGGTAGTAACTGAGGAAAAAACCAAATTTACTGGATAGATGATACTGCAATGTGATATGTCATTCACATTGCAATGGAATTTGATGGTGTAGTGAAAGGTCTGGAAGGTTTATGGTTTGATACAAAACACTAAACATGCCATAAGTCTTGCAATAAAATAACTGCACAGAGAAGTAAGTGCTGTTTGAGAATTGTGAAAATACATTCTGAGAAAAGCACATTTTTTACAGCAGCAGGCCAGGCATAGTTTCTAATGAAGTGAATCCTTTTCAGTGTTTGGAAGCAACAGAAGTAATTTAAAAATTCCCAGTTGAAGCATAAAGATTTTATTTAATACCTTTCACAATGACTGAGTGATCGTGATGATGAATTATGGAGGGCTTTTTCACTAGGAGTCTGCAGCAACAAGATAAGGCAATAATCTATTTCTATGCTTGTGGACATGTAGTTGGGATTTTGATTTTTCTAATTTTTTTTTAAGTGAGTCATGAAAGATGCATGATTCATTAACAGGTTAGGACAAACTGATAATATTTGTCTTTTCACCAGTGTCAGGATGTTATTCTGTAATTTTTAGTATTTTCTCAAGTAAGACTGCATTCAGGCATGACTCAGAAATAACTTAATAGTGAAGATATTGATCAGTGCTCTAAATCCATCTGTAGTAATTTTCATGCCCAAGGGACTGGATGATTCCTTTTCCAGCAGAGGTTTGAAACTTTTCTTATTGAACAGTAAGCAGGAACATGAACTGTAAGCAGGAACTGATTTAGTCTGGAGCTAAATCAGTTTTTATTTTTGGGGGTTATTAGTTTGTTTATTTGTTTTTTATTAGAGTATTCATGATTAGTTGCTTTTTAATCATCACTTGTGTGTAGTGAGGCAGTAGAAATGGTGATGCTGTGCCGTAATGAAACTAATTCAGGAAAAGGCCAACAACCAGCAGGAAAACATACACAGCAAAAACCCCAGGAGTGCCAGTACAGGTTTTCTTAACTGCTAGCATAGGTAAAAGAATTTGAAACCAGAAAAAGCAGCATCATCCAGAACAGCAGCAAAGACAAATTTTCATTGCTCTGAGCTGCTGGCACACAGCTGATTCATAGCAGCACTGCCATGTGAAGAAACTGCAGATAGTGTCAGTGTGTAAAACTAGAAATGAAAAATATATATGGAGTTGGAGCAACCTCTCTATAGCCATGTAGGGTCCATGAATTGCTGACTCATCTGGCAGCAGCTTTGGTGGGGGATTTTCTCCCTCAATTCAGAGTTGCTGTTTCCATGTCTCTTGTCATTTTGGAGATATTGGAAACTGTGACACTGAGCAGTTCACAAAAGACTAGGGTGACAGAATGTTCTGTGTATTTTACAGAAATCTTGTAAACGTGGTTGGAACACTTTTTTGCCAAGCAAATTTCCATCTACTAAAAATTCCTTTCCATTCACAAAGTAGATTATATTTTTCTTCTAAGTGTCCTATTATTCCAAGCCCTACAATCAATCTCTCTACACTTTATTTTGGACTGTGCAAATGTTATCCAGAATTTGTGAGTGTGGCAGCTGATTGATGAACTGCAGTAGCTTTGGTTGGCCAAGTTTGTTAATGTGTATGTGTCTCTGGCTTTTCTCATTTTCCTCTTACAGAGAGCTACGGATAGTGACAGGAGAATGGTTTTTTGAAGAGAGAGCAAAGCGCTTCAAACAATCAAATCTTGGAACTGATGTTGTCAGACAGTCAATCCTTCACAAATTCCCAGGTAGGGACCTCAAGAGGGAGATTTGCTTGTGCTTTATATGTTCAAACCCTTGTTTCTTGAGTGTTTGACTTGTATTTTATTCCTGACTGAAGTATAATCAGTATTTTAATCTTAATTTTTTTTATTTGTGCTTAAACAGTGATTTATGAATGAGTAATATTCAGGAAAGGTAAGGCCTATATGAAAGAAGTATCTCTGTAGAGATAGGGAGCTGCTGAAAAACTCTGCTGAAAACACTGTCCAAAAACTCACTATCCAAACTGAGAAAGTTCATTCTCAGTTCCGGCCAGGAAGTTTGGCTGTATGGAGACATCTCAGCCTGGTCATTTTTTGCCTTTGGCTCTCTTATTTGTGACAGTGGTGTGTAAAAATCACTCAAATTTTCTTTTACAACTCTGAAGAAGAAAGGTAAATTTGAGCTCCTGTGCTGTCTGTTGGATCATGGGCTGTATCCTGGCTACCTGGTATTCAGGCTTTCCTTTTGCCCAGGCATCTCAAACAAGCTGAACCTGTACTTTTAGGTACAGTAAATTATCTGTCTGTCTGTCTGTCTGTCTGTCTGTCTGTCTGTCTGTCTGTCTGTCTGTCTTGGCCAAGCCCAGCCCAGTGTCTGTGAGCTGCTCTGGTGCCTTGCAGGGTACCACAGGACCACTGGTGTAAGAAATTTGAGTTTTTCCTGAATGCTGATGTTTTTTAACTCCTTCAGTCTGAACACAGAAGCTGTTGGGCAGTCTGCTTCAGATGCAGAATTTATGCCCAGTTTTATCCCTTAGCTTATAAGGGGAAGGACTGGTTTACTGCCACTGGAAAAAATACATGGTGCAAACTTGCTCCTTGGAAACTACAGAACTTGCCACTGTGCTTCAGAAACTGTAAAGCTGGCAAGTGTGTAAATCCTTGATATTATGTCAGTGGTCAGATTGGGTATTTCATGATTTAATACTTGATAGATAGATTGAAAAATCTATTTAAGCCATTTTCCCCATACCTTGCTCCTAGGTGAACAAACATTTTAATTATGAAAACATTCTTTCATTCAACACAGAAGATGCTGTACATTTCAAAATTAAATTTCAGGTCCTTTGGTTATTAAATATTGTCACTGAAAAATCTGGAAGTGTAGGTCAAGAGCTGATAATGAGAAACATCTCAAGCCAAAGTTTTATTTTATTACAAAGATCCCCCAAGGCTTTTTCATTATCTGTTTTTGTAGGTTGTTTGATGTACTGTGTTATTTGTGCAGAACTTCACTTTTTATTTTCTTTCTCCCTCCACCGCAGACACAGTTTCCAATACAGATGATGAAAGATCATTCAAAAATCAACCCCAAGAGAATGAAGAAAAGCCAGATGTACCAGTCTGCTCCACAAATGGGCACAAATCTGTCTTTAGCAGACCTAGAAAGTTTGGGTAAATCCTTTGGTTTTGTTGTTGCTGGGTTTTGTTTTGGTTTCTGGGTTTTGGGGGTTTTTTTTGAAAATTGATAAATCTGAAACCAGCTGTAAATGGTTGGATAGATTTTCTTTTGAGTTTTTCCAGTCTTCCACATCAGCCTCAAACTTCCCAGGATTAGAAACTGCTTTCATTTAAAGGCATACTTACTGTAATTAAATTGCTGTTTCCTGGGAAATGCATCAGCAATTATGCTTCAGCTATAAAGGCAGCAGAAAAAACAGACAATTTTACTTCTGGATTTTTCTTGTTTCTATCCAGAAGTAACAGAATGTCCTTAAAGGCAGGCTTGCCAGAGAAGCAAATGCAAAAACTAGCATTTGTAGGACCGGGTTTTTTATGTGTACTGCTCAGTTTGGCTCCTAGGACAAATTTTCCTTGGAGCTTCCAGCTGTGCAAGTACAGCCTAAGAATGTGTGTGTGTAAGAGTGAATAAACAGAGCTGCTGCCGCTCATCCTGCAGGGTTTAACCCCAGTTTGGCTGTGCCCTTTGAGAGGCACTCACTCTCAGGGCACACAGGCAGCTGCATTGACTATGTGGTTGCACAAGTGGAGTCTGGACTTAGCTGGCGGCTATTGGGTGGGTGGGAAGAAAACCTGAATGGAAATTCATATCACGGCTGGAGCCTCAATGGTATTTGGAAAACTTTGTTTCTGTTGAAAGGAAGAACACATTTTTATAAGAGATCCTAAACATAGGACAGGTGGATGCTTTCCATGGGTTTTTTACTTCTAAGGAGAGATAAGCATGGAATTACCTGCTCCAGTGACTCCAGAAATAAACACCAGTGATTTATCTCTTATTAATATAGGGAAAAAGAGCATCAGAATGCTTCTGACCTCTGAAACTATGGTGAAGAAAGAACCAGCCTAAGGAATCCTCTATAATAGACCTAGATTTTGCTCTGAGTCATGCTAAGTGCTAGCTATAGTAAGATGGCATTAAAGTTTACTTTTCTAATTCTCCTTCCATTTAAATCCTTTAAGAAAACCAATAAGTCATATTCCCTTACAAGAAACAATTGTTTTTATAATTGTTATTTATTTCAGTGCTGCTGTTTCTGTTTGTGGACAGAAATGTTTTTGGGGGCGACATTCCCCATAACAGAAATTTAATCCTTCAAAAATTTGGCTTGCTTTTCCTAGTATATTTGGTGGCCTCTTTTAGAAATATTTCATTATTGTTCCTCTTCCTTGCTTGCTTCTTCCTCCCTCAAGTTCCACATTTGTGTATCTCATGAGCGGATTTGTTTTAGGAAGGCTCTTTTGGGGCCAGCTGCTACTGACAGTGTAATGGGATAACTTTTCAGTCTATTGTGGTTTGTAAGGTCATGAGGAATACCATTACTTTGCAAAATTTAATTTCATTCATTTCTGTCCCATTAGGCCATGTTTTGCAGGATAAGGGGGTGATATTATGTTTTTTTAGGAATGGCATGTTTAGGGCATTTGATGCATATAATTCTAGAAATATTTAAAGAGAAAATACAGATAGCAAAATTTCTAGAGAAAATATACATACTTAGTCAAAAATACTTTGCTGACTATAAATGCCCCCTCGAAAAAAAAGATTAATTTTCACAAGAGGCAGTTCTGGTTCTAAGCTTGAATAGAAGGAATGTTTTAGTGTTTTGGTATCTTAAAATGCAGTTTGTAGTAAATACAATGTTTCTCCCCCCAGGAACCAGTTTCATAGCCAGACTTGGTGCTCTGCTGACCTTTATATCCAGAGCTGTCCATAGGTGAGATTAAATTACTGGACTGTGCGCATCACAACTTTGAAAATCTTTTATTCCCTGTTCTCAACAGGAGGGTTATCAGGGCAGTTACCAAAGGAGAAATCACATATGGAAAGCATGAAGGTGAAAGGAGCACAGGCTCAGAGGCTGAAAGCTCAGGTCTGCGTGGAGGCAAATCAGCTCTGAGCTCTGAGAGGTGAGCAGAGTCCGGGACAGCTCCTGCAGGGACCAGCCTGGGGCCATGTGCCAGGGCCCTGGGCTGCCCTGTCTCCTTGGATGCTGTCTAAGAAACACAGCTTATGTTCATAGAACAAACAAAAACCACCAAAAAACACCCAACAAACCAAAAAATTGTCTCCACTCATCTTATCTTACTCTCCTCATGTTCAGGGGGTGACTGATGTCAGCACGTTGGTTTTGTTTTCTGGCTTTTAATGGATGAGTTGTGTTCATGTTACAGAACTGAGGCTCTTTTGGTTTTCTTCACTAATGAAATGTTAATTGATTGTAATTTATGTTTTCTTCTTCAAAGGCTGTTTGCTCTTCTCTTTCCATGACTATTGTCCCAGTCATTTTATAATTCTTCTGGGCTTAGGAGATCTCTGCTAGTGCCTCTGATGGAATTATAAAATTCCAAGAGCAATATTCCTGTCATGTCCTACCTTCAAAAAGAAGCCAAAAAACAGTTCACTGTTTCCTTGTTCAGTTAGACAGCCATATTGAATATAAAACCACATTTTTTGTTCAGGTGCACACACCTAGCAATTTTACAATTTGGACTAACAAAATAATAGCAATTTGCTGTAAGTTCTAACAGCAATTTTCTGTCTCTAAACTAGCATTTCCAAAGAGATACACAGGAACAAAGGATAACCAGTAAAAGGAACATCATGGAATTCAGTATGCACGTAGATAAACTTTCTTGTACAAGGAAGATCTTGCTTCTCTTTGTTACCTACAATTGAAATCCCAATTTCTAGATGTTCTGCAATATGTCTAAAGCTGATGGTGCCAATCTTCTTGACAGTAGATAATTTGATTTTCTTTTTCCACTGGATGCTGCAGCACCTTCAAGCCAATCCAGCTTTCAGCTAGTTTTCTTTAATCAATCCAGTTCACTATTTTTTTTTCATTAAGATTATTAGGCCTTCTATATCCCAGCAGACTCATACCTGACTTCTATGAGACCAGAAGTAGAAGTTTTGCTCATTTTCTGCATTTTCATTGAATAGAGTAGAGATGAGTGAAGGATCTAAGAGACAAAACCTCAGGAATCTGGTGTCTGTGCTGATTATTACCGAGGTTATGCAGTATTAGTAGCTTCCTCTGAGAGTTTGCCAGGATAAGGACAAAGGGATGCTTGTGAGAGGTCTGTGCAGCTCTTTTTGAGTGCCAAACTATAAGAAAGATATCATGCAGTTAACCATAAATGAAGCAAAATAATTTCATTTGGGTGGTGGAATTCAGCACCTGATAAACTCTCTGTACAGATTTAAGAGTGAAGTAGTCTATAAAGACAGCTTTTATGTTTGATTGCCTTGCTTCACTTTCACATAAATAATAATTTTCTAGCTGTTTCTCAGAGCCAGAGTGCAAGACTTGTTAAATTAAGGGGTATTGAGTCATTATCACAACTTCTTCTCTTCTTGCCATCTCATTCTCACCTAGTGAAACTGGTGTCCTGTGCCAAAGCCCAGAGCAACATCATCAAAATTGGTAGTATTTCACCTACCAGCAGGGAAACCAAGAGAGAATTCTTAGTTTTTAATGCTTCTGTTTAAGAGAAGATGTATTGAGCTGGGAACAGGGAAACCCAGGCCATGAATTCAGCTCTTCTCTTGGTTTATTTCTCTTCCAGCAAAAATGTTTACTGCTTAATGCTGTAAATGTTTATGCTGCTGAATGAACTGGGAGGCTGCATCAGATCAGGATACTTTTAGGAGAAAAAGTGTGGGAATTTAAGGCTCATTTACACAGGCACTCCTCCCCTCTGCACTCAGGTCTTGTCTACCATGAGGAGAAGCCTGGCATAGTCACAACACTGTTTTTCTGTTGTCTACTAGCAAAATAATTTCATTTGGGTGGTGGAATTCAGCACCTGATAAACTCTCTGTACAGATTTAAGAGTGAAGTAGTCTATAAAGACAGCTTTTATGTTTGATTGCCTTGCTTCACTTTCACATAAATAATAATTTTCTAGCTGTTTCTCAGAGCCAGAGTGCAAGACTTGTTAAATTAAGGGGTATTGAGTCATTATCACAACTTCTTCTCTTCTTGCCATCTCATTCTCACCTAGTGAAACTGGTGTCCTGTGCCAAAGCCCAGAGCAACATCATCAAAATTGGTAGTATTTCACCTACCAGCAGGGAAACCAAGAGAGAATTCTTAGTTTTTAATGCTTCTGTTTAAGAGAAGATGTATTGAGCTGGGAACAGGGAAACCCAGGCCATGAATTCAGCTCTTCTCTTGGTTTATTTCTCTTCCAGCAAAAATGTTTACTGCTTAATGCTGTAAATGTTTATGCTGCTGAATGAACTGGGAGGCTGCATCAGATCAGGATACTTTTAGGAGAAAAAGTGTGGGAATTTAAGGCTCATTTACACAGGCACTCCTCCCCTCTGCACTCAGGTCTTGTCTACCATGAGGAGAAGCCTGGCATAGTCACAACACTGTTTTTCTGTTGTCTACTTAACATGTATAAAATGTGTCAAATTTCTCTCTAATAGCAGACTGATATAAGAACTAAGGACACATTTAAAAGTTTTGGGTTTTTTTGTTTAAAAAGGTTAAAAAGGTGCAACAGATTACCCTTTCTAACCCTCAGTGTTCACATGGGTTTACCAGTATTTTCTAACAGAAAATAGTTCCATGGAAAAATTTTCACCTGCTGTAATGTTAGATGGAAACTGGAGTCTGGTGTGCTGGTCACATGATTTTTTTGTCTCTTTTACTAATTTACTAATACTTTTATGCTGAAATACTAATTTACTAATTACTTTTACTAATACTAACTCTTTCACATTTTACTAATGCGAAACCTCCAAGAAGACCTGTCCAACCCTCCTAAATTTCTGCGTTGGTTGAAAGAGTCAGCTGGTTTGGGTCTAGAGTCATAACTGGACACCAAAAAACCACATCACCAAAGAAACTACATAGAAACACGACAGTGAATAAGTGGGTGTTTTTCTGGAGATGGATGGATGGATAGATGGATGGATGGATGGATGGATGGATGGATGGATGGATAGATAGATAGATAGATAGATAGATAGATAGATAGATAGATAGATAGATAGATAGATAGATAGAGACAGATACACAAGGAATTTAGGGTTTCTGGAGATAGTGTAGGCATTAAATTGGCTGAAGAAGCGTCCAGAGGTGTCATGTTACTGCAGTTTCCCTTTACACCAGTGGAACAGCTGGTAGGAATGGCTGCATGAGTTATCTCTCCTCCTGCTGGATGTGAATCAGTGTGGATCAGACAGGGGAAAACACAGCTCCTGCAGCCTGGACAGGAGCTGCCCATTTGGGCCATCTGCAGTTCTGCTAGAAGCACTGACAATACTTGCATGACTTGTGTGTGTAAAACAGTTATAATTCATCTTTGCCTGTGTTTTTTCTTTCCAGGTGATCCCCCAGCCCATCAGGGCTCTGTTACTCTCACAAAGTTAGCACAGCGCTTTCCTTGCAGCGGTTTGCTAAATGAGCTGCCTGGCTTTGCTCAGAGCAATAACCCTTCCCTCCTCTGTCTCCACTGCAGAGGCAGCACGCTCTCCCTGGGCAGCAGCAGTGCAGGGGCTGCTGCAGGACATGCAAGGGGCAGAGGCAGCACTGCCAAGGCTTCCCTGGCACGCTCTCCCAAGCGCAGCATGACTGCGGATTGCAGCGGGGTAAGGGCGGCGCTGGGCTCCGGGCACCAAACGGGGGCACTGGGCTGGATCTGCCCTGGGAGGTTGGTTTGCAGGAGAGTAAGGATAGGTGCTATTCACATTCTCTTTGAACGGAGAGAGACATAATTCTTTCTCCCAGGATTTTTCAGGGAGAGAGAAGGCTCAGAGAAAGAAGAGAAAACAATTCTTATCTCTACTTGCTGCTCCTGCTGTTTGGCATGTGTGGAATGTGTTATGGAGATTGTTTACCAAAAGGGATTTGTTAATTGGACTCTGCTGATGGTTGTTTGGACTGGTTGACCAATTAGGTCAAAGCTGTGTCATGACTGTCTGAAAGGGTCATGGGCCTTTCTTTAATACATTAGTAGTATAGTTTTAGTATAGTATAGCATGTAGAATAATATAGTACATCTTAATAAAGCAATTGTTCAGCCTTCTGAAATCACGGAGTCATTGCATGTTATTCCTCTGGCTGGGGGCCACCCTGCATTGATGAGGATGAGCCTGACAGGGAAAGTCTGATTTCTGCCTCAGTTCTGCTGTGGAGATTCCTGCCAGAGCAGAGCTCCTTGTGTTCTTATCAGTGATGTGGTTTTTGGGTTGGCAGGCATTTCTCTTTTGCCTAAAAATTGCTGTGGATGTCCAACATTAGATAATGAGTTACAGATTCTGAACTGGGAGGCACAAGGGATGGGAATAAGCATTTTTGGCGCTTTGGAGCCTTGAGTAAGTGCTGTAAAATAAGGATGTGACTTTCAAGCATGCACAATCTATCTTTCTCCCACTGACTGCTAAGGGGAATTTTGCAAGTCCAGCCCTTGCAGAAAAACAGGCCAAACTGATTTTAGTTTTTTTCTGGATTTGGACACTGGGCTCTGCATAAATTATTCCATAACACAAAATATGTGATCAACATGTTATCAGAACAATTTCTCTCATGTGCTGTTAGGTCTCTTGTGGGGTATTTACCATTAAAGTTTGGGGAAAAGGTAGAAGAGTGCTTAGATCAGAGCACTGTTGAACACATCAATTTTCTTTCTAATTTCCAGATGCTTGGTCTAATATGTTGTCTTTTCTAATAAAAAAAATAAGTTAGTGTATATGAAGAGCAGTTTTGGGAGTGGTAAACGAATAGTTGATTTATGTTCTTGTAGGCATATAGACTGATTTGGTTTCAAGTACATTAGGTTTGTTTGAAAGATCCATTTAATTTAGATGGAGTTATGTTATTTGCTTTTCTTTTACAGGTAGGCAAGAGGTCATGATGATATCAAGGATATTGGCTTTATTTAAGGGGTTATACTGGCATAATTCAATTAGTTCAAATGCATTTGGTTTTGCCCTGGCTGAAATCATTGCACTAGTACAAAACACATAGATTTTGTCCTGTCTTTCTTTTCTTTCTTTTCTTTTTCTTCCTTTTCTTCCTTTTCTTCCTTTTCTTCCTTTTCTTCCTTTCTTTCCTGATTTATGAGCTGACTGAGCTTCTAATAGATTTGAGTATTTCTTTTCCCTGATACTTTACTCTGATTTTTCAGCTGCAAACTCAGAATGTAAGCAAGAATTGCAACTTTGTGCTAATTTTAAGCATCATCAGTGCTAAGCAAAGCAGATTAGACTGAAATCTAAATCTATTCAGTAATAGACTGGATGTTAAAGGAGCTTTGAGGTTCTGGAATCTAATAGAAATTATGCTTTTATAAACTAACAGTGAATAAACTTATATTTTGTATTTATGGTTTGTGCATTTTTCCTCTTGGGCAGGACACAGGCTTGGAAAATGACATGATTATTCCAGCAAGTGAAAGTGTACCTGAAGATTTAGTAAAGAAGCACTGCAGGAAACCATCTGGAACGCCTTCTATTGCAGTTTCTAGGATATCTTTGTCATCAGGCAAGTATTAAGTCTTTTTCTTCTTTCTGGCAGCCTATATTATCACAGGATTCCCATTCTTGTGACTCCTCTCCTTTTGTTCTTAAAACATGTTGAAAGATCAAATGTTAGTTTCATAAACTTGTTCATTCTGAAAACACTAATCAAGTGTTTCCCTTTTACTAACCAAGTTCATACCCCTTCGCAAGTTTTACATTAAAAATAGGAATCCTTACCCCAGAAACATTGGTACAGCATCATTGTTAGGTAAATCACATTCTCTTAGAGTTGTTACAAGATTTCATTCACAACTGCATGTTGCTCAATCATTCTCTGTGTGCCCCCTGTATGAAATACCATCTGTATATAATATTACTCTACTGCTGCCATTACATTTCACACCCACTTTGCCCAGAAGCAAATTTGGGAAGCAATGTGTGGTCAGAGAACCAGCCCCTCACAGACTACTTGTCTGTTCATTTTTATATGTGATGCTCTGAACAAGTCAATCCATCTGTAATTTACCTCATTTCATTGCAGGCTGGTGGGTAGAATGGGCTCACACAAGAAGGTGCTGTCACAGCCACTTTGCAGCAGTGGATGGAAATCCTCTTTTTCCCACTGAAATGGGAGGCAGGAACATTCTGCACTTTTCTGCTTCCCCAAGGCACTCAGTCAGCTTCCTGCAGGGCTGATGGGGTGGGTTTGGGCGTTCAGGCTTCTCTCTGAAACACAGCAGGACTCACTCTGTTGTAGCTGGATTTAGCCCAAAGCAGAAACCCAGAGGTGCACCCCACAGAGCTAATCCAAGGAGGCAATGCTCTTTACCTCAGACATTTCAGCTTGAAAGTGTCTGAGTTTCCTTGAGAATATTGTTCAGTGCAACTCCAGGCAGAGATGCTACAGATGGCTACTTATTTAGGAAGTAAAAGTTCTGCTGCTCCTGCTACCTTACAAAATAGGAGATTTCCTGGTAGATAAGAACTGACCTCATGTTACCAAAGCAGATGGATGCTGAGCAAAACTACAGGAAACTTGGGAACAGCCTCAGACTCCACATTTGTCTCCTTGGCAAAACTCAAAGGACATTAAGCTCAGGAAAGTGACCTTTTCTGCCACATCACCTGTAGAGCTGGTAGAAGATGAACAGAGTTAAAAACTTTTCAGGTTCCAACCTGCAGGATCTAAAAGTACTTTCTTCCCCCTCTTCTCTTTCTAAATATATTGAAACAGTCACACAAAAGACTTATATGGGGAGGACTAAGAGGCATTGGAGAATGATTTTCTAGGTCTTCTGCTATAGAGTGGATGAGAGACCTGTAGGACTGAGAGAAACTGCTGGAGCTCTTGGGATTACTTATTTCCTCCTAATTTCTGCACCAGTAACACTGCTAATGACAGAAATACTTTCTACATTCCTTTGTATCCCCAGCTCCTTGATTCTGATGCAGATGCTGTGGAGATTTTAGTAGTGGTAGGGGTAGATGTGGCAATCACTGTGAACACTTGGACAGTGAGTTTTGCAACATTCCAGGCTAGCGGGCCTACCAGAGAAAGTCAAAATCTTGATGACCCATGGTATGTATCATCCACAGAAGACATTCAGAGTAAACAAATAAATAGTACAAGAGTAAAATTTTTGCCCAGAAGGCTGAGCAGCATCAGAAAGCATATTTATTTCCCCATTTATCATAGTGATGTTCAGTTGCTATAGATTTGACAGATAATTAAAACATTGTTTGAAGTTTTTTTTTGTTAAAAAAACCATTGGGGCTGGGACAATACTTGTATGGAGGATGAAATGGAATATTTCTGTACAAACTATAGCCAACATTTAAATTGTTTTTGTTTCCCAGACCGTAGCAGATCTGAGATAGATTTGAGTGAATCTTTCTCTGAAGGAAATGAGGACACCCTGAGCATAAGAAGCAAATCTGTACCTAGTGCCTTAGATCAGGAACTGGTGAGTTATAAATATGGAAATGTTCATCTGGTGGAAATTCTGTTTGTTTGGACCAATGAAATCAGGACTTTGTGTGTATCTATATAAAATGTGGGTAAGGCAGGACATTCTTCCAGGGATATTTAATGAGTTTTTTAATAGTGTCATCCTCTGAGTATGTTTGCTGTAGAGTGATTTCAATTAACAGTCATGGTTCCAATTTGTTGTTAATTTGCTGGGTGTTTGAGTTCACAGATGAAAGAAACCTAGCCTGAAAACAAATTCCAGGCACTAAATTGTACATGCTCCAAAATTCTGTTAATTTATATTTGCATAAGTTTTAATTTTGATGCTGAGAAAGTTCATAGTTTAAAGGCTTTAATCTCTGTCTGCTTTGGTTTTCCATTTATCTGTATTTTTAGCAGGAAGACCCAACTTTCTCTTCTGGCAATGTTGTTTGCCTTATCTTCCTGTTGACTCTTCCATACATCTCCATGCCTTTTTTTGTGTATTCTATGGACTGCTTTTCCTGAAGTGATTCACAGCTTCCATCTCCTCTTATGCACATATCCAAGACAGGCAATCTGCAGATGTGCATCAATGCTATAAAAGAACATCCAAGCTTATAATTATGCATGGGGGGGATTTATTTAGATAATTCTTCATCTAATCACAGTTTATTCTAAAGTTTCCAAACGTGTGCTGGTAGCTGATGCATTTTGCCTCTTGTCATAGTCCCACCCTTCCATCTGCTATTTCCAGAAGAGCATTGGCCATGTCAGATGTCTCCCCTTCCTGTGGTGTTGAAATTTGAGTCTTGGTGGAAAACCATGTGATGGGATTTCCATCTTTTCTTGGATTAGCAGCAGCCAGAAAATGTGCCTGCAGCATTGCTTTGGGTTAATCTTTGAGGAATTAACAAAAAACCTTCCTGTGTGTCAGGTGTCGGTGGAAGAAAAACTTCAAAAAATAAGTGGTTTATTTTAAAATTGTAATAAAGAAAAAAGATGTGTTCTTTATTAAGAAGCTGGAAAATTATGCAGAGGAAAAGCACAAAATGAAAAAATGCAGACTTTATATTTCTTTATATCCGTTCTGTGCTTTAATTGACTGTTACAACTTAGATATTTCTCTGAGACAGCTGCCAGAGATGACAAATCCTGAGAGGTTTTCTGTTCCCAGTTTAAATTTTCTCTTCTTAATCAGAGGTTTTGTTTTGTATTTCTTTCTTGCTGACTCTGAATAAAATTTCAGATTGCATCTCTGCAGTTCTGTAGCTTCTTGGCTAGCACAGGAGACCTCTCTTGTGGCATAACCTTGATTTGACTGCTCTGGAGTCTGGTGCTAATTCCCATTTAAAATTCATTCATAACAGGAATCACAGATCCCTGATTTTACCCATATCCTCACTTTCTCTGCCTTATGAAGTGAATTGATTGCATTCATCAGCCTTTGTGTTGCCATATTCATTTAGGGTAGTTTGTCTCACAGGAGTCCTTCAGAGTCTCGTCCCATATTCATTATGGAAGCTGTGGTTTGAGATAAAAGCTGTATCCCTGCTGGAATTTAGTTTATTTGATGTAAGAGACAAGAAGAAAGGTATCTGATGATGGTAACAACAGCTCCTGCAGCCTGAAAAAAGCTGGAGTTACACCTCCTTTTCTTCCAGCTGAGGTCCTTCAGTCTCCTGTTCCTGGGTGATGGGAGCTGACAGCAGTGCTATGGGAGATGCCACATGTCAATAGGACATGCAGATTGCTGGAATTTATCAGCTGAAAGGATGGTAAAAGCTTTTAGCTACTTTGCTCCCACCTTTATCAGGGAAGCCCATTACCCATACAGAGAAATCAGCTGCAAAATTGAATGGATATTTTGCTTCTCTAACTTAGTATTGCTTTTGATAATGAAAAGGGACAAGCCCCAAAACCCACATGGTGTGGTACAGATTTATCAAGGAGCACAGGGAACCAGCTAAATCAGTGCTGTGTTCAAATGTGAGCACATTTCTAGAGAGGTGTGTGTTGAACTCCTGACCAAGGAATTTTTCATTGCATGCTCAGCTGCTTTTTTAGGAGTAATTGGATGATGTGCATTTTATAGCCCCCACTGGAGACCATGAGATTAATATCCTACTAGCTCCAATTTTAACTAGCTAATAACACTAACCAATTACATAGTTGCAATTCTGTAACAACTCCTGAGAAATGAAATCGTTTTGGTGCAAAATAAATTAAAAGAGTAAGTTAAATATTAACCTTTCTTTTTAAGTTTCAGATTTCTGCTTGCCGGCAGAAATTGGTATTCAGCACTTATTAGGACTCTGTGAAGCAATGTTAGAATTTGAGTGTCTAGACCTGAAACACCCCAATCTGAAAATGTTCCTTACTTCCCTCCCCCTCTGTTTAATTATTTTGCAGTAAAAATGTAGCATTGTTTATTTTCAAGTTCACTGGTATGCATATAACAGTGTAAAGGAAAAAGTTTTTAATGTATAGAATTGCTTCTTCCTGCTCCATAGGCAAGTAAGAAAATTGTATTCTTATTCCAAATTTAAAACTAGACTACATCATCTGACATCTGATTTTAATGAGGGGAGTAGAAATTATGGGTGGAGTAGTTTGGGATTTTTTGGTTTTTTGTTTGTTTTATTTCAGGTTTCTGGGAGATTTTACTTTTCAATGATTCAGCTGTCTGTCTCCCTGAAATAGTTTGCCCTGTTGTGCCTAGGTCTCCAAGGGTTTTCCTTTCATTTAGTATAAGCTATCGACTACTTAATTTTATTTTTTTTCTGTGGGGTACTAACAGTGCCGTCAACAGATTAGAAAGATAAGAGACCAGCAGAGCAAGCTCATGGTAAGAACATGAAACTAAGTGTTTTCTTCAGTATGTAAGTTTTGGTGATAGCTTGTTCTGATTTCCCTCTGCTCAATATTACATATGCAGTAACAATTGGAAAGCAGTAATAGAAAATCACTTTTAGGTGCTTTCATATCAGTTCAGTCACTGGAGCAAAGGAGAAAAGATGTAACAGCGAGGTTTATGTAAAGTATGGCAAATGTGCTGCAAGGTTTTTTATGTAAACTGTGAATTCAACTCTCCAGCAGCATTTTTGCCTGTTCTCTGTTTTTGCTGATTAGCACAGAAGTCTTTGAGACTCCTGAATTTTAATACAATATTTCTCTGGTTAGCTTCAAAGAGTGAGAGCAACTAAGCAATAGAGAATGAGGTGGATCAAAAGGTGAGGTTTTTATAGCTGCAGAGCAGATATAAGGAACTTGAAAATCTGACTTCCATTAAAATTAAAAACAAAGTCTTTCAAAATATGCCTGCCATAAGGCTTAGGGAAACACTGAGATTTCCAAGCTATGCCTAATAGGATTACAATTGTCTGCTGGCATTTATTCCTGTTATTTAGGTAAAAGTTAGGAGTCCCATTAGGACCATCAATCACATCTAAAGATTTGGTTTAGATTCTACTTCCTTGCTGTGTTTAAATGATGATATTTTTTCTGTATATAGGTTAAAGATGCTAAATTTCAATCTTGCTTATTAAAACTCAAGCACCCATATGAAGCTGTGCAATTACTGATTTTTCACCTTTTAATTATTAATACAATACAGAAATTTAATTACTTTTTAAAATGCTTATCAACTGGCTTTATATAAGACATCAAGTGCATGTGTGAAGATTTTCAGTTCTTTAACAACTGAATCCTGAAACCACAGCTGTCTCTTCCCCTTATGCTCTGTTTCTGTGCAAAGATGTGGAAAATGTGTACCAAAATTCCTTTACAGAACAGTACTGGAGTGCATCCAGCTCCATCTTCCTAAAGTGGAAAACCTGTGAACCAAAATTAAGTGACAGAGGCTGACCAAACACAGTGCAGAACACAACAACTAAAATGCCTGTTTGTCATTTAGGGCTATCTGGATGAAAGTGAAGAAGATATTGATGACATAGTGGCCTCTTGTTATCCAAGAAAGCATGAACATATGACAAGTGGATTATCAACAGTAAGATCTTGGGTAGAAACCATGCATTGTCCTTCCACAAAAGACCATAGTTCCTCCAGACAGGAATTTGTTTCATATCACTTATTACATTCATCTTTCATTCTACGCTCGAGAAGCATTTTTTAACATTCAGATAGACTTTCTATTATATTATTAATGCTGCTCAAAGCTAAAATGCTGTTCTCTGCAGGGCATGGAAAGAGAAAACTATTTTGCATAGTCATTAGCAGACTTCCTTAATTGCTGGGGTTATTGTCAAGCTTACATGTGGAGAAGGCAAGCCAAAGGTGTTTGCAGTGTGTGACTGCTCAGCTTTGCAGAGGAGCACTTGATCTTAATTAAATTGAAACAAAGAGAAGGCTGTGAGGGGCTGGGGGTCCTTCTCAAACTGCTCTCTGATCTTTTAGTTCTTGGGACACAAACATTTGTCTGTGTTTGCACACATCCCACTTCCATGGAATCATTGTCCATCCCCCAGCTCAGGTTCTCTCATTCTTCATGGCATGATTCCTATGCCACCCACATCTGG
Organism: Emberiza elegans; assembly: GCA_024865655.1. Lineage (NCBI taxonomy): Eukaryota > Metazoa > Chordata > Aves > Passeriformes > Fringillidae > Emberiza > Emberiza elegans. The sequence continues at coordinate 1,021,360 of JALJVW010000163.1, forward strand.
AGACTATTTCCCTTTACTGCAGGGGAGAGGTGCTTGGGGATTAGGTTGGTGACAATAAAGGGGTTGCTGCACCTGGTGGTAGCAATAAAAGTGGTGTAAGAAGGTTCTGCTGTTGATTATGCAGTCTGTTAATCACTGGGAAAGCAAATAGATAATAAAAGCAGCCTTTGACATGTCTAGTTTATCACTATCTGCTGTGTACCTAATTTTTGGGATCTGTGGACAACTGATAATATCTTCAGAGTCCTCTCTGACCACTCTTCTTTATGGCTTTGTGTGTCTAAGAAAAGCTCTGGACTGCACAAAGCTGCCACAAACTCTATGTAGAGTGTGTGAGTGCTGAAGAGGATGAAGAAAGATGAGTCTGAATACTAAAAGAGAGGAGAAAATTATTGCCTTTGACAATAACCAAAGAACTGTCCCTTCTAGATTGCACCCCCATCAGTCTCTGTGCAAGCAAGGCCAAGGGAATCCCCAGTGAAGCTCTTGATCCCAAAGAAATGGAGTTGGCTGAACCTAAGCTCACAGAGCATTTTGATGTCTTAGATCTGGCTGTGTCAGACCATTTTTCCCTCTGATTTTTGCTGTTCACAGAAGCAGACACAGCACATCTGAGCACCTGTAGCCTGTGCACTCTGGGCTAATTGCACCCACTTAGCCCAGGCTGGCAGTGACTCACAGCCTCCTGTGCTTGCTGGCCCCAGGGATTTTATAGACAGAATGATTTTCATTTCCTCTGAATATTGATAGGAGGGTTGCAGGGGCTTAAGTGTTTTCTCTAATTAAGGAACTGCATTTAGAGATCCTTCCCTCTGTGCTTCAGGCAGCATTCTGTCCATGTGCTGGGTTTTGTCCCTTGCTGTAGATTTCCCTCTGACCTTTCTCTTAAGCAAAGTGCAGCTTTTCCAGGGCTGTAGGTTTCAGATAGTCTCACATCTCAATGCTCCTGTTTCTCCTTATTCACCATGACATGTGTTTTAATGTCACTGCATGCAATGTTAATGGCAAAGTTGTGAATGGCCAGCTGCTTCTCCCTGCAAGAGAAGGGTAATTTTACAGGTTCATTTCATTATTCCCTTAAGTGTGTTGCTAACATTTCCCCATCATATTTTTACCTTCACTTTGATTGTTTTAAGCCTTTGAGCCTTCCTGCATAGTGTATTTTTTATGCTGTGCTGTCAAATGACTGTTAACTATTAAGTCACATTGAAATAATGTTATTAATGAACAGTAGACTCATAACTGTATGGTTTTTCCTTTTCCTTTTCCTTTTTTTCTTTCCCTTTCCCTTTTCTTTCTTTTTTTTCTCTTTTTGTTTCTTTTCTTTCTTGAATTTGAAGTAAGTATGACTAATCATACAATAAATATTTGAGCAAAAGAAAGAAATATCACAAAGGGTAAAAGACACTTGAAATCCGCCTGCAACATGAATAAGCAAAAATGGAAATGGAAAGTGACATTGAAGATAAACTGTATCTCAGTTTTAGTCTTCTATTTTGTGTTTTCCCAATGCTATTGCATGAACTGTTTTAAAAATTTAAAAATTTAGTTTTCTCTTCATCCTTCATCCTCCACATATTTATGTGGTGCTGTCAAGACCCACCACATCAGTGAGACTAAAATGTTCCAGTGCTTCACTGCAGGAATAAGATACAATGCAAAACAAACATAATTCTTAGTGAGGGATCAAAATGAGACTCTGTGTCCTTCATATGTTGTTTGCTACTTACTAAAGAGGAATATGAGTATTTTTCTTTGGGATTTTACATTTAATATATGAGATACCCAGTGTAAATTCTACAGAACAGAGTCTGGGAGTAGGAGGCAAAAAGTGAAGTTTATCAAATTTTACTAAATTTGTATAATTTTCTTCATGTTTGGCAAGCAATTCAGAAATTGTATTTGCATAAATTCAAGGGTCAGGTGCCATCTATTTGTTTCAGACCTCCTTTCATGGTTTTTTTTTTACCCCAGCCATTTATCCCTTGCTGCGTGCTTACATAAAGATTGAGGAAAAAAGTATTTAGATTAGAGAGAGAAGTGTTTGGAGTAGAAAACAACTCATCTACCTCTTTGTATTGGTATAACCTTGGGTTTTTTTTTTTTTCTGAAGTGGGCATACAAATCATTGCAGGGATGATTTAGGCATTTTGAGCACATACTGGAGTGGTTAAATTCCTAACAGCGTAAAAGGATATTTTCAAGTATTTTAGAGGTGGAAATGTATAAATGGTAAAGGCTGGAATTTAGCTCAAGGCATGTTAGAAGTTGGAGGAAATATGTCACATTGGTTGGTATGTGTTGATTATTCTCCAGTAATTTTAACCAGTCCAGTTAATGGAATTTCAGACAATTATAAAAAGTATTAAAAGGACGAGCATTTTTTTTTTTTTTTTTTCTTAATTAAGGATAAAGCCAGCCAGCATAAATATACCAAACATGCCTTGTTTTATTTTTTTTTTGCTGTTCATTTTTCCTATATGGGGAACAAAATTAAATTTATGGGTAAGAATTGCTTATATAAATATCATTTTTTCTGTCTGCTGTTGTTTACCACACTGACACAGAACTGTTTATCCCTTGAGCCTCCTGTGCTGCAGGGGCCTTGGGCAGGGTGCTTGGAGAGCTGGATTTTGTCACAAACCAATTCCTTCTCTGTGGCTGGACTTTCCTTTCCCTGGACTGTGCCCTTCCCTGCAGCTGGCAGGGAGGAGATGGATCAAGACACAGCTGGTGAGATCCTGCTCTGCCAAGCAGAGGAGGGAAAGGTGTCCCCCAATATTGAATTACCTTTTTTTTTTTCCCAGAGAGTGACTTGTTTCAAAATTTTCATGCAGTTGTCATCTGTTCTTACAAACTCCACAGAGAAACTGCCCCTTCTTACAAAGGCACTGATGCTGCAAATGGAATTCTCAGATTTTGATTGGCTTCAGGGAGGAGTGACATGCACATGTAAATGAGAACAAATCCAATGTAATCCAGTATGAATCCAAACCTACTGAGCTACTGTCCTAAAGCATAACTTTTTTATTTTGATACAGAGATTACCCCATTTCTATGTAAATTCCTTTGAGCCATGCATCCTTCAATACTGAAGTGTATGGAGAACACAGCATTTCTCTGATTTGGTGACACCTTTTTCTTAGTTTCTCACTATGGCTTTGCAACACAAACTTCCTTTACCTTTCCATATAAATAAAGATTTCTCACTGCACTTACTGTTTCTTTTTATATCGGTCTAATGGTCTTTTCTCTTGATCTTTTGCACTGCCTTCTTTAAAGAACTCCCCAGAAGGTTCTGACAGAAAATGGACATATTTAAATGTTCCTGAAGTAGATGGTGACACTGTGAGTTCTCCTGAATCCTCTGCTCTAACTTACTTTTAAGGTTTCTCTCTCCTTTCTCCCTTTTTATTGAAGACTGTACCTTGCAAGGTTCCTATGTGTCAGAAGTTAGGTGGTTATATATGCTTTGGAGCAATATTGTTCAATGACTCAAAAGGAAAGGCATGACAGATTTCTCAAATGCTTTTGGTTCTGACAGTGTGCATATTTCTCCAGTTTTCTTTAAAAAATATTCAGTTCTTTCATTAATGTGAACTTTTGGAAGAGTGAATCCTCATAGCAGTACTCTGCATTTTATGAGTGTGAAGGAAGAGGGATTGAGGGATGATACATTATGCTGTAGCAGAAAAAACTGTGGTGTTGTTGATAAAATTTTTTGACTTTACAAAATATGCAGAAATGGGGTGGGGGTTGAGTTTTGCTCCTTCTTTTAGAATTGTTAATGAGAGACAGGTACCACTTTAAATAAATATGGTTTTATACTATTTCCATTGTGGGAAGCATCCCTGTAAGTTTTCCCAAGGGCTCTGTCAGCAGCTGTCTTATGAGACTCAGTAAAAATGAGGTGACCAGCTGAGCCAGAGAAGTGACTTTTTAATTTATTTTTTTTTCTGCTTGGAACTTACAGGAGCTTACAATTTATGTGGCCTGTTCTGCTCTTCAGTCCATATATTAATTAAGAGGTGGTCATTTAATTTCAGTAAAGTTTATAAATAGGTTTAAGTCTTGTATGGAAAAACATCATCCTAGACACTTAAACTACTATTAACTACAGTTCTTATTCCCTTCACATCAAATCATGGCAATTCTATGATGTACATCTGTTTCCATAGCACGTCCTAAAAAGTGTGACAATATTGCAAGGCTGTAGCTTTATGGGAAAAAAAAATAAAAATAAAAATAAAAATAAAAATAAAAATAAAAATAAAACCAGCAGATTTTGGGAAAGAGTAGTGTTTCAGCCTCTGAGCCCTTTTTCTGTTCCCCTCCAGACCAGCATTAACAGCATGGTGAGTGTTTACAGTGAGACTGGTGACTATGGCAACGTGAAGGTCAGCGGGGAAATCCTCCTCAATATCAGCTACATCTACAAAACAGGGGCCCTCAACATCCTGGTGAGGAGCTGCAGGAACCTGGCCATTGCAGATGAGAGGAAGCAAAGGACAGACCCGTAAGCACTGAGAGTTTCCTTCAGCTCTGCTGGGGTGTCCCTTGCAAATCCCACCCTGGATGGAACCAGGGCTTGGGGCTCAAGCCTGGGAATTCACAGGATCCAGTTGGTTCAAGCAGCATTTTGGTGATGGTTGGGTTTGGGTTCCCTGTGGGAAAGGCATTTCATGTGTTCTTCTTAAGGCAACATGGACCTGTTCTGGGGAAACAGATAATTTAAATTGCCAACCTATTTGATACTAAAAGGGAAAAAAGTATGAAGGAATAGGCAGGCAGCATTGAGTTTTTTTACTTCCGTAATCAAAACTGAAGTATATGAGAGGAGTGATGTTCTGGAGGCAAGGATTAATGGAAATAACTTTGATTTTTATGGGCCCATATACTCACTTTGCAAGTACCATGTTTTCACAGAATTCACAGAATCACTGGGTTGAAAGAGACCTTCAAGATTATTGAGTCCAACCCAGCCCCAACACCTCAACTAAACCATAGCACCAAGTGCCACATCCAGGCTTTTTTAAACACATCCAGGGATGGTGACTCCATCACCTCCCTAGGCAGCCATTCCAGATCTTTATCACTCTTTCTGTAAAAAACTTTTTCCTGATATCCAACCTATATTTCCCTTGGCACAGCTTAAGACTGTGCCCTCTGGTTTTGTTACTGCCTGGAGAAAGAGACCAACCCCACCTGACCACGGCCACCTTTCAGGAGCTGTACAGAGTGATAAGGTCACCCCTGAGTCTCCTCTTCTCCAGGCTAAACAACCCCAGCTGTTTTCTCAGTTTCTCATCATAGTTTTCAGTATAATATGTAAACTCTCTCATCAGAAAGTAGCAATTAGTGTCTCTAATCATGATTAATCTGTGGTATATAAATTACAAAGTTTTTAATTTGCTTGCATTTTTAGTATATATTTTGTCATATGTTGGTAATCATATATAGCAAAAGGGAAATTGTTAGGAAAGCTTGTTGCATTTCTGAGAATAAATAAATTAATTTAGCTCTGCCTTTTGTTATTCTGGTCTTATCTAACTTCACGTTTGGAGATAAGGGCCATAGCTCTCCACATTTTGCATATTCTCTGTGATGTGTTTACAGCCTTCATACTGCAAAAATAAATTTCCTCATATGTGTTGCTGATGCAGCAATGCCAGGACTTTGCTCAAACTAGTTGTTCTATACTCCTGGCTAACCCTCTGCTCCTTGCTCTGCAGCTATGTCAAAGCCTACCTCCTGTCAGGCCTTTGCTCAAACTGGTCATTTTACATTCCTTGCTAACCCTGTGCACCTTGCTCTGCAGCCATGTCAAAGCCTACCTTTGCTCAAACTGGTCATTTTACATTCCTTGCTAACTCTCTGCTCCTTGCTCTGCAGCTATGTCAAAGCCTACCTTCTGCCTGACAAGTCCCGCCAGAGTAAGCGCAAGACCAAAATTAAAAGTAACAGCACCAACCCGGAATTTAATGAGACACTGAAGGTGAGAAGAGTCTCTCTCTCTCTCTCTCTCTCTCTCAGGCTCTGATGAATGTTTCACTTGTGCTCACAGGTATTTTCTATTTGTGTTCCAGTACAGGGATTAGAACTTGGAAGAAATGCCTCAAAAGGGAAGGTGTTTAAGCAAAAGCATCTAGCAAACCTATGAGTTGCAATTTCTGGCTTTCAGCATTAAGGAAGTGATTTTGTTTGGTTCTCTCCTTTATGGTTAAAAATTCCATTAATTTCCACAGATCTCTTTGAAAACTGTTGATGTTCTCATCTAGCCTGAGCTTAGAGTTGTTAAAAGCACCTTAAAGATTTTATATGCCTGATCCTGAAACAAAGCTAGATTAGAACTTCCTGTCTAACTGATTTAGAAGAGAAAATAACATTTTGCAGTAAGATCTGAATTCTTCTGGGAAGCTTAACTTATTTCTAAAGCAGAACTAACTTTGATAAGAAAATGTTAGCATGTGCTTCGCTATTTTTCTTCTTAAAAACCTGTAATGAAGTTAATTTTGTGTTGCAATGGGCTTGATGTACTTGAGGACACAGTGCCCACAGCTCTCTCCTTCTTTGCCTTTCCTTGCCCTTCCTTGCTCTTCCTTGCCCACCCAGAGAGGCTGAACTCTTCTGAGCTCCTCACCAGCTGCTCATTCACCTGCCTGCCTCTGTGGTGCAGGTGGGAATGAGGGGGTGCTGCCCCTTCACTGCCTCTGTGGCATCTTCACCTCAAAATTCCTGATGATTCCCTTTCCTGCCAACTGAAAGCAGTTATCCAGCGGGCTACCATGGAACCAGAAACTCCTTTCATTTTCTCCTTTTTTTTTTTTTTTAAATTTCAGTTACATTTTAAATAAGTTTCCTATAATAGAAGCAAATGGATGTTCCCTGGCTGGTGTACTTGGCTTGGCCTGGCTACAAAACCATTTTGCAGGCGCACACTCGGTCTGGCCATGCTGCTTGCCAAGGGAGAGACTTTTTATAGCCTCATTTTTAAATGGTATAGAGTAAAATTAAGGCTTGCCTGAACTGGGAAAAAATAGAGAATTAGACTTTATTTATCAAGTAATATAGCACTAAACATAATTGCTGGGTCATGATAAGACATAGAAGTTTCTCAGAAATATGGATTATAACAAAATGTGTGTAGGTAAGGAAGAGTTGTTCATCCCAATTGAAAAACCTATTTAAAAAAAGAAAATAAAAAGAATTAAATCTGTCTCATACCTTCCCTCTTTGACTTTTACTCCATTGTTGCAGAATATGAGGTTTCTCACAGTGGAACAGTTGGCATCTAGGGTTAGGCACTGTAAATATATCTGTACATAATTTGCCAACTGACCTGACTGGTTCAGCTTTTGGACAGTATTTGTCCATGTCCAGGTATTGTTCTTGATGCAAAAATAAGACATCTGGGTTTCTTCACCCTTCTAGGAGAAGGGTGAATGTCAAGGAAATAATGGGCTTTTTGCTAAAAGTTGAGTGTGCAGAGCCAGAATTCCAGATGTTTATAATTTTCTGTGTATTTGCTAGACTACAATGCTAGTCTTTTAATAGCTTTGATATATTAATATCTAGATGTGAGTTTTTTAATAGCTTTGGTATATCAATAGCTAGACATGAGGTTTTTAATAGCTTTCAAACCCAACAATGGTTCCTCACAGGCTCAGTGCATGCCTTGCAGATGCTGCTATATGTATTTTCAGGACCATTTTTTGTCAGCTACAAAGAATAAATTGGAAATGAGAGGTTGCTTTCTGGAAAGCAGTGTTAAGCAGATTCTCTTTAGGGATGAAAGAACCAGTGGGGCTTCTTCTTTTTATCAACCTAAATATTGATCTGCTTCTTTTACATAAACTTGTAGGGAATTAACTTTTAGGATCATATTTTTGAGCATCATAATTTACTTTATAGTCATAAATACTCAGTAAATAATAACAAAATCAAAGCCACCATAGTGATAGTAACATAAATTATCTCTGGATGTATACAGCAAAGATTACACATTAATGTTATGAACTTTCTGGATAGATCAATCTTGCTTGCAAGGAAAACAAATCTCTCTTTCATGCTCCATTTGTTAACTGCTCTGGGCTTGGTGAAACTGAGCTAGAGCCATAAAAGGCTCTGTGGAAAATATTATTTCTGCTTATTCTGAAAGTTTCTTTTTCTCTTTTTCTGTTGGTAGTATGTCATCAGTCACTCACAGCTGGAAACCAGGACCCTGCAGGTTTCTGTCTGGCACTATGACAGATTTGGAAGGAACAGCTTCCTTGGGGAAGTGGAAATTCCATTTGATTCCTGGAACTTTGAAAATCAGGGTGATGAGTGGTTTGTGCTCCAGCCCAAGGTAAGGGTTTCCAGGACTGGTGAAAGTGCTGTGAAGCAAATTTAGCAAGAGTTAGTTGTTTTTTTCCTTTGGAACTTTTTTATAAAGCAGGACCTTCTAAGTGCCTAATATGACAATAAAAAAAAAGCAAACTTATTCTTAATTCAGTAAAAGCCTGCTGGTTTTAAAGTCTTCATGAAATTTTCACACATGATTGGCTAATTAAAAGCAATAACCAAAAAAAGCTTATGGCTTAGAGAAAACATAAGTTCATCCTGTAATAAACTCCAATAAAAATGACTTAGTAAATACATTAATCTTTTAAAATAGCACCTAAAACAAAGAATTTTCCCACCATTCCCCTTACCTAACCCTTAAGAAGTTATTAAAGAAACAAGCTTTATTTTTTTCAGTTCAAAGTGCTTTACACCTTTCAGATGTGACAAAACAACTTCTTAATCTCTCTAATTCACCTTAAACAGAGAGGCACAATAAAAAGCTTTTGAGCCAGCAGATTGAGAGGTCTGTGAAACAGAGCATGCCCTGTATCAGGGGAGGGCAGGGTGATTTCTGTGCCTCCCCTGCTTTGGCAAAGGTGTTCAAGTTTGGAAGAGATTCAAAGAACTGTTGTAAACGAGAGGATTAAAGGCTTCTCTCTTGCTTGCTCCTGCAGCAGCCGGAATCTCCAGGAATTCCAGGGGTTTAGACTGACATTTAACAAAGTGTATCTTTCTAATTTCAAAATAATATAAGGTGTGCAGCTAATATTGTCAAGGTTGACTAGATGATTTGTTTTTTCTGTGTTCATTACATTTAAAGAAATCATATTATCTTTTGGGTTTCAGGAGAGAGTGTTTAATTTTTGGCTTTCTGTCAGGTGGGAGATGAATCTGTTTGCTCTGTAATTAATTTCTAGGTAATTTCTTTTAATCCTAACGGGAAAATAACCAAAATAGTCATGAAGCTCTCCTGCTCAGGAAAATAAGTAATGAGGCACTAAGCATTTCAGCCAGTCCAGCTGGAAGGTGATATCTGATTATTTCCAATACCATTAAAAGGATTTTTAAATTACTTCTTTTACTGTCAAAGAAAGCAAACACAGAATTGGTGTCTGCCTCCTAAGTTGTTACCAATAGTGTTTCTAAACTTAGAACACTGCTAAAGTTTTTGATCAGCAAGGATGATATTTAAAAATATATATCAATTACTACTACTAAAAGAAGCACTGGTTAATATCCATGCAAAAAATATACACTATTCTCCTATATGGACTCCTGAGAGAGACAGGAATGGAGAAATGACAATCAAACATTTTCTGGGATTTATTACAGTGCTTTGTTTGTTTTATCATGAATCATTTAGCTGCTTCAGTGAAAAGGCTGGAGACTTGAAGACGTGTTTCTTCCATGAGCATTGAGAGATGTGTTTTCCAGAGGAGTGTGATTAAGTCAGAAAAAGTAGAGAAAATAGGTCTGTGGCTAAAGAGAGGACAGAGTATAAAGTCATGTGGGTTTGGAGGAGAGGCTGACAAATTTTTTTCTGATATTAGGACTTACACCATTGCTTGTCCACTAGTAGAACTAAATAAAAAATAACCTTTGATGCCTTTCCCTGATGGGAAACTTGATCCTAAACTTGCTTAGTTTAGGCCGAAAGTGAGCTGCCTGACTGGCAAAATGTAGGTGTGTGAATTATTCCCCAGCCATTTACTCCAGGTTTTCTTTAGTCCTTTGTTGTAGCAGCTGGCATTGGACACTGGGGTCAGACAGGACTGTTTTTCTCAGTGTGTAGAGCAACACAGCAGTGCCTGTGCTGCTGTAAAAATGCTTCAAAGTCACAAAAGGGCCCTGTTGCTGTGGCTAAAATTGCTTTGTTCTCTGTCCCATCCTTGGGTGCAGACTGAGCCCAGTGCGTGGTCAGTGCCTCAGCCTGGAGTCTGTGAGGTGAAGGCAATGCTGGCTCTGCACACATTTTATGAATTCCTGGTGGGGACTTTTGCTTTTTTCCTCTGGGCAATAGAATTTTGACCTTTCTGGGGTGTCAGGAAACAAGCTGAATACATCTCATAGAAGGTCAGACATTCACAGGTCAGACATTCCTCCACAAACAATTCTTTCAAGGCTTCTGTGGTGCCTCGTGTGCCTCCAGCAGTGCTGGAGGATCCTCTCCCTTTATCCTTTCCTTCATCCCTCTGCAGAAATCAGGAAGATTTGTTCATTTGTACCCAAAGCAAAGCACTGAAGCATGTACAGAAATCACATCACAGAATCACAGCATGGTTTGGGTTTGAAGGGGTCTCAAAGATCACCCTGTTTCCCATCCCCTGCCATGGGCAGGGACAGCTCTCACTGCACCAGGCTGCTGAGAGTGGTCCCAGCTCCACCAGTGAAGTCAGAGCTCTCTGTGTTGCATCCAGTGTTTTTAAAATGCAGTTTCCAAGTTCTTGCAAAATGAATGGGAGTTCAGTACCCTGCCAGTGATATTATTTTTAAAAAAGATGGACTGAAGGGCATTGATTGCATTCTTCTGGATAACATTTAAACATTTATAAAAAAAGATGTAGAAATGCAGAAATAGTAGCTGTGTAGAAAAGAAAGAGAACACTGGGAATACCAGTTTTTAAGAAGTTTTTGTGTTTCAAAGCTGCACTCTGCTCTCCCTCACCTTTGTTCCCTACACATCCAGTCAAAGAGTGACTCAGGAGGGATTTCTCTAAAATCCATGAAGCTAATGACATTTCAAATCCTGGCTGGTGCAAATAAAGGCTGACTATCAGTTTAAATCAGTTTATATACTCAGAAATAAGTTTGAGGGGTTTTTTGCTGTTGTTTTTTTCACTTACTCATGCTAGATAACTCTCTCCTCTGTGTGTTCACTGAACAGTGTCTAATGCCACATGTGTTTATTTTTCTGAGAGCTTGCATTCCCTAGCTCAGAAAGTTTTCTAAAATGTGATTGCCTCCAATTTGGAATGTCTTATTATCTGAAAGTGGGCTGCTACATGTTGACGTGTTTAAGAAGTGTTTAAACACTCTATAGATTTATTGCTATATTTCAACGGAATTAAAATCAGAAGAAAAAGTTGAATGATTACCCTTGGCTGGATTTCTGGTTGGTTGATTTTTTTCTCTTCAGGTGGAGGCTGTGACAGATTTTGGGCTTCAATACAAAGGAGAACTGACAGTGGTTTTACGTTATATTCCCCCAGACAGAAACCTAATGCTTCCTCTGGGGCAGTTTCAAGGTAAAACAAACATTAATAATGGGGATTTTAAAAATCATGTGATGATGATGTATTAAAAATCCTCACTTAGGGTGAAGTAATGGTACTGGTGAAGACTGAAATCATACTTTAATATGCTCATTCATAGAGTCACAGAATGTTAAGGGGTAGAATGGACCTGAAAAACCATCTAGTCCCAAGCCCCCTGCCATGAGCAGGGACCTTCCACTAGACCAGGTTGCTCAAGGCCTTATCCAACCGGGCTTCAATAGTTACATATGGAAGTTCTGAACCATTTGTGTGTTTCTTTTGCTTCATCCTTTTCTCTTACACTGAACTTAAGAAGAGAGAATGGAAGAGGAATATGCAGTCAATGGTTGATGCATGGCCCTGACTTAACTAAAAAAAAAATCCAGACATTAGGTAACATGATCAAGGGCAGCCACAGAGAAATAAATTGTCTGCATTGTAGTCTGAGAGTTCTTTTTTCAGTGAGTTATATACAGTGCTTAGCTGATCAAGTAAGAGACCTCACTTAGTTCTTCATGCTTAATTCACCTGAATCTGCTTTCTCATTTTCACCTCTTTTTCTCACTGCTTTTCCTCTGCTCTGTCTTACTGTATTACTGCTGCAATTTAGTCCTGAAAAATCTTATTTGAGTTCTTGAGGGTGAGCCATTATTTTCATCAGCAATGAACAAGGGAGGAGAGTTACTGTCTCTTTGCATTGTGTTAGCATAAGGAACAGCAATCCTTTGAAGTGAGAGCAATCACTGGGTAGCACCTGAGTGCACATGGATATACCAGATGCAGGTATGTCACTGTCTCAGTGACAGTATTGCTTGTTAGCATTTGCATTTGATGGATTAGTTTCTTTCCTTTCCTTTGTTCTTTTTTTTGACAGATGATATTCCCTCTACCAGTAGTAAGGTTTTCTCAAGGTTTGCTCCCTTAAAAGCTCATTGTTATCAGCTTAGTCCAGATACAGCCTGCATTTTTTAAAATTAGTACATTTTAACATCACTCCTGATGATTACTTTTAAAAATGTAGCCAAGACAATTCACACTTTTAAATCAGTCTTACAATATATACTGATATATCTATTAGAGATTATATTATATTGTATCATATTATATTATATTGTATCATATTATGTTATATTGTATTATCTTATATTACATATTATATTATATTATGTTATGTTATGTTATGTTATGTTATGTTATTTTATGTTATGTTATGTTATATTTATTTTATTGTATTTGTTTTATTTTATTATATTTATTTTATTATATTATATCTATTAGAACAGAGTCAGGGCCTCAGCCTGGAGTCTGTGAGTATATAATATATACTACAATATGATTTCTGATTGTAATTTTGCAACTCTGTTCTATGCTTAGGAAAGAGAGGCTTCAAAAAAGGAAAGAAAGGAGATTCTCATCTGCCATCTGGAGGCATATTAGAAGTCCTCATCAAAGAAGCCAAGAATTTAACAGCAGTGAAATCAGGAGGCACATCTGACACTTTTGTTAAAGGGTTTGTGGGGTTTTTCCTCTCTTTTTAATGACTGCACTGGATCTAATTTAAGATTTGTATCACATGCCTGTAAGCACATGGGTACACAAAAAATTTACATAGTATGACAACATATGTGTGTTTTTTTAGACATGCAGCATTTTGTGTTGGACATTCAAAATCCAAATTACACAGAATGCTTGTGTTTGAAAAAAGATTAACTAAATCCTGCATCTCTCATTATAATGGATTTCTCATAAATGTAGGATACGCATTACAATTGTTACATTTAGGAAGTAACAGATATCACAAAACATTTTTCTTTGCAATTTTTTGCTCTGAATTTTAGTTTTCAGGCTTGCTGATTTCTAGACATGTTCCAATTCATACTAATGAATTAGTGTTGTCACTAAACAGAGTCCACAGGAAACATCCTGTCTTTAATTCCCAGGTGGAGCTTAGAATTTATCTTAATCTTCTGCTGTGCTTAAAACTATCACTCAGTGCATACATTTCAAGTAGAAGAAGTAATTTTAATTCCTTTCTGGACAATCTCTTGTTGCACTTTGAGATGGGCACTGGACAAGATGACCCCAGAGAGGTCCCTTCTAGCCAATGCTTTTATGATTGTTTCTATTTAGCCTCACTGAAACAAAAAGTTTGTGGTTGAGTCTTGGGGCAAGGAGACCTAATTCCAATTTCTGCTTGTGGTAAACTGACACTGTAGGTATGAGAACAAATGGAGCACAAATGCAAAATTAGCACTTGAGGTAGATGCTTAACATAATACCAGTGGGGAGATGGGGTCCTGCTCCCATTTGAGCCTCTACATGATTGTTATACATTATGAATACAATGTGAAAATCCACTTCCATATTAATTTTCCTTTATCTCCCAGGTACCTGCTCCCAGATGACAGCAAAGCTACAAAACACAAAACTCCCATAGTAAAAAGGAGTGTGAACCCCCAGTGGAACCACACCTTTGCCTTCAGTGGTTTGAATTCAGGGGACATAAGGAATGTCTGCCTGGAGCTGACTGTGTGGGACAAGGAGTCACTTTCCAGTAATATTTTTTTGGGAGGTGTCCGTTTGAGCACTGGAAAGGGTAAGGTCCCATCTAACTCATGTTGCTTTTCTTATTCTGCTCTCCTCTTTCCTTACCCCACGTGGTTCATGTGTATGAAGGACAGAAGTGTCACTGAGTGCTTGGAATTTGTGGAATTTGAAAATGAAGAAAAGGCAACATGTGGATAACCTGTAGGTGATTTAGTTCTTTCCTCCACTGAATGAGACACAAAAATTATGTGCCCATTTGTATTTCTGCACAGTCTAAAAGAACTGTGAATACCTTGGGAAGCATTCCTTAGCATCCCAGTGAGAGGGAGTCAACTACTTCTGTGCAGCCTTTCTGCTGGCCATGGTGTGAGCTGGAAGAGGTGTGAATGCACTCCCCCTGTTCTGGGAAAAGTTGTTTGTGGTGCAGTGTGGGGAGGTTTATGAGCCTCTGCCCATGTGCCTGAAGGTGTCCAATGACAAACTGGTGCTCTCCAGGAGCTGCCTGCTTTCAGTACAACTCCCTGTGCAGGTGGAAGTGTAAACTGCTTGTCATTTCTCTTGCACACTGTTGTAAATGAGGAGGGATGTTATCCAACTGCTCCTAAAATGGCAAATTCCCATGTTTTTACAATTGCCAGGTGTGAGCAATGGCAAGGAGGTTGACTGGATGGACTCCCAAGGGGAAGAGCAGCACCTCTGGCAGAAGATGATTGACAGCCCAGGAGCTGCAGTGGAAGGGGTGTTGATGCTGAGATCCAGCATGGGGAAACGCAGACTCTGAAGGACTTGAACTGCTGGGAGGTGCCACAGTTACTCCTGGCTTCTGGGGTGTCCAGGCTCCTGTCCCTTGGCCCATTTGAACCTGAGAAGGGTTGCACCCTTTGCCTTGAATATTAAGGCTCTGAGTGAGACTTTAATGCATTCTGCACTTTCATGCACACATTCCTTACCCAGGCTTCTTGTGTGAATTGTTTCTCCTGAAGCCAGTGAGAACAGGACCTTGCACAGAGATCAGACTGGCTTTGTCTGTCCCCTCTGGTGGCTGGGTGCAGCTGATGAGCATTCTGCCTGAGGGCTGAGGGAGTGCTCAGAGTGAGCAAACTCTCTTGCTGGTCATTTAGTGAGTGATGGCAGGTTTATGAATCTCCTTCTGGCTCAGGGATGGCCCAAAAAGCAGCAGTGGCACAGCACAAGCAGATTCAGAGTGAGTCTGTGCTTTGGTGTTTGTAAATTAAGAAGCCATAATGTTATGAAGGACAACAAACAGTGTTTGTTCATGGTGTTTGCTTGTTGGGCTGTGCAGTGGTGCAGCACGACAGGCTTGGGACCAAAACCCAGCCAAGCAGGGCCAATGCAGTGTTCCACTACCCCAGAACCAGGCAGCAGTGAGCTGGTGGGCAGAGCTGGTGTCCTGGCATCCTCTGGGTATTTTAATGCACATGTAAAAAAGGAAGACTTGGTTCAAAGAGCCTCTAATGAAAATAAATCATAGCAAATCCTCAAACAGTTTCCAGAACTGCATGATGCTACTGTTTTTCATTCAGTTGACAGCTCTAGCCAAGACCTTCTGATGTCATTGAAGAGAGGGAATATGTCCACATGCCAGTCCCCATCTGATGTGTTACTGAGAGGAGAAACATGCCAGGTTTGGGCAGAGTTAGCTAAAACTTGATTCAACAGATTGTATAGAACAGAATGGGATTAAAGCACATGCCAAAATGATTTGCATAACTGTAAAATCTCCTCTGAATGGGCTGGGGTCCCATTCAGGCCCATGCACATTATTTATAATCCAAGTAGGAGATTTTTTCTCCTGAACATCCCCCAGTGGATTTGATGATGAGTGGGTCTTGACCAATACAATCAATAATCTTATTAACTGTGACAATTGTTCAACAGCAATTTTGTGATTCCTCGAGGTGCAAGACAAAGGAAGATCAGGAAACTGAATGAACAGCATTTCTTCTGATTTTTCCACAATTAGAACACAGCTTTCTATTTGCACTAGTAAATTCACCTATAGCTATTCCTACATTTTTTCCCCCAAAAGCTTATTGCAAGAAATCTGGATTGAACAATAGAATATAATCTGATAGCTAAGCAACTACAGCTGGAGATTTTGACATCTGTACTTGTCCTAGTGTGCAATTAATTACATTTATTTAGAGCTGAACTCAAAACCTTAAAATGTAACATTAATTTTTCTCTTTTTAAGATATTTTATGCTGTTTTTTGTTGGAGTGGCTGGAAACTGCAGGGAAGTTTACAGTCAGTCTTTTAAAATCATATTATTATTGGATAAAAAAAGTATTTATTATTGTTGAAAATAGTAGTTTTAATAAAATTATTTATTTCATTATGCATAAGTTATTTCAAAATTCTGATATGACTTTTAAAAGTCACTGGAGGTACTGCTTGCCCAGTTGGAGACTCACCATTTTCAGAAATTACCAAGTCATCTTTGAAACTGAAAATTCTCCTACAGAATCTCGGATTGGGAACCAAACATCAGTGGTTACTCAAGAAAGCTGAATTCATTTTCCTTCTCCAGGCTTCTTGTGTGAATTGTTTCTCCTGAAGCCAGTGAGAACAGGACCTTGCACAGAGATCAGACTGGCTTTGTCTGTCCCCTCTGGTGGCTGGGTGCAGCTGATGAGCATTCTGCCTGAGGGCTGAGGAGTGCTCAGAGTGAGCAAACTCTCTTGCTGGTCATTTAGTGAGTGATGGCAGGTTTATGAATCTCCTTCTGGCTCAGGGATGGCCCAAAAAGCAGCAGTGGCACAGCACAAGCAGATTCAGAGTGAGTCTGTGCTTTGGTGTTTGTAAATTAAGAAGCCATAATGTTATGAAGGACAACAAACAGTGTTTGTTCATGGTGTTTGCTTGTTGGGCTGTGCAGTGGTGCAGCACGACAGGCTTGGGACCAAAACCCAGCCAAGCAGGGCCAATGCAGTGTTCCACTCCCCTAGAACCAGGCAGCAGTGAGCTGGTGGGCAGAGCTGGTGTCCTGGCATCCTCTGGGTATTTTAATGCACATGTAAAAAAGGAAGACTTGGTTCAAAGAGCCTCTAATGAAAATAAATCATAGCAAATCCTCAAACAGTTTCCAGAACTGCATGATGCTACTGTTTTTCATTCAGTTGACAGCTCTAGCCAAGACCTTCTGATGTCATTGAACAGAGGGAATATGTCCACATGCCAGTCCCCATCTGATGTGTTGCTGAGAGGAGAAACATGCCAGGTTTGGGCAGAGTTAGCTAAAACTTGATTCAACAGATTGTATAGAACAGAATGGGATTAAAGCACATGCCAAAATGATTTGCATAACTGTAAAATCTCCTCTGAATGGGCTGGGGTCCCATTCAGGCCCATGCACATTATTTATAATCCAAGTAGGAGATTTTTTCTCCTGAACATCCCCCAGTGGATTTGATGATGAGTGGGTCTTGACCAATACAATCAATAATCTTATTAACTGTGACAATTGTTCAACAGTAATTTTGTGATTCCTCGAGGTGCAAGACAAAGGAAGATCAGGAAACTGAATGAACAGCATTTCTTCTGATTTTTCCACAATTAGAACACAGCTTTCTATTTGCACTAGTAAATTCACCTATAGCTATTCCTACATTTTTTCCCCCAAAAGCTTATTGCAAGAAATCTGGATTGAACAACAGAATATAATCTGATAGCTAAGCAACTACAGCTGGAGATTTTGACATCTGTACTTGTCCTAGTGTGCAATTAATTACATTTATTTAGAGCTGAACTCAAAACCTTAAAATGTAACATTAATTTTTCTCTTTTTAAGATATTTTATGCTGTTTTTTGTTGGAGTGGCTGGAAACTGCAGGGAAGTTTACAGTCAGTCTTTTAAAATCATATTATTATTGGATAAAAAAAGTATTTATTATTGTTGAAAATAGTAGTTTTAATAAAATTATTTATTTCATTATGCATAAGTTATTTCAAAATTCTGATATGACTTTTAAAAGTCACTGGAGGTACTGCTTGCCCAGTTGGAGACTCACCATTTTCAGAAATTACCAAGTCATCTTTGAAACTGAAAATTCTCCTACAGAATCTTGGATTGGGAACCAAACATCAGTGGTTACTCAAGAAAGCTGAATTCATTTTCCTTCTTTATCTTTTCTTCAATTTCTTCTGAAGTTCAGCTCAAATTGAGCAGTAAGGGAAGTCTAGTTTGGTTTTAGCTGACTTTCAATTTTTCCAAGCTAAATGATTCTGCCATTCTACAAATCTGTGCTGCAGGTGCTGTGAGCTGATAAATTAGAGCACAAATATCAAGCACACAACATTTTATGACCTTGTTCTTATCACCATAGTCTGTCTTTAATATTAGATTAATTTTTTTATCAGTATCTTCCAAAGTGATCAAACCTAACTTTTGACACCTTAACTACCTCTCTCTTTAACAGAATTGTTTTGAGTTCTTTTCGTTGTTTGTACTACAAACTTGAATTTATTTTGGGAATAATATTACATTGACATCTAGTCATAAACTTGTTTTTTTTTATTTTGCTAGAAGTTGTTTCAAACATATAAACTTGTTGAATGTAAAGAAAATGGTTCCTTGAGGTAAAATTCCAGCTCAAGTTGTAGAAGAACATTGGTCTGTTGAATGGTTTGCTTTGATTAATTTTGATGGTGAAAATGGCAAAAACAATAACAAAAAAATTCCTCCAAATTGGACCTTAGAATGGGCTTTTTTTCATTTGCCTAACTGAAAAAAAATTTGAAATAATTTTAAATTTAATTTACTTTTGCATGGAACACAAGCTTTTGCCTAATTTTTGAATGGTACTTCCTAATCTCCTAAGCATGAATGTTTTGGCTAATTCATCTTGCTTTGAAACAAAAAAAAATTATATTTTACTACTTCAGCTTCTGCCCATTTTGGTCATAAGGCAGAGTTTGTGATGAATGGCTGCATCACTCAGCTCACACATGGGCTTTTAGCTCTGCCTTTTCCTTCCAAAGGGCCAAAATGTCACTCTGAGCCCACACCTGAAGTCACAGGCTGGGCTTTGAGCAGCCCCAGCCTAGGGAGGGATCAGTTTCACCTGGGAAGGAATTCCAGCCAAGGTGGTGGTGATTGCCATTGCGGGGGGTTGGGGTATAAGAGTGGAATGACCTCCTGGGTTAGCAGGGACAGTTCTGCAGCATGGTGTCTCTGTAACAGCTGTCACACTCACCAGAGCCTCGGAGAGATGATGAGCATCACATAAACACCAGAGCAATTTGGAAAGTTCTGCTGTTCTCTGATGTTATCAGCCCATTTGTAGGAATCATCTGATTTATGGAAAATGTCACATTTAATTATGTCTCTCATCTCTTTGTTCTCTTCTTCTGTAAATATGGTTTATGGTTTGGAAAAAGCACAAGATGATTAACTGCAGATGTGATTTCTTGTTTCCCGGATATTTGAATTAATTGCCCATAATTGTGCGTCATCATGCACTGTGTGTTACCAGGCTGAACAAAAAAAAGACAGAAAGCCAGGAATTAGACCATAGCCTTCCTTTTCTATCTGTATTTGTAATATTGAAGGTGCATGAATGGTTTATTCAAAGCTAATTTTTGGGAGGAAATGGCCACAATTTTAACACTGATTCATAAACTCATGCCCTGAGTAAACAGATACAGCAGAGCTGATGTTTCTGAAATCTTTTCTACACAGACCTGAACAACTGAAGCTGCATCAGTGGGGAAGAAATCTGCTCTATGGTGGGTGCAGAAAATGTGTTACAAAACACATTTTACTCTGCTTTATATTTTTCTAGCAAGGTTTGTGATTAAATTTTGAGGGTTCAACCCATTAAGAAGAATAAAAGTGCAACTTTTCCTGTAAAAGGTCAAGTTGGGCCAGCAAACACATCTACAGACAGTGCCAGTAACTATCAAAGAGAGCTGATGCTGAGGGCTTTCCAAGCCCTGACAGCAGATTTTGGTATCTAGCCCTGCTCTCTGGTAATTTTTTCCATCAGCTGAATGGGGACTTCAGGCTTCTAAATCTGCTTGCATGTTGAGATTCCAAAACCAGATGAAATAGGTTTGAAATGTCCTTCCTATCTCCTCTACCTCCACCATGTTACACTTGAGTGAAGTGAAAGGAAAGCTGCAAAGACCAGGGGCTGCTGCTGCCACCTCCCTGTGCTAATCCAATGCCACTGCCCTCCTTGGATGCCTTTCAGATGGCATATTTCCATCCTTTTTTTCCAGCTGTAATGGTTTAAGAGAGAAAGCATTGGGATGGTGAGCATGTTTTGATCATGGTACATTAGACTGGAAGCTTTTTCTTCTGTGCCTCTTTCAACGCAGATTATGCTGAGGCAGCACAAATGAAGCATTTTTATATATTAATTTTTGATTTTTCTTTTCCTGACTGGTTAAGCTCTGCTAAATGCAATTATTCTAAACTGTATTCTGCAAAATATCAACTCAACTACAACAGCAGAGCAGCCTTTGAGCATCCACTGGTCCTAAGTGATAAGGAGAAGTAACAGCAGGGCTGCATTTTAGTCTGGTGTAATTTTGACTTCTTGATGGCTCTGCACATTGCCCAGCTTCAGGAATGTAAAGTTTGCAGTTTTTTTTGTAGCATCCATGAAGAGAAAAGCTTCTTGCGTTTCTTACACCTTTGAGAAGAAGATCAGAGCCCTGTTTCCACAGCTGTCTGGTTTGTGGGCTCACACAAGATAATAAGAGTACCTGAATCTTTGCAAGGGTTTATCTTCCCTTCACCCCTCCCTTCAGTTCAGCAGCCTGACCAGAAGGTTATCCCTGGACTCTGATCCCAAATATCTGGGAGGAGGCAGCATGCACAAGTGATGGGAGAGCCCCACTTATTTTCTTCTATATGAAGTTAAGACTGAAATTTTCCTTTGCTAACACACAGGACTGATTTTCAGCACTTTGCCACCATGACATAAACAAGTATCTTCTGAGAGCTGACCCATGCACTTTATAAACTTTTTTTTCCCAAATAATTAGTTATTATTTTTTTCTACCCCCAGAAATGTTAACATTTGAGAACCCTAGAGCAATGATGGTGAATTGCAGAAGAGGATGCAGACTATTATTTGCAGTGATGCCCTTTACCACTGCTCAGCAGGAGATGCTCAGAAGCATGCTAACAGAACCTGACCACTGTGCCCATGAATCTCCTCCCTGATGATTTCATGTTTTCAAATGCTGTTTAATAAGCGATAATTCAGTGTTAATTGTACTGTGTATATTAACACTGGAAACTGAATAACAACTTGCATTTGAGGTGACTTTTTAGGTTGTTTTTGAAACTCACCCTGGCTGCATCTTGACCTTTTATTTAGATTATTTATTTCAAAAATCCTACTTTGGGGCAATAACATTTACATGGCTGTATGCTACTGCTCCTGACAGCTCTCTGTATATTTTTGAGAATAGTTCTAATTGTTGAGGTTTGCCTAAAGCCAAGCATAGTCATTTGTTGCAGCAATTACAGAATGTCACATATCCCTCGTGCTGCCTTTGTTCTGCTAAAAATCTGTTGCTAGCAATTTGTTTAATTATTCTGGTGGACATGAACAGTAGTAGCAGTAAATGGCATTGCAGTATGTTAAGCTTTGCCCAAATTTAGACAAAGCAATGTTTTCTGCTGAGAACATTTTTGTACTGTGCACTGTACATTGTTTTGTGGACAAAGATGGCTGGTAAGGCATTTGCAGCTGTTGTCAAGATTTCTGTTATGTCTTCTAAATTAAATACTGAAATGCTGCTGTGTTTTGTCTCTCCTAAAATGAATGACAGGAAACTATGTCTCCCAGGACTATCCCTTATCTCACTGAGATAAAGACATCTCTTATATGTGATGACCAATGCA
The DNA here is from genome assembly GCA_024865655.1 of Emberiza elegans. Classification (NCBI taxonomy): domain Eukaryota; kingdom Metazoa; phylum Chordata; class Aves; order Passeriformes; family Fringillidae; genus Emberiza; species Emberiza elegans. Next base: position 1,043,368 of record JALJVW010000163.1, read on the forward strand.
AGGGGCCTTGCATATTTTTGGAAGTGAGACTCCATTGATGGTGTCTCTGTCTCTCCTTTCTCGTCTTAAAAGCACTTTAAGTGTAGAAATTAAGCTATTTTTGATTTCATAAGCATTAAATCTGATTTCTTTTAAATATGCAATTCTAAGGAAAAGGGAAATACAGTATTTTCTTTGTCCTTGCTATAAAATTATTTTACATGCATATTAACTCCCCCTGTTCACCAGGTCCTCCCCTCCATCTCTGAATCTCCTGCCTCTTCCCCAGTTCAAGGTCCTGCCCACCTGAACGCCCAGATATGTTCAAAATGCGTATTTTCTGTAATTTCTGGTCCTGATTTCTTTTTTAATTATTATTATCAGAAAAATGAACAAGCATTTGACCCCTTAATTTACACTTTCAGCAGAGTTGTGCTCACTTCAACTTACCTCAGAGCTGAGGGCTCTCTTACATCTTCTTGTGGATTCTCCTGGGCTTCTGTGTCTTGCTGTGCCTTCCCAGTGAGAAAGGAGGCAAACCCTGGGCTCAGGGCTTGCGCTGCCTCTGCTCAGTCTGAAAGCCTGGCTCAGTTCCTGTGCCCAGGTTAAGGGCAGACCAGCTCAGCAGGGCTCAGTGGTCTCTTGGTTTGAGCTCAGGGTCTTTTGCTCTCACACCGCTCTTGTCTAGCTCATCCCTGTGCTGGTTCTGGCCTTTATGGGCAGGTCAGACACCCAAAATCTGGAAGGCAGCTGCAGGTAGGGGAAAAGCCCTCCTGCCATTTCTCTGCTCTCTGTTCCTTTGCTCAGAACTGTACTCAAGGACTTGCCTGAGGCTCCTGAAGGCACCTCTGTCCCTCCTGCACAACTGAACATTAGTTCCTCCTCTCCTTCTCTTGGAGGTGATAGATGACTAATTCTCCTTGTAAATTTGAAGTAAGGGCCATGCTAATTATTGAAATTCAGGTTTTGGTCACTTTCTGGCTGCGTGGGTGGCAATGGGAGGCATGTTGGTAACTAGATATGCACTAGCACAGTCAGCATGGACACTGGCACTCCCATTTGTTCCCTCTGTGTTTCACAGAGCATGCAGCAGCTGGGTCACTGCTTGAAAAAGGCCAGAGAAAAAACACATGTGCTCTCCTCAGCTGCCCATGTCCTCACTGGCTCCTCTGGACCAGGCAGCCTTGCTGCTCTCTGCCTTCCAGCACCTGCAGGTGGTTTCCCACTCCTCCCTTCACCAAGCTGCTATAAAAAATACCCTCCAGCCACAAATGGGCAGAGAGAAATGGGCAGCAGCTGCATGGCCAAGAGGAGCTGTGCCACCTCCTGATGGCGTGAAGCACCTTTTGCTTCCTGTGGATGTACAGCAGGAGTAGAGACTGCGGTGAGTGGCTGGAAGCGATCAAGCACTGAGATTGCACAGCCTGAGCTCTATTACTCCCCCACCTCATATAAAAAGTGGGTTGTGATCATTAGAGTATTTAAATACACTCCAGGTTACTCTTTAGGCTCTGCATTTTCATTAATTATGTGATGCAGTCTGACTCATGCTCTTATGTCAGCACTGAGCTGTAATGAAGTCCCATGTTGTGGTTGTTTAGTGCAGAGCTGTGAAGGATCATTGGTGTTTTCATTAAAACACAACACTTTCGGTCCCAGAGGGCTTTGAACTTCGAGAATAGGGATGTGCAACTTCAAATTTGTCTCTCTTCTGAGGCTGTAGAGGAGGTGTGTGACAGCAGGCGTTTTTCTCATCTAATTAGGTGGATTATTAGGTAGAATCTGGGGAAAATCAGGCCATTTACAAAATTGCTTTTTTGCTGAGAAACTGCTGCCTCCCACAATTTATCTCAATAGTTTTGTTTGTAAAAGATGCTGCATGTCAGAAACAGTAATTTTTTTTCATCTGAAATAATTGAAGTCTTCTGGTTCATACTCAGAATGTCCAGATTGATGTAGGAACCTCCAGCCCATGACTGTATCCACACAGTGCGATGTGTCACATCTCCTGCAATCATCAGCCTGGAGGTGGGATGGAAAGGGTAAGGCTTATGGCAGGTCTAATATTCCTGTTTGCAATCAGATTTGCATTTTGACAGCAGTGGTAGTATTAGAGCTATGGCAAGAAGAGTTGGGAGTATGAAATATACTCCAGCTATTGTAACTTTGAGGGAGGAGAATTTTTTGTGAAGCCTTTAATTAAAAAAGTGCACTGGTGTAGACACTGAACCTCGCTTATGCAGTGTTATTTTTCTGGGACCAGAAGTGTACAGGATGAGTTACTGGAATATATTTGCATACATAAATGCTGGGCTAAAGCCAGAACTACTAAATCCCTTGTTCAAACACTCCCAAGAGGCCATTCTACCAAATCCCTGCATACCATACATGCAGGCTGATTTGACTCCAAAACAGAGATGGCACATGGTATTTTTCACTGTTCCCCACAAAAATGTACAACAGAAAATGCCAGAATCCTTGTATTACTAATCAAGAACAGCTTTTCTTAATCACAAGATTTTAAGAGATGTTCTGTGCAGAATATAACTAGTAATCCAATCACTCATGCACTCTCCTCCACTTAATTCAATTTCCTGTAACAGCCTAGTGATTGCAATCACTTCCCTGATTGTAGCAATTGTAAAGCCCTGCTCCTGTTCATGCAGTCAAGAAAGATGACTGGATGCACTGACTCTGTACCTAAATCAACATGGAGCAGCAGCAAACTGGAATTGCAGCAATAAAGGAGAAAAATCAGACCCATCCGAGATTTTTATTTTTGTAATAGATTTTAAATCATTGGAAATCAGTTGCTCTCCTTTTTCAGTGAGAAAAGTGAGGGGGAAAAAACCCTAAACCTGTCCACTTGTGATTCATGCTCTAAGCACATGCATACAAAAGAACCTGAGCCAGAACTGGGCCCACAGCAGTCTGTGTGTGGATGTGCCCTTGGGCTGCCTCTGCTCCACAGGCACAGAATCACAGAATGGTTTGGGTTGAGATCTTGTTCCACCACCCTGCTGTGGGCAGGGAATCTTCCATGCTCCAGAGAGCCCTATCCAACCTGGTGCTCAAAACTTCTAGATTCCTGGCCCTCATCACCCTCAGAATTTCTTCCTACCATATAATCTAAACCTGTCCTCCTTCAGCTTAAGGCCTTTTCTATCATGCCTCTTGAAAATTCCTCTCCATCTCTCTTGCAGCCCCTTCAGGCTGCTCTAAGGTCTCCCTGGAGCCTCCTCTTCCCCAGGCTGAGCAGCCCCAGTGCTCTCAGCCTGTCAACACAGCAGAGGTGCTCCAGCCCTTGGGCCACCTCAGAGGCTCCTCTCTGGTCTCCTCCCACAGATCCATGTTCTTGGTGTGCCCAGCCCGGATTCCCTTGACCACTGACAGAGGGAAGGCAGCTTGGGGCACAGCTGTGTCCAGCACCCCACAGGCTCTCACCCTCCTTTCTCCTTTACAGTGGGTTCAGCACTTACTTTATCGTTTGTTTGGTCAGGCCTGGAAGAGAAATGGCATTTCTGCGATTTCTGTCACCAGTCCTGACCTTGTCCCTTGTTCCTCAACAGCAACACTTGGAAAGCCCAGGGCTTCCTTGCCCCTCAGTTGCTTATCCTGGCAAACTTGGCACCACCACCTGCAGAGTTCAGGGTGCATCCTGACCTTCTTGGCAAACATGGCACCAGCACTGCAGGGCCAGGCCATGCTTTCACAGCTCTCTTGGGTGTTCAGCAACTCTGCTAACACTGGGATGCAGATCATCCTGTCCATGGCATACCCCACACAGCTCCTCCTTGGTGCTGTCATGCCTCAGCCCACAAATTAGCTTTTGCTTGCTGGTGTCAAGGCTGACTTACCTCTCTTCACATCCACTTCCTCATTAGTTCACTTGCAGGACCAATCTTTTTTAAAAGAGTTTGAGACCAAATTCTGGTAAGGATTGCTTTAAAGATGCTGCTAAAACTGTTGTTCTGCTGACACCACTGTGAAATTTAAAACTCTACCTTATGGTCAAAATCAAACAAGCATTTGGCTGAAAAAAGACTTTGCTCTTGAGGGACAAGAATGAACAGCACAGATACTGGGTGCTAGTTCAGACAGTCAGATTATGCATCATACCCTGTGAACAGGCATCCAAACTGTAACTCACAGTTTTCACTCCTCTGACACTTGTACTCTTCATGCATGATGTGTATTCTTTGCAATGGATCGTTGAGACTCTGGGCTGTAATAAAACAAATTAATTTTTTTCCGTGTTCTGATTGCCTCCTGATATTTTTTTATTAAACAGGGAACATTTTTTTTTTTGTTAAATTTCAAAGTGATGACTTGCAAACAAGTATTTTCACAGCTCTGGAAGTGACAAATTCTTGATGATGTTTCCCTGTAATGTTTCCTGCCATCAAATCAGCAGCCTGGTCTGTCTCCAAGGTGAAGGGGGGAAAAAAGTCTGCTACTCCAAGACTGTTGGACATTAAAACCAGAAGCAGAAGTGCAGCAGGTAAGAACATATGTTCCCATTAAGAATTGCAGTACACAGGCCTTAGTAATTACTGCCCATCCTCTACACTGATCACTGCTCCTTCATCATACTCCCTGTGGCAATGACTTCCATGCTCCTGCTATCACCAATGTTCTCCTTGCTGCTGCTGAAAATCAATGCTTGTGTTCCCTCTGGCTCATGCTTTTGGTCTTGATTGACACTTTTTTTAGTGGAACTAAAAGGCACCAGTGGGTTCCTTATACACTTTCAATGTGAGGCTAATGTCTTTTATAATGGTTTCCAGAAAGATATTTTGAACCAAATTCTGTATCAATTGACCAACTTTAACCCCCAAGAGGAATTTCAGACAACTATCTGTTTGCAAAACAATATTTTATTAATAAAAAGAATTATAAACAGTAAGAAAGAAACCCCAATTTTACACTGAATGAAAAATCCAAAATAAACTCCCAGAAACGTGTCTCAGTTCTTTACTCTCTGTACAAGAAATTCCATTAGGTAGTAAATCCTACATCCACATTCATCCAGCTGTGGGGTCCCCAGCAGGAGAAAGGACATCAACCAGTCAGAGCAAGTCCAGAGAAGGCCACCAAGGTGATCAGAGGGACAGAGCACCTCTCCTGTGAGGAAAGGCTGAGAAAATGGGATTGTTCAGCCTGGAAAAGAGAAGGCTCAGGAGTGACTTAATTGTGGCCTTCCAGTCCCTGAACAGAGCCAACAGGAAAGATGGAGAGGGATTTTTTACAAGAATCTGGAGTGACAGACAAGGGGGAATGGCTTGAACTTGTAAGAGAACAGGTTCAGGTTAGATATTAGGGGAAAATTCTTCACTGTGCAGGTGGTGAGGCACTGGCACAGGCTGCCCAGAGAAGCTGTGGCTGCCCCATCCCTGGAAGTGTTCAAGGCCATGTTGGATGGGGCTCTGAGCAACCTCATCTAGCGCAACACGTCCCTGTCCATGGCAGCATGGCCGGAACTCAGTGATATTTAAAGTCACTTCCAACCCAGGCCATTCTATGATCTAAAGATGACTGAAAGTACAAAAGAGCACCCTTCTATGCAGAGCAGCTGCATGGCTGGACAGATTTACCAATACACACAGAAAACCACATCAGTGATTAAAAAAGCCATGCTTTGTGTAGCACCAAGGGGAGAATTCTGTGGACCAAAAAAAATTCACCGACAACTGAAGGCCCTGAAATGCTGAATTAGGGACATGACTGACCAATTTCTGCTTGCAGTTTCATCTCATCTTTTCTCAAGGGGAATTTGTCAATAAGGGCAAAGAGCTCAGCTGGTGTTGCTGGGAAGGGGTAGCGCTCCTTGTCCATGCCGTGCTTGTCCATCACCACGATGTTGAAACTGTAATGGGGGATCCTCAGCAGCAGCCTGCAAAGCAAGGAACTGGTTTTGTTAAAGGGCAGCACCAGCCTCTTCAGTCTGAGCACAGGAAGGCGGGCATGGTCACAGGGGCTACACAGAGTGTAGGTTTGGCTTCAGCATTAACAAGGACCCAGATAAAGAGCGGGTGCCTGCACATGTTCTCTGCCAGTACCCACTGCTGTCACAGGAGTGAAACAAGGTTAGACAAAAAAAAAAAAAAAGAACATTGACTAAAGAAAACCCTTGTGATGAAGCTTGAGTTACAAGTAAGACTATTCCCTTTATTGGCTTCCACTTTTTAGTTTTCCTTGGTATAAAAAAATCACAGTAAGAAAAAGCAGGACAAAATTATTGGAGTCTGCTTTCACTGCTTCCTTATAAAAACAATCATCTCTGACTCTAATTTTAGAGGAACAAAAGCCACTGCTAGTCATGGAGGAGTCCTTCTTCCAAAGTGGTGGAAGTGGCCATTTAAGCTCCTCTAGTAGCAAAAGCTACATAAGTAACAAAAGTTTATCTGTGGTGCTCTTTTCATCTTTTGCTTGAAGGAGTAATGTTCTAGAAGATGCTTGGATATGCAGTCAGTCAACATCATTAGTGTGGGGTAAATAAATTCAGGCAGCCATGAGAGAATGAGAGAAAGCTGCCATGAAGAAGAATCTGAGGGGATTCTGAAATTGTATGAAGAATCAAAATTTGCCTTCCTCAGCCTCCTTAGGAGTTTGAGGACTCTAAGCATAGTCTTGTTGCAATTAGAGAGGGCCATTACATTCAAACTAAAATAAATATTAAAACTAAGCAATAGTGATAGAAAACTACATTCATCTTGTGCCATATACCTAAGAAAAAATGCTTCTAAAAATCCAAATGCTAAACTTCTGTGCTTTCCAAAGTTTTAACTGGGGCACTTGTGCTCATTAGCTTACTGAAATGTCAATTCTGGACAACACTTTTGTTTTTAAGAGTGCATTTCATATTGATTGGAGCACCTTCCAGAACTAGAAAGCTGAAATTCACACACTAAGCAAAAACAAAGTAAAAAACTTTCACTGATTGCAGGACAGGTCATACTATACCAATTTCTGAAATGTAGCTTCATTAAGGGTTGCAAGAGATCAGGGAATGAGATGTTAAGAGAGCTTATTATTTTCTACAGAGCCACAAGAAAACCACTTCAACTTAAGTAAAAGTATCTTTATTAAAAGAAAAAAAAGAGTGCTTTTGTGCTCTCCTTTTTCTTTTATTGAGCACAGTTTTTTAAAATATTTTTTAAAAATCCCCTCTCCGGTGTGTTAGCAATTTTCATTGTCTCCAATTAAAACTTCCTTTCCGCAGACATATCATAGATGATGTTGCTTAAAATGCTCTTTGGCTTTTTTCTAAACAACTCTTTCTTTTCCTGCCAATGAGGCCTTCACTTTTGGCTTTTTTTAACTCTTCCAGTCCTTAGGAAATGCTGGCACTTGAAGTCATCTTTTCAAGTGAAAACCAATCCTCTGCCAGTCTAAACCCAAGTCAAAACAGTTTAGGCACCTCAGTAGAACTGCTGATGCTGCAGTCAGGCTGGGGAGGCTGAGATAATTTCCTCTTTGAAATACTGCCCATCTCATTCCTACATATGAGACTTGAAAGAGTTTCCCCTTTAGCCTGGCCACAACCACCACCAGCCCTGGTGCAGAGGATGAGCTGTGTCTGCCATTTGGGGCTGTCCTTGCAAAGGAGCAACTCCAACACAAATACAGACAGACTCTGAAGTGTCTTCAGTGGCAGCACCCAAAAATACAGACTTATATGCCTATGAACATAGTCATACTAAATACATAATTAAATAAGTTTGTTATTGTGTTTTAAATTGCTGTGGCTATTATACAGTCAGAAAATTAATCTCCATGTGTGCTCACCAATATCTATTCTGCAGTGTCTAGCTGTGTGCATTAGAGCAGAATACATGGTATTTGCAGAGTAAGTTGCAGGGATCAAAAGCAATGCAACCTGCAGGATAAGGTGCAAACACACAGCAGTGAGAGTTTCCTTTACCTGAGCTGCAGGGCAAGTGATGGGGGCAGCAGCTTCACTCCTATTCTTCCTATCAGTGTTGGGAAGACACCCACCAGCTCCACCACGGTGACATGTCGCAGGTCTAACCCACACTGCGCTGGCTGCAAGGGTTCAGAGGAGAGAGAGGGGCGTTGGTTATCCCTGAGAGAACAGGGGGATGTTCTGAGTGTGCAGCAAGGGTTCACAGAGTCCCCTCTGCTTAAGTTAGTTAAATGTTTTAAACAGATTTGAGAGCATGTTTGGCAAACACTCAAATTCTCACAGCAAAGAACTGCAGCTTTGTGACTCCAGGGGAGGTTAAGTAACAGATTCTCAGATACTCTGAGAAAATTAACAAATAGGGACCACCTAGGAGAAAAATCAACTTGTCTCTATAGCTATATGAGAAGATGCCAGGATTCTAAGCATTGTACCAATAACCTAATTTGGCAATCAAAGCAAATTACGTGAAACAGAAGTTGACTGTAGAAAGTTTCCTTCCATGCCAACTCATTTGTCTGCTGCCAAGAAGTGGAAAATGTACTATAGCCATTAAATTCAGTTTGATCAATATATTGAATTTTCTTGCCAAGTTTATCTAATAGGGAAAAGGAACTGCTTTCTTTTTTTTTTTTTTTCTTAAATACAAGTATAATTTAAACCAGCAGTAAAAAACATCATCACATTCATATCTCAATGATTATTTATACTGCATTTTGTTAAAATTTGTGAGAAGAAAAAACAAGATGGGAGCACTTGTAGCTGGACTGGTTCCTTTCCTTCCTTTCCCTGAGGACACCGATAGATTTTGGAGATCTATCCCTAAGACTAGCAAAAAGCTAACAAAAGCATCACACTTAGAACATATAAGAAGGAAAATCATCAGGTGTTTTGGGTTTTTTGGAACAAAACACCCCAATGTTATCTCCAGCACTCTGGCTGATTTCTGTGCTGTGTCTCTGGTTCTTTGTTTGCTGGTGCACTTTTTATTTCTGAAGCTATTCACACTTCTTTGCATTGTAGTTGCAAATTCTGTGAGCCTGGTCTGCATGAGGTGGTTAAGAGCTGGAGGGTTGGGTTTGTGGTTTTTTTTTTAACTTCTTTAGCAGCTAAGACAGGGAATTATTTTTGAGCACAAGTTAAATTAATTTGGGGAGAATGGAAGGGCCAGAACTGCCTGGGATTCAGTGACTGGTCAGGGGCAGCACAATCCAGAATGGAGCTGAGTTAGAGACTGGGGGGATATTTAAACTCAAACCACTGTGAAAAGGATTAATCTGGAACCAGGACTGCTTGAGCCAGACCTTTCAGTGGCTATAATATAAAAGCTGAAGGTTTTTGGATTTATATAAAACAGTGGAGCTTGTTCTCCCGTGTCTTTCTTTAAAGAAAAAAATAGCTGCACATCCTTCTTTAATGTGTTTTACCTGCAGCATCCCCAGCTGCATCCTGTAGAAGAAGTTAGCAGCAGTAGGAGTTGAAATAATCAGCAGTCTCCGCTTCTCATAAAATTGATCCAGAAGTGCAGCTGCAGTCCTCACATTCACATTAATATTCATGGCTGGAATAAAATTAAAACAAAAGTTATGAAGCACACACTGAAAACAGGTCAATTTCTAGAGGCAGAGTTCAGCAGAAGAAACACAAGAACAAGAATCAACAATAAGGAAGACATGAGTGAAATGCTGGCCTCATTGAAGCCAACAATTGTACTGTAGACTGTTCTAACTTGCACAATGGATTGACTCCAGAATGTGACACTTTGTAGAAAGCTTTGAGCTAAAACAAACTCTAGGAAAGAGCAGTCAAAGGTGGCAAAGGCTTCAGCTGCTAAGTGCCAACTGACAAAAGAGACAAAAATAATGCTAAGTTTCCTACCTCTGGGACACTGCAGCTGTATTCCACCCCACGCCCCCCTCCCAAATTCTCACTCCCCCCAGCACCCCTGTGCTGGACTCCTCCTGGCAGAGTGGTGAAATACTCACTTACGTGCACAGGTTGGCTCCACTCCTGACCACCCCAAATTGTACTGGCAGACTCGGGCTGGGCTTCCTTGCAGCTCGTAGCCACCAATGCAGGAGAACTCACAGGTAGCACCATAGTTATTTCCATCACCTGAGCACTTGATGTAGCCATTATCTGGGGCATTTAACTTCACACAGCGCCTGACTTTGAGCAAGAGAAAAAACAAACCAAAATGAAAGACACGGCATGAATCACCATTTGTTACTGAGGCAGCACAGGTCGGTGGAATACCAGTACCAAAGACATTTTTCTGTTTGCTTTCTGTGCTATTAGTCATGCACTTAGAAACCCCAAACAACCAACCTGAACTCCCACATCCCTCAACTCTAATGTAAATTGAAACAGATGTGTAGGTGTATGCATGGGACAAAAGGTCATGGAGCACAAAGGGCTGAAGCTGAAAACCATAGGTCACCTCTGTATATTCAACTCCAGAGGTTAACATCTGGACCTGTGAAAGGGCAGCCCTGCCAGTCCTTCACCTCCTTGTTTCAGCAACTCACAGGCTGTGTAGCAGGAGAAGCTGGAAGGAGGGAAGGGGTTTGGAGCTGGAGACAGGGCTGATCAAAGCAGCTCTTCCTGGATGTGCAGCAAGACTCTGTTCTCACTTTCAGCATCATCACAAGAGTTTAATACACAGACATATGCAGATAAATACAGAAATTAGGACATTTTCAAATTGCCTGCTAAGCCAGGTGCAAATCAGTATCTGTATTTACAGGATAAAACATCATCCTTACCTCTGACTTTAACAAGAAATTTGCAAGTGCCTTTGTTTTCAGCTCTGTCATACACAGTATATTGGATTTTGTGGTCGCCTTCTGGAAAATGTGACCCTGGTGGCAGGCCTTTCAAAATAACACTAAACCAAGAGATAAAACAGGACAGACATTCATAAATTCAGCAGCATTTATTTACTCACAATGCTGTAAAAGCCTGAAGGAGGGATGTTTGTGGCAGGATAGGATTTTCTGGCTGCCTGCAGGACAGAAGACTTGAGAGTAAGCAAAAGAAGAGGCTGGGCAGCAGCAACCAGAGTATTTAAATTTGCAACCTACAGCCCACTCTGATGAGACAAGGGGGCTGGAGTGGGCAGGGTCTGCTCCCTTCCTATAAAACAATCCAGTGTAGCCAAGCCCATCATGCCCAGAGGAGATCAAGCTTTCTTCTCCTTACATAAGAAAAAGTCAACACCAAAAAAGAAAACTTCCAGCCTCTTACAGTGGGGATGTATTCCCAACTGGCTGCTCTGAACTGCTCCTATGATTGTCATTTGTGACTGTTAATATGTACAGAAATGGAACAGAAAGTGAGATTCAGTGTCACAGCAGAAGGGTGTGGTGATCCCACAGCATTTTCACCTGGAATTTGTCCCTGTCCTGCAAACATAGTGGGAGAATTCAGATGTGTAAAATATAATCTCAGTATTGAAGCAGTGAGCATGTAACCAAAGAGGTTTCCATGTAATGGAAAAACTTTTGTACTCCTGAAACTGTGCATTTAAGAAAAGCACTGCATACTCTATAAAACAGCAATATTTATAGCAATAGCTATTTATAGCAATATTTATAGCAATAGCTACAAAACAGCTTAGCAATGTTTTATAAACTAGAGATGTGTTTTATGGAAAAGCTTCCACTGAACCAAGAGCTTGGCTCTTTTGAGCTGACAAGTTACTTGTATGACAGAGTCTACAAGGGATACTTCCCATTTTTTTTACCTATCAGATATTCCTTTATCAAAAAGACTTAGGAATGTCTTCATTCTGACATTTTCCCAAGTTTTGACTTTACCAGGTGTAGTTTTTGATGTTGTTAATTGTCACCAAATTGTTACATCAGACCTCAATGCCAATTAATTTTTTAATTACTTAATGAATTCTTCTTTATGAAATTATTAAATTATAGCAATAAAAGGGTAATATCATTCTTTCATTAGTTTTTTTGTATTCACATGAAACTATAAACATCTTCAAGCTTAACAACTTTGAGCTTTTAAGCTTAACCAGTCCACTAATGTAATGATGTAACTTGCTTATTGAAAGAAACAGATTTTCCATGCTCCCAACATTATAGTAATCCAGATAGATTGACCTAAATCCTGCATGATAAAAATGGGAAAATCAGAGACCATGAGAAGTACACCCTGTTCTTCTGGCAAATGGGACTGTGACAAAGAAATTTTTGAACTGTAATGTCTAAATCCAATGTTTAAATCCATCAAGGTTACAAACAAGAAATGTAACTTTAAAGGTAACTGGGAGAATCTGGGACATCAGCAGCAGCACTACCTTAGGAAGAAACCTAAAGACGATTGCAGATTTTATTTTGTGACACACCTTGTTTTTTTAAGACAGTCAAACTTACCTCGTCTGTTACCTCCAATGCACTACTGCTTTCATTGTTATGTACCAAGAGGTTACTTGGTGTAAGAAAACTTGTTAATTATGGGACCCACAAAGAAACTGCAAAACACCTCCAAACATGCAATTCTTTATAGAGCAGTGATATGTGACAGCTATAATGATATGTGGTAGCCATACCTTGTATGAATGAAGGGAAAAGGGTACCTGGCCTGCTGAATTGCTAACGGAAGAGTAAGGAGGAGGAAAAGCACAGTGCAGAGCCTTTCACCTACTCGGTGAGGATGCCGTCGGCGGTGTCCCGCCCCTCGGGCGTGTCCCAGAACACGCGCACTGTCAGCTTGTTGGGCTCCGCCGATTTCTCCTTCACGCTCGGGCACTGGATCCTCGGGGGTTCAGTATCTGTAAAATGAATGTGACAAAAAGGGCACTGAAGCATGTGCCAGAGCTGTGCACTTTCTCACAGCTCCTTCCTTGCTGTCAGCCCAGGACCACCTCCAGCTGGCCTCCTCAGCCCTGGATTCATCCCAGCCAAGGCAGGTGGAGCCTTTACTTCTCACCTTTTTGCAAGAAGAGCTGACAGTGATCAGCCTTTTGCAATGCAGAAAATCCAACTAAAAGTAGTTACTGTAAATTTCTGTACATAGTTCAGTTAAAAAGTCATTTTGGATGGCTTTGAACTCCAAGGAGGGATGTCCAAGGTCACATCCATGGAGTCTGGATGTCTGTTCATCTGCATCCTTTTCTTTGTCCATCTGTGCAGTTGTCAGGACCCAGGACATCCCTCTGGCTGTCCTGAGCAGCCAAGACCCCTGCCACGGGTCTCAGAGACCCTGGCACAGAGCCCAAGATGGCTGTGGTTTTGATTATGACTCATGGAGCAAGTTACCAACCTTAGATGAAGATCTGCAAGCCACGACAAATTAAGTAAAATGATAGTGAATTTATCATGAGATGAAAAAGTAGATTCTGGGTTTTTTGAGAATGGAGGTTCAGAGGGCAAGATGGAGGGATATGGGTGTGTCCTGCCTTTCTCCTTCTTCTTCTTGGCCTCCATCTTCTGCTGTGATGTTGGCACTTTTGGATTGGTTTAGAGTAGAAGCTCACTGTCTAACACAGGTGATAGGTATTGGAAAGTAATTGTAAACATTGTACACGTAGTTTTTAGCATAAAGCCATAACACTGCCCTGGGGGCAGGCAGAGTGCCTGGAACTGTCCTGCTGGATGGACCTTGGCAGGGCAGGAGAAAATTTTTTATAGATAAGAAACAATAAACAACCTTGAGACCAAGAAATGAAGAGCCCTGACTCCTCCTTCAAGTGCCAGGCTGGGAAAAGAGACTTTCTAACATTTCTTGGGGTCACTCTGACCAGCTAGAGACCCCGACATGCAGCAGTTGATGTGATTGAGAGCATTTTCAAAGCAACTGAACATCAATATATCTCTGCACGCTACTCTTAACATGCTGGTTATTTTTCCTGCAGTAATGGCAAAATGAGAAACAGCAGAAGACTGGCACAATTACCATTTTGTGGAGAATCAATGCTGCAGTAGATTTTTTTCTTTAGTAACTCTTATAATAATGTCTTACATCAGTAGCCAGCACTACTAGGACAAGCATCCCATCAATACAGGCTCAGGATGTGACAAAAGGATGACTTAGCTTGGTGACAGCCATTTACCACAACCTCTGTTATACAAACTGCAGGAAAAAGCAATCTTTCCAGAAGAAAAGGCAGGGACATTTTTCAATCTTCTAGAGGAAAGTATCTATTTCAATACATGTTACAGTGCATTAGAGATATAATGGAAATATTATTCAAGTGAGTATTGGCATTTTTAGCTAACTAATAACCAAAACCAGCTGTACATTGATTTTTATTTTAATCAAAATTATTTCAGCAACATGAGGGATATCCTTCCTCTCCAGAGTGGGGGCAGGAGACAGTCTGCTTTGTTAGGACAGAATACTCATTAACTATAAGGACTTCTGTAAGTCACTGCTAGTACATATCTAATTTTAAAAATACACCATTTTTCCTTCATTTTAATGAATACATGTTTGACTACTGAAAGGCCTCTCCTACATGGATCTTCACTGCTCTACTGCAAAGCCCACGTAATTTAGTGCAAAAATGCTACACAGTGCAACTGCAGTATAAAAGGGTAGAGGAAAGCCCCTTGTTTTCAAGAGTACTTTAAGTTCAGGTCTGAAGTAATTTTAGCCATAGTCAATGCCAAAAGATGTGGAACCCCCAGGACACTTCCATGACATGAAGTTTGCCAGCCCATGCCTCTGATCACAAGTAGCATCCCTACTGTGCACAGTGCAACTAACTGTATATCAAAGTTAAGCAATTAAGCAGCCTTTTTGCCTTTATATTTCATTGCTCTCCTCAATTTCACTCCTCAGCTGTTCAGCCAGTCCTCTCCTGGCCACTGTGCAGGCTGCAGCTCTGTAACTTCTGCATTACACTAAGGAACAAGTGTTCAGTTGCAAATGTCATTGTACTGTTAGAATTATGCCTGGCCACAATTATGTCTGTGTTGTCTGGTCACAAAAAAATCTCTATCCTGCCTATCAAGAGGTCAAAATATAATCTTATTAAACACTCAGCTAACAGCAGATCTCACTATTTGCATATAGGAACTCTGTGCACACAAGATTTGAAGGGATCTTCTCCAAACTAAGGAGTATTAACACAACTTAAATCTTAGTGTTACTTTTTACTGGGTTACTTGGGATTTGTAATCCTATGCAACAACTACTCTGCATTTTTGGAATAAAAAACAAGTGTTAGTGCTAACTTAGCCTGTTTTCTTTACTGCTTAAGGTACTTGCTTACTTTACTCTGCAAGACAGCATCCTTTGTAATAAGCTCACCACCTCTGCACACAGATGAGCTTCTGAAAGTGCCAGGAAATACAGAGGACAATATTTTATCATTTCCAAATGTAAAAGGTTTGCTGCTTTCCTTCCTCTGCCCACACCACGGAGAAGGACAAAGCTTGTTTTTGCAAACAAAACCAAGAGACACCACAAACAGTCTAGACCCAAGCAGCTCATTTCTACATTTGTACAACACCAAATCACAGGAAATCTGAAAAATACTTTATGAACATCAGGCCACAGTGGAGAGGCTCCAAAGCCATTTGCCAACCTAGACTGAGCCACAGGCATTCTGAGGAAAACCAAGTTATCATACACACAAGACACTAAGCACAAACACTCTACCACCCACATGCTTTAAATTACTGGTAGCCATTTCAGATGGCCAAAAAATACTTTCCTTTGTGGGTGGCTGCTGAAGCTTTTATCAGAGGCTTCCCAGAAACAGGGGCAGCAGGCTGAGACTTTATGTGCTGAAATTTCATTAGTAGTCAGAAAAGTTAAATCTCAATATTTGTTTATCTCCCTTCTGATTTATGTATACAGAAATACTTCCAGCTGAGGTTCCCAGGAGACCACTGACTATGTAATGAAAATTGCTGGCATAGCTAGAGTGAACTAGGCTGAAACTTAAATTAGCTCACTGCAACCATGCTGGTAACTACAATCCATTCACGTTCTCTGGATATGTTTGAAGACCATGATCCCAGGGAAGAAAAAGTTCAGACAATGGGTTGTTGTGGGGGTCCCAGCTGCCAGGGTACCGGTTGTGGGTTTCTCTGGGTCTGGACTGAAGGCACTTGAGACAGCAGTTCATGTTCAGACTCAGGTGTTTATTATTTCTTATCAGTAAAACAGTCTCACTGCTGTGAGTTTGGCAGCTTTTCATTAGAAGGCACAAAATGGCCAACAATCTCTTGTTCCAAGGTCTGTTAAGACTAAACTATCCAATGAAGAACTGACACCTGGGTTATTTTCCCTTTTAACCCAATAACTGATCCCAAAGAGCTGCAATGGGGACTTTTCTGCCCAATTACAAAATGCCACCCAAACCCAAGAAGAAGAAGAAAGAAGAAGCATGAAGAAGAAACCCAGGACAACACCCTGTGCCCTCCATCTTGCTTCCATCCGCAACATACTAAAAATCCCAAAACCTAAATTTCTCACCAAGTGATACACCTACACTGCTCTCTATAATCTATTTCACACTTTTGTGGATTCCAGTCTATCTTGAAGTCTGGGAAACTTTCTCCATGAATGAGGGTCAAAGTCAGTGCTCCCCTGGGGTCAGGGCACCCCAGAGCAGACAGAGAAATATTCCTGGGGCTCTGGGTTTCCACAGGTTTACTTTCAAACCTGTTTTTAATCATTAGGCAGAAGACAGTGTGATAGACTGCAGCACAGAGAACATGTGCTGGAAGAGCAGCACAGTAAGCACAGTCTATCAAGAAGTCGCTCAGAGTCACCAAAGGCTATGACAAGCATTCTAAAGTGCTGGCCATTTACACCAGACTCATCTCTATTAAAGTGGCAATGCTTAGCTTTGGACTGAAAGTACTGAGTGACAGAACCTTGCACCCTTGGAAAACTGCTCTTTGCTTCCTTAAGAGGGACAGGATCAGTGCAATTTTGCCCGATGGGTGGGAAGAATGGTGCATCTGACTCCATGATATCAGAAGGCTAATTAATTACTTTATCATACTATATTATTCTATATTATATTACATCTAAACTGAAACTGAACAAGAACTCAACTGAACAAAATCTCATGACTGTCTCTTGACCGACTGTCAGGACACAGCTTGCAGAGATTGGACAAGAAAACAAAACACTCACACCAGAATCCAATTACCAAATTCCTTCAGGTGAACAATCTTCCACAATGCATTCCACTTGTGCACAAACACAGGACAGGCAAATGAGACAAGAATTGTTTTGATCATTCTCTTCTCTGCTTCTCAGGTTCAGAGAATGTGAATCCCACAGGACAGTAGCTTTTTCTCCCATGAACTGGATCAAAAAGGCCTTTTGGAGTTGATGTGTGCAGGACTTGGCAGTGGCAGGTACCTTGGGATGACACCACACACCCCAACACCTCACTCACCGACGCAGGCTGCCGGGCGGCCGCTCCAGGCCTTGCTGTCCATGCAGGTGACGATGCGGTCCCCCTTGAGCTGGTACCCTGGGGAGCAGTAGTACTCACACCTCGAGCCAAAGTAGGCACCATCCAAACACTTGAAGCCCCCGTTGGTTGGCATGGACAGGGTAGGGCAACGCTTTTCTGGAAAAGGAAACAAAGACTTCTGGAAAATTGTTACCCTCCCTTTGCAGTAATGCACCCGTGGGGTAGTACACAGAAATAAAGACACAGCTGGCAAACAACAAGTGGGAGAAAGTCGTGTTCCACGTGAGGTTTTTCCACACTGTTCTCATTAGCTGCATTTCAAATTTAATTCTGATACAATATTTAATGAGAAAAGGGATGACAAGTACCTATTCCTCTCTTCTCAGAGAATGTTTTACTGTAAGAGCCCATTTAGACACATGGTACAAACTTTGTCAACTTAGAAAGCCTAAGATGGGCAATATTTTAGAACAGCTTTAGGCCTCTATCATAAAACTATTCCCACAAATCAAAATCTCACATTGATAAAATATTCCCTATCTGCCAAGAGTGTTTGTACCACTGAGATGCTAATCATATCATGCACCCCTGTGAGACCCTCAACAACAAACAAATCTACATATCTAAGCATACTACCAACCTGTAAAATAATAAAAATAAACCAATCCAAAGATCAGTTTCAATGGCAAATAAGAATTTATTGTCTGAAGCTGAAGCACAAGTCCCACACACAAAGATTTTGCAACCACTTACGTTTGCAGAGCACCTTCCCAGACCAGCGTTTGCTTGACTGACAAATGAGCTGGTGAGGGCCATGCAGCTCGTAGCCCTTCTGACAGCGAATATCACATCTTGTGCCCAACACATTCTTGTAATATTCCCCTTGAGGTGTCCTGCAGTTTGCATAGCCATGTTTCACTTTAATGGGGGAGCACCATGGTGTTTCTGACACAGAGAAGAAAAAAGTCCCACACATAGCAATTAGAAAAATTTAAAAGTTCAGACAAAAATATAAAATCACTTTGCTTAACCAAGGTCACAGAGAAGAAAAGGAAAAAAACCTCAAATTTAAAAAGCCATCAATCTTTAAATTGGAGAACACTGCAGAGGTGCACTTATACATGAGGAGGTCAGCCCTTTAAAGAATGGAAGCTCTATTTTTATGACAAATATTAAAGATTGTAGCCATTATATTGGAAGGGTTGTGAGGGCAGGTGGGGTTTTACTATGCTTTTTGTCCATGGAATAAGTGTGCCACCATGTGGGCAGTTTGATGACAACTGGGTCGTTTTTCCCTCTTGTTTTTAAGCAGACACATTCAAGTTTGTTAGATCTAACTTTTGTTCTTTAATAGAAGTTTGCACTAGGAACACCCTGATCTAGCTGCAGTCGTCAGCTTTCCACATTTAGCTGAGTGCTCATTTAAAAAAAAATAAGTTCTGCTTCCATAATAATCTGCCTTGCAAAACTCAGTGTTGGTTCAAGCTCTCCCAGAGTTAGAAGACACCACTTACATAGATCATATTGCCAACATGTCACATTGAACCTGTTCCAACTGAACCTTTATTCACTGGCCAGGGCTATGCTGTAAAATATTCAGGATACGGGTACCCCACCTTGTGAGGATTTACCACCACATGTAGTGCTGGTGAGAAGAGTACCAAGCAGAGATTTCCCTTCCCAGCCAAAGTTTCACATTCTTTGTTTAGCTTTGACAACAGGGCACACCAAGAAAATGGGCAGCTCCTCAAGTAGGAGCTTCCAACACAAGGAGTGACTAAGCCTGCCCCTCTCTCAGATCCAAAATTTGAAAAGCATGTATTAGGAGAGGAGAGAGGGAGGGAGGGACTGCAAAGCAAAAAGGAAAGATGACAAATCCTGAAATCCTGTGTGACAATGCGTGACATGAGGGAGGGGCATGAAAAAACATTTGAATTTTGCAAGACAGATGAAAAAAAAACACCTAAACAAACAAAACACAGGATTTTTAGCCTCCATACTTACAGTCACAAACAATATTAAAAAAAAAAAATCTAGATCATGTTTTGTAGATGTTCACTTCTGGCTCAATTCCCATAATTATTAAGCGCATTTTCCTATACTAGTTGGATCAGCTCCATACATAAACAAACAACAATCAATACACCATTTCTTATACATGGAATATTTATATTCAGTGTGCTACCTCTCTAGGACATATTTACACTTTCCCAACAGAAACTACACTTTACATCTGTATTTTTCAGTGCTGGTCCTGAATAAACACAAATAGCATCTGCAGACTAAAATCAGAGATTAATTATCAATCTTTTGCACAAGGGCACATTTCCTCTAGACTAATCCATTTCTGAAGCAGTTGTACTGTGATATGCTTATTTTTGTCTTTCAGCAATACAAGTAAAAAACCCTTTACAAAGATGTGTAACTTAATTTTTCCCAGTGTCACCAAATACACAGTAACTGAGGCACAGGACACAAGCAGGCCAGTCTAACAGCACCCCTTAGGTTAAGGGTAAAGTACAGTTCAGCTTTTTGGCTCAGCCACACAATCATCCCAGCTCTGTTTCTTCCCAACTGTAAGGCTGTTTTCTGGATGTCAAATGCATCCTCTGCTATTTACCTTACAATTATGCAAAGCTCTTTGGTGGAGAGTGGGTTTTGGTTTGGGGGTTTGATTTTTTTTTTAGAACTATTTCCTGTCCTTCACCCTAATCTCTATCCCACAGCTCCCACAACACATTTAAAAAATCTCCACATCCACTGCCTTGGGCCATTTTGTTGAGGGGCTGTATCACAGTGGCTCCCATTTTTCAAGCTTGTTGTGCACCACATGAAAACTGAGACAACAGATGAGGAGTGTGAGCTAATGGGAACAGAAATCAACTGCTGAAAAATGAGTGATGCCAACACCCAGCTCTGCCTCCTTAACTGCAACCCCAGGGCTGCTGGTGCAGTCTCAGGCACCACCTCTGACCACTCTCCGGGGGAAGCCACACATCTTGGATTCACAGCCTCTGTCTCATTCACCTCCTGCAGAAATCCTCCTACTCCTGAGCTTTTCCACAGTCTCAGCATCAGTGGTTTCATGCTCAAACTCTCCAGCTTTTCTGTCCCACTTGTTCTTTCCATGCCCTGAGATCTTAAACTTCCACTTATTTACATATCCAAGCTTGGAAGACCCCCTTAAATAAGAACTAGGCCTCAGTTTTTCTGCAGAAGGGCTTAAACCTGAAGTTACTGAGACAACACTGTCTGCAAGGGCAGGACTGAGTGGATGAAAACTCATTTGGGCTGAGCTTTCACCCCAGCCAGTTATGTAATCCTTCAGCAAATTAGTTCAAGACATTTATGCCTTGGGGTTTCCACATGTATAAACTCCCAATGCACATTGCTGACTTCCTTTGTAAAGGGTGTTAAGACAAATATGCTTTGCATATAGGAGGCTAATAAAAAAATAAAGAGGGCAAAGAATCTGTTTCAGGTATTGCAAATTGCCTGAGTTTTTCTGTAAATTTTTGTGGTTTTACAAACACACTTGAGTAAACAGCTACCCACATATTCATATTTTTAAAATATAACTAACAGGTAAAAGATGCAGTTTAATGCACAAACACAACATTGAAAAAGTAAAAGCCTTTCCTGTAGTATCACTGCAGCTATAGTGGTTTCCAGAAACAAAACAAGCTCCTACACAGAGGCAAAATGCATCTTACATTGGACCAAATGATTCTGCCAGAAAGAAAAACAAAAGCAAACATGCTTTTTGGATGCAGATAACTTGAAGAGCTTAGGAGGAACATCTGTTTGTTTTAAAACATTACAATGCTTATTCTAGAACTGATTGTGATTAGAAGAAAGTGGGTGAGGCAGGGTTTACAAGCCATTTACAAATATTGGGGGTTAGACCAAGCAATACTGCTGGAAAAACCCCAGCTAACTTGAAAAGCACATCAAACAATACAACAAAGTTTTAGATCAAAGTTTGTTTATTTTTAAGTGAAGGCACATATTGGTTTTCAAAGGCTAAGCAGCTACATAGAGCACTTGTGGAATATTAGGTTTGTGTGAGGCCCCAAGGGGTTACATACGCTCTTCCCTGCCTCAAGGCAAGTTCAGCCGTGTTCCTGAAGGCTTTGGGGATTATAAAAGCAAGAGATTTCCCAGACACCTTTCCTAGAACTTCACCATCTATACCAGGCTCTGTTCACCCAACTGAAATTTGAATTTTTAAGTACCAGGACCTATATACTGGTTTCTTGTTTAATAGAAAGTTTTCACCTCAGCACAAAAAAGAACTTAAAAAGTCCCCCTCAGAAATACAATATCCTGAATTTTCACTTAGTAGTAAAACATTCCAGAGACTCAATCCTCTGTTTCAAACCACTGGAAAACAGGCAGCAAACAGAAATGGTTGAAGCTCAATGCTTCCTTTAGAGCTATGGATACTGCCTGATCATTACAGTATTTGAGAAAACATATTAGGAATGAGGATCACCAGAGCAGCGGCACTGGAGCTGTGATGAACACAGAAACTGCTGTACTCAGGAAACCTTTCCTCATGAGATGTGATCAGAGATTCCAAGTGGCAGGAAGGAAAGGACTTTCTAGAGCATCATCTCCCCAGCCCTTTGGTCCTATGTGATCACCAGCCTCAGCTGAGCCCTTCCTTCACAAACAGCACACAAAGTGACCAGCTGTACTGCTGCTTGCTGCTACACCAGCCAACAGAGCTGATGGTTCACCAGGGAGGAAGGCAAAATCTCCTTAAAAATGCTGTAGGCACAGAAAATCTTGGCCATGTTTCTCTGGCAAGCTGAGCAAGTGGGAAAACATCCAGATGAAGACAAAAGGGTTTAGTAGGAGGTCGATTTTCACCCCTCCCAGTAAACTGCAATGCTTTGTTTGCAGATGTCAAAGAGGATGAATCTGTGTGCTTGCTTGCACATGTGCAGAAAGAAAAATCCAATGCTGCTTGCATATGTGAACACCAATTACAAAAATCCATTCAATTCCTGTTATTGGTAAGTTTTATTTGCTAAGAAATGGGCCACACCCAAAATGCTGGACTGCACATCTGAGGAGAAGCTCTGAAGATTGCTACACAGCCTGTTTTTCCTTGCTTTGTCTTTCTCCATCCCCTTCCCTCCCAAAAACCAACATAAAGAAGTATGCTAATGAAGAATCAGCCTTTTCTGTTCCAATGCTTTATATTCTTAGATTCACATTGTCTGTTCCTCAGCATTTGGCAGAAGTGCTTCCCAACTTAAGGCAGTTTTTAATATCTGTGTGAACGAGTCATTATGTTTCACTTACCCTGGTGACATTTTGGCTGACACGAGTATAATCCATTTTGGATCACCATACAAAAGGAATTTACACAGAATTTGACATTTTAACTACTTGCCTGCCCTGGCATGAATTGGCATTGATTTATCTTCATGATCTCTGAGTTCTTTTTCTATGTGCCTGCAGAGGATCACATGTTAGAAGGCAAAGAAAGATGACTTAACCTAAATAAAGCTTTAGAGAATTATTTGTGCACGTGTTTGAAAGCAAAATTTTATACTTGAGTATTTTACTGGGAGGAAGATGAGACATTTATGAAAACAGCAACATAGCCATTAAAAGCTGTGTCTTCCCTTGTCTGTTCATAAATGTCTGAATTATTTTATGACTTACCTCTTATATGGCCCATTGATTCTTTGCAGAGAATCAATAACGTACAATAAGACACCAATGACCAGTATTTTTAAATAATCAAAATGATGACAACTCTAGAACATCCATAAATTATTTTGCTAAAAAGAAACACAGTTGCCATTTAAGTGACAAATGAAATGCTCCATTTCTTTAATGTCTAGGCTTCTGAGAAATTTTGGCAGAGGACAAGCAGACTTTTTAGAAAATTGCCACAGCAAATGGAAGATTTACTGGTAGTGGCAAAAAACTTCTCACTCTTGCTGAATGGCAAAGTCTTCCAGAACAGGGAAGAAAACCTGGATTTGCTTTATGAACATGCCCATCCATTCACTCATCCAGCTACATAATTTGGTTTTGGAATGCATTTGTTAAACACACTTCACTTGCCACTTCAGGTAGCAGGTTAACCTGAAATGCAAGCAATCCTATGGAAAGAAAAGTCATGAAAATCAAGTTCTCTCGCATGTACTTCTATACATTACCATCAGTAAGCCCAGGTTTTGGGCTTAGCATTGATGGTTTTGTTAGCATGTATGGATAAGAAAGAGAAGCTCTTCTTGATTTTCATCATTCAACAACCTGATCTCCCAGGAGCAAAGGCAATGTAAAAGTTACTTACTCATGTGCAAGAAAGAGTTGTGATCAATATTTGGTCTAATTTCCATTGTTAAAAACAGCAGAAATTAAATCTTGATCTAAATATCCATGAGAAAAAACATGGAGCTGGATCACCAAGATTGTATAATCCATGAAAAGAAAGAAGAATGAAGCTTTCTGTCAGCAAGCAGTTGATCCTCTTTAGCACACAAGCAAAGCATTCACCTTTGTATCTACTGCGTGCATAAACATCCTCATCATCTTCAAGGGGTGAATATCCTGATCCTATAATAAAAAAGAAGAGAAAAAAAAACTGCAGCAAGAAAAGAAATATAAATTAAAAATAAAAGAAAGCTTTGAGAAAAAGACATGCAAGATTAGAATGCAATAATCTATGCAATGTCATCAGCATGGGCTTCTCTGAAGCTCAGAGTCATAGCAGACCCACTTTATAGTGAATTTGGAAGGGGCAAATGGATTTGATAATGAAGGGAAATAGTAAATTTCTCTTGGTGCCCCTGTGTTAAGTGGCATGTGCCAAGTCACAGCTGCTCTGTTACAGCAACCATGTAGGTGATCTACTGAGCAGAGAGAGCAGAGCAGGTACAGGTGAAGGGGCTCATTAGAGGTTTCACTATAAAGTGGTTCCATAGTATCAATGGCAGTTAACAGCCATCAGGCCAAACAGCAAAAGTAAAATGTAAATAACTCAAGTCCAACCATCCTTAATAACCTGTAAGATCCTGACACCAAGAACAAGACACTGAGGTACAGGACCTGCAAACACAAGTTACACTCAAATCAAAAACATGGTTTGGTTTCAAGCATTCTTCTGGCATTGTTCAAATAAAGAGACAACAAAGCTCCATACTTTTAAAACCCTGTGTAATGGCTGAAAACTTAAAATAAAGCTAGAAACTGCTTTCTAAAAACCAGAAACCAGCTGGAGCACTACTAATCAAATAAACCATCAATAAAACAAAGCAGTTGGCAAGCAAACCTTCAAAATTCCTAAACAACACTTATTTAAAATCAGCAACTTCAGAGCATGAAGCTAATCTAAATTCTAGATAAATCTTTTCTACAAAGAAGGGCTCATACATATTCCCCCTTTGAGATATCCTTTTAAAAACCTTGTATGCAATGGGCAGGGGCCACAGGAGCTTCTCACATGGAATCTCAAGTTACAGGGGGTTATTTTATCACCATTTGCTGGGGTCTGAGACTACAGCCTGTACAAGCTGCTGCTTAAAATGAGACAAAATTATTTAATTCAGGCACCTCAATAAGCTACTGATTCCATGTGCAAAGCATGCAACTGTTCAGCAGAAATCAAACCCAAGAGTTTGATTTCTGTCAACATCTGTCAACAGATTCCATCTCTTATTTTAAAAAACCCCAAAATATCTGCCCAGAAAATGGTGAAACTTGGTTTCTTATTCTACCAGACTCAAGAAAACCCAGCCCATGTATCTGCAGTTGGTCCATGGGATCATTACTCTAGCACTGGATCACTGGGAATCCCTCCACCAGTTGTAGCTGGGACCTGAAGAAGTGAATTTCCTCTGAAATTGAGGGACTTGTACACAATGAAGTCTTTCTATCCCTTAGAATAATTTATCTGGATTTTTAATATTTATTGTTGCGGTTCTATTTTGATACCTAAACACTGACATCTGAGAGACTTCTGAACATAAAACCAACGTTTTTGTACCTGAAATCTGACTGCATAGCAAAAAGAGCAAGGTGTGATCCCTGAGGGCTTCAGGAAGACCTTGATATGTAAATGAATACTTTTTTAAGCATCAATTTTTCTGCCAGAAATTGGAATACTCTTAGCTAATTACTCACTTTGAGGGCTATAAAACTGCTACCTTGGTGTTATCACCAATAATTGTCCAAATTTTAGTGCGCAGTGACTTTAGCATTTAAAATTAGTAAATCTTAGAATTATGTGAGCACTTATGCATTTGCCTTTCCTTAGACAAGAAACAATTACGTGCTTCTGACAGTTTTCTAAGAAAAACTGGCCTTAAAGAGTTATTCTTTAATAACTGCTGTTGCCCTGAAACAAGGCTCTCCTGATGGAGCTTGACACCTCCCATTTCCAGCTCATTTTCTACCTCAAAATGAGAAGCCAGTCATATCTCTTTCCTATCAATATTTCCTTAATAAACACAACAGACTCAGAGGTGTTGCCAGTTCATCTCCATTTTCTCAGCCACAAATCAAAGCATTTCTGCTTCACATACACTCCAAACTGGCTACCAAGCCATGAAAGGACATCTATGCTGGACATGCTAAAATTATCACAGTTCAGGATATTGCAGGCCTCCTGCCAAAAACAGGTGTGGACTTTGTTCTGGCAGATGTCAAGCAAACGCATGAAATAACACTTTAATTTAAAGATTAATCTGTGCATTTAAACAATTCTGTTTATGTCAGGAAGAAAAGATTTCTTCATTCACAAAATAAAATTCTGTCCCCGTTGCAGAGGTTTACTTGTACAGGTCTGATGGCAAGATCAGGGCACAAGAACGAGTGCCAAGCCAGGCACTGCATACACATGAACAACATTTCACATGCTATATATAATTCCTTTGTAACAGAGAAAAATGAAGGAATGTGACACAGAAGAGGCAGAAGAGCTATGTACACTTGCTTTCCCAGGACTGACCTAAGAATTTTGAGTTTAAATTAAAATAAGCCAGAGATAACTATAGTGTAGCACACTAAACCAACCTGAAACTTTTTTTCAACCTGAAACAGCACAAGTTCTGGAACACAAGTCCTATAAGGAATTGTTGAGGGAGCTAGGCCTGATAAACCTGTAGAAAAGGAGGCTCATCACTCTCCCTAACTGCCTGAAAAGATGCTGTAGCCAGGTGGGGTGTGTCTCTTCTCCCAGGTAATAACCAACAGGATGAGAGAGAGGAAATAGCCTCAGGCTGGGCCAGGGAAAGTTTAAAATAGCTATTAGGAAAAATTTCTTCACTGAAAGGGTTCTCAAAAACATTGGAACAGGCTGCCCAGGGAGGTGACTCAGTTAATATTCCTGCAGGTATCTAGAAGATACCAAGATGTGGCACTTAGAGACATGGTTTAGTGGAGTATTAAAAATAGACATTTGGGAAAATCATTTTACAACAATAATTTTTTGGGGTACAAGCCCATACCTTCATCTTCTGTAAACCGACCTTATCCCAGAAAGTGTGTCAGGAAACAGCGCCAGTAGCTCATCACTTTGCCTACCTTAGTGTACTTTTTATGCTGCTAAGCGAACGGGTAATTTGGCTTCTAATATTCCTGGTAAGAGCCTTGAAGGGAGATTCTGAGAAAGCATGGTTTTATGCCACTGCAAAGCTCTGGCACGGAAAACGGCGGTGAAATGATGGAAAAGGAGAGCTCGGTGCTGTCCTTTCTGTATCAGAATTCAGTGCAGCGGCCCCGGCCCCGCTCCCGGCCCGGCCCCGCCGCCCCTTCCTCACCCTCGTACTCCAGGCTGGCCCGGGCGCCCAGGGCGAGCAGCGCGGCGAGGCGCAGCCAGCAGCTCCCCATGCTCCTCACGGCGGCTCCGCCCGGCCCGGGGCTCCAGCAGCGGCAGGAGGAGGAGGAGGAGGAGGAGGAGAAGGAGGAGGAGTGGGACGGGGACATTCTCCGAGCGGCCGGAGTCTCCTCCTCCCGCTGCCCCGCCTCGCCTCCGGGAAGGTTTGGGTCCGCCGGGGCTCCGGTGTCCCTGTGCCGTGTGTTGTGCCCCCGAGGGGCTCCTGCTGCCCGGTGGCCCCCGGGACTCGGCCGGTGGTGCCCTGGCCCGCAGAGATGTGCGGGATCCCCGCCTGGTCCGTGAGCCGGCCCTGCTGCGCCGGCCCTGCCTCAGCCAGGGCACCGAGGGGCCGGGACTGCGTGCCTGGCCGGGTGTCATTCCATAGCATCACAGAATCTACTGGGTTGGAAAGGACACCTGAGATCGTCGAGTGTAACCTGTGACCACCATGTCACCTATAACACGGCACTGAGTGCCACGTCCAGTCGTTCCTTAAATACCTACAGGGAGAGTGACTCCCACACCTCCCTGGACTGCCCATTCTGATGTGTCATCACCCTTTCCGTGAAAAAAAATATTCCTAATGCCCTGAACTGGTGCAGCTTAATACCACGTCTTCTCACCCTATCTCTTGTTGCCTGGTGGAAGAGACTAACCCTCATTTTGCTACACCGTCCTTTCAGGGAGTCCCAGAGAACAACATGGTGCCCACTGAGCTCCTTTATTCCAGGCTAACCCAGCTCCCTCAGCCCCTCCTCACAGCACTTGTGCTCCAGAGCCTTCCCAGCTCAGATCCCCTTCTCAGGACATGATCCAGCCCCTCAATGTCCTTGCTGAATTAAGGGTCCAGAACTGGTCACAGCACTCGTGGGTGCCTCACCAGTACAGGGGGACAATCTCTGACCTGGTCCTGCTGGCCACACTATTGGTGACACAGGCCAGGTGCCATTGGCCTGCCCTGGGCACACCTGGCTCATGTTCAGCCACTGCTGACCAGCACCTCCAGGTACTTTTCCTCCAGGAGCCTTTCTAGCCACTCAGCCCCTAGCCTATAGTGCAAAGATTTCCAACTTTTTTAAATGCTGCTGGGAAATGGAGAACAGCAAAAAACCCTGAAAATACAGCAATAATAGCCATTTTCAGTTGCATGGTAGATTTCACAGAATAACAAAAAGGAGAGAGCAAAATGAAAAACAACAAAAAAACCAAAAGCCACCTAAAAACTATAATGACACTGTGTCTTGAGCACACAGAAACAACATTAATTAAATCAACCTAGGTGGCATCTTCTGTAGTGTGCAGGCACTGGCTACTCTTGATACTGGGAGGAAAGAGAAAGCTCCTTTTACACGAACCTATCCTTCAAATCAGAGAAAAAGTGCTTAGGAATTCCTCCCATTTTCAAAATGTTCATCAGTTTAACCATGTGTAAGAAGAGAATGACCAGTTTCCACCAGTAAGTCTGCAACATCTGGATTTAGTTCATCCAATGTTTTCCCTCAGAGTTTTACATTCCACAGTACCTGAAGGCATATCAAATATGTGAATTTAAAACCTTAGCTCCACTGCAGCAAACTGAAGAGCTCCTTGGAGAATGGCAGGGCTAAGGTCACTCAGACCTCAGAAGTCTGGAAGAAGCACATGATGGGGAAGAAAAGGCACAAAATGGTCATGATGTTCACATTTTGTGTGTAAAAATACTTGCACTCATCTTTATGATGGTACTAAAAATGGAAAGCTGGGTTTTCATCTCATTCTTTACTGGCTGAACATTACACCCCAGAGGTCTGCAAAGTTCATGTTTAAAAACCATTTGCTTTGGTGGAACCTCAGTATTTGTTTAAAAACTGCCTGCACAGTTAGGTGTTTTGTTGCATCTGGTCTATGAAGCCTTATATATATATATATTATTGTTCTTGGTGTTGTTTTATTATAGAAATCCTACTATCATAGAAGGGTTTGGGTTGGAATGGATCTTAAAGCATTGAAACACAACCATTTTGTATTCAGCAATAATTGTGCTTAACTGAGAAGCAGAGGGTATCAAGAAAATCATGGCACGGTCCTGAATACCAGCCAAGTTAATAATCCTATGTTCAGTTTATTAACCCAAATGAATAACTTCCAGAGATGTTTAAGCATTTCTCTGCTCACATATATGGAAATACACAGGTGTATAGCACAGATTTGAGTTTCCATGCACAGCCACAAGCTCCAGCCCACTGTTGTGCTTCTGTTCCTTGCAGGTGTACAGTCTTTCAGGCTCAGAAAGCAATCCTGCACCAAGAAGATCCCCTCAGGGCTGTACACAGATTAATTCACTGTGTCTCAGTATTGATTAAGATGCAAACACGATGTTTTAGTGCACAGGTTTTAACTTGCTTCAAGGGAGATGCCTCATACAAGATCCCATCAAAGAACAGCTCTTTCAAAGTCACAATCAAAGCACGACTGAAATGCAGAACAGAAAACTTCAGAATTATCAAGCTCAAAAGACGTCAGAGATGCCTGAAGTTTGCATGCCAGCAGTAGTTTATGCTTTGTGAAGTAAAACCACCCAATTACACAGAAATCATTAATTGGATTAGGAAAATGCAGGCATGGGTTCTTCTCCCAAAAGATTATCTCTTTCCTCCTCCCTTGCCATCTGTGACCCAATGTGACTATGAAGAAACACTGTAGCTGACACCGAGCCCTGAAGGTGTTTCCAAAGAGATTAATTACATATTGAGAGAGCTATCGCTCTGCATAGAAGGGAGATAACAAAATAAAACTTGTTTCATGTGTTGGCAAATATTGTACAACAAAAAAAGCACTACTCCTGCCTCAAGGAGTTTCCTTCACCTCAATGAAGTTCCATATCCAGAAGCAGGTAGCCATGCCCATGCATGCAGTTTACTCTCAGAAAAATCAGTGGTGAGATGGAAATTGTATGAATATAGAAGTTAGTGCTAGTCCAGAAAAGCTCTGTAAAATACAATTCTGTATTCTGCTTCCTTTTATGGACACATGTAGATACCTTAGATACAACAAAACCAAAGCAAAACACTTTCCACCACTGATCTTGGTTTATTTTTCCCACTCCAGACTGGCAATAAAAAGTGGAAGTGTCTCAAATGGCACTGACTCAATGCAGGCAGAAGTGCTGTAACACAGCTGCAGTCAAGGGAAAGCTGGCAGACATAACAAGAAGCTACAAACCCCTCTGCCAACACATCCATAAGATCCAGGAACCTTAGTGCAGTCCCAGGCTGCTCCTGGATACCTTCCTCCATTGCAAATGAATTTGCTTCCACTGTAATCAGGTGTTTAGTGTTAGAATGTGCAGTATGTTCAAATACTGCTTGCAATTTACACCATTAAATGGTCAAAGGTTGTTTTTTAAATACTATTCATTTGAAGTCGTTAAAAAGTATATCCTTCAAAAAATGATGTCCTTATATTCAATGAAAACAAACAAGAATTTCCAGAATACCAGTTCTGGAAGTTCCAAAGAAAACGCCAGAATCCTAATTCTGGAAATTTGGTTTGCCCTGAATTGCTCTTGTAATGTGATATTTTGGGTGATTCAATGAAAAGTGACAATTTAATTTCAAGTTATCAAACGTGTATATATCTACATATTGGGTTTTCAACAGAAAATCAAGGAAAATGTAGACCAAAAAACAGTGAAATATATGGATGAAAGGCCTCTGCTATTGGAATAAAGTGCTGATTACTGGGGGGGGAAGGAAGCTCAAAAGGCCAATAAAGATACATTTGGGAGGTAACATCAGTGCAACTTCAAGAAAAGTATCAGTCATCTCCTTTGTTGATCCATGTTTCCCACATAAGCCATGTTCCCTTGGTGGCTGAGCAGTATGAGCCACAAGGTGCCACAATGATTCATCAAGAGGATGGGATCAGGCTGTGAGCTTGGCTCAAAGGGAAAAATCTGAATATTACATACATGAACAGTACCCTCAAGTGATAGTGATTTTCAGCCCGACCAGTGAGTTGGTTTTTGTTTGTTTTGGCTCATTGCCCAAAGTCTTAAATAATGAGGAGCAGAGGAAAAAGAAGAGTTAACTTCCATGATTTTTTAAGCTGTCAAGAGAAGGTCCAAAAGCCTCTTTCCTCCCTTTTAAAGGGTTCCACCTAAATGAGGAACTTTCAGTGAAGTGAAATACAGCAAAATAAAATAAAAACTCTGAAAAGGCAGGCAAACAAAAGAAGTCACTGATCATTTGGAAAGGCACCTTGTTATGCCAGCAGGAGACTTAACAGGGAGGAGAAGAGAGGAAAAATGTTTCCCTTGTTCAGGCTGTGAGGAATTCAAAGTTTGATTTTTTCTTAAGGTACTCCTCAATAAATAATGCTAAAAAATTTAGCGGCAGCATCTCTCTTTACAATCAGAAACTGTCACAGGCTGTTACCAGAGAGAGGATGAAAAGTGTGATGAACACTAAAACCAATTCAGCTGAACAAAATGTACATCCTTTAATCAACAGGTTTAAGGAAGGTAAGGCTGCATTACATCGACACAAAACACAGCCATTTAGCTGCATACTGCAAAATATATTTGTTACCCTGAACACAGATATGTCTGTGCTTTCCTGCTATACCTAAACTCTGGCTAAGCCTTCAACAGGCACAGCAGTTATGGGGTTGTCCATGGATATAGAAGAATGTTCCATTCAGAAGAATTTGCACTCTGTGTCTGACAAAATACAAGAGGTTCTGCAAAGGCTGTTTTTTGTGAGGGGTCAGAGCCTGGAGCAGTGCCTCAGTGGTTATTCCACACCATGAGATCGTGGTAAATCCATGTACACATCATCACTGCAGTCAGGAAACAAGGGACTCTCACTTCTGGGAAGAAGGGAGTGAGTTTGAATGGAAAACAGAGAAATAATTCCTGTGAACATACTTCAATATGGGTTTTTTTCCCTTACATTAAGATATTAAGAGTCTTACAAAGGCTTACATTTTAGGAGCACATTGAAAACACAAAAACAGGAAGTCACCCACAGAAGGCCAAAAAGACTGAAAAGAGGTAGAACCACTAGTAGCTGTTTAATTAAATAAAGACCATTTAAGCTGAAAGTCTCTCTAATGACGAATTCCAGTGGACTTTGGATAACTTTCCAAAGGAGGAGACTGAAAACTAATCCTGATCTATTCTGAATTGGTGGCAGATGGAAGAAATTTTTTTATTTTTTTCTTTTTAATGCTGACACTGGAAACTCTCAGCTTCTAACTTTGAATACTACAGTACCAGATACACTGGGGTTTTTTATCCTTCTGACACATTATTTCTGAAGCTCTGCCATTTTAAAAAGGTTTTTCAGATTTTATGAGCAGACTAAAAGAAAAGGCTCCCTATGAAAAAAATCTCAGCTTCAAGTGTCAGACACTACACCAACACTTGAAAACAAGCATCAGGAACTGCCTGTAATCCATAGGAAACTCTCCAACAAGTTCCTAGAAAACAGAAAGGGAGTGGAAAAATGTGATGTTGCTGACAGTGATCTCCTCCTGCTCTTTAGTAACTGGAGACACAGAGTGTCAGAAGCAACACAGAAACACTATAAACCCTAAGCTGGCAGCAAGCACCCTTCTTTGAAGAAAATAGGGACTTTAAGGACTCCAGGACTACTTCTGCTCATGCTTTACTAGTGCTTTGTAAGGGTAGAGAAAAAGCAGGCATTGCACCAGTGAGGAACAGCTAAAGGAACAACTTCAGGGGAAGTAGGGCAATCAACAGAACAAAAACTGAGCAAAGACAACAGAAAAACAGGTGGAACTCAAAATCCAAAAAAAGACGTAAAGGAGCTTCAAATTTAATAGCAAACAAATAACTGAAGGAAAAAGTATGCAACTGCTGTCAGGACTCAGGAGATAGGAATTTAATCTTTTTACAAAGAAGAGCATTAAAAACAGCCTCACAACAAACAGTATTTAATATAGCCAAAAGCCCAGAATTTGTATAAACCAATTTTTGAGATGCAGCTTGCTCCTTTTGTTTAAAATAATCAATGTTAATCACATCCTAAGGTAGAGTCAAAAGTTCTTTTCACAGAGCCAGCAAAATATAATGCTGATTAGATTTTAAAGGAACATTTGAGACAGTCCCCCCAAACCCTTGCTCTTTTTTCATTAATATTCATGTCAGTGGCAAATCCCCATCAGGAGGATGTTCTCACTTCTATCAAAATCAAGAGGGGAAACAAATTTTTTTCTGAAAGAGTGGTTGCCAAGGTCATTTGAGAGGATATTGGCTTAGAAGATCCAGCTTCACTGATGATCCACACTGTTTGGGGCATGACAATATAAAAAAGATATAAAGCTATTAGAGAGCATCCAAAGGAGGCTACAAAGATGGAGAAGGGCCTTGAGTGGAAGACATGTGAGAAGGGGCTGAGGGCACTTGGTCTGTTCAGCCTGGAGGAGGCTGAGGGGAGACCTCACTGCAGTCACAGCTTCCTTGGGAGGGGAGAGGAGGGGCAGGCACTGATCTCTGCTCTGTGCTGACAGTGACAGGACCCAAGGGAATGGCCTGAAGTTGTGTCAGGGAGGTTTAGGTTGAGTATCTGGAAAAGGTTTTTCCCCCAGAGGGTGTTTGGGCACTGGAACAGGCTCACCAGGGCAGTGGTCACAGCACCAGCTCAAGGATTTGAGCTCTGGACAATGGTGTCAGGTGTGGTTTTTTGGGCTGCCCTGTGCAGAGCCAGGAGTTGAACTTTGATGATCCTAGTGGGTCCTTTCCAATTTCAGGATATTCTATGATTCTTTATCTATATATATATATCTGTATATATATATATATACACACACACATACACATGTAGCCATAGTGCCAAAGACAATGCTCAGGAACTGCAAATGCCCCAAACTAGAAAGTAAATAAATAAAAGGAAATCAAAATAACATTCAATTTCCTCTGCCTTTGGAACCCTAACTGCTGGTTTAAGGCAAAAGGAGACCAGGCAACACCAATATAATAACTTAAACAAACTTAATGACCTCAACACAGTGAGGCCATGTTTCCAGAATTACACCCTGATTCTTCAGGAGAGGTAAAAGGACTATGGAAAATCCACTGCCACTACCAGAAACAGGAGAGGTGATTGAAGCACCTGAAAAGGAACCCTAAAAGAAACTTGTTTGGAAAGAAGAGGAACATGGACATGGCCAACTTGGTTTTATATACAAAAGGTTTTAAATACAAAAAATACAAGAGGTATGGCCAGCACCATGGTCCTCAGCAAGAAGGATGATGATGCCCTGTTTCCTTCAGCTCCTAAAACTGCAGTGGCAGTTGCAGCCCCAACCTCCTGACACCAGGACAGAGCATGCTGGGAAGTTGCAGGGCTCAGCAGGGAAATGTGAAGTTGTGCTGTGTTTGGTGCAGCAATGATAGCAAAGGATGGCCACGCTCTGGGTCCCTTTCATTAAGGGCAGGTTGATATGTAGGGATTGATGAACAACATCTGGCAGGAATGACCAGCTGCAGCAAGCAAAGCTGGCAGACAGCTTCAAATTACCAAAGTCAGGGTTCACTTAACATAATTAGGATATTATCCTTTAATAGTCAGTTCTATGAATTTTAGTTTCCACAAAATCAGTTTAGTAGTGAAAAAATTCTCAAGTTTCATAAACATCTTTAAGATGACAACTAAAGACTGTCAAAAAAAAAAACCAAGAACAAGAGAAACTTGGAGCAGAACAGATATTGTTAAATAACAGATGTACAGACTTGCTGGTATTCTTGTTACACCAGTTTCTTCTGGGTGTCAAAATATTACACTAGTCAAAGACACTGAAAACATACACCAAAGATCAGGTGTTTGCCTCAGAATAGCAGGATTGAGATGCCATTGTATTTCTCACTGTTTCCTCTCACAGAAGCATCAAAGTCTGAGAAACTGACTTGTGAGGTTTCAGGGCTTGCCATTAAAAGCATACTGACAACCTGCAAATTCTCCATGTGGAACCAGAGATGGATGTAAAAAGGGAGGATGTGAAACACACTGGGTGAAAAATAATTTAGTAAAAAAGGTACAAAGCTAGAAACAGTTCTCACGGGAAAATTAAACCACGGCTTAATTGTTACTGAGAGTTAATATACTGTAAATAATGTGGAATTTTTCCCAAACATGTGAGATGTATCACTGCCCATAATGCTCACAGCAGCTCCAGCCCTGACAGGGGCTTGGACTTGGGGTGCCCCTGTCCCTGTAGCCAGAGCTGATCCCTGTCCCAGCTCTGCTCATGCCTCATGGGCTGCTGGGGGAGATCCCTGTCCCACTACCAGCCCTCACAGAACCAGGACAGACCTTACCCTGAAGTCTTCTGTGTAGAAAAGAGAAATTTGAATCCTCCACCTTTTTTTTTAATAATTGAAAAATATCAGTTTTGCAGTTTCCTATGTATCTCAACCAGGTACAACATTTCATAGAAAAATAACCTCTTCAGCTGAGGAACACAGGTTTTGTTGAAAGCCATAATGATTTGGACCACCCAGACAAACATGAAATCAAGTGCTCACATTCCTAGATTGGATGCTCTCACCTTCCCTTTGCAAATCTGAACCCATGTCATTAAAAATGCTCAAAGATTTGACATGGATTTCCATTGCTGACAGACCAAATAACCAAAGGATACACAGAATTGTCTATTGAAAAATGTGCTTCTGAGTTGATTCCTTTCCATGATTTAATGTTTCACCTCTTACAAAATTTTACTATAACACACAAAAAAATGAGAAACATACTGCACAGTCAGTTCCACAGTGTGGTGTGTCTTGAGGGCAAAAGACAATCAGCATCACTCCCTGGCTGCTATTATCACAGACCTGTACTGGCCTCATTACATTGAGGAAAATGGGATGTTGTGTTTGGCAGGGAGTCCTGGCAGAAGGCAAAGGGTCAGACAAGCTGCACACAGCAGCTCCCCAGGCACCTGCCTCTGGCCACTGTGCCCCTGGGCAGTCACAGGCTCACATTTGTAAGGATTTAACAGCAACCTGAGACAAATTCAACATCTGACACGAAGAAAACAGCCAAAGGGCAACCTCCAGCAACACCTGACAGTAACCCAGCTCACTCTGGGAACAGGAAACATTTTCTGGGAAAAAGCAGATCTAGTACAGCTTGTTTCAACCATCCCTCGACAGCCCTGTGCCTCGGCAAGGAGCTGTCAGCAGGAGCAGTCCATCAGCCAGCTGCTGATGGGAGCTTGCTCCAGCTGTCAGAGTTTTTCAGGAGCCTGTTGCAGGGCTGGAATGCTCTCATTGCAGGTGGCTGACAAGTAAAAGCCCAGAAGCTGCAGTGCTGTCTGAA
Organism: Emberiza elegans; assembly: GCA_024865655.1. Lineage (NCBI taxonomy): Eukaryota > Metazoa > Chordata > Aves > Passeriformes > Fringillidae > Emberiza > Emberiza elegans. The sequence goes on from JALJVW010000163.1 coordinate 1,079,835, forward strand.
CTTGTGAGTTGCTGTGCATCCCGCTGCCTGCCAAGCTTCCCCCTCCCTGGGCTCAAACACACAAAAAGTGCCTCACTGCAATGGCAGGGATTCCTCACAGCTCTCTGCACATTGGAAATGAGAGGTGACTAGGAATTGAGTAGCATGGTTTCAAAAGTAATGACTATAATACAAAGCATGAGTTGCTGCATCAGCTCTGAAAAGGGCTTGGGAGGAGGGTAAGGAATTTGTTGAATGGAACAGGTGCCCAGGGCTTGCAGGCTGAACTTTATTTAAGTTATTCATCTTTGCAGCCATCAGGTCTTACTTTTGTCTTCCCTTTGTGCAGTTCTGTTGCCATTTGTCAGCCCCACTTACCATGGTGCCTTCATACAAGAAAGGCCAAGAACATTTTGAGAGCATGGCTTACTGTGAACTGGAACCCTGAACACCACCTACATCACAAAATCCATTATTAATACTTCCGTTTATTCTCATGTGTCACATACTACAAGTTTGATCTTTTTCTGTGCCCTGTCCTGCCTTCTCGTGGTCTTTGTGCAGTAAGAGAAGCTTTGTTAATGGCAGAAGAGTAATCAGAGACCAGGACTGTACTTTAGAGACAACATTCACCCACTGCAAAAAAATGTAAGCCCATACTCCTTGTGATGGGCCTACAAATAGGGAAATATTTTCTAACTCTGATGGAAGACTTACTTTCAATTCCTTTGGACTGACCTGTTTTGGCAAACCAATTTACTCTTCCAATAGGGAAATGAGCTATAAATCAACATTATCTTTCTGCAGAGTTAAAAGCTGCTTCTTATTACACACAAAATATTTATGGTTTTTAATGCATATTATTGCTAAAATGTCTGAGTGATTTTATAAGTATGACACATATTAATGATTTGCCTACAATACGGCAGACAAAAATATTGTATAAGAATGGGTTTGGATAAGAATAAAACAAAAGTGCATGTCTCATGCTGTTCCTGGTATCCAAGAGGTCTGAAATGCCTTGGAGACATCTAAAGGTACAGTTTAATATTCTTGGTTTTGACATGCATTTGGAGAGAGGCACAGAATCCCCAATCAGAAACACTTCTCCTAAAAACAGAGCCAAAACACAATTCAGGTGTTGCAATTTCCAAAAAGATGACAAGCTGTCAGACAGTCAAACACTGCAAGCTTCCAGAGCACTGGTGAAACAGAGGCATCAGTGATACACCAACAGCACTGCTGGCATTCCTACAAATGCTGCCTTCCCTTATTAAAGAAACACTCAGGATTTGATGTATTTGACTGGAAATTTCCCTAAACTCTAAGTCAAAGTAAGTTTTCAGTTATGGTTATCTCCTGTTCCTCCCAGACATGTATTTCCTACCTCATTATAATAAATGTCAAGTACCAACAAGAAACTCAAAATATTGTTCCCAACACCCACCAAAATGGATGCACATCCAGAATCTTTAACTGAAGCAGTAAGGACAGCAATGGAAAGACAAGCCAGAAGAGCACACAGGAATGCCCAGAGCCACAACCAGGTCCAGGTCACCCCTTTTCAGCTCCAAAGAGACACAAAAGCCACCTGTAGCATTTCCATAACTAAATACACACACATGGTGTTACTTGATATGGTGCAAAGGCAATAACTGCAGCTGAATGAATGTTTTCAGTAAAAGCTCTCTGCACAAACCATATTACAAAGGGGATGCAGACACAGGCCAACCAACTGTTTTAATGTGACTAAAAAGAAATCAGTGCTGCAAAGCTGAAGCAAACCACCAGTCAGATGCTTTCACAAGAAACAAGTCACCTGTTCAGGTGAATTCAAGTCATCTGATTTTTTTCTTACTACAGTAATAGGAAAGGTACTTGCTTTCAGCACAGGGCACTCACATCCACTCCTTTCCCAGACAAGTATGGGAAAGACTTTTATATTTTTTGTTGGGATGTTTTTCTTATTTACACATTTCACTACAACATATAACTCAGGTGCAATGTTTCTGGCATCTCTCCCCAGGCAGTTCAGAACAGGGAATGCAAGCCAATGATTTTAATCTTCAGGAACAGCTGTACAGAGGCATGTTAATTTTGGGCCCTTTCACTAACAAAACACACAGTATAACTAGAAAGCCACAATGGATGGACTCAAGACAGGCAGACTCGAACTGAGTAATTATATTTGAGTTGACAACTCCAAAGAAAACTCCAACAGGCACAGGCTCACAATTTAACTGAGGCAGGAGCTGGAAGCAGCATCTTCCCCCATCTGGCCAGCCAGCATCAGAAGTCTGACAAAAAACCTCTGAGGGACACCAGGATGGACCACAAAACCTGGCAGGTTAAAACTCTCTTGACACAGCCTAAAAGGAGACAGACTTTGCTGAGTGAATCATGTTGCCAGCCCAAGCTGGTTAAGTGCAGGTTTTGGGTAAACCAGGCAGCACAACATGGCATGGCTGCCAAAGCCTGACTGCAGCACTGCTTCCAAACTGCAGGGCTATTCTTAGTGAATGTGTGTGCAACACATCTAAATCCAGTACCCTAAATAACAATGGCATTTCCTCAAAAGAACAAGAAGAGGGCGAGAAGTAGGGAAGAAAAAAAAACAGATGTCTTCAATCATGCTGCTCAAATTATAAGGAGATGCATCTATTCAGAGTTGTGACAAATTTTAAATTTTGCACAACAGGAAAGAGTTTCCTTCCATATCAACACCACAGTAACTTCAGAAACTTTGAAACAAAATTAACTTAAAAATCTTCTAAATCATCCAATCTGCACAGGTGCAGTACTCTCACACATGCATATTTTTATCTACTGCAAGATCTGAAGCAAGTGATAGCCCTAACATAAAATTTAATATTATACATCTTAGTGCAAAGCTGCAGAAGTTTCTTCTGTGTCTCCCTGAAGGAACACAGCTGCACATCACAAATCAAAGACTATACAAATCAAAGATGTATCCACCCATATGGAGATATTTACTCACCAGTTTCAAACAAATGAATGCAATCAAGAACCTTTATGACACACATCCTGCATGTTTCAGTTGTGGGTCTTCTTTTCTCTCCTCAAAACCAGCTCATAATGATCTTCTAGTGTCCCACAAGAACAGCCCAAAATTTCAAGCATTCTTTGTTTTTCAGGTCTGTATATCAGGCAGCAAAACTTGGGTCTTTTAGAGCAGCCTGCCTGAACCCCAGACATGTCATCTGTCCTAAGCTGAAGACATATTTTCACTGAGCAAGCATAAAAGCATGAAGTTATACAAAACTATCTGCTCAAATGGCAAAAACTTTTGCCAAAAATGTCCAGCCACCCCCAGCTTGAGCTGCACAGGCTGCCAGAAGCTCAGCACTCTGCCATGGCTGGAGGTGTTTCCCTCTCCCAGCCTGTAATTTGCCCTGCATGCTGCCAGGAGGGGATGGCAGCTCTTCCCAAATACTGAGCCCATATTCAACAGCCAAAAGGAGGGCAATGAGGATATGCAGGAGGCTGGAAGAGACAGCACCATCCAGAGCAGCAAGGTGGGACCCACCCTTAGTGCTTATTTCACATCAAATAGCACAAGAAGGCACAGGAGAACATCCAAGAAAAATCCATGTGAATCATGTCGTGGTTTGGCTCACTAGCAGGCTCCCCTTCCCCCAGAGGCTTGTGATCCCATGGAAACCACCCTGTTAACTCAGCCAGGGATGCTCAGCCAGGGAAGGCAGGACAGCTGGGCAGCCCACCCCAGAGGCCAGGGGTTAAGTTAAAATACACAAGCAGGAGAGTAACGAAGAACTGAAAACTGCTGCCCAGGTGAGAGAAGAGAGGATGTTTCCAGCAGTGCAAAACAGGTTTGGGAGAAAGGGGATTTTGGAAACCTCCCCCACACTGCAGACGTGCCTGGGAGCCCTGGCCAGGGTCTGGACCTGAACAGAGACTGAGGCAAAGGATCCTGCCTGTCTTGTAGGCCTGGAATAAGGCAGCAGGGATGGGCAGGAGGAGGCCAGGACAGCCATGGGGAGAATATGGAGTCCACCAGGACCAGCAACAGGCCAGAGCTGCCCAATGTTTCCTGGGTGCAATGCACAGCTCCCAAAAGCAATCAAATTAAGAGATATTGCTGAGAAGAATGACAGGAGGAAGGAAGGCAAAATAGCTGCTTTTTCGAGGTGCATTATCTGCTGAGTGCTAGAGGAAAAAACCACAAAAACTGCACTAAAAATAAAATCAAGAGGGCTGATGATAAGGGCCAGCCAGCCAGTCAGTAACTTGTGTTCAGGAAACAAACCAAAACTCACCAGCAACACTTTCTCTCCAAATAAGCCTTTCAGCAGAAAAAAGTTAATTTTAACAGTAGTCCAGCACCAGGGTATTTGGACAGACTCACTTTTGCAAGCCACTAGCAGGCTCTTCACACGCTCCCAATCCAAATGCATTCTCCCTCCATCTTCAGAGAAATGATGAAGTGTAATTTTAGATGTTTCTCCCAGAAAAAATTCCTGCAGCTGCCAAGATATGCCATTTAGAGGTAATGGTGGATTGGGGAAGGATTTCTTATCATCCTGATGCTGCATTTGACAGAGCTTTACTCTCTGTGCAACTACTCCTTCCAAATGTCTTTGTTATGTACATGCCAAAGATACCAATAATTTCCTCAGGCACAACAAAATCTTGAATCTTGAGACAAGATTGTTCAGGTGTATCAATGAAAAATATTGGCAAAGCTGTGCTTGCAATATGTATTAACCTGGAGAAACCTAAGGTTTTTCCTTGGATCTCTCAAGAAATACAGAAATCCTTTCTCTCTTCCTGTGAAGATGTGCTAAATGACAAGGCAAAGGGACAAAGTGGTTTCAAACTCAGGCAGAGATCTTAAGTGGCTATTTCAAGTTACAGGAAAGATCAAAATAGTTAAATTTAAAACCCTCAATTTGGAGCCATTTTCAAGGTACTGCAGCACAAATTTTCAGTTTGAACAAACTTAACAGTACCCTTCAGATACAACCAATAGTTAGAAATAGTGGCAGAGAAGTGCCAGCCATGTCCTGTATGCTGAGATGTTAATTTACTGCATTAAAAAAAATTAAGTGAATCCCTTGTCAAATGAGTGATACAAACACATTGTGATTTTTCACATAACTTGACACAGCAAATTCAAAGGAAAAAAAATCAAAACAAGCAAAATACAGCCATTTTGGAAGCAGAAAAATTAGCCAAGTATTTAGAGGAACATACAACTTGTTACCCCAGTCAGGAAAACACACAGTTTCAGAAGTTTCACATAAATACCAGGAAAGACTGACAATATTAAGTTAGAGACTGTATTACAATGCACTACATATTAGAATTTCATGAAGTATTAGATTACTGATTTGCTTTTTGGACAAAAAATTAGGTGTGTGATGGGGGTGCAGGGAGGGAGGGATGAGTTTTGGTTCCCTCTTCACTGCTTTGCACCCCAAACAATCCCAATGCTGGACTGGGGATCCATGCTTTGGGAGCAGTCTCTCCTAACAAAGATACTCCTGTTTAGCAACAAACATCAAAACAGCTCAGTGTGGGCTGCAGCCCATGCCCACCTCCAACTCTGCTAAATGAGTCTAAGCAGCTTGCCTAAGGCTGATGTAAGTTGTGTCTGGAGTGTGAATTTTCAAACAGTGGCTTATTCAACTGAATGCCAACACAAGAACTTGCCAAATCTTGCTCCCTGCACCTGCATCAGCCACAAATTTGACCATCAGTACCCATTCCATTCCTAGCTCTAGAGTGAGAGAGTCCCATATTTCAGTGAAGTTCATCTCTAACCACTCATTTCAACTGCCAGACAAGGAGACAAATGTAAAACACAAATCAACATTTCCAAATTACTTCCAGAATCAATGTTTTCGATAAACAAAATTATAAGCACATTAATACTTTTCCTAGAAAGAACCTCACACACATACTAATGGCTATCTCAAGTACAAGCTTTTATAAACACTCTGGTTTTTACACTGTAGATGTTTGGCAAGCCTTTGTCATGCCAGACTTACTCCTGCAGTGGACCAAGAAGATAAGGGAGCTTGCAGGCATGAAAAAAACTGTCATTGATGCTTCTATGGCACCTCCTGTACCACCTCCAATGCTTGCCCAGATTGGCTACCCAGGACATCAAATGCAGTTAATTTGTCTGTTCTTTCTGGCAAGGTGTATTTCACTCTGAGAGAAAGGACAGTTCAACAACTCATTGAAACATCCCTAATTTCACTCTCTGTTTATGTGATCTCACCCTGGAGATTTCAGTTGCACTGAAGCCCCCAGGTGCTGCTGAAGAGTGAGCAGGCTGAGCAGAGAGGAGGCAATGACCTGATTATTTAAGGACCACTCAGGAAGAAATGTAGTGCTTTGGTAATGCTTATTAAACTGCAAGGAGTTTTCAGTAGGGAATTACTACAGCTCATGAAAACGCTCCATGTCACACAGGAATATACGAAAGCAGTGTGAGGAGATGAGTTAACATTACTGACTGATAATAACATGACATATCTGTTATGCCTGAGGTCACCTGTGAATGCTGCTGGAAGTCTTATTCATATGCAACTATCCAGGCAACTGGAACTTGTTTAGGCAGAACCAGCCCATCCACAGCATGACCATGGATGAAGCCGTGCCTTGGAACACCTGCTTGTATTCAAAACATCTCCGTATCATAGAATGGCTTGGACTGGAAGGGATCTTAAAGCTGATCAAGCCCCCTGCTGTGGACCAGGACACCTTTCCTTAGACTCTTCATTCCCATGCTGGGTTTTGTGCTGTGTTTGGCCAGCACACAACACACCCAGGTCTGTGCCCACCACGGTCATAAGCGGCGCCTGCAGCTCCGCACTGGATCCTGTACATACAAATTGTCACCCAGAACTGGCAAGGCAGCCAGCAAACTGCGTTTAGAAGAAAAACACAACAAAAGAACGCTCAGCTGACACAACAGGCCCCACCCTTGGCACGGCAGAGCACCAGCTGCTCAGGGCCCTGGAGATTGCTTCTGGGTCATTCTGCAGCTTGGTCTGATGGAGTAGGAATCAAATAATTGTGATGCCAGGGGTTTTTTTAAGCCTGCCATTTGACTTTAAGCAATCTTAAATACTCTCTTCCTTCAGTTTGTCCTCCTATCCTTTGTCTATTTATAGCATAAACACTACTGGGTGAGAACTGCCTCTCTCTGAAGGGCTGAGGCATTCAGCAGTCTCACTCACAGATGAACTCTTGACCTAGCACACAGCTTTGAGAACTACCATTTCCACAACCTGACTTCCATCCACTCATATTTAATCCAGAATATACATAGGTTATAAGCATATGGTGCTTATGTATATATTGTTTTCTTTGAATTAAATCTCAGACAGCTTTTGAAAATAGTTCCATAATATTACATGGTCTTCAAGTGATTTTAGTGACATCTCTCTCAAGGTTCATGGCCCCTTCACACCAGTACCCTGTTCCAATGCACAGAACCCATTCATTCTATCAGAGATAAGCTTTTCTTTTCATCTACCAATAGTTTAAGATGTAACTAACACAGCCTTCCACCACACAGTGCCACTTGATTTCACCTTCACACCCCCAAATACTGAACAAGCGATCCCTATAAAAATGTACATATGGACAGCTGTACCCTCCCCAACACCACAGAAAGTCACTGAAGAGATCCAAGGGCACATTTCCCTCTTCAGCCCTTAGGGAAAAGGTTTTACACTTGTTTTGACTTCCAAAAGCTGCACCTCTAAACTGTTTTTGAAGAGAAAACATACTTTCCTCTGAGTAGTGCCACCAGAGAAATTTTGTCAGTGCCTTATTAGCTTTGAATGTACCAATGTGAGAATACTACAGCATCCTTTCAAAACTTGAAAATACAGTTACAGTTAAAACAGCTGCTGCTTCAAAGGCTTTGAAGCATTTTAAGAATTTTAATTGTTTGGATATTTCTCAGTTTTCTTTCTTATGCCACGCAGATAATTAGTTCAATTACAATTTCCCAGGTGGAATACCAGTTTGATTTCTACTTGCCTGCTATCAAAAAATTGATAGCAGAATTCTTAGGGCATGAAAATTACGCCTATTTAGTGTGGGGTTTAACATAATCTTTGGAGTTGTGGAACACAACTTTCCTACACCAGAAACTTCAGTGTTACCAAATTATGAGTTCAAGAGCTAATTAGACTATTTCTGATATTTAAAGAACAATCTACTATTGAATGACAAGCATTTTGCATGGATCCAAAACAGACTGCTTGGCTTTGCCTACAAAGTAGTCCAGTGTCAACATCTTGGTAAGGGTTCAATAAGCTTGTGCCTGTATAATCAAGAGGGCCCCCACACACACATGCTGTAGAGATTTTTTAAAGTCCATTTTAGTTTACTTAATGGCATTTTGTACGTAATGTGCATGGTTATATACCAACACAGTACCATTAGAGAAAAACCTATTAACAGTTTCACTAGATTTCATACTGGGAATAAAGATCTGAAAGAATACCACATTTCTCTACTAAAAATAAACAGAAGAAAAGTAACATGAAACATTCACTTAATATTAGGGTTTACAATTACAGCTGCTGATGATTTAAGCTCTTTGGAGCCTTTGACACTAAGCATAAGGAGGAAATTGGACTTTCAAATGAGTGAAAGACGAAACAAGCAGGCTTTTGTGAAGCCAACTTGAAGATTGCATGCAAAATTTAAGACTTTTGAGATTAGAGAGGTTGCATTTGTCCTTTTAGGAAAACAGAGGATAGGATATTAGCATCCTCTGTAAACTACTTGAAGACTGATATTCACATGAACCGCAAACTAAAGCATTCACTCATCTTCCTAAGAAAATAAAGAGAATTTGGCAGTACAATAATCCTCAGAGAAATGCCAGGACAGGAACTTCTGTGGTCTTTGTTGATTTAGCAACTGATGTGTCCAATTCTTTAGTGTTTGGTAAAGAAAGAGCATAACCGTGTGTTCCAACATCTTCCATCTTGGAAAGAAGCCACTTGCAACCCGCCAACAAAAATAAGGAAAGCTAAACCTCAACTCACAAATACCACCACTATGCCACTTTGCACCCCTCCATGGACAGAACTACTTATTAGGTAGGGATAGCTCCAGGAAACAAAAAATGGGTATCACCAACATGCAGCTGCGAGTTGTATTAGGCACCTTTCTCGCGTGTTCACTGCCACCCTCCCTTTCATGCCAGTAACACACCTCAGTTTGAATCCATACACACTTACGTGGAAGGCTCTGTTCTGACCACAAATTCTCATGGGCTACACCTGTTAAACTACAATCCAGGGCATGGCAGTTTACATTGGCTTGCTTGGCAGGCCTGCCAAAACAGAAGTGTCTAATCCGACAAAGTGCACCTGCTTTAGAACAGGCAGAAACCACATACCCCTTTCCTTTTGCATGGAAATGGAACATAAATTTGAGCTCATTTCAAATTTTGCTACAGGAAATGCAAACAATTAGAAGTGAAATAGCATCAGCATGCATTTTTTAATTTTACTAGGTGCCTAAGAAACCAGGCAGACTCAACCATTCATTTTTCATATAAAAACTGAGACTACCCTGCTGCATGCAGTTTCACCCGGGCACCAGAAACTGCTGAGGCAGGGCTGGCCCATCGGACTTACACTTTTTATTAGGGACAACACAGAGCCTCTCTTGTTCAGCAGCTTTGAGCGGGTGTCACCTCCTCTCTCCGAGCGCCACGGCGGCGGCACGGAGGTGCAGATGTGACAGGGAGCCGGGGGCTGCCACCAGCCCGCCCCGGCAGCGCTCAAACTGCTCAACTGCACGGCTGGAAGCTTTCCAGATACCCATTCCAGTGAAAACCCGGCACTCCACACGCAGGACGCGGCTCCATCCACGCTGATGGGACTGGACCGGACACAGAGCGAGACACAAAGCACTGCGGGCGGGGAGATAGCGAGCAGGACGGGCCCCCGGCCCCTCAGGCTACCGCGGACACCGCGGCGCTCCCGCCGCCCCCGGCCCGGCCCCGCTCCCGGCCTGGCTCTGCCCCGGCCCCGCCGCCCCTTCCTCACCCTCGTACTCCAGGCTGGCCCGGGCGCCCAGGGCGAGCAGCGCGGCGAGGCGCAGCCAGCAGCTCCCCATGCTCCTCACGGCGGCTCTGCCCGGCCTGGGGCTCCAGCAGGAGGAAGAGCAGGAGGAGGAGGAGGAGGAGGAGGGGGAATGGGACGGGGACATTCTCCGAGCGGCTCCCGGGCGCCGCCGGAGTCTCCTCCTCCCGCTGCCCGGCCCCGCCTCGTCTCCCGGGAGGGTTTGGGTCCGGCGGGGCTACGGTGTCGCCGGGTGTTGTCCCCTCCGAGGGGCTCTTGCTGCCCGCTGCCCTCCGACGCGGCCTCCGGGACTCGCCCTGTGGTGCCCTGGGCCGGACACGGGTCACAGAATCACAGGACCAGAATGGTTTGTGCTGGAAGGGACCGTAGAGATCACCTCGTTCCAGCCGCACCGCCTCCTCGGGGCTCACTGCAGCAGGTTCACAGCCTGCCTGGGCGGGGGTTCCCGGCTGGATGCACCGTCCAGGCTGGGGGCTGAGCAGAGCAGAGGGGCAGAATCCCTTCCCTGCACCTGCTGCCCACGCTGCTGCCCGGGAGTGGGGTCCCTGCTCGGTGCCATGAGCCCCGAGCTCAGCCAGGGCACCCAGCTGGCCGGGACAGCGTGTCCGCCACCGATGTCCTCCCATCTGTCCTTCCAAGGCAGGGAGCGAGGCAGGGAGGCTCCCAGTGAACGAGGGCAGGATGGGGAGAATGAGCCCCTCCTGCTCGCCCCGGTAACATTTCTGGCACGGTAGGACCTCTTGAGGAGGTGTCATGCTGCCGGCCCCCATCCCATCCCATCCCATCCCATCCCATCCCATCCCATCCCATCCCATCCCATCCCATCCCATCCCATCCCATCCCATCCCATCCCATCCCAGGTGGCAGTGCCCTGCCCACGCAGGCCTGGGATTTTGCAGGCAGCAGTGCAAGGAAACAGACTGCATTTCTCAAGATGAACTGCTCTGGTTGCTCAGCAGTTTGCAGAATGTTAACAAAACCAAAAACCCTAAGTCATGAGAGTGAGAAAAGAAAGTTTGGAGTCATCACATTTCTCATTAGGTTTTTGAGCTGCCAGGGTGTTGCGGAGTTATATTTTCAGGCTTTGTTCCATAACCACAAAGACTAGAGAGTTTTCTTACTGCCTTTCACATGAAAGCAAATTCCCCAGACACTCCAAACCCACGGAGGTGGAGGCTTCAGGCAGCGCATCAAATGTTCCAACACTTGTGATTTGACATCAACCCTGCGGCTTGACTACAGCAGATTTGGGGTTTCTTTCTTTTTGCACTTCCTACCATGAGCATTTAATGTGCAATCTAAACTGGCAAAGGTGTGAGAAATGCCCACAAAGGTGTGGGAAAGCAGCTTCAGCCAGAGTTTGTGTGCTGGGGTGGTACAGGTGAGTGAGCCCAGGGAGTTCTGAGGGTCCCTCCCACATTCTGTGCTGTTTCCGGAACAAATAGTGAAATACCATCTAGTCAGGAAGGCAATACTTCTTTAAAAATAAGGGACACAGAATTGCAGAGGAAGGCGTCATCTCAAGGGGAAATGTTAGTCTGGAAACAGAAGAAGGTGACAATTCTGCTACACTTCGAGGCTCGCTATACCAAAGTGGCCTAAGAAAAATGTTATCTTGCTGGTAATTAAAGTAAAAATCTGTGCGAGTGCTGTGTTTGGGAGCTTTCTCCAAAGCATTTTCTTTTCATCTGACTTTTCCTTTGAATCAGGAGTGCCCCTGGACACCTTCCCACTTGGATCCCTAATTTGCTGTGTGAGACTGAGGTGTGCACAGGAGTGTGCACCTCCTGCACCCCAGGGCCAAGCTGGAGCTCCTCTGGGGAGAAATTCCTGGTGGGGTTGTGTGGGCACTGGGGCCTCAGCACAAACTGTTCTCCAAGTTCTCTGCCCAGTACTGGTGGAGTCTGAGTATGCTTGGGCTCAATAATCTGTTTTGAACTTGTTTGCCAAAAAATGAAAAAGAAACCAATGTCAGTTTCATCAGAGCAACTGCAATTTAGCAGCCTAAGGAATTCTTAGATTTCCACATGTGAAGAGATTGAAATACTGACATTGCTCTGTTTGAAAAAGAATATCAGGAAAAGGAGTGCTTTAATCAGTTTATCTGTGCTGCAAGGCTTTGCTGAGTTCGGTATTCTGATATAATGGAATAATAAAGGTACCTGAAGCAGATCTTAATGGGTCAGGTATCTCTTGCTTTCCCTTTGTGTATTGTCCTTGTAGCTGCCCATTTTCAAAACACTTCATTTAGGTATTTCTGTGAGCATAAGCATCTCTGTACTGGTATGAGAGCATTGTTCAAGAAGCCTGCCAGAAGTGTGAATGCAGCTGCAGCTCCTCCATCAGCTGTCCCAACACCACCCTGCCCGGAGGTCACAGCCTCTCTCCTGGGCAGCCTTTCTGAGCCTTTTCAGGGCGCAGAGATGTGGTGATTGTGGTGACAAACCCTCCTTGCTGGGTTGTCTCCTCGGCGTGAGAGACAAAGGTCTCAGTAGTAGATGCCACCAGTGATTGCAGCTGTGGTGTCTGAATTAGTACAAGCAAGAATCCTGTTTGATTCCCTGGAATCGGTGGGACCTCAGACTGCTCCTGATCGTGCATGTGCGATTCCATCTGCTCAAACAACATGACCACTGGTGGTTGCAGAATTTTTCTTTTGTCTTCCCTGTCCTCTGAACAGGGTTCTTGCAATGGGCACTGTGAGCGGCCATGCCTGTGGTGCTGCTTTTCCTCTGACATCCAGCTCCTGGAGTGTCCCAAGTGCCCTGAGAAAGGCAAGAGATTTAAGAGCTAACACAGTCTGCAACCTACAGCTCAAAAATAGACACAAGTTAGACAAAATTAGACATAAGTAGCAGTGGGAATGCATCCTTCATGGCACATTCGAAATGAGCCTTGGAAAAATGCCAGTGCCAAGGTGTGCCTTCATCTGGATTCCAGTTTTCTCTGAGCAATGTAACACTCATTCTTCATGTTTGATAGAATGACAGCAGTGTGAAATCACCCAAAAGACTGGGGCTTGAAAGGCAAATTCAAGGCAATTTTTAAAAAATGTTGGATTCCTAATAAATTAGATTTTTGTAGCTTTATTAAGGGACCTTTTAATAAGAGGAAGCGTGTGGAACTATGAATGAATTAAACAAATGTCACATATATTGAATTTGAAGGCACAGTCAATTTTTTTTCCTCCCAGTTCAGCTTTTAATTTTTCTAGAAAAAAATTCTAACTCTTTAAGCTTGTGATTAGTTGGAGTTCCTGGCACTCCTGGTATTACACAAGAATTAACCAGTCTGCTTTTCATGGAAAATTCAGGTTTTGACTGTTCAGAGGTGAAAGAAAATTCTCAAGACTGAAATCAAGCAACACTAGAGGACTGAAATGTGTGAAAATGTCTTGGTTGAATAGAAAACTAAATCCCAAAACAAAGCTAAATGCTCTTGGAGACTTAAAAATTATTATTGTTATCTCAAAGAGTTAATATAAAGACATAATTTTTTTTCTGCTTTTTTTTTTAAATAGCAGTTCAGAAGTATAATTTTATTACTCTGTGCCAGAATAGCTGTAACAACTGCAATTACTGTGATAATAAAAATACAACTTTTGATGGAGGGGAGAAATTAATTAAAATTTTAATAAAGTTTAAATTTTTTTTTCTCTAAATAATAAAAGAATGATAAGGAAATAAAAAAAATACCCAAACAACCCACATGTGTGTAATGGAGTTATTGTCGAATAAGGTCTAATTAATCATAAGAGGATGACAAATGGGGCCCCAATCCAAACCACACAGTTTCAGTCCAGTGAATTTCCCGACTGAATACAAATGCTCTGATACTTAGAATTACTCCTGTAAATATCTGCAGAAATAGACAGTCTTAAAATAAAATAATAATCATAATAATGCATTTCTTCTGTACAGTTCCTGGAATTCTTGGAGCTTATGATTACTTTGTCATCATGTTTAGTGGCAGTGACACTTAAAAATACTCATTTGTAACTCAACATTTTCTGTTACTAGACCCTCCTTCCAGCTGCTGGTCGCTGTCAGCTCCTGTGGCCAGATTTCTCCCTCTGGATGTCAGCCTGCTGCACATGGGCTGTGCTCAGACACTCATCCCTTTGGGATCCCACTCAGAGACATTCTGTGGGGTACACTCCAGTGTTGGAAGTGTGGGAATTGGAAAAACAGGAACCTCCACAGACAGTGAAGAGTTTGATGTGTAGCCTTAGAAGAAGCTTGGATTGATGTAAAAACTCAATACACAAACATTAAGTAGAAAAATTTTAAACTTATGTTTCTATAGTTGTAAGTAAGAATATACCTTAAGTAAGAAACTGTATGGGTAAGATGGTGAAGGGTCTATAGTATATTAATGTGACTGTATAAAATAAGTTAAGAATTAAAAAGTTATATAGAATAATAGAAGCATAGTGTATACTTGTGATAATAACCTATTGGGACAAAATATCCACAGTGCAATAGAAGTGAGTAAAGGTGATAGGTTAGAGAAGCAAAATAAACCTTGTAGCCACTATCCATTGGATTAGAAAGTTCTATATTGTCTTGTAACAAAGAACTTGTGACTGCTCTTGAGCTACGGCTGGATACTTGTTCCTTTAAAACCTCACTGAGACTGATATTTATCTGAGCAATAAATGGTTCTTAGCCTGAAAATTGTCCCATCCCTTTCGTTACTGGCAGTGATAATGCTACAGAAACTCTGACAGAATCTGGGAGAGGGAGGCTGAAATGGAAGCAAAGATGGGGGTTGACCTGTGGAGACAGCAGGCAGGAAGAACAGACCTTCCATAGGTGCTGTGGTGAAGGCATGAAGAGGAAAAAAGGCAAAAATATTTAAAGGAAGACATGGGCAGAAAGAGGCAGGTGGGTGAGTGTCACGTAGGGGTGCTCTCTGAGGAATGACTGACAAAATTCTTCACACATCGTGCTGCTGCTGTCAGCTCATGACAGGACCCCCACTGCTGGCCCATGAAACCAAGAAACACCACTGCTAGCCCAAGATCATCCCTTCATGCAGAGCTGGTTCTTCACTCAGCGCAGTTTTCAGAAGGCATCTCCCCTGCCCATGGGCATGCCTGTCAAAGGCACTTGGCTCACTTTGCATTTTAAGTGACATATTCATGTTTGTTAATAGGAAGCTGCTTTTCCTGCAGTGACAAACAGGAAAGAAACACTGGAGGCCAGCCTAGGAGAGGACAGCATTGGCTAAATATGTCAGAAAGATGTACACCAATGGAAATTCTTGTTCTGGGAGCTTAAATAACAGAGATGATAATCACATGGTTTCTTGTGTGAAATAATAAATGTAACATATATCCTAATAACTTTCTTTCTTAGGTCACACCTAAACCTCAATGGCAAAAATATAAAAGATACTGCCCTAACTGTAAAAATAGTATATTTTAGGGAAGTGAAATGTTCTTCAGGGCAGCAGTCTCTGGCTGTGTGTCCCATCCCTGAGCACTTTCCTGCTCCCTACACCAGTGATCTGAAGAAATCTCCTTGGCTCTTCCCAATTAAAGGTGGCCTCCTAAAAATGGCACAAAGGAGATGGCAAGAGTAACTTTCCCTCACTTTTTCCACTGCCAAAACCTTTGCTGTGGAAAATTTTAATATGAAAGTTTGGGTCAGGCATACAGAAAGCACATAGATGGAGTACACATGTAGCAAATCTTGGAGAACACCAGTTCCCTTTTTCCATTCCATCTGGAAGGGTTGGTGTGTCTTAGGCAGCCAGCAAAACAGAAAATTTTGGGGGGAATACAATATTTCATTCCCAGTTAGACACTGACTGATGCATCAGTATGTGGTAAATGCTAAATCATGGTCTCATGTATAATAGATGTACTGAAGAACAAAATCTCTGTATTTTTTATTTTCTTGATGCTGTTAACATGTCTTAAAATTATAACTTAATTATCTCTTCAGTTTTTGGTGAGGGTGATTGGAAACAGCTGTGTCTAAACTGTTTCTACATTAAATGAGAATGATCTCAAGAATAAAAACTTCTTTGTGTACAAATCAAAGAACTACAGTTTAGCCAGATTTAGATTTTTGTAAGGCTTTTGCTGAGTCATTACAATCTGGTCCTGAAAGAGAAAGTGGTAATTACATAGCATGAATAAAATGTAATTCCAGAACAGTCTTGAAAGGCAGATAGGTGTGAACTTTAGAGCTCATCCCTATGAGATACTGACAAAGCAGACTTACTGCCAAAGCATTAAGATCTCAAATTCTTGCCACTGATGGTGGTCTCATTACACTTAATCAAAACATTATTTAGGTCCTTAAAGGAATTTAGACATAACAGACTGTGGAAATATTGTAATATATGGATTAAATGGAAATTTCAGGAGGTCAGGCACACGTTTGATCACCCATGTGCACACACACACACATGCACACATATATCTGTGTATCTGTGTCTATAAATATACACATATATGTCTCAGTGCACATACATGTGTATCTGTGTATGCAAGGTGCTCTAATTCCACTTCAATTTTAAATCAAACATGTATATCTAGACTTACATTTATCAGAACTTTGCCACTGTCCATCTATGTATACTTAGAAATAAATGAGTAATTGTATTTTTTATCTTTATATTTTTACAAAGACACAGTTGAAAACTTTCAAAATGCACTATATAAATACATTGAGGTAGCAGAGTACTTTAATGCCAAAAGCAATATGCCAGAAAACATAAAGTTTTCTGAGAATTTGGAAACAGAAAATTTGATACAGAATGAGTATCTTTAACTTCTTTCAGGGGCCATGAGAAGGAGAATTTCTGGCTCCAGGAGCTGGTTACACCTTGGAAGAGCACAAACTCCACCTAGTGATAGGTTCAGTGGTGAAATTTTAGAAACCCAACAATTCTAAAGCTCAGTATCAGTTATATGGCAGGACTATAAAAATGAGAAATAAAGATTTAAGTTGACACAATCTTTGGGAAAGTAAGAAAAAAACAGAGAAAGATGTACTAGAAATTTTTATAGAAATTTTTGCTACTCATCTGTTTTTGAAAACATTTCAGTAATAAAAAATCTTCACATTTTTATAATAAATACCGTGAACTTGTTAAAAAACCTTATAAGTTAATACACATGCACATGTAAATTGTTTTATTTGTTTAATCTTTTTTATTAAAAATGAAGACATGTAGAAAAGACATTGGAATCAGTTAATATGTTCCTGCTTCTTGTTGAGCAAAGTATGTGGACAAGATAAATGTACCAGTCCCTGAAACTGTTCAGACATACAGCAGCTTACAGTCCCTTACATAAACTTCTGTAGTGTTAGATTTGAGGGTAATTCCCATTTTAAAGTAATATTTCTCACTAAATTAGTTCACCTTTAAAAAAGAAAATGTTCTTACAGTAACAATTTCTGTGATTGATCTCCCCTTAAAAAATAATTAAAGCTTATTTAAATTAATGAGGGCACTATTTACTTGATTTCTCCTTTTTCACTTTACCCTTCTCAACAGTATCCAAGTAGATCAGAAATCACATGTGTATTCAGAAAAATAAGAAAATGTATAAATGTAATGGAGGAAAAAAAACCCTCATGTAAGATTCACTGCAGAACCCAGGAGAAGCCCAAAGAAAAATAAAAGACACAAAAGGATCCTAATTAACTCTGGCAAAGGATGACCCAAGGATCCAGGTTTTCAGTATGATGATTGTGCTAGCACAGAGGAAGCCCCGTGAAAGAATCTGGGCACCTGCCATACTTAGAAGGACAAAGCATGCAGGTGAACCAACTCCTAGGATTAAATTAATTCTGGACACTTTTGACCTATTGTATAAAAATTAAGCAACTCTGAAACTAGAAAAATTGAAGGAAGACCTGGAAAGCAACCAGCCCAGTTGTCCCACCTTTCACCAGTTCACTGTGTGGTCAGGGATCACTGGGGGGTCACTGACCACCAGGGACCAGCAAAGGGACCTCCAGGACAGAAGAACATGTGTAAATGGGAGGGAAAATATATTCTTGATTTCAGGGAAATTATTTATCATGTGTATGTTTATTCTGGGAATAAATGAAATGAAATGTATATATGAAAAATACAGGATCCTTTTCTGTACTCAGCCTGCACAATATTTTGGAGGAGATATCCCCTTGAGCATCTGGCTGAATAAAGAATTCCTGCTTTTTAATGCTACAGTCATGTTAAGCAGGTTTTATTTGTACTGATTTTTGGCTCCTCCTGTTAAGTGTCCATGTGAAGAAAAGCCAGTCTGCCTGAGAAAAACATGAGTATTTACCCCATAAGGATCAGTCTGTCATACTGATGCCACAGAACCTCTGGTTGCATTATTTTCCTGTGAGAAAAGCTTCACTGGAGACTCATTAAGGTGTGGATATTTAGAGAACACAGCATTAGAATCCAAGTGAAACACGAGTGAGGGTGTCCAGTTTTCACTGGGCCTGATGCAGTAGGAGAGAGGCCCATCAGCTTATGCCAATTTCAGCAGGAGCAAAGGTTTTCAGCACCTCTCAGAAATAAAAGCTTTCTCCCTGTCCCAGTTTGGCAGGATACTTCCATCCCTGCACTGTTTCCACCGGGACTGCTGCCATGAGTGAAATTAGGCACATACTCAAGTAACTTCTTCCATAATGGCCCACAAGTTAACTTGAAAGTTTTACTGATATTTTTTCTATGTCAAAACAGAAAGAAACTATATTTCTGAGTACCTTAAATATTCTTAACTAGGTTGTTAAACCAAGTAATATATAGAATATTGTAATTTTGCAAGAGTGTCATGCTGAAAGTGGTACTCTGTAGACTGAAACAGAAGAAAATTATTTAGCAAAAACCATAAAATGCCTGTATTCAACTTTTCACATAAAAACCCCCATATTTTGCTTTAGAACATCAACAGGTAAGGCCACCGAACTCCAGCAAGGTGCTGATGAGCATATAATTTTGAACTATTAAAATTACCAATAAATACCAAGAAAATCATCTGCCTATTTAAAATTACAGCAATCCAATCAATCAAAAAAAAGCAGCCATCAACATCTCAAGTCATAACTGTTTTTCAAGTAAAAATTGCACTGTATGCTTTAAGACTGTCACATTCTCATATAACAGTTTTACAGCAATATACATGTATTAACTTTCATCCTTCTGTCCTGGTTAGTCACAGTTTCACTGGAATTCTCCAGTGTATGATTCTGATTTTCATCCTTATTGCTATCACCAGTTAAATCTTCCTTTTCCTTTTCTTCACTCTGCAATGGCTTTTCAGAGCTGTCTTCCTTTCTGCTACTTACATTCTTCTGGCTTGTCAGTGGCTTTCGCTTAAACAGGGAAAACTGGAGTGAAAAAAACAGGTAAATGATATAACTGAAACAGCAGTGAAATTCAAGATAAAAAAACCACAAACCCAGTATATAACAAAGTTAAATGAGGTTGGCAGACTTCTCCTTGGTAAAATAATTTTTTTCAAAACAAAATCACTGAAAAATGTTGAGAAACATTTGCAATATTTAAAATGCGTTAAAATAGCACATGGGAATCAGAAAAGTTCAAGTGATTGCATTTTGTCAAATTACACATTGTACAGTTTGTACAAAATGCTGTAACTGGTGCATTTATTTGGGTTTCTTTCAAATAAGAGCCTGAGGCAAGCTCCAAATATGAAGCCCCAGAACAGAAAGTGCTTACTATGCCTGCTGATAAATGTGTGTATGCCATAAATGACAGTGCTTGGGCTCAGTGAGACCACACTGGTGTCAAAGTAAAGTTAAAATTAAGTACTGCTTAGGGCCTTTGGTCAACAGGAAACTCAGCAGCCTCTGAAGGAGCCTCTGGACCCTAAAATCTGTAAGAAATTCTGTATCAGGTACTCCTCAACATGCTCATGCACCTATATAGGGAGATACATTTGATGACAAAACAAGTGTATGTTGCAAATAGATGCAGGGTAATGAGCTCAGCTGCTGCTTTCAGAGACAAATAGGAGGGGAAATCTGTTCAGATAATGCCCCATAGGAATCAAGTCCTAAGTTTTCACCTCATCAGTTCATGATGTGATGAACAATCTCTCTCTCAGGGACATGCCATCCATTAAGGGGTTATAATGGGCTTTAACTAATTTCTATTATTTGGATGACTTGAAGTTATTTTATCAAAAAATAAAATCAAGTCTTAAACAGAAGGAACAGGTTGCTCAGCAATTTAATTATCTTTGCAGATCATGTAAGTTGAGGTATTTGCTTTGGTAACTGCCCACTGGCTTCTTGGTCACTGGCAAAGCTAGAAAGAAACATCAGGCCACACACCTTTTTTTTCCCCACAATTCCTCCAGTTTTTTGGTCATCAGTGTTCTCTGAAGAACTGTTCACAGTATGATTGTCAGTGCTTTCTTTCTCTACAATAATATAAATGTTTATATTAAATTTCTTCTGATTCATGCAAATCAGAAAAATATCACAGATAACCAGAAAAAAATTACTCTTCAGATTATTTTTGAAGTAGAGGTCACTAAATAAAACTGAAAAAACAATCAGAATATTCAGTAAAACTTGATGCCCAGCCTGAAAAGACTATTTTTATTTTTTAATCTCTCCATATAATGTCCTGATATTACTCTCCAGATGCTCAATTTTTAAGAACAGAACACTTACGGCAGTGACAATATAGAAAATATTTTTACTTGACACTCACAGTTTCCTCTTGCTGACAGGAGACAATGTCTTGCACACTTATTTGCAAGTATATTCTAATTTGGCAAAGCTGATTTTAGGGCAGGAGTTACAGCTCAGCATGAATTTTATTCCATAGAAACAATTCTGAGAAAAGAAAAACTTTCCATCTCAGTTGATGTTCCTGTGTTTAAATTTTCCTATATTCCCTGTATGAATCATATACATTTCAAACTTAATACCAGAACTTCCAGATCACTGAATAATGGAAAAATATTTAGCATCTTACAAGCTATTTCCATTATAATATTAAAAATAAATGGCATAGCTTCTTCATTATAAAGGCTGTGGTCTGTTTTATGCCACACTTGTTATTTTCTTTCAAGAGAAGCATTCTAGATTATTCCAAATTTCTAAAATAAAAAAGTCCTATACATATAGGGCACACAATTTCATGTTCCCCAGCTTTTCTAAAGGAATATTCAGTTCCCATAAACTGTCATCAAAACTGCAAGGAGCTTCTAGACTTACATCTTCACATCCTGAACAGGGTTCAGCAATTAGCACATCTCACCTAAAACAATCTCTCTGTGAACAGAATGAGGAAATGTCAGCTGGAAAAGATGGGGAAGAATTCTGAGCAGATTATTGATTGCAGTGAGGCACAGGGCACCTAAAGAAGTTGCCTGAGAGACAATAAAATTACCATGACTTTGGCACTGCACAGGATTCAGTCCTGCTAAGAGAAAGTCCTTGTGGACTTCCTACAACATGACTGGGAAAAGTATTTATTTCTTTCAAATCATTAACAATTAATAATTGGGGTTTGCCCCTCAAATTTCATTACCTCTCAAAAACTGCTTTGCCAACTATGAACAAGGACTGTGTTGTCCAGTATTTTTATAATATTGTTTAGAAAACTTTTATCTTCTTTAGAAAGTACAATTCTTGGGAATTGTATTCTTACCCTGCTGAACGATGGTCTCTTTCTGAGTAGTCTTCTCTGTCTATAGACCAAAAAAAAAACAAACAACCAAACAACTTTTTCAAAATTGTTTTAAAAAAAGAAGTTGTTCAACTATTAACACCTATATGTGTTTCTTCCTCTACCAAAACCACCCCAAACAACAACTTTGCATTTACAGGACAGGTACACATGTATCAAACTCAAGTTAGTTACAGAAACAAATTCTTTCAGAGACCAGTAACTTAAAAGGAGTGAATGCCTTTACCTCTCCAGTTTCCACAGCGCTACTAGAACTGCTTGTCTCTCCCTCAGGTGATTTACGATCCTTCTCTTTTTCATTTTTTTTCCTTTTTTTCTCTGTGCTTTCTTTTGTTTCATCTCCTTCTGTTTCTTCTTTTCCTTCTACTTCTTCTATTTCTTCTACTTCTTCTATTTCTTCTACTTCTTCTACTTCTTCTATTTCTTCTATTTCTTCTTCTTCCTCATCATCATCTATTTCTTCATCTCCATACAAGTTTTGTTCCTTGGACAAAATTGCCAAAACATAATTTTGAAACTCAACATGTACAATGATCATTATCCTCATCCCACACCAGTTCATCGCACATCAGAATTTGACTAAGAACAAGAAAACTCAGAAAGGAATGTTCTGAGATAGAATAAGAACAGACACAGGAGACCTCAATCAAAGTTTGCTAATTTTAATCTGTTTTGAAAAAACTGACCTCAAAGGAACATTAGGAGTGCAGCTGACTTATGTTTTGCCAACATGTGCCTCCTTAAAGAAAAAGCAATGAAAATAACTTCTTTTTGGAAAGAAAATATTTCTTTTAAGTGTTTTAAATGAGCACAATTGACACGAGTTGTAATAATTCCAACATTGAAAAAAATTTCAAATCTATTTCTCAAGAAAATTAATGAATTGCCAGATACAAAGCTTTGATTCATGTGATTCAATACAGACATTATAATTTGAATTAAAATTATTTTCAGCTGAAGAGAAAACTTCAATATAGTAAAAATAAAATGGCCAAAGGCATTATAAAATAAATATTTAAAAGCACGAGTGCTATTTCTGTAAAATGTGTAGAAAAATGAATCAATTCTATTCTTCTTACTCCCTTCAATCAGACTGTCATTATTATGCCAGTATGCACTTATAACAGCATAAAATACAATATTTAAATAAGCATTCTCCTTCCCATTGCAGAAATATAAGGGCCTAAGCCAAGGCCTTCCAAGGTCAACTCAAGTGAAGGCTCATCACAGCCCAGAGGAGAACATTTGTGTTCCCCTGCAGCCAAGGTCACAGTGGGAACTGGTGGGAAGTATCTGCACACCCTTTTGGAAGCGTGGCAAAGAGTCTTACATTGAACTCCTTCCTACAGCTGGTTCCAAATATTGTCTCCTATTTGTTGTTAATGTTTTCCCTATTCTCTCTTACTTCTTCAGATTTTTGCCTGTTGTCTCCCCAGCTGCTCTCATGCTCATTAGAAGGTAACTTGCTGGTGAGGAGGAGACCACCAGTGAAGTTTGAACACAGAGACCTTTGGTGGAACTCCTTTGCTAAGCACAACTCACATATCCCAGGAATCTGAGACATCCTTGCAGGGGACTTATGGAGACCTGCATCATTCTGGAGCCCAGCTCACAGCCTACAGCACCTAAAATCAAACTAGATGAATTTATTTGAGCCATGCTCCTCATCCAAAATAAAAAGGTGGAGGAGAGAGACACTCCTTTTACTCCAAGGAAGCCACCTGTTTAACTGAACAGCTTCCCAGAGTGCCCCCATTTCCATTTATTGCAGCTTTTACAGGGGTCTCTGGCTGTCACCTCATCTGGTACTCCTAAAATAGCACATTTTACATCATAACTCTGACAGCACAGTTGTGTTACTGTTATTTCTGTTTGCCCATTTACAGGCATGTTTTGGAGCTTTTACCAATGGCAGGGAATGATCTGAGAATATTACCTTAAAGGATGAATTATCTGACCAGTCAAACTTATACCTGAAGAATTTAATAATCTAATAAACTAGGCTACTAATTAAAGTACATATATATGTATACATATGTATATGTTATATGCATATATTATATATACCTATTATCTCTTCATTATTCTCTTTCATCATGCTTTAGGGGGTTTATTTTCTTATTTCACTCTAAATTCCTTTTTCATAGAAAGGTAATGCTGAAAGAATACCTTCAATATCTCTGAAGTTGAGACAGAGAGAAGCTGTCTGGGCCAAGGTCATGCACAGAAAGTCAAAAGTAGTAGAGAGCATACAAGTGAAATATTTCAAACTGGTTTCATTTAGGCTTGAGGTTCCAGTTGCTTCAAGGACAAAACTGTGGTTGTTACTATGAGACAGCCTTAAACATTTTGTACCTATAGTATAATAAATCAGTACAGCAGAACAGCTATCTAGAAAATATAACCTTGCAGATTTAACACAATACACATATTTTTGTAGAGCTGTCTTTGCTGATTTATTTTCATGCATTTATTATGGTTTTCCTGCAAATCCAGACCTTCATAACTAGACATTCTTAAACATAAATTTGCTGTTTCCAAGCTTATGGGGACAAATGACTTTACTTGCACTGGTTTTGGCAAAAGTATTGCTTTAGTGGGTATAACTCAGGGTGTGTAACTGTCTTCTGCTAAAATAGCTGCAGCTAGCTTTTCTTTGGGCAGATTAATACAGAATTAAGACATTTCTTTTCAGAATGCTCTATAAAAATGTGGTCCTATGTCCAGAGGAGAGAGGGGAAAAAAACTTCACTCTATTCTGTACTGTTGTCTCACCTGGTGCCATGCTCTGGCTGAAAGTCTCACTGAAGACTGAGACACATCTCATGGTAGATCTTGCTCAAATGACAGCTGCCAACTAGGCTTCTCTGTATTTCTGCAAATGTTTCATTGTGGACCCCTCCTGCTTAGTTTATGGAAACAACTCTGGCAGATGGGCTGCTCATAATTAGCATTTCAGAAGGGAAGGCTTATGGTATCTTTCCACATCTTCTCAAGAAGTCAAAATAATGTTTGCATGATCATTTTATATTTTTAGAGAAGAAAATCTCAAAATCTCCCCCTGATGGGACAAATTTAGTTGCAGATCTTTTTAAAATCTGGTGAAAACTCAGTGATGAAGAGAAAGTTGTAATTACTGTGTGTACCACTTGAAGTGGAGAGTTCTAGGAAGTTCTGATTTACAGAGATGTTTTTGTTTCCAGTTGCCTTGGAAACTGCTAAAAATCCACAGAGAAGGTTATTAAAGAGAGTTGAGAATGAGGTAGGTAGCTACATGTCTGTTGCTGTGTGGTGTTCTGCCAAGCAGCCATAAACCAGCAATTGCTTAGCAGAGTTTTTAATCATTTAAGGAACAGATGTCTCCATTACCTGCCCAGCTCATTAGCTTGACATGCCCAAAAGCATTCTCATGGCCCTTTTACATGTCTGCAGGATAAATGAATGGTGTAAATACCATTTACACCATTCCCTCTGAAGCACAAGACTGAGTAGGTGGGTGTTAGGTCCAAAGAGGCTGGGCAATGGTCAATATGGGCCTGAACTTTCTGGAGCACTAGTAAAGACAAATACAAAACACATTCTACAGACTATCTTCTTGTTTTGATGCAGGATTGAAGAGGAATAGGTAGAGGAATCAAATCCTATGCTAGCTGTCATTCTGCTCTCCAAAACCCTAGAGCATATCCACATCACTCTTGAACTGTCCATGCTGGGAAAATGCACTGGGTTAACATTTTACTAAAACAGCATTGAAAGTAACACCAACCCTGATCTTCTGTACAGATGAGTGAAAAAATCCCAAAACCAAACAGCTCAATTTACCATTTGTAGGTTGGAGGTACAGGGATGGGTAGACACGTAACATTTTCTTGATACTGATCAGGGTGTCACGGCACCTGATGTGAAGTGTCTGGAAATACTGCCTGACAGAACTGCTGGAAAAGCTAAGATTCATACTGTGTTGTTTCTTACTAAACAGCTCCAGAGACAGCTTAACACCCTAAAGTCCACACAGTGTTAGCCACTTGTCATCAGGTATTTGAACTGGCTTTCATTTTGCAGCTATTAATATAGAGGAGTTATTAGCTCAGCTACTCTAAGCCTTAGAGAAATATCCCTTACTTTAATGATTATTAAAGAAAGCTGTCAAGTTTAAAGACTGACAAAATTCAAAGACATGAGTACTCCAATGAGAGATTTAGCAGCTTATCCTTCCACTTTCAAGCAATAAGGAGCCAAACTAAGATTTCCTTATATATTGTCACAGAGACAAACAGAAAGGCTCAGCTAAATACACTTAGAAGAATTTCCTGCAAAAAGCTGAGCTTGCCACCATAACTTGTCTAAAGCTAACACCAAGGTTTCTACTAGGTTACATTGGTTTCCCAATCACACAATTTTATGTTAAGAGCACTTAACATAGATTGCCTGATACTTACAACACTCCCTTAATGCTGCTGTTGTGTGAGTGTCCTGGAAAATGAAGCCAATGCTGCACTTGTAATTTCAGGCCCTCTGTGCAGTGAAACCACTGGAAACCAGTTTTATGTCAGATGGGAGTTTCCACTGTTAAATGTCAAAAACTGAACTATAAAGATAGTTATGCCTTGTAAATATGATGGAAGAAAACATATTGAACTAGCAGCTGCCCTGTAGTGGTACACTGATTACCCTGGGCATGGGGTGACTAATGGCCACAACAGTGCCCTCCAACAGGATGGCATCACCCTGGGATAAAATCTGTTGGTAGAGTCTGACTGAACAGATTCATTTTCCGTTAAGTTTTTTCAGCCCACACTTTGCTACCCAACATATTTTATCTACTAAAAGCTGAACACAACAACCTACAGGTCCCCACAGACCTGTGCACTTCTGTCACAGGCTGGCAGTGCACATACTTTGCATTAAGAGGATTAATCAGATTACATTCATTAACCAAGGCTTTAGGTGTCATCCTGAGACTGCACACTGGCATTGATTACACAGAGTAGCCAGTAATTTTTGAGATTAAAGATTATTTCAGTTGGCTTTAGTGTTACTAGTCTGTGGTTTGCCAGGTTGCTGCTGTAGGTGTACCTGGAGAAAGATGAATCTCTGCATTCTTCTGTGAATAAAAATAACTACTTACCAATGTATAAAATTGTAATTTAAAACTACATTCTGAAGAAGTGTTTGTACTTTCAGTTTTTCACTACACATTTAAATAGAGTTATCTAAAGTTTTATCCTCCCAGCAACTCAAAAGATATTTTTTGTTTATTCCCCAAGATAAATCAACATCTGAAATAGCTCAGATGTACTACAACTTTCATATACAAAACAGTTACTTTCTCATAAAAGTTTTCTTTCTTTAGACAACAAACAGAAAATATAAATTTCCAAGCAAAAAGGGGGAAAAACTTCTGTAGAGCTAGAAAGAATTTTAAGGTGTTTTGTGAAAACCATAAAACAAGTTAGAGACTGTTTACATCAAGCATAATCTCTTGTGAAGTATTTTACACAGTAACATAAATACCCTCTAATATTCAGTCACTCAGAAATAGCACACCAAAATAACTCCTGGGTACTTGAGCAAAACAGGAGAAATACAATGAGCAACTCCAGAATATGCTGGTGTTATCTGAAAAACTTACTGTGTCTCTGGAAGATATTATGCTGTATAAAATGAATTCTTAATGCTAAAAGACACAGAGAAAAAGATTACTTGGGAATATTGGCCCACACTTGGATGCAGATTGTGCATATTTTCCAAATCCTTACAGAAAAAATTGTAGTGTCTGGAGTTTGTCATGCAGCTCCCACATATTTGCAAGTGAATGAGGACAGTCACTCCTGCTTTTATTGTGCACATAGCTCAGATACTGCATGTCTGTCCCAAATCCTGTACTTTTCATTAAAATCCTGCTGTAATCATGCTGGTTTTCTTCTGTGCTTTGATAAAAATACTGGTAAAGGCAAATTTTTGCCAAAGAAGGTTTGAGATTCTCTGATTTGGTACATTGCTCAGAGCTGGTCCATGAGTCACTGCTAAAACCTCCACAGACTGCAAGACTGGGTCTCAGGGAAGAGACCCCACTTCAAAATTATCTGATGTAAATTGGTAATTTTTACACAACCATCACTAATCTTTAAGCCCATTCTCATTTCACAGATTTTTCAAGGCACACCCAGCTCAGTAATGCAAGTGCCACCAGCTTCCCCATGGAATTGTTCTCCACACCCTTCCAGCACCTCTGGAAGTTCTCCCTCAGCCACTGCAAGGCTGGCTTTAAAGCACAGCTTGACTTCTTTCTGTACCCTTGATACAGGACAGTTCAGGTTTGCTTTGTCCTTTTTCTCTACACTGATGACAATGAAGTGCCTTGTAAAAGAGGTTAAATTTTGCAGCAGTTCGGCTGCTGTGTTTCTAATTATGAAAGTAGTTTTGTGCCTTGGAGAGATGCTGGATTGAATGAAAGTGAAGTATTTTATACTTCCTGTAAGAAAGCCAGGCTCTGCCAGGCTGGCTCACAAGCTCCTTTTAGGTTGGTATTTATTGCTCACTTTCCAGTCAAACAGCACAGGCTCTTGTACTAACAAAGTAGTACAGGGGGGTTGAATACTACTCATCAATATTACTGCAATCTATATCCTTACAAAAGAGGTAAAGGCTTTGTTTAATATAAAATTCTTTTTAGAGCCAACTTTGTTTCTCTCTCTCAGACTCTCCATATGACAGCAAAAATACTTTACATTTCACACAAACCACAAATGAGACTGTGTGTGAAAGGTGTGCCAGTCATGACAAATCATAAGGCTCTAAATCCACACCACTGAACCTGGGACACTCCAGCAGACAGCCCTGCAATCCACCACAGACCAAACGAGTCATTTCTGATTTTTCAATGCTGGAGAAATAAGAAAACCAGAATGGTAAATATTTTTACACCAGACATTTCAGGGCCCTGGTAAGAATTATTTTCATAACTAAGCATGGGGGTTTGAGATAACAGTATTAATATTTGTTTAAATTATTATAGCATAGGTTGACAAGCAAAAAAGCATTGAGAACTATCATAAATCCTTAAAAAAAGAGAGTGATTAAGTGTACTTGCTTCTTCTTTTGGCAATAGAAAAATAAAACTTCTGTTGCTCTCTGCAATGCAATTTTCTGATGCCAAAGCTGTCTCTCCAAAATCCTTTCAATATCCTTTCAATCCTCTCCTGTCCCCATTAAAACATAAATAAGTGTATGAGAATGTTACAGATCAGCAAGTGACTTTGGATCCCAAACATGCTCTGAACTTGACTGAGCACAATACCATGGGTTTGCCATTTCTGCAAGCAAAGAATTTGCTCAGTTGCTCATAGAATGCCACAGTACTAAACAGTGTCACTTCCACAATTAGGTGAAAAATTACCCTTTCACATTTACTTTGCCCTTTTTTCGCCTTTTTACAGATCCTTAATGTTATATGAGAGATAGGATCTAGAAGGTAGTGTCATCTTGGGAGAAAAAAAGCTAAAATTTATATTAAAAGATACCTAAAGGAAAGGAAAAACAGGGAGGGAAAAAAACCTAAGAGCAATGAAAATAAAAACTAGATCTCCTTTCAGCATAATTCTGAAAGGCCCTGTTCTAAAGACTATCCATGTGGTCATCCAGATAAGAAACTGGAACAAAAATAGTGAGTGAAACCTAGACATTTTTTGTAACTTGGAGAAGGACATTCTTGTTATTCAGCATCAATTATGCAAAGAGATCTACTATCTGAATAAATGGTTTGATATGTTCAGCTATAATGGAAAAACTTATCTGCTGCAATTTTGCAGGCACAAGAGAAGAGCTGTGCTACAGAATATTCCAAGGTCACCCAGAACACCCTCAGCTCTAAGCAGAGCTGTGAGGCAGCTGCACCCCACCCTCTGTAAGTGCCAGAGGTGTTTGTACTGCACACCCACTGTA
Source organism: Emberiza elegans (assembly GCA_024865655.1). NCBI lineage: Eukaryota > Metazoa > Chordata > Aves > Passeriformes > Fringillidae > Emberiza > Emberiza elegans. The sequence goes on from JALJVW010000163.1 coordinate 1,109,555, forward strand.
AAAGGCAGCATCTGTAATTCTGAGAATCTCTGTGAGGGGATTAAATCTGTGCAGGGGATTAAAACCTCTGAGATGGGCTGCAGGGGATGCCTAGAAATTTCCACATGCTTATTAACACTTTGAGGATGTCCAGTGTTGCTGCTCTTGAATTAAACATGTAGGTGATTGATTGCTGGTTAACTGTAATTAATAAATCAATAAACCACTTATTCTTGACTTAAACCACAGAACTGAACACTTTTTCCACGTGATAATCATTAGGGAATAAATAATGAAGAGGGAATAAGTGCTCTTTTTTCTAGTACAAGAATACAAAGACATCAAATGATGCAAATTAAAAAGAGGAGTTACTTCTCCAAACAATGTGTAAAGAAATCTAAGAATTATTTTCCAAAACATGCTAAACAGGCTAAAAATTGATTGAAAGAAATTCATGTGAAGAAAAAGGATGTTAAATGTAATATGTGTATCTGCTAAACTACAAATTATTGAAAATGTTGAATATATTCATTATACTGAATGATTACAAGGGCGAAGTAACACTACCTGTTTGTGCTACTCTAATATTCTAATTTTTTTTTTTTTCCCAGGCACACACCAACAGCCACTGGTAGAAAAAAGATGGATAGATCTTTGGTCTGGGCAATTGTCTGTTGTTTTCTCTCTCTAATGCAGGATTTCTTTTCTCTATTAAAAACTAACTCAGGACTATTTCTGCCATGTTTCTTCAGTAATGCATATAAATCTCTTTGTATGCCATAATAAATACCAAGGATAAACTGAATTTTCACAAAACCAGAAGTAGCAAACTTCATAAACCAGAATGAGTCAAACTAAATAAAATTCCACTCATTATGCTAATGGAGTTCCAAAGTCCCCTCAAAGCCCAGAAATGCTGGCAGAGAGCACAGTTTATGTAATGAGTCTGTGGAAAACCCTTAGAAGTGCTGGAGTAAAGCTCTGCTTTTCCCCCACCACAGGAATGATCCACAAAACTACATAAAAACACTTCTCAAATCAATGAATTTTAATCTAGACAAAACAAAGAAGAGGAGATGACCATAAGCTGGCTTCCTTCACTTTCTTGGAAAGCTTTCTGCTATCAGCATATGTTAAGAGAGAAACAACAAATAGTCTTTATTTTCCTAAGAATTTACATTAAATGCTGCAACCAAACAGTAAATGAAGGGCCATTCCTATGTGGAACTGGAAATCACTTGCTTTAAAATGCTCTTTTTTTTTTTTTTTCCTCTCTTTCTCTCTAGGTAATATTTTTAACTAGAAACAACAGTGTTGTTTTGTTTTTCCCAGCCCAGTTTTTTTGCAATGATGAATTCTGGAACCACAAAGAAGTAGATGTCATATCCAAGAAACCCAGTTTTAGGCCTATACCAATACTTTTCAATACTACTAAACTTTCTAAGTTTAATCACAGTAACATCCTAATGTTTCCTAAGAAAGATAAAATAACACATCACAGCTCCACTTAGTTTCAAGGGGAAGTTTTCAGAGGAGTTCAGTGATAGCACAGCACACTGACAAAATATCCAATGACTCCATTGTTAGAGAGAGTTTGGGAAGGGCATTTAACTGATTAAATATTCTCTAACAGAATATAAGGATACTTACCCTGCTCCAAAGACACATGCTGATGTCAAGACAATGTGTTCCAGAGGATTCCAAAGTTTGAAACAAATGTCATATGGAAAGATACAGCCACTGGGGTAACTTTTTGCTGTAGTTAGGCACAGCACACCTGAATGATCTTACCTTCAAATGCAGCATATGGAAGGGGTGAGTGAGGCAGGAAGGTTAGACCTAGACTAGGATTTACTGGCAAACTACTGATCTACTACAGGCTTTGTAGGAAATAAATTCTGGAGACAACATGTCAAAGATTGTTTAATGCCAGCATCTTACAAAACAATAGTAAAATGTTTCATAATATCAATGTAAATATTGATTCCATTCATTTTTTTATTGAATGACATTTACTCCTTTTGATTCCTTTCTTCTTCTCTCCTCATTTTCAAGTAGGGCTTAAACAACTGTTTTTCTAGAGAATGTCAATATTGAGATCTGTTTGCAAAAATTTCCCAGACCACCCATTGGCATAATATTCAAGTAACAATGCTGCATGATGAGTCCCTACCTCTTCATTTGCCAGTTCAGTCCCTAAGGGTTGAAAGAGTGATGCATTATCTTACAAAAATAATTTGCAAGATTTATTTGTGTATTTTAAGGAAATTCTAAAAGTATTAACTTTGTCTTAAAAAAATCAGACTTTCTTACTACTTTCACTACTATTCCATCTGGCTTGTTGGTTTGCCTCTTTTTGGAGATTACAGATAGGGTTTTTAAAAACCATAAATATTCTCCAATGAGGAGAAGTTTTGACTCTGATCCTGGAAGCATGTATGTGTTTCACACAGCAACAACATATATTCCCCCTCCTGGAATACCTCAGAATTAGAGGACTAATGTGATGTAGTCTTTTGTAGGCAGATATAGAATCTTTCATGTATTGCACAGTATAAACAAATAAAAAAATGTTTTAGAAGTGTATATTTCAAATTCTTAGTTCTATCCAATCACCAAGTGTGATATTCAAAAAATTATCCCTGAACTCTATAGTAATCTAGGCCAGATTCTGAGATCTGTGTGTGTATTTTTGCACAGAATTATGTGCTGACAGGAAATAAGAAGTCTGCCTTAAGGCCCTTGGAAGGTCCCAGACCATCACTTACCCAGGCCTGCATTTCCATTTACCTCCCATCCGCTGACCCACATAAATTTGCAAACTTATCCTTTCTTTAATTTAGGTACTCGAACATTTTACCAATGTATGAACAGAATAAAAGTAGAGGGAATAAATTATGGAGTGATGTGGAAGAGGTTTTACAGAGAGTTCTGTGAGCCAGAGAGAAGTTTGATAAGAGGATCCATGTTTACCCCTGAAAGAATTTTCTACCAAGGCCTGTTGACATAAAAACCAAGAAAGAAAGAAGGATAAATAAGAGAAACCTGCAACTGCCTATCCCAATGAGCACTTTGTTTGCCTCTCATGACCAATGAGTAAAGTGTAAACTTATGAGTTTTGTAAGAATGTATAAAAAGCACATATGCTAGAATAAAAACAGGTTTGAAGCCTTCTGAAAATTGATTGTGTTGCTTTGTATTGCCTCAGTTATGACAGAGTGATGCCAAAATTTTAAAATAGGTACCTTTGCTAATTTACTGAAACTCCCTTCATGTAAGGCACGTTATCAGTCAGCTAATATGCCGTGCTACTAAAATTGGTGCGTTGCTGATTCAAAGGCAAAGATTACACTGTTACAATGTATAATTGATTTGTCAGCATGACATTACACTTTGAGTGAGAGGCAAACACAGTTTACCTCCTCAGCAACTAATGTTTTATACATCATACATGATAAACATGATTGTGAAAATGATTGAATCAATAAAGTATGATTTCTCTCATAAAAGTATCCTGAATCTAAACATTTTCTTCAGTCTTTTTCAAGAAATTGGCACTTAAATCATATGCACAATAGTTTGCTTTGATTTCATGAAAAGTTTCTTTCAAGTAATAAAAATCAATTTGTTTCCTGAATAGGCTTAAAATTCATCTACAGTAGTCTATGCTACCTTAGTGTTAAATAATGAGGTAGCACATTGTTCCAAAATTGTTCTGGATTATGTAAACCATTTGCTACATGACGTTTGGATTTCACGTTTTGTTTAGAGCTGTTTGGTAAAGCAGCACTTTCTGTCTTTTCTGGCTTCCTGGGTTTGCTTTTCTTTTCTGGAAGTTTACTACTATAATTTTTCCTTTTATCTTTTACTTTTTCCTCTTCTTCTTCCTCCTCTTCCTCATCCTCTCCCTCATCCTCTTCTTCCTCCTCTCCTAAATCCCCTTCCTCCTCATCTTCTTCCCCTGCTTCCTCTTCACCTTCTCCCTCCTCTCCCTCTTCCCCTTCTTCTTCCTCCTCACCCTCTTCCCCTTTTTCTTCTTCCCCCTCTTCTTCTTCCTCCTCACCCTCTTCCCCTCTTCCTCTCCTTCCTCTTCTCTTTTTCTTCTTCCTCTTCACCCTCTTCCTCTTTTTCCTCTTCCTCCTCACCCTCTTCCTCTTTTTCCACTTCCTCCTCTTCCTCTTTTTCCTCTTTTTCCTCTTCCTCCTCTTCCCCTTCTCCTTCTTCTTCTCCTTCTTCCTGTCCTGCCTCTTCCTCCTCCTCTACCTCTTCTTCTTCCTCTCCTGTTTCCTCATCTCCCCCTTCTTCCACTCCTTCTTCTTCCTCCTCATCTTCCTCGTCTTCTTCCACTCCCTCTTTTCCCTCATCTTCTCCAACACTCTGTTCTTCCTCTCCGACTGCCTCATCTTCTTCCACTCCTTCCCCCTCTTCTTTATCTTCCCCTTTCTCTTCATTTTCCCCTTCCTCTTCTTCCTTTTCATCTTCTTCCCCCTTGTTCCCTTCTGCTTCTGCCTCTGTTCCTTCCTCTTTCTCACCTCCTCTTTCCTCTTCCACTTCATCCTCCCCACCTTTTTCTTCTTCCACTCCATCCTCACCCACTTCCTTAGTTTTTGTATTTGCATCTTCCTCAACCTGTTCTTCTTCAGATACCTCTTCTTCCCTCCCTGCCAATGATTCTCCCAACTCCTCCTCTTCATCCTCTTTGTCTTTTTCATTTTCCCTTTCTTTTTCTTCTTCATCTTCCTTTTCATCTTCTCCTTCCTCTTCTGCCTCTACCTCTTTTTCTTCCACTTCCTCTGCATCTTCCCCTCCTTCCTCACTCTCATCTCTTCCCTCACTTTTAACCTGCTCGTTTTCTTTTTCAGTGCCTTCCTCTTTCTCATACTTCTCCTCCATATCCTCCTTTTCTCCCTCGCTCACCATTTCTTCTTCCTCCATCAACCTGCCTTGCTCATCTCTTTGCTCTTTGCCATCTTGATGGCTGACCTCCTCAGTCTCCTCTGCACCCTCATTCCCACTGTCTCTTTCAGCCTGTGATTCTTCTTGTTCATTTTCTTCCTCATTATCTTTTCCCTCTTCATCTTTTTCTACTGAAACTTCATCTCCATCTTTTTTAACCTCACTCTCTTCTTCCTCCCCTAGTTTACCTTCACTGTCAATTGTTTCATCCAGTTTTTCTTCTTCACTTTCTCCCTTTTCACTGCTTTCATTCTCCTGCTCCTGATCAGATTCCTCCTCATTCTCAATTTCTAATAGCCTGTCTTCATCAGGTTTAGTATCAGAGCTTGTTTCTTCCTCATTCAGACTTTTTAAATCTGTCTGTTCTACACGTTCTTTCTCATTGTTTGTAGCTTGCATCTCCTCAATCTCACTGTCTTTTTCTAAGTCCAGATGTGTCACTGTCCTCCTTGCCCTCTGCACAACTCTGTGTTCATAGAAGGCCTCTTCCTTAAGTATATATTTTTGGAGATCATTAGTACTTTCCTCAGTTGATGATGATGATGAAGTTACAGATACTTGTTTCAAAAACTGATGCTTTTTCTTAAGCTCTTTCTGTTCTGCACTACTTTCTTCTCCTGTGACATTTATGCTTTCACACTTGACAGATTTTTCAACACCATCCTTTAGTTTGTTTTGACTATCTGTTGTTTTTTGACTTCCTTGCTTTTTAATAGGACTGTATTCTTGTACAATTAATGAATCAGCCTGGGGCTGATCCCTGGGAGCAGAAGGAAGTACCTCTATTTTAAGGGATTGCTTAGATTTAACAGCTTTTGGCTTTTTATTGGAAGAATTTATTCTTTCAGTCCTAATTTGATTTTCAGTGGGAAGATTATATCTTGTATCCTCTCTGAAAAATTCAGGATTTTCCACACATTCTTTTTCCCTTTTCACTAATATGCTTTTGTCCTCAGTAATTTCTTGAGCACCACTTTTCAAAGTACTATCATTTTGTGCATGCTCAGATTTACCTTTCTTTATACTTTTTCTGGCCACAGGCTTCCCTACAAAGGCACTACTCTTTTCTAAATCTTGTCCAGTTGACTCTGAAAGTGAAGATTGCTTTTGTAAGGAGCCAGACTCTAATTTTGAGCCCTCCTTTGTGAAATCAGAATCCTTGTTTTTCAGCCCACCCTTACCATCTCTTTTCAGTTTCACATTTTTATTGTTCTTCTATTCCACATGAGAAGCAGAAAATTAAAAAGAAAGAAAAAAAGCATTAAAGACAAATGGCAGCAAAATAAAAAGGTTACAAAAGCATCTGAGCAAGAAAAGAAACAATTTGTGAGAGGGGATTAAAAGACAGCATAAAAGGTAGAATATTTCACATTAAATGAATTTACAAGTGCACATGTTAGAAGAATGTAACATCCTGCTAATGATCAGTGTAGTGCTACACCTTTCTCACTAGCCAAGGAAATGCAGCAGGAATTGTGCAGCCAGTGCCACACCCCATAAACCAGAGCAGGGGCAATGCATGAGGCTGTGTAAGCAGAAGGAAATTCATACAGCTCTCTTACACCTTCCTCCTCTGGAAACCTGATGCACTCACTGTTATGCCCTTTCTAAGAAGTTTGAAAATCTGTTGTCTTTCTGCTTTAAATTTTGTACTTATTTAACAAATTATGAATTTAAAAATCTAAAATAAAATTTTAATGAAATATAACAAAGTGCTGAAAAGCTGGGATCACTTTAGGAGTGAAACAGAAAGTAGTACATAGTACTTTAATTTCATAATTAAGACCAGTATTATTACTCCTCTAAATATACTTCATGGTGAATATCTGTAAATAAAATCTTTATTTATACTGTGTCCCAAAATATTTTCTGAGCAACAAACCAGTAGAAATTTATGGTATCACATGAAGTTACAGGGTGCATATAATAGCCTCTTTCTTCTTAAATTGGTGAAATATTACACGGTGCCTGCCCAAATTCTCTCTGCCTTCATGCAGCTTCTTAGAATTTTAGGTCATGGATATTCAAAAAATTAGCAAGAGGAGGTCTATAAAATTTGTCTGACTTTTTAAAAACTCAAAGCAAAATAATGAAGTACAAGGACAATACAAGAATTGCACTTTTTTAAACATCAGTATCAATATAAAGTATGTAATTACAGTACCTTCTGTTTTTGGAGTGGTGATAATTTTAAGGACCAGTCACCAGGATTCAACTTCATTGCATGTGTCTGCAAAAAATAAGATCTCTATTAAAAAAATAAATATATTTAATACAGAAAGCAGCATCAAAGCCCAGTTTTACTAAACAGAGCTAGTTTATGAACATTTTAGTATTATTGCACAGTCAGGGTGAGACAAACTTGTATGATCACTCAGCTCACCTGTTTCACTTCCACTCCATCATTTACTGCTTCTAAAGAGTGTGGTGAACAAATGTCAACACCTAAACTGTCTGTAGAGCCTGAACACTACCCTGACCTTTCCTAGAGCCCACAGGCATGTTTGAGATCCACCTTCCACTCCCTGTGAGGTTACAAATAGAACCTTACTCCATTATCATCACAAACTTCAACTCAACATCCAGTTTGGCACCACAGCCTTGAAAGAACATCTTCAAAGAAATGTTGCACAGCAGAATTTTTCCTTGGAATCTAACGCCTTTATCTGTTCCACATAAAGCAAGAAACCAAAAGGCAACAAGGTGGGAATATATAATGAAATTTTGCTCATCCTTTGCCATATATTCTAAATGACAATATAATAATATTGTCTGCTGTTGATTGTTAACTGCTCATGGTTTAACCACCATATTCTTTTTCAACACAGTGAGCATGGAGAGTTCTGGTTTCAGACTCCCAATAATTTGTATCATCAATATAACATTAAAGGTTTTTCCTCCTCTTGCCAACATGTGTCAATAAGTTGTATGTTGCTAAAGTCTAGAAAAATTGAAAAAAACTATGCTGTAGCAGATGGTTTTCATTCAGATCCAAGAACAAACATTTATCTTGTATTTTGACAAGTTTGCCCGATAGGCTTTTTTTTTTTAAAAATTTATGTTTAAAATTTTTTAAATGTTTTAAAATTGATTCAGGACAGGTATAAAACTGAAAAGGAGAAGGAAGTGTAGCACATAAAGTGTGCAGTATGTAAATAATGCTTCAGTAAATTAATGGAGGCCATGCTGTGCATTGGATCTGATCACATTTTTTTCTTGTAAATCAAAATGATGTTTTATGATGTTACATAAATGGCATGGACAAACAAACTGTTAAATTACTAAGTACTTTTAAATGCAAACAAATAATAATTCCTGTAGATGTTCAATCCGTCCAGCGTAACTGTGGCTGCATTAAGGCCAGGACATGTCCCTTCCGCTGAGAGAACAAAATGTTTTGGAAAGTTGTACAAGTGATAAGGTGAACATGTTTTTTAAATAAAACAAATATGTAGAAACAAGCTGGGGGAACACCAAATAATAAAAATGTCTGGATTTTGGCTTTCCCTTTAATATGATCCACCTGTATTAAAAAAACACTTCTCTAAACAGGAAAAAATGCTCTTCTGCTTCATTTCCTGCATTTTTTTGTTGGAAATCATCAAGAAAAGCAAGGTCAGAGATAGAGATCACCACGTGGCCTCCAGCATCCTTTCCTTTCCTTTCTGATTTTCAGAGCTAGTGGAGGAACTAAGCTACTTGGACTGCTTCATATCGCAATACTACTTTAAAAATTAAAACATATTTTAGCATTGGGTGATGATGATACAAAATGCATGCTCATCTAACAGTGTGTCCGTATGATATGTGTCACATATGATGTTCTGGTAGTCAGGAATTCTGCATTAGAACCTGAAACACAATTCACCTTCTTTGTCTCCCCTGCAAAAAAATTATTGAATTACAGATCCATTACTGGAATATATTACCATATTTAGGATGTCAGTTGTATCCCCAAGGTTTCTGTCAATATTTTCATTATCTGAATCTTGTTCTGAAGAGACTTCACTAGGTTTATCTTTTTGATGATTATTTTCTACAAGGTAAAACGGGCAAATAAGCAAATGTCATAGGAACAAGCACTCTACAGCAAACAGAACACCCCACTCTTCTAAACTAGAGATTATTCCTATTTTACTAACATAGAACTGAAGTCCTCAGATTCTTCATTCCCCCAGCCCAAGACAGACAAAACCACTTCCATCTCCTTTTATCATTAATAACAGAGGGAACTCAGCCATCTGGTCTCAGTGCACTGTACATCTCTGACCATTTCTGCAGGCTTTCAAAGCCTAAATATTACCTGGGACAAAGATTCTTTTGGGTAATCTCTTTAATAATAGTGTAAAAATTAGACCAAAGTAGCTGCAGTTGTATTATCTCCATTGCACATTATCTGTGTAATGGATGGAGAGACAGTGAGTTTCATGCAGCATTACAAAAATGTCCCTACATCATGAAGCTCATCAGGTCTATGACCATTTTGTGCAGCACAAAACCTGAGGTTTTAGGTCTAAGAAAACTCTAAAGGAAATTAAAATTTCACTGCATTGCTTTCTTGGAACCAGAAATGCTAATGGACATGCTGGCAGATTTTAAAATAACCATCTTCATTCTATGAATGAATTACTTTCAAATTAGATTTGGCTATCCAGTAAATCTGAACTACCAATTACACAGAAGCTCTGCATCCTGCACTCTTCAGCATAGTTCTTTCTAGGAAATAACATGAACCCAGGATGCCAGAGAAGTCCAGAACTACTCTAGAGAATCTGTGCCAAAGTCCAGTCCTGTATTATGGTTGCCCAGACTTTTCCATCAGCTAGAATATTACAAATCCTTATTATCTTAGATAACAAAGAGTGAAGAGCCCTTCTGCATTTCCAAGTGAAAAAGAAAGGTCCTGTAAGAATTAGTAGACCTCTTTTCTTATGTTTTCTTATCCAAGTTCCTTGTAGGCTTACCTATGTCCTTAACACTGTTCCTAACCTGTTGTTTTTCCTGTAATTCCTTTTTTTTTTTTGTGTGAGTGAAAACAAAGTAAGTAGTTAATGCTATTACAGTATTTTTGTGAATCTTATTTCTAAAGACTTAAGGAACCACAGGTACAATCAACAAATTGTTTTTCTTTCACTCAAGCCTCCTCTTAATCTTTAAACTTGTTTTGCAAACATGAGCAGTGTGAGGCAATTTTTGTCTGCACTTCTCTGCTTTCATGCCTGTATGCTGCCAGACTGTCCTGAGGTAAGACTGAACCTGAACCTTCTTTCAGGTCCAAACTGCCTATTTGTTTATAAATTATGAGTACAACCATTCTTATCAGAAAACAGCAGCAAGATGTGGGGACACTTCACCTTTCTCATGGTCTCCATCCCTCCCAGATTCAGCTTTAGGACAACTTGTTGCAGAAAACCAGAATGGGCTGGTATTGCTTGCCACAGGCAATGAAGATTTTAAGAAGCCTTTCCCCATGGCAGGCAGAGTTTGTGCCATTCGAGCAAACTGCTCTGGTGACCTTTCCTTTAGGAGATTGAAAAACAATAAATTGAGAAAAAGGGTAGAAGACCAAAATGTAAGCAATCTCATTGCTGTTAACTTGGGACACAGTGTTGCAACTTAATAAGCAGAAACAAATATCTTTGAAAATTTTAATTATTTATAGTCCTAGAAAGTGGGCAGGTACATAGTGAGATTTTTAAGATCATCTTTATGCAATGATTTCAAGCAATCCTAAAATATAAACAAAGGAGAAAAAGAACTTTTTCTTTTTATCCAAAATGAAAATCTAATCTCTCAAATAACATCAAGGTATTTAATCTCAACAAATTGTTTTTCTTGCACTCAAGCCTCCTCTTAATCTTTAAACTTGTTTTGCAAACATGAGCAGTGTGAGGCAATTTTTGTCTGCACTTCTCTGCTTTCATGCCTGTATGCTGCCAGACTGTCCTGAGGTAAGACTGAACCTGAACCTTCTTTCAGGTCCAAACTGCCTATTTGTTTATAAATTATGAGTACAACCATTCTCATCAGAAAACAGCAGCAAGATGTGGGGACACTTCACCTTTCTCATGGTCTCCATCCCTCCCAGATTCAGCTTTAGGACGACTTGTTGCAGAAAACCAGAATGGGCTGGTACTGCTTGCCACAGGCAATGAAGATTTTAAGAAGCCCTTCCCCATGGCAGGCAGAGTTTGTGCCATTCGAGCAAACTGCTCTGGTGACCTTTCCTTTAGGAGATTGAAAAACAATAAATTGAGAAAAAGGGTAGAAGACCGAAATGTAAGCAATCTCATTGCTGTTGACTTGGGACACAGTGTTGCAACTTAATAAGCAGAAACAAATATCTTTGAAAATTTTAATTATTTATAGTCCTAGAAAGTGGGCAGGTACATAGTGAGATTTTTAAGATCATCGTTATGCAATGATTTCAAGCAATCCTAAAATATAAACAAAGGAGAAAAAGAACTTTTTCTTTTTATCCAAAATGAAAATCTAATCTCTCAAATAACATCAAGGTATTTAATCCACAACATCAATACATTTTTATAGAATAAATTCAGGTTTTGGTAGAGTTAACTTCTCAGACAGGTAAGTGAAATGATCAAATTAATTGTGATATTTAAGGAAACCATCTGGAATGTGTAGTGGAGATATAAGAGCAGAAAGCAATATTTAAAGTAGCTACATCTAATATTGTCCTTTGATATTTTATAAATTACAAAATTGTTTAACATATTAAAGGATTCAGAGGGAACAGTGAAAGAGTCAGGTTCTTGCTATTTTTAAAAAATATTTCTACGTTTAAAAAATGTAGAGGAACAGATTCTACATTTTCAATCAAAAAAATTACAAATCAAATTTGAATCTTCATCACAGAAATAATTAAGCAAAATCCAACCAACACCTACTTTTTTCTCCTGCATCAATTTTTGGGACCAGGGTAAATGTCTGTTTTTCACATTATACATTAAAATTAAACCTTTAGTTTAAGAAGATATATTTAACTGCTTGGCACATGCTGTGATTTTAGCTTTAAAAGTGTTTCTGATTCCTGAAAGAAGTATGGCAGCTCTAAATATCTCTGAGCTTACCCTCTCTCGACGTCGCATTCGTGCTGCTGATAACTGCAAAGTGTTTGCCAGTACAAAGTCCCTCTGCCTTGAGAGGCAGCAGCAGTCAAACGAGGCTCATACAAGTCTTCCAAGGGTATTTCAGATCCTTTAGGTCTTGGAGCAGCAAAAACCAGCATGTGACAACCCCCACAAGCAACCTGCAGTTAAAAAAAAGGTCTGATTATTTCATTTGCAAGTATCAAGAATGCACTTTTCTTACAGTCATCTCTAGGGACTTAGATGATAAGAAATGTAGTAGTAGGACACAGCAAATGGCTTCAAATTTAGTTCCCAATTACACCAACAAGATCAAAGTACTTAATTATGTTTATTAATAACTAGTGATCTATGTTCACTTCTTCTTAGTTAAATACAATGTATTTGTACTGAACAGAACAAAAGACAGGACTATTAAATTTTTTATATAAAAGATAGCAAAGATATTTCCACTGATTTTCAAGAGACTTTAGCTATTTATTTTGATACAAGTCACTTGAAAGCAATACTGAGAGTTTCAAACCTAAATGTTTTATCACAAAATCAGCAAAATATAAAATAAATTCAACACCTTCTAGTAGACACAATATTATTACATAAAGATCAGAGGTTTCACTTTTTAAAAATTTTAAAACACGTACTGCTTCCAATAAAACTTCCTTCATCTTTAATCCCAGTAAACAAACAAGTCATCAATAGACTTTTGTTGCAAATTTTGTTCAATCCTGATTCACGTTAACATTTTGGATGCTGACAATTCTCTGACATTTCTTACACACCTCAAGAAGTAGATGAAAAAACTTCCCTTACATAATTCCCAAAAGAAAAGGCTATTCTTGCTTTCTTGTCCAGTTTGGATTAAAAAAAACCTCAAATTTTCTTGAGGTTTAAAAATATCCCACTGCACAAAAATTGTCAAAATTGAAAAGATTGCTCTCTGGTGTTCACAGAAAAGATAAAAATTACCCCATTCTTCCAATCATCCAAGAGTAATAAATAATTCAGTTTATACAGTTTATAAGCTACCTCAGCTCTGAAGACCAAAACACCATAGCACAAGAGTACTGAATAAAACCCTAAAGAGCATTCTGTATGTGTAGCCCAAGTCAAAGACATTCTAAACTAAATTAACACTGTGCTAAGATTATAGTTTCCTCTTTCCTTCAGTTTGTGTTGTCTACTAATTAAATGTTATAGAAAGAAATAATTCTATAACAATATTTCACCTCTCATTAATAATGTGTTTCATAAAAAGATAAATATTATTATGTCTGAGAGGAATGAACAAATGTTTTACCAAAAGGACTGTGAACTTCAAGAAATTGTAACACAGAGTGGGATCAAACAGATTTGTAAAACTCTCTTCTCCAAAGCCTAACTTGCCATGTCGTCCATCTCCAAAAGTAAACATCAGGCCATTCTCTGCATATGGGAATAAAAAGGATGTTAAAACAAAGATTCAATAGAAAACCAGGACAGAACCATCACAAAGTAATAGGCTATGAAAGTAAGAAATATTTCCCTTCCAAAAGCAAAAACTGAACAATTATTTTTAGATCTTCAACAGATTAATATAATTTAAAAATATGCATGTTTTCAGACAAAGTACTGTCTGAGATGTTGGTCTAGACAATTTGTAAAAAAAACACCCTAACAAAATAATAAGATTTAAACTATACAGAAAAACAATGGCTTCTAAATAAGAATATTTGGCAGCAAGGCATAATTAGGAGGCTATAATTCCCCAGGAGATACAGAGTTATGCATGGCATGGCTGTGAGTCAGAAATCCCTGCTGAATTCACCTTTCTCACTGGCTCATTTCACCCTTAGAACCAGTAATGGATATATCTGCTCCTGCTCATTGTATAAGGAAAGCTTCTACAGCATAACAGAGAGTTGCTACAAGTGGTTCCAGAATTTTGCACTCCCATACCTGCTATCACAGCAGTGTGATTTTCCCCACATGCAATGTTACAAATTTTATGTCTCTTCAAGCGTTTCACAGGCTTTGGTACTGAACTTTCAAACACAAAAGTTCCATGTCCCAGCTGCCCATATTGTCCAAGTCCAAAAGTATAAACATTTGTCTCTGAAATTATACAGGCAAAGTTAACAACAAATATGCTGATACATATATTATTTATACACATATCTATTCTATTATATATATTATATAGAATATATTATCTATTATATTATTATCTATTATCATATTATTTATAAATAATTATATTTATTATGTTACTTATACATCTATTTTTAATATAATAGCCTACATTCTATTCTCCAAATGGAAGGCCACTGACATAAACATCATTAAAAATCAATTAATTAATCAATTAATAAATTTATCAATTATTAATATACAACAACATTAAAAAACAGGAATTGAAGCACTGAAGTATACACAGAGAAGAATTTTAAATGGTTCAATGTGTGATATATTTTCTAACAAAAATGCAAAATAATCCACTGACCATATGTACAAAAGCAAAGATAAAAAAAATGTATGGGAATTTATATACTGCAATCAATTCAAGACTACAATGTTTATAGATTTATATGCATTTTCATAATAGCCTCATGTTAATTACTCATTAGCTCCATGAACACTGTATGGCCCTAAATATAACAGACAAGATGTCATAATTTGTATGTAAGAAGAGACTGGAACAGTAACAGAATAAGTTAGAGTATTCTGTTCAGCTACCAAATCAGCCCTGCAATAAATACAGAGAACACTATAATTGTGTTATCTTGTGACAGAATAATCATCTTTCCACATTTATATTTTGTCTGTTTAATGGACTGTGTGTGCCAGGAAAAAGAATGAGAGCTTCTCCAAAGCAATAAAGATTCTCGGTGTGTCCATCCCTGGCACTCCATCACTGCATGGGAAGATTGCGAAGCTTGGAAATCTTGATGAGGTCATGCTTGAACTGAGAAGTTCTTTGGGAAAAAAAGGAGAAGTTTTCCTAGAATGTCGTTTCCTGCCTCTTTTTCTTTTGCATGTAGACAACAAATGAAAAGTGAGAGAAATTCTACTTAAAGCACTTGAAAAATTGTTATGAAAAAATGAGAAAGATTATAAATTGACAAAAAATATTCTATGTTAGGTTAAAAGAACTTTCTAATTTCAGAGGAACTATGGTGAAATAGTAACGCTACATATGGAAATGTTCTTTCTAGGAAAGTCTTTTCATTTCTGTTCCTTACAAATTGTTCCATAATAAGATGTCATGAATTCACATCATTAAAAAAAAGCCCAATGGTCTCACATTTTTAATAAATTGTAGACGAAAAGTATTGAGCAAACATGGGGTTTTTTACTAAATGTAATGGTAAAGCTCCCTCTGCTGGAAATTTTAGTGCAAGAAAGTAAAACCTCGGGAGCTTCATGAAGTAAAAGTAGTAAGAATTTTCCTGTGATATTTAGACTCCCTGCATAAGAATCAAGAAACTACACTTGAAAGACAGGAGCTTTCTCTAAGCAAACAGAAGTCTCATCTTTATTTTAGTAAACTGCTTTCTCAGGATGACTGATTCAAAAATCCTGTTTAGAAGTACTGCATTTCTTTAGACAATTATTTGGAAAGTGGCAGATATTTTAACTACATGGCTTTATCTGATTACCACAATTACTTTGAATGAACTACAAGTTTTTTTTCTTTAATCCTAGTATGAAACATGCAAAATCTTCTGCATTTGCGTTGAGAGGGAGATGTTTTCAAGTGTTAACTTTAAAAGTGCAGGGAATTTTTTCTTTCCTGTGTTTCTACTGAAAATGAGGAAAAAGACCAATCCCAAGCCAGGTTAGAGTGCTTTTATATGATGAATAATTTCTTCTGCTGCCCTTATAGACCAGTGGCACCTAAATCTTGCTCCTTCTAAATTTGCTTCTTAGTGAATTATCAGGGTAGAAAAAAAACCTTGCACCTTTCCTAAGGTTAGATTCACCACTCTGGTGCAGAAGTGAGGTCAAACCTCACTAATAACCCTCTTCAGTAGAAATTAGGTATTTCCTCCCATCTGACTTTGTAAGTGCATAGAAAGGGAAGAGTATGGAAAAGCAAGCTCACACACTTGATAAAATGACAGGGGTGAATTTCATCATTCTGAACACAGCAGCAGCCCATGAGGGGGCCCTTGAAGGATAAAGAGAAATGGTTTCAGAGGCTGCACAGAAGACAATGGCTTTGCTGTTCCAAGTGACCTCCAGGTCTTGAGTAATGGAAGAGCTGCTTCTTTACTTCCTATTTCCCTTTTTGGAAGAAAGTGAATATTTCCCTGTAGCTGTGTTATCTTCCATCTTTGCAGGCATCTTTTATAATCTCTGGATCATTTGCACTATCAATAAATCACTCCTTGGCAAAAAGCTATATAGGTTTCATATTATTTTTTACAACATGACATTTGCTGACAGAACTGTACGAGCTCAAAGAATGTTTTTCAGAATCATACATCCCCTGCTACATATCTAAGGCTACAGATGAAGCTAAAAAGTCCACAGAACTAAAAAGGAAGCAGACAGGTAAGCCTACATCACAGCAAAACATAGAATGGTTTGGTTTGGAAGAGACCTTAAAGGTCATCTGGTTCCAGCCTCTTGCAATGGGCAGGGAAACTCTCAACTAGACCAGGTTGCTCTTGTCCAGCCTGACCTTGAACACTGCCAGGGATGGGACATCCACAACTTCTCTGGGCAACCTGTGCCAGGGCCTCAACACTCTCACAGTAAAGAATTTGTTCCTAATATCCAACCTAAACTTCCTCTCTGTCAGTTTGAAGCCATTCCTCCTTGTCCTGTCACTCTTGTAAATAATCCCTCTCCATTATTTCTTGTGGGCTCTGTTCAAGTGCTGGGAGACTGGAAGCCATTAGATCAGCCCAGAACCTTCTCTTTTCCAGGCAGAAAAACCCCAATTCTCTCAGCCTTTCCTCATAGGGGAGGTGCTGCATCCCTTTAATCATCCTGGTGGCCTGTCCACATAAATTCATTCCCCTTGAACATCACCATTATTATTATTATTACTACTATAACTATTATGCCAATGAACTATTCGCTCACAATAGCTTTAATTTTAAACAGCTTATGCTGAAAAATGTTACTGTAAAAAATCAACTGTCAACAAAATGTTCACTAATTCAGAATTAGTAACTGGATTTGGGGATTTCAGTATAAATAGTATACAGACTTAAGAACGGTTTGAAAAATCTACTAATCCTATATGGTCTGAATAGTGAGTTCTGACAGGAAAAGGTAGAGTTTTTATATCCTTTTTGTCCTCTTTGAAAAGGGTGCCTTGGCTTTCTTGTCTTTTTAAAAGACCTTGAAACAGAAGATGAAAAATCCAACATTTTACATACTAATGCACTAATGTTCTTATGTCAAACATTCTATTCTCAAAGGTCTGCTTCACTTTTTCCTTTGAAGAGCTATCTTTGCTTTCCTTCCTTTCAGAGAATGAAAGGAAGTAATATATCCTTCTATAGAAAAAAATTATTCCCAGAGGATCTGTCCTCATCTGAAAAAAACTGCAAGATATTAAGGCCACTCCAAATAATCAGTTTCTTCTTTTCCAATTTCTAGATTCAGATTCATTATTTTTCTATCTTTTAAAACACCGTATTGAAAAAAGCACAAAAATTGGGATTGCTGCTCACCCATATTTAATTTGAAAGTGATGACACCAACAGCTTTCATTTACAGCAGGAAGTACTTGCAAGCATTGGGGGAATTTGGTGCAATTCTCAGTCTCTGAGAGAATGAATCTGAGATGAGGACAGGATCTTCTCAGACTGGCTGACTGACTGCCTTGAAATGAAAAGCTGTGTGCTATAAAGATTTTGCACGACAGAATTTTTAAATGCAATTCTGCTTATTGTCTAGAACAATTGCAAATATTAAAGGCAGAGGTAACAATAGAGCTTGTAAAGATGATGGTTTCCAATACCACGCTCAACATTTCTAAACCAATCTTTTAAAAATTGGGCTTTTTCCTAAATTATTGCTGTCAACAATTTAATTCTTGTTCTCTGAGAAAAAGAATTGAGTTTGTCATTTTAGAATTTCAGAGGAAAAAAATCCAAATAATTATTTTAATATATACTTTCTACCTTTTACTCTGATGCTTGTAGAGATTCCAAGCAATACTTTGATTTAATAACCCAGATAACAGTGGTTCTCACCACACAAAATTGCCAATAGAATAGATAACAGTTGTAAGAAAGAAAACATATGAAGTACTTTGCAACAGACTAATTACACATGAGAGTCAGGAAGAAACTTGCCTCATACTCTGTAAGATAACTGAATTATGCTTTCCTCTAATTTGATAAACTCTAAGTAGAAATGATGTCAAGAAATGAGCCAAGATGAGCAACCATTTTTCCATATGACATTTTCTCTTGTGCTTTTGCTATGTCAAATGAGATAGATGAAGCAAGGAATAGTCAATAGTCACACACCCAATTCTCATTTCCTGAGACTGAAATGTCACATCCTTAAAAGCTGGAAAGACCCTGAAAGGATGAAAACCACATCAGTATATATTGTATTACTAAAAGCAAACAGCACCCATTTTCATGGAGGATAACACTTGAAATTCAGAGTTTCTTCAAAATTGTATTACTTTCTTAATTTATGAAAATGAGCTTAAAAGAGGTGTAAATGTTTTTGCCCCTCTTTAAAGACATCTCATAAAAATTCTCAGTTTCTGGTCACACCACCTCAAGATGTAATTTAGGACCAATTTTAAGTGAAGCTTCTGTTGCAAGGCTATTTACGTATGTATGTCAAAGTCCATTAAAATTTTTAGTATCTGTACCTATCTCTTTTCACAACTTTGTGCTCAAATTTTGCTTTGAGTCAGAAAAAGTTCTCTGTGTTAACACTTCTGACTAAGTATCTTTCATGTGATACAACATTGCCAATATTCTCTACTGTTTCACTCAAAGTGTCTTAGTCAGAAGTTCACATTGGTCACCCATTCAATAACAGCTGAATCACATTAAAAAACATCTATCTGATTTTTCACTCTTATCACAACTAATAATCTTCAGGAAATGTATTTTGTTGGAGGATATAGTTTTCCTCTTTTTGTGACTCAGCTAGGTCCTCTGGCACTCAACACTTTGATCATCAACTGCCAGCTCAGCCAGCACTGAATTTCTCACTTACTTCTATTAAAGAATTTATTTCCATAAGCAAGCAAATCTTACATATATGTATACTTATTACAGTATTTTCTTCATTGCATTTTTCTTTGGCATTTTTATCTCCCTCTTTGTTCTAGCTCTTGTACAGATTTCACTATAATGATGATGGCAACCAGGTCTGTATCTTTCTTCTAAATCTCTATAACATTCATTGGTTATAATGATTATTTTTATCACATGAAACACCATTAAGTCAATATATCTACTGGGTGATAAATTCAGATTTATGATTTAAAAAATAATCAATGATGATAATCAAATTCTTTCTACAAAATTTCACTTCATAACTCATAAAATAATGCTATGATTTATGCATTTGTTGGTCCCAAATTTATGGCCATTCTTTCACTAATAATGATAATCTGATTTCACATAAATAAATGTATTTTGTGACATAGAATACTGCCAGGGTAAGACTGTATCTTGGTGGAAGAAGGGAGACAAAGGCATTGAAATGTAGACAAATGTTTACATTACTTCCTGGATTAGCTACTGCTATTTCCTCTTTATAGTTTTCCCAAAGGAATTTTAACCTAGCCAGAATCTTGCAGCTTGACTCACCACACATAATCTTTCCCAGCATTTCACTTCCACCTTCACCCTTTCCAAAGGCTTGCAATACAACACCACTCACAATCTCCCTCAGCTGGATTTTCAATTTATATTTTAGAAAGTTTGGCTACATAATCTTGAATGCACACCACAAGATTGTCAAGAGACAATCACAGAGAATACAGATTAGAATTCAGATTTAAGGACTAATATCTATACATCCAATATATACATAGCTTGGTTATATATCTATATATATTTTGGCTTTAGAGCTTTTTCATTTTGGCAGAAGAAAAATCACAGGCTATTCAGTTTTACACATATTATATTCATTACAAGCTAAAGCTGATATTTCTTGAACTATCTTCAGGCAAAGTCAAACTTACCTTTCCTGCTTCTACACCACTCTAGGTCAGGATAGGATTTGTGGAAAGAAATGGCTGGCACTGCTTTGCATGTATGCCTTGGAAAAGCTCAGTCACCACTGGCAGACAACCATTTAACAGTTCAGTAACACACAGCATTTTCCAAGTACTATATATGTGGCCCTGTGAATTAATATGTAACATTTGTATTTGCTGATTTTCATAACCTGCACAATATGTCAAATGTCTGTACTGGTTTCATATTTATGCTAAAGATTCTGCTCAAAGGCACAAGCAAATTCTGTATCACAATAAGAGATATTTAATCCATTCAGGCATGCAGTAGATAGTGAAGCTACTTGAAAAGTGACTTCCTACATACCTTCCTAAATATTCAAGAGCATTTAAATTTACTACAGAATGGAAGCTTTCCTCTAGAATTTCCCTCTCACTGCAATAACAATTTCAAACTCCTTAGAGGAAAAAAACATCAATCATCTGTGTTGCACCAGGTGGTTCTGCCTTATTACAATTCCAGTAAGAAAGGCACTCAGCCTATGTAAAGTTCTCTTAAAATGCTATTTGTTGGAGCAAAGACTATAAAGAAAAAGAAGACAGGATCAATAACCTTCTGTCCCTTCAGAGGCTGGGAGTCCTGAGCTGTGTGGAATTGAAAAGGACTCCAGCATGCTCTGCAGATCCTGTCCATGGAAGGTTACCTCACTTTGAGCTCTTACAGGATTTTCTTATACCCAAAACCACTCTATACCATCATTTATACTGATAAATTCAGCATTTTATACTGAATAAAAAGGACATTCACATTGCTGAAGTTTCAGACAAAGCAAGGACAGGCAAGTGGTGTCAACCAGGAGCTGCCTGGAAGCTCCTCTGTTAAAATCACCTGGCCAAGTTCATCCTGTAGCCAAGGGACATGGGCAGTGCAGACAGGCCTGCCTTAGCTGGGTGGTACATGGATTTCTACCTGCTTGGTGTACAATGGCCCTCCAGTTAGGACCAGCATCCAGCATTTCAATGGGATGTAAATTCTTTAGAGTGAATGGAGTTTAAATTCCAGGCCTGTAGGAAAAGCCAGTTAAATTGCATACCTGTCAGCACCACAGTGTGTTCTCCACCACAAGCAACCTTATTAACCTTTTCCATAATTCCCAGTACAGGCTGTGGGACTCTATTGTTCTTCAGCTGTTCAGGGAATAATCCCAGTTTCCCATTCACAGCTTCTCCACAAGTATAGAGCTCACCATCTCCTGTGAAAATACAGAACAGAGTATGGTTTCTAGCACACACTCAGGAGCAAGAATGGGCTGTCAAGACTGCTGCAGACACAAATTATAAAGACAGAAAAGTGTATGAACATCACAGGATAACTGAACATATTTGTATAATGCCCAAATAGCTGTGAAAAGCACAGAATTCACAGAATGACTAGATTGGAAGAGACCTCCAAGATCACTGAGTCCAACCCAGTCCTAGCACCTCAAGTAAGCCATGGCACCAAGTGCCACATCCAGTCTTTTTTAAACCCATCCAAGGATGGTGACTCCACCACCTCCCCAGGCAGGCCATTCCAGTATTTTCATCACTCATTCTGTAAAAAAACTTTTTCCTAATATCCAACCTATATTTCCCTTGGCACAGCTTAAGACTGTGCCCTCTGGTTCTGTCAGTGCTGTCTGGAGAAAGAGACCAACCCCACCTGAGCACAGCCACCTTTCAGGAGCTGTACAGAGTGATAAGGTCACCCCTGAGTCTCCTTTTCTCCAGGTTAAACACCCCCAGCTCCCTCAGTTGTTCCTCACAGCGTTTGTGTTTCAAGCCCCTCACCCTCACTCTGCTTTGATGGGACACAAAGGTGCTAGATTTGAGTCCCCTGCAAATTCCAAATCACAATATTTAGCCTTCAATGAATATAGCCACAGGAGAAACAAAACCATGTACATTCTGCTTCTGAGATGTGGTAATTCCTTCTGTAATCAGTATTTAAGTCAACTGAAGAATTGCTTGTAAGAATCTGAACTGAAACAGAAAATAATTTTGTGTGGAATTTTGATGGAAAATCAACCTGCTCAAGCAGGGTTATCCCAGAGCACATGGAACAGGATTGTGTCCAGACATTTCTGGAATAACTCCAGTGAGGGAGGCTCCACACCCTCTCTGGGTGCCTGTCCCAGTGCTTGGTCATTGCACAGTGAAGGATTTCTTCCTCATGTTCAGGTGGAACTTCCTGGCCATCAGTTCCTGCCATTTCCTCCTGTCCCATTGCTGGAACCACGGAGCAGAGCCTGGTCCATGCCCTGACCCTCCCTGATAGACAGGGATGAGATTCCCCCTCAGCCTCATCTTCTCAAGGCTCTCTTACATTCTTCTACACCTCTTTTCTAAGAATTTTTGCAGTCATTTCAATCTGTCTGTGCTTCTTAAGAACCAGCAAATTACCTCAGCTGCAAAAAAGAAAATTTTATTAGATTT
This sequence comes from Emberiza elegans, assembly GCA_024865655.1. Lineage (NCBI taxonomy): Eukaryota > Metazoa > Chordata > Aves > Passeriformes > Fringillidae > Emberiza > Emberiza elegans. The sequence goes on from JALJVW010000163.1 coordinate 1,132,226, forward strand.
TAAACCTACGAACCGTGTTTAGGCTTCTCTGTTCAGTTTGATTTCCTGTTTTAATTCTGATTTTGTTCTTATATCTATGTGCAGAAAGACTTTGCTGTTATTTGCATCAGCTCCAATTTTCTGTTCTAAAACAGCAGCCCAATTAAAAAGATAAAAATCAATTGCAATGTGAGGTTTTCTGTAACCAAAACATTCTGCTGACAAAAAGAGATTTTAAGCATTCTAAGTGGAAAGAAAGAAAAAAAAAGGCATCAAAAAGAATCCTGTATTTTTTGGAAGGTAAGTATTTTTTCAGTACTCTTAGATCAGCCATACATTTCTAAAACAAGTTTAAAAAAACCCCAAAAGCACTTGGGAGATAACTACTTATGCAGTTCCCTTTGAAGAGACCAGCAGTTCTCTTTAAACACTATTGCACTGAAAAAATTAATCCAATCATTATCTAATTAAGAGGATTAGAGATTCAAATGGCCAAGCCTCCCAAACTCATCAAGTTTATTACATTTTTTCCACTTAATAATCCAGCTAACAAAGATAAAACCATTTACCAAAGCAATTTTTGAATAAATTACCATCCCTTTTAGGCAAATAGTGGCCTAAAAACTCTGAAAAATAGCAATCAAGCATGAACAGAACCCAGTCAAACCCAGATAAATTTTGAGTGCATCTGCATGCTGAGGACATGATGTACTGTGTGGAGTACACCTGAATTTTAAGGACACTCTGTTCACAACAAAACCTGGCTATTTAATTTGTTCCTCTCATATGAGTCACACTCTCACATGTTGAACTTTCCCTAATGTGATTTTCTGTATCACTAAACTTAAAATCACAGGAGCACATCAAGAAAATGGACAAATGAATGGAAAATGTCCCTCAAAGGAAAACGTGCATTTGAGTTCATAGATAAGAGACCTGGCTGGTGGCAAATGAGGGACAAAAATGAATGGACAAAAGAATAGGATAACTCTAACATTTGTTGAATAAATGAAAAATAAGAAGAAAAGAAATATTTATTAAAACCAAATTGATTAAAACTGTCTCAAACACTGAAATTCAGAGCATGGAAGTGTTTGTGGGATGAATGATTCTTAAACCAGCCCTTTAAAAATAATGACAAAATACATTAAAAAAAGAATTCAAGGAATCTGCAAAACTCTTTATGAAAAGACATCTTCTCAGTAAGAATCTATCTTGACCTTGATTACAGTTCCAATTCAGGCAGGGGAAACACTAGGAGGGGTTTAATATATTCAATTCCTTTCTGTCTCCACACATTTAATTCTGCTGTAGAAGCCAGAGCAGTGGTGAGATACATCACTTTTCCTGCTCTCCCTCTCCTGCAGTGGACAAATGAACTATACATGCTTGCCAAGCTTAATGCTTCCTGAAAAATTGTCCCCTCCTGAGTGTGTGATCAAAGGAAAGTCAAGTAAAAATCTGTATAAGTGCTCAAAATTGTTGCTACACTCTCCCAGCAGTTTATTTCTCTTGTTGATTTGCTTGAGGCATAACCCTGATACTGGGACACAATGTCCAAAGCCTGCAAAAAGGAAGGAAAGAAAACACAATGAAAAAATCCTGAAGAGAGCTGGAATCTACACATTAAGAACTTCTTTTCAGTGGAACTCCTTGACAAATGCAAAGGAAGGGAAGGGGAGCAAACAATCATCTTTCAAATATGAATTGATTAATCAGACTAGTTCCTAATTTGCATATAGAATTGTGTTAGCCATTGCCTGTGATGTTCCTAGTCTAAATTTCAGAAGTGGGGTTTTTCAATTTAAAATATTCAGTGGTTTTTTTTATTTAAAATATTCAGGATTTATTCTGTTCTTCTATTCTACAACCACTTTGGCATCAGTGAAGTCCACAAGGTACATGGCAGAATACAGGTGACACACGTTCAGTTAAATTGTCTGCAAAGAAGGCCTTCTAAAAGCAGAAGGAAGAAGGATGACATCACTTTTTGGAACTATAAGAGGCATTTCTCTTGTGTTTATAGCAGTTAAACACCTTAAAGTTAAAAGTCTACTAAAAAAAAATTTAAAACCCAGCAATGTCAAAAAAAATAAGAACTTCATTTTAAAAGGAAAAAAAAAGCTGGCATCTGTACTTCACCACTTTTTTATTCAATACTCTCTTATTAATGAACATCCTGCCCTGGAGAGGGCACTCTGTGTCCACACTATGTTTCCTAGTGTCCTCATGAGCCACCTTTTAGTTTTAACCCAGATATGTCTGTGTTCCCAACAGGTTTTTCAGCCAGCACACACCTTATGTCAAACATAAACATATTAAGAAAGTGAGCCATATGGTGCCATGCTCATCAGTTCAGTCTGACAGCATCTACCAAGTTTTAAATCCTGCAAGCATGTTACACTGATAAAAAGAGTGTATTGATGTCTAAAAATCAAAATGTAATTCTATAGCATTCTAATAACTGGTAAGTAACACATCCTGTGACTATGGTATACTCAGAAAAAATGCCTAAAGCTAATTTTTAAACACTGTGTAGCTACACACTGAGTAGTGCAACAGAAAATCGATTCTGCAAAAGAATCAAACTTGGATGCCCAATATTAAATTTTTATGGCAGCTGAAGTATCAGTCACATAAAACTGATGGCAAGGGGCCCAAGGAAAGTAATAAAAAATTTTATGCTTTCACCACAAAGAATGCCATGTGTGTGTCAGTACCTTCAGTGACATAGACTGAATTCATGCAAGACTTGCAGATATTAAGGCTAAAAATTAGGATTTTCCACCTCATACTCAGGCCTGTTTAAGTAGTAATAGGTTCACCAACTCCTCATTTTCACAGGTGATAACCAGTTCATTCTTCCTATCAATATTTTAAGAAGCTCCATTCTTCTTAAGTACAAGCCTAAGCCATTTTTTCTTATCCCCTTCCATCAAAAGTTTCCACTTCCTTAGGGCACTTGGCACACACTGTTCTCTCTTTACTCTCAGATGTTTGTCCTCAACCCTTCTACTAAAAAGAACTTTTGTGACATCCTGCTGCACTCCTGGACCTTCAGCTCTTGGCTCAAAGGCAGAGATGCACACTTTACAACTATATCCTTGAAGGAAGTATCTTTTTCCCCCATTTATTCTGAGTCCAGGAAGCTGTATTTTTCCTAACAGGTGCTGAGCTCCTAATCAGTCCCAGACACTTAATTCATTTACTGTAAAAAAGCATTTGTAATAAAAAGTTGCACACTACCAGCCTAACACCTAATGAATATTTGTCCACCATAGCAAGCTCTCATTCTGTTAACAGCATGTTCTCAGAGAGCAATAAAGATATTGGATGTGGAAAAGTAACATTTATAAAGTAATCTGGGAAAGGTATCTGATGGAATAGCTCCTGGGTACCCATTAAAAGCTTTACAATCAAAACTATCGATCCTTTGAAATCTTTAATTACTCTAAGGGGACCAAACAATAAAGTTTAATAATGTAAATCTATATGGCTGAGAGGAATTCATAGCTGCTCATACATAATGCCATCAAGACTGGCTGATAATTCATCCATACTGGCATTATTAAAAGGTGAGTGGAATCTTCACTTTGGAAACCAATGGAGAGTTGGGAAGAGAGAGGTGGAAAACAACAGGGAGGTGGTTTGGTTTGGAGATCAGAAAACAGCTCACTGCAGCATTGCTTCTCCTCTATCACATACTGCCAGTTTAAATGATTTCAGAACTTACATTTAAGACTGAAAAACAAACTTGGACAACAATCTCTTAATTCTAACAAGATTAATTTTTTCTCATAACATAGCATCTCAGTTTAATATTGGTATTTCTAGAGAAGATAAAGTTTATTATTTGATCATCAAAACAAAAAAAAAACCTCAAAAAAGTTGGATTTTTGAAACCATAGTTTTAATCCACAATATATGCAATAACCTTTATGAAAACAAACTGCAATAAGATATTTCATTCTTTCTAATATACTTTTACACAACAATGTGCAAATGCAGAAAATGAACTGCAAGTTTTTTCTCTGTGATACAAAACTACATAGGAGCCTTTCTGTCCCATGGCAGTTTTTAACAACTATAGGGTATCAAGTTTCAAACAATATTTGAAAACCATTGTCTTGTCTCCACTAACCTCTATTCCCATTCTCTTACCTGTAATCAAGGCAGAATGATAATATCCACAGGATACAAAGGAAACAGGTTTTCCAATATCCACTTTGCAGGGGACACTGACAGAGGCTTCACTGGCCAGGCCAATCTGCCCCTCTGAATTATCACCCCACACAAAGAGCTGCCCATCCTCTAAAATGAAGACACAGATAGTAATCAGATTTAAAACAAAAACTAATAAAAAGTTATCTATTTATGGAAGAGTACTTCAGAAACTCTGTATATGATACTACTGAATGCCATGATCTTGAGGATATAAATGATAATTTAGCTCACTGCAAAAAGGAGTTGGAAATAAGAGGGTTTTCCTTAACCTTTTCACAAGTGACCCAGAACACTTACACATAACCAACATTAGGCCATAAAGACCAACAGAAAAAAAATACTGTGTAAAAAATATTCCTTCAGAAAGAGGAAGAGACTGAGTGAGACAATTCAGTTGTCAGAGATCAGAATGAAAATATTACAGTGAAATTAAGGCATCTTCTCATTCCTAGGTGTAAGTCACCCTTTTCTCATTCTTCCAAACTTATTCTCTGTCCTGACTTTGGTAGGCATCCCACTTATTCATGCCTTCCAGTTCTCCTCACAGGTGGTTCTATTTACCAGCTTCATTTTGCTCTCCTTAAACTACAACAGTAGATGTTCCAGGTTTATTCAGGCCAGCTTCTATTGAAACAAAGACCGATGGCAGTAGTAAAAGAAAAAAAAGAGAAAAAAAAAAGGCAGTGAACAACATGAAAAAGTCTGTAGATTCTTCTAGAAGAGATAAAATCTTCTCTATACGTATTTCTTCTTGGTGAGAAATAAATTTTGAATAAAAAAGTATCACCTACAATGCTACTGAGGTGGTGTTAGGAGTTAAAATAATTCAAAATTGTCCCAAAAATCTAAAAACTCAAGAAAATGCCAGCAATTGGCATAAAAAAAAAATAAAACCAAACAAGCAGGCTAGCATCTCTCTCAAGTTCTGAAATTACAGCCTAAATAACTTACCCTAAACGGGTACAGAAAAACAGCTTTACAGCAAGACTTGAAAAATTGCATTATAGGGTAATAAAGGACCACCCATCCAGTGACTGGAAGTATTATAGCTGTGTGGATTTCAGCATGTTGTGATGTACAATTGGTATAATTCTGCCACCTGAGAAACAGGTAAGAGGCCCAGCTTCTTCCCAGAATTAGTAAGGAATGACACAGCAATGCAGCCTGAACCAATGGACTGCAATAGCTGCAGTAACAAGTGGAATTAAAGATACTTATTTTTCATAGGACTCATGTTTTGTAGCTGCTTTCACTGGAAATAAACTGAAGATTTTTTTTTCCATTTTGAGGGTATTCATACCATTCCTCTGTAATTATTTCTACTAAATTTTCACAAAAACTCTAAGAAGTTAATGAGACACACACCCTTTACCAGACTGTTGAAATAGGAAATTGGCTGTCAAAAAATGACTGTGGCTACCAAGGAAAGAGGACAGAGAGGATAGAAAATGCACCCACATACACAGACAGAATGCTGGCTTAAATGCCTTCCTGGAGCCAGGTTGGACACACATAAATAGATTTTATTAGCATTTGTTCTCACCAGTTACTGCTGCTGAGGTGTATGACCCAGCTGAGAGCTGCTTGATCTTGTGCCGGTTGGTGAAAAATCTAATTAAATGGAACGTGGTCCTTTCCTCTGTGTCACCTAATCCCAACTGGCCTTCACTGTTACCTCCAGCAGCATAGACATTTCCTTTTTCTGCATACAGAAAAGCACAGGAAGTACAGAGAAAGAAGAAAGCAGAACAAGTGATTTAATTTTCAATGGAAAAAACATCACAAAACATTAGGGTCTATTGCCCTGAAACACCCTCCAGCTGAAATCTGCAGTTTCTGATGCAGCTAGCAAGGTTTTCCTGCACACACTTGGAGCAGAACTTCCTAAAGACCTTGCTGCATTTCTCACTATTGTGGAGACTGATGTAAAAATAGATGTGATTGGAAGTTCTGCAAGAGCTCTGAGAAAATGACTACCAGTAGCCCTGGCAACCAGAAGCAGCTCCTTCCACAAATAATGTATATTTTGAGATAAAGTGGGAGGAAAAGGGTGCATGATGTCACATACAAGAAAAACTGAAACTGTATTAGTACATAAATTAAAGAAATTAATAACTTGATAGTTTTGAATACTGTGAATGAAATATATTTCTACTTAGTTTTTTTATTAGATATATTTGACTTATTTTAATATTTAAATAACTGCCAATTTAATTAACCAGGAACTTTTTTTCAGAATCTTGAATTTAACACTGATGACAGATATCTTCGACTTTAGAGAACTTTAAGATTTATACTTTTAATTTTAGTATGTTTCACATCTAAAGTGCTCATCTACGAAGAAACAGATACATCCTATTATTAACAGAAACCCAGACAGAAATGTGATAAATAAACTGACATATAATGGCCACAAATTATCTAGCCAGTGTGTACACCAGAGGTGACTAATATTTACCTTGTGCAGGCTTGCATACTCAATTGTTATTAATATGTTCTATTTTATTCTAACAAACTTATTTACAGTGTTCAGGGTCTCCATGTATATAAACCTCCAAATAATCAAAAAATCCCCTTTACAACATTACTGAAAGCTAAAGGATTGCAACCACAGAGAAGGCTATTCCATTACATAAATTATAAAGCATGACAAGAACCTTCATAAATTCTGTGTATACTGTGTCTCTACAAATTTATTTTAAGTTCAAATTTACCGTTTATTTATTTATAGCTTAATAAAGCAACTTGTCATTGAAATAGCAGACTATGTTGTGTAACCAAAAATGCAGGAAAATTTGAAGATTATTTATCAAAGGTAAATTTGAGTACAGATGTATAAAAAATAACAATATACCTTTACAGGGCTTAAAGGAAACATTCATAATTGTTAACCACAGCTCAAATGCCAGCAAGAAATTTTTCCATTTATCTATTACTAGGAAACTACTATCTAACATTAGTTATAAGTGCATTTGCTCAGAATAAATTTAAAAATTCTAAAAAATTCTGAATTCTAAGAACTGGATGTCAAACCCCTGAGTTTTAGAAGCCCTGTTTTAATTTGAAGTTTTAATTTTTTTTCCTTCTTCAACACTTCTGGGGTTCCTAATGTAGATTTGCATGAAAGCAAAGGAAGAAATGCATCTTGAATATGTATGAAATAGAGGTTACATACCTGTGTAAACTAAAGTGTGGTTTCTTCCACAAACAGCAAGTTTTGGTTTTTCTGGTTTTAAAGCTAAGAATTAAAACCAAAGAGGAAGGGATGTTATAAACAGATAGTTGGTTCAACAACATGTTACATGCTCTAGAGGGAGCTCTGATCTCTTCTTTTCACATTTTTACAAACAGAATTATTACAAAATTCATTGTCCATTTGAACCTAGCACATGACTTATCAAATCAGTATTCCCCCAAGATAAAAAATAGGTCAAACCTTAAAAACATAAAACACTCAAGTTAACTTGATGATGGTTACTTCACCTCAGTGCCACAGTCCCTGGAATTTGCCATTCATGGGATATGCCTCAAAGAATATATTAAGTTGCAGGATGAAATTAATGATTTAAGCTGTCTTCAGTTTTCATTAACAGCTCTATTGTTACTTCCCCCTTAGACTTTTCCCACTATTGTAAATCTTTGAAACCACCCTGTTCCTTTGCCTCACCATCCCTACCTCCCTTTGTTGTGCTCACATCCCTTTTCTGCTCTGATCACTTCCTGATCACTGATCTCAATTGCCAAGGGCAGCCCTACCTGGCCTAGGGCCTGCATTTTTTTGCATGTGTCATCCTGTCTCCATTTCAGCTGAGTTAGCAGCAATGAGAGTGCCATGGCATGCACTTCCCTGCAGCCTGGTCACTTTGAAAGACTGGGAATGGATGGGAGGGGAGTCAGGAGTTATTTCGATGGGAAAGAGAGAATACAGAGGTTCCTTTCCTCCTATGAAAAGTGTCCTCCATTTCAGAAATAGAGAGGAAAAATGTCTCCCTGAGTTTTCCATCCTTGCTCCAGTTATTGTTCATTGTCAAATTATCTTCTCTCAGTCATGTCCATGTACCCTATACAATGCTCTAAACCAAGATTATTTCTACATAATAAATCTTTAATTGCTTTTCCACTGCACTAGTCCATAACAAAGCCAACAACAATCATCCCTTTCACAAACCCTTTTTCAACCCTTCCAGATCAGCTTTCATCAGCTCTTTAACATCTAGATTAAGGTGCCTTCTACCAAGTCACCAAACAAATCTATCAACTCAAGCATGCACTGCCCCTGGTCTGTAACATAAACACAAACATAATTTGTCCAAATTCGGGTTCTTGCCTGTTTTATCCAACACCTACCACTACCATCAGGGTGGAACCATAACATTTCCAATGGCGGTTTCTTCCTACAATCTTTATGTCCCCAACACTCTTCAACTTTAGACATGATCTTAATCAGCTCTTCAGAAGCCCATGCTCCCTAAACTTCCTCCCACTTAGGCTAACCAATGTTATGCTATGAGACATGCTATATTTACAATTTTGCTGGTGATTTTTCATAACCAATGTCATTAATCTCTAACCAAGTCCCAGAAATTATTTTTTTTTCAGAAACATGCAGACATAAGCATTTGGCTCCAAGTAGAAAATTAAAAGTGTCCTTGCAACCCCATTCCCAAAGCCAAGTGATGACCAAAGGCTAGTGAGAAAAGCTCCAGGAATTCCTCCTACTGTCTACTGCCAAGAGAAAAAAGACACACCCCTTGTGACTTTTTTCAATGGATGCCAGGTCTGGTTTGAATTGCTGTCATCTTCTCTTCATCTTTTATTCTCCATTGCAATTCAACAGCAAACCCAAAACTTGAAACCAAATTTATTTAAGCCAAGGTAGGAATCAATCTCTCACATGGCTGACAGAAGATGTGTACCTGATAGTAGCTGCATTCTCAATCTGAAGAGAGATGGAGGCAGGAGCAAATAAAGGACAGCAGAATAAACTAAATCAGGAAGAACAGAGTTTGAACAAGAAGGATAATTTGTTTTTAACAATAAGCTAACAGATCGATCCGCTGGCAGAAAGAGTGAAGATAAACATTTAATAGAGAAAAGAAATGTGTTAATGGGATAGATCTGACTTGACATAAGTAAAGGGATAAGGAAAAGTATTGACTCAGCTTTGTTTGACAAGATAAAAACAGCTAGGAAATATCAAAAAGATCACAGTGCAATGAAAACATATTTTCCAACACGTGAAAGGATACAGGAATTTATTTTACTGCCTCATAAAAATGTATTAACATTTATATCCCCTGGGGCATTTCTCATACTTGTTAAAAATGTAACAGTACTTGTGAAAAGTTTCTGATAGATTTTTTTCATTTACAGAGTTGCTAAGAAAATAGTGACACAGAGGTTACAGAATGCTGTTGGAACTATGGCTTCAAACACATCGACCATGCAGAGACCAAGCATCTGATTACTGTCTGCAGAAAAAAATGAAGATGTGGTTTGAGAGAATAGGCAAGTACTACATAAAGTCAGAGCCCTCAAAAATAACACGATTCTATGTATCTGAAATAATCCTCAGATGCAAAAGGACTCAGAATCTGAATGGAAAATCAATAAGGGATCCTTTAGAGCTACCTTCCTGATCTTGTGCGCTAATGTACAGATGGGATGAAGAATAATAAAGAATCTGTTATTTTGGAATTGCATCCTATGAAGCACCTTTTCACAAGGGTCTCCTTTTAAAAAGACAAAAAAAAAAAAAAGAAAAAAAAAAATCCCACAAACCTTTCACACAGGTTGGTTTGCTGACAGTGCTCTTTGATCCTAGTCCTAACTGGCCCCAGTCATTACTGCCGAACATGTAGAGTTTACCTTTCCCTGAAAAAAATCACAGACAGAATCCATACAAGGGTTTGAACACCTCATTCCAGCCAAGATGGTCATTCACTCACAATGAACTTATTACTTCCTTTCTAACATAAGGTATAAGTTTAGGCAATTCAGTACATAAATGTAAACAATAATTAATATCTTTGTGATTTTACAGTTCAAAAATAGTAATTGCATTGTTTAAGTAAGAAATCCCCAGCCAGAAGAAGAAACATCCTCATCTTTAATTACAGCACAGATGAAGTGCTCTTCAGAAAACAAGATGTACTTTTGGGCAGACCCTGCAGTCCAGAAACCCCAGTATCTATAATCCCCCTTATAAAATAACAGCACATCTAACTGAGCACCCACATCTTTTACTCCAGAGACATGAATGAATAATGCAGCTATTTGATAAATACAAGTACAGATTTGTAGTATTTGGCTTCTTTGATTGTTTACGGTGGGATATTTCTTTTACTGCTAAATGTCTTTAAATTATTTACAAATATGCATTTCTATCAAATGTAGTTTCTGATAAATTTTCACAAACTGCATTGTTATTTTGCATATAAAGACAGAATGAATAAACTCACCACACAAAGAGTTTTGTAAACCTAAATGCAAACATAAGGTTACAAATGCTAGAATTGCTAGGGACAATGCTAGAATCACCTTTCAGAAATTCTTATGATGTGTCATTGGACTTGCATGTTTTTGCAAACAATAAACTGTTATGATTCTGAAAAACCAGTGTTTTTTCTGAGGATGGTATATAAACAGATGAGAATTTTGTGATCTGAGATGAAAATTAGCCAAAACTGACTACTGACAATACCTTTAAATGAACTCATTTAATTTCATTTTTTTAAACTACCACACCTTCTAAAGCTGTGAAGTTCCCACTGGAAAATAAAACCTTTGTTCCAAGAGAAATCTTTTCAAGTCAATAGAAACTGATTCAGCAAAAAACTCCACAACAAAACAACATCCTCTCCCCAAACTCCCACCCTTTTACAACAAATAAAAGGACTTTTTTTACTTCTGAAGGTCTGGAGAGCTTTGTGCATTAGACTCCATCTTAAGTTTGTCATCCTAGACAGAAATTTGGTCACAGAGCTCGTCACCCTCATCATCTACAATTACCACAACCACAATCCTTAATTGCAATTCTATATAATAATGCCAAAATAATATGGCTGTTCCCAGTGAAGGTTCTGATTGTGATTTAGAGAGACTTTGAAATATGATATTGCAATGTTTTAAACATTACCAAAAAATCCTATTCTAATAAAAATATCCATTCATTTTCTTAAATATAACTACATAGTTAAAAAGAAAAAAAACACAGCAGTGCTACATGTAACTAATATCTAAAATCTTGATTGTTAGATTTTACAATTCTTGGCACGTGGGACTATGTGTCAATATTATGTCTTTCCAAGAAAGCTGGAAGGGAAGACAGAGGTCAAATTCATGCTCACAGTGTTCTACTAACAGCATTTATATCTCCACCCTGATTTTGATAATGCAATCATGTCAAACACATGCAGAGCTGTCCCCGACAGCAAACACACCTTAAAGGGTTTTTATCAGCAAATGACATCTATCCTATATCGGTATGGCTTCCTTGTATCCTTGCTTTACACTTCCCAACTGCTTTCTTAAGACAGCAGTACTTTTGTGGGAGTATGATGCCAAGCTGCCCTAATTCAATTTAAGCACATTCTCTTTTATCCATGCAAAATTCAAACAAGGTCATGCTTTTCATCCTATAATCTGCTGGGTTTTATATCAGTCTTTAAATTCCCAGGCATTGCTTTGTAAGTCAAGGAGCTTAATAGATGAGAGGAATTTTTCCACATTCTTTTACAACTGCCTGACAGCCTTTTGTAATTTCAGGTTTCCTAGGAGTATAACAGAAAATAAGAAATTTGGGAAGCAGTTAATTTAGAAAGAGAATGAGAATTAATATGTACTACAGAGGAACCTAAACAAATGCCTGTAATGAAGCAACGTTTCTCAGTCTGTACAGCAAATCAAGTTTCAGAAGAGACATGATTCAATCTAAGCTGGCCAACAAATCCAATATAATTTTGCCTGCAAAAGGCACAATTTTCATAGCTGCATACTGAGATATCCCAGCCATCACACAGATGCACTGAATCCAACAGCAGACAAATAGGCAAGGATCAAATTTCAAAATTTCGTAAACTCAGATTGCTCTTGGTTTTTTTGCTTCCACTTTGGTGCCATCATCCCGAGTGTGGCCACCTGCCAGGTGGAATGGCTGGCACAAGACAGAGTAAGACCATGACTCTGGGAGGAGGGAAACAACAGGATACAATGAAAAAAACTAACTCAGACTGTTTTGGTGATGAAAACACACTTGCAACAGCACTCTCCATCTTTATCCTGATGCAAAACGGAAGCATTTCTCCCAAGCATGTGTTCCCTGGCAGGTGCACCAGCAGATGTTTCACCAACAGCAATTCAGGGCTACCAGGGAAGCCACAGGACACTTGCATGTGTAGCAACAGAGGTTTTGTGGGACACTTCAGTAAGAGATTGTCTCCCCCTCATTTCTCATGAACAGCTGCTATCACAACTGTGATTGCTGGCAACCCCATCAGTCATGTGCACTTCTGGTTCATGAAGTGCTTTTAAAGGCAATCATTGGGCAGCTGGGAAATATCAGCTGAAATCCCATGTGCTTTGTCATAGCAGACAGCCAAGTACTCTAATCACCTATGTTTAAAGGTATGTTTTACATATTCCCCCCTTTTCTTTTTAAATTATATGAGTGTGGGGGAGAAATAAGATGGGGAGGCAATGTACAGGCCTTGAATATTTACTACAAGATCCTTCTGAGAAACTGAATCTGAATAAAACATAAAAGGTAGTATTTTGTACACAGTAGCAAATGCCAAGGAACCACAATTATTTTTAAATTATTTTTATTTGAGCTATTTAGTGAATAAATTATGTTAACAGTTGATTTAAAATTCATATAGAAGTCAAATAAATCCCAGGAAAATAAGAGTGGCATCAGTTTTGTTAGACAAGTCATGATATTTTCAGAAACTTTATTGAGCAACAAGCACAATCATGCTTAGGACATTTGGCATCACACAAGCAAAACCAGCACAGAACATTGCTTGCTCATATACATCAACACAAATGTGTATGTAATCTTTCTCATCCTCCCCTTGCAGCTGATGCAAAAGATATTGTGTCATGTTCTGATGACCTACTGGTAAGCAGAAAGAATAGAAGAAAACTGGTGACAAAACACCTGGAGGGTTTCCAAGATCCCTGTTGAATGCTTAATGCCTCACAAAACCTGAAATTATGAGAATACTATCTTCTTGTGGTTCCATATGCACCTTTCACTCCCACTTTTACAACTGATACTTCTTTCTTTCCTTCTGCTGTCTTGTGTTGGGGGCTTCAATTCTCTCCAGGGCACTGAGTTCAGAAAAGGTGTCTTCATTCATCAGCACTTTCCCCCTTGTGAACAGGATCAGTCTCTGATCAAATGTGGTTAAGCTGCCTAGGATACTCTAATCAAGGCAAATAAACAATACAATAGCTGTTATGTTTCAAGGTTTTATAGGAAATAAAATTTAATACACAGGCATTGGAATGAGATCTTAAAAGTATGCATATTCATACTTCACACCAGCTCCCATGAGGATGAATTAATTGCTTTTCAAAGCCTGCAGTTATAGAAGATGCAGGGAATGGACTATCAGTATTCTTGGGCCAAAAAATACAGAAATGAGGCAAGAACCATTATGAAACATGTTACAAGTGATGGTGGAATATATATTACTCATGACTGCAATTAAAGACCCAAAGAAGACCACTGTTTAAAAAAATTCCTGCTTGGACATTTTAATCAAGCTTATGCCAATGATATGCAAAAGAATAAAGAAACACAAATTTCAATCCTAAACTTCTTTCCTGGAGAAGAAAACATTTCAACTAGCTCAGCAAGCCAACTCAAAGTCAGCAAGTAACTATCACTGGTCCCTTCAATTCCAACGTGCAGCTACAGCATGTAAATAAAATTTTGGATTCTTAACTCCTGACCTAGAAATGCGAAGGATGGAGTGTTTTATATTATTTTACACTTGTCGTTATAAAAGTCATATGGGAATATTGATGCTGGATTAGATAAAAGAAGTATTTGAAAGGTTCTGAATATTTTGTTTGAATGCTAAATATCAGTTCTTGTACATTTTCTTCATTAGTATTCAGTCAAGATTTGATGCTAGTTGTAGCTATCTGTCCTGCCCAAATCCAGCATTAAGGAATAATTTGTATCAGGGAAATTTTGTGACCTGTGACTAAAGACTGAAAGTAAAATTAAGCATGCATTAACACACACCTGCTTGAGATATTTTTCCTTCCTTGGTGATGTTTGCCTTTTATCTCTTCCAGGTCAGGTTCAGCTGAAGAAGATCCTGGTCTCCCACAAGGTCTGCACCCTTCTCAGTAAACTCATTATCAGCATGAGCTTCAGGACCATTTATTCCAGGTGTTACTGCAGCTCAGGGTCATTCCCAAGGGCTGTATCATCCAATTCCTTCTAACTGCAGAAATGTGAGGTGCATATGAGCATGCACTGGTGTGAAGAACAAATGAGGGAGGAGAGCTTTTTCCTTCCTTCTTCACTTTTTTTTGTATGACTCTTGAAGTTTCTCTACCTTTGCTTGTTGTTGATCCACACTTTACTCTCACTTTTGCCTTTACTTTACAATGACCCAGAAAACCTTTTGGTACCAAAAATGTCTTTTTCTCATGCTTCTACAGTTCCTTGAGGGCAAAAGCTTTGAGGAAATAAAGATCTGATCATCTAGAAGCCTCCCTGGTGATGTACCTGCCCACTACAACAGCTAGGGCAGGCTACAGAGACACTTTTGAAACAAGCTGCATATACTAAAGTAATGGAGAGAAGGAGGAATTATGCAGAAATGGTGCTGCATGAAAATCTCTGCAAGATGACTTCTTCAAAAGCTTTATCTAAGTGGTCACTATTATAATGATGTGGGAAATAGGGGATTGTTGCTAACTGGGGTTAACAGTGCCGGCCCAGGCATTTAAATTTACTGGTTTAAATTTAAATTTACTGGTTTAAACACAGAACTATACCTGTGTTATTTTCAAACTGGGTGTGGGCACATAAAAGTATATGTAAAAAGGAAATGCAAAAGGAAAATGCCACAGTGCCCCAGGTTACATCTGGATTAATTTAATGCAACAGGTAATTTAATATTATTGGTTCAATCCAAGAAGAAGTGCCAAGCTTTGTTCAAAATAAACTATTAATGTATAATTCATCTGCCGTGAAGTTAGGCTTGAAAAATTCATCATGTAATTTCACCTCAGGGTGTTCTGCAGCCCATGAAATCTATAGTCTTTTTTATCTTGCCTGGAATAATTCTTTCTAAAAATTCAGCATCTTCAATGTTGCTTGTGAACATTGCAAGAAACCCTCAGGAAATTATTTAGTACTCAACGACCAATTGGAAATTGATGAGCAACAACTACATTCCAATTTAAAAAGTCCTGAAAATACACATATATTTTTTTAACAAAGTCTTATTATCTGTCAGCAGTTGATTGTCAATACAATCACCACACATGCTCATCCACAGAAGAGTAGTTCCTTCCATGTAAAATAAAATGAACAAATTCTTTAATGAGTATTGTTTCCATCATTTCAAAGAAAAGAAAAAACCATTAATGATGCTCCCTCTATTACACCAGTTTCTTTGAATGCTTTTTCCATTTATTTCTGATTTTTGTAGGATTTTCTGAAATCCTTTATTGAGTTGCTCTTTCAAGGGCTATTTTCATCTGACAGTTAACAGTAATTCCAAGCTTAATTTGAGAGACACAATTATTGTTTCCAGGAGATTTCTAGTGAACTTGTGGTGTTCAGCAGTTACTGTTACTTTCATGATACAATACATGTAACATACTAAACATTGTGAGATTCATGAGAAACATTCAGCCTGAATGAAGTAATGCTTAGTTTAAATCCTGTCATACACTCAGTTGTTACAAACTTCCTCCAGACAGTTCTTGGGCATATCCTGTGAAAACCCTGAGTGATCTCACACTAGCTCCAAAGGCACCCAACAGTTCCCACAAAGCAGTCTCTCTCCTCTGCCCAGCCACAATTAATGTATTACCTCAGGATGCAAGTAAGATTTCAAAGGTGTCCAAATATATCACTTTATCATATAGGTCAGCTTCACTACAAGAAAGACATTGAGGGACAGCAATGTGTCCACAGAAGGGTTTGGAGCACAAATCCTGTCAGGGAAGCCGTGGGGGAAAAGGGGGCTCAGAGAAGACCTCATTACCCTACAACTTCCTAAAAGGACATTGTAGCCAGGTGGGGTTTGGCCTCTTCTCCCAGGTAACAAGCAAGAGGATGAGAGGAAATGGCCTCAAGCTGTGCCAGGGAAGGCTTAGACCAGAGACTGGGAAAAATTTCTCCATGGAACAGGATGCCCAGGGAAGTGGCTGAGTCACCATCCCTTGAGGTGCTTAATAGATGTATAGATGTGGCATGTGGGGACATGGTTTGGTGGTGAACTTGGCAGTGCTGGGTTAATGGCTGGACTTGATAATCTTAAAGGTCTCTTCCAACCTAAACAATTCTGATTCTATATCCTCCATTTCCAATACTGACCTGTAATAATAGCTGTATGTTCATCTCCACATGATATTAGCACAGGCTTGTCATTTTTGAACCAGAACTTGCTAGGAATATCTTCTGCAAATTTGCTTTTCCCAAATGTGAAAACAGCACCTGACTCTGAAACACAAAAAGAAGTCAATTTTAGTGAAAGCAAATTTTGCCTCACATATTTTGAAGTAGATATGCTCTATCAATTCAGTGGCACATTTTATTTTCTTTTCTTTCTTCTTTCTTCTCTCAGCCTTCAAAACATGGGTTGGCAAAACTCTCATTTCACCCAACAAGGAGAAAGAATTTTCCTGTATGAGTGGCAGAGCACTGGAACAGGCTGCTCAGAGAAGCTGTGGAGTCTCCATCTCTGGAGATATTCAAAACCTGCCTGGACACAATCCAGGGCAGCCTCCTCTGGGTGAACCTGCTTTAGCAAGGGGGTTGGATCAGATGGTCTCCAGAGATTTCTTCCAAGCTCAACCATTCTGTGATTCAGTGGTAAGACCATGATCTAAAAAATCCAAACAAAACCACCCCAAAATAAAGTCCAAGCAGCTCTTCAGGCTTTGTAGTCTGCCTGTTTTCTCAATTCTTCTCACCTTCAAATGTGTTAGCACCATAGTTGCTAAAACACAGAATGTTAACTATTTGTTCAGCTTTTGGTAAGGCATGTGGTTTGACAGAAAATACCAATTCTACAGAAAAATGAATGAACTTACAAGTTAAATAATTTGTCAAAATCCTTGCAGACAATGTCAGCTCAAATATAAAAGCTCAATTAGACTTCCTATTTTAAAATGTCAAAGCCTGTGCTATAAAACATAGATGTTTTTTAAAACAAAACCAAGAATAAACCAAACCTTTTCCTTGTAAACTTTGTTAGCACGCAATACGTTAGGAAACACACACAATAACAGTAGACTGGTTTCTGAAAATTACACTGAGACAACTTAGTGCATTAACTTTCAATGAAAACAATCTCATCAACAATATGCACCCCAGCTCCAAAATCTAAAAGTTCTTTATTAAACTGTATATTTGATTTGCATTTAAAATAATTATTTAATGCAAAAGCTTCCCCTATTTCCAAAGATGTTATATTATATATCAGATGGAGCAGACATCTATAAATTGCAATTACCTCACTACATGTGTTTTTCATTTTCACTTGCTCAACAAGATTTGTGCAGATAAACTCAAGCCTTTTTAAAGAAGGAGTTGAGTTTTTTTTCCTTATTTTACCTAGACACACCTACAACTACAGACAAGCTAAACAGCATCTGAAAACTCTGTTTGAAGTTTTCATCTCCAGCTGGACAGCCATGCACTTCAGAACTTTCTTAGCAATCTCTTCAGCAGGTAGAGAGCTCTCTGGTTCCTTTCTCTTCAGAAGGGTTAACATGAAAACATTTTATGTTCTTTATTCAATGTATATAAAAAGCTGATACCTTTTCCAATGCCTTTTGACTAAGCCACAACTTTTCACAACTGGACACAACTGCTGTGCCCTGTTCTGGGCTCCTCAGCACAAGTGAGACATGGAGCCCAGAAAGCGGGTCTGGGAAGGGGCAACAAGGATGTTTGGAGGGCTGGAGCATCTCTCTTATGAGGAAAGGCTGAGGGATTTGGGTCTGTTCAGCCTCGAGAAGAGATAGCTTACAGGGAACCTTACTAATGGGTATAAATATCTGTACCCAAGGGGTGCCAAGAAGATGCAGTCAAGCTCTGCTCGGTGGTGCTGAGCAATAGGGCAAGAGGCAATGGACAGAAACTGATGTTCGGGAAGTTCCATGTGAACAAGAGAAAGAAATTCTTTCCTATGCAGTGACCGTGCGTGGTGAGGAGTCTCCCTCACTGAACATACCCCAGAACCATCTGGACACAATCCTGTGCCATGTGCCGTGGGATGACCCTGCTGGAGCAGGGAGATGGGACCAGACAACCCACGGCACTCCCTTCCAGCATGACCCATTCTGTGCTTCAGCGCTGCCACCGGTTTGGAAACTGAACCCACCAACTCGATAAATTAAATCCCACGGGTCATATACGAGGTGTTTGTTATCCCAGCAACGAGCCAACGTTTGAACGTTTCCCTGGGCCAAGCCGCGACACAGACCAACCATTAATGCTCCGAATTACCCGCATCCCCCCGAGTGCCCGGCGCTGCCCCCCGGCCCCGCCGCTGACGGGGCTGCCCCGTCCGCGTTCCGGCGGCAGCGGACGCGTTTCTCCCCAGACGGCGTCAGGCTCAGGCCCGGCGCGGAGCCCGGAGCCGGGGGAGCCCTGCGGGGGTGAGGCGGGCAGGGGCCGGCACAGGCAGACGCACCGTCTCCCCGGTGCCTCGAGGAGCGGCCGCACTCACCGGGCACGGGCAGCTCGGTCCCCGCGGCGGGCGCGGCCATGGCGGCCGGGAGGAAACCCCGCCGGACCGGGGACGCCGGGCCGCGGGCAGCGCCGCCTGGCGGCCGGCGGGGGGCACTGGGGGCGGCACTGCCCGGCGGGGAAAGGCCCTGGCCAGGGGCTGAGGGCGCATCAGCACAGGATGGGGGAAAGGCCTGGCACAGGGCTGTGGGCACGGCAGGGCATGGCAGGATGGGCTGTGCTGGGCCTGGCACAGGGCTGTGGGCACAGCATCGCCACAGGATGGGCTGTGCTGGGCCTGGCACAGAGCTGCGGGCACAGCATCGCCACAGGATGGGCTGTGCTGGCCAGGGTGAAAGGCTTTGCAGGCTTTGCACAGGGCTGTGGGGTACGGCATCACAGGATCAGCTACGCTGGAAACGACCTCTGGGATCACCAGCCACCTTGGCACTCAGTGCTACATCCAGTCTTTCCTTAAACACCTGCAGCAACAGTGGCTCCAGCAGCTCTCTGGGCAGCCAGTGGTGCAGTGGCACTGGGCCAGTCACAGTGCCCTGAGCTCCCAGGGAAAGCTTCTCTATGAAATTGACCCCCACAGTGCCCAGGCCGTGCCCCTGAGGATCCCAGACTTCTTGTTGGCCAGATTGATACTGGACCCAGGACCAATGATTTCCTTTTCTCTCTTTCCACTTTTTTAAAATTATTCTTTTATTTCTCTTGCTACTATACGATAAAGAGCAAACTTATACCAATTATCATGCCATGTGTATAATTTACTAATAAAACTTTATATGTTTTTTTGGACCCTCTGGCATTTGCTGTTCCTTTTCAACCACAAGCATCTATAAATCGTGGTTGTTCTCTTCCTCTTAGGGGAGACTCATTCACAGGAGCTTCCTATGAAATTGGTCCATGTAGGAATTGGGATCAGGCAGCCTCTGTACAGGGGTTTGGTGGATTGACCTTCACTGGACACCAGGTACCCACCAAGACGCTTCATCTCCACCCCTTCTCAGCTGGACAGAGAAGACAGGAAGCATAGGTTGAGAGAAGGCATTTTCCTAAAGCAAAATGAAAGGTTGCATGCACAACAGCAAAGCAAAAAAAATAGACTTTTTCTCTTCTTCCCACCAGCAAGAGATGTCCAGACAATTACCAGGAAGCAGGACTAAGCACCTCATCTTTGCTGCAGAAGGCACATATTGTAAAATAATGAATGTTCCCCCTTCTGCCTCCCTTCCTTAACTTTTATATCTCAATTGGCATTACATGATATAAAATATCCCTTTGGTTAATTTGGGTCAGCTGTCCTAACTGTGTCCCCTCCCAAGAACTTGTCCACCCCCAGCCTACAGATGAGGGGTGGGAAGTTGGAAGTGTCAGCATGGGTGCTGTGTCAGTGCTGCTCAGCAGTACCCAAAACTCTTGGGGTGGCATCAGCACCTTTCCAGCTGCCAGTGCAGAGCCCAGCACTGGGAGGGCTGCTGTGGGAAAATGAGCCCAGCTCAGCCAGACCCAGTACAAGGTGTGGCCAGACAAAGTCTGCAGGGTGGGACTGGAGCCCTTGGCACCTCAACCACATTTGCTTTGTCTGCTGTCTTTTCTCCTGGGCATCACTAATGACACAAGCTCAGTTCCAGAGGCCAGGCTTGAAAGTCATGGGAGTCATTTGCCAGAGGACAACCAAGAGGGAAAACATGGCCTGACATTCTTCCCTTTCTTCCCTCACTACTCATTTCTCTAGGATTTTACTTCTGTTTGACATTTCCCCTGGCAACTGCTGCATTTCCCAAGCATCTCAGTGTTAGTTCGGCATGAGGGGTCTTGAGCAAATCCCACCAGGAGCTATCACCCTGCATGATGCTTTCACAGCTGTCTGTCTTTCTTAGGAGTCAAACTTCTCTCTTGTACGTTTTAATTATAAGTTCCTTGCATTGTAATTCCAAGGTATCACCCTCTCTGACAGATATGCCATCACCTTGATTTACCCTAGCACATCTCTCCTTACAGGGAGGAGGAAATGAGAAAGTAATGGTCATATTTCAAAACTACCTACAGTGCAGGTGGCATAAAATCTTATCTGACAATTATATTTGAAGGTAGAAACTTAAATTAAATCATTTTAGAATTTGGCAATTGACCTACTGCATATTATACAACAAGCAGTATAGCCTGAGGAGGTAGGCAGGCTGCAATATTTTACTTTCTGGGCCCCACACTGTTTAACACTGCTACAGCATAATTGAAAACTTGGTCCAAAACAAAAAACCAAACCAAAAACCAACCAAACAAACAAAAACACCAAAGGGAAAAACCCAAACAAAAAACAAACAAACAAAAAAACAAAACCAAAAAACAAAAAAAAACACCCCAAAAACAGGGGAAAAAAAAAGGCAGAAAAATAAACCACCAAAAACCCCTAGGAAAACGTAGATTTTTAAAATTCAGACTACTTCATTATTGTCAGGGCCCCAAAAGCATGAATAAGTCTTTATGCCCTGCCCAGTTCCTTAGCCAGGGACCCAGAACCCTCATTTAGGCTCAGCTCAGGACCAGCAGTCCCTGCCTGGGCTGGGAGCCCCTATGGCCACAGCTCCATCCCTAGGGGGGACACCCTGCTCATGCTGATCCTGCAAGTCTTCTTTTACCTTTTCCTATCAGCACATGCTCCTGTACAAATATTTAACCCAAAATAGCTATGAAATAGTATTGACACAGGTGTGATATGACATGGTGAACCCACACAGAAGAACACAAACTGCAAGTGGTGCAATGGGACCTGGGAGAAATCTCTTTATCTGTAGGGTTTGACCAAAGAAAAGGTTCAGGGTCAGCCCCAGCCCGGCCCTGGCTGGGACAGCCAAAACAAGGACCGTGATTCTTGGTTTTCCCTCATTTGCACAGCAGCACAACTCACTCTTTACTGTAGAGGAATATAATTCCAATGTGTGCAGATGGGACGTGCCCAGGCTTGCCTGGCCACTGCTTCTTGGCCGGGAGCAACAGCTGAGGTTCTGGTACCACAGAGCTACTCCAGGCTGGCAGCTAGGCACTAGACATGCCAGGACTTGAAGGAACCCAGTTGTTTTACCTCTAAAGAGTCCTTAGGCGAGGCAAAGTGAAAAGAGTGGATTCTGTGGAGGTTTTAAATCCAGAGTTTAATTCCAAGGTGACACAGACCTCTGAACTGCAGCAACTGCTCCTACAGAATGGAGACCTCGTGCTCTGAGTCTCCTTTTAAGCCCTAGGCCAGGGGGCGGGAGGGACAGGTAAGCGCTACCAACCAGGTGAGGAGGGGGCGAGGCCCAGGGGACAGGACACTTGGCTAAGCCAATGACCTCAGGGCTGAGGGGCACCTTTTGAACTTCTGCCAATCATGCGATGGTTTTGATGGTAAGTGGAGTTTGATAGACAGGCCTTGGCAAGGGGACGAGGGGGTTGTGGGTAGGTGAGTCTGGCACACACCGCAACACTCTACTTCCGACACCTTCCTTTCTCATAACTTTATTTGTGGGTTAAGAGAAGTCTTAATGCAAACAGAAGATGCTGTTCAGCAGGAGGAATTTCGTCAGTATTACAAAACTAGCAGGGACCAGCAAGCAGCTGCTGCGACAGTTTTGGTGAGGTTATCCTTTAATTTTATCTGGTGTGTGGTGTTGGGCCTGAAACCTGGAGTCAAAAGCAGCAGAATCCTGTGAAGGACTGAGTGTTTTAGAGAAAGGCTCTGGGGGGCTTTTCCCTACAATTTTAATGTCCTTTTACCTCACCAGGCAGCAAGCTCTGTGACTTCAGGAGACTGGAGTATTATCTGTTTTTAGCGATTGTGAAGTACCATTAATTTGTTCTGTGGGATTTAGGTGAAAAGTCAGGAAGGAATGTTTATTCTTGAGGCCAGTGTTTGCTGCAGGTGCTGTAACCAGTAAATAACTATCTGAATAAAGGTAATCTATCTGAGTTTAGACATATATCATGGCCGGTTTGGGTGGGGAATTCTCTCCTTGAAACTGCAAGGTGAATCTCTGCCTCATTATTTTGTGTCTCTATATACCCTGGAGGCATGCAGCAAAAGCATGATGTGATGGGAGATTCAAAGCCAAGCAGGCAGACCTGCATCTGTGACCTGGCTTTGGGTTCCTTCTGTACCCACACAGCTGTGTCTGTCCCCCTGATTTCAGGAAAGTTCTTGTATGACAGTGTTTCACTAAGCTGCTTCTCAGGTTTGCCACATCTCCAAAATCAGGTTAAAATTTTAGAGCTGAAAGTCAATTCCATATTTCTCATGGTTTTAGGTCAACCTCAATAAGAATAGAATTAACACTTGTTACGTAACAAGTGATTAGTTCTAGAAAACAATATGCAGAAATTTCACATTCACAGAAATCCTAATATGCAGTAAGTCATTTTTGTTTATAATTTTTACATTGCATCATATGAAAACCAAATGTTTTCCAAATTCTATGATTTATTTGCTACAGATTTAGAGCGGTCCTAAAGCTCGGTGCTAATTTTCTTATAAATTTTGCATTTTTACGGCAGCCAGTTGGGAAATTTCTGCAGTTAACAGAGGTGATGGAAAAGCAAGTTTGGAAAACAACTGTAGTAAAGCTGGTTTTCCAAGGAAGTAATCCAATTTGTCAAGTTACACACACAGCATTGTTATTTTTGGTAGAGTTTTTTAACATTATAGCATAACGTTGGCATAAGCTTATGACCACTGTCTGTGGGTATTCCCAGCTAAGCACCCTGTGTTTGATACTGCAGGATAACCTAATGTCTGTTAGTCTGTGCTAAGAGTCCAAAGTTTTGCTGTCCCTGCTCAGAAAGGAAGAAGCCAAAACTGCTTGACCTTGCAATTCTGCCTGTTACATTTTAACTTTGGTATGTTGTCTCATGATCTTTCTCTGGAATTAATTTTTCCACTTCTGCCCCTCTTTCACATATGGATAACAGGGAAGGGAGCAAATTTCTTGGAGGTCATAGCAATAAAAAAGAATCTTCAAGAGGTCAGGAACAGATCTCTAGTCCAACTTTCTGCTTGCAGCCTGTCAAACACCATATGAGAGCAGCTATGCCTTTGCTTAGGCACCACTTGAAAATACTTAAGGATGGTAATTCCAAATCCTCTCCAGTAACCAACTTAAGTGCTTCACTATCTGCCAGTGGAGAAATTAGTGATGAATATTTCTCAGTCCACTTTTCAATCATGCCAGATGGTGAAACAAGAGCAATGAACAGAAGTTGTTGTTTGGCAAGTTGAGATTAGATAATCTCTAAGTCCCTGGAAGGAATCGCAGACTGAAATGAGAAAAACAAGGAGCAGCCCCAAAGCTGTTCTGGAAACAAGGAGGCAAAGGAGAGCAGGGAGCAGTAAGCAATTGCATAGATTTTAAAGCAGGACAAGTTTGGCTTTTCCCCCACAAACAAGTTAAAAAAAGCAAATCCCTGTTCTGAAAATTTAAAGTAATTAAAGAAGTCCCAGTCAAAAACCTATTTTCCATTAGAATATGCACAATTAAAATTAAAGCAAATCTCATGATTATAAACTGTTGGTATTTAAACTCTTGGTATTTAAGAGTGGATTTCAGTAATTTTTCTTGGTGGGCTGTTTTTCCTGGTGTGGTAGAAACTACCTGACCCATGAATGCCCCTACACCTGCTTCCATCTTCTTCCTCCTTCTGCTTTGAGCTGTGAATGTGGTTGAAAATGTCCAGCAGACAAACATTTCCCATCTGCTCTGGGAGCCCACACGGATTTGGGACCTTGTCACTTGCACCTGCACAGCTCCTTTGGGAGGCCCAGCAGAAACAGCACCCCAGGAGCCTCGGTAATTCCCCCCTGTGGTCCATGGCACACACTGCAATGGTCTGGAATTCCAGTTTCCAGCAAGGAGAAGATGTTCCTGCCCTCTAAGGCAAAGCTCTGAAAGGGCTGAAACCCAAGTGGAGCAAGATCTTACAATGGCCTCTCACTGCCAGCCTTCATGACTTAACCCAGGGCTGCTTTAGCACATGAACTGGGGAAAAAAATCAGGGGAGGGTTTTTGGCTGGAGCTGCTATTGGTAAAGACAGATACTGTGAAAGAAACAGCAGACAAAGAAAGGAAGAAGAAAAAGGAGGACACAAAGAGCACTGAGCTGGGAAGGTGCCACTCTGAAAACCAAAGCAGAACCTACTGAAAAGGAATGGGGCAGAAATAAAGAATTTGGAGAGCTCTGAAATGGCTTAAACCCAAGTGGAACAAGAGCCCTGAGGGACAGCCCTCATCCCTGGCCTGCAGCTGCACATGGAGCCCCTGCCCACAAGTCCCTGGCTGTGTCCATCTGGCCAATGCTTTGTGCCATGTTTAGCCCACCCTCCAAAGCCAGGGCTCTGCAGTATGGGGCTCAGGCTGTCATGTGGGATTGTGTCCAAAGCCTCAAGGGCATATATATCTGGGCATATTTTCCTAGCTCTGGACTCCAGGGCTTGGCAATTAGCAGCCTAGTCTCAGTGGTGAGCTAAAGGGAAATATAAAACACAAACACAATTGGAAATAGGAAAGTATTAGCTGCACTCAGTCCACTTCTTTGCACTGCTTTGGTCTCCATTTCATTAGATCAGACTAAAAATGTTGACTTTAAATAAAATACGTGTTTAGCTCATACCCATCAAAACCTTAGCAAGAGTACAGTGTGGGCTGTGTAGAGCTAAGGAGGGCTGCAAGTACAGAGCCAAAAAGGGCTGAACTGCCACACTTCCCTGTTAACCTTTAGCCTGTGAAACATGGGCTTCGACAAGACTTTCATTAAGATGACTCAGTTAATTTAGAGGAAATTTGATCATGTAACTTCTGTGGGTGATTATCAACATCCAATTTCATGTGATTCTGAAGTCCTAAATCTGGATGGAGGCCAGAATGTGCTGAATAAACACCACATGTCCAGAATGTCTCTTCTGTGGTACAGTAAGGCTGTTTTGTTGGGCTTTTTTTACCCGTTTCCCCAGTGTAATGAAGAGATTTCATACACTTTTATAGAAATGCCACCTTTTGTGAGAGTGGGATTGGAATCTGGCAAGTGTCTTCTCATGCACAAAGCAAAAAGGAGGGAGAAACAGCACCAAGATCCATTTCTGTTGTTCTGTCTCCTGAAAGGGCACCTTTGGGGTCTCCACATAAGTCATTTTCCCAGGTTCTGAATGGCTTTATTTGACAGGCAGCATGCAGTTGCCATATGCATTTTAGAAGACAGAAGAAATCACATCTAAAGTACATTTTATAACACAATTTGAAACATTGTTACAGTGGCCATCGGAAAAAGTGCACAGAGGGATGCTGTGCCTGTCTGACAAGAGTTATTTAAACTAATTAACAAAGTCTATCAGGATGATCCAGCTGGGTCATATATGGGGAGTGGGAGAGATTTCAGGTGCTTGACCACTGGCTTTAGCACATGTATAATTTAGCATTGAATGGCAAAAAAATACATTTTCTGCTCTTTTGACACAGGTGTGGGACACCAGCTCAAATGAATGTTGATCTGAAAGGTCGGGACCTCCTTACTCTACAGAACTACACAGCTGATGAACTGAAGTATTTGCTGTGGATGGCATCAGATTTGAAACAAAGGATAAAGCATGAAGGGGAGGTAAAATGATTTAACTGTCATTTAGGTCCCTCAGATGTTGAAATAAATACTGTTCTGAAGGATATTTTGAAAAAGCCTTTCAGCTTTCTTGTCCTAAACAAAATCTCCTGAGCTCTTAAATACTGTAAATCATGTGCTGTAAATCAAAGAACCTTCCTGCAAAGTGCCCAGAGATATTCTTTAAACACTTCAGAGGACTTTGTGAGTGGAAAGGTTAAACAGGTTTGTGCAGCTAGCTCCCTGTTGTCAGCTAACCCCATCCATCCACACATGCAGCACTAAATGTAGGAAACAAAGACACTTCCCTGCATGGGATTAAATTAGTATCTGAGTTCTCCTTAATGCTGGCTCAAATTGAGTGTCAAAATGCAGTTCCTTTTGGGCCTAGAATTACTTCTTTGCCTTTAACCTTTCCACTGCTAGTAAATTTTTTGAAGGGCAGAAGAACAAAACCACAGGTAAACACCCCCACTTTTGCAACTTTTTAATGGTGAATTAAAATATGCAAGAAGTATTTCATAGTTTAAAGACAATAATGATTATAAAATTGAAATAACTTCATTTTTCGTGTTTCAGTATTTGCCTTTGATGCAAGGCAAATCTTTGGCCATGATTTTTGAGAAGAGAAGCACAAGAACAAGATTATCTGCAGAAACAGGTAGGTCTGAGCAATGGCACAGAGAGACTTTATATGAAACTGTATATATTGAGTATGTACTGAAAAACACTGCATAATTTTGCATTTAGCAATTTCTACTCAGGAGAAACCTAAACTTTGAAAGCAAAAATAAGAAAAGAATGGTGGCTGTTTGTGTTTCACCTTGCATATTAATTTCACAAGCACATGGCTTTGGTTGCTGAAATTTTGTCAAAATCTTCCAAAACATGGTAGATCAGAAATAAAGTAACAGATAGAAATAAGCATTTCTGGTGTAAGCTCCCAGCTGTACTGGCAAGATGTACATTTCCTAACATCTACTTCAGTAAGGATCACAAATTTAATTTTTTGCAAGCTCTAATAAATATTTTTCTAATGTAATATGCATTACCATTGTTACATTTCAAAATATCTGCTTAGGCTGGGAATACAGCAATGCCTTGATATAAATTCACGGGGAAAATTAACATGATTACCTACAGGGGAAGAGAACTTGATGGAGACTCAAGGATACTAACCTAATCATATCAGGCACTGGAACATTTTTCTTTTGAGTTACAGTCCTGAAATACTGAAACATGTACCTATGGTATCTTTATTTACATGGTAGTTGTTCTGAATTCACTGGCACTGCTGAAATAAATCACTCATCAATCAATCAATCATTCATAGCAAGAAATAACTCTGAGCAGGTGATGCATAAAGGAAGAACTTGCTCTTCTCTCATTTAAGTTGACCCAGCATCCCTCACTTCTCCCTAGTGAAGGAACAGGAAACCTGTTGAGTATTCACATTTCTTTACAAGTTGTAAGAGTGAAGGTAAAAATAATGGAAGGAAGAAGCAGATACATTAATTCCAAGCATTTCTGAATTTGCCTTTGTACTGTCTGGCACAGGCATTTGCCTGCTGATCCCGCTCTTTAAGCAGACATGTTGTTGCTTTCTGTTTTCTCCTGATAATGAGGACTTAGTAATGTGCATTCCCTCTCTGTGAAGACCACCCACCTTTTAATTCCTGAGTTTTTAGTCCAGTTTCTTGTTTCCTGCCATCCTGGTGTATGGCCAGGTAATGAATTCTCTGGATCTGTTTATCCTTCATTCTTCTGTATTCTGAGGGAAACACTGCTTAGTCCTTGGCTTTCGAAGGCTTATGGAAGGGGGAAGCTCAGGAAAGTTCAAGTGAATTAACTTAGGGATGGGAGTTAATGCACATAAATTCATCTAAGGGAGAATTAAGCTTCAGTGAAAATTACTTTTGAGTGAGAGCTTCCACAAGAGAGTTTAATGCAGTTGAGCTTCTGTGCATTAATTTCACACCTTCAGTTAATTGGTCTTAAGTCTGCTAAGCCTAAGACTTTGCTTCAAAGACAGACTCAAGTTTTTTCTGTCCACAAAAACTCTATCCATTTCATCTGCTTTTTTAACATAAATGATTCCCTCCTTGGAATTTCTAACTCAAAACAAATGTGGAGCCACATGTGTTCCTTTTAGCTAAACAAGATAATTTAATACCAATTTTCTAATGTCTAGTCAAAGTGGACAATTGCAGTGAATTGAAGTGTTTATTTATAAAGTTCCTGAGTCATCTCAAATAGCTCTTCCCAAGAGTTGCCCCTTCAATAACTTGAGAGAGGTCACTTGTAGGGCAAGGTCCTGGGGATGAGATTAATCTAAACAAACCTTGCAACTCTCAGGAACAGCTAAACCAGTGCATTTCATTACAGAGCAGAGACTTGGAAAGCACTGATTACAAAATCTTCCTTGTGCAGTGTCTAGGAGTTTGTTGGGACATATTAACACCATGGAAGAATTTTCAGAATTCCTATTGTCCCTTTGCCATAAAGAATGACATTATTGAAAAAGAAATAAACAGAATGGTTGAAGTTGGAAGTAATCTCTGAAGGTCATCTGTTCCAATCCCCTGCTCAAGCAGGGTCTTCTAGAGCCAGTTGTCCAGGACCATGTCCAGAAGCCTTTTGAATATCTCCAAGGATGAAGATGCCACAATCTTCTGTGGCAACCTCTGCCATTGCTCAATCAGCTTTTCAGTAAATAGAATTTGCTATTCAGAGGGATCTGCCCAGTTTGTGCCCATTGCATTATTGAAAAACACCTGGCTCTGTCTTCTTTGCCTCCTCCCTTCAGGTGTTTATATATATATGCAATATTCCCCCTGGCCCTTCTGTTCTCTAGGCTGTGCTGTCCCAGCTCTCTCAGCTTTTCTTCTTGTCTCAGTTTGGAAAGACAGGAGTCTGCTAAGGAAGGCAGGACCCTCCCCTGAAATGGAGAATGTAAACCCTCCCCACCCCTCTGAATTGCTATAAATTTTAAATTAAGGGGCTCTCAGGCAAAAAATATGGGAGCCGGAAATAACAGTTCTTTAATAGGGAAGAAAATAAAAGGATAAAATAAAACAACGCAGTTAACTAAAACAACACTGACAGAGTCAGAACCCAACCTGACACCCTGTTGGTAATGGTGCTGGTAGCGGTCCAATTGGAAATGTGGCTGCAGTCCCCCTGCAGTGTCAGGGGTGGTTCTGATGGAGCAGGGATCCTGTAGAAAAGGGTGTAGTCCTCCTCCAAAGATCCAGTGAAAGAAGAGTCAGCTACTGTTCCTCTGGGAAATCCAGTGGAGAAGCCATGCAGTTATTTCAGAACCTCCAGATTATATCTGGGTAGGAATGCTTGACTCCTCCCTCTGGACTCACATCTCACAATGGGATGCTGTAGTTCTTATCAGTCATGCAGTGACATTCAATAGTCTGTTATCAGCAGATGCCCCCCCTGAAGGAGGAGTGATTGTGATCACACAGAGAGAGATAAGGAAAACTGCCCACTTGACAAAAGACAACTGCCATACAGATGGTAATAGAATACATCTTGCCTTGCAATCTGGAACCCTTCTCATATGAAATATGCTTCAGTCCCTCAGCCATCTTTGTGACCCTCTGTTAGCATGGGCATCCCAGCCGTATCCAATATGTCCATGTTTCTCATACTGAGGACCCCAAATCCAGACTCTTGAGGTCACCAATGCTGTATAAAGAGGAAAGATCACCTCCCTCCACCTCCTGGCAGTATTTGTCTGCAGTTCAGGACACCATTCACCACCTTTGCTGGAAAGGCACACACACTGCTGGATCATGTTCAATTTGCTGTCTACCAGGACCCCCAAGTCCTTTTCTGCCAGGCTGTTCCCCAGATGGGAGGCCCCCATCACGTCCTGGTTCAGGGGCTGTTCCTCAGGTGCAGGACTTGCATTTCTCCTTGCTGAACTTCATGGGGCTCCTGTCAGACCATTTTTCCAGCCTGTCAAGTTCCCTCTGGACAGCAGCATGACCCTATGAAGTACCAGCCACCCCTCCCAGTTTTGTGTCAACAGCAGAATTGCTGAAACCACACTCAGTTGTCGAGACCCTTAGCACAGGTGTTAAACAGGACTGGACACAAATGGACCCTGAGGGTACTGCTGATCACTGGCCCCCAACTGGACCTTTTGCTGGTGGCCACCACTCTCAGGCCTGGCCATTGGACAGTTCTGAACCCATCCCATGTTCTGCTCATCCAGCCAGGCATCCTCAGCTTGGCTAGGAGGATCTCCACTGTCAATGGACACCATGCAGTCCAGGCAGACAAACCCCACTGCCCTCCCCTCATCTATCAGGCCAGTCACAGAATCACAGAGGTTGATCAAGCTGCTCAAGCATGACTTCCTCTTGGTGAAGTCATGCTGACTATTCCTGACAATTTTCTTGTCCTCAACCTGCCTAGAAATGGTTTCCAGGATTAGCTGCTTCATCACTTTCCCGTGGATTGAGGTGAGGCAGCTTAGCCTTTATTCTCTGGGTTCTCCTTGCTCTTTAACTTAGGGGTGACCTTTTTGCATTTCTCTCAGTTGTCCAGATAATTGAAGATCATTAAAACATTAATTTATGATGCATTGTAATAGATCAGTTGATATTTAAGGTTTTCCAACATCCTGTTTCTCTGAACTGTTTTATTCTAATGACATAGCAACTGTACTGAATAATACCTCTCTCCTTGGGGTATAATTCATTGCCTCTTTAATTTTGTCCTAATGTGTATTTCTGAAACCCATATAATTTTACTATTTCTAAGATAAGTAGTGATGTTGTAAGTTTAATGCAGAACTAGAAATAACTTCCATAGAGTAGTGGCAAAGTAAATCCAGTTCTGTGAGCCTAGGAGATTTATTTCAATCACTGGCTATTTTATTGGAAAATGTGACATATCTGCTGTTACACTGGAAAATGTCAGCTCTTCACAGTCAGAATCCCATACCCATTCTGCATAAAATTTTGTGTACTTTTTGAAAACAGAACTACTCACATAGTCATATATTACTTGTAAAATAAACATCCTCAGGCATGGCACAAGTTGAATGCCCCATTTTTGTTATAGCTTTGGTGTAAAATAATCAGATTGTCACTATTGCTCTTAAAATATACAGCTGTAGTTATGTTTCAGTGAATAAGTCATAAATAAATCCAACCATTTCCCAGACACTGAATGCAGACAATATTTCACAGGGCAGGAATGGAGAGGAAGCAGGGCAGGTAGGAAAGCTCAGCCTACCTTCTCTTGTTGTGCACTGGAATGTACAAGATCTTAACAGCCTTAGGGGGGTTCAGTGCCACTGCCTTTAGTGGAATTGCTCCCAACTCACTCCTCCTACACAGTGGGGTGAGAGGAATATGATGGCCATGCCTGAAGACTGCTACACAGAGTCAGAGAAATAATTGCATTGAAGCATATGAACTAAAGTGGGAATGGTATTTCATGGTACAGGGCCTGTTTTCTGTTGGAGTGGCTAAGTATTATTTAGCTTGGCCTCATTACAGAGGGCCAAAATGCACTCTTAGTTTACTCTTCACTTAAAAGAGTAGCTTAAAAACAACTTTTAAAAACTGCTTATCAGTTTTTAGCTTCAGCTTTAAGAATATTCTGCAATTGCTGCCTAGGAGAGTTCATTGTTATCAGTCTAAATGGAAAAATAATTTCTATTTTGTAAGTCCAGGCAGGCAATGAGGAAATTAATAAATGCAAATCCATGTGTCTTGAAATTCTGAAGATGATCCTTCCTTTGAGTCTGAGAAGATGACTGTGTGTGTCCCCTGGTGACAGTCCCAGAGCTGTGCAGCCAACCTGTGAACTGCAGGATTCATGTTGACCCCCTTGCCCCATGCAGCAGGGGCAGCCTGGGATGAAGATTTCACTCATGTCCTGTCTGAAAGAGTCTGCATAAGTGCAATAATGTGCCACAGCCTGAGACGTGAAACTGTGTGGTTTGAAAGCTAAAAGTAGTGAGAAGTGTGGACATGAGGTAATAATCTATTCTAGATTTGCAGTATGAACTTGTTGTAGTTTATTGAAGATATCACAATTCATATAAATATTTAGCATGTGGCCTTGGATGTGACCAGGTTGTGACAACGAAGGATTAGCTCTCTCAGTTTAACACAGCACTCCAATGTTTGTTTGCTGAATTGGTGCCTGCATACCTTCAATAGTTATCATTTTTTTTCACTTTCTACTCTATGGATGAAAGAATCTGAAAAAGATTCTGTCTCTGCAACCATATACAAAGCTAGAGCACAGAGCTCCTGTATTTCCAGATGGAAAGTTTTGTATGGAAATATGTTCCCAGGCCCTGCACAGATGGCCAGTTCATGAGCAGAAAGCCCTGCATCAGGGCTCTGCTATGTACACAGACTGCAGGTGGCAGCTCTGACTGGGCTGCCTGACGTCTGGCAGTTCTGAATGAATGTTCAGATTCCAGTTTTTTTACCTGGGCATCATTTCTAGAAAACAGAATATGTCTATTGGAGCATGCCTGGACTGTAAATCATCTACCAAAGCGTATGCATTCAGAATCCTAAAATACAGAGCTGCTGTATTGCGTGGAACTTGCAGGAATAAATAACTGACATAATTGTATATGACTCCAAAAAAATCCACAAGAATTTGGGAAGGAAAAGTCACAGCCAATGACAGCTCATCCTTGAGGTCTTGACTTAAAAATTTGCACTAAGTAAACAAGGTGTAATGTGTAGTTTGTATACACTGTCCTTTAAATACAGTGCTTGTGTCTCAGCTGCAGAGGGGAAGTGAAAAAAGTAACAGTAGAATAAATGGTGCTTCGTTCTTAAAAGTTTGCTCTGTGTGACTTGCAATATTGTTGAGATTTGGAGCAATCCTTAATGAAAACAACAAGCAATTTAAAAGTGTACTCAATAAAATGAGTACACTGGCTAGGGGAGCAGAAATTTGCCCTTTAGGTGGGACCTGGAGCATCATTACTTTTAATCTGACATTTAAGGAAATTGAGGCAATCCAAATACAATGATTTGCCAGTATTGTTTTTATCTATTGTATTTTAAACTCCAGAGGCTGGCTGAACTGATGCAAAGCAGAAGACCTCTCCTCATCCCTGCTGCTGGCAAGAGATGGAAGTTAATAAGGGTTGCTCTGTGTAAGGAGCCCAGTTGTGGGGCCCAGACCTGCTGCCTGTACCTGTTGGTTTTATCTGTGAAAGGTTTCAGTGTTCAGTCCTGGATTTAGTTTCAGTTTCAGTTCTCTTTTAAAGAGTAGCTGTGGGACGAAGTTTTTAATCCATGGCAGACCTGTACAACCACCGTGCTGAAGCTGCAGTGCTGAATCTGTCAGCAGTGCCATCTAATGGATACAGCCAGCTTGAGCAGCTTTTGACCTTTTCTTCTAGTTTTTCTTCCTTTTCCACTCATTTTTTCTCTTTTTTAAAATTGTTTTTTTCTAACAGCACAAAATTCATCAGCATCTCCACAACATCAGTTTGGTAAACAAAGTAGGGGTCTCTACTCTTCTGTGCTGTATGCATCCTTTCTCTTCCTGGAAATATAAATATAAAAATGGGCTTCTTCCTAGCTTTTTGTCACAATAAAAGACTCACACCCCCACAGTGTTGTCTCAACAAGGCTGGTTTGTCCATGCTAAGATTCTCTGAAATTTCCTCCATCAGAAATGCTAGCGGCAGGGCAGGATCTGCCTGCAGAAAATCTCTGTACAGGAAGGGAGTTGTTCTTATAATGCAGAAGATGCCTTACATACAGCCCAGTTCAAATCCTACACTTTGTACATCCCCAGCTGTGGGACCCTGTGTCCCATGCTAGGATGATGCTAAAACATCTGTGACAGTTCATAAAACAGCCCCATCAGGCCCCATCCTTGCAATGTGTGGGACTTTACACTCAGATTCAGTGGAAAAAGTCTTCAGACCTAAACCAGGCAAAGACAAAGAGACTCAGATATTGGTGAAAAGAAGATATTTTCTCCCTGTCTGTGTCGGATGGTTGCTTGTAATAACTTTCTGCTGGTGGTGCCATTAAAGTAAAGCAGCAGAGAACCTGAGAGTTGCCCTTAACATGTAATTTGTCTTCATCCAAAACATTGTTCAGACACCTTTGAAGTTCCCCAAAGTGTTTTCTATTCTTAAATGATGCTCAAATCTTTCCATGGTTTCCTGCTCAGGAGTGGATTTTACTCTTCATACCTAATCCATCCAGTTCTTTGGGCCTCTGTTCAAATTTCTAATTATTGCAAGGTAGAGGGATGCTGGCAGGGCTTGAGATCTTTCCTCTTCTCTCTCTCACATTATCATTTTTAAGGCACTTGGTCATTTGAGACCAAATTCAGGTTTGTTACAGTGTGTGAAGAGGGTTTTCTCCCTGAGTGACTTTACATGAAAGACAATGTTGATCCTTGCAAGGATGTGGAAATGCACCAGGTGACTCGGATGGTCTTTATAGGATGCAAAGTCCCATGAAGCAGAAATGCAGCATGATGAATGGATTATCTGCCTCTTAACAGGAGCAATAGTGATGCTTGGGGCAATGTGTAGCCCTAGAGCTTGAATCACTGTTCCTGTGATCACAGATAGGATCTCATGGCTAAGGATTTTAACAAATACATTTGAGTGGGTTCATTCCAAAGCACATTTATTTGACATTTTGTGTGTCAAATGCTAATAATTTTAACATTTTGATGGCCCGTGGAGTTCTACTTCTATTTTTGAAAATATATTTTCTATCAAGAAGATTTTGAATCTGTAAATATGAGGTGCTGGTGTTTAGTTTCTTTTTTTTTTTTAATTTTTCCTCACTGTAGGATTTGCTCTCCTTGGAGGACATGCTTCCTTCCTTACAACACAAGATATACATCTGGGCACTAATGAGAGTCTCACAGATACAGCAAGGTTGGTAAAATGTCACTTGATTGATTACTGCATTTGGTTTTCAATTGGGCTGACACTTGTCTCACAGAATTTTAGAAGCTGATATTTTCTTTCTGGAAAATGTCAGAAGCTAGTCCAAATTTCTTAAATATTTACAGATCAGCTCAGAGAATCTGTAGCTCAGTAAACCTTTATTCCATCCTCTCAAGCTATCCTACACTTCCCACACTGTTTGTGAGGTCCCCAGGATGAGGTGAAGAGTTGAGAATCTGACTCCATGTTCTCAGAAGGCTGATTATTATATTATATTATATTATATTATATTATATTATATTATATTATATTATATTATATTATATTATATTATATTATATTATATTATATTATATTATATTATATTATATTATATTATATTATATTATATTATATTATATATTATGCTATATAAAAACTATACTGAAGAATAGAAAGGATACAGACAGAAGGCTTAACAAGAGTGAATAATAAAAACTCATGATGATGCCTCAGAGTCTGACACAGCTGATGGTGATTGGTCATTAAGTAAAAACAATTCACATTAAACCAATTAAACATGCACCTGTTGATAAACAATGTCCAGACCACATTCCAAAGCAGCCAAACACAGGAAAAGTGAATGAGATAATTATTATTTACTTTTTTCTCTGAGGCTTCTCAACTTCCCAGGAGAAGAAATCCTGGCAAAGGGATTTTTCAGAAAATATCATGGTGACACCACACTGAGAATTATTTTGGCATATAGAGTGTTAATTAGAGCTACATTTACAAATGGAACAATTATATTAACCTCAGTAGTCATGCAATTCCACTGATGACAGCACATATATTCTGACAAGACTCAAACCTGGTTCTGCTGCCCTTGGAGCAAAATCAAAAAGCAAAGACACAATTTATGTTTGTTAGGCCAGCTGCTGGTGGGCCTTAGCCTGCTGAAGTAGTGTCCCTGCAGTGACAGGGTGACACTGAGGGCCTTTCTGATTCCCCCATTTCAGCAGCATGAAGCTGGACCAACACTTTGTAGCCAGTTTCAGATTTCCTGCACCCTCCTTCCCAGCTGTACCCACTGCCAGGACTGCTGATGAGGCTGGGCTGTGGCTCCTTTCCCTCACTGGCATCCCTGGAAGATGCCATGTCTCATGTCTCACATGCAGGGGTGAGGAGCAGCCTGTCTCCATTGCTGTGGCAGGGAGGGCCTGAGCTCAGAGGTTTCTACAGCCTCTGATGTTGCAGAAAGCTGGCAGAACATGAGGTCATGTGTTGCAGGTTCTCCTGCTGTTTTCCATGGCACTCCAGCTATTAAAGCTTCATCCAGCCTTAGCATTATCCTGCTTTCTAGGCAGCCCTTTTGCAGCCTGAGGTCGATTCAGTCAAGGCCCAGCTCTTAGAAGGTTAGCAGTGTCTGAGCGGTCTTTTTTGTTCTGGTGAAAGTTACACAGTGTCAAGGTCATCAGGCTCAATTCAAAATGTGCAAATCAGGCAGATGAGTTCCATTGCCTTTGCTGAATACCACAGTTCTCTTTCTGAATACCACTGTTTGAGAACTGTGTTGCTGTTCTCTGTGATGAAATCCAACAAAAATTAAAAAAAAAAAATCAAACATTTGATCATTTTAAATTTTCCTTCCTTGTTTTTTTACTACTGAAATGGAAGACATATGGTGTTGATAGTAGAAAGTAAAAATCTCAGTCCCTTGAGGCCTGGAAGTACTTTACTCTCACTCTCTGCTAGATACATAAATCTGCCAGAGTCAAAGTGAGCTGCAACAAGAGAATCATAGAATATTTTGGGTTGGAAGAGACTTTAAATATCATCTTGTTCCAACCCTCCTGTCGTGGACTTTTCACTAGACCAGGTTATTCAGAGTCCCATCCAGCCTGGCCTTGAACACTGCCAGGGATGGGGTGTCCACAGCTTCTCTGGGCAACCTGCCAGGCCCTCACCATCCTCACAGTCAAGAATTTTTCCTAATATCATCTAAACCTACTCTCTGTCAGTTTGAAACCCCTAAATAGTCCGTCTCCATCTTTTGTGTGGGCTCTGTTCAGGTATTGGAATGCTGCAATTAGGTCAGTCTGGAGCCTTCTCTTTTCCAGGCTGAATAATGCCAGTTCTCTCAGCCTTTCCTTGTAGGCAAGGTGCTCCCTCTCTGATCACCTTGCAGCCCTTATCTGCTCTCTTGCAAATCTGGCTGCAAACCCCAGCAGCCAGACTTCAGGAAGGGCAAGGATGAAGTCAGGGCCCTTCCAAAGCACTTCCCTGTAATAATCTCTGCAAGCATTGTCCCACCAGCCATGCAGGAATGTCACCTGGAGTCTCTCTGCCAGTCAGATGCCAACCCTACAGCAAATCTGACACAAAACCAGATATGCTTAATATAGGCTAGTTTTAATTTCTTTTTCTTCCCAAATCTGCAGTAAAGGGACATTAAATCTTTTGTTTACAGTGTCCTGAATGGCCTTTGTTTGCACAAGCAAAAAAGGAAAAAGGCAGACAATAAACTACAAGAAACAAGGCAATAAATAGAAGCAAGTAAATCTTCCAGCCATTCGGAAGGCATCTCCATTCTGTGGATAAAGTTCCTACAATATCCACTTCCCAAACAAACCTTCAGCCCCCTTTTCTCTGTCACTGCTTGCTCTTCCAGGACAAGCCCCTATTTGTGACTCTTATCTGGGTTTTTCCTCCTCTGCTCAGTCACAGCTCTCACCTGCTACAGTGGACAGGGGCTTTTCCCAAATCCTGTCCCAGTAAAGAGTCCCAGTGCTCTGCTTCACTCCTGCTGTCATTAGCAGAAATACTACTGATTGCATAATCAAGGCTGAGTAGTTTACCCAAAAGAACAACTGGAGTGTTAATTCCTTGGTGCTTCTTGTGAACGAAAAATGACATCCCAATCTCATTCAGATAATGTAAGAACAGAAAAAGAATGCCTGTAGTAGACCCAGAGGGTATTTCAAATATTTACAGGCATGTGTCTGGGGCTCTGAAGGCTTTTGAAGTACTTGAGACTGAGACTTAAAGCAAAAGGGGCACAGATCCATAAAAGTCACAGGTTTTATTAGAACTGCTGCAGGTAAGGGTTGAAAGCTTGGCTGCTGTGAACATATTTTTAGTGACTTATTACCTGCTCATAAATCAGTTTCTCCATGCTTCACAAGACATTTACATTTATGCTGGCACTGTGGCAAAAAGTTACCACCCATTAAGGAGCTCTGAGCCTTTCAGTGCTGTTTAACATGTCTGATCTATCACCTGAAATGAAATATAAGTACTGTGTCTGGATTTGCCACTGCAGAGCAGTTCCACTGGGCATCACTAAAGCTCAGTGGCCATCAGGTTCAGTGGCAGCCCTGAAGAGCTCATAGGGTGATTTAACCAGTCCACTGGAATTATTAGGGCATTAATCTCTGCATTTATGGGGAACGGGTTTATTTTGCTGAGAACACATCCATTGTCTGTCCCTGTGAGACTATGAGTGAAAGTGAAGTAGTTTTGTGAGAAGTTTAAAGCTTTTGAATGGATATAAACTGTCAAAACAAAAGCAAAACTACCTTGCATAGCAGTATTCTATACAAAACATATGCAAATGACTCATTTTCAAATTCAAAAGTCTGCCATACCAAAACGGCATACTCTGTATTTCATTTTGGATTCCTCAGAGGATACAGTTGAGGAAAAAAATTTCAGGTTTTCTCTGTAGAAATAAAAATGACTTTGAAAAGAGAGATATGCAGCACTTCAATGTACTCAGTGTTCCAAAATAACATATTCCCAGGCTCTGGGACTTTGAAGTTGATAGTCTCACAGTTTTGAAAAGGAGTGAAAAGAGAGAAAGATCTAGTTATTGATAAAATAAGAACATTAAATGTAGTCACCTGATGAACTTGTGCTTACAGCCCTCAGCTTCCAAAACTTCACCTTTGATAAGACTCTTATATATTCAGGACTTTTTTTTTTCCCTATGCAATTCCAGCCTCACACTGTTTCCTTTAAATTGATTAAATTACTGGAGACTTAATCATTCCTCTGTATTCATAGACCTCCAGGTGAAGGTTATTTATGTTTTTCCCCCAAGTTCAGTTTTATTTTGGTTTCACAAAGAATAAAGCCAGTTTACAGCTGATTTTCCTACTGTAAAACATGACATCTAGAAATGCTGGCAGAAGGACTGTCTGATGTCCTGCTGGTAGGTGTCTAATAAATCTGATATCTACTTCCAACAGACTAAAGATGACAATACAGCAGTTTTCACTAGTTGGTGATTATGACTGGATTTTCCCTAATCGCATATCCTATGAAGGAACCATCTTCTTTAGTTTCTTGATCAGCTGTGTCAAATAGAAATCAGCTGAGCTGACATCCTAAAAAAAAAAAAACAAACTATAAGGAAAGGGAGTAATTTCCCAATGTCATTGTCCCTTTCCTTGACTGTTGGGGACTGGCTATGTCTTGTTTAGGGAATCCACCGGTGGGAGGGCTAACAAAAGGAACCATGCATCACATCCCTGATGGCCAGTTCAGAACAAAACAGGTTTCCCCCTGAGAAAGGAACTGGTGAGCTGAGAAGAAATAATGGCACCAACAGCAACGGTTCAGTGCTTTGTAATCAGTAAATACCTTGTTCAGTTCCTCCTTTTCATTTGTGGCTTCTATTGACATTCTTTTCTTCAGAGAGAGCTTTACAGGCACTCTTGTAACATTTCATAAGAGCTTTGCTTGTATGAGGAATGTCTGGTGTCAGTAGAAAATAATTACAAACTGACTTCATCAGGAGCCCTTGATGATGATGGTACTAACAGGCTTATTTCCACAAGAGGAGATACAAGAATTTGCCATGGCTAATCAGGAAGGCAGATACTGCAAGTATT
The DNA here is from genome assembly GCA_024865655.1 of Emberiza elegans. Lineage (NCBI taxonomy): Eukaryota > Metazoa > Chordata > Aves > Passeriformes > Fringillidae > Emberiza > Emberiza elegans. The sequence goes on from JALJVW010000163.1 coordinate 1,172,787, forward strand.
TTTTCCACACATTTCTAATTCAGTCCTCCCTTGTTTTGTTTCAAGGTCCTATTTCAGATAACATGAAAACACACAAAATGCTACTTCAAAGTCAGGCTTCAGGGCCTGATTAAAACACAGAAATGCAGAGAAATTAGGAGCTCCAATCTATATTTAATTTATCTAAAAAATTCAGAGTATACTATGCTAATCCCTGTGTCTTTCACACTTCAGCAAATGAAGTTAATGCCAGAGTGGTACAGGGGCTTCTGCAACCCCTTCCCTTGTTCTGAGTTTGAAATTTGGGCATTACTTGAATGCTGATACCCTGTGAGTCAATACAGAGATGTGTAGGTAGGAGAAAGCAGACCAAAAATCCCAGCCTCTTCTATTTCTGTGTTTATTAAGATCAGTAAACAACTGTGGTAATCTAAGACAGATCTGTATTGCTGACCCTCACAAAGTCAGGCTACCATACAGAGTCTATAATATTCAGTCAATGCTACATTTGTTCTTTGCTGAAAGACTGAAAAAAATAATATACCTTATCTCTTCTGAGGTTATCAAATTCTTTAACTGTTACAGTATCACACAATCTCTTATCTTAGTTCAGAGAGCTTAATATGTATCAATGTTCCATCTAAAATGAAACGCTGAAGAGAAAAGGATATAAAATAGAGCAGCAGTTTTCATTTACTTACTATAGTAGTGTTAGGAAGTGAAACTTCTTACTTATTAGCAGCTTGTTAAACGACTACATTTGAGTCTGTTCTGCAGGCATGATAAATTATTCAGATAGCTGAAAATATTGATTCATTACCATTTCTCATTAATATTTATGTGTTGCATGGTGAAGAGTGCAATAGGGGTATATTTATTATGTTTGACTTGAGTATTTTCTGCCATCTCTAGGGTGCTGTCCAGCATGACAAATGCAATCTTGGCTCGAGTTTATAACCATAATGATCTGGACCTAATGGCAAAAGAAGCCACGATCCCAATAATCAATGGATTGTCTGATTTATACCATCCTCTTCAGATTTTAGCTGATTACCTAACTCTTCAGGTAAAAAAAAAAAAAACAATTTTTTTTTTTTTGCTAATTCTTAGTAAGTATTTGGGGAAGTAATCTTCAAATCCATTTACCCCTAGGTTTTTCAAAGTAGCAATTATATGGCACTTGTTGTTTAAAGAGATCTTCATCCAGCAATATAATTAGGGACCTGTTTAATTTAAAACAATTACATAGTCCTATCAGCTGTAGTGGGACTGAAGTTAAGCATAAAATTAAGTATTTTATTTGAATTAGTCTGCAATTCAAAGAATGTACAGAAGGCTGTACATATTAAGACAAAGATGAGAATCTGGCTCAGGCAAAGCCAGCAGATTTTTTTCCATTGGCTTAAAAACACTCAGTATTTGCTCTTGATTCCTTCCTAATCTGTGGACATCTTAAAAGGAATCACTATTTATGTATTAGGAATTGGTTGAACAAATTTGTTTTGAAAAGCCAGTTAATGTTACCAATACCAATGCTTAGTGTTCAGGCACTTTAACCAGTTTAAACTTTTCTCACATCAAAGAACAGTTATAAGAGATTGTATTTTTTATTTTTCATCTAATGTAACAGTGGATCTGACAACTGGATAATATTTTACACACAGAATACCAGATGTTTATCTGTGAACAGAAGGACTATATGGTTTTACAATCAGTTGAGGATCTGGCTTATAAAAAAGATTATTATACTGCAGGGCTGGTTGACAACTGGGATGAACTCCTCTGACCTTGTTTACTTTCTGAGTGAATAAAAACCACAGTGCTTGAAAATAGTAGGGCAGAATAATTTTCTGATTTATTCAGCTATGTTTCTCAGTTGTTGGGGACTTTGCTATGGGACATTCAGTGCATGGAAAAGATCTAGTGAGAGTCATATTACGTTATTCATGCTTTAGACCTTAAATACTGGAAGACTCGTGTTTGGTGAAAATCACTTTTTTTATTTTAAGTATTTTCTTGTAAATTTTTTATATTCATGGTGAAGAGACCAGCAAAAATTGTTGAACTTGAGACTAAAATGCTTACAGACCTCAGGATAAGGGAGATTTGTGTGATCACATTGAGCCAGCCTCAATGTTCAAATTGCATCAGAGACAGTAGGCTGTAATGAGAATGTCATCATTTTATTGTAAACACTGTGTGCAAACATAAGTCAGGAGATTCTTCTGGTTGTGTTTTGTGGGGTGTTCTGTTTTGGAAACACCTTATTAATCAGCATTTTATCACTTGTGAGTAACACTCTTCAGAACAATCTGTGACTCCCAGCCCACACAGCCATGAGTATCTCTGCCCCTAAACGTGGTTTTATCTCAGCCACTGACTCCAGCACCCAGGCTCACAGTGCTGTCGTCAGAGCTTTACTCCACCTCCAGCTAATGGAGAGAGGCCAGTGAGCATCCCAGTCACCTCCTGGAGATGCATCTCTTTCTGCACCGATCTTAGGGGGAGGCCTGTGGGAAGCAGCAGGATGGGAACATGCCCTGTTGATCACCCTCTGCTCCTCCATTGCATCCTTGCATGGGGCAGCTGTGGCAGAAGCTCCTGGTGAATATGAGCCCAGGCTGCACTCTTCCCTGGCTTGAATTCCAAGGGCAGCACCAACAGCTGTGGGTGTCCTTGCTGCACCAAACACCAGGGAGGATATCTTTGGTGATAAAGAAATAGGTCCATAGCAGTTGGTGCTCAAACAAAAGGCATATTTGACATGGAGAGGTGTCATGACAAAATGAGCACTTACAGAGATCACAAGGAATGGCTCAGCTTTTAGACAGACATAGAAGATTTTTTAAATTTGCAGCACTTTCACACTCAGCCCAATAAACAGAGCACCATTTCCCCCATCTGCCCATCTTTCCCTGATTCTTTCCAGCATGTTCCTTAGCCCAAAATTTGTCAGGAGATCTTTATAGGGCAGCTGGGTGGCCACCCTGCTGTGCCAAGGGCATGTTGCACTGCTGGCTGCTGACTCACTTTCCATTCCTGCTTTCTTATCCAGGAGAGAGAGGCAGGCAGGGGAGAGCTCTCAGCAGCTCCCTGTGGGTGATGGCACTGCCTGAACTCTCCCTTTCTGTCCCTCTGCTCCCTTTTGTTCTTCTTTGCACTGTACAGTGAGTTGGAGAAGACTGGAGTGGCATGAAATGAAACAACATTTTAATCTTAAATAAAATTTGCCAGGCCACAGAAGTGAGATTAACTCTTGAAGAGATGTGAGCCACAGGCTCTGCTTGCTACTTACCCCAATCAAGTTTCTTATGGGATTTTCAGCAAGATGTCATCTAAGTACTGTCTGCAAGAAGATTAATACAGGGGTGTGGAATGGTACCACTGATTCTTTAAATGAATTGAAAGACCATACATAACATTTAGACTGTTTCTGTGCAATGCAAAGGCAATTTATTTGATTTATACATATATGCAAACTACAGTAGTGGCACAGACTGCTAGCCTAATATTTAAATTTAACTACAGATTTTGTGCAGTTTATTTCTCCTTTAAAAATGTCTCTTCCCTATCCCCATAAATATTTTCCTGCCTGGATCTGTTCCTCCCTGCTGTCAGTACACACCCAAAGTGTACTTTTTTTTTTTTTTTTTTTTTTTCTTCTCTGTTTTCCAGTGCAGCTCTATATGCACTCTGGCCCTCTTCATGTTTAGCACATTTTTCTCCTTCCATTTTCTCTATCCTATTAATTTTGTTGTGTGCCTTCTTGAACCCTCCTCAAGAACTTTCTCTTGGTCTGAAACTACATAATTGCATGGTTTGTTTTGAAAAAATGTTTTCTTGCTTATAGCTTCTATTCCCTTTTCACAGGTTCATTTTAGTATAGTTATTTTAGTACAGTCCATTGCATCCCCCAAACAATGCAGCTGGTTTATTTTCAGGGCTGTCAATTCTCATTCTGTATTCAGTGCAAATTCTCATCCTGGAAATGCTCTTTTCAGATCATGCAGTGTGTTCCTGTTATGGATATTGGGGTGAGATTCCTCAGGTTCAGCATCCTCCTGCCCAGTGCCTTCTTCTTGAGTGACCTGGATCCCCTCACGTGTTTGAAGTCTAAGCTGGCTCTATCCTTTAATATTGTGCTCAGGGTTAATGCCCTCTATTAAGCCAAGAATTTTTTTTTTTTTAGCTTATATATATATATATACACTATGTTCCTTCTTAAAGGTTGTGTTGAATTGAGTGTGCTTGAGTTATAACCCACTTGAAATGGTTGCAAACACATAAAGAACCTGTTTTTGAGGATTTGGGGATTTGGCTTTTAAAGACTGAGTTTTTGAGCACACACTGAGCCCCTTAACTCCCCTGCTTGTTCTGGAACAGCCTCGAGCTGAGTTCACCCAGTGCCTCTCGGTGTCCTGGGCAGGAGCTGTGGCTCAGCTTCTGCTCTGCTCAGCGTGGCTGGAGGGCAGCATCACACAATCTGTATTCCAGAGAGAGCCTGGGTATTGACATTGATTCAATTGATATTAATGTCACTGGCCAAATCAGCTCACTTGTAGCTGGCTGCAGGATGGCCAGACTGGTAATTAGAGTGGATCCATATGCCACTAGCTTTTTATGTCACTGGTCTGGGGGGAATTTTCTTTTTCAGAAAGCAACGGTTGGCATACGAAATACTTCGGTGGTTTCTTTTTAAACAACATAACAAATAATGCTGTCCAGCTTGAAAAGGGCTGCAACGTATTTTCAAAATCTCCTTGCTGTGTGATCCCAAGACCTCAAATTATTACAATTTTCAAATTCATCACCATCATCATCCTTATTATTCTAACAATTAGAAATCCCAACTAAGACCTGTTCTGATCCTCTAAAATATACTGTATCAATAACCATGACATGACAAAAACCAATGTGGGAGTAATAAAGAACTGGCCCAGCATCTGCCTTAAGCCCAGTTTGAGAACCAGAAGATCCAAGTTTGCCCAGTTTCTCATTTACTGGATTGCACTGTCTCCCGAAGGGCTAAAGCTTTGATTAGTCCCTGGCATTCCATTTTAAAATTTGACAGATTATTGATTCATTATTCAAAAGCTTGTTTTAATTGAGGGCTGTTATGACAGTTGTGGTCAAACATTTCAGAATTAATCCATAATGGTGTCAGAGTTTCAGTCTCGCTGGAAGCAAGTCCAGGCAGAGGCAGACACAAATGTCCCTAATTAGTTAACCCAGGCTTCTCCGCACATACAGCAGGGTCAAATCACACAGCAGACTGATTTTCTCCCAGAGTTGCCTACGCTGCTACGCTGCAGCCATGGATAAGAACAGAATGAAACATTGTAAAGGCAACATGAGGGTGAGAAAATTGAATGTAAAATTGGTGTTACTTATTTAGATGGGATTTTTCATGAAAATAACACAGGCAAGTTTTATGGCACTACAGCAGCAATAACTAATTTGCTGAAGAGGCTTCATATGGGAGAAGGGCTCTAAACTTTCTAAATGTGTTATTTTTTTGTGTGTCTTTACTAGGGGTCATGTTCCAAATGTAGAGTGAAACTGCAGAGCACCCATGCGGGAGTAAAGCCTACATCAATATGACATAATTTGTAAACACTGGGGAGGGATGCAAAGGGGAAATTTCTTCAGAGGTTCTGATGATCAGCAGGTATTGATTGTAAAGGCTCTCACTTAATTTAGAGCGTTACTATCATGGCAAAACACTTTTAGCAGGATTTCACCTGTGTGATTGTGTAAGCACATACTATAAAAGAGGGAGAGGGTGGGAGGGGAAGTGTGTCTCATTTACTGTGGCTTTTGTATTATCTCCAAGCTTTCTGGTTCTGACCAACAGTCACCTCATCTTTGCTGGAAGCTGAGGGGGTGTGTTTGCTTATAAGCAGTAAGTCACAGTCACAGTGATCTGGCTTTAGGTGAAGAGGTTTGAATTACAGCAGCAGTGCATCAGTGGCAGCATAAAGCCTAGCACAGGATACAAAACAGGCTTCGCTGGCACACACACAGCTTGATTCTGCCTTGCTGTGACTCCTTCCATTAGCAAAACATCTTCATTAAAATCAGTTCAGCTGTGTCCACTCTACACAGTAGTCACTGCAGATGTGGTTTGCAATTTGCACTGCATATCAGGGATCATTATACAGACACGTCCAGCACTCCATGTTTTATCTTTAACAGCCAGCAGCTTGGGAAAACAGAGGAAAGCACTTAGTATGCACTGTGCTTCCTTTAATGCAGAGTAGCAGCTGGCAGTAAGGTGAAGTTGTTTAACATAGCAGTGTATTTGTGACTCTAGTCAATGCTTTGAGTATTAAGGCTGAGATGTCTATTTTTAAACAGTGAGATGAAAAGAACTCAGGACTGTCTCACTTGCTTCTGGCTGTGGGTTCTGGTATCAGCTATCACTAAGCTCTAAATGCAAGCAACACCATAAATAAATGCTTCAGTTTGGCCTTCTCCTAGCAGCACCATTGCTAGGAGATGTGGAAGGACTTTGAAAGATCCTCAGAGACCTGCAGAATGGTTATACTGAAATAACTTCCATGTCCACACAGTCCTGATTTGTTCTTCTGTAAATGCCCTTGCATCCAACCTCTGCCACTGAGCCTGCTGTTAACAATCTTTGACTGAAAAACTGGTATTTTTGCAATACCATAGTTTTAGCCCTTAAACCTGAACAGTCTAGGACTCTATCCAGTTTAGGTATTTATAGCACTTTAATGTCATTCAGTTTTCAAGTACTACTGGTTTTGACTCAAAATTGTGGTCACTGAAAGAAATGCTAATAACTTTGTTCCAGAACAACTTCACAAGCTATTTGTTTAGGAGAAGCTGCTGCCAGGAGAGGAGGGGGTGGTCCCAGCCCTTGTCCTGTTCAGTCTTTTGGCATCTTTTCTGCAACTGCCTGCAAGGTTGCCACTTAGTACAATGTGGATGCTTATCCTCTCTGACAAGCATTGAATCATGTCATACAAAGTGTTGAACGCTGTCTGGCTTCCAGCTACTACAATGCAATTGTAGCATGGCCCAGATTTAAACTAAGAATAAAAGGCTCTCCAGAAATTGTTTCAAGTCATGAGATAGAGTTTTACAGGGCAGGCTTATAGGAGAATTTGGTTATATCTTTGTAAAAATTTGGCTATCAGCTTAAGTGCCTACAAACATGCATATTTAAAACAAGGCTCATTAAGGAGCCTCAAATTGTCCTGCTCTGGATATAACTCCTGTTACTCTTGTTCCTCCTAAGGCCTTATCTGCTTGGGGTGGAGGGACAGAGTGACTGCACGTGGCCAGGCTGTAAGTGCCATCAGGCAAAGCCACAGTTAACTCTGTAATGCTGTTTCAAGTTTGGGTAATCCACATTTTTTAAAAAATCCCTGCACTCTTTGGCTGAACAGCGGAGAACAAATGCTGCAGGCCACGAGTGGCACAGCTGCTTTCAGAGTGCTGCTCTTTGCTGTCCTGTGCAGCTGGGGGTGGAGATGCACCCCCAGGACCTGGTCACTGCCATGGCCACAGGGAACAGCGTGCAGAGGCAACCAAGCCAGAGCAAACCCCAGTAGGGATATTTTCACAATCTGGGGAAAAGCTGGAAGGAGTTCCATTCCAGGCATTAGGACTGTCTCTACATTAATAATTTCTAACATTCACTGATGTTTATGAGGCCCAAAGAACAGCTGTTCATCAGCGATGCTAAAATCACTTTGTGTCTGCTGCTGAATCTCTCAGCCTGAGCCTCACCACGTGGCACATGTGCCAATGTGTCCTTCTCACATGTGCCAATGTGTCCTTCTCACATGTGCCAATGTGTCCTGTGACCATGTTCACAGGGGTCCAAGGAAAAGGGAAGAGAAGAGGATCTGACTCCATGTTTCAGAAGGCTGATTTATTATTTTATGATATATATTAAAGCTATACTAAAAGAATAGAAGAAAGGATTTCATCAGAAGGCTAGCTAAGAATAGAAAAAGAAAGAATGATAACAAAAGCTTGTGTCTCATACAGAGAGTCTGAGCTAGCTGACCGTGATTGGCCATTAATTAGAAACAATTACTTGAGACCAATCACAGATCTACTTGTTGCATTCCACAGCAGCAGATAACCATTGTTTACATTTTGTTTCTGAGGCTTCTCAGCTTCTCAGGAGAAAAAATCCTAAGGAAAGGACTTTTCATAAAATGTGTCTGTGACAGTGTCCTTCTCCAGGGGAAGCAGCAGCACTTGGCCCTTCTTGTATGACACGAGGGACTTTCCTTCCATGACCATCCTGTAGGAGCAGCAGTTCCAGGTGTGCTCCATGCAGGCAGCATTTGAAGGCAGCCAGCTGCCTTTGCACAGACCCTTCTGAGCGTTCCCTCTTGTCCATCAGCCTGCCCAGCTCCTCTGGAATGTAACCCCAGGGCTTGTGATTGCTTTGGCAGGAGCACTATGGAGGGCTGCAGGGCCTCACCGTGGCCTGGATCGGGGACGGCAACAACGTCCTGCACTCCTTCATGATGAGCGCTGCAAAGCTGGGAATGCACCTGAGGATTGCCACTCCCAGGGTAAGAAAAAGCAAACCTGTGCAGAAAGGAAGGCCAGCTGCACCCAGGCTTGTCTCAAACACTCAGGCATTGCTCAAGGGCCCAGCTGGGGGTGCCTGCATCTATCTCGAGTGCCTGTTTTCAGAAACCAAGGTACAAAATCCAATTATTTGGATGCAAAGCAGGAGTGATTCCACTGAGTCCAGCATCAGAAATGGGAATACATGACAGGAGTATAAATCATGGAGGATCACAGTTCCATCTGATAAAGCCTTACAAAGCCATCCAATGCACTCTGCCCATCAAAAGGAAAAAAACAACTAAGCCTGTTTCAGATGGGTGGAAGTGTTGCATCTCATTTAATGTAAATTGGTGGTGCACCATTTTAGAATGTTGCATTGTAATACAATACAAAATATTTTTTAAAATCAGTTTACAACAAAAAAATTAAATATTGTATATACATTTAATTCTGTAATTGTCAAAATACATTTTTCTTATGTTTTTAGAACAATTTTCACCACTTTATCTCCAAAATAACTTTCAACAAAATCTACATAGTTTCCTCAAGTTTTACAGTTCTGAAAGGTACTCTTCTTCCATGGACAATGGTTCAATAAGTGTTTTTCTAACCATTCTTCTTAATTAGTGAAGATCTATCACATGTTCCATGATGTCTTACCCATCATCTCTTTTGTCAGGGCTTTGAACCAGACCTCAGGATAACTAAAATAACTGAACAGAACTCCAAAGAGGTAGGAGCCTAACAAACAGCCTAGTAGAATAGTTTGAATAGAGTTTATTTTCATTATAAATAAAGTTCTTTGTCTTAGAGACCTTCCTTATTTTATTCACTCTAGTATGGTACCAGGTTACTTCTCACAACAGACCCCTTGGAAGCTGCAGACAGTGCCAATGTCTTAGTCACAGACACATGGATAAGCATGGGACAAGAAGAGGAAAAGAAAGAAAGACTAAAGGCCTTTCAAGGTTATCAGATTACAATGCAGGTAAAAACTGAGATTTTGGGGTTTTTTTACATTTTACACTTTGCATTTATAAGAATCAACATCAACCAAGCATGAGTTTGGAGGGTTTTTGAGTAGGGCCATGGAAAAGCCACATGCAAACCTCCCTCCAGCTGAGAAAACTCACTGATAACAAAGTTTGATTTGTGTCATACGCTTCACATGGCCTGGCCTCTTTCAGAGCTTCCCAATGAGATCCAGCTCCAGAACATGTGCAGCAGAGGGGTTTTCACTCCACTTCTATACTCAGAGAAATTGGAGTGACTTTTTGATTTTTGTGAAGTCAGCACTGAACTCTTACAGACTTGCATGGACATATTCCCATCTTATTCACAGATGAGGAATTCTTTTGAAGTCTGTGGAATTCTTCTGAGTTCATCATCCAAGTAACCAGAGTAGGAGTTAATATAAAATTTGTTAACTTTTTTACTAGTTAAGGATTTTACTAATGTGCTGTATTTTATATGCCTTTTAATCTACAGACTGCAAAATCTGCTGCTTCCAACTGGACTTTTTTACACTGTTTACCCAGAAAACCTGAAGAAGTTGATGATGAAGTATTTTATTCTCCACAGTCATTGGTTTTCCAGGAGGCTGAAAACAGAAAATGGACAATTATGGTAAGAAACAAAAGAAAAGAAGATAACATTATTTAGAGGTTAGGATCAATTCTGTTCTGCCTTACATAACAGGTTTGAATTCAACCTTGTTCCACAATAAATAATGAATGTTAAAACATATGTTTCAAATTTACCCCAGAGCACATCACAATTTTGACTATAAGACAGCATTAGTAGCACAAACACTTCTGGGCACAAGTGTGATCTATTTTGGTGATATTCTGCTGTTACTTGACCCAGGTTTTATCACTAAGTGAAATCTACAATATAAACTGTCACGTTTTTTGGTAATTAAATCACTGGATTTACTCTAATTATTAACTCAACTTCTCAATTAAAACATGTTAAATGCTGAGGTCCCAGGGTCTGGTTTTAGAAACTGCAGTTTCCCAAACACTTAAAGCTAGTTATTTTCTCTCAGGAAAAGCTGCTGCTGATACCAATGGGAACTTTCCCTGAGAAAATGCTGGAAGAGCAAACAATTGAAAGATCCTGAAAAGTTATGGTGTGGGTGATGCTGTGTGATCATGGGAACCATGAGGGACACTTGGCATTTAACATAACCCATAACTCCCCTCTCAGCATTCCTGGAATTTCAGAAAATTACTGCCAGATCTCAGTAGCCTATTATTTATTTTTGGCTTTAGATCCACCAAGCTGACAAAAGCTACTGAAAACTTTCAGAGGTGAAAGGAAAAACAGAGATGGCATTGTCATAGTTCTGAGATGAGGTCTAGATGTGTTCCAAATGAATAAATAAGGGTTGAGTGTTGTGTTTGCTAAAACCTCAGACATCGGACACAGTCAAAATTACTAGCCAATTTGTGTTAAATTCATAGTTTTGTCCCTAAAATTCAACAAAATGCTTGGATTTTTTGTTTTAATTTTGCAATGTTTCCAATTGCCCTAAATATTATTTTTAAAGAAGAAAATAAGCCCTTTACTTTGGGTTCCAGATGCACATTTTTGGGAGGGGCTGGGGGGGTGGTGAAAGGAAAATGTCATCTTTGTATTGTATCAACCTATAAAAATAATGAATGTATGGGTCTTGTTTATATAGTATTTTCTAGCACTTGTAGCACAGAGAGCAAATTGAAGAACAGATTATTTGCTCAGCTGGAGATGGAAGCAGGGCTGAATGCAGCCGCGAATGGGCAGCACTGAGGGGCTGCACAGCTGTAACTCAGGCACCTCTGTGTGCCTGGCTGGCCCTGGCTATCAGTTTCTCTGGGTCTGGACTGAAGGCACTTGAGACAGCAGTTCATGTTCAGACTCAGGTGTTTATTATTTCTTATCAGTAAAACAGTTTCACAACCATGAGTTCAGCAGCTTTTCATTAGAAGGCACAAAATGGCCAACAATCTCTTGTTGCAATGTCTTTTAAGACTAAACTATCCAATTAAGAACTGACACCTTGATTATTTTCCCCTTTAACCCAATAACTGATCCCTGGAAGCATGCAATGTGGACTTTTCTGCCCAATTACAAAACCTCACCCAAACCCATGGAGAAGAAGGAAGAAGGTAAAGAAGAACAACCTGCCTCCACCCTAAAACCTCCATCTTGCTTCCATCCACAACATACTAAAAACCCCAAAACCTAAATTTCTCACCAAGTGATACACCTACACTGCTCTCTATAATCTATTTCACACTTTTGTGGATTCTGGTCTATTCTTGAAGTTTAGGAAACTTTCTCCATGAATGAGGGTCAAAGTCAGCGCTCCCCTGGGGGTCAGGGCACCCCAGAACAGACAGAGAAATATTCCCAGTGCCCTGGGTTTCCACACCTGGCAGTGATGAGGGGAAAGGAAGGACAGGCAGCAAGTTTGTGTGGAGAACCCTCACAAACCCAGTGCTGGGCCAGAATAACAATGTGCAATCAGAAATCACAGCACCAGGTAAAGAACCAGGCAAAGCCTTGCCAAGGCCAAGCAAGTGTGGGGTTTGTTGAGCACAGGCGTGGGAGGGACAGCAGAGCTGCTGCAATACCACATGTCATTTACCTGACCAAATCACTGCCATTTCACAGCTGTGCCTAAGGCTGGGCAGGCAGGGCAGCAGGGCTGGATGGCACACTCTTAACCTCAGTGAGGATTTTCCATGTTCACTACAGAAAGTACAGCTAAACTGGGATAAATTTCAGAGTCCATATTCTAGCGTGGCTCTTGCTGATGCTAATGGAAAATGCTGAAATCCACAAGCCAGCCCATGTGATGTCTGGGTACCTACAGCATCTCCTAGAAGTAGCTGAGAATACATCACAGCATGCCATAAAGGCCTCAGCATTTGATCTAAATGCTTGTGTGAATTGCTCCTAAGCTGTCCATTAATATATTTTGTCCACACTGAGAAAATCTATCAGCTACAATACAGAACATCCTAACTGATTTTCAGCTCTTGCCTGATTCATCATAAGAAATTCTAGCAAATAAATCTAAGTGTACCATTTTTGTCAGGATAATAACTTTCAACACAAGGCTTCAGAGCTGGAAAATATTTCCCCCTTATTTATTTTTATGGAGTATCTGTTTCCAATGTGATTGGATTTTTTTCTTCTCTTCCTCCTCTAGGCTGTCATGGTTTCCCTGCTGACAGATTACTCACCACAGCTACAAAAACCCACATTTTGATGCTTGGATTCCTGCCAGGAGAAAAATATTCCTCATCAGCAGAATATTCTGGTCTGCAAACACATAGATCTTCTTCAGAAAGGACCATGGCAATGAGTGATATTTTTTTTAATAAAACCATATATTTAGCTGTATAATATTTATAATATTACATTACACTTCTGAAAATGTTCAAGACAATAAACACTATTGTAGAAGCTGCTTTTCATCTGGATGCTCCAAGCTGGCCCTCCTTTTTGGGGATCAGCATCATGGAAAACATTCCAAGGTTGTACCTTAATGGTTGTGTCTACCAGCAGCATAGGCATGGTACAGTATATGTGTAGGTGTAGTGGGCTTGCACTGTGTGATATTGATTTTTATGAAGATTTGTAGCCTTTTCATATATTTGTAGCTTTGTAGGTTTTTACTATATAGTTGTACAGTTTCTAGTGCTTTTCCTGCCCTCTCTCACATTTTAGAACAATAAGCTAACCCTTTATAACACATTCTTGAAATTCTGTTTAGTCTTATTCTCAAGAAGGGAATTTCTAACAAGGACATCTTGTTTTTCACCAGAATTTGAGAGACATAACAACATATAGGACAGAAAACCCTGTTCCAGCTCCAGAGGGGCAGACCCAAGGGTGGGTTATTGGGGCAACTGATCTGATTGGATGTACCTGCCAGATGTACTAATAAATTAACTTTATAAAAATTGTACAAATCCTGTATCACACGTGTGCAGAGCCATTTTTGTGCACCTGAAAGCTTTCATTAAAGAATTGCTTTTAATCTTACCACTCTTAATGTTGTTTGGAAAGTTTTGTCTTTTGATTCCAGGCAGCAATACGACAGACATAAAATTGAATTGCTGATCTCAGGAAGTGTGTGTGGAGCAGCAGTGCTGCAGTTTGCCTTGGCTGTCTGCATTTCCTGGGCACCCTGGCTCCTGTTTCTGTTCTCCAGCCAACCTCCAAATCCCACTCCTGTGTGACACCAAAAATATAGAGAACTTGTGAGCATTATCCTCCTCCATGACATTCCTGTGGGCTGGTGCAGGGGGATACTGCTGTGGAATTGGAATAGAGCTGTTTCCACAGAGCTGGATGCAGCAAAGAGATAAAGCAGAAGGAACTAGTTCATTCTGTGCCTATCTCCCCTAGACCTTCATTCCCCAAACAAAATTTTGGCTAAAGAATTGAATATTCTATTTTTTTTCCTAAGCAAACTCGAGGGGCACCACACGATGAAACTTATACAACTTCTTTGCAGAAATTACTGCATGTTTGCCTTGCACTGTAGCACAGCATACATTTCAGCTACTCCTTCTCAGTAGCAATCAAATTCATGACATTTGTAGTTTTTGTGATATTTTGGTATGTGCATGTAATATTTCAGGTAAAGCTTTGAGTTCACTATTAACAAGCATCTTCTTTGTTGTTGCTAAATAGTTTCACTTTTTTTTTTCCCCGCCGTAATACTGGGACAATGTCTGTGATATTTTAAAACATTCTGCAAATGGGTTTGCATTTTCTGACCAGCTGTAAAACATTATTCAGTTCTTTTCTAAATTGGAGTTCACTGCAGGGCCACAGATCACTGAAAGGAAAATAAAGATACCTTTTTTTCTATCTATTTACAATTGATTTCTTGGTTTTGCAGGCATTTGTGTGTCTTGTTAAGAATAAGACTTTCCTTTACAACATTACAAGGGTTTCAATAATTCAATGAACATTTACACTTCAGCAGATATATAGCTGCATCAATGATGTAGGAATAGGGTATGTGCTAGAAATCAATGTTTTACTTTCCAGTTCAGCATGTGGAGGAAAATGCATGGAATAGTTCTGTATATGGTTGCAGTAAGTCCTGTTTTTGGAATTAGGTTCCAGTTTCAGCAAGGTATGTAGAAGTAGGATTGGTCCTCTTGGACCTGGTGAACTGTTCATGTGCTCAAATTTGAACATGTCCTCACAGACCTGATTTTAGTCCTGTCTGAGAGTAAGACAGCTCACTTCGCTGGTCCTTTCATAAAAGCCACATTAATATCAGTTTTATGGTGTTGCTCAACATACTGTCAGTGAAGTCACACACATTTATAATACCAAAGCTGCACAATTAAATGTTTTAGGGTGAACAGTTTAACAATCCTGCTCCTCTTTTGATTCTCAGTGCTCTGATTAGAGCCAGCATGCATCTTGGTTATTGCTGACTCTTTTTGTACTCTGGAGTCTGAGCAGGATGCCAGGCAGCTGAATCCCCTTGACATTTTTATAACACATGCACAGAGCTGCTGGCATAGTGTGTGAGTGAGAGGGTCCAACATTTCCAGGAGGGTGATTTCACTTCATTCTATTCCGCTGTGAACACAGGAGGATGACAGTCCCTGCTCTGTCTTGCACAAACTGCTCACACCATGAGCTGTTCTGGTGCTTTATAGAAACACTGGGTGGACTTCACATACCCTGAGCACTGGAGCACTGTGTGGAATCCCTGAACCTCCTACACCCTCCTGCATGTGCAATACCCAGCCTGTGCACTGGGAGCCAAAACCATCCCAGCAGGCAGATTTATGGAACATGTGTAGACTGCCTGCACAGTGCTCACAGAGCAGATCTGACACTTCCTAGAGGCATTGGATTGGTACCAAATAGACTTTCTGCCCCACAGACCCTGAAATGTGGTGCCCTGAAGGGTTTCTGTTGTGCCTGTAGGGACTTTCACTGCCTTGACATACAGCAGAAAAGCACTGCAAGGATTAATCCACTTGGGCAGGTTAAGCATCCTGGGATTGCTGAGTGGTAGCTGTGGCAATGTGCAAGACAGCATTATGATGCCACCCAGACTCATTAATTCATTACTTGAATTTACTAGTGATGACTGCAAATGTGGTGAATGAGGAAAACAGCGATAATGTAGGGAGATTTTCTACAGGGGAAAACAGTTTATCAGCATTCAAAGGGCTTAAACCAAATGCATAACAGGTAGCATAACTAATAGCTTACAGTGTTTTTCATTTTTCATTACATTTATTATACTTTAATCAGTAGGAGTGCTGTTTTCATTGCTGAGTGTACTTGAAGGACAGGGTGTTGTTTTCTCTGTGTTTTTACAGAGATGCTCCTGCCTGGCTCCTGATAGCCTAGACCTTCCTTCCACAAAAGTCCTGCTCTTCTGTGTGACCCAGAGAACAGCCCTGGGTCAGTTCAGGTCTCTATCAAGTCTTACCCACATCTGATCATTCAATAATCCCCTGGTCCGATATCTCACCCCACATGTCATCTCATATATTACAACAGTTCTATTATCATTATATGTCGTCTTATATATAAAGAGTTCTGTTGTCTTATGCTGTCTTATATATTAAGAGGTTCTTTTATCATTATGGTGCAAGTGTTCCATATCCTCAGAGTTTCATACCTCCTCAATGTTTCACGTAGGCAGCTCCTCTGAGCACTGCCTGCTCCTGGTCCTTGCAGCAGCCATCTGACACCCACAACTTCAGTTCCCACCAATCCACTCTTTTATGCCACTAGTGCTTATTTGCTACAGGTGTTGCCTGTTATCATCTGGCCTGCTCCTAATCTTTAGTAACAGGGTCCAGCTGCAATTGTTGGGGGATAAGATTACATTCTACATTACCCATACTGTGTCCTCCTACACCCACACATCTGCATGGCTGTGCTCTGGCCCCTCTCCAGGACCCTGCACTGGTGGGGTAGCTGCCAGCCTAATCCATGTTCACAGAGGCACGAGGGGTGGACTGTTCCTCTTCCCTGCAGGACTGGCTGTGTGCTATTCTGCTTGAGCAGGCACACCCAGGCCTCCCACACAGGCAGCACTGAGGTTGTGCTGTGTCCCCAGAGGGAATATTCATGCTAACTTTGGTGCTCAAAGTCCAGGTGCAGATCCAAAGTTAGTGCTAAATGTGGCTCAGATCCCAGCTGAGGCCATGGGGACCACAGGGGCCCAGAGGTACTTTAATGTCATTTTAGACAGCTGGAAGTCTTGAGACATCTGCACAGATCCAGCAGATGGGACACAGGACCAATGGAGCACTGAGGGCAGAGACTGTAGCCAGCAAGGACATCCTACAGTGCCTCAGAGGGCCCCAAATCCAGTGCTTTGGCAACCACTCCCTCACTGTATTCATGGCCTGTAGAGGATTACTCCCATTCTATGCCTAGAAAGAAAAGTACAGGATTGCTTTTTAGCAGTTCCCAGACTCTGTAAATACTTGTTCTGCAGCACATTAACAGCAGTGGGGGGATTCTTTGATTATCTGTGTGTGATCTTCCAAAAGTGAGCTAACACAAAGTAGAGATTTAGTAGACAAAGAGGGGCAGAAATCTTCTTTATCATTTTCTCAAGGAGGAAGGACAGCATTTTTAGGAAGAACAGCATTTTTTCCTGTGTGCTACAAGGAAGAGAGCACAGTAACCACAGCAGGTAAGAGGCCTGCAGGAAGAATTTGCAAATTATTAGTGTAACTTAGGGAGGACTGAGTGGGGAGCCTGGACAACCAGGAGAGAACAAAGTAAAAATTCTCAAACATAATTAAATATTTCATTTGAGCCAGCTTACATCAGGAATGACACCACGTACAGCAGATTTACTCATTGTCTGGTAGCAGAAGCAGTCGCCTGTGAAAGCCTGAGCTGCTAAAAGGGAAATACAGGAATAACTAAATAGCAAGGAAGCACCAAGGCTTGGTTGTCTGAAGTCCTCTAGAACTCCTGAATTAATGTTTGCCTCTCATAAGACAGAGCTGTAAGTAATCCATACTTATCTTGCTCCATTTCAAATTTTGTGAGAGAAGGAACAAGAGCTGCATGAAGGTCTGAGCAGTGCACTGAACTGATTGTTCAGTCTGGGGAAAGATTTCATGGCTGAGCTGAGATATATTGAGCTTAGTTTTGTTTTCCAGGAATGTACAATACTGGTGGAAAGTCTGAAAAAGAGATTTCACAAAAAGGGAAAGGTTTCTTCTTTCTTCTGTGTCTCCCCCATTTCTTGGCTAATCACTTGGTTAATTGAGAAAATAAACTGTGCTTTTTTGATTATTTTGCCATGGCTATTTAGTCAGCTGCCTTTCAAATGCAGAGCCCAGAATTTTTGGGTCTTGCCCAAGGTTATGTGTACAGAGACACTTCATAAGCCACAATAAACATTTAATTCAGCCCAGCATTTGTTCTCGTGACTAATGGGATACAGCTATTTGCAAGGTTATTTGATTCTTACACAATCTTGTTACCAGCTTTTTGAAGAAATCCCAAACCTTTGTGGCCTGATGATCTCTTCCATGTGTATGTGTGTAGAGGATTTTTCTCTAGGGGCAGGAAATCTGAGGTGCCTCCATTCAGACAACAGATCCTTCACAACCACAGTCAAAGCATTGCCTGCCCTTGCCAAATCCCTTGGAAAGTTCCCTGTGGTCTGCATTATAGGCTGGAGGATTAATGAATGCTGTTGCTCTTTAATGGGCCTATTTTCAGGGGATTGGCACTCATGCAAAGTAGGCTCCAACACAAGCATAATATATCCAGAAAGAGGAACAAGCACAAAGATCCTCAATCTTTGCTGATCAAAGTTTACTTAGTCGAGCCAAAACTCAATTCCATCTGTAAGGAACAGCAATGATAGCTGGAGAAGTGTGCTGGAGAAGTGTACTGAAGAGTTGGCAGGGCAAATGCAGGTCATGCTTAGTGATTTAAGTGCAAAATAATATTAATTGAAGGGGGAAAGATAAACTACCCACACAGGTTATAGAGTCATGGAGTCACAGAATGGTTTGGGTTGGAAGGGACCCTAAAGATCCTCTTGTTCCAACCATCCTGCCTCAGGCAGGGACACCTTCCACGTGGCCAGGCTGTTCAAGGCCTGATCAACCTGGCCTTGAACTCTCCCAGGAATGGGGCACCCACAAGTTCCCTGGAAAACCTTTTCCAGTGCCCCATCACCCCTGAAGCCGTGAGACTTCACAGCTCCCTCTCCATCTCACAGTCAGCAAGTTCAGTGCACCTGACTGACTTCTGTCTGTGCAGCAGCCTCACCTGATACGGCCACCACTATCTGCAGGTGAGGTGAATGTTCTCCTTGGTCCCTCTCCTGGCCAGTTTGGACTCTTGGAGGAGGAGCACTCCATGGCTGCCTTGCTGCTCAGGGTGTGTGGGGTGTGTGCGTCCCAGCCCTGAGAGGTGGGAACCCCTCCCTGCCCCATGTTTGGCCCATGGGATCCACAGCCCCTCTGCAGCCCCAGTGTGGGACACCTGCTTCAGAAGGTAAAGATGAGACTCAGCACAGTAATGCCAACTCAGTGGTGTTAAAACACCTCTTTTGGGTGACACAAACCAAATTCTGCCTGTGGCCCAAAATGGAGGCCAACTTTCCCATCCTGTTCCCAGTGCTGTGCCCAGGTGAGCCTGGCCTGGGTGTTGCTGGGCCAAACGTTTGTGTTTGACAACTGCCAGCCACTGCTGCCCGGGTTCTGTGCCACACACAGGGCTCGTGGCTGGCTGTTCTTGTCTGGGTAACAAAGAAAGAAAACCTTGAGCACCTGAAATAAGAGACACTGAAGTGCACACACAGAACTGAGTCCCGGAACAGGCAGCTGCACAGAATCCTTGGCTTAGGATAGAAATGAGGGTGTCAGAGTGCCCTCCTGACATGTCCCTGCTGGCAGGGCAGCCTGCTGAGCTCTCTGGCGGTGTTAGGATGGGATCTGCCCTGCTCTGGTTGCCCTGGCGGCTCTCCTGCATGGCTGGGCTGTGCTCTCCCCAAGGATGGGCTGCAGCCACAGCAGAGCCCTTGGGCTTTCTGCAAAGCACTGTCCCAGCCATGGGTGATCACATCCCATGAGCTCCTGCCCTGCTGGGCTGCCCCAGGAGCCCCTGCCCTGTGCCATGGGGCTGAGCCACCGCCCCAGGGCAGCCTCAGTGGGGCAGGTTTGTCCCTGTCCCACAAACCCCAGGAATGGAGCCCACAGATGGTGCACTGCTCTTGTCCGGAGGCAGACTGAAATGTTTGTAATTGATATCACTTGGAATATATCTGCTTACTGTGGGAATTGAACTAATTGAAAAGAAATGTCTGCCAGCAGCACAGGATGCCTGCATGATTCACCAGCAGGGCTGTGAGACCCACTGCACAGCTCAGATTTCTGACTTCAGCCCCAGAACAGTTTGGGGGATTCCTGAGGACAGGGTGCTGGAGGGGCAATGGCACAAGCACCTCTCCAGGGAATTTCCCTCGTGGCAGAGCAGCCCTGTGGGCTCCTCTGGGGCACTGCCAGTGTGACAGGACACAGCCACCTCTGAAGGGAGCAGAGCCAGCATGTCCAGAACACTTCACACTCAGACTGACTTCAAGCAATAAAAGGTCATAATCCAAATCCAACAATTACAGAACACACCTCATGTGGTGATCTATGCATATGCCTTATAGGCATATAATCCTATAATGGAGAGCTGTTGATATTATGGTCTACAGAGAAAGAAGAGAGAGCTTTTAGATCCCCCTGTCTTAATCCTCTGTGCTGTGACACAGCTGGGTCTTTCTTAAGTCCATTTGTAACCCTGAATTTCCTGTGTTTTCTGTAATTTCAATGCCCCATGTTTTTCTTTAAATTGCTCACACACTCTTGCAATGGGAGGAACTTTTAAAAGTGTAGCCAAATAATTTGATTTTGAGAAGTGCTGTGGAACAGATAGGGGAAGATGTATATAATTTGTCTCCTACCAGCTTTATGAATGTCTCTCTCTCAGGAAAGGTAACAATTCCATGCAGAAATAATTCCATTAGACATGAAATATCAGAGCTGTGAATCACTGAGCATTACAGAGCATCTTCCCAGCAGGAGAGAATCTGAAAACTGCACCAGAGAGAGAAGTTTAATTCCTATTGTAACACTAGGGAGGACAGTGCAATCAAAAACAGCTATAGGAAGTTGCAGTACAGCAGAACTATCTATTTTACTAGTTGTCTTCCTGGGAAAAGGAAACCAGGGGATTATAGTTATTCTCCCAGCAATACTGTTGATTTGCTCAGGGTAGTAACTAGAATTCACAAGACTGCAATTAAGGACTCAGGAAAGCATGTTAAATAAATTCCTCTGAAAGACTATTGTAGTGACTATGCACAAATTGCTTCTAGTTGTCCATATAGCAGGAATAACTGGATCTGCCAAGGAAAAGCTTTTCTGATGTTCTGAGAGGGCAGCACATCCAACCTGTATTAGCGGTTTCTAAAGGCAGGATGGATCCTGGATTGTGGGGGCAGTCAGTTATTGCCACTTGGAGGGGTTCAGCTCTGACTTTAGGAAAAAGGCACCAGTTCCTTGTTCCTGGCCCTGCAGCTCGACAGAACTCCACTGCTGCACTGTGGGTGACTATGGCAGCATCCTTCCCACAGAGGTGTGGCCCTCTGGGACCATCATAATTAGGCAGGGCAGTTGTTTCCCCTGTAACTTTTAGGACTTGACCCATTCTGCAAAGGGAAAAAGCTCTCCCAGAGCTCACTGCTGATGCTCAGAGCCACAGTGCATTTTCCTGCTCTTCCCCATTGCTGAGGCGGACAGAAGAAGGATCACAAACATGTTTATTCTGAACACTGTATATTGCAAATAACAATAATCAGGGTCCTGCTGACTTCCAAGGTTAATTTATAGACATGGGACCTAACCTTTGGGAGAAATAAATTCCCAGAAATTGCATGAACCTTAAGCACTCAGTATCTCTGAAAGCAAGCTCATACTGCCTGTCTCCAGATTACTGCTGCATGTGAGAAACAGGTGTCAAAGGCTATTACAGCAAAAAAATAAAGGAGCTCCTTGTAGGTTGTTAGCTAGGCAGCTAAAAAGGTAATCTGCAGAGTATTTGCCTTACATGGTTTAACTGGATTAGCCTCCACATGCTGAATGTCTGGACTGTCTCCAAAAGAGGTAGCCAGTGCCTTTCCTTGCAGCAGTTCTCTTTTTCAACCAGTTACTGGAGAGCCATTGCTCACAGATTGCCTGGTTGTCTGATAGCAGGATGAAGATGGAGAACTTGTATTACAGGGGCTGCTTGCAGAAGCAAACACAGGACATGTTTGAATAAATCCTTCAGCAGGAGAACACTCTTTGCAGCAAAACTTCTGCAAAAACTGGGGGCAGTTTTTCCAGCTGCAGTTGTGACAGTATCAAAACACTTTGCCATGCAAGTTTTTCACAGTAGAGCTCAGGTTTTTTGAGGAAATTTTACTTGTATTTCAGTTTTTTCAGCAGGCTACTGAAGAGAATATGTGTCCTTTAACCCAGGTGTTTACCTGGTGGGGGACAGAGACCCAAGTGCTACCAGCTTTGGGGACCCTCCTCTCCCAAACCTCTGAGTCCATGGTCACCTGAAAACCTGGGCTCATGGTCTGAACACCCAGTGTTTGCCACCTCCAGTGTTTGCCACTGAGGTGCTTGGCTGGTGACTGTGCTGTAGCCAGGATCTTCATTCTGTTTTTCAGAGACTTCCAGCACAGTCAGAATTATCCAATTCATCTGCCCATGCCCTTCTGTCAGTCCTAGAACCCCCAATGCATCTCCCAGCTTACCAGGACCCAGGAATGTAAGACAGTGAGGAACAAAGGCCTGAAATGAGATTTTTTTTTTTACAAAAACCCACCCCCACTCTTAAATAATGAATGCAATGTGATGCTCCATTTATGTCATATATTGTCTGTAACCACAAAAATAAGAGTAAAGCAATCCTGCATTTGTCTGAGAGGAAAAATTCTGGAACAGGATGAGAGCTGCCAGAGATGTCTGGATCTGTAGAGAAATGCATGCACAGCAAAGGGGTAGGTGGCCAGTGTGGCAGAAGACCTTGCTGAAATAATTTATGATGCATTTCCTGCCTCTGCCTTGAACTGTCAGGAGGCCTTCAATGTGTCCTTCATAATTTCCCATCCTTTTTCTTCTTAAACTTCAGTCTCTGCATCCCAATTGGAATGTGAACTACAAGGGTAATGCCCTTCTGGGCTCTGAATGCCATTTTGCATTAAACTGGGTGCTGGCCATCAGCAAGTGAGATGAGCCACTCCAAACATTGATTTAAACATTCCTGTGCACTAATCCACACAAAGTCATCAGCAGAGTGATTTATCATGTGTGTGCATAAGTGTGGGGGAAAAAAAGAAAGACAGTCTTGAAATCTGTGCTGAAGTGATCTATGTCCTGGCTAGAAATGTGTTAAGTTGGTAAAGGCTGAGCAAAAATATATAGGAGGGGGATGATTCACTGATTCTCACCTGCCTTTTACCAAATAAATCACAAAGGCTGGCTGTGCCTCCCTTGAGATTCTTTTTTTCTCTGCTCTTCCCCCAGCCACAATGAAAGGGGCTTTTCCTCCGCTTGAACTGACCTTTGGCAAACATTTCCCTTCCAATTAATATCTGAAATGTCCTTGTGGACTGCTGCTTCTGGAGACAGCAGGGAGGTGGCTCTGAAGCCACTCACACAGGAGTCAGGGCAGAGAATAATTGCCTGGATTCATAAGGTTAATTCCAGTCTAGACGAAGGCAGAGAGAAGTTAACTAGAGGTCTTCTTTGGAGAACAATATGTTTGTTTTTCTGGACTCTCTGGTCTCCCTGTGCTGGCTGCTATCTATATACTGTGATTATTTCTCTTATGGACTGCTGAGCAATTACTGTGTCTGAGCGCTGGGCTCACTGTCCTCGTGTCATTATCAGTTTTATAGCCCAGTGGGAGCCTCCCAGGAATGAGGCTTTGACTGGGGCTTGACCTGGCTCACTGGATGAAATGGAAAGACAGCAGGCTGGGCGTGGGTGTTTGGCAGTGGGGAAGTTGCTGCCTGACTAAACCAAAGAAATGTTATTAAAAACATTCATCAAAATCTTGCTGCATGCAAATTTACAGGTAAAGCCTAGAATGACTTAATATGCAGTCTCATTAAAAAGGACCAGGATAACTAGAAGAGGTAAAAGAAAAACATCCGATTAATGACTGCAGGAAATTCAAGGGTTGCACTGAACATTTTCTCATCCAGACCAAGTTCTCAGGATTTTGCAAATTCTTGCTATTGTAGGCAAATTACTGGCTAGAGACTGGCTATGTGATGTGCTGTGAAACACTTGGGTTTTCATGGTACAATTACCTGGGTTTCATGGCGCTGCCATGTCAAGCCAGTGGTGTTAACAGTGGTGTCACTGTCAGGATGGATGAAGGACATGATGACAGGTTGGTCAGTGAAAAGAGGTAAGATCCTTCAAGACAAAGCTTTTGCCACACAACTAAAGCTCTCTCATGTTCCCCTGGGCCAGGGTAAGTGAAATGGGCTGAACAGTGGTCCACTGCTTGTGCAGTTGTTGGTGGGGGGCACATACACCATTGTTGATCCCTTCATTCCCAGCCAGTCCATATCTTCAGGTCATCAGCCTCCTTACTGGCTTTGGTGACATCAGTTTTACCCCCTTGTTCAATCCTTGCTTTCTGTGGCTTTGGCAGTCCTGTGCCTCCCAAGGCCTCTTTTTACTTCTCTGTTTATTCCTTTAATGCTTCTCATCAATGGCTTCCTCTGTTCTTCTCTTTGCTTCCTTTGAAACAAGAACCTCACAGTACATTGCTCATCTTCTCTGCATTCCAGCCACATACTCTGATGAGCTTGTAAAAGCCATTCATTAATGTGGAAGTAATCTTCCTGGGCTAAAACATCAACATCCTTTGCATCTCCCTTCCCTTCCCTTTGTCATCACCATTCTTCTTGACCTCAGAGGCCTCTCATTGACCATTCTCCCTGTCTTCAGGTCTGCTGTAAGTTGAATTTCCACAGCCTGAGTTACTTGCTGTGCCTCACATGGTATTTGTAATAGTCCATTGTGAGGGGAATATATGAATCCTTCCACTCTTGGCTTTCCTAGTATGAAACCCATTAAATCTAATGCATGTGCATTGATAAAGTAATTTCCTTCCCTGCTCTATCCCTTTCTGCTTCTGTCTTCCTTATAAATACATCAAGCACAAACATTCTCTTTTCCTGTTCCAGACTTCTGTCCATTTATTTACTTTGATGCCCTGTTGATTTCCATCCTCTGCAATGCCAGAAATCCCAGCCCCATTTGCCTGGATATCCAGTTTCCCACTGAGTGCACACATGCTTTATCTCCTCCTGGACGGGGGGCCCTTCTCATACAGGTCTTTAAAAATCTGCATTTTGCAGGCATTTTCATTGTGCTGCCCACACAGCAGTGCCAATTAAGCATGATGGTGCAGGCACCAAGGAGATGAAAAGCCTGTTCTGCGTGGTGTTTTGCCCCCACATTGACATGCGTGTGGCTGAGCTATTCATAGGCATTATGTGATCCCTGTAAATGGGACCCGAGTGTGTGAGGAGGAGGCAGTGTGAGAGCGAAGGGCTGGCCTGTGACTGGGGTTTTGATGCCAGCTCTGTCACTGCTTTGGCATGCTCTGACAAGTCACCTGCTCATGCCTCTGTTTCCCCACCTTGGAAACAGGGATAATTTTGCTTACCCTGTTTTCCAAGTGCTTTGAGAACAAATGATAAAATATGCTCTGCAGTAACCATGCACTGTTTTTCCTGTCCCATTCCTCCTCATTATGTGTCACTCCAACTGGTTTCATCTGTGGCTAAATTAGTCTGTGGGCATCTGAAGGAACCCTACATTTTTCATTTTTCACAGCATGATGGCAGAGGTGTTGCAGTGCTCTCTAACTTGCAGGTACTAATGCAGCACAAATAAAAATTATAATAAAAGCACCTCTCCTGGAGCTGTGGACAGTGCTACAAAAGGGAATGCTGAGTGTCTGCACTCAATAATGGGGATCTGAAGTGACTTCTTGTGACATTTTATAGTCGGACATTGCCTGACAAAGATCCCATCTGGGATGTAAATTGCAAGTGCTGCTGCCATATGCTTGGGGAAGCAGGATCTGTTTGTTCTGTTAGGAGAGAGGAGCCTGCTGAATTCAAACCAGAAGTCAGGTACACATTGTGTTCATCCCAGCTTGTGTTTGAGCTGTAGCAATTTTTTATTCTTTTTCTTTTGAGTGCTTTTTCAGTTTGGTGAGGCTGAGATTCTGTCACAGGGAATTTGTTTATTATTTGTGAAGGGATGTATCACATCCTGGTTGTAAACTGTATTTTCACTCCTAGGGAAAAAAAAAACCAAATAGCTCCCCCATTTAAAAGGAAGCCAAATTCAGGCAAAAGCCTGACTCCACAAATTTCCTGATTTCATGAATGTTCCAATCACTTAAATGAGGGCTGAATTTGGCCTGGGATGCACATTAGAACACTGGATTGCTATTTAAAAACTACTAAGTTTCTTTTTAATCTTTTCAAGATTCTTATATTCCAGTTAAGATAGATAGAATGGATAAGGACTGTTGTCTGAATTTTCTCTATCCTCTCTTTCTCTGTTCTGACACCTTATAATGTTTTAGGGATTCTTGTTTCTTATTTAAGACCTGTAACAGTTTTATGGCTATGCATGAATACAAGAAACTATAACTTGGAAGGCACAAAAACTGCCAGACTGAACACCTCCATTAGATGCTGATCTTACCTGTCCCTTGCTGTAATTCTAAAAACAAGGCAATTTTTGATTAAGGAACTATGTTCTGAAAGGAACAGCCCAATGGTTGAGGCCCCTAACAGTATCTATGATTTCCCAATAGCACATTTCTCACTTGCTTTCTTTTTTTTTAAATTCGGCTCTGACATTCAAGAGTCTTGAAGCAGCACGATGTGGCATTCACAGTCTCTGAAAAACTCCCTTCACCCAGGATTTTTCTCCTGGGAAGCTGAGAAGCCTCAGAGAAAAGGAAAACAATTCTTATCTCATTTGCTTCTCCTGTGCTGTGCTCATGTGGAATGTGTTTGGAGATTGTTTACCCACAGGTGATTGTTCCATTGGATTCTGCTGTGAGTTGTTTTGACTCTTTGGCCAATCAGGGCCAAGCTGTGTCGAGATTCTGGAAAGAGTCAGGAGTTTTCATTTATTATCTTTTTAGCATTCACTAAGTATCTTTTCTGTATTCTTTAGTATAGTATAGTATTCTTTAATATAATATAGTATTATAAAGTAATAAATTAGCTTTTTGAGAACGTGGAATCAGATTCACATTTCTGCCTTTGTCAGGACATTGCCCAGCAAATGCAATAGCACAATCCTGAGAGGATATTTTCCCTTATTAAAAAAAAAAAAAATCAGCTGTTAGATTTATTTTTTTTACAAGATCACAAGAAAATGGTTTTACTTCCAAAACACCTGTTGTACAGGTGTCACCTGAGGTGAGGGGTTTGCAACCACTCAGCAGCTGCATCAACAGAGATGCTCAGGGCAGGTGCTGCAGCTTCTCACCTAACTCCAGACCCTGAACTGCTGATAGCTGGGCATGGGTGAGCCCTGTTGGCTCCCCGTGAAGGCTGGGGTAGAAATAGGCATTTCTGAGAGCTGCATTTGTCCTGGTGTGAGCATCTGAAGCATCCCAAGAGGTAAATATCTGAAACCCAGCTACTGCTTTCTCCTGTCTGTAAATGGGGATTTGTGACCAGCCCACATTTGGACATGTCCAGTGAGAGAAATTCCTCTCACACCGTTTCAATTTGGTCTCCTGAAGTTAATGGCTGCTTTGAAAAGGTGTAAATTGCTTTGCTTGGGTCACAAAGTAAAGTCTGCACCACATCCCTCTGTGAGGCTTCAGGTGACTCATTCCTACACTGGTCACATCCCAGTCTCTGCCTCTCTCTGCCACGTTCCCATCTCTTTCTCACTGCTTATTTTTTGATAATGTGTCCAAATGAACTCTTTTCACTGTGAACGTTTGAAAGAGACACTCACTGTCTTTCATTTACATGCTGATAAAAGTCATAAGCCATGAAATAGCTTAGTCATATATCATCCATGCTCCCACCTTCCTGCAGGGATTCAAGTCAGTCTCCCAGGGAGAAATTTTAGGCAGTTTAGCCACCCCTCTAGGCAAGGGCAAAGCATCTCTCCTCATCCTTTAACCCAGGTATGGACTGCCAACAGAGAACATCACATTCACCAAACCATTTAAGAGAGAAAAAAGAAAAAGAAAGACAAGACTGTGAAAGAAGTCCCTGGAAAAGGAAAAGAGGGAAAAATAAAAGAAAAAAAAGTCCCACCAACAATAAATAAGAAAAGAAAAAGCAACTAAGAGAAGTTTTCCAGAGATGCTGCTAAATGAAGCTTTCCTGGCACTTGGATGCTGTGGTACAGAGCAGAGAGCTCAGGCCATGTTATGTGCTGCACCCCTTCAGTCCCATTTCTGTGCCATGATCAGCCCAGAACTGGGGCAGTCAGAAACCAGAAATCCCTCAGGAAAGCTGCAGGATTTCAAAATTTGGTTTCATACTGAATCATAAATTGAAGTGAGTTGCACCGATTTATTTTTTCCCATGGGGCAAACATTCAAACACTGAAGTCAAATTGTTTCCTTTGGGCTCATTAAATTAGACTTCAGTTTGCATTTATGTAAAATAACAGTGTAATATAAAAGCTGTAGCACAAAGGTAAGAACAGAATATTTCAACATATTTTGCAAATATTTTAATGAAAGCCATATGTACCAGTAAAAAAATTCAGTTTTCTCAAACCAGGATTTCCCACCTGAAGAAAAAGAATCCCTCTAATATATCTCTGCCTTGTCTTTCCAGTGCATTTACCTATTGGTTAAAACTAAGTGTTAAACAATCAAAAATATGTATCTGTCACGCTCCTCTTTCGATTTCCTTTCTGGAAGGAAGAGGATGTCCAGTGATTTATGGAGGCCTATGAACACCAGTAGAATTTTTTTCTGATGGAGACCAGCCTGAAGATTTTTCATCTCTGTGTCATACCAGGATTTAGGCTTCAGAGGCAAAACCAGAAAGTTGGTGGGAGAGGAAGAAGGGAGGGACCATAAAACAGCTGTGCTGGAGGGTTGCAGATGAGTAGAGGTTGACTCCACTATTTAAAACCAAGGCCAAGATAAATGCCAGATATTTATAACATCATTGCTTATCATTCTCTTATCAATATGTTGTGGGACATAGGGCCCAGGCATCCCTTGCATTCACACATGAGAGAAGCAGCACCACGGGCAGTAAGCAAGTGAAGCACCAGATCATTCAGGAATGTAAATGTTTTTCTGTCCCTCTAAGGGTCATTTACCTTCTCCTTGGTGGTCTCTTCAGGTCAGTATAGAAAAATAATGCACATGACTGAGCATTTATGAAAGTCCAATAACTTGCAGAAAATGAGTTTGTGCATTGTTTGATAATCCAGCAATAACAAAGGTCCTGCTGGTTTCCTTTGGGAAGAAACAATGATTTCAGGAAAGTCACTGCATGAACAAAGCATTCAAAATGCATTTATGAAGTGGATAATATTTTATAAGTAGTTCTGTAAAGATATCCCTGGCCAAGGAGATTCAAATCAAGACTTAAACTAGGGAACACCTCCTTTGATGAAAAAAATATGTTGCTGAGAACAGTTGGAGCCATTTGCTGAGATAAATCAGATGCTACGCTCCACTTTTATGGGTTGCTAAACCCCAGAAATATATGGTATGTCTAGGATCTGTTGGCTGCATTCTTGTACTATGAACACAGATATTGTAGTCCACTAACAAAGAAAAATGATGGACCCAGCAGGCAGCTGCAAATATCTTCTTTTCTCATTCTTACTGATTAGAGCTGAGAGAAAACTGCTCTGGTGAAACCTCTGGAGATGTCTGATTTTTCCTATATAAGACATGAGCTGAAAGCAGCCTGGGTCTCCTATTGTCACTTTTACCTCTAGGAAGGGAAGTAAAGAAAATAAATATCACAGACCTTTTTTAAGGTAGAGCATTTTTAAGACCCACTAGCTGTTACAAATACCTGGAAAGAATAATGGATTGTTAGGAATGCTGTCTCAAGAGACAGTCTTAGAGACCACTAAGTCCCTCGTGTCTCCAGCATCTCCAAGTTTATGATAAACACACCTTCTATTCTGGACACTGTCAACTTATTAAAGGGAAATAAATTACTTATGTTAACAATGATCAGTGGGTTGCAAAAGCAACAGCAACAATAGAGAAAATATATAACATTGTCTTTCTTCCCTCCTCCCCTCCCATGCAGGGTGGGTTTTCTCCACAAAAGCATTTCTCACAAACAATTGCACCTGAAGACTTTGAGCCAAGCCAGGGAGCCATGGGGACACAGCCTGTTTGTAGGTAGAAATGATCAAGTATGAGGATGATGTGAGCAAAAAAACCACAGATATAAAATAATACATACAGAAAGCAGATCTCAAAATACATGAGTGGCATTGCAAGTCTGTAATGAGGAGGCATCACAAAAGGGCAACAACAACACAACAACCACAGCTTTGCAACATCAGCTCAGGAGGCAGAGAAAGGTCCACTTCCAAGCAGCCCCAGACAAGATGGGATGTGAAGGATCTGCCCAGTTCACATCTTGTCTCATTCTCCTGAAGCTTGTGTTTGTGTTCCTTGGCTGATGTGGCTGCAAAGGTAAGGGACAGACTGCAGTACTCCAGACACTTCACTGGCTGCCAGAGAGATGCACAGAGTTTTCTTCTGGACATGTTGTGTTTTCTGCCTCTATTGTTCTGCTTCGTCTGTGCTGCTATTTATGTTACAGTTGTTCTTCTGCTAATCAGTAAATGGCTTTGAAAATCTCCCAGCTGAATTATCAGCCAAAACTCAAAGTGTTGCTTTTGTTGGCAGCTAAGAGAGACATCACAACATTGCATCACACTGAAGTGTTTAACCTTGTATTCCCACTCTTTTTTCCCATTCACTTTTCTTTGGCCTGGATAGAAAACAATGGTAAATATGTTATTAGCACTTATAGGACAATATTTCCATTGTGAAGTCTCCAGGACAAATTCTATTCAATTTGTAATTTCACTTCTGAATTTTTAGACCAATTCTCTTAGCAATTCCTCTGACTCAGCCTCATAAGGAAGGGAATATATCTGCATTTTTTTCTAAAGCCATTTTAGCCAGTTGAACTATACACATGTTTAAAAATAAAGGTGTTTCTTCCTTCCCCTCTCATTCTGCTTCAGCACTGAGACTGCTGTGGCCTTTTGTTGTGTAAATGTGCAGTTTCCTGGTGGGTGATATAATGGAAGGTACCACAGGGAAGCTCCAACACACCTGCAGTGAGAAAATGCCTTCCTCCATTCTTGTGCCAAACACAGAAACATCACATTTTTTACTAATGATAATTTGGGGTGGTTTAGGGGCGCTTTTAAAAGGAGTGTCAATTAGGTTAGACAATAATCCTGCAGTTATAGAACTCTGTTTGGCAGCTTGTGTTGAAGTCATCAGGGTAATTAAAGATTTCAGAGAATATTCTCGTACTAATGGCACCATGTAGGGTAAGGTGGACCTGCCTGCTCCTCTGCAGGCCAAGGACAGGGTGGAATACATACAACAAACAGCATAAAGAAGATAAATTCACACCTCTGTATCCATATAATTTCTTTCCTCCACCCACTTGACCCCACTTTAACAAACCAGCAGAGATGTATCTTCTTCCACCCCTTTTTGCATCTTGCACATTGAGTTATGCTGATAGCTAAGAAAAGCATTTCTAAAGGTCAGAGAAGTGGTGGGTTTTTTCCACCTACTGGAGCAAGGAAACTTAAAAAACACTACAGTGATCGACACTAACAACAGCAAAGAGTAATAGGAACAAAGTGCATGCTCCAAAGAAAGATCAGGGCAAGGGGTGTGCTTTTAAATGCATATAAAGAGAAGAAAAAGAGCATTTTGTTGTGGTCATTACAGAAAAAAATTTTTTCAAGTGTCTCAGAAACCAGGGAAGGCAAGATCTCCACATCCTTCCCACAGTTCCTCCTTCTAGACTGGAAAGAAAGCAGCACTTGACACAAGCTCTGAGGATGAGCTGTGTGCAGTTGTTCTCACATGGGTGAGCACCACCACCAAAAAGCCTGAAGCAGATGGCAGGCACGTGGGTGGGGAGTGGATTGCAGAGTTTCCAGGAGTAACAAGGGAGAACATTGGCTATTAGAACCACAAATGTGCAGGGACGTGGCTTCTCTGGTGTTTACCCCCTTTGCTGTGAGACACAAACACTCCGGAGGGGTGTCAGCCAGTGGGAGGAGTGTGCTGGGACAACAATACCCTGAGATGATTAACAGCAGCATGGAGAGAGTTGCCATTTGTATTTATTCTTCTCCTCTGTGCCATGAATCATCTGACACACCAGAAATTGGGAACAGATTGGGCAGAGTTTGCAGGGCTCATGCCAGGGCGCTGCTCAGGTAGGCCATGCTGGCCCTGTGGTGAGCCCTGCAGGCCTGCTCTCTCTCCTCTTCTTTCCAAAAGAAGGACAGGGAAAGTGTGTCACTGCTCCTTCTCTGGACAGCTCATGCATGCTTCTGGAATGTGGAGACAGGGGGCTGACAAATATCCAAGCTGTGACTCAGCCTCAGGAATGGAAGTGGGAAGAAGGCACATACAGACACAGATCTAGGAGCTGGGAAATACCCCTGGATCCCACAGAAGAGGCATGAATCTGAATCTGAAATTAACAGGCAGATTGGTGAACCAGTAGTCCAGACAGTTTTTGAAAAGCCAGTGTTCTTCAAGAGCCTTTCCACAGTACCTGCATCAGAAACCTGTAGCACAGAGCAGCTTGGGATGCTCTATAGAGCCTGCTGGAGAAAGAGGCATTTGGGGCAAAAGAGTGGCCTGCAGCCAGTCTAGCAAAAGGGGCATGGAATCACTTTACTGTCTCCTCCCACATTCACATTGTTGAGATATTTTAGCATGAGCATAAAAACAGAGGCATCACACAGAGAGCAGGAGGTGTAGCAGGGGTAATGATCTGGTGGAACAACTGGCAAGGAGATCAAGTTGAGAACCTAATTCCATTTTATCTCCTCATTTTACAGTCCTGGATGTCTAAAGTATTCCATATGGGGACAGCAGCCAGTGTCAGTGCCACTCTCTGTCCCCAGAGCCAGCAGGAGGTAGTGAGAGACCAAGACTCAAAGAATGGGATCACAGCTCTGCATACAACATTCAGTGTTGTCGCACACACCCATGCTCAGATATCCACCACTGAAAATAACACTGAACATGAAGGAGAAGGTTAATCCAGGCTTGTGCCAGCTCCCAGTGATGTGAGGCCACTCAGGGCAGGATCTGCATTGCAAGGTCCTGGGTTTTCAGCACAGTGAGCTCAGAGTAGGCTACCCTTATCCTGGAGCCCAGAGTCATGCTCTGTAACATGAAATATCCTTTCTTTTTATCTTGCAGCACTTTTGCTAGATGAACTCCCACTTTAGTACTGCAAAGTCCTAACACCAGGAATTTGTCTGTTAACAAGTATTGGAGAAAGGCATCTCTGAGCCCCCACAGGCACACTGCTTCTGATGATGCCATTTCAGAAGATGCAGGGACATGTGCAATATGCAGAACTTTATTCCAGGAATGTCAACAGCATCGGGGCCAAGAGGTCTCTTGAAACCTCTTAGCAGAAAACAAAGGCAATCTCTCATTTCCTCTCAGTGCTCATACCTAGGTTATATAACATGTCCTGGTCACTATTATTTTTGTCTTCCCATCCTATCCCCATGGCAGATGGTTCACCTTGTGTTAATTTGATTCATAAGATTTCTGGGCTAGAGAATGTATCTCGCTGTGCTTGCAGTGTGTACATCTGGCATTTCCTGGCTTTCAAGTGCTTGGCTATGAAGGCCTAAATAAATGCAATGTTTGTACAGAGGTATTTGTAATACATTTGAATGGCTATATTTATATTAATAATGTATTGTTAGACATAGGAGGAAAGTAATTTGAAATGCAAAATGAAGAGAGGTGGATATGAAAAAATTATACTGCTGTAAAATGTGGAAAATTGCAATATATTCACAAGGTAACTGAATTAGGCTTTGCAGAATGGCTTCTGCATACAGAACTTTTAATTTTCAAGTATCTGACTTTGCAACTTGTTTCTTAACATAATTTTTTTGCATGCTTCTGTTTTTAAATGAAATTCTCCATTTTTTGCCCCTGGTGTGGGAAATGATGAAGAGCAAATGATATGTAACTGTAGCAACCTGCTGTTGTTGTGAGAAGGACCTGAACTCCAGACACAGACACAGAGAATGGGACTTGCCTCCAGACCCAGACCCCAAAATTTGGGCGTTGCTGGAATATCTGTCTACACGTGAAACTCCTACCTGTCCTGCCACTGTCATCATTGGGGTCTGCAGGACTTCCCTAAAATGGCCTGTCTGATGAATTCAAAGCTCTCCAGATCCTGCTAAATGGCTCTCCAGTGACAGTAAGAGGAGCTGAGACATTCACTCCACCTGCAGGTACCTGTGGTGGGGATGGGTGTGTTTGAGTGCCTGAAAGGGGAGATGAAGAGGAGCATCTGAATCTGTTCCCTAATCCTGGACTTCTGCTGCTGTATTACACACTCTAGGGAAGCCCATTTGCCCTCCATCCACCTCTCCAGAAGATTGTGGGTCTCCTGCTTTTCCTTCAGCCCCAGAGAGACCTGCAGGAGAGAAGAGGGTGTTTGAAATAGCACAAGGCGTCTTGGGACAGCAGAACTGAGCCCTGAGTGTCCCCTCCAGGCTGGGGAATGGACACATCCAGAACTCCTTGGTCACCTTCTGGAGGCAGGAGGGCCCTGCAGTGTGGGGAGGCAGGAGCTGGAGGCAGGAGGGGGAATTCTGCTGTTTACCGTGATGCCCCAGAAAAGAAGGCATCCTGTTGCTGTGTACAGGGGCTGGCAGTGTAATCAGCCTCCCTGTTATGGAGTGGTGGATTAGTTGAAGCAGCTGTTGCAGGGTGTGCTTGATAGGTGAGTTTAGGGGTTTCTTTTGTGTGTTTGGTGCTGGTTATGGTTTATTTAGGGGGAATGTTGGTGGTGTTTATTTATTTGGTGTCGTTGGCAGCGGATCCTTATCCTGAAGCTTGGGCTGGTTGAGGGGTTGTTGGTTTTTTGTGGTTGTACAGGGAGAGGGAAGGTCCCTGGCCTGTCTCTCTTCTCATCACTGATTGCTTCAGCAGAGAAACTGAGGCCTCCCAAGAGGAGTAAATCAGTGGGTTTGCTACAGCCACAGCTTATCCTCAGAAAGCTGATGGCTGGCAAGGAAGCAAGTCTTTCCCAAAGATTAAAATTAAGGGTGATATTTTGGGGACAATATACTTCTTCACAAAAACCTAGAAGGAATTTCACTCTTTCAGAAAAAGGCTTTGCTGCTGCTGAAAATCCAGCTCCCCTCACCCCATGGCAGAACACTGAATATATGAAAGTTTCTGGTGAAACATCATCATGGTCTTTTGTAATGGAAAGCATTAAGCAATGTAAAATGACAGGACCCTTATCCACTCCTCCTGAATTAATCAGAAAGTGGTTTAAGCTTTTTAGAGAGGATAATGAGGAGAGAGTTGCTTATCACAGACACAATGCCATTTGCATGGGTGCCTGACAGGCAAATCATCTTGGAAGTGGTGAGTGTTGCTGTGCCAAGCCCCTGTGCTGGTTTGTGTGATGCTCCCCGAGCCTGGAATGCAAAATCAGCTGCTCTGATGGAAACCACAACTCTGTGAACTATTTCCAGAAGACACTAACGAGATTTTGCTTTGCTTTGCTTTTATCAGTACAAAATGGAAAGCCCAAAGAAGATAGAAGGCACAATTGTTGTCTTGCAAAAATATAGCTACATCCACAGAAACCAGAAGTTCGGGTTTACCAAGCACTGAAAAATTGGTTAAAAATAATTTTAAATGGGGCATCACATGATTTGATACAAGTCTGGCCCTGTCCTGAATTAGAATGGGCCAAGTTTGTCTATGGACATCCCTTCTCAGTCATGCTCCAGGCATGTCTGCAGCACCCCAGGTTGATGTTCTGTCACGCATCCTCTCAGCTGACGAAGACCTGATGCCACATTCCCAAAATGTGCCCAGCTGACAGGTGGTCACTTCCATGACTGCGCCATCCAGGAACACTTTCTGACACAGAGTCTTGCTTGTGTCCTGTTTAACTGCAGATGACAAGCTCACCTAGTTATGTTCAGCCTGGAGATGAGACTTCAGTGAGGTGTCACACCCTCTCTATTAATGGCATCCTCAGCCACGAGTCACCCCAGCAGCTGAAAGCCTGACTTGTTCTGAAAGGGGATTTTAGAACACAGGCTTTTCCTTTCTCCCAGGGTGCTAGGACTTTATCCCAGCTTCCTGCAATCAGAGGTTTTGTGCTTCCCTGTGCTGCTTCCCAACTGCTGTGTTTAAGTGCTGCTAATGATAGCTTTGGGTACCCTTGTTGCTGGGCATTTGCATCAGCAGCTGTGCAGGAGCTGGAGCAGGCTGGTGGCTCTGTCATGGCAGTGACAGAGCAGACAGAGTCACAGGGCTTGTCTTCCAAGCTTCTTCAGCCTGCCAGCTGTGAATGGCTTCATTTTTCTTCATGTGCATCCTCGGCATGCTCAGGGCTAGAAGGCAGCTCAGAGGTGTCTGGGAAGCGGGCTGGACAGTGCAATGACCCATGAATCCACCTCTGTGTGATGCTGAGCTCAGCTGGGGCTGAGGCCAAACTCGGGCACCGGTATGAAGCTGAAGCAACAACCGCTGCACATTTCTGCCTCTGTTACCAAACAATTCATGTCTGACCCCTCAAAAAGTCTCTGGGAAAGTCCCTGCTGTTGTCTACCTTTCTTCTTCTCGGCTGCCATATTTCAGACTTTGGAGCCATATTATAATGGACCAACTTGTTATGCTGCCTATTAGCAAAAGGCCACTGTGACCTCTGCAGAAAACTATTGGAGTGCTATAAAAAATTCAATAAACTTAGCCATGAAATATGAATGGGTTAAAAATTCAGAGTTCTTTGTTTAAATATTTTGTTTTCAGCAGAGCACAGAGCTGCCCATAGTGTGCTATTAAAATACAGTTAGGCAGAATATTATATACTGATGGAAAACCATAACAGCAATAGAAGAAGAGCTGTGGTATGGAACCAAATCAAACCATGTATTTTGTAACAGCTCAAATGCACCCTGACTCTAACTGATTACTACATTACTGCTGTAGCTGCTGCATAGACATGCTGGGAATGTATAAAGAGTCACTCTCACCGTTACTCAAACCCTTTTCTCTGTGGAATGACAATTTCCCATTTTTCAATCTCCAGCACTCCTTCCTTTCTGTTCAGATGTGCTGAATTATTCAGACCCATTTAACTATTTGTCCTACTGCAGAGTGATTCATACCTCAAGACTCAACACAGTAACTGTCATACCAAGAAAAAAATAGTCTGCCATCCAAGACACCCTCTTGTCAACTGGTCATCCCTTCATTTTCTAGTGGAAAACCCTTCTGCTTGGTTTTATCTTACCAGCAAGACAGAAGCTTTACTGTTTCAAAGTATTGGGTTTGTTGGGTTTTTTTTTCTGTAGCTACTGGGTACAATATAGAGCTATTTTTGTCTCCAATGTTGTTCTTGTCTTTTTCCATGCATTTCTCCTAACAAGCTTGGAGCCATACTGGCTGCCATCAGTTCTCTTCATTTGGCTCATATATAGTTGAGGGCTTTTCCTCTCCCCAGTATTGCCATTCTCAGCCTGCTCAGAACCACCCCTCTAGTGGAGAGAAGAATGCCCTTTCCAGGCATTTTGGCTTTTCTAGAACAAAAAATATTGTTCAGTTGTTTTTTGTTTTTTTCTTTTTCCACAGAAAAAATAACTGACTTTTGGCTCAGTGCATAAAGCAAGATAAGGGTGGAGCAATGGTCATTTGTCTGGATCTGCCTCTCTGGCCTCTTCCTTGGGGACTAGGCCAGAGGAACTGGTTGATGGCTTTGTGTTGCTCCCTAACTTCCTACATTGATATTTTCTTCCTACATGTATGTTTTCTTCCTACAGCTCCTCTGGAAAAAGATTTTGCCTGAGGCCATGGCTTTTTAGCATCTGAATCGTGCCTCCCCTGGGGCAAGGGGATCTCAGGGGCACCAGCTGGGTGAGGAGAGAATCTGAGGAGACTCGTGCTCCTCCCTGCACTCTGGTATAAACACACTGGCCTCCTTTTTTACAGATTCATTTGCAGCAGCTGTGCTATTTGTCTGGCAGAGAGAGGTCACTGAGCCTTTCAGATATTACCCAGTGCTCCCTGAATAGAGTTATTGGCAGTGCACAGATTTGAAAATTTGAGAAATTATGGGCATTTCTTGAGTTAGCCTCTGTAGACTCACCAAAACTGTCTGTAGAAGAGAAATATCCTGCAGAGAAATTTATTACAACCTTTTGCTGACTGAACATTGATCCTATCAGGTTTTAAAGACAAGCAGCTGAGCATGCAACTCTCATCCATTCCCCTAAATCCTCCCTATGACTTTTGGAGTATGAGGGTGGGTTTTTTTCCTTTTAACTAGCTACAAATTTTAGGATCCTGTTGTCCTTGTCTGCTGGAGACATTGGGAATGAGATCCTTCTGATTTCTTCACAGATAAAATGCTGCTCTTCTCCAGACCATGGAAACAACCAGCACACATCAGGCAGAGGATGTATGAGAATGACAATGGAGAATACAGCAAATACAGGTCCCCATGGTCCCTGCAGCACAGGCACTGCTTTTTCTCCATGTTCCTGAGGGAACAGGACAAAACTGGGAAAAGTGCAGCTCTCTGCCTCTTTCCATGAGCACACACTCACAAAATCCATGTCATGGGTCAGTGAAGACAGACACAGACCAAGCAACACCCATTGAGTGCAACCATGACTGACATATCTGACAATGTACAAACCCTCTGTTTGGGCTCTCCACATAGAGTTCAGCCAAATCCCCAAAGATTCTTCAGTCATAAATCATTTAAAAACTCAGAATTTGTTTTTATAGCTTGAAGAGAAATCAAGAAGTTGTCGAGAGTTTAGAAGACAGGAATTGAATGAGTTTTGAAGGTAAGATTGGGGTCAGGTTAATCTTAAGACCGAGCTGTTTGCAGATAGGCAGAACCTCCAGGTAGGTTTAATGTATCAGTGTGGGAAAACCACAACATTCAGTGCAAAGAAAGGGAGGAGACAGGAAGAAAGGAGGTGCAGTAGTGGGTATAGAGGATGGTGCAAACATTTCTCTGTTTTCTAGACATCCAGAAAGTCTCATATTGCTGTAACATCCAGCTTCAACTAACAGATACCTTTTGCCATTAACACAGACTTTTGCAGACTGAAAGAAATAGATATTTTTTCAGTATAGACTAAGAAACAAGAGTTAAAAATAACCTATAGAGTCAAATAATTCTGAAATTCAATAATTAAATGACACTTAGTACTTGCACCATACATTAATTTCAGAGCCTGAACAGTAATTGATATACAGTCCTTCAGCCATCACAACAGCTGAAAGGCTGTATAAATATTATCCTTTGTTTACAAATTTGAGAAAAAGAGGAGGGACAAGAAGTGAAATGCCCAAGGATGAGGATTTATAGGAGAAGCAAGATGAGAAAGTGGCTATCTTTGAACATCATCTCCACTGGTGAGCAAAATGGGCTGTTCTTGCTTCCACTGGAAGGTGAGCACAGACTACCACCAGTGGGAAATGGGGGAATATTCCACTGCTGCTGGCTGCTTTAAACAGCTGCAGGAATGATGGGCAATGACACAGTGGATTTTTTGCCCCCCAGTCCCAGGGCCAGATAATAACATCCCCATGCTTCACCCCTCTGCAAAGGAAGTATGGTTCAGTTACCAGCAACTCAGGGCAGAGCTGAAATCAATCAGCTCTACATTAAAAACTACTTTTTTTAGAAAAAAAAATCTACGTTAAACATTAATACTGGGAATTAAGTTAACTATTACACAATAGCAGAACACAGTACAAAAGGACTTTATACACACAGGCAAGTTTGTGAACATAAAGCAAAATCCAGGTCCCACTGAAATTAGTAGGATTAAGATTTTATCTATTTGACTTTAATGAATTTAGTAGTTTGTCCACAGATTCTTGTCCTGTAGAGGACACCATATATGGTTCACCACTCTTGTTATTAAAGCACAGGGACAAGGAAAATGATGGAGGGTTTCCATTTCCTAGGATAGGTTAGTAATAATACAATACTTCCATCACTCTGCAAGGAGGTGACATAAGTGCTTCACTAGCCATCCCTGCTGAACCACATATTTCTCCTTCCGCAGTGCTCTCAGAACTGTTATGGCAGTATTTATACTCTGCCAGAATCACTTCTCTGTGAGTAAAAAATGGTTATACAAGCAGACAGTACAGCAGCTACGTGTAACTCTGTGCTCCTCTTCACGTGCACTCCCAATATTTTGTTTTCAAGGGCTGGCCATGGGGCACCTCTGGCAGGTTTCTGCCCTCACAGGAACAGGCTGGTGGCCCCAGCCACCAAAGCAGAAGCTGTGCAGACAGAGCCTGGCTGTAATTGGGTTTTCTAATTTTAAAGCCACGCTACATTACCACTGGTCAAATTCCTCAGGGCGCTGAAATCGATCTCTGCAGTAAAGCTGCACCCACGGATGCTGCCCATGTGATCCTGTTTAAATTGGAACACCACAGAAAAGACAAACTATTTTGATCTCTTTTATTCTGCTCTCTACAGCAGATATTTTCCAGCCTGGTGGGTTGATAGGAGAGAAAAGCAGAATAATCCTTGACCATCTTAACTGTGTTAGCAGAAGCCTCTGGTGCAGATCCAGCTACACTGGTGAGAGTTCGTGTTTTCTGGGATAGTCTGGCTTGCTCATAAAACATAGTTTTGCTTTCTTTAGGAACACAAAGAGCAGAAATGGTGATCCAGCTACAAGCCAGTGACAAACTCTGTTGTTCAAATCACTGTTCCTGCACTACTGTGCAAGAAAAGCCCTTCCAGGGCCAGCACAGCTTCCGACTGCCACGCATCAGCCTTGAGAAACTTGAGCAACTGCTTTAATGTGTGACCAGATCCCCCTGTCACTCATTCACAGTAAGGTTATTGCCCCCTCAGCAATGTGAGGTGAAGGAAATGTCACCTCTTCTTTGATGGCTCCAAATTTTGATCCACAGCCTTAGCTGAAGGCTTTAATGTGCAGGATTGGGAATGGGAGCAGGTGTAGGAGGGTGCACATCTCCTTCTGCTGGCTCTTAAAAGGTTGTGACTCTGAACAGAGGGACAGAGCACACAGCTGGAGGCAATAACATCTTAAACTGCTACAGCAAGGGTTACCATCTGACAAACCCCTTTGTAATGAAATTGTATATGTTGACTTGAGAAATACAGATGTTAACATCATCTGCTGAAGCACAAAAGAATAGGGAGAATACGTGGTAAATTTCCTCTGTGGGCCAGCACTGCCCCAGGACTTCTGTGGCTGAAACCAGGACTCAACCCTGGTGCTTTCTCTTCTGTGCTTTCCCTTTTCAGTCAGTCTGTAGCAAGGGAGGGGTGATTTATTTTCAAGCTTTCCTGTGCTTGCTGTTAAGGAGATCTGCAGACCTGGAGCTTTTCTGGTGCTCACCTGTGTGAGCAGGATCAGTACAACCCTGGGACCTGTTCTGATAGACACCTGAACAGGAAAATAATGTCTCTGATTACCCTGAACAGTCTCTGCTTGGAAGGTGAGAGTGATGGAGCCAGAAGCAGAAGGGGCAAGAGCAAAATTGTTCCAGTTAAGGGCAGTCAGTGCCTTGTCCCAAAACACCCTGAGTCCTGCTCTGTGACCACTTTTGCTATTACTGACATTGCAGGGAACAGAGCCTCCTGCTGCTTCCCAGATGAGACTCAGTCTCCCTCTTGCTAACGTTCCTGCTGAGCCCTGGGAGCTCTGGGAGCTAGACCCCTTTAAGGACTGCAGAGATCCCCTGCCAACAGCAGGGACAGAGGATTCCTCTCGCTCCCTCTCTGGCTCCCCTCCATGCTGAGGCTGGCATGCTCTCATGTCAGACAAATCCAGATCTTCTTGGGCTCAGGAAAGCACAGAGCCAGAGCTGTTTTCATTCAAGGCACATTTTCCACCCCCTAGTCTTATTATATGGTGAGATGGAAGATGAAGAAAAAGATGAGCTAATGCCACTGCCTTTTCTTTAAAAAGCTGCTGATCCTCCTCAGAAAAGCAGTACCTCTGGTGGAATGAGTCATCCAGCATTTCCTACTCATTTCTTAAATTTTCAATGGAGAGAAAGAGAGATGCTCAATCAAAGATGCTGAATTAATATCTAGAAGCTTCTAGGGATGCCTTCTGCCCTCTCTAAAAGGCAGAGAGAATTTTCTTTAGGAAGACTGGAATAAATGTTTCTATTCCATGGGCTAGAGGCCCAGGAAGCAGGCTGGTGCTGACCTGAATTAGATCAAAGAGTCTTAGAATATTCTGAGTTGGAAGAGACCCACAAGGATCAACAAAATCCAGCTCCTGGCCCCACACAGGGCAGCTCCAAGAATCCCTCCATGTGCCTGACAGCTCTGTCCAAAAACTTCTTGAGCTCTGTCGGGCTTGGAGCTTTGACCACTGCCCTGGGGAGCCTGCACCAGCACCCAGCCTTGCTCTGGATGAAGAGCCCAAAATCTGAGTGCTAATATCTGGGCCCTTGTTTATGTTTGGACAATGCCCTCTCTGGAAGTCCCAGTGTGGGAGCACATCTGTGGTGCTGCAGCCACTGACTGGAGCCCAGCTCATGGGACCAGCCCAGGGCAGCCCCAATGTCCTGCAGTAAGGGTGAGGAATTCTGGCTGACCACCCCTCCACCCCTCTGTTTCCAGGCTCTGCCTCTGCTGTTCCTCCTCCTCAGAGGCTGATGTGAACAAAGCCCAAATGAGGTGGCATTTATCAGGCAGTTTGCTGCCTTCCCTTGTGGCTGTCCTGCTCCCTTTCTCCCTTCTCTCTTACCCCTGTTTTCCTTCTTGCTCTTCCTCCCACTCAGCAAGCTGCTTGCTTTCCAAGGATAGCTTTGTCCTGAAGGTCAGAGCTGCTGCTAGCAGCTGTTTTATTTCTTATTAGTGTTTGAGGAGTTCCCTCCCTGCCTCCCAGGTCTGCCTGCAATCCCTGCAATGACATATTTATAAAATATCTGCACCTCCAGTCTAATGACACAAACTAGATTTCAAGGGTATTGAACTAACAGGGTATCTTAGCAACAAATATTTATTTTAATAACAGTATTCCCAGCCATGTTAAACAAGCATCTACTTCAATAGTCAGAACACCCTAGAACATTTTATTTTGTACCACAACCCACCTTCTGTTGGCTCATCTTCACTTTAAAGAGTTACTAAAGTCAATGCCATTGTCCCAGAGAGGTTGTCCACAGTGACTTCCCAACATTTTAGAACAATACCCAAAAGAAGCAGCTCACTGCACTCCTGCTAACCACACACACAGATTTGATGTGGGGGCTTTCCTCTCACTATCTGCTGGAAATTTCTTCTTGTTGCTGGTGTTGATCTGCTCAGAGGAGTTGTTGAACTGATTCCTTGCATTGTTTGTTTACTGTATTGTCTTGGTTTGGAAAGACAGGAGTCTGCTAAGGAAGGCAGGAGCCTCCCCTGAAATGGAGAATGTAAACCTTCCCCACCCCTCTGAATTGCTATAAATTTTAAATTAAGGGGACTTCAGGCAAAAAATATGGGAGCAGGAAATAACAGTTCTTTAATAGAGAAGGAAATAAAAGGATAAAATAAACAATGCAGTACCCTAGAACAACACTGACAGAGTCAAAACCCAACCTGACACCCTGTGGGTCAGGGTGTTGGTGGCAGTCCCATTGGAATTGTGGCTGCAGCCCTCCTGCAGTGTCAGGGGTGGTTCTGTTGGAGCAAGGGGGATCTGTAGAGAAGGATGTATTCTTCTTCTGAATATCCAGTGGAAGAAGAGGCAGCTGCTGTTCCTCTGGGGAATCCAGTGCAGAAAGCCGTGCTGGTGTCTCAAAAACCTCTGGATTATATCTGGGTAGGAATGCTTGGCTCCTCCCTCTGGGCTCACATCTCCCAATGGGATGTTACAGTTCTTATCAGCCATGCAGTGACATTCAATGGTCTGTTATCAGCAGATGTCCCCTCCCGAGGGAGGTGTGAATGTGGTCACTCAGAGAG
This sequence comes from Emberiza elegans, assembly GCA_024865655.1. Lineage (NCBI taxonomy): Eukaryota > Metazoa > Chordata > Aves > Passeriformes > Fringillidae > Emberiza > Emberiza elegans. The sequence continues at coordinate 1,216,660 of JALJVW010000163.1, forward strand.
AGACAAGGCAAACTGCCCGCTTGACAGAAGATAATCTGCCTAGAGATGGTAATTGAAAACATCTTGCCTTGCAATCTGGAACATGGGTATCTGAAGACTGCAACACTCCAGCTGCTCCCCCAGCCAGGACCACTGGGCTGATCCCTGCTCTGGTCACAGTCAGTCCTTGGCTCACATCCTCTCCTTCAAGCTGTCAGGAAGCAACAAGTGACATCCCAGCAAACTCCCCTGCCACTGATCCTTCGTGCTGCTCACCCAACTTGCCATGAGAGGCTTTCCCATCCATTTCCTCTGGCCCTTATTAGGATTCCAGGAAGGATTTTTCTTTAAAAGAAATTTCCAATTTCCTCTCGAAAATTAGCTGTAGTGGAAACATTCACACATCAGAAATAATGGCTAACATAACCACCTAGCTTTACTGTTTTATTGTCATTGTACATTTTGCAATTACCTTTTCCTCTCTCCTGCTAGCTAAGCCAAGAAACTGACTGTGACATCAAACCATAATTTGTATGGTCATCGTTATAAATTTATGAAAGCAAGTAATAGTTTGTCTTATGGAATAAAATAACACAGCATGAAATTAGAGTAGCTTATCTTCCTATTCCTTGGACAGCACATTGTTGCTCCCTGATGGGTTGAAAGCTCTTTCTTTTGATAAACTCACTAGTATCTGCCTTTGTACTCTCCTAGTGAGATATTTTAGTGACAGAAACATCCAGAAACATTTTCTCAGCATTGCCCTATGGAGGATAAATCCAGCCCTTGTTCCCAGAACTCACTGGGGTTCAGTTTTGTTTCAGGAAGGGAATACTGTGGTCATCAGAAAACACAGCCTCTCCTAGTGCCCATTTACCTGGGGATTGTTGAGCAATACTCTCTCCAGTTCTCTCTATTTTCCATATTGCCTCCTTAATTTGTGTGTCAGCAGCAGGAATCAAGTGGCATCTGAGCAGTTCCACTCCAGGGATTCAGCACAATCCAGCTTGGGCCAGTGGGCACTTTCCTGGCTCCTGGGACTGGTCCAGCACAGGCCAGAGAGCCCTTGCTCAGCTCCTGGACACAGCTGCAGGTTCCTCACTGAATTGCTGCACTTCCAGGTTGACTTTAGTCCATGTATTTTCTCTCTTCCACCTGCCACCCTCCCCACCCAGTTACAAATGAATGTTTGTGTACAGCTCAAGGAGAAGCACCTTTCACAGCTTCATCAAAATAAATGATGTCAGCCTGACACTGAGTGAGTCAGAAGTTCTGCTGAGGACAAAAGCTGCTCTAAAGCTGCATCATGCGGGATTTAGCAATCCCACCTGTGCTAGAGGGTGGAAATACTATCCCACAAACTGTGTGCAAGGACAGGGGAACTGGTAATCACACCCATCTCCCTGAAACAGCCACAGGACTTTAAAAAAAATGTTATGGCAAGAATCACCGTTTACTCCTGGATAGCTGAGCACTTCTTGTGTTGAAAGAGGAATATTGCTCACCTCTCTCAGTCTTGCTTGGTAAGGGTCAAAGTCCAGACCAAACAGGTGCTGTGACCTGTGCTGCTCCCCAGACGAGTGAAAGGAGTGTTTTGGGTTGGATGCCAGACACTTGTGGTCTGAAAACAACTCTTCTTCTGATTCTCTTAGCATAACTTCATTAGTGACAAGGGCTGAGAGTGAAAGTGACAGCCTCATCATTTGATTTGATTGCTTATTGTGTTAATTTGGTATGGAAGCACTTTGAAGCTATTAATCTATTGATTCATTTTTACTTGAGAACATAATTTGATTACTGTATTTTTTGCATTTCTATTAGCTTTGTAAATAAACCAAGTAGCATGCTTGCTTTCAATTTATGTTTGCTCTATTATTCAGTTTGATAAATTATATAAAAAGGCCACTGAGCTGGTTAGGTTAGACCATTCCTAACATGGCAGAGGCAAGTCTGTCCATGCAGCTCTTCTCCCACATTATCCATATGCAACATTTACAGCTTTACCCTGTCCAGCAGCATTACCCACTCCCCTATTCATAAAGCACAGCTGGCTCCTCCAAATGCATCACAGCTCTATTTTCTGATGTATGAGCCACATTTTCTGCAGCTGCATTAACCAACCTTTGCCAATGTCCCTCTAAGCCAGCACCAGCCCACAAACACACTCCAGCTTTTCTGGGTGAAGTTCTGCTCCCCATTCACCCACAGTAGCTGCTCATGGATATGCACATACAGCCTTATCAATTAGGGCAACCTGAATTCATAAAAGCGGGCAAGCTGTTGGTGTTTTGGGCTGTTTTTAGCACTGCTGCTCAGCTGAAGCAGGAAAAATGAATGCAGGCCAGGCATTTAACTTGCTGCTCTCCAAACACAAAGCACTTTTCACCATTGCCAAGGTGTTCACTTCCAATCTCAGATTCTAAGAGAATCTGACACCTGTTGTAAGGCAACATCTCTTGGGATAAATTTGCTTTTTACAGGTCTCAAACCAGAAGATGCTATGAAAGACATAGTGTTGAGTGCTGCTTCGTAAACTGGCCTAAATTTAGGTTTTGTTATTTACAGCTAGAACAGCAATGCATTTCAAAGCACTGGTTGGATTGTAGCTAGGAAATTGATGAGAGATCTGACCTTTAAAAATGTGTCTTCTTTGTCTAATGAAAGATAGCCACCTATTCTTCCTCCCTCCTGTGAAGGCCAACCTTCACCCTCTGGGCTTTGCAACATCACCGCCCTCAGAGTGGCCTGGGAGAATGAAATACACTTCCCTCTAGAGACTGTCAGTGTTTCTTGGTCACGGACACTGACACTGAGTCATCAATCAGTTAAGTATGAAGCTGGAAATTAGCTGGGAAAATGATGGAGAAAGATCCCCTCAAATATTTGTGCCTAAGCAGACAGAGATCCTGCTCAGCCAGGCTTAAATCCATTTGTGTCTAAGCAAACATTTGAGTGGCCACTGTTTGTTCACAGGGAAATGTGGAGAGGTTCATCAGTGCCGGGACATGCACAAATCCACACTGCAGGAATTGGTACCGACGTGGTTTAACCCTCACTGTGTGGGCAGGGGCTGTTTGGGAGAGTGGGAGGAAGCACAGGGAGACCAGGGAACAAAGCAGGCAACACTTTCAGTCCAGACCCACGTGATGGATGCCTGGCAGTGGTGAGGATGAGGAGGAATCCTTGAGAAGTGGTGAAGTCCTTGACCAGAATCAAGGTGCTTGTGGTCCTGAGCAGGAGCACAGGATGAGATGCCTGAGCAGGAGCTGGGAGGGTGCAGCTGAATAAAACTCTTTATGGCACTGCCCCACTCCAGCTTTGACCTCAAGGATCACTGAGATGGAGCTGTTTGCTTGGGAGAGGGAGACACTGCTAACCATTTAGTACATGGTTCAAAGCCTGACTCCTGTCTGGATGAAATGGACAGCTACCAGCCCTGCTGTCCAGAGATAAGTGTGGAAAGAGAATTGGGTATCTTGGCAAGATTTCTGCTGGAGCTGAATTCAAAGTGCAAAGTAATTCATCACTTGCAGCTCTTCAATCCTTACTACCCTCTTTGCTATCTTGAATCAAAATCCTCTGTCTTCTGGAGTTCAGTTCTTATTTTAACTGAGATATTTTTCCTGAAGAGCAACTCTCCAATTTAGGGGCAGGCAATAAATTAATAAAAAGATGGATATAAATCATCACTTGTGACTTGGAATAGCTCTGCAATTATTCGGGTCTATAAGGCTTAGCTAATGTTTCTAATGTAATATTCTGCCATGAGATTTAATTTGCCTCATATGAGTCATTTAGTAACCTAAGCATGGATGTAGAACTGACAAATATCTATTAAACCAGTATGTCCAGGTACAATAGGATGGATTTGTCCATCACTAGGTATTATGGCAACACTAAGCAGATAATTTTGGATAGATAGCCTCAGCTGTAAACTCTATTTAATTACAGGTTTGTTATTCTCTTATTGTTATCTGTCTTCCATTGAGCCAAGTGCATCAAGAGCTCTCTCACATGAGATTTCTGGGCATAAACAACTAATTTACATTAAGTGGTTTTCTTAGTCATCTGCCTGTTATGTTCCCATCTGGATACAATTCCACACCATGGATTTGGCCTTTTTCTGTGGATTGGAAGTGGCTTGTCGTCACTCTGGGAGCTCATGACTCAGGTGTAAGATACCACTGAGGTCACAAAAACCACAGAAGGTTATAGCAACAATTACCACACCTCCAGTTATTTTAATTGAATTGTCTGTGACATTCCCAACACACCTCCATGTCCTGTTGTTTGAGTGTGCCAGAAATGATATTGCACTTTTCATAAGATAATGGCAATTAGCAGAACTGTGGTTGGTAGCTATTTTAGGCAGCATTGTCTCTGATGTGAGCTCTCGGTTTTCTTCTCAGCAGTTGTCATGGTGGATCTGAACATGATATTCTTCTTGGTCACAGGGTCCTTGACTATTAAAAGTGGTTAAAACTGGCTTCAGTCCAAAGTGACTTGTCATAAAAAAAAGCTCTTTCTAGAAAAATCAGTGGGAAAGCACCTACTGGTTAAAGAGAAAAAATGTGAACAGAATTGAAAAGCAAAGCTAAGAGGGGAGGGTATTCAGTCAAGACCTGACACTGTCTGTGCCTGATCTGTGCTTTTCTTCACCACCTTTCTCTAGACAGGAAAAAGTGATGCACTTCTTGCTGCACCTGCATGTTACCCAGGGAGATAAAGTTCCTCAATAAAAAAAGGAAAGCAAGGCTGTATGCTTTCAGAGATAAGCTTCACTTTTTAAATTCAAACTCCTCACATCTTCAGGCAAAATAGCATGCAGCATTTAATCTACAGACTTCTTATTCCCATGTTTTGAATTAATATTAACCATGAACAATTCTACTGGAAGAAAAGACTGAACAGCAGTGTTGCAGAATACACCCCTGGATGTGTACAGGTTTCTGAAGAGACTATCAGCATTTCTTGTTCTTGTTTTATTGTGCCTAACTAGAAGAAACTCCCGAAAAATCAGATAAGCCTGGAACCACAGAGCCTTAAAATTCCCTTGTAATCTACCTTCCAGTCTTAATTTCTCTCTGCCCTCTTTCTATTGCACTTTGGAATAAAACAGGGCTTTAATAAGTGTTGATTACAAAATGCCCTGATCCCATCCTGCTTAGATTGCATGAATGGCCTATTGCTAGTCTGTTCCCAACTTGACCCTCGTTCTGCATCCAAATTCAATGATACAGCCATTCATCAGCTTGATTTTGGCAGTGTTATACATGCCCTCTGAAACATTATTTTTGGCAGGCTCTCAAAGCACGAGTGACTTCCAGCATACAAATCTCATTTGCTGCATCATCTCCTTCGTGATCCTTGATCAGCAGGAGCTCAGCACCTCGGCTGACTAGCACAGAGCCAAAAATAGTGTCTTTGTCAGTGCAAGTCTGAATAACCATGAATATGGAACCTCAGTGACAGCAGTTGGTGTGTGCATCTGTGCTGCTGGTTGTTGGTAAGTGCTCTGGGACCGCTTTCCTCCGCCTGTGTTCATGGGAGCTGGTCAGCAGGAGGCAGGTGCCCAAAAAGCACTTGCATCTGGTCCCTAAATTAAGCAAATGTTGCAGTAAGTTGATTTGTCCCACTAAAGCCTATCTGGAGATGGTAACTACAAAGAGCAGGCCCCTAAATCAGGGCCTTTTTTTGTGGTTAGAAAAGCAGTAGCAATGACTGTGTGTAGCTTTTAAGCTTTGGAAAATTTTAGAAGCCCTTCTAATGTTTTTGATGGCCTGGAGTTCAACGTTAGTTACCCCTGTGCTACCAATGGGGAAATGGCAGCACAGAACAAGCCTGGGGCTCTCCCTGCCACTCAGCTTTTCTTCTTGGAGGGCCAGTTCTCAGGCTTTCTCTAAGATTGCTGGATGTCTCCTCTTTAAGTTCTCAAAGGCTCCAGCAGAAAGCACAAGGTGCCCTGAGTGCGAGGTGTGAGAGTGCCTGCAGCAGCTCTTTGGGAAGGCACTGGGAAGTATTGGATTGCTGCAGTGCCTTATGTAACCCAGCCATACCCACACCCCTGATGCCCCTGAAACTGCTGAATGCTGTGGGACTCTGCTCAAGTCCACCAAGGCACAACTGTAGTTTTGGAATAAAACAGGGCTTTAATAAGTGTTGATTACAAAATGCCCTGATCCCATCCTGCTTAGATTGCATGAATGGCCTATTGCTAGTCTGTTCCCAACTTGACCCTCGTTCTGCATCCAAATTCAATGATACAGCCATTCATCAGCTTGATTTTGGCAGTGTTATACATGCCCTCTGAAACATTATTTTTGGCAGGCTCTCAAAGCACGAGTGACTTCCAGCATACAAATCTCATTTGCTGCATCATCTCCTTCGTGATCCTTGATCAGCAGGAGCTCAGCACCTCGGCTGACTAGCACAGAGCCAAAAATAGTGTCTTTGTCAGTGCAAGTCTGAATAACCATGAATATGGAACCTCAGTGACAGCAGTTGGTGTGTGCATCTGTGCTGCTGGTTGTTGGTAAGTGCTCTGGGACTGCTTTCCTCCGCCTGTGTTCATGGGAGCTGGTCAGCAGGAGGAAGGTGCCCAAAAAGCACTTGCATCTGGTCCCTAAATTAAGCAAATGTTGCAGTAAGTTGATTTGTCCCACTAAAGCCTATCTGGAGATGGTAACTACAAAGAGCAGGCCCCTAAATCAGGGCCTTTTTTTGTGGTTAGAAAAGCAGTAGCAATGACTGTGTGTAGCTTTTAAGCTTTGGAAAATTTTAGAAGCCCTTCTAATGTTTTTGATGGCCTGGAGTTCAACGTTAGTTACCCCTGTGCTACCAATGGGGAAATGGCAGCACAGAACAAGCCTGGGGCTCTCCCTGCCACTCAGCTTTTCTTCTTGGAGGGCCAGTTCTCAGGCTTTCTCTAAGATTGCTGGATGTCTCCTCTTTAAGTTCTCAAAGGCTCCAGCAGAAAGCACAAGGTGCCCTGAGTGCGAGGTGTGAGTGTGCCTGCAGCAGCTCTTTGGGAAGCACTGGGAAGTATTGGATTGCTGCAGTGCCTTATGTAACCCAGCAATACCCACACCCCTGATGCCCCTGAAACTGCTGAATGCTGTGGGACTCTGCTCAAGTCCAATAAGGCACAAGAGACACCACTGCACCCTAAACACCCCTCTTCAGACACTCCTGCAGGGAAAAAGCTGGAGGAGCTGCCTGGACACTGGCAGTGTCCTTTACTCCCTCGGAGGGAAACCTCAGGACAAGAAGTGATTCAGCAGAAGATGATGCAGTGCAGGAGTGATTTGCTTGGCAGAGACCCCACTGCAGGTCTAAAGCTGCTGCTCTACAGCACCTCTTCCACTGGAAATGAGTAAAACCAGAGCCTTTGCCTCCCACAGAAGGCAGACACTAAACATGAAGCCACCTCAGGTGCTACCCCAACCTAGCAAGTAGGAGTCAGCCTGCCTGGCTGTAGTTTTGGAATAAAACAGGGCTTTAATAAGTGTTGATTACAAAATGCCCTGATCCCATCTTGCTTAGACTGCATGAATGGCCTATTGCTAGTCTGTTCCCAACCTGACCCTCATTCTGCATCCAAATTCAATGATGCGGCCACTCACCACCTTGATTTTGGCAGTGTTATACGTTCCCTGTGCCACCTCAGGTGCTACCCCAACCCAGCAAGCAGGAGTCAGCCTCCCCAGCTTTGTTCCTTCAGCCAGGCTCCCTGGAGTCCCTGTGCTCCCCAGAGCTCTGAGAGCTGAGCCCAGCCCTTGCCAGGGCAGGTCTTTGTGCCCTTTCAATGACACAAAAAGCAAACACTCCGACTGCAAGCGTGATTCTTCACTGAGCTGTGCATATTTCATGCCAGTAAGTAACTGCAATAAAATCTATGTTCTAAGCCAGTAAAATCTATTTTGTGATGATGAGGGATCAGGCTCAGTAAAACGTACCCAGAAATTAAACAAGTAAAACAGAGCAAACAGCTCTGTCCTATCAAGGTAATTTATATCCTGTTAACCACAAGGAAAAAAAAAACTACCCAACATGCTCAAGAGACATCTGGAAATGAAAATTAACTAAAACCAGACTGATGACATAAACAAGAGAGAAATACAGCCTCCAGATCTGTGTAGCTGAGCCTGATGCATATCACAAACTAGATTGCTTGGGGTTTTTGTTTTTAAAAGAACCCAACAAATCAGGGAGGAAGTTTTCCATTTCAAGCCATAACTTCTCAATTCAGACATTTGTGAGGGCATAAAAGACAGAAGCATGGAGGAAAAAAATCATCTGCTAAGAGTTCCACATTCATGTTGGTCCCAGAACTGAATGAATAGCAATAACCCTTATTTGAGAATCATTTTGGTTGCCAAAATTCACAAATAATATAATTTACAATCTGGTGTATGACCACCTTCAGATTTATCTGAATTTTAAAAACACATATTAGCACATACACACAAAACTTTTGAAAAAATAGTTTTTTTAATTTTAATTTAAGAAATGACCATTGAGCAAGCACATGGTTTCCCTGTTGCAATATTGTCTTACACTAAGGGCATTTGCTCTTCCTTGTGAAAAAATCTCTGGGTTTGGTGCATTTCCTGTAAATGTGTGAGAAGGATGTACATGCCACATAGATGAAAAAAATCTGGGCATGGTTTTCACCTCATCACTGACCTTGACCATTCTCTTGCATATCTAGCTCTGAAATCTTCATCCAAACTGCAGTGGGATCTGCCATCTGTTTGATTCCCCTGCAGATCTGGGCAGAGCAGTTTTATGATCTGTTTCCACGTCTATAATAGATTTTTTTTAAAGGTGGCAAATACTACTACTTAAAACACTGAGGAGATGTTGGCTTATTTTTTATTTTCAGTATTGGAAAAAATATAATTATGGAGCTTTCCTTTGCCCATATTACCCCCAAGACCCCACCAAAACAAACATTTGCTAAAATAATGGTAAACACAGCAAAGCAGAAAGGTTCAGGTTTTGAATTATGTACCATTAGATCTTAAACAGTACTTCCTGCCAAATCCAGAGTCCACATCATTTTCAAGCACAAGTAATTTTCAAATTTTCAAATACCAGGCTAGTTTTGCAATGCTGACAGACTAAAATGTTCTCCTGCTTTACTTGGAAGTTGACCCAATTTGACAGAAAAATCTTCAGGAGAAAGCAAATGTAGAACTTTGTATTTTATTTGATGCTACTTTACCAACTACAACAAAGCTCTGAAGGTCAGTAATGTTATCCAGGTACTAAATGCCAAATCCTGCATCAAAACACATCCCAGAACGGTGTGGTTCTTTTATTCCTGCATGGGAATGGTGAAATCTTTCCTTATGGTACCCCTTCCTTGGTGCACCCATCCTGTGTCTTTATTGTCCTACTCCTGCACAGAAATAACACCATGTCAGTGATTCGTAAGGATCATGGAGGCCCTTGCTGGGCTTGTGAAGTCACCGGAACCCAGTAAAGGGCAGTTTGCAAACTAGTTTGGTGTGGAAACCCAGGGCACCAGGAATATTTCTCTGTCTGCTCTGGGGTGCCCTGACCCCCAGAGGAGCACTGACTTTGACCCTCATTCATGGAGAAAGTTTCCCAGACTTCAAGATGGACTGGAATCCACAAAAGGGTGAAATAGGTTATAGAGAGCAGTGGAGGTGTATCACTTGGTGAGAAATTTAGGGTTTGGGAGTTTTACAATGTTGTGGATGGAAGCAAGATGGAGGGCACAGGGTGTCATCTGTAGCCATGATATTTTCTGAAAAATCCTTTCTTAGGATCTTTTCTCCTGAGAGGCTGAGAGGCCTCAGGAACCAAATGTAAACAATGGTTATCTGCTGCTGTGGAATGCAACAAGTGGATCTGGGATTGGTCTCATCTGGTTGCTTCTAATTAATGGCCAATCACAGCCCAGCTGGCTGGACTGTCTGTCAGTCACGAACCTTTGTTATCATTCTTTTTCTATTCTTAGCTAGCCTTCTGATGAAATCCTTTCTTCTAGTCTTTAGAATTATTAGTTTTAATATAATATATATCATAAAATAATAAATCAAGCCTTCTGAAACATGGAGTCAACATTCTCGTCTCTTCCCTCATCCTAAGACCCCTGCGAACACCATCACAGTCGTCCTGGGTTTCTTCTTCATGCTTCTTCTTCCTTCTTCTCCATGGGTTTGGGTGGCATTTTGTAATTGGGCAGAAAAGTCCCCATTGCAGCTCTTTGGGATCAGTTACTGGGTTAAAAAGGAAAATAATCTAAGTGTCAGTTCTTAATTGGATAGTTTAGCTTTAAAAGGCCTTGGAACAAGAGGTTGTTGGCCATTTTTGTGGTGCTTTTCCAGTGCGCTGAGCCTGGTGTGGACAGCGTGCAAAACTCTAGATAAGATGACAATAAACAAGAACCTGAAGACCGAAAAAATCCAGTGTGTCCCTCTTTCCTGACACAAGACCACTCCAGGAAGGTGTCCCCTGACAAGGGAGCCTCCTGGAAGGGCCCAGCCAGAGTCCCAGAAGTCAGGGGAATCGGCAACAGGTACCCGACAGTTTGGGTGTGTGTGACTGGTGCAGCCCTTGTAGCTCCTCGTGTGCATCATGGAGCTGCCACATGAGACCCTCCCTGAGGGGGTCTGAGGGAGAAAGGATCCTGTGCAGGTCTGCAGGCTGGCCTGGGCTTGGAGAGGACTGCAAAATGCAAGGTGGAAGGAAAACACTGAAATGGAACAAGAGTCAGAGAGACTTCATTTCCTAAAGCCTGCAGGTTCTCAGGCACCAAAGTGATGAGCAAGAGACTTGCTGAGCTCTTCTTCCCCACAGGGACATTGCACACAAGTGTCACTGGGACTGAGGGCAGGCTTTGTGTCCCTCATCCATGAGGCCAGCATGCCATGGCATGTTCTGGTGCTGACCTGGATTTCTTGGGTCAGAAGCTCCAGGGAGAGCTGGACAATGCAGGGGGTTCTTCAGAGATTGTTTCCACAGGGTGTGGTTGTGGTGAGGCTCACGCAGCCCCATTTTTATGTTTTCTTTTGCTGTATGAAACTGAGTATTGGATACAAATGACATCATTAAAAATATTTCAAATGAGTCAATAAACCATTTATCTCAGTTCCTAATACAGGTATATTTCTGGGGGGATGTCCAGAAAAAGAAGAAATTTTAACAAATACATACAATTTAGGGCAAACATGGGCATCCCAGATTTCAAAGGCAATAAATCAATAAAAATTTGATCAGCCTCCACTATGCATCCTTAAAAAGGAAAGCCCTACTTGATTCCCTGAGTTAAAGAGGAGAGGGAGAGGGAGAGGAGAGGAGGTACCTCTGAGTTATCCACCAGTGCCCATAAGGAGGATGGGGGAGCATGAAGCAAGATGTCCTGGTGCTTTCCCTGTGCACCTCCCTTTGCCCTGGGCTCCTGCTTTCACTCCTGCTGCTCCAGCACATGGTGCTTTGTTCCCAGTGCCAGGGAGGCTTTGTGAACGAGCTGTGTGTGCTTCTTGCATTCCTTGACCTGAGTCCATCTCGGGTGGGTGGCCAGCTGCAGCACAGGCATGGCTGCAATGTGGCTGCAGCATTATCAGGAGAGTGCCCAGCCTAAAAGCTCCTCCAGAGGGAAGGGCAGCCCTTCCATCTCCACCGAGGCTTCTCACAGAGCTTTCCCAAAGGTTTAATTCAGAGGACACTGCACCCCTCACCTCAGCTGGCCCCAAGCCCAAGCAGCCCAGAGCCCAGGAGCATCAGGAGGATGTGCTCAGGGTCACACGGGCTGTGCTTGGCAGACTGGCACAAACTGAGACACAAATGTGTCTTAGAGGAACAGAGCTCCTCACCCCATGGCTCAGGGAATTGCTGGGTGCTGTGGAGGAAAGGAGGCTGCTCATGAGGGAGCTGACAGGGACGAGCAGTGGGTGTCTGAGAACAGATTGCTCCTCCAGAAGGAAGGGATGTGGGCACAAGGCAAGAAAATCCTGCACAAGGGAAGCAGAGCTGCTCTTGTCCACCTCCCAGCTCAGCCAAGAAACAAGCAGGGTGTGAGTGAGCAGCTCTGCTCCATTCCCCAGCATCACAGGGGAGGAATCTGCTCCACAATGAGGAGCTGGACCTCTGAGCTGGAGCCAGAGCTTTTGCGTGCTCATCTAAGAGATACCTGTATGCTACATGCAACAGGCTGTCCCTGAAAAACAAGAACTTGGCCTGCACTGGCACTGATGTGGGCACAGGATGTGCTCTAAGTATCAGCCTTGTTTCTTTGGTTGTTTTAAGATTCGTTGTCCTACACTTTACCTGTAATGAATTGTTTTTTTAAATATTATTGATTGATTTAGTAAACAGAGCATAACTCTGTTTACTAAAACATGCTACAATTTTGTTGTCATTATCTCTCTTTTCATCACTAGCAAATTGTTCTTAGATACATGGCAGCTTTAAAAATCAATCATCTCATTTTTTGAAGATAAGAGGAGCCATTGTTTAGAGGAGGAGAAGGAAGATTAGACACCCTATAGAGAGAAAACACATTGGATCAAAATCCATGCTGTGTACCTCCAATTCCTTTCATTGTGTACATGATATGATTATGATACGTATACGATGATTATATACTAATTTTATGATTATATACTAATTTTACCTTGAGCATGGCTATTTACTAAAGAGCTCTGGGAGTTCCCATAGCCTCTGTGGTGCTTTCACCTTGGACTATCACACTCCACACCTTGATTTCCTCAGCAGCACCCATGTTGCCCATGCTCCATCAGCTGTCTCACACCTGAGCCTTCCCCATCCCACTGCCCATAAGCTGAGGGCATCCAGAATTCCCTTTCCAAGACTTAGGTTATGGTTTCCTTCCCTCTGGAACTCAGCCTGAGATGCACACAAGGAAAAGCAAACCTCGGGGAGAAATGAAGTTTTCCCAAACCCGTTTCCAAACTGGAGCGGTCTCTGCTGAAAGTCTGTGAACACTCTTATGGATGACACAAAAAATCCAGAGTCTGCAGCTGGGGCAACAAGAGTGGGAGCACCCAGGCAAGAGGTCCATGCACCACCTGTGGCTGCTGTCAGAGCCAAGCTCCAGGGCCTGGCAGGTCCTTGCAGGTGCCAGGCTGACCAGAGTCTTTCCCAGCCCAGAAAACAGCACACAATATTCAGCCAGACATTCCCAGGTCAGCCAGGAGCCTGTGTCTATCCCATTTGGGCATTGCTGCAGACAGAAAAGCTGGGATTTGCTCTCCTGCCCCTGTTTCTTATGCAAACTCTCAGAGACCAGCAATGACAATGGGTAACTTCTGCCAGCACTGGAGAAGAGGCCGAGCTCTGCCTGCTTTTGCTTCAGGGCAGACAAAAGAGAAATCTAGTGGAAACAAATCATGGCACAGTCAAGAAAGGAGAAGGAGGAAAATAAAAACAGCACTGAATGCTTTGGTGTTCACAGTTTAACCCAGTGCAGCCCAACCACACACCTTGACAGAAGCTAAATAACAGAAAACCATGGAGGAGGGGGACCTCATAGGTGTTTCTTGGCCCCTCACATTGATTTTTCCTGAAGAATAAATTATCTAATTCCTCACAAGATTATTGTAAATTATCTACTGACCTTAAGCAAATGTCCAGGTATGCCAGGGACACACAAGAGAGAATCTGGTGTTGTAACCCACAACTACCAAGTAAAGAAAAAACAGAGAAAATACAGTGTGACAAACCAATTTGAGTGACTTGGCAAATGTGCAGGGTTAATTGTCACTTCATTGCTAAAAATGAAGATAATAAAAGTGGTATGGCTCCATTCTTCTTGCTGTGTGTCAAAACTCCCATCATCTGGAGATGTAATAATGCTTCTCCTGAAATAACATAGACCTGCTCTTTGTGTGTTTATATGCCCTTTGTGTATTTTTCTGCTCTCTGACCTCTTATCTTTTCCAAGTCCTCCACCCTCCCTCTGTAAATGCTGGTGATCTTAATTTATCCTTTTGTGGTAGTTATGCTTAGTCACAAATGTATTTCTGTTCCATTCCCTTCAAGAGGACACTTCCCAAAGCTTTGGAGTAACCAGGAAAGTCATCACAAGCCATGAGAAATACCTGCCTACAAAACAGCTGTAAACTTCCCTTCTAAATTAAGGCATTTTCTGAGAAATATGGAGAGTTATGAAAAGCTTATTTGTATCAAAGTTACTGATAAAAGCCAGATATTACATGCCTGCTGTGAAGGGAAATGGGATAAAGGACATCTCTTTTTGGCCTAACATTAGAGCATAAACTGAGCATCATTCATAAAACATGAGGGGCTTCCTACAAAGCATCCTAAAGACCATCTTAAAAGGTTTAAGAAAGTTTCCTAGCATTGCTACTTCCTCTGCAAACAGGTACTTCTGCCCATCAGGGTCAGCACCACAATCTCAATACTGCAGAGCCCGTTATGTTGCATCAGTGCTGAATATGAATTTCATCCTAACTCATCTGCGTTGCCAAACTCTGAAGCTGATGTCTGTGTGTGCTCCCTTACGCCTGTGCTGCAGGAGACTGGGGGCCTTTCTTTCCAAGCTGTGGTAAATGGAAATACCTTGGTTGACTTTGTCAGCACTGCGTTCATTTCCTTACAGGCTCTTTTCTGGCAAATCATTCTCTGGCACTGGTTTTGTAACCCCACATCTCTTCCTTGGGGACCCATAAAGCCTGAGGCATCTTTAGAAAACACACTTTGGGGCCTGGGCCTGGCAGCTTGGTCCCACTGATGCATCTGCCAAAAGCGTGCAGCCCCAGCCATGTGACAAAGGCGCCACCAGCCATGTGACAAACTGGCTGCTGTGAATGAGAGCTCTGCTTTTTTAGAGCTGAAGGATGCATGATGCAGAGGTGGCAGTGGGACCTGTACAATGTCTGAACTCACCTGTGACCCATGAGTGCAGCAAAATTGTCAGACACTTGTTTTTCCCATGCTTCCTGCATTTTGTCACAAAGTTTGTGGTTACTCTGCAACAGAGGGATGCAGGCTCTGCCAGCTGAGGAGAGCCACTGGCTGGTCACATGGAGACAGGGGGAATGGGAAAAGGACAAAAATCCCCTCAAGCCTCTGCTCTCCAGGGAGGATGAAGTGAGTGTGGATTATAAGCCTGAATGCCCAATAAAGGATAGCAGAGGTTGCTGCCTTTACATTCGACAGCACCACAGCAAATCTGTGAAAGGCCAGAATGGGCATGAAGAGAGCAAAGCCCCACCTTTCTCACCTGCTGTAATTGCAGAAGGGTGTGAGACCTTTACATTTTTCCACCACTACCCCCAGAAAGAATTTATTTACCCATCAAATAGCCAAGATCAGCTCCAGGTAAGGATGGAAGTCCTCATTTTCAATGCTCTGCCAAGGGATGAAGGAGCTCCTTCTAGACTGATGCTTTGCAAACAGACTTATTAAGACAGATTATATTCCCCATGCATTATGAAGAAATATGAGTTTACAGATTAAAGAAGAATCCCTGAAAACTGACAGTGTTTTAAAGAAATATTTTTCAAATGACACAGTTAGGCAAAAATGTCCTGTTTTGAATAACTACAAGAATGTTCTCTCTGTGGGGAGATGTGAAGAGCAATTATGTTCTCAACTCTGCAAATGTGGATTGCAGAACTGAAAATGTATTTTGCTTTAGAAAGGCTTGCTTTGATTTTGTTCAAGTAATACTTGAGAATCTGCCCTCCCAAATCTGCAAAACTACGATAAAAATATTTTAAAATGTAGATGTGTTTCCAAGCCACACATAAAGGCTAGCAATTGTTCAGTAATTCCATTTAAGCCTAAAATGTTTGATGGCTCGGTGCTCTTGTCATATTTTAATGGTATTTGCTGTAATCAGGCAGATTTTTGTTCAGCTCTGTTCAGACATTCTCATTTTTAATCCAAAATTTGCATCTACATCCAATAAAGTATATCCTCCTTGACTGCATGCCAAAAAGCAACTCAGAGTTCCTCCAAAGACAGCCTGGTGAGAAGACTGTAGGCTCAGGTGGAGATATCATGGAGCCTCTGTTTCTCAGTTCTGAGGACATCATCCCCTCCAGGCCTGACATTTGTGAAGAAAGGAGCTGCATTTCTTGATGTGGGCTTTTCTTCTTGCACCTCTGTTTTCTCTCTGGTTCCCTGGTGCAAAACCCTATGAGCTTTAACAGCACTGTCAAGGGAGGCTTTGCAGGCACTCATTCAGTTTAGATCCCCAACACATCCTTCTGAGAAGACTCAGGGGATGTATCCCAAATTAGGCACTATGGGACAGGGTGACCTAAAATCACATGCTATTGGCAGAAAATGTGAGTCTTTGTCAGAATCATCTACCAAAATATCCATTCTGATTGATATTATAGTTTGTTTCATGCTTTCTTAAAAACACCTGAAGGGGAGGGGAAGTATAACCATAGCTACTGAAATAAATGGCTGCTGTCCCCTGGGCTGTGACAGCAGCATTTATCTTTCTACAGCCCATGTGTGAGAGGAAGGAAGAGAATTCTCCAGCTTGGAGCTATTTTCTGTAAAAAATCTTAGTGTAATTTTTGTACAGTGAATATTTATAACTGTTGTTAGTGTCAATACAATTTTTTGCAGTTAGTGCACTTATTTACATTTTAATGGCCAAGCCAATAAAGATTTATGCACCTGTCATCTGAATTTTCCACAAAAGTGGTGATTGCTTAAAAAAAACCTCCATATCTCCTGCAGAATACTCCCTCTCCAAGCATCTTTTAGATGCCTTCATTGTTTTGGGAAACAGTAGGCTTACAGCTCTAAAAGTCATAAGTTAAACCCAGCAAAATCCTGCATCAGTCTTCATGGCAAAACTTCTGCATATTACAAAAGCGCTTGCTCAGGAACCATTTTTTTTCCTCACTCTGTTTTTCAAACACTGTCTCTTGAATGGCAAGGGCTGTTTCATCACTTTGATATGTCTCAGCTGCACAAACTACATTACTTTTGTAGCTTCAGGAGATTCTCTGTTTAGCGTTGACCTTGTTTTGATTTTAATGCAGTTAAAGGCATAATTCAGATCCCTGCTTTGTGTGCAGCCACACCACTCAGGAGGGACACACAGTGCTCCAGCATCCACTCCCCTGCACACATAACCTCCCCCAAACTGTGAACTACAGAAAAAACCCTGAAGGCATCCCCTCTGTGCCTGCCCACGGTCCTGGCACAGCAGCCTGGGCTGCCGAGGCACATGTGTGCCCTCATTCTGGCCGTGCTTCTCCTGGAGGCAGCCAGCCCACAAGCCTTTTTTATTCCCACACCACTGCTTTGCTGCCAGCGCTCTGCAGGATCAGCTCCTTTTCCATGCCCAGACCAGCTCGGTCATTTCCCTGCTCTCCGTCCCTTGCTGGGTTCCCCGTGGTGGCTGCGGTGACAAGGAGCAGGGGCAGGCTCGCTCCGGAGCTCTGTGCCCTCTCCGGGCTGGGCTGTCACTCTGCTCTGCTCCAGCTGGAGCTGAGGGTCTCAAAGACACAGAAGTGTGAGGTTCCTGATCAGTTTAGCTGGGGTTCAATGTCCAGAGTAGTTTTAGCATAGAGTTCAGATCGGAGGCTGACATAAAGCCAAGGCCAGGGCCAGGCTCTTGTAAGGCGCCGTCCATAGGTCACGGCTCTTACAGTTCCACACAATCACCTGCACAGAGCTGCAGAAGAGGCACGGCACAGGCGGAGAGCTGGAGGAGCCCCGGCCCCCAATGGCTTCGGTGCAGAGCTCTTGCTCTTAGGTACAGCCCTGCTCAGCCAGACTGCGTGGCTGCCACCAGAGCACCGTCAAACCTGCTCTCCTCGCCCTTGCTGCGGTCTCCAGACCTTTGAAGCTTGCAGGAACACACATTTTAATCGTGACACTGAAGGATGTTTTCTCCCGTACGGGCAATTCCCTCTGCAGCTCCGACCGTGCAGCGCCTCCATCCCCAAGCCCCTGAGCAGCCCGAGCGATGCCTCCGAGCATCTTCCCGAGAAAACGGGGCGGCCGGGGGGTGTCCTTCACCTCATCTTTCAAAACCTCAACTGCCCCATCCCTGCGATAAAAGCCACCCCGGCAGGAGATGCTGGAGCCCCGTGCCCGGGCGGGGGTCCCCGGGCGGCAGCAGGAGGCGCGGCGAGCCCGGCCGCGGCAGCCGGGCGCTGAGCTCACCTCCCTCCGCCCCCCGCTCCCTTCTCCCTCCCCCTTCCCTCCCTCCTCCTCCGCCTCCTCCCGCGCCCAGCCTGCAGCCGGGATCTCAGTATTATGGCATCGAGGAGAATGGAGACCAAACCCGTGATAACGTGTCTGAAAACCCTCCTCATCATCTACTCCTTCGTGTTCTGGGTGAGTGCGGCTCGGCGCGGCGCGGGCACACGGGCACCGCAGGGCACGGCAGGGCACGGCAGGGCACGGCAGGGCGGCACCCCCGGCCCCACCTGCCCGGGGCGGGGGGCACCGGGGGCTCCGCAGCGCGGCTCGGCCGGGGTGGCACCGCCGGGCGAGCGGGGACCGGGGCATGTCCGCCGGATACAGATCCGCATGCACACACACACACACATATATGAGCTCACACATATATATACACACATTTCCATGGATAAAAAATGATGGGGTTTGCCTCCTCTCGCGGCGGGCACATCCCCCGAACCCCCGCAGGGGAAAGTTGAAGGGATCTCCCCGAAAGCCTCCATAGCCTGTCCCCTCCCCGGTGCCCTCCTGGCCGCCAGGACCGTGTCCCCACCACCGGACCGTTTCCCCATTACCGGATCGTTTCCCCATTACCGGACCGTGTCCCCATTACCGGACCGTGTCCCCATTACCGGACCGTGTCCCCATTACCGGACCGTGTCCCCATTACCGGACCATGTCCCCATTACCGGACCGTGTCCCCGCCGCATCCCCGTCCCTCCGCGGGCGATGCCGCCCGAGCCCCCCCGGTACCTGCGCGCAGCGGGGGCTGCCCTCGCCCCGGCCGCGGTACCCGCGTTTCGTAACCGGGCTCAGGCTCCCGCAAACCATTTTCCTGACCCAGATGCATTAATTGAGTTGCCGCGATTGCCTGACACGGCCCGGCCGTGTTTTTCAGGGGGTTGGAGGTTTTGGCAGCGCCCCGGCCTGTTAGTCAGCAGATCCCCGGCAGCAGCCGCGCATCGCCGCGGCCATCGGCAGGTTAAAGACCTTTTAATGGCACACGGTGACAACACACGATAATGGCCCCGCTGTGTGCAGTTAGGGACCTGCTCCGCACATCACCGACACAGCGCACTGAGGCGCATTTGTCGCTTCCCAGCCGGGGGAGCTGGTTGTGCTCTCTCGGTTTGGTAGCTCCGCACTGTGAAACACGCTGGCTCAAATCTTCATCTTTCTGCTTAAAAAGGCATTCTAAGCAAAGAATTGCTTATTCATGGCAATAACGTTTGACATCCTTACAGTGAACATAGATAGGACTTCAGCTGTTTCAACTTTAACTTCATAAGCTTTCCTTTTTATTTTTTTTTAAAGGATAGCCAAAACACATTTTTGTTTATCCATACTTATGGCAGTAACTCGGTGTTATTGGCTCCCTTGTACCCCCTCCCCCCCGATATTTAACATATTTCCCCCCCTTCTTTTTTAATAATCTTGGTGGCAGCAGAGGTGTCTGATGACTGAAATGGATAGGAAGCCAGAATTATCTGTTGGGTTTTTTGTTGGCAAGTAGATTCCTCACATTAGTCTCAAGGAGGTAGGTGGCTAAGTTTATATACTTACCACAGTTTCAAGATTCATCCTTTCCTCAGTTCTCAGCAGATCTGTAAGAAACCCCCCTTCATTCTGTGATGAGTGAGCAACTGCAGGAGCTCAGGCGAATTCATGTCATCTTTTAAAATTGTGTCTTTTTTTTTTTTTAAAGTGATGGTTGTATTGCTGCAGCCCGAATAAACAGAGGGCTTAGATCAGCATGCCCGTTGAGCTAGCACATTTCACCAACGCTAATCTCATTTAAAAAGAGAGAATTGTACCCTGAGCCAAGCAGCTGGCCGAGGGCATTTGTGCTGGAGGCTGTCAGGATGCCAGGCCAGGTTGACAGCTGGGACCTCGTGGGGTAAATGACACAGCTGAGCTCGACTTTGGGCTCTGTCAGAACCCAGGAAATGGCTCCAGCAACACAGCTGTGCTGCTGGGGATGCTCTGCTGTGAATTCTTTTCCTCTGAGCTGTGGGTCAGGCTCCTGTGTCTCCTGATCTTCTCCAAGGGCATGGCCCACTCTTCCAGTTACTTAACATTTGATGGCTACCAGAATTTCTGTTTGTCTGCTTCCTTGAGCCTGGAGAAGGAGGAGGAAATCAATGGTTGGAGACAGAATCCTGCAGCCATGATCAAAGGAGAATGAAGAATCATGCTTGCTGTTGCACCTGGTCTCTCAAGGCACCAGCCAAGGGACATAGGCAGGTGTCAGTGGGAGAAGACAGCAAAGCATTTGGTAAAGGTCCAGAGCATTTGACAGCAGATTCTAAGTCTTGATTAGGTCTTCTGTGCTAAAAGGAAGAACAAAAGCTAATTCATATTTTTGTCCTCTTTCTGGGCTCTGAATCCATTTAGAATAAATTAGAGCAGGATACCATGAGGAGAGCAAAACCATGGCATACTCTGGCTGTGTGCTCATTTTGGTTTTTTCAGTCAAGTTTGAGAGCTGAGGGATGTATGGACTTCCCTCAAACCCCCCTCCATTATTTTCTGGGGTGATTTTTGTTCTCTTAGAATTTGCTGGCTCCAGAGTCAGTGTAACTCAACTTGAGTCCTTGTGAATTCTCAGAGCTGAAAATATGAGAAGGATTCTTTTGGAGGAACTATTTTTTTTTTTTTCTTGGACTGAGCTAAATACCAGAAGGAAACCATGCCAGCACCACAAATGGCTGGTTTGTAAATTTTTATTCTGACGGCTTTCCCACATTTTTTGGAGAGATTGTAAGCTGATTTCTGAAGGAGAAAGCTCTGTGTTGCTTAGCTGCAGTTTGTATGTTGTTTTTTTTTTTTTTCTAGCTGTGGGAATGGAGCTGGGATACAGCCCAGGGCAGAAACGCGTCCTGTGGCAGGGTGGTGTGTGGTGGCAACCCTTTGCCTGGTGGGTCAGGTGGTTACAGATGTGAGGCAGTGGGGAGAAGATGCTGCTTTGCATCCAGTGAGCTGTTCTGAACCATCGTGAAAGACTCCTGTGTATTTCACATTGTTTATAAAATAAAAAAGTCTGTGAACGCAGCATGTTCCCCCAACAAGTGATTTTTTGTCAGGCTTAAATATGAATTGCATTTGTATTTGTGGGACAGGTGTGTCTAGGTGAAGGCTTTTAGTATGAGCATTAAATGAGGCTGCACAGATTTCATGGGAGCTGTAGGACCATAATGGGGAGACACAGTTCATTCAAATTTCATGCTGCGTAGCTTGTTCCTTTCCAAATAGGTTTTGTTTAATGTAACTTGTTATTTCGCTAGCTTCTTCCTCCCCCTCACCATACTTCCCAACTTCTTTCTGTAAATGTATCAACATGGTAAAAAAATTCCATAAACAGAGGTAACAAGCTTTTTGTGTGCTCATACGTATTGTTATTCATAGAACACATTAAATGCCTAAGGTTACCGCTTTTGGTCCTTAAGGGATGTAGTAATAAAAATTCAACAGCCATTTTTTTCCTAATCAGAATTCTATACTGACTGCATCTGGTTTGGAACTAGCAGATAAAAAAAAGGTGATAAAAGCTCTGCTTGGCTGTTAGCTATTTTTATTTTTTCCTTTTGGGTATCATAAATTGCTTGCATGAAAATCTGAGTTAGAGCCTGTCTTGTTTTTAAGAGAAAATGAATTTTGAATTAGAATTCTAAGTGAATTTTTTATAGGAGAGAGAAGCCTTGAAGCACCCCTCAGTCCCTTGTATTTATCTAGTACTTAAGTAACCTTTGGTCTCAAAACATGTGTATAATTAATATTTCACTGTAGCCTTCTAAATACATTTTGTTATCAAATTAACTGCCTGCCTCAATGTGTTTTGGGAGGGAGCTTTAAGGGGGCATGCACTCATCCTTAAAGTTATATGGCTGAGGAAAATGGGTTTTGTCTTCCATGCAAAGCTTGTTGTTGCCCCAAATAGGCACCGTAGCAAAGTGATTATTTTCTGATCCCAGGCCCTGTGAGACACTTGGCACTCAAATGAGTGCTTTGTGTGTGCTGTCCTGCTGGGATGGGGTTTTCTTGATGCCAGTTAATGTCATAAAAGCATGTAAATAGAGTTTCCATTTACATAACATTCCAAGATGGGTCACTGATCTGAAGAGCATCTTCCAGAGTTTTTGGGGACTACATTAGGTTCTTAGAACTTGGCCTGTCTTTGGCTGTGTGACAAAATCAGGACTAAGGTACCTGCTCACAGGTAGTGGTAGTTCGGTTTTCTGAGTTTTTGTTGCTTTGAAAATAGACCTGTGCCTCCTGGTGTGACCCTTTGGAAGTTGGCAGGTGGCGGGAGGGAGGTGGGGCAGGTGAGTGTTGCCTGGCTGTGAGGCCACAGCAGGGCTGTGATTTTAAAAAAGGTGGAAATTGTGTGTTTTCATATGGTTCCTCTTCTTTTAGCCAGCTCCTCTGGGAATGTGGTGTCACTGGTGTGGGGATCAGGGGGTCTGGAGATGGCCCCATGAAGGGTGGTGGGCTCAGTGCCCCTCTGGCATGGGAGGTGTGGGAACTCCTGGTGAGTGATCTAAAGTGCCTCCCCACCATTTTCATCTTCTCAGAATTCCCCCAGAAGGGGTCACTTGTGGTGCTGGGAGTGGCTCTGCCGTAGGGACAGACAGCTCCCACTGTGGCAGGGGGATGGAGGGGGCATTTCCCTGCCATCCCAGGGCTCACAGAGCTGTTTTCCAGGAAATGACTGAGACAAAGAGTCAGTGTGGCAGCCTGCTTGGGAACACAGATTTATGGCTCAGCTCCTGACCCATCCTCAAATGCAGCCATCTGAGCTCTGCATTACAATGTGGGATTAAATTTGTGTGTCCCTTTGAGTTACTATTGGCATTACTCATCTCCCCTATACATATATTCAACTGGGTTGCTGAAATAACTGGTTTTCTCCCCAAATCTTCTTTCCAGTGTTTCTGTATTGGTTCCTACATGTTTCTGGTCTTTTTAATACCTCTTACCATGCCTGTATTTCTTTTCTTTTAATTCTTTTAAAATATATGTTAGCAGATGGTTTTAGAGGAAATATTTTGGGAAGTTTTTAGCTTTCCCATGTGGCTTAGATTGCTCAATCTCTTGGTGGTTCCATTTGATTGCAAAGTCAACACTGCTATACTTTTAGAAAGAAGTGTTATTACTCATATGTAGTTTACCTGAAATCCCAAAAAAGACAAGCATTCAGAAATGCACATCATGACAGATCTAAAATACTCCATTGTTCAGCACAAACCTCATGCAGTTGCCTCCTTAAGTCAGTTGTTCCCTGTTCTGTTCTCATAATGATATGAGACATGAAAGATTAAAGATAATGGTGTTTTCTAGTAAGCACAGCCCAAGGTGAATTCTGTTGGCTAAATAAATAACTGGATTTTTTTAAAACAACAACAACAAAGGCTAGATGGTGTTTGATACCATAACTCCAGTCAGCTTTGTAAGTTCCTTCTTGGGACGTGTACACAGCTTGGCTTAGTTTAGTGGGGTTTTTTGATTGGGATTTTTCACTACTGAAAATTGTGGTTTTGGCACAAATTTGCATTTTTCACCTCATTTAATGGAATAATTGATTTTGCTGTTGGCTAAATCCTCCTTCTTTTCTGTTTGTGGAGTTGTGCTTGCATCTCAGCAAGTGCGACCCCTTAACCTTGGGAGTTTGCATCAGGACAGTTCTGTGGTTTGAGGATGGTGACATTTTCACATTAATGGGTCAGTTTGGACTGGTGAAGGGGGATAGTGGGGGACTTGGAAGTTGTTTCAGTTCTGTTTGGGAAGGCACAGGATGCATTCATCACCAAGCAGTGGCAGGAGCCCTTTTTTTCCACAAGGAAGGGCAGGAGGCTGTGGGGGAGCGCCACTGTATGTGTAGTAAACATTTGGCTGTTTAGTGTTCCCTCCTGCTCTGAGCAACCTGTTGTGTGCTAAACAGGGTAAATATAAATTCTAGGGAAAGGTGCTGGGGAGGCCTTGTTAGCACTTTTCCATGATAACAGCAGTAGAGTCCTTGGATGCTGCTTCATTCCAGCCTTGCTTGTCAAGGAAACAGAGGCAATTATCGTAGGTAAACCAAGGGAATTTAAAATGGATCCAATAATCTGATTTTATCTCTGATTCTGTGACTATTTATCAATTCCCTGTGCTGTCAGGGAGGGAAATCAGGTTACCTGGTACTGTTAGTTGTCTCCATCTCTGGATTTTTATCATCATTTCTTCTGTTGTTGCAACTGTCCTACAAATTTACGTGCCAGTGAGTTAATAGATGAGTATCTAGAAAGGCTCTTTGTGCATGTGAGCTTGCAGAAGCATCTCCTTCAATCTTTCACATGCTGTTTAAGCCCAGTGATGCTTGTTAGAGAGATGCTGGCTTTGCTGTAGTGCTGAGTCCCTTCTGCAGCCACCAAATTTGCACTTTTCAGCCCTGCTGATCTCAGTGCCTCACAAACCTCGGGACTGAATCTTTAGAATAAAATACAGGACTCAGAAGTGACTGTGGGGAGCAGATGACAGATATTGTACAGCCATTTTCATTTGCATGATGTTACTTCTTTAGGCTCATTTCTATTAATTAGCATTTAATCATCTCTCAGAGATGAGAGATGGGCAGAGCAGGCTTCTTTCCATCTTAGCTCTCTCTCATGGTGGTGGGCAGATGGTTGAAATGTTCTGTCTCTATCACAGTTCTGGGTTAGCAGAGGGAAGCATTTGAGTTTCCCTTGCACTAAAGGGACTCTCAAGCATGGCACACTTGTGTCTCACTGCATTATTGTTACTTCATAGCTGAGCTGGTTCTTTGAGCTCTGGGAGGAGGACACAGGATTTTTAGGAGCTACTGTAATGAAAGAGTGGAAGTTAATGTTGTTAATACTAATTTTGCTGTGATTTCCACGTAGTGTTTTGCAAGATGTTTTCCAGATGTGTTTTTTTCATCTCCGTGTTTCTGGGGACAACACTAAAATCTTTACAAGAAGCAAGCAGCCTCCCTTCCCTCTTTGTTTCTTGCTTTTCCCATCTCCCTGAATTCTGTGCTGAGTTCAGCCGGTGGCTGGCCACTGTGTGATGCTGGCACTGACCCTCTCCCAAAAGCCAGGCAGGATTCACCACATTCACCAACAGCCTGGCCTGAGCAGAAGGTTGAAATTTTGCCATCATTTATTATTGGGAGATATTTGCTGAGAGCTTTGGGGAAAGGTTGGATTTGGTTTGGGATGAATGTAGATTTGGATGGATCAAACCGAAATGTTAATTTTTTGTTATTATATTCAAAGAGGGGTTTTTTAAAGAGTTTAATTGGTAGGAGAATGTGATGGGGTGAATAATGATGTGATGGACTTCATCTGCAGAACCCTCTGGAGGGTGGGAGCAGAGCTAAGGAAAAGGTTGTCATGCTTGTAAGATTCTGTAGAGAATTTGGAGAGGAGAAAAGAGAGTGAAACCCTGTAAATATCGTAGGAAGAGGAGCACTTACATTTCCTTTAAACTGGGAAGAGAAGGAAGCCCCTGCTGTCTGACCCACATAACCATTCAGGGCCTTAATGCCTCTGAACAGAAATGATCAGCTCAGACCTGCAGCTGCCACAGGATTGGAGCTGCCAGGGAAGCTGACAAGTTCCTCAGGCTCTTGTTCCTGACTGGATTATGGGCACTGCTTCAGAGAATGCAGGAACAGCAACAGCAAATTGCACTGAGTGCCACCAGCAAAGCTCATCTGCAGCTCAGCACACAGGAAACTCTGCCTGTAAGGACCTGAGCACATCCCCTGCAGCTGAGGATTCAGCTAGGCCATGCTGATTTAGTAATTTGATAAGTTTTAAAAGCATTTGTCATTTGGATGGAGTTTCTCATGGGTTGGCCTCCATCTGGAAGCAACTTTGAAGTGATTGGAGAATTTATTTTAGAATGTTTTGGCAAAAGAATATGAAAAATTGCTCATTTTGGATGTTTCTGAAAGTAAATGGGAGCTATATCAAAACCTAACATTTTTGATGGAGGTAGTCTTCTCAATGATATAAACTCAGTGATTTAAGAAATTCTAAAAAAAATATGAATTTTTCAAATAAATGAGAGCTTCCTGAATATGCCAGGTAGCTCTGAAATTATTTTTTATTTTTTGTATCTGGACTTGAAACTGAGGCCAGTTTGTGGCATCCCAGCTTGTGTCATGGCATGTGTGGCATCAGCCCAGTGGGGCAGCACCAAGGCTTCAAAGTTGTGTCTGGAGCCTGGAGCCCAGCCACAGGTGAAAGTCTACGGCAGAGATGGGGACCTGGGGTCTGCAGGCCCCTGTAGCCTGCAAGGATTTACACCTGGATATCCACCTGGACTGGGATTTTTTGTCCATGCTTGAAGATAATACAAAGGTGCATGGCAGAGTGCAGCTTGCTTGGACTGTGGAGATACTCTGCTGTGACCTCAACCAAAGAAAAGGTGGAGGACATTGTAAACAGATTATGGAAACACATCCAAGTCATTCCAAAAGCTATTTGAGAAGGAGGATTGCTGCAGATTTCCTGCCATGGAGAACCCATGATTTTTGTTTTCTTCCCTAATAGCCTCCTGCCCAAAGCATTTTTATTACAACTTAGTGGCCTCCCCTGCATCAAAAGACAGTCAACACACAGAAATGTGTCACACAAATTGTGCCTTTCATTCTTGGGAGAATAGGTTAAGATAGAAGAGGAGGCACTCTCCAGGTATGCACTAACAGATAGAAACTCAATCCTCCTGTTTCACTTCAATAGTACTTAACATTAACTGGCTCTAATTAGGCTTGGAATGGGAAGATAATTAAGTGCATGTCTGTTTCCGTTTGAAAACAAAGAAAGGAAACAAATACAGATAAGTTACCCTCAGTACCTTGATGGCTGCATCTTATGGCTGGGTTCATTTTCACTGGTGCAGCTGCCCTGTGCTGGATGTAGCATTTATTGCTCTGTGGTGTGCACTGATTGCAGACAGAGCATGATTCAATTTACCTGCACAATAATGTCTTAGAGGAAATCAGCAGCTGATATTATTGCATGTTTTGAGATTTTTTTTTCTTCAAATTTCCTCTGTTTTCAGGTCAGTGATGCTATGCCAGAGCTCCTTTTTTTGTGTAGCTGAGACTTTGAGTCAGTTAAAGCTGATCCACTGTGCAGTTTCTTGTAAATGTTGAGGTCAGCTTGAGTTTTACCTGGAACTGAGTTCCTCCTTCCAGTATTTTTCAGGAAAACTGCTGAGTTAAATTGTGTGGGTTCAAATAATCTAGAGGCTTAAATTGATCTCTCTTGTCCCTGAATAACCTATAGGCCATCTGTGCATCACCTGCAGTCTTCAGGGTTTGGGGTTTTTTTCTGTGCAAGTGTGACCTAAAACCTCCTGAAGAAAGAACCAGGACCTCAAGATGTTGGAGAGATGACTTTCAGGAATGTTTCCCTGTTATTTCCTGGAACATACAAGCCAACCCTGGGCTATATTCCTTGCTTCCTGTTCTCACAAAACAGGAGTTGATGCAAAGGGATTGAATCAGGATTTTCCAAAAGAAGGTCACACCATTTAGAAATTAAAAAATGTAGTTCACAGAGATGACCTTACAGGTTTATTTCTGTCATGGCAGGTAGGACTGGGGACACGTAAGAGCCTTTCTGGGAGGCAGTGTGGCCTTGCTGCAGTTACTGAATATGTGCAGGATGTCTGTGCAGCTTTCAGAGCACTCGTGCAAAGCTCTCACTGGCAGGATGGGGCAACTGCTGGCTTTGCCCATGGCCTTGTAGATAAATAGTTCCTTATGGAAAAAATACACTCATTTTTAAACCTTTCCCTATTGGTCTCCAACTTCAAAGTGATGCTTTCACTGGGCGTCCTCCCAGCATGGAAAGGGCAGCTCAGTGCCCTCTGTGCCTGCTCAGCCTGCCTTTCTAGTCGTCAGTGGAATTACAAGCTGCAGGAGATGTGCTGGACCAGCCAGTGTGGTCATAAACAGTATTTCATCCAGCACTTGTGTAATTTTCAACAGAAACCAAATATAAACCAAAAATAAAACCTCCCACTCCCAGGACTTTTGTGTTTTGTAAGCAACAGCTAGTTGCTTTGTGACAAGGTGGTTGTGCTCAAAATAGGTATGTCTGTGGTAGAGAGAATTTTCAGCTCATGGAATTATCAGAATGATATGGAAAAGTTGCCTGAGTTTCTGTGAGCTGGCATGATATGCATGTAATACTCTTTAACACAAAACAAACTTGGTCCCTGTTGTACAGAAACCTGAGCATGCTGCACCATAGCTATTTTTTAACAGAAGTATCAGATTTAACATGTTCCCTTCCCTCCTGTTCACTGACCTCAAATTGCTGGGGGACCAGACAGGATTAATCCCTGTTCCATGAAGAATATCCAGTATTAAAGCAAGGAGCTTGGTTGTTTCCTAGAGCAATGCAATCCCCAAATGATAAAGAATATAACTGAACCACAACCACTTAGTTGATTTCTACCCTTAATTTCACCTAATTTCCAGTGTCATAACAGGCATCAGGCCAAAATTAATTCCTATTTTTTCCAGCACTATTGAATATGAAAAATATTTAAGATTGAAGACCTCTAAATCTGAAGGATATGGAGAAGAATTTCATGCTAAGTCTTAGCTCTTAGGCAATCAGGCAAGTTATTAATGATATAAGAATAAGAGCCATGTCATCAGTGAGGAGCAGACAATTACCCAGTTTTTCTTCTAGTACCATTAACCAGTTATCAGTTGTTAGCCAAGCCCAAGTCTGTGTGGCACTAAAATTTCCCTTTTGGAAACATATTTGCTCTACATCATATGTTAGTGCAATACTGGTAAGCAAAAGAAAATAGAATAAAAAGACATTTCAAGAAGAATTACATCAGCTCTGGTTGATGGGCACATGTGGGTGGACTCAGCTTGGTCCATATGAAGGGTGTAAAATGTCTCACAACATCATCTCACTCTGCTTAAATTCAATGGGAAACAAACATGAACAAACTGTCTTATGCAGTCAGGCACTGGTTTTTGAGACTCACCTGTGCTTAATATTCATGGTGAATGAAAGAGACAGTTACTCTGGCTTGGGTTCCTCAGAATTCCCACAGACATGTGGTTGGGAGGGTTTATCATTCATTTGTGTGCTGGATATCTCAACAGGATAAACTTTCTTCCCCTTCCTCTGCCAAGTTAAATTCTGCCTCTGGTCTCTAGACTTGCTTTGGTTACCCTGTGATTTTGCAGCACAGCATCATTTTACAAGAAGATGGGTGACCCTCTGGTGTGGTGGTCCCACTGAAGTTTAGATGGACCCTAAAAGAGGCAAAATTGTGTTTAAAATTTCTCAGCTTCTATAAAAACAAAGCCTAAACTAAAAGAATACAAGGAGCAGAAGACTTATCTCTGTGTGGATAAGGTGGAGTAGTGTGTGACCACCTGAGTCAGCTGGTGGATGAATAAATGCTGAGTATTGTGGCTGGCATCATTGGGCATGGCAGAGTGCATGTTGTTTGGATTAAATTCAGAAAAAACTGGACCCTGGCTGCACCCTGTATGTTGACAAGATGGGATTTTTTACAACATTGATAGCTGTATATTTTCTCTATTCTTAAGAAGCATTGTGTAATTACTTAGAGCAACACTAAACCTTTGGATTTATTTACCAGTGGTAATACCTAAAAATGGTAGTTGTCATGTCCATTTGATAAGACAGAGCCACTGGTGCAAGTCAGGCAATATGTCTAGGATGTGGCACAGCTGTGAGTTAGTTATTTTAAGTCCCTAACTGTAATAATTATAATGTTGTACCATTCACTTTGACATCTTACTTCAATTGCAGGAGTAGAAAGCTGAAATAATAATTAGGGTTACCTGATGTTGCTTGTAGAGTATGGCAATGCTTCTGAGAAGTTTAATGAATTCTGCTTGTGAAGACAGATTATGATGGAGCAGCTGGCTGTATCTCAGCTATGAAATTCATACACCATGATGCTTCTTTATTCTGAAGCTGCATAGACAATGCTCTGAAAAAACCTTTCAGGCTGCCCAGCCTCTTGGGAGAGGGAGTGGAGCTTGCTGCTGCATGAGAGCAACCCCAAGGTGAGTGGCTTCCACTGCTGGGGATGATCCATGCAACTTTCCTGACTTCATAGGAAAACCCTTTTGTGGGGGAAAAAAATATTCCTGTCCTGCAGGGCATAGGGGGGAATAGTTTTCCCTCAGGGAAAGAGCTGCACATTTCTGTAGATGGATATCCTCCTTTATTTTGGGAGATGTTTGACTGGGGCACAAGCATGTTGACAGAGTTCCCCATGGAGAGGAGACTTGGTGTGCCTGCTTAAGAATGTCCTCCTCCTCTTTGTGCTGAGTGCCAGGGATCTGTTATCTCCCTGGTGTGTTCTAAGGGTGGCAGGCAGGATCAGGTTTTAGTGGTGACCTCCAGAACAGGGTGGTTTGTTTGCTTTACCCTGCTGTGGACATGAAGACACAGAGGAAGATTTTGCTAATGTGGAGTTCTGGTTTAATACCAGTATGCAGAATTTTGTCATTTGTGGATTCTGCCAGGTCTTGTGAGTGGGATTATCAAGTGCTTCTAGGAACTGGACTGATTTATTGGCTCAGGAAGGGTTTCTCTCTAGTTTACTCATGCAGTGGATATTACGACAGCTACAAAGAGTTATTAGCAGTTTTGTTTGATAGGTTGTAATCAGGCAGCTAAAGAGAACACTCTGTGTGGGGATGCAGCTCTCAGGACTCTGCTTTAGCACAGAGAGAGACCCTAGCACCTACAGGGGCAGAGGCTGTGCTGGGAAGGACAGTGGGGGCTTCCCAAGCTGTCATTTAAGGCTAGAACATGTTCTAAGGAAAAGGGTATCAGGTAACTTACTGCTTGGAGGAAACTTTTAATTTGGGGATTTCTTCAAGCAGAAGGGAGTTGGTTCATGCTGAGAGCCTATTCTGTAGCTTGTGCTTTCTCCCACACCCCAGTGAGATCTTTCTGGAAGAAATTAATGCTGGCTGCTCTTGGTTTTGTGTCAGAGTTAAATTAAGGCTTTTCACTAGCCTGGATTAAGGTGTATTTTGGTGTTTGGTGAGTGTAGGCGGTGACAGCTCATGGAAAGATGTGATCATTCATCCTAGCATGCATCTTGCATCTGAGTGGGTGAATGACAGGCTGGTTTTCTTCTGATGGCCCTGTGCATTTCTCTCTAAAATCCCTGGTAATGCCCAGCTGGTCAGGCTGGGAGCAGAGCAGAATGCCTTAAAGCAGTCACTGTTTTGTTCTTACCCTCTCCTATGGCTTGGTGAACAAGAGGGCAAAGGGCTCAGCAGGGACTCAGCAGAAGGTAATTAATTTCTCTGGCATTCCTGGACCATGCTGCTTTCAGGCAGAGAGAATTTTCAGGTTGGCCACAGCATGATTTCTGTTTCCCACTTCTTCTTCCCCCTTAGTGGGTATCATGTAGGGACAGAGATTGCTCTGTGACTTAGCTCATGCTTTTGTTTTCTTTTATCACCTTATGTGGTGCAGTTTAAATTACACTTTTCAAATGGTAAATTGCTTGGGAAAGACTTCTTAATGCCATTTCTGCTGGCAGTTTATTTCGTACTTTTCCTGCAAGTTGTACCAATCAGTGTCTGGTGGGGCTGCCTGCTAAGCAGGAACAGATGGCCCATGCTAGTGAGGACAGGAAGGATCACAGGGGTAGGAGCCAGTGTTATCTACATATGTGGTTTGGATTGCATCATGAATGCTTCCCAGGAGGAAGCACAGCTGGCACTGGAATTGCAGAGATCTGATTTTTGGTATTCTCTATTTGAAGTCTTGGCATATGTGAAAATCAAGTTCATGTTGGGCTAGATCAATAATATTGAAATTCTTCTTGGATAAAATCACTTTGCTTGCTAGTTTTCTTTTTTTTTTTTCTTTTTGCTTATCCTGTAATCAAATGTAATATGTGAAAGAAAATACACAGAAGAGAGCAGCCAGGTCCATGATGTAATCTTGCTTCCATGTGTGCTCTACCACAGGATGGCCTGAAAATGGAGTAACCAATGCAAAACTGCAGGAAGAAAACCAGAACTAATCATAGGTGGTTTGACCATTATTTCCCCCTCTAGCTTGCTCTGGCACTAAAATACTTGAGTACCATGCTAGGCAAAGGGCCAGACAGGAGAGGGGGATGTGTCAGAGAGTGGCTGCCATGCAGAGCTCATGTTCTGGGCAAATTTCTTTTTCTTCCTAATGCTGGGCTGGCAGCATCCCCTGTGCTTCGACCTGGTTTTCATCTGTAGCAGTGGGCACATCTCCAAGGGGGCAGGGGAAAAGCATGAATGAAGAAAGCTGTGATCTTAAACACAGTCAGTGGAGGCCAAACTCTGATTCTGCCAAGGCTTAGCCACAGCCACCTTTGCTTTGTGTGCTGTATCATACTGGATGTTTGTCCAGGTGCCAGCAGGAAAAGGCCGAGAGATCCCAGACATGGCCACGTGATTGAGCTTTGGCACATCAGGCCTCTCAGAAGGCTCTTGGAGTATGTACTGGTACCTGTCTTCTCTTCACACTAAGACACAACATGAATAAAAATGAGAGAAACTTCTTACTGAAAAATTCACTATCAGAGAGTCATGGGAAATTCAATACTTTGTGGCTTTTTGGGGATTTTTTTGGGAGGGGAGTTTGGGTTTTGTTTTTAGTTTTTTTTTTCTTGTTGGTTGGTTGGTTGGTTTTTTGGGTTTTTGGGGGAGGGTTGGTGGTTTTTTTTGTGGGTTTTTTTTCGTTCATTGGTTGGGTTTTTTGTTTGTTTTTAGGTTTTGAGGTTTTTTTTGGTTCTGTTTTTTGGGGTTTTTTTGGGGGGTTTTTTTGGTTGGTTGGTTGGTTTTTTTTTTGTTAGTTTTTTTGTTTGTTTGTTTATTGTTGTTTTTGTTGTTGTTGTTGCTGTCCTATAAGCTTTCAGTTTAGAATATAACATTTCATTTGGTTCTGACATTTAAATCCTTTCCCTTCCCCTGCATGGACCGAGGCTGAGCAGTCCTTGCTTTGTGTAAGGCAACAAGAGCTTGTGTCAGTCCTGGGATGGTGCAATCATAGAACCACAGAATGGTTTGGGTTGGAAGGAGCCTGAAAGATCCTCTGCTTCCAATTCCCTGCCAAGGGCAGGGATGCCACCTGCCACACCAGGTTGCTCAAAACTCCACCCAGCCTGGCCTTGAATTCTGCCAAGGCTGGGGCAGCCACATTCTCTGGGCAAATTCTTCCAGTGCCTCCCCACCCTCTGCCTTCTATTCTCAGCAGCAGAATAATAACCTGTGCTAGATAAAACACATTACAGCTGCCTAGAGAATGATGTGGAAGATAACCTAAGGCTGTCCTGTCAGGATATGCCCTTATCCTTGGGCAGCTGAGCAAGGGAAGACCCTTCTTGTCAGCCTGGCAAGGATTTGTCTCACAACTTGCCTTATGGACTTTGCACTTTCCTAGTGCTACGATTGACTGTAGCTCCTGTTGCCCTGATGTGTGTCTTTTGAGCAGAAGCACAAAATGTTGGCAGTGTGTCAGGAAAAAATCCACGAGGAATGCCTCTAAAACACCCTGGGAAGGAAGAGGAAACCAAGTCAGGTGGTGACAATTCCTCCTCTCCCCCTGGCCCATGACCACAAACTTGCTTGGGTTTAGGATAAAGCCAGATTCTGCATTCACTTAAAAGCTTTTTCACCACCAACCTTGTGTGTGGAGACAGGACTAGGAACACATGGCTGGTCATTCAAGGGAAGGAGAGATGAGTTTATCCCCACTTTCTCCAGGAGACATGGAATATATGGCTGTGCAGAACAGTCAAATGCATTTACCCTTGATGCAGGTGGCAGCTGGGCGTTCCCTGGTTCTCCTGTTCCATGTTAGCTCTGGAATGGAGTCCCATGGCATTCCTTCTGGAGAACAGCAAAGGAGGGAGCACCTGCTTTTGGATACAAGCTACTGAAGGGATCAAAGTATTTAATAATAACTCTCCCTTGCACTTCCCTCCCTTAAGCTCTGCTCTTGAGAAATAGCTCATTAATTTGTTAGTGGCTTGATGAGAAAGGAGGGGGTGGAAAGCCACTAACAAATGGCTTTGGTCCAGGTCAGGTCTCTCTGTTCCTCTCAGCAGGAGGAACATGGTCTTCCCCCCTTGCTGCAGTGGGGAGATCAGGAGCTGGATGTGAGGAAGTTCCTTCCCTGATATTCCACAGACCAGTTTGGCTGCTGCTCATACACAGGCTGCTGTATATAACATTTCTTCTTGGTGGACATGACAAGTTACCAAAGAAATGATGTAAGGGCTGTAGGACTTACACATGTTCCAAAGTTAACTGCCACATCCCTCCCAGTGCTTCACACCAGAGTTCAAATGTGGAACCTTCCTCTCCTTTTCAAAGATCTGTGTGTGTATCGCAAGTAACAGGCAAAAAGATCTCTATCATAATACTTTGACCTGTTAAATCAGTCTTGCAGACAGATAGGAATTGGCAGGTTCCTTTTGTATGGGTTTGGCAAGCACTGCTGGAGGAAAAGGCAGTTCATCACCTCCTTGGGAAGGAGAATATCCTTGTCATAGCACCATCCATTGCTGGCCTTGTCTCTGACTCGCTGTAGCAATGAAACACCATTTTTTTACCTGACTTTGAAACGGGCAAAAAAACCACAGGAGGACTGTAAAATGTAAGTGTACTTGGTTCCTGTTGTAGGAAGATGTGGATTTTCACATTACATATTTCAAATTGGTCAGAGGAGGTGAGGAGGCCTGTAGAGACAGGAGATTTTATTATGCTTTTTGTTACATCAAACAATATATGAAGGATGATTCATACAGAAAAGCTGGAAGAATTTAGGTAACTTAATCTGATGATGTAGGTGTTTGAACAAAGAAAAACTCTAGCATTGTTTGTTTTGAAACTCTCTTTATGAAGAGACTTAGTTACTCACAAATATCCCACTACTGAAGTTTTATATGTTTTTGCTCCTGACATACCTGCCAGTGTTCCTACAACACACCTGGGTTGCACTTTTGAGGCTCCCAGCTTTAGGAGTAGAGAAGGCAAATGGTGAAAAGTTTGTCTTGAAACAATGATTAAATGGTATTTGTGTATATACCTAACCTAAATACTAACATCAGGAATAATGTTGAACATCATGGATGTAATCCCAAAGTTCAGAGCTCACTCTGCTTCTGATGCTTCCAGCAGAAGCAGTTATTCCATTTTCAGTACTTCTCTCTGGCTAACCAGCAGGTTCCCTCTGATTTTATGACCTGCTCCACAGGGAATGCCTCATCCTAAACACCATGAGCTCTTGCACTTCCCCTTTTCCTTTTATTTGAAAAACTGATGAAATCATCTCTCTCTCTTTTTGTTATTCCCTCCCTCCTCCCCCCAGTTTAAAGGTTTACTTTATGTTTTTGGGTTGGTTCAGAAAAACTTGCCTCCCCATTTGAGGGCTCCCTCTATCTGAAGCTCTTCCCAGCTTGTCAGAAATCCAGATATTGGGAGACTTTTAGGCTGTGGTACAGTCTGGGTATCCAAGCCCTCACTTGCAGGCTGCTTTCCCTGTGCTTTTGTCCTTGGTCAGCATTTTGAGAGGGATCTGCCTCTTGGGAATTGCTAAAACAAGAGAGGGGGCAGTTGCACTGCAGTGGCAGGGGATCCAGCTGCAGGGCATGCAGGGTTTGTACCAGTGCTGAGTAGCACAGCCACACTAAATCCATCCTGTGCCAGCTGTATCTGGGATTTTAATGCCCTCCCAATGAGGCTGCAGTTATTTACTGTGAGTGCTCAGTGTGGCAGACTGCCCTGCCCTCACCAGCCCCTGTGCCCTGAGCAGCATTGCACACCCTGCACACCCTCCTGCTGTGCCCTTCAGCTGTGCTGGTTTGAGTTTTTCCTACGTTCAGCAGTGTGCAGGGGAAAAAAAGAAAAAAAAAAACAGGAAAAAAGGCTGTGTTGCATTTTAAAAAGGGAGGGGAAGGAGTGAAGAGAGGTGAGAAAATAGAAAATAAAAGTGTGAATGAAGGTGCAGAAGCATACACCTTGGTGCACTGTGTGCTGACACAGGGGGAATGGCATCAGCTGAGGCACCAGCGCAGCCAGAGATGTCAGCAGTGCAAACTGGGCTGCACCCCTGACATCCCTGTGCATGCTGGTGCCTCTCCTGTCATGTCCTTCACAGCTACCCCCCTGGACAGCACAGTCTCTGTGCAGAGCTGAGCTCTCACTCGCTGTGGGGTTATTGGCAGCAGCACCCAGGAGTCCCCAGGGGCGCTGCTGTGGGCAGGCTGCCTGTGGTGTGGCTCACACTGTGCTTTAGTGGTGTCCAAGTGCAGGGCAAAGCTCATTTTGAAAACAGGTGGAGCCCAGGGCTGCCTCCTGTGCTCCTGTGTCACCCTCCAGCAGCAGGCAGTGAATGCTGCTGGCCTCGGGGTGCCTGGTGGGGCAGCACCCCTTGCTTAACACCAAAGCAAGGCTACATCCCTGCCCCTCAACCCCTGATTTCTTCTTCAGAGTTTCTCTAAGGCCATAATAGCATGGAATGCCTTTGGGGTGGGAATTCCCCCTGTCTTTCCTTTGGGCTTTTCTTCTTTCACCTGCCAGGAGTGAGGTGGGTGCTGGTGCTGGTGGCTGCCTGTTTGTAGCTGTGTGAAACGTGGTTGTGCAAGGATGCCAAAGCAGAAAGGGTGGGCTAACTGAAAGAGAGAGAAGAAGTATGGAGAAGTATGGAGAAGGAAGGCAGAAGTTAATGGAGAAAGGCAAAGGAAAACAGGTAATTGAGGCAACCAGCCAGTCAGTTGTTGGCCAGTACAATAAGTAAGTGGCCAGGCAGAATAAATCAGGGAGGTGAAAGAGGAGATAAGGCTGGCAGGGCATTCTGTTTTATGTTCATTGCTTTCTGGGACATTTCACTTCTGTATCACTGGGTTTGGTGCTCTACTGTGGGGCCTATTCATGTCCCTGTCTGCTCCCTGTGCCTCGGGGTGAGGAGCTGCTGCCCCACTGACCCCACTCTTTGGTAGGGGGAGCAAAGGGGAAATGGTGTGGGAGCAGGATAGTTTGGGAGATCTGTGCATCTCAGGGGTTGTGTTGGGATAGAAGAACCCTGGGAAATGGGCAGAGAAGGACATCCCTGTGCTTCTTTTCAACTTGCCATCATGGCATAAAACCCGTTTATCTGCAGGTTAGTCTCTGAAGCAGAACCAGAGGGGCTGGTGGGAGGGGGAGGCAGCATGGTACTGAGGGCAGGGAAGGAAATTTCCAGTTGTGTGGGTGC
Source organism: Emberiza elegans (assembly GCA_024865655.1). Lineage (NCBI taxonomy): Eukaryota > Metazoa > Chordata > Aves > Passeriformes > Fringillidae > Emberiza > Emberiza elegans. Next base: position 1,254,096 of record JALJVW010000163.1, read on the forward strand.
AAAACTCCCTCATCAGTTCCTTTCCCAAACAGCTTTGTCATGTTGTCCCTATTGGTAGCATCAAGATTCACAGAGTTTTCACCAACAAATCAAGGGTGCCAATGGCATTGGCCGTGAAAATTGCCACTACAAGGACACCTGTGCCTTGAATCCAGCCCCACACCTTTGGAAATGCCTGTGAAACTGTATTTTAAATCTTTCTGTGCAGGAAAAAGGAGTGCATATCAAGGGGACTTAGGAAACATCTCTGGCTGGTAGAACTTACATCACTTTCTGGGGGACTTGTCAGAAAGCCAGCTACAGCAACATCTTTGTCATCAGCCACATTGCTGTTAATGATGTGAACACTGAACCCCCCAACGAGCCAAGCCCTCCATGGCTGCGCCCCATGTGTCTGTTCCATGTGCTGGAGGTGTTTGTGCAGTGGGACTGGGGCCTTCCGTGCAATCCTAAAGCCAAGGGGTTCCACATGCCCAGTCAGCTGTGCAGGAGAGCAAGCTTCAAGGGTCTTACTTTCCATTCCTATCAAAATTCCATTTTCTCCCACTTCCTTTTCTTCTATTGAATGAAAAAGCCAGTATCACTAATGATCCTGTTTTTAAGTGCAAGTTTCAGAAATTGATGAGCTGCCTGGGTGGGACAGAGCATCTCTTTTGTTTACAAGTGCAAATCATTAGATCTTTGCCAGACCATGCATGTTGTGGAGTTCCTTAAAGAGACTTTTCTGGTGACATTAAGGGACAGAATATTGGGGACAGTTGAGATACCCAACAATAGTGAAGTTGAGCTTATGGTGGGCAAGTCTGTTCTGAGAAAAGAAGACTGCTTCAGAGCATTTGTACTAATGAACTTTCTTTGTGCTCTGCTTGTTTGTCTGCTTTGTTCTCTTAAACGATGGTGCATTTCTGGATAATTTCCTCTGCTGGTGAGCTACCCCCATCAAGTTGAAACTTGTCTATTTTTAAAATGCCAGCTGCCTCTTGGATAAAAAAGCCAGTGCTGATGTACCCTTGCTTGCAATGCATTATTCAAAGTCCTTTTTAGACTCTCTCAAATAAAGAGCTTCATTAATATTTCAGCGGTCGCTGTGATTCTTTCCAAGGGGACTCCATTCCTTTCTCTCACTTGACACCCCTGTCTTTCTCTGGGCAGTGAAGATGATTGGATTTCCAGTTACCTTTGGTAGAGTGAACTCATTGTTTTCTGCAGGAAGTGGATCTTAAAAGAAAATCTGACCTTGAGATTGGTGCTAAGCAGCTACCTGGCACACCCAGGATCCCATCACAGCCCTCAGCAATGGCAGAGGTTTGGGAGTGGAGGGGCTGTTTTGTGCACCAAACACCAACTGTTGTGCACCATCATTCTGGTCATTCCAGCTGGCTTTGCTAGCTGAGATGGGAGGTAGGGAGGGGGATTGGAAAAGGAGAATCACAACAGGTTGGATTTCTAGACATAAAGATTTGCTTAATGAGTTTTTCTTGTGTAAATATTAACTGCATTTGCACTGATTTCAAAACCACACTAAGGGTTATTTTTTCTTTTCTTGCTGTTAGGTACAGAACCTGTGATAAAGCTGGGGTTTTAAGAAAGAGCAGAGTGGTTTCCTCACTTGAGGTACTGGTGGAAAATCAGTAACAGGCAGGTCTGGAAAAAGTGGGTTTAGTTCTAAAAAAGAAAGGATGAGACAAAAAGTACCAACCATTCTGAACTCACTGCAATATGAGCAGTTTTCCTAATTTATAGGGTTCTTACTTCTTTCCTTGTGATAGCACAAATAAATATTCCTTTGGCTTGATTGTGCATGACAGGTTTTGGTGCTGGGAGATGGAGATCAAGCGATACAGAGCTGCATAGTAATTTTAAGAGGTAGTTTCTCAATACATCAAGCAATTAACTGTCTGAAGGGAAGACAAGCATTCAAAGCTGCTGCTCACCCATGAAACAAGAGCAGGAGAGAGAGAATGGTTGCTAAAAATCATTGCTGCATCCCCTGAGTGCACGAGAGCTGCAGGCTGGGGTCTCCCCTGTGAATGGAGGAAGGGATGATGAAGAGGTAGAAGTAGGATAGGGACCATCAGTTATCAAAGAAACGAAACAGCCACAAGCATAGAGGGGATTCACACTGTGGATACCTGGACACTGTGCTGGCTGCCCACAGCATGCCTGGTTTGCATGTCAGGCAGCTCTTGCACTGTCAGGCCTCTTGTCAGGACACTGTGCAAGGGGAATCCTGTGGCTTTGCTTGCAAAGTACTAAAAATGCTGTGAGCTGCAGTTGCTGAGCATCCAGAAACTTAAATTCTGCTTTGCTGTTGAAGAAAATGACTATGACCAGGCTGGTAAAGAATAGCTTGATGTTTCTGCCCTGAGTCAGCAGTAAAGTGATATTCTGGACAAGAAATGTCTTCAGTTTGGGGGGTTTTGTGTCTGGGGTTTTTTCTGTGGATGCTGCTGTGCTTCAAAATATGGTCTGTGTTTAGCTACCTTATTCAGTATGAAACTTAAATTTCCTTTAGTTTCATGAGGTGAATGTTAGTATCTAAAAGCTGCAATTCTGCTTTCTCAAAATGTGCAGAGGGGTTGCTTGTTCCTTTAGGACCCAAATAACAGCTGCTGTTCCCAGAAAATAAAGATCTCCCCACCCCCAGACACACTTCCCTGAAATCATTCATGACTTTTCCAGTGTAATTTCCTTAACATTTTTTAAAGGATCTTGGCTACAAGATCCTTTAAAGAACACAAGATCCTCAGAAGGTACAGGAGGGCACATTGCAGGGTGCTGGGGGGACAGAGGGGATGCCAAAGCAACGCTGGAATATTTTGACCAAAATGTGTCTTGCTGGGAAAGGGCTGAGGATGGGGCATGTTGGCAGCGATTCCCCATCGGTGTGTGGTTCATGGTTACTTTCCCATCTTTGCATCTGAAATGATTTAAAATTGCCACAGATGGACCTTCTGGGCAGAATTATCCTGATCTGGGCAGCACAAAGAATACCTCCTTGTTCTTGTGCCCATTAGTCTAATGGGAGTGAGGAGTGAAACCCTTTGCCAGGCTTTGCAAATGTACCTCTGTTCCTATTTATTGTGTGTCCTGTGGAGTCTTTACCTTCCATGGGTGTCTTCTGCTGATGCAGGGACAGCTCTCTGCCGTGGATGGGGCTGGTGGGGTCTGCTCCAGCAACAGCTCTGGGAGCAGCCGGAGCGAGCGGAGCCGCTGTGGGGCCAGGTGGGTTTGTGTCCTGTCCCTGTGTCCCCTGTGTGCCGTGTCCCTGTGTGCTGTGTCCCTGTGCGCTGTATCCCTGTGTGTCGTGTCCCTGTGTGCCTTGTCCCTGTGTACTGTGTGTCCCATATCCCTGTTGTGCCGTGTCCCATGTGCCGTGTCCCTGTGTGCTGTGTCTCGTGTGCCCTGTCCCTGTGTCCTGTATCCCTGTGTGCCATTTCCCTGTGTCCCGTGTCCCTGTGTGCCGTGTCCCTGTGTGCTGTGTGCCATGTCCCTGTGTCCTAGTTCAGGGCAAATTTTGGAGAGAACCCCCAAAGGGTTTCCTCTAGGAAAACAGATTCAATTGGCAAGATTCAATGGGCAATTTCTCCCTTCCCCCAACGGGTCCGGGAGAAACTACCTCCTTGGAGAAAAGTGGAAAAAACTGTTTATTAAACAATAAAACCTAAACAACATTAAACAATAAAACCCCTTGCTGCTCCAAAAGAGATGACAAACTGAGGAATCCCCTCCCCAGGTTGCAGCTGAGCTCACTCAGTCCCTGATCAGTCCCTCAGTGCTGGAAATGTCGCAGGCCAGGCCCGGCCTGGTGGGCCACAGGTGCAGCTGCCGGTGCTGCCCTGGGTGTTCAGGCCAGCACAGGTTTGAACAGGGCAAAGAAAAGGGAAAAACCCACAGTCCAGGGAACTTCTTTGCCTCAGCTAGCTAAACTAACTAAAAACAAAGGAAAGCTCTGTCCCACTGTCTGTCCATCCGCAGACAGCACAGGCCAGGAGCAGGAATGTGGAGGAGTGAGTGCAGTGTCTGAAAACAAACTGCTGCTTCTCCTCTCCCCGTTTCACTCTCTGGAACAAGTCTGAAAGGTGCAAAACTTATTATTCAGCATAAACAGAACAAGAGACTGGGGCTAAAAGCATCATATAGTCAGCCTAGGACACCCTGTCACCACACCCGCAGCGGATCATCCCGTCATGTGCTCCCGGGCTGACCTTAATCCTCCTAATACGGGATCGCCCTCCCTGCAGGGACAATACCAACCCCGGTGTCCCCACTGGTGGTAACGGGGTAAGAGAGGGACAATAACAATCCCAAAGGGACAATAACAGCCCCAGTGTCCCCGCTGGTGGTAACGGGGTAAGAGAGGGACAATAACAACCCCAAAGGGACAATAACAGCACCAGTGTCCCCTACTGGTGGTAACGGGGTAAGAGAGGGACAATAACAACCCCAAAGGGACAATAACAGCACCAGTGTCCCCGCTGGTGGTAACGGGGTAAGAGAGGGACAATAACAACCCCAGAGGGACAATAATAACCCCAGAGGGACAATAACAGCCCCGGTGTCCCTGCTGGTGGTAACAGGGTAAGAGAGGGACAATAAACAACCCCAGAGGGACAATAACAACCCTGGTGTCCCCGCCAGTGGTAGCGCCATAACCAAGCCCACAGCTCCGGGGAGGAAGTGTTCGCAGAGCACCAAGATGTGGAGGATGGAAAAAGTGCCCCAGGGAAGATCAGGAGAGATGGGATTGCTTCCTCTATTCCCTGTTGCTGTGTTGGAACAGGGCAATGCTTAATGCGAGCAAAAAAGATGCTTTAAGCAAGTAATGAACAATATTATATTTTACTAACCTATAAAACTACTAAATATTCTACTAAAACGATATTCTACTAAAACTATAAAATGCATGGTAGTTATAAACGACATGGTTACAAATGTTTCTTTTTAACAGAGAGGGGGGATTGTGGGAATCCTTAAAATCAGAGGATTTTGGGAAAGCTGCAAAAAAGCAAGCCTCAGAGACAGCAGAACTCCAATTAGAGCTAAGCAGCAGCCATAAGATTTGTCAACAGAAAAGTTATAAATGAAGTAGAAAGCAAGGACAAATAGAACAATAGTCTGTGTATTAACACTTAGAGTAACTCCCTAAGCTAAAGAAAAATATATCTAGCAAGATATTAGGAAGTTTGAAGCTTAATAAGAAAGCTCTGTGCATTGTATCTTAAGGCTTACAAGCAGGTATTGCATTCAAAATAAGCAAATATGTTTTAACCAAAGGTACGTGTGTTTATAGTGGTTGGGTAGAACTACTGTCAATGTGCTTTTGCTTTGTGTCATTGGTCAAAAGACTTTTAAAGTAAGTTGTAACACAAAGTTCTTTGTCTACTGCCAGGGACGAGAGCTGCTGTCATCTTCCCATTGTCATGACTATGTAATGAGACTGGTGCTGGAAAATAAAACAGCTTGGGACACATTCCCAGCAGTCCTGTCCTGTTTGTGATTTGTACATGGACCCCCAGCCAGCACTACCCACTGTGTGTCCATCAGGGCTTCTGCAATTAGCACGGCCTGCTGGGAAGTTTCTCCTTCTGAAGTTGCCTTCCCCGGCCAAGACACCTTTTCCCCATTCCAACAGGGCTCCCCGAGGTACCTGGACTGGCTGCTGTTTGTTCTTTTGTATCTCTGGAGATCTCTGCTTCTTGTTCCCTGTCCCAGGAAGGAGGGACAGCATCTCTTTCCTTTGTGTCCTGGCCCTGCTACAACTGCTTTTCCTTCAGCAAACTGTTAATTACAATTAAACGCCTGTTACAGTCCCTGTGTAAGTAAAAGGTGACTTGCTTCTGCAAGGGTTGCAGAAGGGTCCCAGCCCAGGGGACCTGTCTGAATGGTGTCTGGAGCTGATGCCCCCATCTGGTTGTTAAACACTGACACTCATTATTTCACCCAAATGGTGACTGCTGGAGAAATTTGGGCCGTTGTGTTCGAGGACTAACTGATGTGAGAGCAGATGCTCAAAGAGAAAAATGATTGCTTGGGCCTGCCTGACCTTGCAAATGGCTTATCTTGGGAGACAGGAGCCAAATCTCTTGCAAAAGCCCTTTACATTTGCTAATGGTAAATCTTTTTTTCCAGTGTGGGAAGCAAGGGCTGTGTGCAGGAGTGGGGAGAAGACAGTGACCAAAAATGAGAACAGGAGTCCAGCTTGTCTGGGCAGATTTTTAATCCAGTGTCTTAGGGGATCAGGTTAGCACATAAAAATGCATTTTTGTAGCTTCAGTCTCTTCTTTTAGTTGTGTGTTTTCTGGAAATGTGCTACAACAATCAGTATCAGCTCTGGTTAACTCCACACACCACCCAAATTCAGAAGGTTGAAATTTTCATAAAGGAACAAAGGTTTTAAGACTGTTATGGTGACATACATGGTTCTATCTTTTTCCTGTCCATTTTCCTCTCCTTCTTCCAAGTCAGTTCAGAAAAAGGTCTCCAGGAATTTTTTCTGAGTCCCCCTCCCAATAGGAAGAAGACTTTCTGCAAGCCTCCTGACTCCTATTTGCTCAGAGAGAGAGCAGGGGATTTAGTCAGAAAAGCTGGTGTGGTTGGAGGGCAGCCAAGCAAACAGACACTCACACAATCAGTGCTGCTGATAGAGTGAGACTCTGCTAGAAGTGACTCAGAGGAATTGGCTAATACGTCCTGCAGCTACAAAGAAGTGCTCAGAGCAGACAGAATGTTGTTGTCAGCAGAACGTCTGGTGGTGCAGTAGGTAAACTTGTTTTTAATGGAAACTGGGAAGTAAGGCTTGGAAAAATGTCAGGGGCAGCCTTGTAGGTAGCAAGTGAATGCTGTATTCTTGGATGTTTGCAGAACTGTAATGATTATTTAAGAGAGTAGAAAGTTAATTTGTTAATTAAACGTTCTGTCAATTTGCTCCTCAGTGCCAGCTTCTCTGAGTCACCACTTATCAGTCCAGCTTTCCTTCCTACAAGTGTCACAAGCTTCAATTTTTACCACAGTTTGATCTGCATGTACTGAAAACTGCACTCTGTTCATTTAAACCTGTGCAAATATAAATGTTGCCTGTAGTGTACCCAGTGTGGTTAAAATTACCTCTTTTGTGGGAGACATGTCAAAATTGGCTTGGATTTTCTTCTGGGAACAGCTGCTGGTGGCACTGCAGAAGCACTGTTGGGTTGTACCAATGGACAAGAGGAAAGGAGAGTGTTGGCAGGGTTTGGTGGCTCTTTGGGAGTACCAGAGAGCCCAACTGCTGCAGTGTGAAGCAGAGAAATGGCACATCACAAGTGCCTGTGGTGCAGTGTCTACAATTCCTTCTGGTTTTTGCATCCTTGCCCTGGAGTTGGGGGTTTTGCCAGGCATCAGTGCAGTCCCACGCAGCTGCAGCCTCTTCACAGCCAAGTTTTCAGTGGAGATCCCAGCAGGGAAAGCTTATGTGAGGCTCAAAAATGTAACTCAGAGCAATGAGAAAATCCACGGAGCATCTGTCATGCCGCCTCTTGCCTGGACAAATGTCTGGTTTTAAATCTCTTCGGGAGGATGTCTGTTTGGAGCTGAGCTCTCCCAGCTCTGGGGTGCTTTGGGGAGGGATCTCTGGCTCAGAGTAGCTCCTTGATGGTGCAGCAGACCAGAAAGGAGGCTTCTTGCTTCTGAAACTGCACCAGCCAAGAGGATTTTGGAGAAGGATGCTGAGCAGAGCCTCCCCTTCCACTGGCCAGTGATGCCATCACCACTGCCAGAATGCTCCTGCTCTGCTGCTCTCAGCAGCTCACGGCCTCTTGCAAAAGCAAAACCCTGCTTGTTTGCCTCTCTGGCATTAGGGGAGGTGCTGGTTAATGCTGATTTACAGCCCCTGCAGGAGCACCAGCAAAAGAGGGCACATCAATTTGCTGTGTTTGTGCATAGCTACCTCAGTCACAGGCTCACAGGGTGAAAGTTTCTTCCAGACAAGAAAGTGAGCCTGCTGTCCTGCAGGTTTCTCAGTAATGCCTCCAAGGGCACATTTCACTGGGACAAAATGGCTCTTTGTGATAAGTACAGTGACAGTGCTATTACCACACAGAAAATTAGGTCTTGGGTCTGAAATGAAGCTATTTGGACTTTTAACATTATTAATAGGAGAGATTCAAAGGCTCTTGCCCTCTTTTCTTTTTCTGCTATTTCCCCCCTTATTTTCCCATCTTTGCTTTTACATCTGAAATGATTTAAAATTGCCTCAGATGGACCTTCTGGGCAGAATTATCCAGATCTGGGCAGCAGAAAGAATACCTCCTTGTTCTTGTGCCCATTAGTCTAATGGGAGTGAGGAGTGAAACCCTTTGCCAGGCTTTGCAAATGTACCTCTGTGCCTATTTGTTTTGTGTCCTGTGGAGTCTTTTCCTTCCATGGGTGTCTTCTGCTGATGCAGGGACAGCTCTCTGGCCACCTGAGGTCTTGTGTGTTCACACCTGGACTGGGGAAGCCACTCTGCCTTGCAGAGTCACCAAACCAAGTGTGCAGCAAAGACCTCCTGAAGGAGCTGTGGTGCAATTTCTTCTCTGCCCACGATGCCCAGAGTGGGCAGCTGGGATGCTGTGCAGGGGAAGGCTGATTTTCTGTGGATGAATCATGGGTTTTATGGTCATTTCTTTGCTCCCATCCTTCTCTGGAAGCGTGACTGCTGCTGATTCCCAATGTGCCCAGGCCATTCTCTAGAGCTTTATTGCCCTCCGTTTATGGAAATGCTTGTTGAAATGTGGATCTTGATGAGATTTGCTTAAGTACTAGTACCCAGAGCACTAAAATATTAAATTATTCTTAAAATAATGTTTGAATCATTTAAATAAAAGCAGAAAATAAGTTCTCCAGAAGACCTATAGGTTAAACAGATGAGAAATCCAATAGTAAAAATTACTTGTTCTGATTTTCCTTCTTTTGTAAGAAATTGCCTCATTTTGCAAAAGATTAATTGTTTGCTGGCAATTCCTGGTGACCTGGAGAGCCTCAGACAGTGACTGTGGCACTGCTGATGTCTCTGTGTTTTGCTGGTTTTCAGGAGAGCCCCTGAATGCATCAGGTGATTGTCTCAAGGCGTTGAGCTCCTCTCTGGAGAGGACACAGCAGTGCCCCTGCTCGGGCTCTTGCCCCCAGCATTCAGTGTTTTTTGGAAAATGGGGCTCCTTGGTTGTGGTGAGAGAAGGACTGGCTGCCTTAGGAAGCTGCACAAAAATGTCTGGCTGGAAAGTTCAATTTATTGTCAGTGCACTTCTCTGCAAAACCATCATCCCTGGCATGATTTGTCCTCAAATGACTGGTGCCATTATCTTTAATGTCTTGCATAATCAAGCTCTCACATTGTCCTACCCCACACTGTATTTTAGTTTGCTTCTCATCCTCCTGCAAGCCTGTGAGGAGTGGTGCGTGCTGGATGACACAGATACAGGCGCACAGGCTCCACTCCTCTTGGCCATTTGGACACCTAAGAATCAATATGGCAGGATTATCAATGTACCCTAGACAACCTCTGGAAGCATGTTTGACACTAGAAGTAATGTCAGGCTTCATATTTCTGTTCTCAGGCACTGTCAGCATCAGTAAGAAACAAGGGTTGAGACCAGTAAAGGATTTGTGCAATGTGCACCCAGCACTGGGGAATAATGGGAGCACTGGCCTTGGTCCAGGAGAAATGTGACCCAGTAAACTTCTTAAAAGACAGTTCAATCACCCTCTTTATTATGCTGGAGCATACAGGCTGTGCACAGGATGAATGGCATTTTCATAACTGCTGCCAAAGGAAACATTTTCTGTGCTGTGTAAAGTAATTTTCTCTACTTCGGAGTCTGGGCTGGCAGCAAAAGAGCTCCTCACCTCCTCACAGGGGTGGGTGGTAATGGTGCACCTTGAACTGGACCCTTCAGCAGTGATTTAATTCCATCAAGCCCAAGCACAGCTTCATTGCTCTGTACCTTTATAGAGGAATCCACTTTCTTTCTGTAGTCATAGAGATCAGGAGCGAAATAATAGAGGGAAAGAAGTTCTGTTTGAAGAAAAACAGCACAGCCCATGGATATCTGGATGGGAACAGCAGTGTGGTTGCTTGGCTGGAGGTGCAGTGAGATGCCCAGGAACCTGAGAGCTGTGGGCTGCTCTTGTAGGAGGGCTGGAGCACAGAGCTCCTGCAGGCTCCTTCCCAAAAAAATCCTCAATAACATCAGAAATAGCACAGTGTCTCCAGGTGGGATGTTTTATGCCTCTAGCCTTTGCCCTTCCCTGTGGTTTATTGCTTTCCCAAAATAGGTTTCCTGGGAAAAAAATTTTCCACTAAATTCACTCTGAAGTCAGAGTGACAAGCTGTTTATTTATTTAATTTGGTTTATGTTCCAACCAATAAATTAATCTTCTCTGTGTTTGATTTTGTAGCAAGCAAAGCTAAAAGAAGGGGCACTGCATACCAGAGATGTGGGGTTCTCTTTTTCATGTTTTATCAGTTCTATCTTAAAATAAAAAGCTTAATTAAACCTGCATTTCTCATTACAGTCTGTGTAAATGTAGCACCTAAAGAACATGATCTAGGCTTGAGAACAGTTTGCTGTTCCTGTGCAGCTCATCATTTGCTTTATAAGAACAATTCCTGCCTATAATAATTTTGTTATCCCAGTGTATTTACCTTTTGCATCTTCATTCATGGCTCTTGGAGGTTTTCTTGGTGTTCTGACAGCCTGAGCTTCCCCAGCACTCAGACTGTTTATTTCTCACAAGCTTCTGAAACTGCATTAGATTTTTTTTCTTACTTTTCGAATCTCCATTTGTTTTTTAATGCATCATAAGCCACAGTGCTCACAGTTGTGTGTACAACCCATCTGCACACAGAACAAGAATGAAATATGCAGGGTTCATTAGTCAGATGTGGTGAATGGCTTGAAATGTTTAATTAAAGAAAAAACACAAAAGGCCCAGTGAATCAGATGCTCACAGAGTAATAGAGGTGGGGAAAAAAACTTTGTGAATTATCTGCTATTTAAATGTAGGTTCATTTGCCCACGGTTAATTCCCACCCATGGTTTTTTTGCAAGGATGATCAGTCAGTAAAATATATGACATCCTCAACTTTTTATTTCTTATGGAAATTTTGCTATGCTAATTCTTTTGCTTTGGTGTCAGGTCTTTTGTCCTAAATCTATTTTCAAGCTCAGCATTGCTGGATTCTACAATGTACCTTTGTTTAAGAATGTATTGCCCATATATTTCCTAGCAATGCTGTAGTTGTTTTGTCTTAGAACTGAAGCTTTGGAAAAGTCTCTTCCCGCTTAGGATGAGTCTATTCCCACTTAATTCTTATGAACTAGCTTGCAAAACCAAACTGGTGACATCCTTGCTAATCAGCCCTTGCAAGATAAAAAAATACAAACCACAAAAACAAACAAAAATGAACAAAACAAACAAACAAAACCAAAACAAACAAAAAAGACACAAAGAAAAAGCAAGTGCTTTATGTCTCTTGTTCATTGCTGTTAAATTTCTTGTATTTTTAAGCCTTTCCTGACGATTCATACTTCTTGTGAGCCTCTCATCAGTGGCAAGCTGAGCAGAATAGAGGTTATTTCAGCTAATTACAGGGTGACGTTATAGCTTGAAATGGAGGATGAGGGATGAACAAGCACTTTGAGTGCTCTGCCCCTATTCTGTTCTGTGCAGGCATGTTAATAGCTGGATCTGTTAGTATATTTTTAAGGCTGTGTTCAGTCTCAATGGGGTGATGTTTGTCTGTGGGCCTGGCTCTCAGTCTGTTTGTGCCCAGTGTATTTGTGACAATGCCTGCACTGTGTCTGTGCCCTGAGCTGCTGAAGGGGGCTGAGATGTTAGACTGGGCTGTCAGAGATGCTCTTCATTTGTATTCTGCTCAGGGGGCCCAGCCAGCGAGGAGGAGACGTGCCAGAGTGCTTTCCTTACTAAAAGCCCCTGCCCTCTTTAATTTTCCTTTGCATTTATTTACCCCAGAGAACCTTTCTCTTTGGAGGTGTAACTGTTCCTGCAGCACAGAGCCTGGCTTTAGATGATGGAACAGATAGGATGTGCAGTACCTACAAACCAGTGAGTTGTTTGGGGCTGGTTTATTTTTGGCTGTGAAATGTTGAGTTAGGAAACAGAGAGCTGCATTGAGAGCATCTGGTGCCTGCCCTCTTCCAGGCTGAGAGGGGGGTTTGGTGTGGGCAGAGAAATGTGAAGTACATTGTGGGAGCATGGCCTGTGCAGAGCTGCCTCTGAAGCAATAACCAGCTCAGCTTTTTAGGGAATGGCACATGCTCTTGGAACCCCATGAATGAGAAGCTCCCAAAGTGGAGTTGTTTCAAACCAAAAATGCTGGGTTTGTCCTAAATCTAAAAGGCTGCTCATTTGAGACCTGACATGCTAATGCAGTGTGTTTCTCCTAAAATGGTGCAGTGATGCATCCTCAGTGCTGAGGGGATGTGCAGATGAGTGCAGTGTCCTTGCCTGCTCTCCTGGTGAGACAGTGGCAGCCCTTGGAGACAAGGAAGGATGTTTTAACAATATGATGTAATTTTGTTACTGAATTCATGAGCACCTTCCTGTTCAAGATCTTCTGAGTTTGCTCTGTGGTTTTCTGGGAGGAGGAGGGTGTTGGTTTTACATGCTGTCATTTTGCATCCTTCCTTGCTTTAACTGCAGCAGTTTCTAAGTCTCTTGGTCCTGCTTTTGGGACTGCTGATGTAGCACATCCCCATGGCAGGAGAAACCAGCACCTCTGAGCAATTCCTTGTGCTCCACACTGACAGAGCCAGGCTACTCCAGCTCCTCTCCTGGCAGACAGTGATTAATGTAAAGTTCAACAGCACCAACTTTCCCCTTCTGCCACGTGAGTTGTCCCCACCAGCAAGAGAAAGTTCTGCCTGTTCTGCTGGGGGCTGCAGTCTGTGCTGCTGTCCACATGCTGGTGTGACTTTTCTCTCCTCCGTCCTTCCTGCAGTTCCCTTTTGCCCTCTGCCCTCGGAGACTTCTGTGCAAAGGTGAGATCAAACAGTCAGCCTGAAAGGAAAACACAGAACAGAAAAAAGGCAGTTTCGGTGAGGATTGCAGGTCATGTGTCAGGTCGAATCAGTCCCTGATGGAGACAGCAAAGAAAATGTAACATTGCAAGAGCAAACGTGGTTTTGCTGAGGAAAGGTTCCTGGCTGGTTTTCATTGCTTCAGGGTCATCTGCATGGCTGCCTAGAAACCCTCTCTGCACTTAAACTCATCTGGTGCCAAACTCTTTCAAGTGAGGAAAATGAAGATCAGGAGGAGGTTGCTGGGCCCTGGCCAGAGTGAGTGCCTCACCATTTTTGTGAGCCAAGTCAGGAGCAGGACAAAGCAGCTCCTACCTTGGTATCCCAGGGAGCCCCATGACAGGAATGAAGATGCCCATCTCTTGTACTGTACTGTCATTTTCCTCTGAGCCTCCCATTGTCTGTTCACTTGTCCTGGAAGACAAAGATTTAATTCTAGATTTAGACAGTCCCAGGTAGAATCACGGTCAGTAGCAAACCAGGGGTATATTGCTAAAGAAAACTGTTTTCTCCATCCCACTTCCCTGGGTTTTTTTGTATGTGCTGGAAGCAAAACTTGCTTTCTTCTAGAATTCCACCAGCTTTTGGTTTGGTGGGCACTGCAGGAGACTGGCTATGATGCTGCCAGTATTAGGAAAAGAGGAAATTCTTCTATTTGAAGAACATTTTGGATGAAGGCCTGGTAACCAAAAGAAAGCTCAAACAAACTCAGCAAGCACTGTATCCTGAAGCCATGCTAAACCAACACATGTGATGGCAGAGCAAGCCCTTATCTTCCTGGTGTGTGAATGAATAAAATTACTCCTAATTTCAAATCAAATAGATAAGTAACAGAAAACTAATTATTTATTAGTGGGAATGTGGGTCCTGTACACAGAGCTAGAACAACCATGCAGTAAATCCTGTAACCTCTTTTCCTTCACCATGGATGGATGCAGGGAAGCAAACTGAAAGGAAGCCACATCACAGCAAGTGAAGCAAGGCAGAAATAGCAGCTGGGCCTGTTTGGTGCCTGATGTGTTTGGAACTGAGTACCAGAAAGAGAGGTCTCATCCTCCTCCAAACAGAGTGGGGTGATCTGCTGAGGTCCCAAAGCCCTGTTGTTGCCATGCATTACACATTTGTTCCTGTCACAAAGATCACCATGACAGTGGAATTTTCTTATGTAATTAGAAGGAATGTGATCACCTTCAACCCTGGGAGCAAATGAGCCTCTGCAGCAGCAGCTCCCATTCATGTGTGCACTGCATACCAAGGGGAAGAGGAATACAATGGGGTTTATGTGTCTAAACAGAACACAGTCTGCAACTGGAAATGCCACTTCTTGAGAAGCAATTTTATGCGCTGGTGACTGGACATTTTTCATTTGAAATTAAATTCCTCTTGGCCCTGCTGCATATTGGGGTTTGGATTGATGAGTAATTTCTCACAAATCTGTGCATCATCTCTGTTTTGCATCTTCCCTTTCTGCTGCTCCCAACACTGCAAATTGATGGCAAGAAGAGAGCATGACTCAAACTGTTACTTGTTAAGCCTTCTGGTTTTATCTCATATAGGAATTTTGCTATTTGAAAGTAAATCTTTCAACCATAACTAGACCTGTGAAAAATTAACAAACAGGTGAAGCAATCACCCTGTCCCAGCAATAGGCCAACAAATATAGTCTGTGGTACTGCCTGAGCAAAGCCTGTGAATTAACCACATTTTAATCAAGTGAAGTGGGTAGCTTGGGTTTGTTGAGACAAGTGTTTGAGTAAAGGATCAGCTTTCTGTTTCCCAATATTTTCAGCAAGCCTAGGAAGTCATTCTGGAGTTGAACAGGCAACCTTCCCCAAAGTGCTGTCCTGACTGCAAGCTTTCCAGGTCCTTAAGCGTGATCTCACTGCCTCTTTCTCATACTTCAGCTTCTGACTAGACTGAGCCTCAGATGCAGATGTCAGCATGTTCCCAATTATTATGGCAATGTCCTTGAGTGGAGCCATCTCCAGTCAGAAAAATCTGTAGAGTTGAATATAGCAAAGTGCTATTTCAACTCAAGTTTGGCTTTCTTCCAGCTGACATAGCATTTGTTCCCAAAGTCAATTCCAGGACAATTTTTTTTTCAGTTCTCTCTTTTTTCTCCTTTCTCTGTTCCTTCCCCCCAAAGCCATTTCAGGGAAGAGAAGTCACACAAGTTGTATTGGCATCTGAAAGATGCAGCTGAATATGAATTCATGGTTATTTTTAATTTTTCATTCATTTTCAGTTGATATTCTGTGCCATTTCTATCAGAAATGTTTTTCACAGGCTCATCTGTGAGAGGAGGGGGGATATCTGAATGCAATTCATTTGGAATTTTCATATTTAGAAGTTTGCCCCTTCCCCTTAAGAGTTGTCTGACTGGCTGTAATGTATCTTTTGGCATTACTGCACTGAAAAACAGAAAAATGTCTCTGTTCTTGCCTGATAATGCTCTTTTGCTATGAAGAATTTTTGCCAGAATCAACCCATCTTCTATTGCCGTGTGAAGTTTCCAGAATAATAATGGATGCTGACTTCCAAATATTTAGAGTTCTCTAATTAGAAGAAATTATCTCTGTGCTCCACAGTAGGGGAATTGTGTATGCCTTCCTTGCCCTCCCAGCCCCAAGGGGGCTGGAATGAATGCTGGGGTGTAAGAAAGCAACTCCTGCACCCTGCAAAAGGCCCAGGAGCTGTGGGACAGCACTGCCCTGGCTTTGTAATGTTTTCCAGAGAGGCCATGCCCCACCAGGAGAGAGCCCAGTGCAAATGGGCAGATCCCAAGCCTGAAATGTAATCTGAAGGGTTCTGCTGTTCTTCCTTGCAAGAAGCTAAGCCTGATGTTCCAGTGAGGATATTACATGAGCTGTTCCTGTCTGGAAGTTTCCCAAGTTGTGTCTTGGGAAAAAAAAAAAAAAAAAAGGCTCTGGATCCAGAGCTAATGGTACATCTTTCAAAGAAGAGTTTCTCTAAAAATATACTGACATCCCATATGAAATAACATCAATGAGAACCCTGAAGCATGCTCTGCTCCCTTGTGTAGTAAAGGTTACAGCCAAAATCTTTTTAGAAGAGAAATGTAAAATCTGTCTGAGACCTGCCAGTGCTGTGCAGCATCTTCTCTGGCTGCACTGATCAGGAAGTCTCTGGAAGTGTCAGCATGGGTTTCTGGCTGAGGGGCTGGGTGTCACAGACACATTTTATGAAAAATCCTTTCCTTAGGAGTTTTTCTCCTGAGAAGCTGAGAGGCTTCAGAAACAAAATGTAAACAATGGTTATCTGCTGCTGTGGAATGCAACAGGTGCATCTGTGATTGGCTCATGTTGGTTGTTTCTAATTAATGGCCAATCACAGTCCAGCTTTTGGACTGTCTCAGTCAGTCACAAACTTTTGTTATCATTCTTTTTCTATTCTTAGCTAGCCTTCTGATGAAATCCTTGCTTCTATTCTTTTAGTATACTTTTAAATGTAATATATATAATAAAATAATAAATCAAGTCTTCTGAAACATGGAGTCAGATCCTCATCCCTTTCCTCATGCTAAGACCCCTGCGAACACCATCAGCTGGGTACACAGGTGACTGTTTCAGTGCATGCAGACAAACCATCCTGTATTGATTACCTGTACAAGAAATCTCACTGTTCCAGCCAAGCCCTGAGCCAGCCTGAGGGTGCCTGCCCAGCCAGCACAGAGCACAGCCTTTATCCCAAAACAGGTGTTGGCCATGGGCAGTTGTCTCTGTTGGCTCTGCTGGGGGCTGAGAGTGATAAGTGGTGAAATTTCTCTTCTTCTGCTAATCCTATGTCAGCTGAATCATGCCCTTAGTAAAAGGCACTTCCCTGCCATCACACTCACCAGACAGCACAAACCATTTGTGATTTAATGGTTGGTATTAATGAGGTGCTCAATGCATGCAAACTTCGCTGAGGTTTGTGGTAGCTCTGATGGTTGTAATATTGTTGTAGCTCTTAGTGCTTACAGTTGTACAGCTTGAGATACATGGAAAACTGGGAAAAATGGGATGGGGGGAGAATGCCACAAGATTGCCAAGGTCCCCTTCCTGCTCCTGGGTATGATCAGCAGTGCTTCAGGGATGGACCACTGCTGTTAATTTACCCTGAGTAAAATCTATTCCTGTGCTTTGTTATCATTATATGTAGTTTTTATAATGTTTGATCTGAGTCATTCTTGCTCCAATTTCAGCCCATTACTCCTATCTGCTGTGGTTATGGAGAACAGGTCGTTCTATTGACTTTTGTAGCACGTTTCTATGTACATAGCAGTCCATTATCACCCTGCTCATAGCATTCTCCTCACTAGACAAAAACAATGCCATTTGCTGTACTGCCTCCTGACAAGTCCTATTTTCTAGATGTTTTTCCTGGTTTTTGTACTCTTTTCCTTTGGTGCCCTTTTATTTACTCAAAGTACTAAGCGTGGGAGATAATTCTTCATCCAAGGGCTCAGAAAGCTGAGCAGAGCAGGAGAATGACTTATATTGTAGGTGATGTGGGCTCCTGTATTTAGTAATCCCAGCTTGTTCAGCTTTCATAACAGTATGACTTCACCCAGGCATGTTCCCCTTATAGCCTGCTACACTCCAAATCTTCCTCTGAAGAGCTGTTGTCTGAACACTCAGAACAGTTTTCCCCAACCTATCTTTGTTGGTTGCTCCGGAGTGCCTGTAGTAACTATACTTCTGGCCGTGTTGAATTTCAAAGCATGTCTTCAACTGATGAAATAATCTCATTTAATCTTGTCCTCTGGTGTAATTGCGTTCCCTCCAGACTTGTGTGCTGCAAATTTTAATAAGCATGTCCTCTACTTCCTCCTCTCCTTCACTAATGTTAGCAGGGAATAGAATCAAGAGCAAGAAACAAAAAAAAAAAAGGAAACCTACCTGACATCTCCTTTTGCTTTTACCGCGTCCTATTAATGACACCATGTGGGTGCTCCATTTGTTGCTGGTTTCACCAAGACTGTGCTTCCTTGGTTGCTTATAGGAACATCTGTGAATGCAGCATCCAAGGAAGTGTGGCTATACATGAAATCAAAACTATAAAAATGTTTTTGTACAGAGGTATCTGGAGCCTTCCTGCAGAAGTGAAAACTCATGGTCTACTAATACACTGTCTTCCTCTTCAGTTTGGTTATAGTCAAGTTGGAATAGCGAGTGATTGTCCAAAACAATGGGGGTGTAAATGCAAGTTCCTCACATTAAAACCTTCATAAGAGATGAAAATCATGCAAAGAAGTGTAAATCAATCATAAAAATAAGGATTTTGGAGGCTGGGAAGCATCAGACATTGAAATGGCCATACTCCTGGCTTTATGTTCAAAATGTTCAAAAGCAGGTAACTAAGTGCTGGCATTCAGGAAGATTGGCACTGAAAGCTCCCATGTTAAAAGGCCTCATAGACTTGAAAGCTAAATTATTTCACAGACTGAAGGCAAATGTAGGTTCAAGTGCTATGTAGGTCCCCAAATCCCTTGCCAGAGTGTGGGTTTTGCAGTAGGCTCTTTTCATAGTACTTTTGCACTTCTCCTGTGTGACAGCTGGGGAGATTGGAGATGGGGTGTGTGGCACAGTCAAGTGCTCAAACTGAAATAATCCTGAGAACAGTCTTCGTGCCACTTTTCTCTTTGGGTTTCTGATGAGCACAGCAGATGTCTGCAGGGATGGGAGATGCAGGCTCCTGCTGTGAAAGACTGTAATAATGAGAAGCATTTGATGAGCTGACTGTGTTTCATTCTTACTGATGAGTTGATACTTTAAGTATACAAATTATTACAGCAACTTTGATCAGATTTAGTTTAGGTGCAACTAGAATTGATTCCAAGAGAGGCAGCTTGCGTGGATAGAAAAGTAACTAAGATGTGCTATCTTGTTGGCTTATTTTTCATTCCTTCCTCATCCCTGTTTCCCCATCTACTTAGCGCTGATTTTATGTTAAGTATCTCTTTAGAATTGTCTTGTTCTGCAGTCTTTAATGTTTAAGGTTGTGTGGCATCATTTTGGTTGCCTGCTTATCACGAGTACAGGGAAAACAGTCTTCTTGTTAAATATGAGTCTTACAGAGATACTCTGGCACAGTCAAACTGCAAATCCATGTGTGCCTTGTTGCCTGGCTCTGTATGGAAAGGGACCTGAGAGACCTGTAGAGGGTGAGAAATGCAGAGGCTGGGGTGAATGCTGCCCTTCAGAGCAGTCACTGGGGCTGAGGGACTGGAACGCTTCCAGGAAAAGGGTACTGATACCAAAGTATCTTCACACATCACTGCTAATACTGGGAAGGAAAGTGCCTGAGGGAAGGACAAAACTCTGTAAACAACTCTTGAGATGGAAATACGTGCAGCAGCCCTTTGGGTTGCTTTGACCCAGGGCAGGCCAGCAGGAAGTCTGTATCAAGCTGTTGCTTTCTCCAGGTCAAGGAAAACATTTAAGGAATAACCTCCCTGTTTTATTTTGCTTCTCATTCTTGGGAAACAACAATTATCCTCCAACATGGGGGTTGGAGAATAAATGAGCAGCAGTTATTATTTCATGGCCAGTGCCCCAGGGCAGGGGTTGCAGCCTGGTAGCTGTGCTGCTCTCCAGTCACCTGCCTTCCTGTGGAATCTGCTGCAGGCAGCAGGTGCCCTGCCAGCTCTGTCTGGTTCCTCTTCCTCCAAAAGATTCCCTAGATCTGGAGTGACTTGGAATACCTGTCCCTTTCTCCATGCCATACCTTGCCCTGAGCTTTCTTACATCAGGGTGCTCCCTGTCACGAAGTGGGGCTGCACGAGCTGCCATGGGCCACTGTGGTATTCACATGCCCTCTAAACAGAGGGAGGCTATGAGAGAAGCAGAGAAAAGGATGATCAAAACAATTCTTATCTCATTCGCTACTCCGAGTGTTTGCACATGTGTTAAAAAGCTGTTTACCTGAAAGAATTTAGTAATTAGATACTAGTAGAGATTGTTTATGTTAATTAGCCTATCGGGTCCAGGCTGTGTGGACTGTCGGTCTGGAGACAGCCACGACTTAGTTGGTTAGTGATAGTTCTTGTTAGTGTAATATTTGTTGCAGTGTGATTTCATGGTTTACCCCAGAACCCCTGGTTTCTCCCCTGAAGATTCCCTCCCAGGTGTGTCAATCACACCTCCTTTCCCCACCCTGACCCCTGCTGAGCACTGTCTGTCAATCCTGGCATTCCAGAAGGGTGTGGAGTGATTGGGCAGATTCAAAAGATGCCCCCTACCCCTGGGGCATTGGGCCATCCAGGTGTCCTTTGTCCCTTGAGACCTTCTCTCCTGTACCTGTTGGTGGCTTCCTACCCCTTCCCTTCTCCTCTCCCCCGGGTAAAAGGGTGAGCAACCACGTGGTTTGAGAGTTCTGTTGGAGCTGTTGCTGGATTCAGAGGCCTGTGGGCCACAGTAAAGCTCTGGATAGAAACCCTCCATCAGAACTGGCTCCTTTCCTTCACCATTGCCTTTAAGCTTCTCTGCCAGAGGGAAACCTGAGGAGTGGACCCTCTATGAGAGGAGGCTCCATCCTGCCACCACCAGAGCTCTTGCATGCCTGGACTTGTCCTCAAGCACCCAGCTGCAACATCCAGCCAGCCAAAAGTGTCTCTGGGGTGAAACACCACAATTGTCGCTACTTGGTTCACCTGCAGGGGCCAGACAAGCCAAGACACGTCCATCCACAATATTGGTAATACCAATAATATTCTCTAATATAGTTATAGTATAATACAGTATAATAAAGTAATTAATTAGTCTTCTGATATCATGGAGTTCTGCACATCATTCTTCCACCCGTTGGGCATCTAAGCATCCACAGGCCACCACGCCAGGGCTCCTGCGCCGCTCCCAGCGCAGTCGGTCAGCAGTGGGGCTGTGAGGTGGAGGAGGCAGGGTCAGGTCATTTTTGGAGAGCTGCTGGTGAATGTGTCACGGATCTGCTGCCTTCACACGGCCCCAGCAGGCTGCTCTGCCCTGAGCCCAGCTCTATAATTAGCTGGTGGCAATCAGCGCCGCTCACTGCTGTCACAGGGGCTCAGGCTGGCTGGAGCAGTGAGTGCACAGAGCTCCTGCTTTAATGCCTGTGCTTGCCCAGTGCCAAAGCCAGCCGACTTTTCAGCCTGGATTTCAGACTGATTTGAGGCTTTATTTTTGTAATTCGGGAGTGGATCGGTCTTTGCTTTCCCCAAGTAAATTCTAGGAGATGTGTTGGAGCATTAATAGGCCTGACAGATATTTCTGTGCAGCCCCTTGAATTTACAGGAAGCTTTCATCAATTAAAAGGCCTCGCTGATTGGAATATGTGCAGATCCATTTGTGGAAACAGCCTCAGTACATTCCTTTAACCATGTCCTTACCATGTTAGCTCACTCTGCTTAAACCACTTGGGAATAGAGGAACCCTTATGGGGTTTGAAGTTTCTGAAGGCATTTCCTTATGTTGGAAGATCCTGGGTCTTTTTTAGCTAAGATTGCTCTCAGCACTGATTGACTGGCAAAATTAGGTACCCCCCTCACCTTCTGACTTGCATAATCTACCTGACAAGGAGGATGGAGAAGAGATTGTGATGGTGCACACCAGCAAATGTTTCTGTGGGAGCCAAAACTAGGAAAGGAGGATACCACATTCTGTTCACTCTATTTTTATTTACAACGTGATAAGCCAGGACATCAAGATTTGTACTGGCTTTTAATACGTTTTGGGAGTGCAGTTAACTTCAGTTGTTCTCAGTTAAGGTACCTGCCTGCTCTGGCACATTATCCATTTCCATTATTTTGTTCTGTGGTGGTAGGAAATGTGCTTCCCCCTCCTGAAAACTATCTCTGTACCTAAAGTTTGGGGTTTTTGGTGATATATCGACATACAGCATAAGCACTTCTCTGACAGATTTTAAGAGCTTGACTGTGGGAAGGGAGAATGAGGTCTCACATCCTGGTGAGCGGGGTAGGATCCAGAAATCTCCATTACGTCAGACTGAGCAAGACTGATTTTGACCTGATTCTATCAAACTCAAGTGCTGGCAGTAGGAGCTGGAAACATGCACTCCTTTTGGTGCCTGCAGTTGCAGGATACGATCAGCCTGAGAGCTGGACAAACAGGGTCTGGAAGTAAACTGGGCACTAACAAACTTGGGGGCTTCTTTTTTAAGGGTGGGTTTTTTCTCAGTCTATCAAATGAGTTCAAGTTTGCTTATTAAAGGATTTGGGGTCTGCACTGACAGCCTTCCTTTATAGCTGTGATCAGCCCTTGGAGCACAGCTCTCCAGGCTTTGCCTTTAATTCCAATTACTGGTTTGCATGGAGTCTCCTCTAATGCCTTCATGCAGCCTCCTGCTCTCCTATGCAAGGATAAAGCCATTTCTGTGAAAAGCCCACAGCAAACTCAGCAGGTCTGTGCCTGGATCTCTGTGGTGAGGCTCTGAAAACCACTAATCTCTCCTGTGGCTGCTGATGTGCATTTGGAAGAGTGAAATGACATCATAAGGCTTTCAGGCAACTGTGCCGTCTTATCTTTCAAAGTCAAATTTTTTTCTTCAAATCCATATATATGTTAGAATCCTGGGCACCTTGTTTGTACCCATCTCTTCCCCTTTGTCTTCTCTCTTTCATGAGTTACTCACTGATTTATAAATAAGTAAGGATGCAAGTACATTTTGGGAGATTTTTCACGTGTTGTTTATAGAATATGTTTGGTAAAAAAAATTAGCTCTAAAAAGCTTTTGGCATCAAATAATAAGACTGCAATCCTGAGGACCTGCTTCACACCCACGCTGCCATAACCTGAAGGAATTTTTAGGAGGCAGCACTGCTTGCAGTGTGTGATACTCGAAGTGGCTGCTGCCTGCCATACTGTGGAACTATGCACAGCCCCAGTGGCTGCGTTTATAGCATTCAACAGCCAGAGCCACCACAGCAAACAGAACTGCTCTCCAGTGTTGTGGGATTTCCTCAGTGTTCTGGCTGAACAGAAGGATGGGGACATCTCCTCACTGAGCCATTTGGAACTGGAGCCCTCTGAAGCAGTTTCCATGTGTCATGTGCTGTGTGTACCGAGTGTTTTGTGCCGAGGTTGGCACAAACCGATTTGTTGCTCTGTTTACCTTGTACTCCACACTGCTCTGTGCTCCAGAGAGGAAGGGAAAGCACTGGGTCAGCTGCTCTCATCACCTGGGAGGGGGATTATGAGGGGAAGCAGAGCATCCAGCGGAGCAGGAGCTGCTGCCCATATATCTGCTGCTCACATAAGCGATAATCTCCTGCGTTCAGCACGGAGCATCCGGAACAAAGCGCTGCCCACGCTGCTCCCCTGCTGACATCCATCCTTCCACTTCCCATCTGCTCCCAGCCTTCCAGGGCATCAGCTGCCTTCCCAGCTGCTGGGCCTCTTCACAGACCACCCAGCTCCTGGGACAGGCTCCCTGAGGTGTTGCCCACTAATCCAAGCCCTAAGGGGTGGCAGATTACCCTTCAAAACACAGTTCCTTAGATTGTTTGTACTTGGATGTTGATCTGTATGTAGAATCACTGAATGCAGTGTATAAAATCATACATGCAGAGCTCCTACAAAAAGAATTAATTTGCCTAAGGCTATTGGCCACTTTACCAAGCTTCCCTCTCTTCACCTGATTGTTTTCAGCCCTGTTTCAGCTCTGAGTATCTTTAAGCCTCAGAGGTGTTTTTCAGTCACTCAGTCTGCCATAGAAACGTTTTTCTCCTCTAGACCTCCAAGTTTCTGCGCCTGAAGGGAGTCAAATATGTAATTTAAACATCCATAGCTTTGAGCATGTTCTTGGCCTGCTCCTCAACAAGATGTGCTCTGCAAGAGAAGTGGGAATTTTCCTCTTCCCCTGGGACTTGTAGCACATCCATCTTACTTTGGAGAGGACCCAAGATACCCATTTTTAAAATTCTTACTCTCATTACAGGAAAGTGTAAGTAAGTGTTCAACATCATGTAACAGACTTCAGCATGCTCCAAGCCATGTATCCATCATATTGAAGGGATACAGAAAACTAGCTGTGGTAGGATTTGAAAAGCATTTCTGGAAAGGTGACATATGGATGATACAGGGTAGCTCTTTTTTAACATTTCCATCTCGCCATCCAAGCCCAATCGTGGCTTCACCACCTGTGAGCAATCCACAGTTTCAATCTCCTGCTGCAGTCACCTTGTATGCCCTTCCTCCCCATCACATATTCCAATTCCTGCTCTCAGACTCCGCTACAGAGTGACTTGAAAGGACTCTTCAATTTTGGCAGGAACAGTGTGGCTGCTATAGAGCCTCTAATGCATCCTTCTGCATTTTATTCATCACTGAAACAGGATTTGGAGAGGGTGGGGATTCTGAAGAAAATGTGTAAAATTTTGCTGCCAACAGCATGATAATTAAAGGGAGAAGGTAGCAGTACATGTAAAAATATTGTTACATGTGCACAAAGCAGGGCTGATCTTACTGTTGGAAGCTGGGTATTTCTGAGCCGTGTGCCTTTAAGACCTACATAATGCTGTTACATTACCTTAGGGTTCTTCTTTTGAATTTCCAGCTTCAGAAAACCAGGCTTGATTTTCCTTTTTTCCTTCCATCCCCCGACGATGCTCTCAAAACCTGGGGCTGTTTATTTGAAAGAAGACTCTCTGCCTGTAAGATATCACGGTGTGATGAGACGCGTTGCAGTAAATAGGGGTAGAATCGTGTGGACATCCCTGTCAGAGCTGCCATGGCCGGGTGACTGTCACCTCCCCTTCCCCACGCCAGCTCCGTCATTTAGGGCAGCACCACTAATTTTTCTCTATTGCTCCCTGACATCTCGTGGCAGCACCAGGTAATGCAGTTAATTGCTTCAAATTTTTCCAAGAGAGTAGCTCTGACGTGAGATTTTGAATCTTCAGTAGCTTTGCTGGAAAAGAAACTAATTTAGCTGTTGCTATTGTGTTTTGGAGTGATTTTTCCCCCCCTGGGGAAGAACACTTCTCTAAGGAAGGATTTTGAAGAGGCTAGACCTTCCAAAAAATTGTGGAGATGTATATGTATATGTGTATGTGTATGTGTATGTATATGTATATGTATATGTATATGTATATGTATATGTATATGTATATGTATATGTATATGTATATGTATATCCATATCTATATCCATATCTATATCCATATCTATATCCATATCTATATCCATATCTATATGTGTGTGTATATGTGTGTGCATATATGTGTATATGTGTATATATATGTGTGTGTGTGAATGTATGTGTCTATATATGTAAAATTTATACATTAAGCTAAAAGCTTGCACGAGCGTGGTGCATTCTGTTTTAAAATGTTTCCAGTGAAATTTCACTAAGAACTGCTTTGATGCTTGGAGAGGAAGAGGTTGATGACAGCAAATGCTGCAGAAGAGCTGAATGCCGTTGGCTGGCTCTTTGATATTTTTCTTGCTCTAGCATTTAATTCCCCAAAAGAGTTGGAGTTTTGCTGCTTAGCTTTGAGAAGATGGCCAGGTCTGGGAACAAAATTATGCTGCATTCTGAGCTACAGAGAAACATACTTTTGCTAGAAGCAACTGAGTGTTTTCTATGTCTTTCCTTTCCTCCCATTCTTAAGTGCCGAGTAAGGACAAAAATGGGGATAAACCAAGCAGAATGGGCAGTAAATGCACATGTTTGTGTGGCAGGTGCAGCAAAACTTAAGAGTAAGACTCGATGATCCTTCTGGGTCCCTTCCAAGTCAGACTGTTCTGTGATTTCTGTGATTTCTGTGATTTCAATATTTGAGCTCACTGCAATATCAGCTCAGGGGCTTGGGGTTTGTGTGTGGCTGCCAAGAAGGTGTCAGTGAACCTCTCCCTGGTGCTCAGGTTCTGTGTCACTTAGAAATAACAAGGTTTCTCTGTGAAGGCCAGGAATGGATGGAAAAAGCACTGCTAGTAGGAAGGGTGGCTTGCTCTGTAATGGTTTGTTTTCTGTTCAAAAGTTCCCCTTGTAATACCTGGTATTGCCTCCTCTCTGGGTGGGGGCAATGAGACCTTGGTGGGAATGTGAGCTGATAGTGAATAATTTTGTGTGGCACTGCAGATTGGACTCTTGTTCCAATTTTAGGTAGAGTGCCTGAAAATCCATCTTTCTTTTCCTCTCCAAACCCCAGTCCCAAGGTAAGAAAACAGCTACAGTTTGTGGTGTAGTATATATATATATATATCTATCTATATATATCTACACACATATATTTTTTTTTATATATATATATATATATGGCTACACATTTTTGTATGTGTATATATATATATATATATATATATATATATATATATAGTCACCAGTGCAGTGAGTAGTGCTGTGTTCCAGAATGGGCTTTTCCACCATCTCTCCTGGTTTTGCACTCTGTGCCATCTTGGCTGTTCTTTTATATGGTTGGAATTATCAGCAGCTTGTCCCATCTTTCTCTGGCAATTTAATGAGGTAACAGCTACAAGTGTCTTCTTTTTATTCTCGTCCTTGTTTTTGGGGGTTTATTCTTTGCTTGTTCCAAAGCCCCTCCATCCTGGATTTTGCCTGAGAGGTTTTCCACCTTTAGTTCTCAGGCAGAGTTGCCATTTGTTTATCTCCATGACTCCAGGAGTAGATGGCCACACATCCCAGCTTTCAGTGTTTGAGGGGAGGGCAGAGCAGGAGCAGGAGCTGCTGCCTGCCCCCAAAGAAAACCTCAGGCAAGTGCCAAGGTTTATGTCCATTGGCACTGCAGGGCTGAATTCTGCACAGAAGACACTTCAGAAAACACTGGCTTTGTTCAGCAGGTGGGGCAGTTCTGTGGCAGCCTGAATTTCACCAGAGACCCAGTGTGTGTCCATGTCCCACTGAAACACCTGTGAAGTCCCAGCCTTCCAACGTCACAGAGGATGCTTTGGAGAGAGCAGAAGTGCTCCAGCTCAGTAGGAGATACAGTGCCCCTGAACCAAGCGTCTTTATCTTGAAGGGCAGCCCTGGGAGGGCTCTGGCTGATGGAGCCAGGCTGTGACCAAAAGGAGTGAGAGCTCCAGAGAAAGGTGTCAGGGCAAAAAAAGAGAGCAACATGAGGATGCCTTGAGCTTATTATCCCCATCCTTTGCTTTGTAAAGTTTTAACAGAAATCATGCCATAGGAAGGTGCCCAAATTGGTGCTTCCTTCCCCCTTTGTCCTGTCATTGGTCAGACCATGAATTTAGTCCATTACTTTGGAATTATTTTCCACAGGGACTTTGGTGATAATACCAGAACCTTGTTCTAGGTAGACTGTTACAGAGTCATTTCATGCTTGTTCATGGTGTCAGTGTGCCATCCCATGCAGAAAACAAATCCCCTAAAAATTAAAACCTGCGCTTTATGGGGATGTTCATAATCTGGATTATACCCAAATCCATTATAGGTTATTGGGTAAAATATTTACCATAGGTGTTTTCCCACTGGGAATGACAGCTGGACTTGACTGGATGTTTAAATGCTCAGCTGTTTTGAATGAGGAATCCAGGGGAGGCTCTTGGTTGATGGCAGAGGCAGCATCAAGGGACAATATCAGCCTGGGAACTGCCACAGCATCTCCCAAGCAATAAAACTGCACTCTGCAGTCTTTGGTGTGGAAGATGACTGGATCTTAACCTACATAACAAAAATTTCCTGCTCACCAGAGAATGAGTGATGACGTTTAAGTCTGCTCAGTCCTTTAGTGGGGAAGGAGAGAGTTCAAAGATCTTGGGTTTGCAGTGAACCCAGGGGGACTCCACCTCCTGCCTTGGAGAATGGTGTCTCCTTCTTATCAACTGCTCTCCTCTGTGTGGCAAAGAGTAGTTTGTCCTCTCCTTCCTGACAGCTGGCTTCTGTGTGAAAGTGAAATAAGCTCCTTGTGCTGAAGGTTTCGTGCAGTGCAGTGGCTCCAAATCCTGCAGTGCAGCCCTCGCCTCAGCAGAGGGGTTGTTTCATGGCACTTCAGTATTGTGTGGCACCCCTGGGGTGGTTACACCAGGCACTTCTACACAAAAGTACTAATTTTGTGTATTTTAGCTGCATTTGCTGCAATTTAGCAATTGGTTCTAAATAGCAGCAGGACAGCTCTGTGCTTGCTGTCACACAGGAGGTGGGACTGGGGAGCCAGGAGCTCAGCTTGTTTTCACAACATCCCAGCACTGCCTTTCAGCATCACTCTGGGGTAAATGAGCTCAGGACCCTGCCACCACGGAGCCAGGAGGGGTTTGCTGCTTCCTTCTGTACAGAAAATGCCTCTGCATTGGAATAGATGATTTTGATTTAAAACCTTCATTTAGCATTTGAGAGAGAGATTTTTTTTTCCCTGTCTGGTTGTAATTGTTAAAGTAGGTCAAGGTTGAGATCCAGATCACTGTAAATCACTTCCCTTTAAAGGCAAATGTTTTGCTTTGTGGCCCAAGGGACTGAAATCAAGTCTGACAAGGTGCACAGACCTGCATTTTATTCCTGGCTTTTCTGTGCTGCCTCTGTCATTTTTTTCTCCATCTGGAGAGCTGTGCTTACCTTGCTCTGCTGTGGTGGGGATTAATTAATCCCTCTATTTGCACAGAGCTGTGAACATGCCCAAATGCAACGCTGTTATTTTAATTGCCTGGCGGCTCTGTGCAGCCTCCTGTGACAGCAGAGGCTGGGGAGGAATGGAGGGGCACAGAGAGCCCCTGGTGCTGATTTCTGAGCTCTGCCTGCCGCTCCCAGCCAGCCCAGGTGGAGGGGACAGCAGGTGTGACAGAGGTTTGTGCAGATTCCTGTTTCCTTGCCCTGTGGCTGGACCAGCTGCTGAGGAGAGTTCAGCAGAACTGGCTTGCAGGTTGCAGGTGTGCACTGTCTGCTAAAGATTTGGACATAAATTTAAGAGCCAAGTGGCTGTCTTAAGCTATCTGTTGGTGTTTGGAATCCATGAGGGACTTGGCCTCTGCTTAGGGAGATGTCAAACCACCACAGGATGACAGTGTAAGCATCATGTGCAAGTGTCTAAGGATGAAATGGTCACTCAGCCATCCTAAATGTACATTATCAATTGTATGTGTAATCTGCCTGGCATTTAAGGCCATAAACCAGATTGCTGTTTTTAGAGGGCCACAGGCTTTGTGCATTTTTTTTGGCAGAGGGCTCTTTGATGCACTTGTGATCTCACCTCCTAGAATTTTCTTTGTTTTACTGGTTCACAGTAAAACAGGGGCAGGTTAAAGGTGTAACAAGGATTTTTATTACCCAGTTGTAGTTACAGCAGCAAGCATTTGCATACCAGAGATTGATTTTCTCTCCTAGCATCTCCTTCTACAAAAGAGATGCACTAACAAAGCATGTAGGGCTTCACAGATGGGCTGTAAAAGAACAATAGGAACATTGTAGCTGTGTCTGCTGTGTCATTTCCTTCCATCTTTTCATTTGCTGTCTTGCTCCACCACTCTTCCTTTTTTTTTTCCTCTGTCTTGTCATTCCCTATTTGCTTTGCTCCTTGCTGGCAGAGTTATTTGGAGTGGAAGGGGATGGTTCACATCACATGGTGATGCTCATGCAGCGGTGCCCTCACCAGCCCAGCCAGCCTGGCTGTTTGAGAGCTGCAGAAAATGCAGTCCACAACAAGGGATGGGAGCCCAGAATTTACTTTGCTGTTATCGTGGCAGTGGATCCTTTTCCAGTGATGGATTCAGGACACTTGGGAGGAAACAGAATAAAAGAAAACACAGAGGGAAAGAAAAACTCCAGAAAAAAAACATTTGAGTTACTAATTATATGCTTGGAAACAAATTTGGGATGACAATGCTGGAGGGACAGGGTTGTCTCTGGTCAGCCCATGGTGACCTTGCTGGAGCAGTGGTGTGGGATTTTCCTTGCAAGGAAGAGGAGTATGGAAAGGACACTTTTCTTAGGAGAGATGCTGCTTAGGTGTAGCTTTCAGAAAATTCAGTTCAGGCATGAAAGAGGAGCTTGTGTGGGAAGCTTGAATTGCTCCACTCCACTGAAGAAGAAAAACAAAACTTGATCATAACTACAAAAATCCATACAGGAAAGCCACATTGTGTCACCATGTTTCTGTGACAAAATGCAAATGCCATTCTGGCCATGAACATGCTCACTGCATTGTCTGAAAGGATGCATTTTGATCCAGTAACAACTGGATTTCACCCACCTTTATTTTGTCAAGTTATGCTGCATTACTCATTCCTGCTAACTGGAAGTTTTGGTGGCCATGGGAGCTGTGGTGTGAGACCTGGATGTTTGCTGGGAAATCAGAGCTTGGAGCTGACAGACGCAGTGGCTCCAAATCCTGCAGTGCAGCCCCTCGCCTCAGCAGAGGGGTTGTTTCATGGCACTTCAGTATTGTGTGGCACCCCTTGGGTGGTTACACCAGGCACTTCTGCACAAACGTACTAATTTTGTGTATTTTAGCTGCATTTCCTGCAATTTAGCAATTGGTTCTAAATAGCAGCAGGACAGCTCTGTGCTTGCTGTCACACAGGAGGAGGGACTGGGGAGCCAGGAGCTCAGCTTGTTTTCACAAACATCCCAGCACTGCCTTTCAGCATCACTCTGGGGTAAATGAGCTCAGGACCCTGCCACCACGGAGCCAGGAGGGGTTTGCTGCTTCCTTCTGTACAGAAAATGCCTCTGCATTGGAATAGATGATTTTGATTTAAAACCTTCATTTAGCATTTGAGAGAGAGATTTTTTTTTCCCTGTCTGGTTGTAATTGTTAAAGTAGGTCAAGGTTGAGATCCAGATCACTGTAAATCACTTCCCTTTAAAGGCAAATGTTTTGCTTTGTGGCCCAAGGGACTGAAATCAAGTCTGACAAGGTGCACAGACCTGCATTTTATTCCTGGCTTTTCTGTGCTGCCTCTGTCATTTTTTTCTCCATCTGGAGAGCTGCGCTTACCTTGCTCTGCTGTGGTGGGGATTAATTAATCCCTCTATTTGCACAGAGCTGTGAACATGCCCAAATGCAACGCTGTTATTTTAATTGCCTGGCGGCTCTGTGCAGCCTCCTGTGACAGCAGAGGCTGGGGAGGAATGGAGGGGCACAGAGAGCCCCTGGTGCTGATTTCTGAGCTCTGCCTGCCGCTCCCAGCCAGCCCAGGTGGAGGGGACAGCAGGTGTGACAGAGGTTTGTGCAGATTCCTGTTTCCTTGCCCTGTGGCTGGACCAGCTGCTGAGGAGACTTCAGGAGAACTGGCTTGCAGGTTGCAGGTGTGCACTGTCTGCTAAAGATTTGGACATAAATTTAAGAGCCAAGTGGCTGTCTTGAGCTATCTGTTGGTGTTTGGAATCCATGAGGGGACTTGGCCTCTGCTTAGGAGATGTCAAACCACCACAGGATGACAGTGTAAGCATCATGTGCAAGTGTCTAAGGATGAAATGGTCACTCAGCCATCCTAAATGTACATTATCAATTGTATGTGTAATCTGCCTGGCATTTAAGGCCATAAACCAGATTGCTGTTTTTAGAGGGCCACAGGCTTTGTGCATTTTTTTGGCAGAGGGCTCTTTGATGCACTTGTGATCTCACCTCCTAGAATTTTCTTTGTTTTACTGGTTCACAGTAAAACAGGGGCAGGTTAAAGGTGTAACAAGGATTTTTATTACCCAGTTGTAGTTACAGCAGCAAGCATTTGCATACCAGAGATTGATTTTTCTCCTAGCATCTCCTTCTACAAAAGAGATGCACTAACAAAGCATGTAGGGCTTCACAGATGGGCTGTAAAAGAACAATAGGAACATTGTAGCTGTGTCTGCTGTGTCATTTCCTTCCATCTTTTCATTTGCTGTCTTGCTCCACCACTCTTCTTTTTTTTTTTCCTCTGTCTTGTCATTCCCTATTTGCTTTGCTCCTTGCTGGCAGAGTTATTTGGAGTGGAAGGGGATGGTTCACATCACATGGTGATGCTCATGCAGCGGTGCCCTCACCAGCCCAGCCAGCCTGGCTGTTTGAGAGCTGCAGAAAATGCAGTCCACAACAAGGGATGGGAGCCCAGAATTTACTTTGTTGTTATCATGGCAGTGGATCCTTTTCCAGTGATGGATTCAGGACACTTGGGAGGAAACAGAATAAAAGAAAACACAGAGGGAAAGAAAAACTCCAGAAAAAAACATTTGAGTTACTAATTATATGCTTGGAAACAAATTTGGGATGACAATGCTGGAGGGACAGGGTTGTCTCTGGTCAGCCCATGGTGACCTTGCTGGAGCAGTGGTGTGGGATTTTCCTTGCAAGGAAGAGGAGTATGGAAAGGACACTTTTCTTAGGAGAGATGCTGCTTAGGTGTAGCTTTCAGAAAATTCAGTTCAGGCATGAAAGAGGAGCTTGTGTGGGAAGCTTGAATTGCTCCACTCCACTGAAGAAGAAAAACAAAACTTGATCATAGCTACAAAAATCCATACAGGAAAGCCACATTGTGTCACCATGTTTCTGTGACAAAATGCAAATGCCATTCTGGCCATGAACATGCTCACTGCATTGTCTGAAAGGATGCATTTTGATCCAGTAACAACTGGATTTCACCCACCTTTATTTTGTCAAGTTATGCTGCATTACTCATTCCTGCTAACTGGAAGTTTTGGTGGCCATGGGAGCTGTGGTGTGAGACCTGGATGTTTGCTGGGAAATCAGAGCTTGGAGCTGACAGACTCAGCCCATGCCCCCCTTTGGAGTGATGCCAGTGTGTTGTGAGGTATGGATTGCTGTTATTTCAGTCTTTCTTCACATGGTTTGCCATAATTTAAAGGACTTAATGATGGTATTTGATATAAAGCAGCACCTGTAAGAGTGATAACTGATTATTAGCACAGATGATTGTCCATGCATATGTCACTGCAGCATGTTCTGACCTGCCTTCTTCATTTAAAGCCCTCTAAAATTCCCTCTGCTTTCTTCCTGCCGTGGACTGCATTCCACGGAATAACCCAAAGCCTTCTTGAGGGGACTGTCCTAGTCATCAGTTTCCTGTTGGCCATCCCTGGGGCTGCTTTTATACCTTCTTGCCAGCATCCCTCATGCTAGCTGCTCTGATGTGAGCTCCTCCTCCTGCAAAAAAAAAAAAAAAAACACCAAACTAACCCAGTTGCCTTGGGTAATGTTCATTCTACTAATGCACATTACTACGATAAGAGGAATGACTGTCACTTGAGATAGCTGGGAAAGGAAATGAGGAATTTATTCAGCAGAGTGCAAATTGTATTGCTTTCCCTTCCAGGGAGCCAGCAGGTACCAGTGGTTGGTGTGAGGTGGAGAATTGTTTGGTATTTGATCTGTAACTGTGGTCCTCACCATGCACATGCTGTGCCTTCATCACTCATTGCTTGCTTCTGTCTTCTTCTTTCCCCAAAAAGTGGAAGGAGAGAGGCTGTTGTCTTTTATTCCCTGGTTGATGGAAGAACAGAGCCTTTACACTTCTCTACCTATGCATTGTGTCCTTGCTGCTAAAACCTCCTGTGAGGGCCTTTCTGCTGCCTTCCTGCTCAGCCCAGCAGGGACCAGGGCTCCTTTCCATCATCCCTGCCTGGGCTGGCAATCATGTCCTCACACACCAGACCTTGTGCTCTGGGTGGTGGGAGGCTGAGCCTGCATTTGGGTTCTGCTTCCTCCGTCTGGGGGAAAACAACAATTCCTGTGCAGCTGGGCCCTGGGGTGGGGAGGCAAAGTTCACACCTTGGCTTTCGGCAGAAATGCTCAGGCACTCCTGTGTCACAGACATCTTTTATGAAAAATCCTTTCCTTAGGATTTTTTTTCTTGAGAAGCTGAGAGGCCTCAGGAACAAAATGTAAACAATGGTTATCTGCTGCTGTGGAATGCAACAGGTGCATCTGTGATTGGTCTCATGTGGTTGTTTCTAATTAATGGCCAATCACAGTCAGCTGGCTTGCACAGAGAGCCCGAGCCACAAGCCTTTGTTATAATTCTTTCTTTTCCTGTTCTTAGCTAGCCTTCTGAGGAAATCCTTTTCTTCTATTCTTTTAGTATAGTTTTAATGTAGTATAAATCATAAAATAATAAATCAAGCCTTCTGAAACATGGAGTCAGATCCTCGTCTCTTCCCTCATCCTAAGACCCCTGTGAACACAGTCACACTCCCACACAACTTTGGCTGCTGGCTCAGTTCTCAGTGCTGTGGGTTTGGTTTGGTTTGGTTTGGTTTGGTTTGGTTTGGTTTGGTTTGGTTTGGATGGGAGGGAGGGAGGAGGCTGGATGGAGTAATCCCTGCGGCCCCTTCCTTTGGTTTACTCTTCCACAGGATGCTTTTCCTTGGCTTTCTCAGCCTCACCTGCCTGTGCAGCTGGTGGTGTGGGAGCTGTGAGCAGTGCTTGGCTGAGTGGAGGTGT
Organism: Emberiza elegans; assembly: GCA_024865655.1. Lineage (NCBI taxonomy): Eukaryota > Metazoa > Chordata > Aves > Passeriformes > Fringillidae > Emberiza > Emberiza elegans. The sequence continues at coordinate 1,288,494 of JALJVW010000163.1, forward strand.
CACTGGAACCTTGCCGTGTTCTGCAGCTCCACCTGGGACTCGAGCAAGGCTGCACCATCACTTTCTTACCTTCAGCCACCTCGTGCAGCTCCACACCTGCTGGGTCTCTCATGTGCTCACCCAACCCACCACAGTCTGGTTTTTGTCTCCACTTTCCAGGAGGAGAGGCCTTGGTCAGATGTGTTTGGACCAGGGACCATGACCTGAAGGAGGCAATTCCTTCCAGCAGGGTCTGGCTCGGTGTCCCTGGTTGTTGTGGCCCTCGCCTGGGTCTCATGTCTCTGCTGCCCTGGGCAGCTCTGGGCTGAGACGGGAAACACCCTCTTGTTTTTGAGACTGAGGTCCACAGCCAAGGCACAACCTTAAACCTTGAATTTACTGAGGTGGGGTTTTGTAGGAGAAAGCTTTTTGAGCAAAGCACACCAGGTTTATTTGTGAGTTTGTATGGGGTGGAGGGAGTGGCTTCATGTTTAGTTTGGATCAAAACATTTTTAGAAGCAGGTCAATTACACACATCATTCCTCAGCTTTCATTTCCATGTCAGTCATTAGAAATGTTGCATTTTTGTTGTCTTTCACCTCTAAATTGAAATAAAGGAAATAAATTTTATTAGGGTATCTCTATCACTACCTCTTAAATACTTAAAGTTGGTTCAGAACCGAGTATTAATAATTTCATTGTATTCATTTATTTTTAACTTGACTCTAAGTCTGAAAGCAACCAAGCAGAAAAAGTATTTAATAACCAACAAACTTAGAGGAGCAGAACACATAGCCCAGTGCTGTTAGCATCCTTCAGCAAAAAAGATTAAGTACTGCTGTCGTCATTTAAGCTTTGGGGGGTGGGAGAAGGGAGAGAGGAGATGTCTGATCCACTTAATGCAAAGTATAAATTGATGTCATTTTAATTTTCTTCTTATAAGATTTACCACTTTACATGTAAATACCAGGCAGCAGTGTGGCTATGCTGGATTTCTGATTCATATGGAGAATGTGTTCATCTGCTGGAACTTTACTGATCACACTGAGTTAAGGGGAGGATAATAAAAAGCTATGGAGTGAATAATGGAAGGATTTAAAAATGAGGCATGGGGGGCAGAAGATAGGATACAGAGTAATTTTGGAGGTAAAACTACAGTTGAGATTAACAATATATTTCTGGACATCTGGCTGATCTAAAGTCTGTCTGATGATTGTCTTGTAATTGTTAAACCTGCTGCCTTTATGTGTGGGATTAGGCCTTTTTAAATATGCATGCAAAAGGCAGAATGGTTATTGATTCTGTGCAGCATAATTTGTGTGGATCTTAGTTTGGAGTCAAATGGAGTTTATTTCTACTTTAGTTCACACATACTCAGATCTTGTTTAGCTTTTTTCTCAAATGCAATGTCAAAACGAGCATCTGGGAGAAGCTTAGTGATAGGGAAAGAGTTTAAAATAAAATAAAAGTTACCGTTTTTAGAGGGATTAATTTATAAAGGAAAAATGAGCATCTTTTTAGTTACTAAAAGTATATCTTCTGAACAATTGTATTAAATTTAGCATCTAAGGATCCTGCATCTGTATTTAATCCTTTGCACTGCCACAGATCTTTAATTAAAGACTCTTCTATCTTTATGCCAATTAGTTTGAGATCCTAACCTTTGTGCTTAACAGAAATGGTTGCAGGAGCTCTGCTGACATCCTCAGTGCTGTTTGTAAAGAGAGAAAACTCCAGGAAAAACCCATCAATATCAGGCCCCCATGGAAACACCCAAGCATTTCATTAGTGGCTGTAAGCTGGAGCGACAATGAGCTGGAGGGAAAGCTTTATTAGGCCAGAGGTGGTAAATGGAGAATTGGCAGCAGAAAATCAAAGTTTGATCATGAACAGCCCCTCACAACTGCAAACAGCATCTTATTGTTCGTGGGTTTGCATTTCCACCATGCCCTGATCACAACTGTGTCAGGCCACGTAATAAATAAATAACCCAACCTTCATGAGCAGGAGAAAACAAAATGATGGCTCAGAGCCAGCCAAAGCTGCTCTGCAGCCATCTGCTCAGCATCAGCCCAGCACCAGCCTGCATGCTGTGAGCAGGGAGTACAGATCATTCCCCAAGGCCTGATGGTCAAAATGTCACTGATTTTATGTTCTTTGCAGAGGATATTTAATGTGATATTAAATTCCTTACAGCAACCATCTCCACTGGTGTTTTAGTTACATGTCTATATTAGAAATCCACTGTAAAAATGTTGTGTCTATATTAACAGGCTGAGGGTAGGGAGAATATTTTGATTTGCTGTTCTGAGATGGTTTAAATGGAAAAAATGAACACAAGTCAAGGGATGTAAGAGAAGGAACAGATTAATGCTGGCATGAGAGTGGTCAGAAAAGGTGATGTCCATGTAGAGTCACATTTCCATTTAGGTACCTAAAAGTGCTGATAGGTCCTGCAGTTTTCAGATGGTCAGGCTGCTGGACCTCTGTGCAGTGAAAGACAGCCTGTGGAAATTGGGTGCCTGTTTTCTACTGCATTGTCTCTTCTGAGTATCTTGGTGCTTTTGAAATGCCCTTATTTACATGCTAGGCTTTTTACATCTCTGCAATCTGATTTAAGTGGGTATGGAAGCTGCAGCCTCTGTATTTTATCCTCTGCCCTGTGATGCCCATTCTTGAGTGCAGTCTTCATGCTTTAGCAGTGTTGACAACCAAAGTCAACACTGGGTTTTTGGACAAGAGATGGAAGAAGGAAATAGAGGACATGGGAGTTCGTAACTCTGGTTTAGGGTTTAGATACCTAAAATCTGTTAATATAAGTGACCTGTGGTCTACAAAGTGTTTTCATGGATGGAGAATTCTAAGCCTTTATTTCAGTTCTGCTGTCAGTTCAGGCAGTATTTTGTGGGTGTGGGTGCTCTTTGTCCTTGGGGGAGCGAAACACTTTTAGGCGTTAAAAAAGTAAAAGTTTGACACCTGAGAACTCTGTTCAACTAAGGCTGGGTGGATTTAGAGATTTAGAGAGATGGGGATTGAAAGTGTAGCAAAAATTGTCAAGGGTAGCAGGAATTGCCAAGTTGGAACATAAAAGCTGTAAATGAGATCTACCTTTATTCTTTTTTTCCCAGCCAGCTCTAATTTAAACTGGCTGTGTAACCAATTTTACTTGTGATCCACAGAGTCACGTAGGCCACGCGTGCTTGCAGAAAGAAAAGAATTAAGAGCATGACTGAAAACTGCCAATAAAGCTGCCCTTAGACCTTGCACTGTCGTGAGCATCACTGGTGCTGCTGCTGAAGGAGCCCCTGAGCAGCCCAGAAAACTCTGGTTTCTGCAGCAGTCACGGTGCCTTCCACACTCGTGGTGTAATAATCTGAACTTGGACAGCTCAAATCATTCTCTGCTCCAGAGGAGATTTCATCAGGGCTCTGGTCTGTGGTACCCAGATTTCCATGTGCTGGAAGTACACAGTTTGCACAAGCATTTTCCATGCCTGCTTTGCCCTGGTAGCTCACACTCACCTTTTGAGCAGCTGGTGCAGGCCTTTCATCTGGAATTCCTGAGCTCTGAGACCAGGCTATGCCAGGGTCTCTATAAACATGCTCAGGACATTGCACAGTTATTCAAGTTCCTTCTGTTTTAGTGTGAAATACCTCCATTTCCTCCAGTGTCCTCTTTGTTCCAGTGCTGGCCATTTTCATCCTCAATAAACTTTCCTTAGGATGTCCCTCATTTTTTGTGACACTCATAAAAGCAAGTGAGCTCCAAGGCTTGCAGAATTTCTCTAACAACTCCTGCTGGCACAGGTGATTGCAGCTTCCCCTGTGCTGGCAGCTCCTTTGTCATCAGGCTGTTTCAGTACAGCTTTCTGTGTTTTCCACGTGGTGCTCTGTCAGCAGGTTTCCTGCAGGGAGCTCAGATGGTTCCTGTGGTATTTCTGTTGTATAAAAAGTGAGTCAGCTTTTCAGAAAGGGTTATTTGGGTTAATTTGCAATAACCAAGCTTCAGTGAGCCTTGCTTTCTGCATGGTTTTATCCCACTTCCTACTTTCCCCTGTGCCTTCATTTAACAAAGCAAGACAAACTAGAAAAAATATTTTTATGGTAATTTTTTTTTTTTTGTGGTCAGAGTCGAACATCTGTTTAAACTAATAAAACATTGGGGTTTTGCTTCATTTAGCTGCAGTAATGCAGGCAATGCTGCTAAAGATGTACACTGATCATCTGGATATGAAAATTAATGTTTGTTTTAAGTTTTTTAAGGAATATTTTCATAATATTGTTGCATTTTGATGGGACATTGAGAGTTTAAGAAAAAGTGAACATAATACCTTGCTGATGGCTTGCTTCCAGGTGCCACCCATTCCAAGAAGTGGAGGCAATGGCTCATACTCAGTGGTATGACCATGCAAGAATATTATTTTATTTTCAATAGGTGGGCCCTAGTTTCCCATTTATACTGATACTTTATGAGCTTGTACAATGAAAACTATATCTACATTTACTTAACTTTTTTCCTAATATTTCTAATTTTTTTTTTACTTTCTTCTTGTATTTGCATTCCTAAACAGCGCAGTTGCTGTAATGATGCATCAGGGGTGTATTTACTTGTGCTGACATTAAAATATCCATTTGAATGAGAAAACATTTCCCTCAACAGAAGTGTAAATGTGTTTTAGAAGCCCTTACATTTCTGTATTGATCAGCAAATTTGACTAAAGTAAGTTCAGCTTACTTTGTCATGTTGGCATAAAGCATTTGCCTCTGTTTGAGCAATTCCACTGGGGAAGAGGGCAAAGTACATAGAAAGAACATTTTTTCATTCTAGTTGAAGCATCGCTTTGCTTTGAGGCATCTCCTGGGGTGCACTTACCTAAGCTTTGTTTTGTAAGGCAGCTTGATGTCACAGAGGCATCGTTTATCCCACGTGGAGCATTCCTGGGATGTGTTCTCATCTGGAGATCCTTTTATGCATTTGTGCCTTGCCATCCAGCCATAGCTCTTTGCCTCTGTGAATGACATGCATCTAAACCTTTGAGTCCAGGTTGCTGTGCTGGCCAAAGTGTTCAGCCCCACTCCCTGAGCCAGAAGGACCATCCAGAGCTCCCAAAAATCCCTCTCCTGTCTCTGGCAACCCCACACTGCTCTTGGAAGGGATGCACCAAGTCCCTTTTCTGTGTCTAGGACATGGATGTGGTTGGTTGGAGGTTTCTCCTGTAATTTCTCTAGAAAAGACACAAAGTGGGAACCTGGAAGATGGGTGATAAGAACTTGGTGGCCTGAGAGACACAGGATTTGCCTGCTCTCTTGAAATGGTGTAATGGTAGGAGGGGTTAGTTCTAAGCAACTTGCATTTTGCACAGAACTTTGTAAGTCAGATTGTTTGTCTTTCTGGCTGTATTACAGAATGGTAGTTTTCCCTTTATTGACAAGGCATTCATCTGGTGTTTCATTCATGGTGTCTGGGTGACTTAAAGGTCACAGCAGAGCTTCAGCCCTCCTGTGCTTAATTCACAGTGAATCTGGAGTATCTTCTGAAAATATGCCCCTGTTGGCAAAAAAAGAACAAGATCAATTTTTGTTATTTTTAGATATTCACGTTTCTTGATATGGCATGTTTTGGGATGCTTTCTGCTGATCTTGATTCTGGGTTTCTACAGCTGCAGTGCAGCAAAATGCACTGCAAAATGCATCAAGACTTTGCAGTGTGGAAACTTGCAGCTGAAGTACCAAGTTGAGCGTAAGTGAGGTGGGATTGGAAATGCCCATGTGGGAAACTGCCATGAGAAACAGCAGGATAAGGGTTAAAGGAACAGCATCTTTTGCTATAGAGGATCCTTTGTGTGAAGTTCAATCAAGGAACCAAACAGCAAGAAAATAAAGAATGATATTAGACTCTCTCAGAGAAGTTCCTGTTACTTGTTGGGTTCTGTCTTTTCCAGACATTGATTTTGGAGCATTCCCTGTCAGTAACACTTAGATGGGAATAGCATATTTTGGTTTTGGAGAAGCAGAACCGGCTGGGACTGTTTGGCAGGGCTGTCACAGCTGGAAGCAGCCTTTGTTTTCTCCCTGTGAATCCTTGGAAAGTGCACAACTCCCAGGCTTTGACCTCCACAACATTCAGGCAGGAGAGCTCCCCAACAGCCTGGCATGCTTGGAAACCATAGGGTCCCCTTTTAATATATTCCATACCAAAATGCAGGTCCTTATAATTTAGTATGTTAATTAAGTAGGCAGATGTGGTCCTTTTGCATGTGCCTGGAGTTTGGAAGAGAGCTCTGCTGTGTGTTAACACTGTGCTTGGCAGCATGAGGTGGCAAAGGTGTGTCTGGTCTTTTCCCATACTGTTTGGTGCCAAGGATTTTTATTTTTTTCTTTAATTACTGTTGTTATATATGGATGAGCGTAGCAATTTGATTTTTTGTTTCCTTCCTTGCTGGTACTGCTGCTCTGTCATTGCTCCCAGGCCCTGACATCCTAAGCTGAGAGAAGATTAGGACACAGGAACTTCTCTGAGAGACTCTAATATCATTCTTTATTTTCTTGCTGTTTGGTTCCTTGATTGGTAAGCCACCATGGTGCTGGTGTGCCATCCTGGATGAAGAGTGTGCATCAGCTACAGCCAGCTAGGATGGCAAATTTGGGAGCCTCATCCCTGCCTGGACCCACAGGACACTCCTGGTGAAGCTGCTGGCAGGGTGTAGCAAGAGCTGGTGGAGTAAAAGAGGAAACCTTGGTAGAGTAGTCAGCTAGGAATTTTTATGGCTCGTGCTCAGCCTTTTAAAGTTTTCTATTTTCTGTTGTTAGTAGGTGGTTCCCCAAATTGGAACCTATAAAGAGCATAGATGAGGCTTGAATAAGATCAACTGGCAACAGTGCAAACATGAATTTTACAACAACCAGTCAAATGAAATAAAACAGAATGATGTGTATAATGATGGCAACATTAGCTTGCCTTACTGCTCATATGAATGCTAGTAGGATAAATATTGAATATCTGTAAATAAACTAGTATTATACCAGCATGAAATCCCCCTCCAAACTGTAATTCTTCCTGAGAAAGATGCAGTGGTTTTCTTTAATCTTTTCAACAGGGGCTCTGCAGTGAATCATTTCCTTTAATTGCTGTTCTGAAACACATAACAGGTTTTTTAATGCCTACTTTTTATATTTGTCTTTTTTCTTTCCGTTAATTGCAGTACTTCCATTCAAGCTTGAAAATGAAATTGCTTCCTCAACATATTTCTTCTCTGCTTTATGTAAACATAGGGGGGTTTATTAGCCCAATTTCCAGGGAAGATGGAAGTGCACTAACACCAAGCACACAGAGAGGGTTTAGTCAGCTGCTGTAGTCACAGGCACCCTAAAGGAAACTCAGAAGAGTTGGCAGGCAGAACAAACCTCATCTCCCTCTCTCACTCTGTGGAATTTATCTCGTGCCTGGGGGACTGAAGAGCAGCACCAAAATGCAGTGGGATGGATGCTCACCCCTTCCTCTCCAGCACCTGCTCCAAGAGGCTCAGAAAGGCTTTGCAAGTTGCACTCTGGAGCTGTGTGCACCAGAGCCAAGGATCAGATAAAGCCCTTCCCTTCCTTTCCTTTAAACAACCCACTTGCCGAATTTATTTGCATTGATTGCAGATTTGGTTAGCAAGTATGTTAAATGAATATCAAAACCTGATTACAGCTGATGAGATGAACAGGAATAAAGAAGCCTGGAAGTATTTAAAAATTAATCATCTTTCATAGCAATAAGATATGCAAAATCCCATACAGTTTGGTCCATCTGTCATTTAGGACATCATTGCAGCTCTTCCAGGAAAAGAAAAATTGAAGGATTAAGCAGCAAGCGACCCTCAAGTACTAGATGTAGAAATCTAAAGAGTTTGATATAAAACCCATGAATAATCCATCCCTTCTGCAAATCTCACACTGCATCTCAAATAGCAGGAGCAGTCCTGCTCAGATCTGGAGCATTTTGGTGGTTTTGCCCAAGGACATTGCACAGGCCAGGTGGAGGCTCATGGCAGGGATGAAGATGGAAGCAGCAGCTTTGCCTCCCAGGGCTGGGCTGGCAGCAGCTCAGCCACAAACGGCTCAGACATTTCAGACATTTGTCCCTGTGCTCCCGCAGGAGCTGTGGCAAAGCTTCAGGGTGGGGTGAGGGAATCCTGCATGATGGCATCCCACAGCAGCTGGACCCATGCCAAGGAATGAGTTCCAGTTATTGGGAGACCTGTGGTTAAAAGGCTTTCCTGGAGGCATCACTGTGCTGGTGGGGAAGAGAGTTGCAGGTCACTTTTGTCTTTGGTATTGTAATTATCTTGTATTTTTTACTGTTTTGCTGTTGTGGTGGTGATGGCTTTTGGGGTTTTGTTGTTGTCCTTTTTGTTGCTCAGGTTCTTTTGTGTTGCTTTGGTTTGGTTTGATTTTTTGGCTTAGTTTGCTTTTGCTTGGGTTTGTTTGTTGTTTTTTTTTTCTTGTAGTGCTGTTTTGGTTTTCTTGCTAATCAAACATCTGGGTTGAAATTTTTTAAGCTTTGTTTCTGCTCTGGCTGACATTTTTTGGTTTTGTTTCATCTGGAATTTGAGTGCAGGCTACATAGAAAATTTCTTTTCCCATGCAAGCACATATAGCCATACACACTCAAAGGTGTCAGTATTTGAATTAGGCAACTCTGACATGTAGCAAAATCCAGCTCATATATGAGGAATATGCCTTTATTTTCAGACACATACTCAAGTGAATCCCCACAAACAGGAGCTCCAGTGTCTCAACCATTTAAGCACCAGTATATGTGTATGCATAGGAATATAAAACACAATTCAGTTGTTTCTTTTAATTTCATCCAGAGAATTTTGGTGAATGGTGATGTGAAATTTTGATCCTGCAGTCCTGTTGGGATTTGGGGCAGATATTTCCATCCTCTTTTAATACTCCATTGAAGTATTAAAAGCAGCTTCTGGCTTTGGCTTTGGCTCCTGTAGCAGAAGCAGCACATGAAAACCAGAGCTGCACACACATAACAACAGAGCAGTGTGAAAACTGTCATGTAGATGCAGAACCAGGGTGCTGGACCTTGGCTGGGGAAAAACTGGGCTGGTTTAGAGTAGAACAAACCTTACTTTTGCCGTCCTTGGCCTTGTTTAATTACCTTTTTCACTTCCTTGACTGTGTTGCTGCTTGTGTTTGGGAGGACAGGCAGTAGCTGAGGTGTGGGTGAGAGCAAATGCAGATGGTTCTGGAGAAAGAACATGGCTGGTTTTGAAGGACTGACCTGGGTATGATGAACTGAGAACATTTTATTTCTCATGTGAGCTGTGCAACAGCATAGTGGGGATCCATCCTCTGTGCACTGCCTCCAAAAGCAGATCACCAGAAAATACTGGAGCTTGGTGCCTGAAGAACATGAGAGGAAAACATGGCTCATGTGAAAGGAGAAAGGGAAAGAACCAGAAGTCTTAGTGATGGAATAAATGTGTCCTTTCTGGAGAAAAAAATAAACCAGCCCCTCAATAGGAATGGCAGTCCTCAGCTCATTCTGAGTATGATCAGGATGTAAATAACCAGTGATTTTCCATAAAATGGGATCAGGACATGAGGGCCTCGGTTGCAATAATAAAATCCTTTTCTGACTTTAAACAAAACCTTATCATTACTTGTGCCCTCAAGCTGATTTTTGGATGGACTGAACTGAAATTAATGCTGCAGCTGATGTCCTTCTTGCCAGAGGCAGCCAGGCTCTGCAGGGATGGAGGCTGGGACCCCACTGCCCCCATTTCCTCCTCACAGCTGCAGCCTTTAGGCGTTCAGTGGGACCCCCAGCTCTCCATTGGTGCAGCCCCCAATCCCTGGCGAAGGGATGAAAGCTGACACCATTTGCAGGCTCTGGATGTGTTGCTGTTTTCCCCTCCTTCCCTCTCCCAGAGGAAGAGGCTGTTCCCACTCTCACCACCCTGATTTGCACCCTCCATGAGTTCATGGCCAGCAAGCGCTCACTGTGCTCCCAGCTGGGCTGTCCTGGGGCTGAACCAGCTCCCTCTTGTCCTTGGAGTGTAATCCCCCCCCTGCAGGTTTATATCCCCTCCTCATCCCCACACAACTCAGCTCCTGCTCAAGGGACTCTGCAGCACCTCCTCATCCCTCACTCCTGCCATGGGCCTGCTGCAGCATCACCTCAGCTTCCTGAAACAACCTTCCTGAAACAGCCTCCTGTGGGAATTCCTCACCCTTGGAAATGCACCACTGCCTTGGGTGTGCTGTATGTGTGTGCCATGAGTGGTTCCTTGTGGTGTTTGTGAGGTCCCCAGGACAAGGTGAGAGATGAGAATTTGACTCCATGTTCTCAGAAGGCTGATATATTATATATCATATCATATCATATCATATCATATCATATCATATCATATATTGCATTATATTATATATTATATTATATTGTATTATATTGTATGCCATACTAAAGAAAGAGAAGGGATACATCAGAAGGCTTCACAAGAATGATAATGAAAGCTCAGAAAGTCTGACACAGCTGGCTGTGATTGGTCATTAAGTTAAAACAATTCACGTGGAACCAATCAAACATTCACCTGTTGGTGAACAATGTCCAAGCCCCATTCCAAAGCAGCAAACACAGGAGCAGCAATGGGATAATTATTGTTTTCATTGCTCTCTGAGGCTTCTCAGCTTCCCAGGAGAAAATCCTGGGCAAAGAGGATTTTTCAGAAAATATCACGGTGACAGTTCCTCATCAACACTGTGGTCAGCTGGCATTCAGAAATCCTTTTCCTCCACTACTATTTGCAAAGTTCAGGGACTTGAAACTGCTTGAATTGGTCCCAGCACCATGACCTTGCATTTGTTACTACTGAATTTATCATCTCACACCTCAATGCCATATTCTGCTTTTTCTGAAGGTTATTAGGACTGTAGTGGCTTGAATAAAAAATGGTTCTGAAGGAGTTTCACGCCCCTGCTGTTGTGTGCAGTGACTAATGAGCTTGTACATCTCTTTTTAATTATTTTCAAGTTTTCTTACTGCTAAATCCAAACTTGGTAAGGATGTTACATGTGCAGGGAGGAATTTACGTGCTGATTGATCTACTGAAATTACCAAAACTCCTTGGATGGGGTCTCTCTCAAAGTCTTCTCTGCCCTGGTCAGTCCTGAGGAACAAGGGAGCCTTTCCCCTGAAGCCTGACCCAGCCTGGGCTTTGGACACAGTGTGAGTCTCATGGGCATGGACAGCTAGAGGCTATTTTTCAGAGTGTTTAATTTTATTCCTTTGCTTTGTCCACATAGGGATTACAGAAGTTTAGATTTTGCCTTGATTTATTAGGAGGCAAGCAAACAACAAGAGCATTTAAGAAACAAAGTATTTAATTAGGGGCAGTCTTGTTTCAAAACATTTTATTTTCTTCCATTTTTCATCATTTCAAGTATTGTATCTCAGTAAAATAGGTGAACTGTTTTAAAATTTGAGGCCAAGCTATGTCATGCTGTGTAAATAATGTTTCTGTCACCTCTGTATTGCTACTGAAGGGATTTTAAAGTGAGAGTATGAGGGACAGCTGCTGCATTTAAGCTTCCAGAAACTTTCAGGCCCCACAGGCTAATATTCTCCGTCTCTATCACTCTGCTGATGGTCAGCCAGTTCCTTCTGTGCGCTACCAGACCTCCAAAACATCCCCAGTTCCTCTGGCTAGGAGTGTGCCTTAGCCTTGCAGAGTGGGATGCTGCTTTTGAAGTCTCCACTCTCCAAGTTCTTTTCCCTGAGATGTTCAGTCATGCATATTTAAAGCTACTTTTCAAGAAATTAGGTCTGAAAATTCCCAGCAGAAATGTATTTTTGCGTTTTATTTTTATCCAGAGATGACCACATTTTTGTCTGCCAGCTGGCTTAAAAGATACATCAATTAATAGAGCCACTGGTGATTAAACTGCAAAGCAGAATATCTTCTCTCATTTAATGAAGTGCCTTACATAAAAATAAGTATAATTCTCATGATAAAGAACTTCATTTTACTGAGATTTCCAACTTCTTTTCTGAAAGTGCAAGGTGTAATAAAGCTACATCTTCAGCATAAAAATATGGCTGTTTGTTATAACTATTCATCACTGGCATGATATTAGTATAAAGATCAGGTCCCAAATGTCCTTATTCTTCCTGAATCTTCCTACAAGTGGCATGTAATCAATTGTTTCCTTACAGAGAAAAATTCTCTAAAAATAGGTGTTTGCACTGTATTAGCAAGAAATCCTTTGTTTTGAGCAGTGCTGCAAGGTTGTTTTCAAGTTCTTGCCTCCCCACTGCAGTCCTTGTTAGTGCTCCTAGGACTTCCTGGGCCATGTCCAATTTTTTATCCTGCAGCAAACAAAATCACTGCAATGTTTTCTTCCCTGCTGTTCATTAAATGATCATTGGCCTCTTCTGGTTGCAAGGAGAAGGTTGCACTCACCTCTGTGTGATTTTTAATCTCTTTTCCATACAGAGTAAGTGATTCAGTCCTGGTTGTCATTTCTGCCCCAGCCTGCAAGGAAAGCACCATTAGACCTTGGTGTGTGGTTGGTATGGATGGGTGGGGTGCTGGGAAGCACCTGGGTTGTTTATAAAATATCCATTTCCTTTCAGAGGTCATTTAACTCTGCAGTTGATAGAGGACTATTAAAGTTGGGGATTAGTACACACTCTCTTGTCTGCAGAGTTGGTGGTGAGAAGCCAGATCAGCTCCATGATAATTTGGTGTTCACTTTGTCATCTGTGTAACAGCCACTATTTCAATTTATTTTCATTTTTTTTTTTTTTTTTTTTTTTTTTTTTACCAGCACTACAGTTTGACCTCTGTGGACCTTAATCTGATGTCAGCTCACCTGGGACAACTATTCATGCTCTTGTAATAGTGTCCCAGCTAGGACAAACACTGAAAATTAAAACTGTTATTGAAAAGGAAATAGGATAGTAGTCAGCTCACAGAAAGGAGCTGTGCCAGAACAGGGTGTTAAGCTTGAGATCAGTGTGTCTAATCAAAATCTCCTTCACTGTGTTTCAGGGCAGATTCAGTGGTTGTCCCCTGATCTGAGTGTGGTGGATGCTCAGCTCTGACCCAGTGGTGACATGAGAGCAGAGGCAGCATCCCCCTTGCTGTGGCTGTGCTTTCCACAGGGAGAACATGCACCAGTAGTTTTAATACACAGGAATCTCAGTTTTGCACAGAACCAGCAAGGGCTGTGGTGGATAATCAGTGTTGGGACAGCAGCTAGCTCTGGATGGATGCTGAGCATCCAGGATCATAACTCAAACAGATTCCTGAGGTGAAGGGATGGAGCAAGATTCCTTCTGCTGGACATTCCACACATGCAGCAGGGAGAGAAAACCCTGAGCCCAAAGCATGGCAGCCTGCCCAGGTGAGACAGGCAAGGCATCCCAGAGAGGAATGTGGATTAATCTTGGGGCATTTTCCCTTTAAATCCTTTTGGTTGTGTCTTTTTAGGAAGGAATTACTTACATGGAAAACTGTAGGGACAAAGAAGAAGAAGAGGGACAGGCCTGAGTTACAAGAGCAGAGGGACAAAGTAATTACCTTAGGCACTGGGGAAATGTGTTAAGAAATGGTGAAGTCAGGAATAGAAGACATTGAACACCTACATACAAGAATGGTCACTGCAGGTGTTTTCCTCCAACACAGTGACCTTTACAGGCTGTCTCTCAGTTTGCAAAGGGGACAGAAATGATGATTTATTGGCTTGCAACTTGTTGCCTTCTCCCAAAGGTACAGCTGGTGGCATCTTCATTTCCTGTTTGCTCCAGCAGAGATCAGTCCTGTGCAAAGGTGACCCAGGCTGGGTTTGCAGGTGTAGTCAAGATCAGCTCAAGTGAGGACAGAGAATTCAGATGTGTTGCTGGCTCACAGGCATTTCCATGTTCTGCTGTAGCTTGGCCTAATGCTTTGCCTCTGCCTGTGAAGAGCTGACATTGAAGCTCAAAGGAAGATGTATATTTATTTTAGTCACCTGCCTGCCTGAAGAGGGCCCAGGGGCTGAGGAAGGAGAAGACTCAAAGCCAGCCACTCCCAGTGCTTGACAAGCTGTAAAGCAAGAACATTTTGAATGTGATCTATTGCCTATTTTGGGAAAGTTATAAAATTTTCAGAGGTAGGCCAGTTATTTTTAAGTCTCTCTGGACATGCTTTTAACGCAGAGTTTGTTCTGGATGTCATCAAGGTCGGACGTTTTCTTCATGAAAAAGTTTCCCTCCTTTGGGGAAATGTCTGGAAGAGCTAATTAGCTGTGTGCCTTGGTCCTCTCATTTCCTCACAGCCTGCTAAACCTATTGCTAGGCCTTTCAGCTTCAGCCAAGATGGATTGAGATAGTTCTTGTCTGCCTTCCCTTGGCTTCATCCTTTTTATGCACATTACCCATTTTCTCTGGCCTGTTTGAGGAGAAGGTTGCAGGACAGCTGTGCAGAGACAGCATGCCTCCACCAAAATGCAGGGAGGCTGGTGTTTGGAAAAGGAAGTATTTGGAACTGAGAAACTGAAAATGCCAACAACATGGTTATTTTCCTTGTATCTGATTCTTTGCTGCTGCTTTGCATTTCTTTTTAAGTTGCCCACATTTTACATTCATTTAGCGAGGTTGAAAATATGAAATGAAATAGAAGAATTCTACCTACAGTGAGAGCCTCACTAATGAAGTTGCCCTCCTGCATCTCAGTTCTGTAGATAAAGAGCTGGTCCAGGGAAATGCTGAGCTCTTCCTGCTGCTTTTGGGAGTAGAAGGGATTGCTGTGTGCTCCGCAGCAATCAGCATTGGCTTCCAAGTTTTATTTTAACAGACTTAGGAATCAAAATTGCTCACATCAGTAATGAACAGGAGGACACGAATTATGTGGACCAATAAACCAGCAATTCCTGCTGCACATTCATCTTCAGCTCTGTAATTGACAAACTTTAAATATTCCATATGGCAGTCCTGAGTATAAATAAGGGTTTGAATTAGGGTCTTGTATTGGATTTGCAGGGAATGCCTTGATGAAGGCAGGAATGATGCATCTGATGCCGTGTTCTCAGAAGGCTAATTTATTACTTTATGATACTATATTATATTAAAGAATGCTATATTAAAGAATACAGAAAGGATACTTACTGAATGCTAAAAAGATAATAATGGAAACTCCTGACTCTTTCCAGAGTCTCAACACAGCTTAGCCCTGATTGGCCAAAGAGTGAAAACAACTCACAGCAGAAACCAGTGAAACAATCACCTCTGGGTAAACAATCTCCAAACACATTCCACATGAGCAAAACACAGGAGAAGCAAATGAGATAAGAATTGTTTTCCTTTTTCTCTGAGGCCTCCCAGCTTCCCAGGAGAAAAAACCTGGGTGAAGGGATTTTTTCAGAGAATTTGAATGCCAGATTCTTGAATCTCTGTGGATGTGAGGTGTAGAACCTTTCATGCCTCCTGTATCAGCAGCAGCAACCTTCAGATTGTGCTCTGTGGGTTTTGGGATGAAGACAACAGACTCTTTTAGGAGTGGTGTGCATCCAGTTGAAATGAGTGCATAGTGTTTTCCTACCTAATTCTGACAGAACTAAAGACTTTCAGAGGTTATTTTCTGAATACTCCTCTCTGCAGACTTTGCTGCTGTTACCTAGAGGAAGGGGATTGATAGTTTAATCTTTGTTTTGGCACTATTAAAAGAAGGAACTCTCAAACATTTTTCTGCCTTTTTTTTTGAGGAACATTGCCTTTTTTTGAGGAACTGCATGTGTTTAGTATAAGTTCTGATTTTAGGAATGCCCAGCACTACCAGGGCGTGACTCTCCCTGTGTCCTGTAAAGCTGTGGCATGCACCCTTGTGTCAGCGCTGTTGGCCACATCTTTGTCTGTGTGCCTCCAAAAAGCAGTTGGTTCACTGGACAAGAGGAGTTAGAGCTGGCAGTCAGTTCTGCTGTGTTTCTGCCTGCCTGTTGCATGGTAGCTTTCCCACCACATCCAGACCTGGGAGCAGTACTGCAGGTGACACTGGACGCATCTGTATTGATGCTGAAGGAAGGTGAAAGGACTAGAAATCCAGTCTGACTGAAATCAGTGACTGGTGGGATGTGCCAGGGATACCATGCTTGAGGAGAGGCGAGAGGCAGAGTTGGGGGGGAAGGTTGGTTCACAGATTTTTTTTTTTTTTTTTTTTTAAGCCAGAAGAGTCCAGTTCATCTAGATTAAAGCATTGTGTGGGAACATCATGGTTTCAGTGGTGTTTTTGTTAGAAAATGTCCAGGTGGCCCACCTGCTTCATTTCCTGCCATCTCATCAGTCAAGGGCTTCTGGGGTGTGTTTGCTGAGCCTGAGCTCAGAGGCACTGAAATGTGAGACCTGCTAGGGCTAAACAATGTGATTTCTACTTGTGTGCAGCCTTTACAATCCTTGCCCTACTTGGATATCTCCTGTGTTTTGGGGTTTTTTTTCCTTTTAACCTTTAAAATTTTGACCTAAATGAAGGTCAGGACTAATAATGTTTGATGGAATGCTACAGCTCTGGTTTCCTGGCGGAGGAAACATGAGTGCAAGGGGCTTCCACTGCAATGAACTTTTGTAAGGAAGATATCATCTACCTTTGATGAAATCCAGGATGAAATAGCTTTCTAATAATGTTTCAAACTAGAGAAAGATCGCAGAAAAGAAACAGGAGGTGCAGGGGAAGTCCATCAAAACAGTGTGGGGGGCAGGACAGGGTGCAAGCATGAAAAAGAGACTACCAAAACCAGCACAAACCACTTGCAAACCCATTTGTGGACACAAAACCTGAGTTTCTGGGGCTTGTTATGATCATAGGAACTGGTCCCAAGCATGGATAAATGAGGCCAGCCCTGGCTGCTGGCAGGAATCTCTCTAGTGATGTTCTCTGGTTGGGTGTGGATATGAGCTTTGCCTGTGTTATCCAGGGTGGGCTATTTCTGCTTAAACCAGGGCTTGTATAAAGTCCAAGGAAAACTCTGGAGTTTTTTTCTGAATCAGAAGCATTTGGTAAGTTTGTGACAGGCCTTGAAACTTGGGATTTTGGGTAGTTGTTCTCTTTGCTTTCCCTTAAAAACCACCAAAAGACAGGATACCACGTCTTTACATTTAGGTAGGAGTGTCTGGCAGTTGCTTTTTAGAAGGAACCTTCCTCCTTTTTGTTTTTTTTGGGATCTTTTTTTCCTTTGCAAATGCTTGTTTTTCTGTAGTACTCCAGATGTCTCATTTGGGGCATTGTGGGCTGTGCAGCTGCCAGTTCATTTCTTCTGTGGGCTGGAGTGGGGTTATGACACTCTTTCCTCACAGGCTGTAGCTGTCACAGCATCTCCAGGACAAATCTTAAAATTCTTGCTGGGCCATATGAAGAGCAGGTTTTACTGTAGGAGTCCACTGGTGGAATTTTACTGCTGATCTCATGCTCCAGGTGTGCTGGCTCTTCCAGGTGTTTGTAAATAAAGGTGCTTGGTTTAGGAGTTTGGATGCTCAGAGGGTGTCTAAAGGTCAAAGGGCTGGTTATCACTCTCCTCTGACTGCCAGGATATCCAGAATACTTTGTACATCTCCTGTATTATCATTGTCTGAATTGAAACTTTCCTGGAAAGGGAGTAGGGAAGACTGGGATGTGATTGTGCATTGGAGAAGATGCTCTGAGTTTCCTTTTAGACCTTTCAGGTGTAAAGGGACACACAGCACCCTGCTTTTGCAACAATTCAGTCACAGGTCACAGAATTAGGCTGGTGGGGAGATTTTGGGTCAAAGGAAGGGGATAAAGGGAAGATGTGTGTACTGATGGTGAGTGTATGGAGCAGTGTCTGTTCCTGCTGCCTTGTTAGGCAGCACTGTCCTGGTCTTCTGTCTGCCCATGTCTCTCCTGCTTTTAAAGAAAAATCTAAAAACCAAACCAGAAACCAGTACATTGATTGTTCCCTAGCTGTGTGATGGCACAGAGAGATAGTGATGAAAAGTGTGTTTTGGGAATAAGGAAATGAGGCTTGCCTTGGGAGGTAGCATTAGTCACACCACTGCTTGTGCTCTGCTGAATAAAGGTCATGGAAAGGTTTGTAGGGAAGTTGTAGAGGAAGTCTTACGGGTTTTTTGTCTTCATGAGCAAAATTCCAACCACCATTGCTGCAACCTGAGGTGCATCTTCAGCATCTTTGTGGAAACATTCCATCCCCTCTGCACCGTGCCAAGCTTCCCAAGGCCTTAGAACCTCCCAACAAACTCAGGGATTCCCTTAAATCCCTGTAAATCAGAGCTCTATTAAGAAGCAGAAGGGGAATAAACCACCAAGAGCTTTTCTTCCTTTTTTTCAAAGTCTGTGTGTGCCATAAATTGAATAGGCCCCCCCTGAGACCTGGGAAAACCAAGCTCTTAAAATGCATAGTAAAGGGTTAGTAATTGTTTTAAACAGCCGACTAAAAATGCTTTTTATTAGGAGGTTTGAGCTCTCTTTCATATGTGAAGCTGCCTGTTCATTTTGGCAGTGAAGGCTGCTTTTATGCCTCCCTGGGGATGGTGGTAAAACTTTCAGCAGCTTAGGCACAGAAACCAGCCCTTTGTGGAACTGGAGGCGAGAAACCAGAAGTTGTTCTGCAGATTTCCCAGTCCCCTGCAGCTTGCTTTCAGATTTTGCTGATTAATCCACTTTTGTTCAGGACAAGGAGAGGTGCTGTGCAGGGATGGGACAGACTTGGCAAGGGCATCGCTCTCTGTGGGTTGGTAGGCTCCTCAGTGATTTTTTCTGACATTCAGCTGTTGGGTGCAATAGCAAGGATTCAGCACTTTTCACACAGTTGCACCGAAAGATGGACAAGAGCTGGATTTGTTATTACTGCCAGTGTGAGCAGGAGGGCAGAAGTCTCTGCTAATCCTGTCCCAAGGTGGCAGCAGAAATGCCAGCACCTGCTGAGGCTGATCAGGGGGACACCGGGAGCTGGCCGTGTGTCCCTGGGGCTGCTCCTGCAGGCGCACACTGCATCCTCCCCTGGCAGTGGTTACCCTTGGGTGTTTGTCCTTCAGTGCCAGCCTCAGTGCCACAGATGCTGGGGTTTTATTTCATCTGTCTGTCCCTCTGGAGTTCTTGAGGCTCCCTCCTGCCGGCGGCACAGCACCAGCGCATCCCTGCAGGATCACTGAGTGCTTTGGAAGGCTTTGGATGCCCTCCCCAGTGATTCCTGGTTGGAATCCTGCTTGCTGAAAATTTTAGGCTTTCTGTGCTGACAAGCACTGACCCCCAAGAGAACACTGCATTAGGCCTGAGTTTGTGGAGAAGGCTTCCAAAATTGGATTGTAAGACTGAGATTGTAAGTGTGTAGTTTAAATAGAAGTGTATGATATCACATGGTAGAAAACTTAAAATTTTAAGTTTTAGAATATATAAACAATATATAAACAAAATAAAAACATAAAACATACATAAAAGAAAATTTTTAAAATTAAAACAAAAGCTAGTCCTTCTTCTTCACCTTCTTCTTCATAAGTTTAAGTAGCATTGTATAATTAAATTAAAAAATCCACATTAGGAACCACAAGTAGTTAGTTCTTAAGTTAAAAGTAAAAATAATTTAAATATAATTTCTTAATTAGGCAGTTTAGCCTTAAAAAGCCCTTATAAAGAAAAGATACAACTCCATTTTTAGTATATTAAAGCACTATAAAACCCACAATTTATAAGACTATAATATAAATAAAACTTAATAAACGTCTAAATCCAAACAAAAAATACCATCTCACACATTTAACCCCAACCTTAAAAAAAAAAAAAAAAGAAATCCACAGTTCCTGACAGGTTTGTGCCCTTCTTCCAGCAGGCAGCAGCTGACAGAACCAGAGGACACAGTCTCAAGCTACATCAGGGAAGGTATAGGTTGGATATCAGGAAAAAAATTTTCACCGAAAGAATAATAAAGTGCTGGAATGCTCTTCCCTGCAGAATCACCATCTCTGGATGTGTTTAAATAAAGACTGGCCATGGCACTTGGTGCTGTGGTCTAGTTGAGGTGTTAGGGTATAGATTGGACTCGATGATCTCAGAGGTCTCTTCCAACCTCGTTATTCTGTCATTCTTTGCAGATCACCGGCGTTATCCTGCTGGCAGTGGGAGTCTGGGGCAAGCTGACCCTTGGCACCTACATCTCCCTGATTGCTGAGAACTCCACCAATGCCCCCTACGTGCTCATCGGGACGGGCACCACCATCATCGTCTTCGGCCTCTTCGGCTGCTTTGCCACCTGCCGGGGCAGCCCATGGATGCTGAAGCTGGTGAGCAAACCCCAGTGCCTGAGGAGGGTTTGGGATCAGCTGGGATTCCCCCCACTGTCACTGCAATGAGTGATAATTAGCACTGACTCCATGATTCACAGAAGCCCGATCAATCTCTTTATTTTATATATATCATTAGTAAGAAACCCATTCCTTTTATAGACAGTTACGATACAGCTGGACCTAACAGGTCCTTTAATTAAAACACCATCACCATTGGCTAATTAAGAACCCACCCTTTGGTAAACAAATCTCCATAACAACACTCCACATGTTCACAACAGGTGCAGCAGGTTAAGATAAGAATTGTTTCTCATTCTTTTCTCTGATCTTCTCACAGCCTTTCCCAGGAGGATGCCTGGGGAAGTTGTGCCTGTCACTCTCTGTGACCAGAGAGCTGCTGCCACACCCCCACCCCCTGACAGATCTTTCTAGGCACATAAGCTAGAATTTATTAATAATTATTTTCAACATTTTTGCCTTTTGGATAAAGGGGGAAAAAAACCCTTCACCAAACGCAGTTTTTGATCGACTGTGACTGAATTTTGCTACACATGGCACATAGGCACAAGTGTTTGGAGCAGGGTGGTGCTGCTGAATTGCTCTGTGAGTTGTTCTACAATCATTCTGGTTTTCTGTGAGCCACACAGATAAATATATTTACAATCTGAAAAATGCCCAAAGCATCATAAATGTGAAATTCTTCCAAAATGTATTTTAAGGGATCAGTTTAATACCCTGATGTGAAATTATGGAACTAATAGTTGAAACCTCATGAAAGCACACCAGCCCTTCTTTTTCTCCTAACATTTGCTAGGATAGAACAATTCAAGCCCAAAAGCAGATCATTTATAGTATGTTTGGCCTGACCTCAAAAGCAGCAGGGGCTTGAGGCGCACTGAGCAGAGGGGAAGCTGCTGTCCCTCAATCCACTTTAACCTCTCTCTATATCAGTTTCTCTGTTTCGAGTTTTCCAGCCTACCTTAAAATTCAAAATAACTACATGTTAAACAAACTTACTTGATAAACTGTGTTTCTAGGCATATTTAGGAGCAAAGTGCTGCATGTGTAATGATTTGAAGGGTGGAAATAGCACTTGTGAAGCACTGAACTAGTGAGAAAGGGCTTGACAGTGCAATGCATCTCCTGCTACAGTATTTTGGGACTGGTTTTCTAAGGAGATGGGATGATTTTTCTCCAGTTTTAACTGTTTTTTTTAAAGAAAGGACATGTTAAAGGGAGTTAATTTCCTCAAATGATGGCAGGGAGGGGAAGGGGAGAGGCAGCAGCTGCAATTCCATCAGCTGGTGGCCAGCTGGCAAGAGCCTCACTGCTGTCTCTTGCTGGTGATGGGCTGTCAGGGCATGTGCAGAGGCTTGCTGGAGTCACTGCAATCCAGATGGGAAAGGGATAAAGGTGAATGATGATATAATCCATAGGAAATCAGGCTCTGCTAGCTGTTCCATAACTTTCTTAAAGCTATGCCACTAACACTAGCATGTGCTGTTCCAAGCACGTGGGTTTATTTTCATTGTACTTATAAGAAATATTTCTAAACTTCTTTTCTCTCCTGAACAGACAGTGTTTTGACAGCTGCATTAATTGGACACAGTTTTTTTCTAGTTCTGCTTTCACTGTTGTGCTCCTTTCCCCAAAACCATTTCATGAAAGCTATGTTTCCCTTTCTCCACTAAATCCTGTTAGGACTGAATTGAATTTAAAATATTTACTTTCTTAATTAACTGTTACTTAACAGGTGGAGGAAGAAGGTAATTTTTCCTCCAGAAAATTAAGCCCCAGCTTCAAATTTTACTATCCCACTTCGCAATTTTTCTTTACCTTCTTTATTTCTGCTTAAATATATTTTTAGTACTTGGTGAGTGCCTACACTGAAAGCACTGTTTTCAAGGTTTATTTAGCTCCTGATCCAAATGCTGCCCCTAAAGCCAAATATGGACCTTGGCTCAGCAAAGTATTTGGAGCATATGGCTAGTGTTATGTGAGAATATTTCCAGTGAAGGCAATGTTTCAGTTCATTCATTGGGGAAACTTCAGGGACCAGGCAGCAAATCCCAGTCTGGCAGTGAGATAGATAAACACAAACCAAAACACCTGGGGAAGCCAGTTGAGCTTGGCAGAGCACCATGCAAACAGGAAGGGTTTGTTTGTATTCTTTATTGCAAGATCAAAACCTGAGTGACTTGGATGCACCTCTGGCACGTGAGTGTGTTTTAATTTATGTAAGAATGCTGAGAAGTGTGGGAACAGAAATGTCAGAAACGCCAGTAATTAAGCAATATACATCAGTTATGAGTTGTATAAACACATGAGTTACATTCAGGTCATAACCTGTGTATCTCCTCCAAAAGACCTTTGGTTTCTTAACACCTTTGAAGGCTGCCTAGAGGGGAAGGTTACATTTCATGTGATAACATCTGTGCTGAGACAAAAGCCCGTCATGCTCTGACTTCTCTTGCCTCCTGCCTTTCCAGTATGCCATGTTCTTGTCCCTGGTGTTCCTGGCTGAGCTGGTGGCTGGCATTTCAGGGTTTGTCTTTCGCCACGAGGTAGGTGGACATGTGCTGAGCTGGAAGGTGGGAGGTGGAATGTTTGCAGCTGGCAGGGCAGGAGCTGCTCAGGAGTTCCCTGGAGGGTGGAGAACGTGCAGGGTGCTGAGCTTGGCTCCAGCACATCTCCAGGCATGGGGCTGCTGTGACACAATAACCTGTACAGCTCCTAAAAACCACTGCCATTCCAAATGAGGGGATTTAGCCAAAGCTCCTGCCCTCAGCTGCCTGGTGATTTACTCTGGAGCTATCAGGTTTTGTGTGTCCACCATGGAAGATCTTCTTTACCCTTTTACATATGCTGAGGGCTGCAAAATAGATTAAATGCTTTTCTTGAACACAGCTTTTTCAGCCAGGCAAATGCTGGTTTATGTAAGGCAGAGAAAACTTCTGCATCACACCAGACTTGCTGTTTTGTAAATCTTTTTTTTTCTTGGGGGGAGGTGGGGGAGAGAGGGGGTGGGGAGGGAGTGGGATGGGATTTCATTTCTATCTTGAGAATAAGGAGAGATTAGAAGTAGAGTGAGGGAGGAAACTGGGACAGGAAGAAGCTTTGAAAAAGCGTGACGGTCTAGATTTGTAGTAACACTCCTGCTTTATCCACTGTAATCAGGTCTATCTCTGGCTGTGAGACCATGGACCTACATGCCACTGGTGCTGAGCCAGAGCAGCCCCAGAGACCCTCCCTGTCTCTCCTCTTCGTATAAGCTGGTTTTCCAGCTCTTTTGACATGACATTTCCATTGCTACAGAGTTTTCTGCTGCTCACCCTTGCAAGCAGTGGATTGTTTTTAATGAGGTCCTGAGCCTCATTAGGACAGCCTCAGCCTGTCCACCTGCTGAGGATTCCCATTTCATCCCACCTAACCTGCAGCAGCCCCAGTGTCACACTGCTCCCTTTTGGGAGAGGCAGTCTCCTGTGGAGGTCACAGCCATGTGGGTTGCTCACATCCAGTGCTTCCCAGCCCCTTTCCCACCCAGAGTGCCATTCCTAATGATGTGCTTGACATTTTCCTGCTGAGGGACCTCTTCTTCTTTACCCAAATGCCTTTGGTGCTGGGGATGCCTGGTCAGGAGATTTGTGTCCAACTTTGGTGCCACTGGCTTGTGTCCCCAGGGTGTTTGCACAAACTTTGGCTCCCACCTGGCATCCATGAGCAGGGAGAAGCATGCAGTCTCCTTCAGAGTTAGTGCTGGAACAAAGTGTTTGGGTGGAAAATCATAAAATGATACCTTTTTGAAAGGTTAGCTTATTTTACAGTATTTTTTTAAACATATCAGTTTGCTGGGGTAGTCCTATTTCTGTGACTGATATCCCACTGGAAAAATTATTATAAATTATATAAATTATCATTAAATTATTATTAAATTTTAATTTCATAATATTATATTCCTGACAGTTAAGAGGGAGCTCTGCCAGCTCTAAAACCACCCTTAAAAACAACTGGGAAGGGCTACTTTGGGAGTCTTGTTAGGAAATTTGCTTCCTGCAAAAACTGCTTCAGATGTTGTGCTTCTTGTTGCTCATGTGGGCTGCTTTTTTTTTCCCCTCACCCTCACAGATCAAGGATACTTTCCTTAGGACATACACTGAGGCAATCCAGAATTACAACAAGAACGATGAGCGGAGCCATGCAGTGGATAACGTACAGGAAAGTGTAAGTCTAAAATTAGATACCAAAAATTAAACAATAGAGAAAGCACGGATTTAATCCCAGAATGTGAAGTTTTGATGGCTCAATCTGCAAGCTGTAATCTGCAAGCAAAATTAGAGGCTGGCAAAACTGATATAAAGGAAATGCTCACCCAGGTTTCCTAAATTTTAGTGAAAAACGATAAAGGCAAGGCCTGTCCCACTGGCTTGTTGTTGGTCCGAGATCTTGAATTAGGTTTATAGGGCAGGTCTATTCCTAAAGAACAGGGTGTTTGCACAAACTTTGGCTCCCACCTGGCATCCATGAGCAGGGAGAAGCATGCAGTCTCCTTCAGAGTTAGTGCTGGAACTAAGTGTTTGGGTGGAAAATCATAAAATGATACCTTTTTGAAAGGTTAGCTTATTTTACAGTATTTTTTTAAACATATCAGTTTGCTGGGGTAGTCCTATTTCTGTGACTGATATCCCACTGGAAAATTATTATAAAGTATATAAATTATCATTAAATTACTATTAAATTTTAATTTCATAATATTATATTCCTGACAGTTAAGAGGGAGCTCTGCCAGCTCTAAAACCACCCTTAAAAACAACTGGGAAGGGCTACTTTGGGAGTCTTTTTAGGAAATTTGCTTCCTGCAAAAACTGCTTCAGATGTTGTGCTTCTTGTTGCTCATGTGGGCTGGTTTCTTTTTCCCCTCACCCTCACAGATCAAGGATACTTTCCTTAGGACATACACTGAGGCAATCCAGAATTACAACAAGAACGATGAGCGGAGCCATGCAGTGGATAACGTACAGGAAAGTGTAAGTCTAAAATTAGATACCAAAAATTAAACAATAGAGAAAGTACGGATTTAATCCCAGAATGTGAAGTTTTGATGGCTCAATCTGCAATCTGTAATCTGCAAGCAAAATTAGAGGCTGGCAAAACTGATATAAAGGAAATGCTCACCCAGGTTTCCTAAATTTTAGTGAAAAACTGTCTGATAAAGGCAAGGCCTGTCCCACTGGCTTGTTGTTGGTCCCAGATCTTGAATTAGGTTTATAGGGCAGGTCTATTCCTAAAGAACAACCCTTGTTCCTATGGGAATTTGCCAGTAAGATCATAAAATGTTTTAAATTTTAGCTGGATGAGACAGGGTTTTATAATCTTGTGTCCTGCAGCACTGATAAACTGCAGCAGTTCTCTTCACCAGTACAGTGAGAGGCTGGCAAAGGAGACCTGGTGAGTTAAGGAGAAAAACTGGGTATCTTTTCCCCAGAGGAAAATGGAGGGGAAAACTGCTGAGGTTGGCAGTAAAAGCTGTGCTGGAGGGATGGAGTAGGAGCTTGGTGGAGAAGAGCCTCTCTGACCCTCAGGGTGGCAGCAGGGCAGTGGGAATGGCTTTGCCTTCCAGCAGGGCACAGCACAGCCAAACCAGCTGGGGATGCCACCCACAAGAGACCAAATCCACCAACTACAACACAGAGTGATAAAATTCACATTTAAATTCCCACTGGAAGCCCTGCCCTAGCAAGAAGCTGTTCCTTCAGTTTGCAATACATTCCATGAGCCAATTTCCTTTCCATATGATTGTGGCTCTATGAATGGCTGAAATGTCAGTGTAATTGTATTGATGGCTTCCAGACCTTTAAAATTACAGCTCTTGTGTTGGACCCTTCAGCCTGGTTGAAACTGTGCTCTAACCTGACTTCTCCTGCTGAGCAGATTACTGCAGTGCTCCAAACTGAGTATATTCTGCTGTCCTATTGTCTGTTTGCATAATGTTAACCTGTATATTAAATTACTGATTCCTTGGAGTTGACCAAATGAAACAGTTCTGAGTAGTTTTTCAGTGTTTCTGTTGTAGCAGAATGTTAATTTCATTCACAGTTCTCTCTTTACAGGAACTGCATTTATAAGCCCTTTCCATGCAGAAAATTTAGCACATACTCCGTGCTTTTGAGTCTTTGACTTCTAGTTTAGGATCTAAATCAGAACATCCTTCCCAATTTAGGGTTTTCTAGGCTGACTTCCTAGACACACCCTGTGAGCATATGGTCTCTTTCTATTCACAGCTCAGTGAATTGTCCTAGAAATTATTTTGGTGAGTTAGAGAGGCTTCACCTTATGGATTTGTACTAGTTTGAACCTGTATGTGTTACATGTAATTCTGTGTAATGCTTTGAGTTCTTGAATTTACAGGGTCATCTTTAATCAAATAAAAAAGTAAAGAAAACAAACAACAAAAGCAACAACAAAAAACCCCAACAGATTGTCAACTAAAAAAAGATGGGTTTATGGCTGGATCTTTATCAAATGTTACAAATAATAGTTCTGCTCATAAAATACCTTTTTTTTAGTAGGTCATCTGCTCCCATGTTCTGTAAGTTACATCCCTGGTACTTTTGTAATTGATGGGGCAGGGGGTGGTATCTGCTTTTCAAAACTTGAGGTGCCCTGTCATTATCTTGATTATGAGCTTATGCAGTGGGCCGAGACGATTCTGATCTAGTTTTAATTCTGGTTTGTT
The DNA here is from genome assembly GCA_024865655.1 of Emberiza elegans. Lineage (NCBI taxonomy): Eukaryota > Metazoa > Chordata > Aves > Passeriformes > Fringillidae > Emberiza > Emberiza elegans. Next base: position 1,315,492 of record JALJVW010000163.1, read on the forward strand.
TGTTTGTGTGTTTTAAACCTGCCTCTTACCCCTCCCAGCTGAGCTGCTGTGGCATTCAGAGCTACACCAACTGGAGCACCAGCCCTTACTTCTTCAAGCACGGCATCCCTACGAGCTGTTGCATGAACTCCAGTGACTGTAACACTCAGGATCTGCGCAACATGACCGTGGCTGCCACTAAAGTAAACCAGAAGGTACCAGTAACCTTGTGCCAGAGGCACTTGTGACACCACCCAGCAGCCCAGGGGAGTGTGGGCCTGCTTGCACTTGCATTTCATTTCAAATGGTTGGTTGATAACGTGCAAGTCAGGCTGGAGTGATGGTAAGGATGGGCTTGGTCCTGCACTTGCTTCATTTTCTTGGAGCTGCCCTTTCTCAAATCCAATCCCAGATGCAGCAGTTCTGGGGAAACACAGGTGTGGGGTATTTTTGGGGTCCTCCGTGGCAAGAAGGAAATGATGGATCTGACTCCATGTTCTTAGAAGGCTATTTTATTATTTTATGATATGATATGATATGATATGATATCATATCATATCATAGAATGCTATCCTAAAACTCTATACTAAAGAGTAGAGAAAGGATACTTACAGAAGGCTAAAAGATAATAATAATAAACTTGTGACTCTCTCCTCAGAGTACAACACAGCCTGACCGTGATTGGTCATTAAGTCAAAACAATTCACATGTTGGATAAACAATCTCCAACCACATTCCAAACCAGCACAACACAGGAGAAGCAAATGAGATAATATTGTTTTCCTTTTTCTCTGAGGCTTCTCAGCTTCCCAGGAGAGAAATCCTGGGCAAAGAGGATTTTTCAGAAAATATGATGGTGACACAGGTGATTGACAGTAAATGTTGTGGTTGGTGGGTGCATTTATTGTGAGTTAAAATCTTTGAAGATGTAGGGCTGCAAGCACAGCCCAGCCAAAGTGACCCTTTCCCTGGGGTCACCTGGAGGAAAGGGTTGGGAAGACAGAAATAGGATTGAGAAGGTAAGTAGGGAGAACAGGAAGAAAATTAATAATTAGAGAATAAAAATACAGAAAACGTTAACAAAAGGAAGCATAAAGAGAAAATAATGCAGCATTTATGCATTAGACATTGTGCTGAAGAAGTGCTACTCAAGTCACTGCTTCAATTAATCAATTCTTTCTCACTTGAGATTTGCAAGAGAGGGAATAGTTTGTTGGTAAGAGGAATGATATTGTGGCTAAATCACCATTCTAAGTAGCAGCACAGCTTAGTCAGACTCAAGGATTATTTTCTTTTCTGTTGTTATTTTCAGAGATCTATTTAAAAAATAAATAGAAGTCCTGAGGACAACAGGGGAAATAGGGAAATGCCTCTGTCTCTTCAGTTTCTGTCTTTTTCACCTCAGTCACCTGTGACTCGGGAGGTTGGACTGGTGGCTGAGGACAGCCTGAAACATCTTTGAAAACCAGTCAAGTAGACAACATTTTCTGGCATCTATTGTAAAAGGGATGCTAGAGGATTATTTTCCACTAAGCCTTTCTTTTTTTTTTTTTTTTTTTTTTTTTTTTTTTTTGCAATGGCTTAATGAGAGCCACTTGTTGCAGATGTGTGGAATGTTGGTGGTGTCCATTGGTTGAGTAACTCACAGTCACCACCAGCAGAGTGACCTCGCATGAGCAGGGAGGGTGAGCCATGACTGAGGGATCAGCCAGTGCTTGGCCAGGGCTGGTAACACATTTCCAGCCATTCTTGCTCCTTGCTCTCCTGTCAAATGCACAAGTCACCTCACAGAACTGCTGATTCTTCAGGAAATAGCTGAAGTAATCACTTTATTTAATTACATAGAGGAGATTTAGATGTTTGGAAGTTCATGTGATTTTGTCTCATTTTCTGACATAGCCATTGAAAATCAAAAGTTGCAGATTTCTGTTCAGCAGTTGTGAGACCTTGAGTTGTCCCAGGCATTTGAGCAAGGTGGGATGCTTCTGAAAGGTGCATGGGAATAAAAAGCAAGAAGGAGAAAATGTTGTTTAACCCTGTCCTTTCACTTCAGATGGGTACCAAACACCATTGCCCCTGACCCAAGCTCCTTGCTCATCTTGGAAACAGGCCCCTTGCTCTCTGAGTGTTGGAAAAAAAGGAAAATATTTATTGCCTGTGTTGTGGAAGACCCATCTCACCATGCCTGTGGACAAGCATATTTGGATTACATCTTTAGGTGGATTCTTGCAAAACTATCAGAAAAACAAGTTCTCTATGAGCTAATCAAATTACTAGCAGTTTCTGAGGACTAATAATGAATTAACCAAAGAGGATTAAACTAATAATATAATTACAGGACTAAAAGACATCATTCCTGGATTTTCTTTGCCAGTTCTGACCCTCACTTGCTTAGTGACCTTGGGTTAATTATTTAGGCTCTCTGTTTCTTCATCTCAGACAGCACTAATACCTAACTTTAAGGGCTGTCATTAGCATTAGCTAATTAATGTTCATCTAGTGCTTTTAATCACAGTTCTTTACCAAGAAACCTCAAGAACTATTTCTCTCTAAAATCTTAAGAAAGGAACAGATGCATGGAGTCAAGAAAGATCAGGTCCTTTGTAAACTGTCCCTTCTGTGCTCTGGATCTCTGCTCAGCACCCAGAGGTGCTCACAGGATGCTCCTGTCCTGTCCTGCACCAGTGGGTGCTGCCCATGCACAGTAAGGACTGAGCAACCGGGCCATATGCAAGCAATGTTCTTCAGAAAACAGATTATTGTGGCTTGGGAAAACAGATTCTTCAAGTGAGGAGGGTGATCACGACTCTGTCATTGCATGTTTTGTTGACAAGATCTTCTGTCTCCCTCAAATTACCACTGTGCTTCAGTGTTGCATCTCTTGAAGGCTCTTCAACAGAACTGGTTTCAGAAGAGCTGGGAGAGCATTAAGCCATGTCAGACAGAACGAAAATGCTGCTTGAGAAATCTAATCTCATTGCACAACCTGTACTACACACAAACGATAGTTGCTTGATGGGTTAAATAGGCAAGCTTGAATCAGACTTGCTGTACACCCTGGTAAAACAGAGTTGATATGTACACATAAACATTTCAGAGATTAATCAGGACCAGCTGTGCTACTATTAGTTTCAGTACTTCATTACTCTCAGGATTAAATGTCTTGTGATGTTATAAAAGAAGTTAAAGAAATGGTACAGTTTATTTAATGAATGGCCTGTCTGAAATAAAGAACATTGTTTGTCCTTCTTGCTGTTATTTTTTACAAGCACCTGATACTCTGAGGCCACCAAGAATTCCTACAGTGCTTGCAGAATGAGGGATGTGGGTGAAATGTGGAGGCATTTCTCTCTTATGGGACAGGAGTCCAAGCTGGGAAAGGCAACTCACTGTTATTTCTGAGTTTTCCAATTTCTGGTCAAGTGGATAAAGCTATAATGTGTAAAACTCCTCAGGACTGGCCTTCAGCCAGAGTGTTGGTCGTTTGAGAAAGGTGGCAAAAGGGGCTGAGCAGTGACTTTGGATTGTGGGGACAGATAATGGGGGCTAATAATGAAAGAAAAAACAGATGTGTAGTGGTTTTGGTGCCATCTTTCTTTTTTGATTCACGTATCAAGTCACATGTTTAGATTAATTTAGGCACCACAAAGTAGGAGATAATTTCAAATGCTTTTTTTGAGGGGTCAAATAGGTGAGGGCAGAAACTTGGCAAATATTGTTATACTGAGGGGGAACATCTCAAAAAAGTCTATCCAAGAGAAGGGCAGGTATTGCACATGAATCCTCTGGCCCCAGTCTGAGCTGTGAATTGAGGCCTGAGAAGGAAAGTCAGCAGACAGAAAATTCAGTTTGGGGAGTAGGACAGGGAATTTTATGTCCAAGGGCAAATGAACCAAGAAAATTCATACAAAACCCTCGATAACTTTGTTACATGGTTTAAAGTTACATGCTGTTCAGTGCCTTGCCTGGTGTCCTTTGATGGGTAAAGGCAAACAGAATGCCTCAAGGGACACTTTATTAAATATCTAGAGTATTAGGAAATCAGCATCGTTTATTCATTTTTGACATCTGTATTGTATTATAACATTGGTGTATTGTTACTGGTTTGGTTTCAGGTCAAAGCTATATTGTTTTTAACTGACTTTCTTTAAAAAGACCCATAAAAATGAGTGCAACATCACATTTAGATTTTAAAAGTATTGAAATGCATTCGTTTCTAAAAGTAATTGGTTTTGCCACAACTCCACATCATTCACTCAGAATTGCTGTTTTAGGAGAAAAGTGACACTATTGGAAATTACAGCAGAAATATTGTCTAGCCAGAGTTCATTCCAAATGAGAAATTTGTGTGCATGCATTCATGGCAGGGAAGGTCAGTACAAAGAATGATGGTGTTTGTTTTCCAGGGCTGTTATGACTTGGTGACCAGTTTTATGGAGACAAATATGGGAATCATAGCTGGAGTGGCTTTTGGGATTGCATTCTCACAGGTATGTGCATAAACACTCCCCTTCCCCCCTTTTCTTTTCCCCTCTTTTTCTTTACCTGGACTTCAAGGAAGGAAGGATTATGGAAAGGGACTGAACTCAGCATGCTCATTAGTCCTGAGGTCATCTGTTCATTGATTTTCTTTTTTTCAACTTAAATGAAGTTTCTCCTTGGGAATATCAGTTACGGTTGAGCTAATGACTAGCTCAAGGAAAACAACTTGTCCCTGCACTGGGTCAAATAGAGGTTAACCCAATAAAACATTGGCTTAAATGGAGCATAAACGCTAAGAAGACAAATGGCTTATCCATTGTTTGGGTAGGCTTCTATCTTCTAAGTACTCTTATTTGTTCTTAAAGGACTCAAGAATTCAAAGGAGTGCACCCTCAGGCCTCCCCATCCTGGACCTGGGGCCCGGAGAGGACATTTTGTGACCAATTTGATTTATTTTCCCTTTAACACTGAACAGTGAGAAATGTTAAGTCTACCAAAATCAGATTGTTAAGCCAACTCCTTGTCTGCACCAAAAGGAGTGGGGCACAAGAGCTACAAGAGCTAAGCAGGGGTTTTCTGCTCCCTGATATCCAAACTGCATTTATGTAGACAGGAACTGGGGAAAGTATAGCTCTGGTCAGATTGTTTTGATCAAGAAGGGGCAGGAAAACACCTGCATATTTCAACAAGATGTCCTTTATACCACTCACTTCGTGTGTCACAGCAAGGGCTCTACTGGAAAAACTGAGAGAGGGAAATATGCACAATTCAAAACTGTCCCCAAGCCACGTGGAAAATGGCCCCCACATCGTCTCCATCAGCATGCACACAGCCTGAGGGAGCCCTAAAACTGTCTGGGCTCAGTCTGGCTGAGTGCCCTGCCTTGGGCATGTCTGGGAGCCTGATGCCCTGTGGCCAAGGTGTTGGATGTGAGCAGCCCCTGGTTTGGTGTGGGTGGAAATGTTGGTTCATCCCAGCAGCAGCTGTGCAGAGCATGTGCCTGCATGTCAGGGATCCAGAAAAGGTGAACAATCCTGAGCTGTTTGTGCATGGACAAGGGAGGTCAGGGTTTTTTTTAATAGGCTATTCTAATTCTTGTTGAATGGTGACAGCGTTGATATTCTTCTCCAGCCTTGATTATGGTTTGATTGCTGCTACAGGTCTCCAGGCTCGGGTTTCAGTTTGGGTTCTAGATAGCCAGAAGGCTGTAAAGCATCTTTTTAAATGCCTCCTGTAAAGCTATCCAAAAAGAAAAATAAGACTAGTAGAATTGTAAAATATGCTGCTGGGGGAGAAAGTCAGGACCAATACTGCCTGAAAGCATTTAATGGGTGTTTCATGGCAGGCTGCAGGCAGCAAGGGCTGCAAGGCATTTTGTCCCTGTGGCTGAGGGGAAAAATGAGGTGTGTTTGGGTGTGGTGTTGGCATCTCACACTGCTGGTGGCACCAGGAGCCCTGCTGCCAGGTGGGGATGTCACTGCCCAGGGCAGGCACCGGGCCCTGGCACTGTGAGGACATGCCCAGCTGCTTGGGGTGTTAGCAGACTTCTGAAAAAGAGAAGAGAGAGGCTGCAGAGGGGAAAATCACAGCTCTCCCAAGCTCTGAAGAATAGAAGGTGGCCAGTTTCAATTTACTGAGTAATCTGTTTTGCTGGGCCCAATTAGGAACAGGGTTTACAAATTGATTTCAGGTTAAGGTGGCTGGCAGAAATGCCAGGCAGGGCTCCAGCTGCAGGCGCGGTTTTGCTGTTCCTATTGAGAATAGGTTTAATCTAAATAAAAGACAAATTAAATCAAGTTGCTCTTCTACAGCAAAGCATGCTCAAGGGCCTTTCCTTCACTTGATTTGTTAGGTGTTGACTAGCATGGGGAATGTGCTGATGCCCAGAAATAGGGAAAGTTGGTGTAATGGCATTGCAAATCTTACAGGCCTGGCACAGACCTCCCCGTCAGAGTCAAGAGTTCTTATAAAAAACCCTGTGTTGCTGACCTTGTCTGATCTGCTCCTTGGGTTTGAAATAATAACAACAAAATAAAATTTGATGGTTTTTGGACTTGGATGCCAATGTTCACTTCCAGCTGGAATAATTTCCATTTAGCAGGTGCTCTTCAGAGCAGAAAAATTATTGCTGTGTTGTGCCCAACAGAGAATGAAATTATGCAAACTGCATAGATGATGGAGAGCTGTGCCTAGATAAAACTACAGTGCAGGCATTGGCTGAAGGAATGCAAGAGACACTGTCTGGAGGGGTTTAGAGATGGTCAGTGTAGGGGACACTCAGTGCAATATTCACATTACTCCCTTTGTGCTAAAATCAGGGGCTCTCCATGTGCTCCAAACCAGTTGTTGGGCATACCCAGGTCCCATCATTCTAAGATGAATTCCCATGCAGCCATGGACCCTCTTTACTGTCAGCATCAGTGTGGGCAGCTCTGCCTGAAGGAGGATTTGGTTCTGGTGCAGAAATCACCCACCCTGTCTGCTCCAGCTCCTCCCTGAGCTGCTGGGGAGGCTGGGACTGGCCCAGGGGTGAGGAATGGGATCCACATCAGCCTCCAGTAAGTGACCTGAAATCTGGTCCAAGACTGGGCTGTTTCTGGAGGCTGATCACAGTGGATTCACTGGAGGCAGGGCCTGTGACAGAGGCACACCCCAGCTCAGGAGGCTCACTCAAATAAGGGACACGTGACACAGACAATTCTCTCTTTTAGAACAGAGCCAGAGAACTTGCACGTTTGGAGATTTGCATTTTGAGAATATGACAAGGTATTGAGCTAAAAAATTATTCCTGATGGATTAAACCCCCCCTCCAGCTTTGGCTTACCTGATGTGCTGATGAATTCCAAGTTAGTTCAACCCATTTCTATTTATAGAAATTCTCCCAAAGAAACGAAAAAATGGTGACAACACCAAGACCCAAAATAAAATGGAAATTCAAATTGCAATTCAGTGTCTTTCTCTTCAGTATAATAAGGTGTAATAAATATGTCATGCAGAACAGCTTCCAGTCAGTGGTAACTCCTACAGAATAAGTACATTAAAAAAACAGTTATTATGTGTACAGGGGGGATAAGATTGCTACAAAATATGCTGTGGATGGTTTTCAATGGCCAGAACTAAGATGTGCCTGAGATTGCTCCTAGAAACCATGAGAAATTCACTGCATTCTGCTTGCTGGAGTGACCTGTGGCCAACAGGATGGTAGTACAGGAGACACACCTGAGAGGGGTGGGTCTCCCACCTGTCTAAAACAAAGAATTTGTCAGCATTTTCAAGTTTCCTGTGGCAAGACCACATGGGAAAACTCTCTGCTTTCTATATAATAGCTCAGAAGAACCAAGATAATCTTAGGGAAAAAAAAGGTAAGGAAAGAAAAAAGTAAGAGAGAAGACAAATGCAGAACCAAGTCTGACAACTTAGCACTCAAAAATCAAGAGACTAAAATCAAATAAATGAATAAGTGGATGAAAGTTGAGATGGGGCATTTGAGAGGCAATGGGAGCGCAGGGAAATGAATGCAGCTCCCAGCAGCAGTTTCTTTGTGGGAATCCTTTACCACCAATTCTTCTGGTTTTTCAAAGGAGCTGCAGGAACCTGGTGCACAATGGGATAAGGAGCTTCCTCCTGCCTGAAGAGCAGAGGAGGCAAGTGATGGAACAAATGCAGAGAGCAAGGCAGGGTGCAGAGTGCTGATTTGTGCTGCAGTCTGGGAGCCTCTAGCCTGACTGAAAAGCAGAGGACTCTAGTTCTGCCTGTAATGAAAGAGCACCATGAGAAAATTCAGCAGCTCAGTACAACATTGCCTCTTTTGGGCTACAGGAGGAGCAGTGCTCTTGTGGTTAAATGTGGAAGTCAACACATCAAAAAGCACATGTTTTTATATGCTTTCAAAGTATTTCTAGACTATCTATTATAGTTCTGTGTCCTGCTAATATTTAGAAATGCTGAATAAAATGTCTGTGCAACGGCTTGACATGCATGCCATTATTTTTGAAATATAGAGTTAAACATTATACCACTATAACCACTTAAATGCCTAAACCAGCCTCAGGTCAGAGCCAAGAATCAATAAGTGGCCCAAAGATCATGAAGATGGATTCATGAGTAAGCTGCCACTTGTCTGAGGAGTGAGCTGAGTGAAACAAAACACCATGAAATGCCTGCAGATGCTACGAAGTTTAGACACACTGATTATTAGAGTTACAGCTCTCACAGAACAGGGGAATCCCTAATTAGAGGTGTCTGGGGAAGTCTGCTCCAGTTGAAGGGGGAAAGAAAAGCCTGTGGCTTCCTATTTGTAGAGGCTACAGCATCTTTCCCCTTGTAAACCTGATACAAGCATCAGATTGTGGTTGAGAAGAAAGTGGCTGTAACCTGGGTGCTTGTGGTGGGGAAAAATAAGCAAACCACTGCAGTGTACATTCCTGGCCATTGTAGAGAGGAATTGATTCAGGTCTGGGCTGGAATTTGCACAGGGAAAATAATTTGGATTAAATACACTGCAAAGTTCATCTTACTTAAAAATGCAGTAAGGCAGAGAGGTGACTTCTGAGTCCAGCCAAGGAAGGTGAAGAAAGACTGAAAGTCACCACAAACACAGAAAAATGACAATGAAGAAGGTGGGACAGGGCCACCCAGAGGCACTCACTCTGTTCAGCCAGTCAGAGCATGGAGAAATACATAGCACTGTCCAAAACAGAAATCTCATTCTCCAAAATTCAACTGAGCTAAAGAAGCAGTGCATGAGTCAGCTGCAGGAGTGCTGTAAGAATTCACATTAGTGCAATACAACAGTAACCTGTATCAGGTTCCTGTAGAATGTGGTTGGTTTTCAGCAACACCTTCAGGAATTGATTAAATCATCCTCCCAGTGATGAGTAGAATAGGCAACAAAATGGCTAAAATGTCTTCTTGGATTTTTCAGAGCTGAGGAGGGTTTCCACCTGTGGCAAGACCACGGTATGGAAATCTCTCTGCTCTCTATATAATAGTTCAGAAGACCAAGATAATCTTAGGGAAAAAGGGAAGAAAAGAAAAAAGTAAGAAGACAAAAACATATTGTTTTGCCAACCAAAAACACAGGCCCTGGACCCTGGTAGCTTTGGTTTTTTGTTGGAGGTTGATCAGGAATTGATAGCAGTGCCCCACATCTAGTTTTAACCAAGGCAGTGTCATCCTTGGTGCCAAAATCGGGGGGTGCATGTGGGGAACAGGAGAGTTCAACCTGCTTTTAAATGTGACTGAGTGCCCTTTTGAAATTCCCAGAAGAGCTCTGGTGGACACTGAAACAGGAAACTGAACAAATTTCTGGCAAAGAAGCATGGACTAACGAGGACTGTGACATCTTAGGGACAGGAAACAGTTTATCTAAATTTGAGTTAACCCTGGTTTGGCCTTGCTCTGTGCTGGTGCCAGCCCAAATCAAGCAGTTGCCTGGCACAGATGTGGATTTTGGTGATGATTGTGTTAACAGGGAGCATTGTCTGGTCTAGGGGAAGGGACACAAATTCCTGGGCAGTGAAACAGGAGGAGCCAGTCTGGATGAGCAGCCAGCCAGTCATACCTAGGCATGCTCAGGAGTTAATGAATTGACCAACCCCAATGAGAAAAGCGAGGTTGAATTATTTACAGCATATTAACACTGTTGGCACATGAAGGAAGCACTAAGAAACTGCAATAGACAAAACATTGAAAAGACTGAGTGCTTATTGATGAGTGGAAGCCTGGGATCTGTTTTCAATAATCTGAGTGACAGCCAAGGGAATTTACTTTTTAAAAAGTTATTTCCAGACTTACAGAGCTCATGTCTACAGTGCTGCATCAGTTGTAAAGGAAGCATAACCAGTGTGGGACATGAGGAAGCTTTTCCCTGGCACAGTGGTAACGAAGTTAAAGGCACCAGCTCTCAAGGTGATGGGTGGTGGTGAGGGATCCAGGATGAGCAAGTGAAACGCAGCTTGTAACAAGCTGATACCCCCAGCAGTTTATTCATCCACATGTGGCTTGGCCAGACATTGACAACGGGATTAAAAAATACCAAAAAGGCATTCTGTCTGTCAAATAAATGTCAAAGATCAAGAGAAAGATCTGAAAAAGACAGATAACAGATTTAAATGCCATTTTTCTAATTAGAGCAGTCCTTAAAATAGGGCATAAATACGTTGTGCATAATAACTCCAGAACATGAGCTACATGTTTACCGATGCTCTGCATTGATGTGTTTAACTGAAATTCTGTTCTATTTAACTGAAATTCTGTTCTGTCTCTGTCCTGTCTGGAACAGTTGATCGGGATGCTGCTGGCATGCTGTCTGTCCCGGTTTATTACTGCTAACCAGTACGAGATGGTGTAACAAGGTGAGCTTTTCCCATTTTCCATTCTTAGGTGGTAAAGCTATAAAAGCCTTGCTGTGTTGTTGTGGCTGCGCTGCTTCTGCTGAAGACAGCGAGCAAGTTTTACATTCTGAGTTCTCATTCATTCATTCTGAGCGTGTTCACTGAGAACTAAGCCTTCCCATGGGCTTCTCTGCTTTGGGATTTTCATCCCAATTTTGTGTGTGGTGGGGGAAAAAAATAGGCGGGGGGGGGAAAGGCAGTGTTGAATTTGGACGTTTCAGTTTTCTTGGGGAGAGATGTCGGAACCCAGGAAATTCCTCTGGCTGCCCTGGAGGACTCAAACCCCTGCCCAGGGGGCTCAGAGGCCTTAGCACAGAGCCCAGGACCACTGTGCCTTTGATTTAGCCCTTGGGAAAAACAATACCTATCACCCATGTTAGACAGTGAGCTTCTACTCTAAACCAATCCAAAAGTGCCAACATCACCCAGAAGATGGAGGTTAGGAATAAGAAGGAGGAGAAAGGCTGGACACGCCCAGATTCCTCCATCTTGCCCCCTGAACCCCCATTCTAAAAACCCCAAAAATCGATTTTTCACCCTGTGATAAATTCACTATCATTCTACTTAAACTGTCATGGCTTGTAATTCTTCATGTAAGGTTGGTAATTGTTTTTTCCAAGGGCTAAATCAAAGGCACAGGGGTCTTGGGCTCTGTGCCAAGGTCTCTGAGCCCCCCCCCCAAGGCTCAAGCCCTCCAGGGCAGCTAGAGGAATTTCTTGGGTTCCGACAAAGAGAGAGTGAAACACCTGCTGCGAATACTGATATCAACCAAAGCAACCCACTTGTTGGTTTGTTATTTTTGGTTTTTTTTTTTAATCTCCAGTCTTTCAAGAAGTGTGAAGTCCAGAGCCTGTGTGAAGACCAGGAGCTGCAGAGCTGGAGAAAGACTGCCATGAATGTTATAGCACACACTGTCTCTCGCACGCACGCACGCACGCACACCCCCACGAGCAAGCCCGTGCGCGCGCACACTCGCACCCACCCCACTCCCCAAGCGTCCCACGCCTAGTGTCCCATCCTGTGAAGTTCCACGGTGCCACCCGGAGTGTGGCCGGGCCCCCTCGGCCCCCAGAGCCAGCGCCACCCCCGGGGGACGGCACCGTCTGTATGTTCTTGGTCACACAGTAGTTGCATCGTAAGTTAACAAAGGTAACTCATTAACAGCATTGATCGGGCTGTGCATGTAGTGACTGGAGGGCATAATTAGCCTTTCACCATGGTTAATAAGTGTTGCACACATCCATATAAACCGGTATATGAAATATATATTCTTTTTGGTTTTATCTTAATTTCTTGGTTTGTTTATTGCTTTACTAAGGTTTCCATCCTTTCCCCGCTTCCCCTGCGCCTGTCCCCCTTCTCCCCAAAAACAAAGGAATCAGTAACATAACATAAAGATACTTGAAAATGATGTTAAAATGTTGTGCTTGAAGGGAACTGTTATTCCTGATGTTCTTCTACATCTTGATTCTTACTCAGTGTTGTATGCCTAGTGCGTATCCCGGTAGGCTTTGTCTAGTGCATTTTGCCTTGGAACCTGATCCTGTGTAATACTGTTATTAAGCTGTGTTGTTGCTTACTGTGAAGGCAGAAATTTTTGCTCCCTTTATTTTTATTACGTAGCTATGAACTAATTGAACTGTGCTGTACTGCGGCCTTCATACTTTTTTCCTGTTCTTTTTTTTTTTTTTTTTCTTTCTTTTTTGCATTGAGGTTGCAGCCACCAAGTACATTGTTGAATCAAATCTAAATAAAAACACACACACACAGACAGAAAAAAAAATCTCAAAAAAAAATAACAGGCATATGAAATATTTTTGGGGGAAAGCAAAAGTTTAAAACCTTTTTAAAAAAAATAGGACTTTTTTAATAATGCCTCTGTCTAGCATGCAAATGAGAATGCATTGATATTGTGAGTATTTGTGATATACGTATTAATAAATGGAACCATTACAGATTTCTAGCTGCTTCTGTCTCATTCTTTTGTTATAAGAAAACTCTTTTTGGGAGGGGGCGAAGTGAACATGAAACACCCAGGCAAGGCTTGGTGTGACATGTCTTTATGTGTTTTTTAACAACTAATTTGCTTGTAAAAGAGAAGTGTTACTACCCTGGGAAAAGAAAAAAAAAAAAGGAGAAGGAGCTAGAATTGTTTCAAAACTCCTTCTACAGCTGGTTTCACCGTGACAAATACCCTCTGCTTTGCAAGTTTTCTTCTTGTAATTGTTAAAAATGTGCAGTGTTTAGTTATCCCATCCTTAGTGCTGTGAGTGATTTCGGCATTAAGCATTTCTCTCTTGATTTTGGTGAGAAAGGAGAGAAGAGAGCTTTGGGGTTGAGGGGGAGGCTCGTGGAAAGGCAGGCAGTTATCTCTTTCTCACTTGAATGAGTGAAATGTCACAGATGTGACAGAAAACCCATGGAAGTTTAAAGCTGGGAATTTTGGGCCAAGCCCTTAGCTTGGCAGTGTGGACAGAGAGGGAGACTTGAGAACTCCTGGAGCCTTCTGGTTGTGGGAGCTGTGCAGCTGCTGGAGTCCCAGTCCTTCCTCTGTCTGTCTGTCCATCCATCAATGCCACTGGCCATGGGGCCGCCCTCCCTGGTGCCTCCAGCATCATCAGATCCTGGTGAACCCTTGGGTAGTGCTGGCGTGGGCAGTGCACTCCCACCCACAGCTCTGGAAGGGCAGAACCCTGCCACCCTCCCAGTAACATCTTCTTTAGCTTTGTTCAGAGAGCCCTTCCAGAGCAGCAAAAAGAGCTTTGCAAACAGAGGAGGAATCTGGTCCCCAAATTTACATCTGCCCTCAATAAAACATCTGCCGTGAGGGAGCCAGACATCTTTAGAGGTGGAGATGCCAATGCAGGCCCTGCATCCATGCTGAGCAGTCAAGCAGGACGGTGCTGGGGACAAAGCCACTGGGCAGGTCACAGCACTCCCGTTTGCAGTCTCTTCTGAGAGCTTCAGAGCAGCCTCAGCCCCTCGCTGGTTGCTGGGGCTACGCCGTGCTGGAGCGATGCCCTTCTCCTGCAGGCACAGGATGTTCACAGAGATGCTTTTCCGTGCCAGAAAGACCTGGCCCACCAGCTGCCCCAGTTTCCCTCCTCTATTCACTGCCAGGCAGGTTTCCCCTTGCCCCTCAGAGGGGAGGGAGGTGGCTGAGGCTGCCCTGCCTCCTTCAGGAGTCGCCAGTGACCTTCCGGAGCACAAAAGCACCAGCCTCTCCTTGGTTTTCTTTTTTTTTTTTTTTTCCCTTTTCATTTTCCTGAAAGAAAGAGCTGTTTGTGCCAAGAGCTGTTCCTTTTGAAGATGCTGATGTTGGGTGACAGGTCAGCAGGCCCCCAAACGTGCCTGTCCCCCCATTCAGGAAAGCTGAGCTGTGCTCAGCTTTAAGGCGTAAGCGCTGAATTAAATCCATTCAGCAAAGCCCTTCAGTGCGTGGCCGATTGTTTCCCTCAGCGCAGCACCACTCCTGCTTTTGTGGGGTAGGTGTGTTAATTGGGCTCTTGGCAGCTTCCCTGAAGAGGATCCGGCTGCTGGAGGAATTGCCAGGGGCTTTCCTGGCGGAATCCCCCTGGCTGGGCTGGGACCACCCAGGCTGCCCTGCCTGGCACCGCGGCATTCCCCTGGCAGCCCGGGGTGGAGCTGGAGCATCCCTGCTTCCCTTCCCTTCCCTTCCCTTCCCTTCCCTTCCCTTCCCTTCCCTTCCCTTCCCTTCCCTTCCCTTCCCTTCCCTTCCCTTCCCTTCCCTTCCCCGGGAGGGACAATGGGAGTTCTGGCTGATGTAGGAAGCACAGCCGGAGCTGCAGAGTGTCAGGACCCAGGACATCCCTCTGGCTGTCCTGGCAGCCAAGACCCCTGCCACGGGTCTCAGAGACCCTGGCACAGAGCCCAAGATGCCTGTGGTTTTGATTATGACCCGTGGAGCAAGTTACCAACCTTAGATGAAGATCTGCAAGCCACAACAAATTAAATAGAATGATAGTGAATTTATCACGAGGTGAAAAAGTAGATTTTGGGGTTTTTAGAATGGGGATTCAGGGGGGCAAGATGGAGGGATCTGGGTGTGTCCAGCCTTTCTTCTTCTTCTTCTTGGCCTCCATCTTCTGCTGTGATGTTGGCACTTTTGGATTGGTTTAGAGTAGAAGCTCACTGTCTAACACAGGTGATAGGTATTGGAAAGTAATTGTAAACATTGTACATGTAGTTTTTAGTATTAAAGCCATAACACTGCCCCGGGGGCAGGCAGAGTGCCTGGAACTGTCCTGCTGGATGGACCTCGGCAGGGCAGGAGAAAGAATTTTATAGATAAGATACAATAAACAACCTTGAGACCAAGAAATGAAGAGCTTTGAGTCCTTCTCCAAGCACTGGGCTGGGAAAAGAGACTTTCTAACATTTCTTGGGGTCACTCTGAGCAGCTAGAGACCCCAACAGCAGAGAACGGGTCAGTGCCAGCCGGGCAGGAACGCGTGGGATTTTCCTTCCAGAGGTGTTTGCCCCGAGGTCCCTCTGCTCCTTCTGTATGAACTGAATGAGCAGCACAGGGATCAGGCTGCTGCTGGGCTGGGCTGGCTCTGGCTGCTCATCCCTGCCTGAGCAAATTGTGCTCTGTGCAATTCGTGAGGCAGCTGGGCCAAGGAAGGGTGGGCAGGTGTGGGAGTGAAAGCAGATGATGGGGCAGCCAGATAAGCCCCAGGAGGGGTGTGAGGAATGGCTGGGGGTTGAGGAGAGTGATCATAGAAGCATTTAGGATGAAAAACACCTCTAAAATCAGTCCAACTGTTACCCCAGCACTGCCAAATCCACCTCAAAATCATGACAACAGATGAAGCAGGAAGGAGGAAGAAGGAGCAGCACTTTGCTTTGGTCCCAGCTTGGTTTGGCCATAAGGTGCACCAGCAGCCTTAGCTGATGTGTGTGCTGTCCTGAGCTGCCTCCCAGGGCTGGTTTCTGCTGAGAGCACAGCCCTGAGCCCTGCTGAAAGGACAGCATGTTGCTGTGAGGGTGATTTTTCACTGTGTCAGTGAGCTGCTGCTGCTGTTGCCATCCTTGGGTGAGCATCACTGCAGGAGAGATTGGCTTTGGTACAGGACTTCAGGCTCCTGCTCCTTGGAGGACCCAGTGCAGCCCCTAAGATGATTTTCTCTTCTGTGATTCTTCCCTTTACATCATGGCTCATTAATATTGAAGATAAGGTAGGAAGTTAATTTACTGCCAGCCAAGCCCCTTGCATAAAACGCCTGGCATCCCACTGGAGGGGAAGGATTGATCAGGATGTTAGATTTCCACCAGGGCTGAGAGAGGCCTGCTTCACTGTGAACCTGTATCACAAAAAAAAATCCTCCTAAAGATCCTGCATCCAAAAAATAAAGATGTGACACAGAAATGACACTTCTCTATTTTGTAAGTAAAAGTGTTTTGCCCTCCAAATGTGTAAAGTATGGTCAGCTTTCTGCAAGCTGTTTCTGCCAGCTTGGCCTGGTTTTGAAGTAAAAAGCTGTTGCTTTTGCCTTTTTCTTGTCACTGCACCTGTTCCTGTTGCAACCAGAAAATATTTTATTGAAAAATCATTTCAGTTTTGTCCAGTGTGACTGGAGGTGTTTGGTGTGTGCAAGCTCATGAAAAGCAAGCTGTGCTGAGGCAGCAAGTCCTAAACCCTGGAGTCTGTTCTGCTCCCTGGTAGCTGCAGCGTGGTTATTTTTGGTGTCTGGAGCTCTCTGTAGATGGCACTGAGGACTTGTTTTAGATTGTGGTCCTCCTGTGTGATCAATAACTGGGGAGTGTATATTACAGACCCAAAATATCCAGGCTGTGGGAATCCACAAAATCAGAGGGTTTTGGGGAAAGCTGCAAAAGGCAGGCCTCAGAGACAGCAAACTGTGATTAGAGCTAAGCAGCAGCCGTGAGATTGGTCAGCAGAAAAATTATTTAAAAAGTAGAAAAGCAAGGACAAATGGAACAATGGTCTGTGTACTAACACTTGTCTAGAATAACTCCCTAAGCTACAGAAAAGTTTATCTAGCAAGATATTGGGAAGTTTGAAGCTTAATAATGGAGCTCTGTGCATTGTGTTTTAAGGCTTACAAGGAGGTGTTGTATTCAAAATGAGCAAACATTGTTTTAACCAAAGGTACCTGTGCTTGTAGTGCTTGGATAGAACTACTGTCAATTTGCTTTTGTTTTGTGTGATTGGTCAAATGACTTTTAAAGTAAGTTGTAACATTAGGTTCTTGGTCTGCTGCCTGGGATGTGAGCTGCTGGCATCTTCCCATTGTCATAACCACGTAATGAGACTGATGCTGGAAAATCAAACAGCTCAAGGCACATTCCCAGCAGTCCTGTCCTGTTTGTGATTTGTACATGGACCCCTGGCCAGCGATAGAGGCCAGGCTGGATGGGGCCCTGTGCAGCCTCACCCAAGGTGGGGAGGATGGAACAAGATGGACTTTAAGGTCCTTTCCAATCAGAACCATGCTGTAATTCTGCGATTCTATCCCTGGTGCACTGTGCAGCAGTGCAACTCCAACCATTCCCAAAGCAACTACTCAATCACCTGAATGCTATTTTTTATTCACCATATTGGCCAAGACTTACAGAAGCAGTAGATTCCAGGCAACCCCCAGAGGTATTTCCAGAATGCTTTCAGAAAGTGCCAAACTATAAACTTTTTGTTAATCTGCCCCTCTCAAAAGCTCTCAGGGCACTGAAAAAGTCATTTCTGAAAGCCCTATCTGTTCTTTAAATGGAGATGGTTCAACCAAGTCAAAAAACCTTAATATTATTAAAACTGTGATTTCCAGAGGGAAAGACTGCTTTCTGGCTTGCATGTGGAGTGTATGGTTTGTGTGCTTTATCTTTTGAGTAGAGAATCAGAAAGTATGAAGTGAGACAAGACTGATGCCCTGTAAAACTGCTGGGGTGGCACAGGAGAAAAAAAAAGAGGGAAAAAAAACTTCTCCAGTCAGAGGGGTTGGAATTGGGAAGTAGCTCAGTCTGATGGTGCATCTGGCAGTAGCTCCAAGGTCAGTGGGCTCAGCAGCTCAGCTCTCAGGGGTCTGAGGTCTGCTCTGGAGGGGGCTGTTGCCTGCCAGGACACCTCTTACATCCCCTGGGTGGTGAGAGCAGCCTTTTGTGGGAGCCTGCAGGTGTCAGACAGCTGGAAACTACTGCAGTGCACACCCAGGGAAATTCACAGCCAGCAGCAGCCCATGGCACCTCCTGAGGCTTTGCAGGAGCCTTTGGACCCTGGTGCTTTCCTACTCTGCCTCCCACAGGCTGACTACACTTCTGTGGGGTTTGCTTTTAATGTAGTGTTTGCACGTCACTGCTTCCTCAACAGAACTGCAAGGACTTGGTCAGGGCTTGCGTTGATATTTTGGTATCTTCAGCCCTGTATTCATCTGTAAATAAAAGCAAACAAATGATTATCTGGAACTTTCTTCATCTTGGAGTGC
This sequence comes from Emberiza elegans, assembly GCA_024865655.1. NCBI lineage: Eukaryota > Metazoa > Chordata > Aves > Passeriformes > Fringillidae > Emberiza > Emberiza elegans. The sequence goes on from JALJVW010000163.1 coordinate 1,333,805, forward strand.
AGTGTGACCCAAAGATCAGGTGAATGAGTTTTCCTCCCAAGTACAGGAGTGGGTACATTGGCCCAGGGGTTGTTGCTGTGTCCTGCTCCTTTTGCTGTGTCCTGCTCCCTTTGCTGTGTGCCTCTCCTGTTGCTGTGTGCCTCCCCTTTTGCTGTGTGCCTCCCCTTTTGCTGTGTGCCTCTCCTTTTGCTGTGTGCCTCCCCTTCTGCTGTGTGCCTCCCCTTCTGCTGTGTGCCTCTCCATTTGCCCTCGTGCAGTCCTGGTGCTGGCAGGGCCAGGCATTGCCTTGTTCCTTCAGGGGAGGTGGAATTCAGCTCTTGAGGGAACCTGCCTAAGCCAGAATCAAAGCTGTGCCTTGATTCTGGCTCAGGGAGTGCAGAAAACAAGTCCCCACCTGCTTGGTGGAAGCAGGAAGGTGAAAGACCCAGAAAATCCTGGCCAGCACCACAGCAGGCTGGAGCACTGAATGGAGCATAGGCTGGCATGGTCTGCTGGTCTTTGTAAGGTTGGGGTTTCCTCCCCACGCTCATCTGGATAACCTAGCTGTTCCCAGCTCCTTTGGACTGTGCATTAAGCATTACAATATGAGAGGGAAATCAAACACGATCAAAATTATCTCTATGAGACCCATTCAATAAAATAGTTATTGGCAATTAGCACGGATTTTTTTATAAAGAAGTAATTAGCCCTCCTGCCCTGAGCATTAATGAATGCTTTTCATTGCACCCCAAGGGGCAGTCAACCCGATAATAATCCACTTCAACACAAATGTTGTTATAAAACAACATTGTTTGACAACAGAGGCAGCAGGACAGTCACAAACAGGAGGCAAGCCTGATCTAGTGAGCACTGGAGCTGGTTGCACAAAAATGCAAGATCATTAATAATTTGCTTGGATTGGTGCTGCAGACCTGTCTTCTTACCTGTGAAGGAGATGAAGCAACTGATACAAAAAGCAGGGTCCCATTTCCATGGGTCAGAGCTGAGAAAGCCAATGGACATGCAGCAGTGCTGGCCACAGCCCTCTGTTGGTGGTGTCTGCAGAGCCTGGCAGGGTGGAACAGGACCCACCTGTGTGGTGGTCTGGAGGTGGTGATTTCATGGTCTGGAGGTGGTGATTTGGTGTGACTGTGTTCACAGGGGTCCGAGGATGAGGGAAGAGATGAGAATCTTGACTCCATGTTTCAGAAGGCTTGATTTATTATTTTATTAAATATCATATTAAAACTATACTAAAAGAATAGAAGAAAAGACTTCATCAGAAGGCTAGCTAAGAATAGAAAAATAAAGAATGAATAACAATGGCTTGTGTCTCAGAGAGCCCAAGCCAGCTGACTGAGATTGGCCATTAATTAGAAACAACCACATGAGACCAATCACAGATCCACTGTTGCATTCCACAGTAGCAGATAACCATTGTTTACATTTTGTTCCTGAGGCTCCTCAGCTTGTCAAGAAGAAAAATCTTAAAGAAAAGATTTTTCAGAAAATATCATAGGTACAATTTGATGCTCTGGAGGTGGTGATTTCATGGTCTGCAGGGGTTTGGCAGCCAAATGGCAGAGGGTTGTGTGTCCCTGCAGTCTCCACTGCTGAACTCTTTGGTGCTACAGGGAATGAGCACCTGGTGACAGCACCCTTCCCCTGCTCATGTTTGACTGTTGGCATTTTCTAGTGAGGGATGTGTTAGTGCAGATGCAAAAATCACATTGGCCTCTCAATTCAGTGGCTTTCCTGCTCTGGCAACCCATCACAGCCACCTGGTTCTGCTTGGGGTGGTGAGCACAGCACGGGCAGGGCTCTCTGTCAGAAGAAAGCCCTCACAGAGTGAAGAGGTGAACCAAACCCTGCTCTGAGAATATCTTTGCTGCTTCCCTCTGATCCCTGTGCAGCCCTTGGGTCAGGTGGGGACCCCAGCAGCCCCTGCTGACCAGGGACTGCTGGCACAGCCAGGCTGTAAAAGCATCCCTGTTACATTTGAACAGCTGAATCCTCCCCTCCAAGCTGGGCTGTCAGGCTAGGAAGTGGTCCAGGATGATGCTGGGGAGCTCAGCCCCAGGGCTTTTCCCTGTGGAAGGATGGTGGGTAATGGGAGGTCTAATTAAGGAGGCCAACAGCACATTTGTGTGCTGCTGGAAAAGCCTTCCTTGCCCACACTCCCTCTGCTATTGCACACTTACTGTCTGGGGAGCCCATTCTCACTCCAGAGCTAAAAATTCCTCCAGCCTCTCCTCCTTCCCAGCTATCCCTGTGCTCTCATGGGAAGCAATGACAGCCCACCCCACAGTGGGGATGAAGAGGGCTTGGGGATGGAGCCACAGCCCCTGGGACAACGTGGGACACTGGAGTCGGGGTGACACTGGAGTCAGGGGTGGCACTGGAATCAGGGGTGACACTGGAGCCAGCAGTGACACTGGAATCAGGGGTGAAACTGGAGCCAAGGGTGACACTGGAGTCAGGGGTGACACTGGAGCCAGCAGTGACCCTGGAGCAGGGTGACCCTGGAGCCAGGGGTGACACTGGAGCCAGCAGTGGCCCTGGAGTCAGGGTGACACTGGAGCCAGCAGTGACCCTGGAGTCAGGGTGGCACTGGAACCAGCGGTGACACTGGAGCCAGGGGTGGCAGCCAGCTCTGCAGCCAGCCCAGGCTGTCCCTGGTGACTTTGCCCAGCTCCTCTGTGGTGGGCACAGTGCAGAGAGAGGAGCCCCTCGGGTGGGCAGGAATTGTGAGGTTGCTCATGTTGGAGCTGCCTGCAGCCATGGGCAGGGATCAGAGCGCATCTCCCTGGATATGTCAGGGGAATTCAGTCATGCCAAGGAGCTAAGGCTGTAGGGTTGAGGGTGGGAACTCAACAATCCTTGTGGGTCCCTTCCAGCTTGGAATATTCCATTGGAAGAAAAAAAAAAAGATAAGATTACTCGGCAGTGTGGAGGCTGCTGGGATCAGTGCAATGAGCACAGAGCTGCATTAGGCTTTCTTTAGGCAATCTCAATTTTGGCATTTCATAGATTATGGGTGCCTAATTTCACAGCTGTAAGCTTCTTTGAGCACACATTTGTTTTGATGTAATTACTTCGCTTCAAAAACAAAGCACATGGGGGAAATATTTTTTTTTCATGTGGAACCATAACCATCCTCTGAGGCACCCTTATCAGGGCTGCAATCCCTGCATCAGCCCTTCAGTGCCTGTCTCACCAGCTCTTTTCATGGGGTGGGACATGGGGCTGCTCAGCTCCTGGCCCAAGGGAAAAGCTGGGGGCTGCAGAATCTTAGAGATTTAAGGGAATGCTCCCACAGAGGCTGGTTTCCATGCTGTGTCATGATCTCAGTATAAAGAGAAAAAAAGGTCCCTCATTTTAATACTCACTACAGTTTTATTCTCTGTTATTGCTGGAAAGGTTGGCAGACCTCTAGGGAAAGCTTTACAAGGGGGAAAAGCTGATTTTTTTTCCAGTGTAGAAGATTCCAGAACTTCAACAAGCTGCAATTAGCTTTGAAACATGAGCTAGGAATCACTTAACTGCTGCATTTAAAGTATCTGTGGTCTAGGATTACATTTTTTGGTACTAAAATGATATTTTAAATTAAAAGGCAACTGTATTTGCAGTTTTTGCTTTTTAGAGATTTGTCCCTCTTCTGGGTTGGTTTTTTTTTTCTTTTTTTTTAAACAAACAGAAGAGATGAAGACTTGATCTTACTAGAGAACCAGGGAAGCCCAGGGCCAGGTCTCCTATGGATTCATACAGCACTGGGATCCATATTTTCCTTCACCCATTTTCCTGCAATACCAGGAAGGGAAATTTTTTGCAGGGATAGTTGAAGCTTGAAAAAGGAAATTATCCTTTAATGCCATCACAGCAACAGTGCCAAGAAATACCAACTGCTTGTATCTGCACCAGGACAGGTCAGACTCTGAGACATAAAGGCTTCTAAGAGCTCAAAACGAGGGGAGTTCCAGGGTGGGTGTGTTTGGTGTCAGTGGGAGCTGTGACCTGGTGCACAGGGGCACTTACTGGACCTCCCCAGAGCCTACCTGCCCCACAAACTCCCATTCATACAGCACCTAAGGAGCCTATGCACAGCAAATGCAAATCCTAGGGCCAGGTCTCCAATGGATTCACAGAATCACAGAATTTCTAGGTTGGAAGAGGCCTTCAAGATCATCGAGTCCAACCCGTGTTCTAAGACCTCAACTAGATCATGGCACCAGTGCCACATCCAGTCTTTTTTTAAATCGAGGGATGGTGACTCCACCACCTTCCTGGGTAGATGATTCCAGTATTTGACCACTCTTTCTGTGAAAAACTTCCTCCTTGATTCTAGCCTGTATCTCCCTTGGCGCAGCTTGAGACCGTGTCCTCTTGTTCTGTCTGTTGTTGCCCAGAGGAAGAGACCGACCCCCAGCTCCCCACAGCCGCCCTTCAGGGAGCTGTAGAGAGTGACAAGGTCACCTCTGAGCCTCCTTTTCTCCAGGCTGAACAACCCCAGCTCCCTCAGTCGTTCCTCATACGGCTTGTGCTCCAAGCCCCTCACCAGCCTCATTGCTCTCCTTTGGACACGCTCAAGCATCTCAACGTCCCTCCCAAACTGAGGGACCCAGAACTGCAATACTCCAGGTGTGGCCTCACCGGTGCCGAGTACAGGGGGAGAATGACCTCCCTGCTCCTGGGATACATATTTTCCCTCACCCATTTTCCTGCAATACCAGGAAGGGAAAATTTTTGCAGGAATAGTTGAGGCTTGAAAGAGGAAATTATCCTTTAATGCCATCACAGCAACAGTGCCAAGAAATAACAACTGCTTGTATCTGCACCAGGACAGGTCAGACTCTGAGACATAAAGGCTGCTACAAGCTCAAAACCTTGGGGGGGAGTTCCAGGGTGGGTGTGTTTGGTGTCAGTGGGAGCTGTGACCTGGTGCACAGGGGCACTTACTGGAGTGGGAGATGCTCACCAACCCTCCCTGGAGACTACCTGCCCCACAAACTCCCGTTCATACAACACCTAAGGAGCCTGTGCACAGCAAATGCAAATTCTGGGTGGCTGTGACCCACAGGCTGCACTGAGCAGGCCCTGGGCCCGGGCTGTCAGCCTTCAGAGGAATCATTGTCCTGCCCAGGATGCTGCCACAGTCCTGGGCTCACACATCCAGCCCCTCCTTTTCCCCTGGCTCCCTGTCTGGATGGCTTTGCTGGGCTTTGGGAGCACAGCTGTGCACAGCAGCAGGTCAAGAGCAAAGGCTGACATGGACAAGAGCAAAGAAGGAGGACATGGACAGATTTGCTCTTTTATCTGCTTTTTATCCTGCACTGGAGGTTGTATTTTGTGATGGTGTTCACAGGGGTCTCAGGATGAGGGAAGAGACGAGGATCTGACTCCATGTTTCAGAAGGCTTGATTTATTACTTTATTATATATATTACATTAAAACTATACTAAAAGAATAGAAGAAAGGATCTCATCAGAAGGCTGGCTAAGAATAGAATAGGAAGGAATGATAATAAAGGTTCTGTCTCAGACTCTCTGTCTGAGCCAGCTGTGATTGGCCATTAATTAGAAATATCCAACATAGGCCAATCAAAAATCTACCTGTTGCATTCCACAGCAGCAGATAACCATTGTTTACATTTTGTTCTTGAGGCCTCTCAGTTTCTCAGGAGGAAAAATCCTAAGGAAAGGATTTTTCATAAAAGATGTCTGTGACAGCATATAGCCGCCTGTCTGTCCTGCTTCAGCTGAAATAGAGTTAATTTTCTCTACAGTATCTGGTACAAGTCTGTGTTCTGGATTTAGGATGAGAACAATATGGACAACACACTGATGTTTTAAGTTTTGGCTAAGTAGTGCTTACATTAAGTCAAGGATTTTGTACTGTGTATGCCTTGTCTTTCTTGGGTTTTCTCTCTCTCTGCCTTTCCTTTAAAATACAATAATTATTAACAGTAGTATCACTTTAATTGTTTTTGTTTAAATTTTACTTTGTTTTAATTATTAATCCATATTCACCCACAGTTAAATTCTGCTTTTCTTCCCTGATTCTTCACTCCATCCCCCTGGGGTGGGTGGGGAGTGAGTGAGTGGTTGTTTGGGATTCAGTTGCCAGCTGGGTAAAGCCATTACGCTGTCCCAGGAGGGTTTCAAATGCTGGACACCCTGCACAGTTACAACAGTCAGGAGACAAATTCTGCCTGGGGCACAAATGAGCTGTTGTGTTTGCCACTGACTTTTTTCCAAACTGGAAAATCTATGGCTGTGACTGTGGGAGATCTATGGCTCCTCAGCCTTGCTAATTCTCTCTTGCCAACCACTGTCTTGTATTTGAGAATAATTTGACTTTTTTTTATACATTGTATACATTTTTCAAGGCCATGCTAGTCCTCTGCTTGTGTTCAAACAAGCCATGCTGGGTGCACAGGTGCCCAAAAAGCCACAGCAAACTCTGTCCTCTCGCTGTGAAAAAAAATAAACTGCTTTTAAGGCATGGATTGCAACAAGGCACTGCATGGAGTGGGGCTCTGAGCAAGCTCCTTTAGTTTGGAGATGTCCCTGCTCATTGCAGGGGGGCTGAACGAGATGATCTTTATGCTCCCTTCCAACCCAAACCATTCTGCAACTACAGTTCTATAATTCCATGATTGCTGCTGCCTGAAGAAGGGCATATTCAGGAGGGGAAGCAGGAGGCCTTTCCATCCCTAGAGCCTCATTTATCTCATGATGGGCTGCATCCCTCCAAAGGGCAGCTGTGCAAGGGCAGGTGCAATACCCACATCACAATTGCGATGCTCACCCTGCATCAGCACGCCAGCAAGCAGCTGATAAATGGCCAGGAAGGGCTCATATCTCCCCTCTCACAGGAGTTTTGATCCCTTTCCTGGCTAGTGGAGAGCACAGTTTCACCTGGTGGTGCTATGGGGTCCCAGCACACAAAAGACATTGGAAATTCATCCCTTCTGCAGCACATCCACTGAAATGCCAGGGGTACAAATAGGGACTGGCCTGGCTTTTCTGCCATGCTGCAGTCAGCCCAATCCACCTGGCTAAACCTGACCGGGGAGGACACAGCCCAGAGGCCAAGCTGCCAAGGTCTGCAAGAGATGCATTTCCCAGTTCTAGGAGTCCAGTCCATGTTGGCACTGACAGTGCAATTTTCAGCACTGCATTCCAGGACCAAGGTTTTTGTGATTTCTCCACCAATGAATGTTTTCAACATTTTGATTTCTTGAGAAAGGTGAGTGTGTGTGCCACCTGGGGAAGGTACAAGTGAGGGTGGACATCTCTGCAGCTGAGGCACAGTCTCAAGACAGCTCAATAACCCATGGCTGATTGATTTAAATAATAAAATGAATGTATTAGTGCAGCCTAATGAAATGGCCTGTACCATCTTGAAAGTGGAAAATGGGCAGGATACACCAGCCCTTCATGTGAACCATACCTTCTTTGTATTGAGCAGATCCCATGGAAAACCCTATAAACACTTTTCAATTTATCAATGTTCATTATTTTTACCAATTACCCTTCAGAGTAAAAATATGACCAGATAAACCATGCTTAGGTGATAGTTCATATACTGAGTATTTTCTATAATGTAAGCATGTGGTGGCAGTCACATCTGTGTATGTGTAAAAAAGGCAGCTATTATGCCATTTATCATCATCATCATTATCATCATCATCATTGTATAATATACCTGTATAACTCTGATTGAAATTGAATACATTTTTTGCCTTATGGGAAGGAAGAGAATGTGGCAAGAGAAGGACAAGTTGAGAGTGTCTGGGTGCTTTTAAAGCTGATCTCAGAGACACAGCTCTCTCTAGGGCAGCAGAGATTTGGTAGGTCCCAAGCATGGCCGTACCAGACACTTTGTTTGAGATATTCCCACCCAAAACAGTCCTCTCCTTATTCTGGACTGTAAACAAGGTCACTGCTGAGTTTCACAAGCTCAGGGCTGTTGCACCCTTGAATGTCACCATGGAGCCAGGAGGCAGAGGAGCCCTCAGTGCAATCTGACATTGCACCTCCCGCGCACCCACGCAGGAGATGGAGAGGTCACATTTCAGGTCCGCAAGCTGCGACAGTGTCCCTTTCAGCCCTATTGCAATGACACCTGTTACACCACCTCTCCTCGCTCCCACTTGATGCACTGTGGCACTGGCGGCGGTGTTGCAATGACAGCTGACAGATTCCCTGCCTCTGCAGACCCGCTCCTGTCGCGTTGCGGGCGCTCGCTAATCGGATAATTCTGTTGTTCTGGCGGCGCTCGTGTTCGTCTGTGCTAAATGACAAGCGGGAGCTTGTGCTCTGCTTTCTGCCGCTTCCCTTTCGAGCTTCACAGTTGTACTTGCCATTTCACCTTGTGCGTGAATCCGAGTTGTTCTCGCCTCTTCGTGAGACACGGCGGCTCCATCCGGGGGCAGGGAGCGCTGGCATCCCCGGCAGTGTTGGAGCCTGTTGGGGAGGATGAAACAGGAAAGCCTTGTAAATATGATTGTCTGAGAATATAGTTTCTACATTCTCAAAAAAAAAAAGATTTTGAGAATATGGAAACTATAAGGGAGATTGAAATGAAAGCAAGCTTTGAGATCCGTTAGTTACTGAACAATGGGAAAACAATGGTGTGGCCAACTGAAGGTAATCCCCTTTTGATGGAACAATTCCCTCTGCTTGCAGACAGGTCCAAGGGTCAGAGCAGACCCTACTAGCTTGGCAGAAGGGGTCCAAAGATTAATTTTTAGGGTTTAAAATGTAACACAGTATGGTAATGTAGTCATTCTTACAGGCTATATGTAAATGCTATAGGATTTGTATCTTGTACTAGATTGGCTAGTGAGAATCAGAATATTCAACACAGAAGAAGATTTATTGTATTGAAACAGGAACCTCACTCTCTAACTCTCTTACTCCCTTACCCCCTCATCCTCTCTCCCCCCTCTTCTCTCAGGCCTGCTCTGAGCTGTGCCTGGCAGCTCCCAGCAGGGCCCTGCCCCCAGGCCCTCTGCAATAAACCCCAATTCCACAACCTGGCTGCAGAGATCTCTGGTCTCCATCCATCCCAGCCGTGCTACCCCTGACACTCCCACAGGAGCCTGTCTGGATTTAGGGAGCGTTGGCATCCCCGGCAGCCCCTGCAGCCCTCCCCAGGGGCAGCTCGGACATGGATGGCAAACAAACAGCAATCCCCTGTGTGGGAATCCACAAAATCAGAGGGTTTTGGGAAAGCTGCAAAAGGCAGGCCTCAAAGACAGCAAACTGTGATTAGAGCTAAACAGCAGCCATGAGATTGGTCAGCAGAAAAATTATGTAAAAAGTAGAAAAGCAAGGACAAATAGAACAATGGTCTGTGTATTAACAATTGTCTAAAAAAACTCCTTAAGCTACAGAAAAGTTTATCTAGCAAGATATTAGGAAGTTTGAAGCTTAATAATGGAGCTCTGTGCATTGTATCTTAAGGCTTACAAGTAGGTATTGTATTCGAAATAAGCAAGCAATGTTTTAACCAAAGGTACGTGTGCTTATAGTGCTTGGATGAACTACTCTCAATGAGCTTGTGCTTTGTGTGATTGGTCAAAAAACTTATAAAGTGAGTTGTAACATCAAGTTCTTTGTCTGCTGCCTGAGATGTGAGCTGCTGGCATCTTCCCATTGTCATAACCATGTAATGAGACTGATGCTGGAAAATCAAACAGCTCAAAGCATGTTCCACAGCAGCCCCATCCCATTTGTGATTTAGACATGGACCCCCGGCCAGCAATACCCTGAAACTGGTCCCAGTTTGGTTTCTGCTGATTGATCTGACAGCTCCACCAGGGCAAACAGATGATGCTGGATATCAATCATTTGTGGGTCCGCTCCCTTCACCCTCAGGAGTGCTTTTAGTCAGGGTCCAGGGGATAAATGAAGGAAGAGAGGATCCCTGTCTCTCCAACAGTGTCTGTTCCTGTAAATCAGCTCTTATGAATGAGTCCAGGTGTAAATGAGGTACTGCTGAAATGCACAAGTAGGCACACTGATCATCGGGGGAACTTGATATGAAGACTTCTGCACCAAACCCACAAGGCTAAAAAATATTTCTCTTTGTACAGCTAGGATCATGGGTGCAAAACTGAGGATGTAGATATTCTTCTGTTAAACAAGTTTGCTCCCCAGAGCAGCTCCAGCCTCTCCCAGGCAGGGCTCTGTCCCTCACACCATGTAGCCAGGGCTTGTTCAGGGCTCTTGTGGCAGGGCCTGAACTTTCATGCAGCTCAGGTGCTTGGGAGAAGACTCTAATCAAGGAAGGGTGCAATTAATAGGTTGCCTTTGTGCATGGGATCACAGCAACGAATATAGAACTTAATAACACAATTCCCCACCTTGGCACAGATAACAGATTTCTCATTTAGTGCAAGTTGGAAGGGCCCCTGTAGGGCAACAGAAGATCCCTGGGTCATATCCAGGGAAGTTAAGCCCAGAAGCAGTTCTGGGCCACTGTATCTCCTTGCAGGTCACTGTGGGGCACCAAGTTTCCAGCTGACTTTGGAAGTGCTTTGAACACAGAGCGGGAAAGAAGCTCCAAAATACACCCAGCCTAGAGCACAGTGCTGTGGGAGGGCTGTGTGCTGTATGAATTTACTTTGTTTACTTTAGAAATCTCAGTACAGATCAGCCACTGAATGTAAAAAATTAAATATAGGAAACATGGAAGCATGCCATGAAAAAGAAATCAGATAAAGGCCTGCTTCTTGGTAGGAAAATGGGAAAGAGCACGGTCAGTGCCACTTTTTGTTGGTTTTAGTGGTGGGAATTGAGAGCTGAGAGTGAGGGTAAGAAGGGAAGAACATTACTTCAGAAATTATACATTTTACATAAATGATCTGCCAAAGATCAATGTTCTGCATAAGAAGTCAGAGATTTTTTTAAAATCTTACATATTTAAAACAGACTTAAAAGAAATAATTAGCCTTGTTAGTCTGGCATATTAAAGAAACCCCACAACTTCAAACTGATCAGCTCTTGACACATTTTGTTTAGCATCCTACAGGTATGCAGAATGTCTCCTGTTGGGTTATAAAAAATAAAGATACATGGCAGCCTCTGCATCAGTGGGCAGAGGTCACACTGGGCAAAGCAGAAATGAAAGAACATATCTGCAATGTGGTGTCCAGAAAGCATCAAAAAGCACAGGGCTGGAAACACCAGAGTAAAGAGGGAAAGTGCATTAAAAACCCAGGGGAAAGGGGAAATCCTTTCCTATAAGGAGTGATAACATAACAGACTGGATGAATACTTTGAAGAGCTTCCAACCAGAATGAATCACAAGAAGCTCAAAATGGGAAAGACTGGGAGGTGAAGGTTGAATGTGGTGGGTTTTTACAGGAAAGGAAAGGAGCAACTTCAAGAACAGTTAGAACATTTGTCAACTTTTAAGGCTCTGACTTGTGAAAACATCTAGTGACAGTCATAACTGACCATGGACAAGCAAGCAAGCACGGGATCACAAAATTCAGGAAATTCAGTATGGAGATTAAAACTGGCCATGCCAAACTTTCCAATGAGTGACATTCTAGATTGGGTGCCTGTCATTTAATCCACTAGAGCCAATGAACTTGACAAAGAAAAGCTGTAGGCTGTGAGATTGTATATACCTGAGCTGTTAGGCCCCAGACCAAGGGGTGCACATCACCAAAAGCTGCAACAATAAAAAGCAAAAATTCTTCCCAGGAGCAAGGTGCCAACTGCATCCATAGGAAAGGCACAGGGCTGTTCACCAGAAACACAAGGGCATGTCATGGAAAAGATGAGCCCTGCTCTTGTCACCACCTGCAATGTTTCACAAACCTGAGATTAAGGGATTAAAAGAATCATTGCAGACGATGAGTGTGGATGGTACAGCTTGTAACATATGAAATGAGAGAAAGATCTGTAACAGTGTGCTGCTTTGGGCTGGGGTAGGGCTACATTTCTTCACAGTGGCTGGTGTAGGGCAGTGTTTTGGATTTGCTGGGAGCAGTGTTTATGATACAGAGGGGTTTTGTCATTGCTGAGCAGCCCTTGCACAGTATCAAGGCCTTTTCTGCTTCTCTACTGACACACTGGAGAGGGGGCTGCAGGTGCCTGTGACACTGGGAGGAGACACAGCAGGGACAGCTGCCCTCAAGTGACCACAGGGATATCCCAGACCATGTGGGGTCATGGATCAGCCTGCAGAGCTGAGGAAGAAGAAGGGGGAGATGTTTGAAGTGATGTTGTTCATCTCCCCAAGTCACTGTCACATGTGATGGAGCTCTGCTGTCCTGGGGATGGCTGAACACATGCCCATCCATGGGAAGTGGTGCATGAATTCCTTGGTTTGCTTTGCTGGCACAGAAGGCTTTTGCTATTAAACTGTCTGTATCTCAATCCATGACTCTTCTAATTTTTACTCCTCTGATTCTCTCCCCCATCCCACTGGGGGGAGAGTGAGTGAGAGACTGCCTGGGGCTCAGTTGTCAGTTTGGGTTAAGCCATAAGAAACAGCAGAGGAGAGAAGGGGCACAGGAGAGGTACCAGGTCTTGCTTTGACCCTTTGGCAAAATCATGGACAGCAGGAAGAAACCAGATTCTTCCATGAACCAGGTTTTTTTGTCAGAATTTTATCAGCCACTGAAGGACCAAGGGACGCTCCGAATGAGCTCTCTGGCTGGGTGTGAAGGTGAAGAAATCAGCCCTGGAGAGCTCACAGTCCTCCTGCAAAGGAATGGGGACCCTTAGAGATTCCTATGGCTCAGTGCAGTCCTGCTGGAGGCTCCAGCATGCACAACAGGCACAACAGCTGAGGCTGCCTTGAAATAACCTTCCGGAGAGCTGTGAGAGCCAGAAACACTTCACTGCCTTATTGTAGGCACAGGGGAGTCCTCAGGAATGAAAGCGCCCATTGATGATGTGCCATGCCTGGGCAGGCAGTGATCAGAATCCCAAATCAAGGAGGACATTGAGGCAGCCAAGAAGATGCAACCCAAACCTCAGCAGGGCCAGATGTCAATCGCAGACGATTTAATTGTGTCTGGAGAAACCAACCACAGAGGCAGCAAAGCCTGCTGATTGTAAGCAACAGTGAACAAGCTGACAATGGAAGGGGTAAACAGGGAAATTCAGAAATTGCAAAGGAGATTGAAGTAGGTCACACCCAGCCACACAACTCAAACCACTTGCTGAAGAAAGTGCATGGCTCAGATAGAGAACAATTATCACAGCCAGAGCAGTGGACATGGTCCCTTCCAACCTTACCCATTGTGCGATTCTGAGACAGCAGGGACCTGAGGCATTTACAAGCATCATCAGTATTCCTCCTCCTTCACCCTCCTACCACCACAATCAGGCTCATGCTACAGGGCAAAATGCAGCTGTAAATAAATAATAGGACTTTGCCAAGATGTGTCAATGACTACAAAATGTTCCATGGTCTGTGGTTCCCACCTTCACAAGTGTCTCTTTCATTAGCATGGCCATATTTTCGCTCTTAAACTCTAATCCATCAAACAGTGTGACATCTGTTGATGTGCAGCACAGACTTAACATGCTTGGTGAAGCTGAGAGGATGATCAAGTGCCTCTGCCTTTGGAAAGCTGCTAATCTGAAAAAAAAAAAAATGAAAAAGAACAAGATGTCCACAGGGAGAACTAAAGAGAGGAGAGGTGGTGTGTCACACAAAAAATACAGGCTCAAGTACCTGTGGCCTGTAGTGGATTTCACATGAGGCACAGCAAAGCTGGGAACCAGTTTGGGAAGATGTGCCAGGCCATGTAGGTCACTGTATGTTCCCTCTGTGGCATCCTAATATAAATCGCACCTAAATCACTACATTGCAGAAAAGGAAAAGACAGGGAGTAGCACCTTGGCAGGTAACCATGAGTGCCATTGTTAGCAGGTTGAAAGTCTGGATGAAAAATTATGTCAATTCAAAAGAGCAGCCAGCATTCCACCTGGTAATTGCCAGCGATTTCAGCTTGATGAGATACAAATTATTTGGAGAAAGCAGAAGCCTCCCATGTGAACATGATGTGCTGTACCTCCAGCAAAAAGGGGAGAGCAGGGAAAGAATTGCAGCCAAAGAGGAAATAGGAAATACTGTAACAGCAACAAACCCTCAAAGTGCAGGATGGTGTAACTGATCCCCCCACACGAACATTCAGTCATTTATGGAATACTTATGAAAAGTGTGGGCACAGTATTTCCCACGATGCTGAAAAGGAGGGAGTGCAGGGGGAGTGTGGGAAAGCACTTTGCAGTGGCTCTGCTCACTGACATTGGAACGGAGAGAAAATAGCCTGGAAGTTCCAGGGTGGGCAGGGAGACGGATCTGCCCCGAAAGGCAGTCGGGTGGGGGCTCCTCACCTCCAGGGGCTCAGATCAGGGCTGTGGGACCCCTCCTGGTGCTGCTCCTCACGGACCCTGAGTGTCCCGGCACTGCTCAGCCCAAAACCCCCAGCAACGCTCCCAAGAAAGCATTCCTATCTGAGGCATGGGAGATCTGTGGAGTTACACAAACAGCTTACAGACTTTTAATGTCAGGCTGTGACCACACATTACCCACAGCTTTTTAAAGTCCAATCTGCTGGGATTTTATCGCAGCCAGAGTATCACTGTCCTTTCCAACTACCAAAATCTGACTTCTGAAAAGGCCTCCATCTGTCTCCCATCTTACTTTAATTTACTAAGTTGTGCCATATCCCCATCTGGCTATTGGCTGGAATTTTGTTTTGTTTTGTCCCCTTGAGTTATTCAAGGAGACACAGAGCTGGCTGAGTACATTAGATCATTATATGCCTCTTAAAGTAGTTGTTGGATTTATTTGAATAGGGATTAGCAAGATTAAGAATGTTTTCTTTAAATTACTATAGTAGCCTACAATTTTCAAATGGTAATTTTGTCCATTATATTGATTTGTATTTAAAGGATTTGATGTTTTTTATTACAGTACAAAGAAGGCAGTTAAGCAATGCTCCTGTGAAAACCAACAGTTTTAGAATTTTGTTCAGGACTGAAATAACAGATGCACAAATCCCATTAAAATTTGATGGAAATTGACCTCACACCTCTGTAAGTTGCCTGAAAAGCTCATTTATAGAACTTCCAGAAGCAGCTTTACACACAATTGGTGTTTCCTACCAAACATGCTTCATACAACTTCACATATTGTTATTTTGGAGGGAAAAATAATCCAAGAGCATTCCTGACAGGGTATTACTGACATGGAAAAGTGGTTCAGCCCTTCTGAAAAGTGCTTCAGTCCTCTCCTTATCTGCCTTTGTCTCTCTGAAGTGTTGGGCCTCAGATTGCATCAACAAGGTGGAGAAGGATGCCTCAGTGTAGTTTATCCTTCTATTATCTCAATTCCACCTCCAGCCACAAGCATTATTTCATTAAAAAAAAAAATAACTGGGCTTCTATAGCTCTAAGGAGCTTTACAGGAGCCATCCAAGATCCCTTATCAGAGGGGAGCATTTGGATGTAGGGCTGGTTACCCAGGATCCCATCCCGTTGATCCATCAGCTCCATCACAGCTGTGTAGCACCAGCACCTGGGGCTGCTCCAGCAAATCCCTGATGTTCCTGTGTCTCACTCAGGGAGATGGATTTGATTTTTGCCATTAACTTGCATTCATAGGAAGCAAGGAAAGCAAAGGTGTGTGTTGTAATAGGACATGAAATAAAATGACACGCACGCTGGAACTTCTAAGGTAAAAAAGAAGGGAAGTTTATTCTTGACTTTGATATATATAGAATTTGAAAAGTGACTGGATTGGAGGATGAAATTGCCACCTCTCCAATGACACTGGTTAAATTAGCAGTTTATCAATTTTCTCCTCTTTTAGGAGAGACTGCAAAAACAACCATTATTTACATAAAAGTGCGTGAGAAACTCCATTACGAAAATGTAAAATCAGAAGGCTTAGAAGAACTTAGAAGAACAGGGCAACAGGTGTGCCCCTCCTTTCTCCCTCTAAAGGTCATAGGGGTTTGATGGGTTTCAAGGTTTTCTACAAACCCAGGGCCCTTTGCTGCCCATGCCCATCTGTTGGATTTTAGTCATGCCTGGCATCGACCCTCTGGCACAGTTTGGGTCAGTGGCCAAACACTGGCTGTGGGCAGCCCCCTCCTACCCTCACTGGCACACAGAATACCTAAGCTGAGCTGCACAAAAGAACGCTTAAATATTTGCTGCCTGTCTCCTACCCAAAGTTCTGTGCAAAAACCATGGGATTTTATTCTCCTTTCTGGAGGGAACAAGATGGAGGGAAATGAAATGCTTAGAAACCCTTTTCTTTCCCAATCATGCATTGTCTGTCCAAATTATTCAGTCATTCTCTCTGCACACTCACTGGGAGAAAATGAGCAATCATAATAATAACAATAATAATACCTTAATTAAATACTGTAAAGATTAATTAATAAGTGTCATAGTACCCTTTCTGCATGTTTTCTAAATGGCACAATCATAGTCTCTGTGCTGATAGCAGGAAAGTT
Source organism: Emberiza elegans (assembly GCA_024865655.1). Taxonomy (NCBI): domain Eukaryota; kingdom Metazoa; phylum Chordata; class Aves; order Passeriformes; family Fringillidae; genus Emberiza; species Emberiza elegans. The sequence continues at coordinate 1,350,288 of JALJVW010000163.1, forward strand.
CAGCCTCCCCTCAATGTGTAACTACCATCTATTTTAGAATCCATAAAGTAGAAAGTATTCAGTAATTTTTCCTCTCTGTCTCTTTGTATGCATATCCTAATACATGCAGAGACTCCACAGCTCACATTTTTGTAAGAATACAAGCAAATATCCTGCCCCAAAAGTTAAACTGAACCACAGCTCAGCAGCAATCCTTTCAAAAGCTTTTCAATGGCCTGTTCTCTGCCTTTGAACACATCTTTGGCATTCAAGTCCTCAGAAGAGAGGCATTTACTCGGTTTGGATCTGAGGCATTATCTGGTGTGTGCTCAGGATGTTTTAGGATCTGTGAGATCGCACATCACTGCACATCTCACAAAATCAACATTGCTGGGCTCCTGTACTCACAGTACACCTCTGATCCAAACCCAGCTCCTTGTGTTGACAGGAGATTGGCTTTGGGGTGTCTCACCTGCAATGCTGCTCACAGTTTGCCCAGTCTAGCAAAAACAAAACAAACAAAAAAAAAACATTGAATAAGACATCTCCTAGCTAAGTCTTGTCTTCCTTGCTTTAGTATGAAAGAAACCCTGACATTTTATGATCAAGCAGGAATCTATCTGAATGTCTCTGCTGCAAATTTCCTCTCCTTCCACTGATGTGCAGTGTACTGCAACCCACGATTGTCTTTGTCCTATCCAAGAAGGGACTGGGCTATAGCAACACTGCAAAAAATGCAATGAATTTTGAGAGAATTACTCTGAAAGTGGAAAATAAGCTGAAAAGCACTTCGAGATGTAAGCTATTACATAAAAGCTCAGCTGTTATTTTTATAACTTTATTAGTCATGATTGTTGATAATGATGGAAATGCTTGCCAGGCTTAGAAAAGGTCATCCTTTCTGCTGCAATAGAATCCCTTTTTAAAGGCTGAAGTCTTTATCCCTCCAACTCTGTGCTGAATAACTGGAGTTTGCTAAGGGAAACAGACTAATTCAAGCCATTTGTTGATTTTGAGTCCAGGTAACCTCAACAGTTTTCAAACTTGCCACCCAATTTAACCAAATGTGACAGAGGGCCAAAGATGTCTAAGACAGACATTTCCTGTGGGTTGCATGAAAGCAGGAAGGTGGATGGAAAAGACCTTATTGATATTCCCAGCCGAGGGAAAGGGTACAGTGTGGGCATGACTGCTGTTACACAGCACAAATTCCTCTTAGGTGCTCAGCCTCCAGCCATGGATCTGCAGAAAACCAGGTCTCTCTGGATCCTGTCTTCAAACACCTCTTTGTTATTCTCTCTTGATAGCAAACCCAATAACCTCCTAGGCAAAGATTTGAATTGTAGATGACAATACAGCCTGTGCTAGCATGTAAAATGGAACTTTGGTATTATTCATAGCTCACCAAGCCTACAGGGTGTGGCATGGCTTTACCTGAAACCTGCCAAGTTTTCTTTGTGGTGGCACAGCTGTTGCCCTGTTTTCCTGTGCAGCGGGAGAGGCATTTTGAAAACAGCTCATTAGTTTATTATTGTTATTGTCTTCACTCTTTCTGACTGTCTCGGTCTCCAGCTTCACTCAGTCTCCTTTTGCTTTGCCTCATCATTATCTGCTTTTTAAGATGCTTGGCACACTTATGTGCTTGTCCTTTACCCAAGCAACGCCAACTCCTCCCTGTGACAATTGCTCAGGTCTGTAAAGATGTTTGTGTGGATCCAACTGGTGAAGGAAGTTTTACATAACAAAACCTGAAATCTTTTCTAAAACTCCTCTGGAAACTGGTTGCCAACAAAAAGATTGGGGTTTTCTTCTTTAAGGAGATGGTATTCAAAGTCCAAACCTGTCCCTGTTAAATTCAGTTCATGAAGCATGAGACCTTTTATTTCTACATGCTGGGAACTGATTGTGAGGCAGCCAAACTCACTTATCTATGCCCTCTCTATTTCAGAGGTGACTAGAATTTGTTGAAATTAAACCTAAAATGAAAAGGTTCAGTAAATATTAATTTGTACTTTATGGGAAATGAGGTTGGATTTGCATCTCAGGCATTTTTTCATATCTAGTTATAGTCTTAAAAATGTCAGAGCCCTAAAGTTTGTAGACACAGCACTCTCTAAATGAACAGGGGAGAATTATTTCAGAGAGTAAATCAGAAATTTGTACACGGGAGTAAGCCCTGTGTGTCTGGACCAAAAGGCTTAGTACAGTGTTCCTGTGCTTCCAGTCAGCCAGCTATAGTTCCTGTGACTCCAGGGCTCCCCACAAACTGCCTGCACATCCTTTAGGGATGTCCTATGTCCACTGAAATTTTTGAGCCCGTAATTTAGAAGAATGAGTTAGTGTGAGAAAATAGTGACCTACTTGTCACAATTAGTGAAAATGTGAGAAAACAGTGACCTACTCGACAATTTCCAGGTGAGAGGGAGGGTCCACATGGCTGATTGGATCCATTACTCAATGTCACTGGATTCACCATGGCTCTGCTCCCAAGCCTTCCCCTCTAAACCATGGCCCCCACATCTCAAAGCAGCCTCATTGCCAAAAAAGTTGAGTGGTGGCAAAAGTGCTGCAGGACTTCAGTTCCATCACACGTGAACCATCACAGCTCCATCACAGCTCCAACCCTAAATCAGGAGATCCCAACGACACCAAATATTCACTTTTAGGGAAGGGTTTTCCCTGCTCACAGGCAGCTCATGTGGCCACCAGTGATTTATTCCCTTCCCACTGCCATCGACCTCACGAAACACCCACCGCTTCTTCCAGACACGGCTCTGCAGCCATTGCGGCACATGAAATATTGATGCCATTTAATGCTGGAAAAAACCCCAAAACAACCCAAGCTGAATTCCGGTAATTCCAGCAGGGCTATAAAGCCGGGTTTCCGCGCGATGCCGGGCTCCTGCAATCCGGACGAGCGGCACTAGATGGCAAAGCAGCGCCAGGTTTGGCAGCCGTGGGCACCTGGCGGAGGAGGGGATGCGCATCCCTGCCTTGCCCTTCTGCCTGCCCTGCCTCCCTCCTCCAAACGCAGCCCCAAAGATCGGATGCAGCTCATAAACACCAGACGTGAGGGGACTCTAAGGATGTAGACGAGGCTGGTTTTTCTCATTGCTCTTGCTGGCAGTAGTGGCTTGCTTGAGATCCCGTGCAGGACAAGCAGTCCTCGCTCCAAAAGAGATCACACGGCAACTGAGTGGCAAAACTTGTCTCATCCCCTTATTGAACAAAAAGAGATTTACATTTAATAGTCCCAAGTGGGAAGACCTCTTCTTTCAGTCTCATGTCAGTCTGTGCTTTGGGTGTTTAACTCTGTGAGGGAAGCTACCACCCATGCACTTAAGGTGTGAAGTAATTTTATTAGGAGTCTGTTCTCCCTTTTCCCTTGTGTGCAGATAATACCTGTTTATGCTAAAAGGAGTTACAGAGGGAAAGGTGGAATCCTCAGGATTCTCAGTTTTGGAACAAATAACAAAAACCTTTTAGATGTAAGTAAAAAAAATCTCTGGGCGAGCCAGTAAATCCCTCTCCCTTTTTTGTAAGGGAGTGTCATGGTTTAATCACTCTCTTAACAGGGAGTTAAGGTCATGTCAATAAACTCATCCTCACAACTGCAACACCAAAAATTATACCGTTTAAGGGTTACCTCTATTCTCCCACCATATCTACCTATTAGACTCCAAGGATCAACCTAAGTTGGAGATTGCAACGTTTATAGTTTCATCAGAGGGGATATCCAAACTTATCTGTCCTTTAAATGCTTGTGAACACAGGAATGTTGATGATGGCAGGAATGTTCCTGCTCTCCCTGACAGCTGCAGGAGAGTGCATTGGGCTCTGGATGCTAATGGTCATGATGCCACCCTGTTGGAGGTGTCTCATGCATGGTACCCTTCTTGGGAGCAGCTGAGCCCCTGTTGCTGAAACATGATGTTCAAAACAGAGCTTTCACTCAGAAAGCCTTGCAGAAGCTTTGAGCTTTGCTCGTCCCTTTAATTTTTCTCTCCATCCTTGCAATATTCAGTCCTTCCCCCTCTCCCGTGACTCCTATGAGCTGCTGGTGGCAGTCCTAAAATGAGCTAGGGATCTCAGAATTCTCTTCTTTAAATGACAGTGCTCTACCAAGTCCCAAACTTTGCACTTGTGGATAAAAGGGCAGCAGTGAGCCTAAATGGGCAGTGCACACACACTGGCAGAAGGGCATCTGCTCTTCAGGGCTGAAAGAAGTCAAGATACTTGCCAAATCTAGATTATTTCTACCTTCAGGACAGGACAAGACTAACATGAAAAAAATCCTGCTTTCTGCTGGTGGGGGCTTTTACTAAGGTGTACCATGCTCATCCTTGGCTATTTAAATAACACTGCCTCACTTTGTATAAACCAACTTGCAATATGAATGGGAAAAAAGCTATGGATCGTGGAGCAAGTGGGAATGGATAATCAATTTTTATCACTAATATTGTGGGTATGACCAATAACTCTGAATGAGTTATGGAAGGCTTTGCTCTGAGCAGATGTGTCTCCTTTCAAAGCAGTCTCTTTCTGGCACAGCCTTAACAACAGAAAAAAAAGTTGATTTAAACATTAAAACTAAACACACATGTATTTTCATTGTCCAATATATTTCTTCTTAAAATGCAGGAATATGAAATTCTCAGAGGTGGGCTGGCTGGGGGAGGCACAACAACATTGGATTACAAAAGCTTTCAGCTTTACAAACATGGGTTCAAATCAAGCTTCAGTAAGTGACAAGCAAAATGGGGCTATTGATTTCCTTCTAGTCCCATTTGGCTACAGCAAAAACTGGGCACAACAGTGTCTTTACACTGACAGGGATGGCATCAGCCAAAAGATAAAGCTTCTGTGAAAGAACATTTGTGGTGTTATTTATAGCAATTGAGATTACTGGACCACTTGAGGTTACTAGAGCTGAAAGGCATCAGAGAGTAAACTCACATCCCCCCATTCTGGGAGGTGTGCTTGCTTTCTAAGTTTGGCTGTGCTTTCTGGCAACCCTGTGCCCAAAGCACCCTTCCAGTTACATGGTGCAGCAGACACAATCCGTGTGTGCAAGTCAGGCTGGGAAACACGTTTTCCTTGCAACAGGCCTGTCAAAGAAAAAGGTTCACACTGAGTCAAAAATCCTCTGCTGGCCAGGAACCAACCTGCCAGGAAAGTGATAAGGTCTGCTGATTTTCCTTCCTGCCCATGAACTTGTGCTGCAAGAAAGTCCCAACAGGTCCTTGAAGCAAATGTGGTGGCCAAGGCTGTGTCTCCTTGCAGGTGACAACACACAAGGAGCCAGGCCTTGCCTTGACTGAGAGGAGTCACAAGCAGAGCTGAAACTGGGGTGGACCCACAGCTCCATCAGGATCCTCTATGCTCAGGCCTTAGGGATCCTTCTTCATCCTGCCCAGCAGGCCCCACCTGGACTTGGCTTTTTTTTGGGTGTGTAAGTCAGGTCCAAGGGACTCAGGAATGAGCACAGGAAGCTCAGGGCTTGGGTTTTAAACACCTTGATGCTCTTTGGCTGTAATTCAGGTCCAAGGGACTCAGGAATGAGCACAGGAAGCTCTTTGTAAACACCTGTGATTAACACCCGAATGTCTGGCCCCAAGTGACTGACTCAGGACCATTGAAAGAGCCAGGGCTAAAATGCAGGAGTTTCTTGCTCCTATATTGCTCTCCCACCTTTCTGAACTAGGTGCCCCTCTCCTGCTGCTATTTAAAGACACAGCAGGGCTCAGTGAAAGGTAATGTGGCTGCCCTCTCCATTTCCTTACATCAGGGGATTTGTGTCAGAAGTTCAGCATCGCCAAATGTCATTTTGAATGATTTTGTAGTTCTAGGTCAATAAACTGCTTACCATCATAGGGGAACTGAACCATGAATTACTCCAGTTGCTACAGTGCATTTTTTTAGCCATGTACATAGAATGTCCAGTTCAGGATGATTCTCAATAGCCCTACATTTTCTGATTCACAATTTTAATTAAATGTAATTTTCTTTCTTTTGTTTCTCAATGGGCATGCTGTGTCATTATATCTCAAGGGCCACCAAGACAAGAATATCTCAAGACCTCATGGCTGCAAAGCTCCACTCTTGCTGCAGAGAAGAAAATATCAGAGAATAGTGAAATAGAAGGGGTTAGAACATTCTCTGCATGCTTTTTGTTGTTGTTGTTGTTGAATTAAAGGGATAAACATCATATTAATTCAAAGTCTCTTTGTAGTGACCTCCCTTCAACATTATCTGAAGATTATGTTCATTTCTTACTTAGTGAGGCTCCATTTCAGAGGAGGAATGGAGTGAAAACCCCTCCCAGTTTGGGGAAAACCTGGATGAGAATAAAGTATTTGCTGGTGATACCATCTCCAGTGTAGTAGGGAGCAGTAATATGTGGCATGCACCTACCCACACATGTAACAAGGGTGGATTCACAACCTTCTGAAAATCATTTAAAACACATGCAATATTATGTTTTATACTCATATATAGTTTCCTTGATGCTGTGATGTAATGGCAAAGATCCCTTTTGGTGCCTTGGACTGCTGAACACTGCATGTTTCCCCTCTCAACCCATTTCCTCCAGTTTGAGGCAAGGAACACAGTTTATAATTTTTTTTACTTTCCTAGGTGCGAGCCAGGCACAAGGGCCATGATTTACTTCCCAGAGGTGCCCTTTCCCTGGGAAGCTGAGGAGCAGCCAGCTTTTGTTGGGAACCCACAGCAGGGACGGGAAGCATGGCAGCTCCTCTGCCCACTGCCATTCCTTCCTGCAGGCACCACGTTATATATCCCTCACAGGCCTGACCACAGCTCTCAGAAACATCCAATAAATCAACAGTTAAAAGGGAAGAGTAGACATGGGGAGCAGGTGCTTATTATGTGTGCATCTCTGGAGAAGAATAACCCACAGTGTATTTCCATGCCCATTTGAAATGGAATACGACCATGACCCTGCGAGTGGCTCTGCTTGAATTGTTCCTGGCATGATGTTTTACTCCTAATATTTTCATTGTCTGCCTCCATCAGTTTTACCTCCCACTGTAGCATTAATTTTGTATGTGAATATGGAGGCTGTGCTTTAAATAATACAGCATATGCTTTTTATTTGCCATGTAGAATAATATTTTTTTGACTGATTTATGTTCCACCTGGACAAAATTATTTTTTATGAAGGGTTTATTTCATTTGTTCCCACATCCCCAAATAGGGGGGGGGGGGAAGGAAGAGAAATCTTGTAAACCACCAATAATGATGGACACAAAAATCTGCTTTGAAATACAAATTTACTGCAAAAACAGATTCTCTCTAGCCATGTAAATGAAAAAATGCTATTGTAATAATTTTAAGGCTGCAAATGCCTGTTACTACTAGAGAGAGTAACCTTCAGTCTCTTGTGTCATCCCTTACACAATGCTGGGAGTATGGGGAAATTCACTGACAGCTATAAGCTATTCCAGTAGAACAAAATTGAACATATGGCTACAGCATGGATTTAATTTAGCTCTTTTCAGAACTTCATCAAAGCCAGGACAAAACCCTGTGGTCCTTCAGTTCAGAGATTTGCCCCAGAATTTCATAGGCTAAGCTGCCAAATCTACCTTACTTCCAGTTTTCACAAGGACTGTGGAAAAACATGTTACTTGCCATTGAAACAATTTCATTTCAAACAGATAATCTGAGTTTCAATTAAAAAATAATATATGATGTACCTTGTGTTTTACAACCCTGAAAAACTGGCAGTATTTTAATGTTAATGTATCACCTACAGAAATATGCACTGTGAATAGATATATTAAAAAAAAAAAAGAAGTTATATGCAGTCCCTAGCACAACTTTGTTCTGATTTTGACTTCCAGCTTTTGGTGCTTTTTGTAGAGCAACTAAATATTAATGTTACAAATTCATAATAGTCATAGCATTCGGGAAGCTCTGGTACTATTTTTGGTTGTAATAGTCCTCTTTAACCACACAGCATCCTCCAGCCAAAACCACACTATAATAGGAGTGCTTATAATAAGGACACACAACGCCTCCATGGCAGCTCTGAGCTACAGAGCCAGGAAAAGTAGGATATTCTTTCAGAGCAGCTTCTCTCTCAATACTGAATGTAAGATGAAGAGATAGGACTTTCACAGGAAAATTCTGCTGCTTCTATCCCACCTCCTAAGTCCCCATCAGAAATCCAAGCTGGTATCTTCCCCCTGGCATTTTCGGGCAGCAAGCAGATTTGTTCCCAGGCAGGGCCCCAGCTCTCCACACAGAGCTCTCCTCCAGCCCCTCGTCCTGCCATGTCCCCAGTTCTGGCTCCACCAAAAAGCTCTGGTGACAGTGGCAACCTTTGTTCTGCTCCTTCTCCTGAAGAATCCACACAGCAAGCCAGGCGCTGAAAATCAGCGGCTGCTTTACAACGAGGAATTCCCATTTATAGGACTGCATGAACGCGTATTGTATTTGTTTCATCTCTGGGCCTTTCAAAGAAAAGCAGAGCTGCGGTTTTCGCTCCATCCCGGCGGGATGAAGGGGCAGCTCCTGCGGGAGCGGACGGGAAGGGGCGGCAGTCTCGGCAAAGCGCAGTAGATGGAGCCGGAGAGGCGCGGCAGAGCCCGAGCGTCACCTGAGGATACCTGCGAGACTTCCCCCTCAGCTAAAGCGGGTTGGAAAATGTGCAATTTAGATTTATCAGTTCAGGAGGGAGAGTCAGATGAAAACAGTTGAGCTGGTGAGATTATTAAATGCAGAGCGCCGTGCTGAGACGATGCTCACCTTGCTGATGAAGTGGAAAGAAGGCACCGGCACCCCCTCAGCTGCACCCAGGCGGTCACACGGGAGGGAGGTGATGGAAGTTGGGGGAACATCGCCAACAGAGACCTTCCCCCACCCAGGAACATCTTCTGGGACCTTGAGGTGGCACCTTTGGGACGCAGCAGGAATGGTGAGGGTTTGGGTCAGAGTGGGAAGAACAGACGGGCACCCTGGAATGCAGCAGGAATAGTGTGGGTTTGGGTCAGAGTGAGAAGCACAGGTGGGCATTTCCTGCTGTCAGCCCCTGTGTATCAGCCCAGTAATGTCACACAAAGGTGGTCTGGTGTATTTAATTTTATCAGGCAGAAGAACTCTGATATATGCTGCACTCAGTTCAGCACTCCCGTGCAGATTTACTCGGCGCTTTAGCATGCGTGCTGCCTCGCTGACAGAGATTAAAGGCTCTCCTCAGAGCCCCAGGTATTACGCTCAAACGTATAAATCAGGGCTTAATATATAATATTTGTCCATAAAAATATATCACAGTGGCATTCGTTTGACTATCTGCATATTAAATACCATTACAGAAAAGTCCTGAGCTTATTGAGGATTACTTTGCTACACCACTAAAGTCTCCTGCCATCCTAAACAGGTTTCTTTCCTGCCAGAGCGTGGCCGAGAGGCAAAGAGGAAGGGGCAGATGTTGCTGTCACTGTTCATGACCCCAGGCATGCCCCAGCCATGCAGAGCTGTGCCAGGAACATCTCCCAGGCAGGCCCTGGGCTCTGGCTCGCTGGCACTGGGCAGGCAGGGCAGGGATCACGGTGGAGATGACACCGCAAACCTCTAAAGGAGAAAATTGCATGATGTATCAGCACTCACGAGCACCCGCCAGAGAGCTGTTTAGAGTGAGATTACAGTCTCACAGGAGACTCTCATGCCTCTTGGTCACAGGGTTACTAAGATGATGCAGTTGCAACTTGTATGCGGGAGGTAGGAGGGATTTAAGCAGTGGCCAGAAAGAAAAGCTGGATCAAACCTCCACAAACCATGCTCAGATTAACCCAGATTCCTGAGTCCCCAGCTTTGAGAGACTTGAAATCAGCCAAATTTGATCCTTTCCCTTGAACAGAAGCCAAAATCTGTGAGGGAGATGATAAAGTTTATACTTGGACCACAAGTTTATGATCAACATTTTAGAATGAACAGAAGCAAAGCTCCCCAAAATAGGAGTTTGTGCAGTGCAGAGGTCTCGATCCTGTTCATGCCAGTTCCATATTAGCACAGCTCTATGGATTTCTCTGTTTTTGCTGCTGACTTACAGAGACGCAAGGGAGAAAAAATCAGACCCAGTTGCAATCTTCTCCCCTTCATCCTCTTCATATTCAAGCTCTTTTTTTTTTCCTTCTAAATTCCTATTATTAACACAGGACTAAAAAAAAAAAAAGAATCCCTGGGATCCCTGGTGCATCCTTGGAGTGGCTGCAGCCTCATCATGGATGACTAGACAACCGCCACTGTGCCACATAATGAGGAGCACACATGCTGCACCGGGAGATACTAATGAGGGAGCTACAGCCCCCTTAGCCCTCTCCAGTAAATCCGTGTCTGCAAGGCATGTTTTATTTATCAGGCTTATTATGGCAGCACTAAGGAGCCATTTGAAAAGGGCTGCTGCTGTCCTGGGCACTGCACACTGCAGTGCCTGCTCAGACCAGCTTCCAGGGAAGATGGATGGGGCTGGCAAGAGACAGGGGAGAGGGATGCTGTGCACACACCAGGCAAACAGTCTGTGGCAGCATTTATTCCACCAGCTTCTTTAAGGAGGGAGAGGATTCAGCCTGTTTTGACCTCACAGCGCTAGCTAGATGATCCCAGGCCCTGAAAATACAGAGTAACTGGCAAACAGATTGAAGCTGTGCATGTAATGATTTCCAGGAAAGCTGAGGAAGCAAGGATTTGACAGACCTGGAGAGACCCGGCTGCAAACTGCAGCCAGGCACCTCAGAGGGGCTTTGCAGGAGCTCAGCTGCCTGAGGCAGCTGCCTACCTGCCCAGCACTGCTCCCTAATCCCACTGCCAGCAGATCTCCTGCTGGATCCCACACTTCCACCAGGCACTGCTGCTCTGTGCCAGGATGTGAGGGCACAGAGCTCCAGTGTGTGGTCTCATGCAATGTGCCAGAGGGAAAGGGGACTTAACCATCACTGCTGCCTCCTCCAAACATCCTCCTGACCCCTCTGCACATCCTCACAGAGGCTTCTGTGCACTTGGGAGAATCACTCCACTTGCAGAGGATCAACAGAGAGAGAAGTAAAATGCAGCTAAGCGAAAGATAGGAGAGAGATGAGCAAATCTTTGCAAAACTTACACTGCAGGTCTCAGCAGGGCTCAGACAAATTGGTCTGCATTCCTTTAATATATCAGATTTCTACTTACCCTGTTCATTAGCATGTTAAGCTACAAGGGCTGATTATATGAACCTCATGGAGAGGCATCAATTAAGATGATAAATTTACATACATTCCTTCTGGATGAGAAATGACGGGTTTCCCCAGTTCAGTGTTTGGTACAACTGGACTCGCTTCCAGAAAGAGAAAGAAGTGTTAAATGTGTGCATCTGTACTGCTCCCTGAAATGACGGGAGTAGCTCACAAGTTTGAGCAAAAATGTATGTCAAATAGGAATGGAAGGAAACAACTCTCACTTTTCAAGGCTGAACTCTAATCTGCCATGTCACATTGACAACAGATTATGAGAGGAAGTGAAATTCCCAAGGGATGCTGCCCTTACAAGGCTGGCCCAAATGGCGCTCCCAGCCCTGAAGAATGCAACATTAAATATTTGCACATATTTATCACTTCTTGCCCACGCAAGATCTCATCTTATTTTGCAAATGCTGTGCAGCAGAACAACTTCATAGGGCGCCAAAGTGTAGCCATTTCTGGTCTGCAGCATGCCGGTGGCACCTCTCCTGTGCCAGCACGTGTCTTGGGAGAACTGTGAACAAAGAGGGTTTGTTATCCTGTTGCCACTGAACAGAGAAATTAGATAGGCCTCGCCAATGGTATGAAAGCCCATTCAAGCTGACAGAATCATCTGTCTTTACTTGAAAAACACTGCACAGCTGCTAATGCTGCCAGAGGAGACAGGCCAGTAGCAGTTCTGCTCCTATAGCCAACCTTTGTAGCGCTAACCTCGGTGCTCCTGGGGCTAAAGAGTGGTTTACAGCTAAGTCAAACAGCTAATGCCATTAATAGCTCAGTAACAGGAACAGCTAAACAGTAACAGCCAAGCTCATCCCTCATCTTCTTCAGGAAGAAGAAAGAAAGAAGGCTCTGGGCCAGAAAGGGCTGAACACCACCAGCCCTCATTAATTTCAGGGAAAATTAAAGGTTTTTTAGCTAATACAGTAACTTTTATGTGACTCCTACTTTCCTGAATAGCAGAACCAAGTTTATTGCAGCAGAAAGGTGTTTTCACCTCACACTGCTGGTGCTCCACCCAGCTGAGGTGCTGGATAAAGACTAGTGTTGCACGCTGCCTTATCCAGGACCGTGCTGGCCAAAGGTGCACATTTACACTTTCTTGAACTGCCAGATAGCAAACATGCAAGCTTCCTCATTGCTCAGGCCACGATAAGGGCCTTCCATCTGATTCCCCTGCCAGGGCCTGCACGGCCACGATAACCAGAACATTCTGAAGAGGACACATTTCAAACAAATGCTACTTGCATACAAAATTTTTTGCCTTAAATGGGATCATCTTTTCCTCAAGAAGAGTGGAAAAAGTGCCATTTCTTTTCCTCTCATGTGCACAGCCATGTCAATTACATACCACTGGAGTAAGGAATAAGTGCTCCTTTATTTTGTTTGAACCAAAGAGCAATCAAACCTAGCCAGGCTTGTGTTCATGATGCACATTATATGTACCAGGGACATTTATGTCACATATCATAAGAACATAAGAAAGGTAAAAAAAAAAAAGCCAATTCCCTTATGCTATTAAGTTTGACTTGAATATAATCTGCCTCAGCCTAACAGGTGAAGCACATGCCTCACTAAAATAAGGAAATATTTACAGCTGAAAGCAGAATGTATGGCTATACCTCTTGGGAAACAAATTTCCTCCTCAGACCCTAATTCCTATAATACCATCACACTGAAGACTGACGTACTTCCCCCCTTTGCAGCTCCAAGCTGGGTTGTTTCTGCCAATTCTTCCTCTTCCCCAGCCAGTATGTCGTAACCTCAGGTGAAGACTTCAGTTTTAATTTCTTCAAATGTTTAATGGTTTTAATTTTGAAAGTTGGACAATAAACCAATTCCCCTCGTTTCCAAAGATTTATTGCTTTTCCCAATGTATTGAACGTTCAGTGCAGGCTGCATTTCAATTAAAGGCAGCAAAACTGTTAATGGTCTATTAACGACACACTGCATCTATATAAAGATGCAAATATAAGTCGCGGCCAATTTTCTGGCCCGGTGAGATAATTTCTTCTTTTCCCCGTAGTGAATTATCTGCGAACAACTCATAATTTTATACCAGCCCATATCTCTGGCTACTGCTTAACTGTAAGTATCTGCAGCGCACGAGCTGCCCGCGGTCCAACCCCGGGTTTGTCACCCAGGGAAGCGGCCTCCTGCCTTGGGGACGGGGACCACCGGGGCTGTGGGGAGCAGGGCGGGCAGGGGCAGGGTGCCGGGCCCCTCTCAGGCCGGGCTGCCCGTTCGCGGCATCCCCGGTGATGCGGGAGGAGCGGCCCCGGCCCGCCCGGTGATGCTCCCGCCGTTACCATGGCAACCGCCCCCGCCCACGCGACCCGCGGCGGCGCTCGCGGCCAACCCGCCTGTTACCAGGGCGGGGGCGTTGAGGGGGGCGCTCTTGTTTCCGATTGGCTGCTGGCGAGGCTCGCCGATTGGCGGAGGGCGGACGGCAGCGCGCCGATTGGCTGGGCCCGGAGGTGAGGCTGTGGGGTGATGCCGGCCGCCCCGCGCAGCGCCGGGACACAGACAAAGGCTGCCCAAAGGCTGCCCGGAGGCTGCCCGGGCTCCCCCCACCGCCCCCGGACTGGCGCGGCGCGGGATGGCCGCGGGGGAGCCAAGGCTCTTGGAGCGCCGCTGGGAGGTGGCAACGCGAGCCTGGCCCTGCGCCCACAGCCCCCGCGCCCTCCCCGCCCGGCCGCCCGCTCCGACTGCCGCTGGGGCACGCGGCGCGCGGAGGGGCGGAGCCACTGTCACGCTCGTCGCGCGCCCGACAGCCAATGGGCGGGCCGGGAGAACGCGCGCAGCACGCGGGGCCCGCGTGCCCCGCGGCACAGGCTGTCAATCATCCGGCAGCCGCTCGTCCCGCCCCGCTCCGGCGCGGCCCCGCCCGGCGGAGGGAGCGCGGGCCCTCAGCGCCGCTCGGGCACGGCGCCGCTCGCTCGGAGCCGGAGCTACGGCGGCACCGCCGTTGCCTTGTCACAGGGTTGGGGTGCGAGGGAGTCGCCGCCGCTCTGGAACGGCTCCCCTGCGGCCTCAGCCCCGCTGTTTCTGCCGCCAGCGCCAAGCCCGCGCGGCCCGTCCCCCTCGGGATGCCCGCGGTGCGGGCTCTGCTCCCGGCGCCCTCCCCCGGTGGGGGGAGAGAGGCGGAGCCGGTGTGGCTGCCGCCCGCCGCCTTTATCTGGCGTGGCGGCGCGGGGGGTGGCACTGGGGAACACCTTGTTGTAAGATACGCGCTATAAATACGGCGCCGGGGATGGGAGTGCGGCCACGGGCGGCGGGGACCAGCTTTGAGCTACGGTGGGTGCCTTCCCCGCGGCACGGCGGCCGGGGACCGCTTGAATTGTAATTACCGGTGCCGGGCTGCCATCCCCTCGGCCACCCCCCGCACCCGGTTCCCGGGAGGAGTCGCGGGGGAAGTTCTGCGTTTTGGCCAGCTTGGTACGGAGGGCAGCGGCGGCAGCGAGCCCCGGCGGCTGCGGCAGGGCAGGCGGAGGAGCGCAGGGTGAGAGAAGGGACGGGGAGGGCAACGCTGGAGGAAGGACGCGGGGCTGGGGATAAAGGCGGCGGGGGAGGAGAAGGCGCTGGCGGGAGGGGACGGGAGGACGGGAAGGCGGGCTGGGGGAGGGAGGAGAGAGAGGGAGAGCAGCTTCTAACCCCGGCGCCTCCGCCACCGCCTCCCAGCAGGGCTCTGATCGCCAGCAGCCGCCGAGCCCAGCCCGCCACGGAGGGCGGCCGGTGCGGCTAGCGCGGAGGAGGAGGAGGTCGCCGCCGGAGGAGCCCCGCGGTCCGGTCCGAGCCGCGTCGCTGAGCACGCCTGCCCGGCCGCCAGCATGATGCAGATCTGCGACTCGTACAGCCAGAAGTACTCCCTCTTCAACGCCATGAACCGCTTCATCGGCGCCGTCAACAACATGGACCAGACGGTGATGGTGCCCAGCCTGCTGCGCGACGTGCCGCTGCTGCTGGAGGAGCTGGACGCGGCGGGCGCCGTGTGCCCGCCCCGGGATGCTGCCCTGCCGCCCGGCGACCCCGGCGCCTACTTCTCCCGCAGGGACATGTACAGCCACTACATGCTGCTCAAGTCCATCCGCAACGACATCGAGTGGGGCGTGGTGCAGCCGCCGGCGGGCGAGGAGGCCGCCCGCAAGAAGGACAAGCTGGGCGGCGGGCCCGCCGAGGAGGGCGAGGGGGAGGAGGACCTGGAGCAGCAGTTCCATTACCACCTCAGCGGACTCCACTCGGTCCTCTCCAAGCTCACCCGCAAGGCCAACGTCCTCACCAACAGATACAAGCAGGAGATCGGCGTCAGCAGCTGGGGGCAGTGAGCGCCGGGGGGAGCGGGGGAAGGGGCTCCGAGCCGGCGGGAGCGGCGCGTCCCCGCCCGGCGCCGCCGCTGCTGCGGTGGCCGAGGGCAGCGCCCCGGGCCCGGGCTTCCCTGCGCGCTCCCGAGACTGCAGCAGGTTTTCTACCAACGCACAAGAGAGAGAAAGAAATGTAAATTAATCAGTACTAGTTTATTAATTATTTTGACCCCCTCCGTGTTTTTTTCGTTGTACGGTCCGGGGCGAGCAGTCGCAGTGCGCGCCCCGGCAGGGAGGCTGAACCCGTGTGCGTACGAGGTGGTGGCATTGCTGGCCGATAAGGAGGCTCCACTCAAGCCGATGAACGTAACGAAACTGGCACAAAATTGCTTCTGTCACCTCGGAGGGAACCCAGAGAGCTAAGGAACATCCCTCTGTTGTGGGAGAGATGGCGGGTCCTGTGGTTGTACATGTACTGGAGTTTATTTAAAACTTTTTTACTCAGATGTAGAGTATATTCTAAAATAAATGCAAATGTATTAACGAAGAGTGACCTAAACTTTTGGTATGATTTATCTTTCTTTAATTAAATGATATTTTTAACATCTGGAATTCTTCTGTTTTTCTTCTATGTCACATTCAGAGTTGCCTTACTAGATACAGAAATCTGTATGCAAGAGAGGGGATTTTGTGGCTTTGTTTTTTTTTTTCCATCAAAGCAATTAGGCAGTGAGGATAACTTGGCGTATCTAAAATGTTTGAATCACCATATGAAACTTAACCATACATGGCCTGAATTTTAGTAAGCTGTTCCCAGCTGCACAGTGCAGTTGCTCTGTGTGAGTGTTGGATTGAAGGTCAGTGCCTCTTTAACAAAATCTGAGAAGATCGAGTCATGGTTACTCTGCAGGCAGCGATTCATGGCAGTTGGAGCAAAGCCTAGGAATGACTCTTGCTTTTTTCGGGAAGTATCTTAATGTACTGTGGGGAGCTCTTTTCTCTCTCTCAGAATAGGTCTGGCAGACTTGGCTCTCCAGTCTCTCTGCATTTCTTTCCTCTAATCCTCCTTGGATACCAGGAGTTAATCGGTTTTATGTTATCCAGATTGTATTGATTTCTTTCTCTCTACTTTTTTTTTCATTTTGTGAAGTAAACTACCTCAGAATTGGGTGTCTATATAGTGTTAGAACAGTAAGTTCTAATATTAAAGTGCACTTGCTTGTTGTGATACAATATATAACAGAGAATAAATGTTTAATAAATTGTAAGTCCTTACATGTAAATTTTCTTCTCAGGCACTGAAATGCCAAGTTTGTAGACATACTGAGATATCACTTTGTATTACTGTCATCAAATTTAGGGCTTGTTTGGTAGTGTTGGTTTGGGGTTTTTCTTCTTCTAAAAATAGAATATTTTTTCTCTCAACTTCAGGGATATTTTTGTTTAAATTCAGATATTCCTTAGCACTTTATTTTTCAGCCCAACTGTTAGGATGTTGTGGTAAAAGATGAGCACTCCAGACATGGTACTAGCTGGCAGATGTTTGTGTAAGTTAAAACACTCACCCTAAATCTGTGTTTAAAAATATATATTTTGGAAGGTTTTTCCCTTCTGGGGTAAAGAACAGCTTTGTAAGGCTGGATAATTTTTAGTTTGGCGATGCTTGTTCTTTTTGTAATGTTTTCAACTCCTCTTGGGAAGGTGCCAGGAAAAAAGTCAGGAGCAAGGCGAGGGATTACCCTGGTTTCCTAACATGTCAGCGTGCCAGTCCTTCTGCAGTCGGGCTGATGCAGTGTGAAAGGTGCAGAGCCCTGTGCTGGATGCTGAAGTTCTGTTCCAAAGACAAGGGTGAGAGGGAGAACCTGTTCTGCTGTGTGGCTCCCTTGTGCATCAGCTGGAAACCACATTACAGCTTCTGCTGGGGAGCACCTCGAAACCCCAGACAAAAGCAGCTCATGCAGTTTCACCCGTGTGCCTTTTGATCTCCCAGTAACTTCTCCTGGTGTGGGTTTAGACAATACTGTTTAAATGTTGCACAAGAGACAATGTGATGCTGATTTAGACTATGAGTAATGTCAGAAAAATAGTGTTACATTAGCACAGCACTGCCATGCCTATGGCATCCATTCCCTTTGCATTCTAAAAAAAAAAGCACCGGAGAAAAGTTTCGGTGGAAGAGCAGCTGAAATCTTGTGCTATGGGGCAGCAAAAGTGGCATTTCCTTACAGGTAAAACTTTGGGTGAGAGGAGGAGGATTCTGTGACTCAAGGGTTTGCCTTGCCTGTGACTAAGCTGCAGTGGCTGAAGTGCACGTGGCTCCCATGCGGGGCCCAGGTGCTGGGCTGGCAGCAGCCCTGGTAATCCCAACTCAGCCGTGCAAGCCCTGCTGAGAGCCACGCCGTCCTGCCACCGTCCTGCCACCGGGGAGCTGCTTCAGAACTTCTCAAGGTCATGGGAGAGGATTGAGCCTCTCGGGATCGAGAAAGTGATATCTTAATGCAGGGGGAAGGCAGCAACAGATAAAACCAGGGATGACTTTGCTGCTGGCTGTTGTGTAAAACAACTTGGCC
Organism: Emberiza elegans; assembly: GCA_024865655.1. NCBI lineage: Eukaryota > Metazoa > Chordata > Aves > Passeriformes > Fringillidae > Emberiza > Emberiza elegans. The sequence continues at coordinate 1,368,375 of JALJVW010000163.1, forward strand.
TAAAAAGTGGGGTGGTCAGGCAATTATGTAAATGCTGACTCCTGGCATTGCAGTAAGCAAAGATGAGATTGCAGAGTCTTAGTGCAGATTTTGCATGTTAGATGCTGAATTGGGAAAAATTTCCATCAACAGCACTATATAGAACAATTAGGTTTATTATTAAGGAGTTATGTTTCCTTTTGAAAGACTGGATCACTTCCAGTATCCCAATTGTTTAGAGTTCAGCAAACCTATTTAGGCTGCTCTGATAAAGTGATTCTGGTACATGTAATGACAAATTACATCAGTCTAATGTAAAAAGTATCTTTATGATCTCAAATACTTTGGGAAGTGACTTAATTTCTTAGCCACACACAGGCAAAAAGACAACTTACCAAACTACCCCAGCAGTGCTCAAAACAGGGGATATGCACTGTGAGAAACAGTTGTCATTTTTAGTTCACTTAAGTGAAACAGACTCCATATAGAGTAAGGCAGACATTAGAAGAGCAGTAAATAATGAGATTCAAGAGCTGTTTGCACTAACAAATTGATTACAGCAGAACTTATCTTACAGCCAAGGAGCCTCAAGGACATTGCTCATGGCATGCATCGGTTTATATACAAAAGTGCAGTATCTGTCATTCTAGCTCATGAGTCAATTCTTGGTTTTGTGTATACAAAAGAAGGACAAATGAGGGCAAAGCCATGCTTTTCTCTTTCTCTCCATAAAAATAAAGGGATGGGTGTGAGTTCCATGGGAAGAACAAGAATCGTGGGCTGGTCAGTGCTTGGTAGAAGCAGATTAAGCTGAGTCAGGCTAGGCTGTCACCTTCCTACTTTCCCTCTGAAAGCGCTTCCTTGCAGAGGGCTCTAACTAGATCAAGATATTCGTGTTTTGTGGTTTGTTTCCTCCCCCTTGCACAGGCTCTTGCACCAAGACAACATGAGTCATCAGCAGATTGGCTTTGCTGAACGATGCACTGATGTTAGTGGTCAGAGGGAAGGTTGTGTTAGGATCTTATTATCATGTACTTAAGATCTGCACCCTGTTCTACCCCAGGAAACAAAACAAAACAAACCCCCCCCACAAAAAAAAAAAAAAATAGCATCTCCTTTCTGTGCCTTTGGATTTGGTACAGAGCTAAGCCCTCTGCAGAAAAGTCTGCAGCAATTTTCCCTCACTGACTTCTTTCCCTGAAGTCTCGAGTATGGGAGGGCATTGAGCTGGAAGTATTGCTTTTTATTATTCATACCTTTAAACTGTTAATGTTTTTATTATTTGTATATAGGTAACAGTGTGCTAGGTACCATATTCCAAAGAGTTCAAAGACCATAAAACCAGAATTGGATAGGAAAGAGGTGCAGTTCCAACCCGTATGCCATGGGCAGAGACACTTTCTGCTAGCTCAGGTGGCTCAATGCCCATCCACGCTGGCCCTGAACACTTCCAGGGATGGGACATCCCCAGCTTCTCTGGGCAACCTGTGCCAGCACCTTGCCATGCTCACAGTAACAACATTTCTTCCTAATATCTAATCTAAACCTATTTTCTTTCAGTTTGAACCCATTTCCCCCTGTCCTATCTGTACATGCCCATGTTGAAACTCCCTCTCCAGCTTTCTTGTAGCCCCCTTAAGGTTCCAGAAGGCTGCTCTAAGGTCTCCCTGGAGCCTTCCCTTCTGCAGGCTGAACCATCCCAATCCTCTCAGCCTGTCTTTTTCAAGGAGAGGTGCTCCAGCCCCTCTGATCATCTTTGTGGTCTCTGCACTCACTCCAGCAGTTCCACATCCTTCCGCATCCTGGGTGCTGGGACCCCAGAGCTGGATGCAGCACTGCAGGTGGGGTCTCTGCAGAGCAGAGCAGAACAGAGGGGCAGAATCACCTCCCATGACCTGCATCTTGGGGTGCAGCCAGGACACATTTGGCTTTCTGGGCTGTGAGCACAAATTGCTGGATCATGTCAAGCTTTTCATCAAACAACGTCCTCAAGCTGTTTTCCTCAGGCTGCTCTCTACCCATTCGCCATGCAGCCTGTGTCTGTCTGTCTGTCTGTGCTTGGGATTGCTCTGACCCACATGCAGCACCTTGTGTTTGACCTTGTTGAAATTCACAGGGTTCACACCCCTCAACCTGTCCAGGTCCCTGTGCATGGCTTCCCTTCCCTCCTCCCGGCTGGCTGGTTGTTGATTGCTGCCCCAAGATGTGCAGGATGTCTCTGTTTCGGCCCGCGTGGCTGAAGAACGAGTCTGGACTCTTCAGTTTTCAATCTTGAGGTTGTTTATTAATTCTTATCTATAAAATTTTCTTTCTGCCCAGCCGAGGTCTGCTCAGCAGGGCAGCCACAGGCACTCTGACCGCCCCCGGGGCAGTGTTGTCTTTTTATACAACAAACTATGTATATCATATTATCATATTTACACTTAATTCCCAATACCTATCACCTATGTTAGACAGGGCACTTCTACTCTAAACCAATCCCAATGTGCCAACATCACTGCAGAAAATGGAGAAGAAGAAGAAGAAAGGCTGGACACACCCAAGTTCCTCCATCTTGTCCCCATAACCCCCATACCAAAAATCCTAAAATCTACATTTTCACCCTGTGATAATTTTATTATTATACTATTCAAACCTCTGTGACATTCAGGTCCTCATACAAAGCTGGCAACTTGCTCCGGGGGTCAAAATCAAATCCCCAGGTGCTCTGGGCTGCATGCCAGGGTCTCTGAGTCCCCTGGTGGGGTCCTCGGCAACTCTGGACACCCAGAGGGATGTTCCAACACTCTCCAGTGTGTGGGCCGCACCACACAGCCTGAGAGTGCCTCAGTGCCACTGTCCATGTCACTAAAAAGGATTTTAAACAGTCCTGGTCCCACCACTGACACCCGAGGAGCACCTTTGGTCACTGCTCTGCACTTGACCACAACTCTGTGAGTGCAACCACACAGCCAATTCCTTATCCATGCAGTTCCCACCCATCAAATCCATGTCTCTCCACTTTAGAGACAAGGATGCTGTGTGGGACACTGTCAAATGCTTTGCACAATTTCCTGCACACATCATTTGCTTCCAAAGATCTTAAGTGATAGTGCACACAGGAGAAATAGAAGGGCACAATGGGTTATAACCTGCCACAAAATCTGAGGGAAGTGCAATCAAGGTGAGCATTGCAAAAGCATCTCCAGCTTTGCATGCATTTTTCTGTCATTTGTCATTGTCACCCCTAAACAAGGAGAAATACCTGAATGTGTTAGTACTAATGTTGCAATTATTTTTTTTCCAAACCACAGACTTGCATGACAAGTTTAGGTCAAAATTAGTTTTAAGGAATGAAGCTATAAGTGCCTTTCCAAAAGGAAATCTGTAAACAGGAGTGCAGTAATTGTATATCTTTTTGTTGGTAGCCAACAGCCAGAATGAGCACTCTTTGTAAGAACTAACATTCCTTCCCTGTTCAAATATCCTTATTTGACCCAGAGCGATGAATGGGGAAACACCTTCCAGTTCTTGTGCTTTTGAATTTTGTCCTGGAGGAATGGCACAGTAGAAGCTTAGAGAACTTACAGAGAAAGCAGGTGCCTCTGTGTTAAATCACAAAACAGTGAATGAGCTTGCCCCATATTTGTCAGGTCTGTCATAGTATCCGTTGTATCTTTTTTTTCATGTATATCTACATACATCTGATTCTAAAATGTTTCTGCATTTCTGTTCTGGCCTGTTATATCTTAGCAACTTTGGGGTACAAACAGCAGGGTTAATATCCCACAGGCCCAGACACTTTAGGCACTTTAGCTGAGCCTTTTAAAGTGCATCTCACTTCCCCATCTGTATTTGAACTGAGAAGATGGGCAGAATGCCTAAAGCCATGACTCAGAGTACAGCACAGGAGCATGGCAGCCCCTTGCTTTGGGATTGCTCTTTGGTCACTGGTTTATGTGCTGGAGCAGGGAGACACATGCAAGGTGAACCATTCCTTCAGGGATTTACTACGGGTTGTACAATGTTTGGAAGGGAGAATGGCAGTGGGGACTTTTCTCACCCTGTAACCAATATATGTCCTTCCCAATTCCTTTTCTCCTCTCTCTGAGAATTTTCCTCTCTGAAATTCATAGTAAACCCAAGATTGTATTGTCACCCAGACAGCTCTCAGTTTTGAACTGAACTGCAATTACTAATAGCAGGAGTATTAAGTGATTTGATGATATTTTATTGTATGAATTGTATAATTAAACCTGGCTGCTTTTATTGACGTGCTGTTTTTCACGTGGAGACACATTTCTTTTTAAAATGTTTCAGTAGTGATGGCTGATCACCAATCCATACTTTGAGAAATATCAATGTCTAAATAGCTCTTTTGAAAGCAGAGCCAACAATGCAGAAAGCTGGTTTCTGTTGCTGATGTGTGCAGTGCTCATCTTTTGACGTGCCCTAATAATTGCCATTCCTATTAACTGTAGCATCACACACTGAGAGAAAAACACACCCTGTAGCGAGCCTGAACAGAGACAAGGAAAAGCAGGGGAGCTGGCAGATCACGGCCTTGGCATTTCTGATACTGGCTTTTGTGTTCAAGTTCAATGTAATGCAAAAAAAAAAAAACCTCATTTAAAGAAGTTGAGAAGTGTGGTTATAATGAAACAGGCAGCAGGTTTCTTTCATCTTTCAATGGCATTGGTATATGGTATTTTGCAAAGACTAAAATAATTCCTCATCCAGGTGAATACAGTCATGAAAGCATTAATTTCAACAATCAAACAGAATCACTTTTTTTTTTTTTTTTAGACCCAGCAGTGACTATTTCTTGACTGGTTTAAGCTCAGGCAGTGCCAAGAGCTTTTCCATCCCCTGACTCCCATCCCAGCCCTGTGAACCCTCCAGTTCTGGCACCAGCACTCACGCAGCAATGGAGTTACCAGACTCAGGGAGCTGATCCAGATCAAAATGAGTGGAGGAGAAAAGCTTTCAGCGGTACTAATTCCCTCATTCAGCAGAAGGTGTAGCTGCATTAGCTGCGGGCTGCTGTGGAGGGAGGGTTGGGAACACGCTGCCAGAAGGCAGAGTCGGACCTCCCCTCTTGGCAGCCACTTCCAAGTGGATTGGATTAAGCGTGTTGTGAAAGTGTCATCCGAGTGCCATCTTCCAAAGAGGTTTGTATGCTGATGAGTTTCAGTATCACTGAAACTGGCGGCTGCTCGGGGCTGAGATCCCGGCAGGACGAGCACTGATGTGCCACCCCTGCCAGGGGCCGGCCCCCTGCTCCAGAGCCTGCGGTCCCTAAGGAGGCAGAGCCGGCTCCCCAGCCGCCCTCCTGAGCCGGGACGCTCCGCAGGGCGGCACCAACCGCTGGGCACAGGCATGGAGGTCACACCTCATCCCTTGGCTCTTGGCTGCCTCTGTCCCCTCGTGGTGGCCGTGGCCAAGAAGAGATGCTCCCACATGGAGTTTAACATCCATGGCCAAGAAGAGATGCTTGCACAAAGAATTTGACAGCCATAGCCAAGAGAGATGCTCCCACATGGAGTTCAAGAGCCATGGCCGAGAGGAGATGGTCCCACATGGAGTTTGACAGCCATGGCCAAGAGATGGTCCCACACAGAGTTCAAGAGCCATGGCAGAGGAGAGATGGTCCCACAAGGAGTTTAATAGCCATGGCAGACAAGAGATGCTCCCACATGGATTTCAACAGCCATGGCAGAGAAGAGAGGATCCCACATGAAGTTTAAGAGCCATGGCAGAGAAGAGAGGATCCCACATGAAGTTTAAGAGCCATGGCAAAGAGACGATCCCACACAGAGTTTAACAGCCATGGCAGAGGAGAGATGGTCCCACACAGAATTTAACAGCTGTGGCCAAGAAAAGATGGTCCCACATGGAGTTTAAGAGCCGTGGCCAAGAAGAGATGGTCCCACACAGAGTTAAGGAGGAGACCCTGAGCTCCTTCAGAGCGCAGCCAACAGTGCTGCTGCCATCCTGCCTCCACTGTGTCCCAGCTTCCCAGAGAACACCTACAAGATTCCACAGGACAGCAACACTGAGTACACCTCGGCAGAAATTTTGCTTGATGTGAAAGGGTTTAATACTTTTGGAGTGTGTGTGAGGCAAAGAGGAAGGGACAGCAGGAGCCCTGGTGCATCTTGTACACAGGCACTGACACATGCCAGCCTTGGTGCAGGGATGGGAGTCCAGGACTTGCCCTCCCTGGGAGTGCCCTGGGCACAAGGTCTCTCTTGCTCTCTAATTAAAGGATGCCATGCAAAATAAGGCTGGGGCCAGAAGACTGAGAGCCAGGAGAGCAGGTTGCTCCTGAAGTGATGAGCCTCTCTTAAAGAAACCTCAAGAGGTGAACTTGAAGCTACTTGGAGGATTGAAAATAAGGTCTCTGCTACCCCTCAAAGGTGCCAATGGGTGAAAAGGCAGAATATTTTGTGGGAAGTCCTTCTCAGCAGACGTGCTGTGAGACCACTACCAAGCCTAAAACCATTTCTTGTGGGAGCTGTGGTTTAGTGGAGTGCAGATTTTGGCACGGTTCTCTCCTCTGGCTCACCTTGCCTTCTGCAGGAGGTAGGATGTGACTGCAGTACAGGAACAACCAGACTTCTTCTCTTGCCTCCACATCACTGTGCAAGGTAAAATTTTCCACTGCTATTGCTGCAACCATCGTGGATGAAGAGCAAAGGAAGGCAGCAAGAATTTTGCCTAATCCTCTCCGTTGGGTAGGTAGCTCTGCATGGCAGTGGCCTTCCCAGCCAGCCCCCTCTCCCACCCTCCCTGTGGCACTGGAGCCTTGCCATGCCCTGCACTGACTCTCAGCTTCTGTTCCCTCCCTGCTCTTAGAGCAGCCCCCTGGGAAACACAGGAGGTTGCAGGCAGGAGCCTGTACCACCAGGAAAGAGTAGGTGGGAATGCCTGTTGGTTTTGCCTGAAGATGCTGCCTTCATGAGAAGGAGAAGCAGAAATGAATTCACTGCAATGTGAACAAGAGTGCTAACCCGCAGTGTTCCTCCAAGCTTCCTGCCCAGCTTCCTTCATCCAAAAAGGGAAGGTAGGGGAGGATGTTGTTCACCATGCCCCATCTGACCTGGAGTCACCACACAGGATGAGGAAGATGCCTTGGTGCCCACGGTGCCCTTTTGGTCTGCGTGTGTGTAATGATTTACCCAGGCAGTTCTGGAGAAGAGTTTCCATCAGAAACATGGCTGAGGGCCCTGCCCCATGGCCTGAATCACACAGTCACACTGGGTGAGGGGGTTGATGACGCTGCTGGCAGTGGGAGCTGCCCTCTGCATCAAGGGCTGGGCTTTAGGGGCTGCCACACCAAGTCCCTCCTCCTCCTCCCCTGACTCAGTGCTCAGGGGACATCTCCAGGTGCAGGGGCTTTCTCCATGAACGTCAGGCTCAGGAGAGACTGGCTGTCAGACTCTGAAGCACTTGCTGCTTTTGATTGTGTGTTTTGGACAGAATCCCCTTCCATCTGCATTGGTGCAGCTATTGTTTGTATACATGATTTTAAGAAGGGATTTCCCTTCCTTTCTTCCTTCCTTCTCCTTTTAATATCATGTGGCAGCTAGAAGCAGGGAGAAGAGACTGGCACCATATGACCAAGCAGCTGTCTGTGGACTGTCAGAGCATATTGAGGGGAACACAGTGTGACTACCTTGGGTGCTTGAACATTCAGTCTCTGTTGGCTAAGCTATGCACTACCTTCCCTCCACTCAGTTATCCTGAATGTCACTGGGTCAGTGCATGGTTTACAGGACAGTGTTTTGAATTAAAAAAAAAAAAAAAAAAGTCATCTGGTCCATGTCCAGGGCATGGTAAAATCCCCTTCCTAGGAAAGCAGCATGAGTCATGCTGGCAGAGCATCCACTGCCAAGTCATCCTTTCTGTTGCATGGTGATGTCTTCCCTTTTCTAAGTTTCCTTTAAAGGCAGGAGAGTGGGTCACCTTTGCTCCAGCTACAAGGTAGCAAACACAACTGTTTAGGAAGGAGAATACCAAAGGATGTGAAGCCAAGCTAAGTATAGATGCATCACACTGACTAATGTTGGAGGGATGGTGAGTTGTCTTTGACCTCAGTCCTCTCAGTTTTCTCTGCAGAGGAAACACAAATGCATTTAAAAGACCTCTTCCATTATTTGTGAGTTTCATGGATGTATGAAGACATGTAAGTAGCCTTCAGTTTCCACTAGGAAATCAAGGTGCTTTTACAGAGGGAAAGGAGAGCACCCTGAGGTGCACAGACAACAAAAGGCACCATCTGTCACTGATGCAGTGGAGCAGAGAAAGGCAGTTTCGGGGCACTAGGGAAAATATAATCTCTGCCACTTGAGGAATTTATCATGTAAAGGCTTTTCTGAGGATGCCTCCTGAACTGTGCTCTCTGGTGACACAATCAGTCACCAGAACCATCAGGAACAAGTTCTTCAGGTCCAAGTTTGATGTGGGGAGATTCCCCAAGAAATTGACCCAAAGACAGGAGATGTTCTTTAAGGAAAGAGATTCATTATTAATCATTAATTCATTATTAATCAGATGAAATTACTAATTTCTAGGAAGGCCCAGTTTCTCTGGATTGGCAGATTTGAGTTCCCTCAATATACAGATGACAGCATTATACTCTGCACACTTTGCCAGCAGACATAGTGCCTTATTTACTCAGGAGCATGTCATGTTTTGCTTGACAGGTGGTAAAAACATGGTCTGCTTTACTTCTCTTTAACATTCTAATTTTTAGGCTACTGAGGTATGCTCCTATGCCTTTACCTATTAAAGGAGAATAGGTTCTCACAAAAACGGTAAGATGATTGTTATTGATTATGACCAATAATAGATTATTTTTGTCTGTCCCTTCTTCCTTCCCTCTTGCATTATTTATACTGCAATCCTTTTCCTTCTAGTGACAATCAACATCATTACCTCTCTTCACAAACTACTGTTTCTCAAGTCTACAGACTTTTGCAAGCAAGTTTCCAGTTATTCTTTTGGGGTTGTAATTCATCTGAATGGACGTGGAATTATTGCATTTTCCTTCCTGCAGATATTTCCCTGCAGTTATGCAAGTCTGTGGAAAACCACATCAATTCAGCATTGTGGACTGAGATTGGGACATGAGCTTGTGTCATTACCTGCTGCAAAGCCTCAGTGTGGCAGAAAACGCTGCTAATTACACTGTGCCTGGAGTAGAAAGTTTGAGTAATCCAGGAATGGGAAATGGTGAGAAGCATATGAACAGAGTTGTTCATCATCTCCATCTCAGCTCCTGCCATAGGAAAGGAGGAGAACTAAAACCTGCAGAAACCTAATCCTGGTTGCAAGAACATCATGGCAAATGCACATAATTTACTGCTGATGCACTTAAAGAACTTGGTGTCTAGATAAGGCAAGTCAAGGCAGTTCTTACTTACTAGCATGATTCACTTAACGTAACATAGCTGATTTGAATTTTTGTGAATTAAGATCTTTTTAATTCAATTTTTTATGGTCTTGGGTTTTTTTTCCTTCTTTCTTCTTCTGCATATTCTCTTTTTTCATCTGTTTTTCCTTTTCCTTCTCAGAAAAATTGTTTGGCAATTTGGAGTGGTTTTCCTGTCTGCATTTTTTGCATTTAGCCCCTGTGTTTTGGAGAAGTGCCTGCCTGCAGCAGCCTAGACAGACTTCCAGGGCTGGAAGCACGTTCTCTAAAACATGGATACAAGTTTACTTCACTTTTGACCCTCTTCCACTGTGGAACTGAAGAAATCTGTGAAGAAATCTCAGGGCTAGCTAGGTTCAGTCCTCTGCTGCCCATATTGCTCCCAGCACCCTAAATATTTCTGCTTTTCCCAGGCAGATGTTTCACAGCCCAGGAAAATCTAGAAGAGGCTCTCATCCTTATCCTCCATCTCATCTCCCCATCTCCTGTTCTCTCTCACACCTTGGAAGTGGGTAGGAGATGCTCATATCTCTCAACCCTTCATGTTGATTTCTGTTTCCTTTCCCTCCTGGCCCCACAGGAAGAGAAGGTACTCCAATAAACATCTCTCACTGTCCTCTCCTCCTGGTTCTGGGGACAGAAAGGAGCAGGATCCAATCCTTTTTGTTATTGTCAAAGTTACTGAATCCCTCCCAGACGTGCTTGTACTTCTGTGATCAAGTTTGGGTGATACACAAAGTTGCCCATTTCCTTTTTGTTTCCCAGAGCAGCACAGAAGTTTGAGAGAAGCAGTGGCTGTGAGAAAATTACTTTCCTATGAACAATGGGAAAGAAATAGCTGAGATCATGATGGGTGGATCCTCCTTTACCCTACTGTCTAGATCAGCTTCCTAAAATAACTTTCCCAGGGAATGATAACTTGTTTCAGTGAAACACAGATTTCAAGGGAGATCCTGATTATAGGGAGAAGACCATGTGTCAGGTAACCTGGGCTTCCTCTAATAATCCCTTTTATTCCCATCTTCTACAGTCCTCTCTCCCATCCAGTTCCTTTTTTTCCACCCATCCTCTGCCAATCTCTTCTCCCCAGGGTCTGTTCCTGCTCATGTGGAGTCTCATTTCAGTCCTTGCAGGGATTTGGATGATATCACATCAGGCTTCATGTCGTGTTCTGGGGGAGAAAGCAAGACAGTAAATCTCTCCTGTATTTAACAGGCCAATTGTAATTGTGTGTAACCCACATCTCTGGCATCAGCCAGGGAGGGGCAGGGAAGGGAAGGGGCAGAACTACTGAACAAAACCCCACAGCAGCCTTCTTGGCAGAGTTTGTGAAGGAAGGGGGAGAGAACAGGAGAGAGATCCTAATCTGAAATAGGTGCTCCCATCCAACAGTGGTGGGTGTGGACTGAAATGCTCAGTAGCTGGGGAGATGGCAGATTAGGGAGATTGTTTACTGTGAGATGGACAGAGGGAAAAGGGCTGGAAAAACTCAAGGAGGGGCTGCAGAAGGGTGTGAGTAAGTAATGGAAAGAAAAGTTCAAGTAAATTCCCAAGAAGTTGAAAATGGAAGCAGTAACCAGGATTTATTTTTGTCTGGGAACAGACAGAGGATGCAGGGAAAAAGAAAAAAAAAGATGGGAAGATGAAAGCCACGAGAGTTAATTCAGCTCCTATTAAAGCTGACAGCATTTGTCTTTACAGATAGAAGGGCTTGGCTCATAGGAAGATTTTGAAATAGGACAGAAGGAGGAAAGGAGGACTAGTAGACAGAAGACAGACAAAAAGAGAGAGCAAGGAGAATATGCAAAAATGGAAATAGAAAATAATTGAAAATTAACACAGGAATATATTCTGGATATTGGAAGTGTGCTGGGAAAGGAGGGAGATTGAAAACAGAGGAAAAAAAGAAAAAGCATGAGATCATCTTGTGATTCCAGATTTACATCCTAGGGAATATGAGAGTCCTGCCTGTAGAGCTGAGACCTTGAGGAAGACCTGTGACAGATGTGAAGATGTGCAGGGCAGAATATAACTGCAATCCTATAAATGCATTGCTTTCTGCAGATACTTTCCTCTTAAGCTGTAAACCCTGGGAGCAGAGGGGGCTCAGAGAGCAGGCTGGGGGCTGGGTGGGGAAGATGGGAAGTGAAAGAGCCAATGACCAGATGGTTTGGTACAGATCTGTGTCTTGGTGGTGTTTGGCTCTGGCATCCAAGGAAATGAAAGCTTCAGCTGCAGCTCTCCCTGAAGCTGGGGCACTGAGGTCTGTCTCCATGGTTTCTCTGGCATGGGGGCTCCCTGCCAACCAAACATGACCCCGTGCTTCAGTCTTCTCCCTGGGCAGAGCTGAATGCCCAGCTGTTCCCACAAAACCTGCACAGGTGTCTCTGGCCAGGGAAACCCCTGAGCCTCTGCATTCCTGGCTTCCACAGATTTATCCTCACCCTGTAGGAGGGTGAAACAGAGTCCAGTGTCAGTGCCCCAGTCCCTCCAGCCACAGGATCTGGTTCCCAGAAGAGGGAAATGCCCCTGTGGGGAATGTGGCACACTCCTCCATGTCCATGTGCCACCTCCAAGGTCTCTTAGCCCAGCAAAGAGGAATAACAACTGCAGCTGGAAATACCAACTCCTTTGTCAAAGCTGGGTGAGCTGGGCTGATGGATCCAAAGCTTGCTAAGGGGGATCCAGGCATTTGTACATACAGAGTAAAACCATGGGAACTTTTTGGTTTGGTTTTTTTTTCATTTTCTTTTAAGCCTGAAAACCAGGCTTAAAGCATGACTCTTGATCAGGCATCCTTTCCAGAAGGAAAAACCAGCCATGGGCTGCCTGTCAAGGGAGAGCAAGCTGCATGGGGCATATGGGCTGGTGCTGCCATGCCTGAGAGAAAGCAGGTCCCAAACCTCAGAAAGGTTCATTGTACACAAGGCTTGACTGCCTGAATGCCTCTGGGGCAGGCATTGAGAGACCTGCCTGCTGCAAGGTTGCTGAGATCCCTGCAGTGTGTTTGGTTGAGGGAAAGCTTCCTCCCAAGTGTGAACAAGACCTGTGCCTGGGGCAAACCACTGGGTTTGCTCTGGTGCTTAAGAGTTGGGCTCTTGTGGGTCCCTTCCAACTCAGAATACCCTGTGCTTCTGTGATTCTTCACTCCCTCAGTGCCAGTGCCAGATCACTGCCCCTGAGTGTGAAGGCTCTGGCTCCCATCGCTGCAGTCACACACAGGGAAAACTCCTGCTGGGATGGGCCAGAGCTGCTCACACATCCACAGCTGGGCTGTCAGTGCCAGAAACATCACCTTGCCCATGGACCAGCAGTGTCCCTGTGGGAGGAAGCCTGCCCTAACTGAGGGGGACATTTGTGCTGAGACAAGGTGCTTTTCCTCGTGCTCTGTCTTCTTGCCTATGCATTTTCATGACACAAGCAGGGTCTGGTGAGATTATCTTATTTTTCTCCTCAGCATGACAGCAGGAATCGATGGGAGAGGTGTTTAGAGCTTCACTGCCTGAGCTCCCTGTGCTCAGCCTGGAAAAGCACATCTCCAGCAGGAAAAGAGCATCTTAAACAAACAGGATCCCAAGCTTTAAGAAGCCTAGCAGGTTTATGGCAAAGCATTTTGAAGACAGAGGTAGAAGCAGAATAAATACATATTCCATTACACGTGTTTGTTATAAACTTGCTATGGTGCTGAGAACGTTCAGTGTACACAATTCATGGTCACAAACTTCCCAAGGCAAATTCCTAAGCCTCCTCTTCTTGTAGTGTTCCTTCCTACCCCATCAGATAGGCATAACCCTGAGAGTGGCAGAAAACTGCTACCCCAACTCTTCCAGGTTTGATCCCAGTCCTAAAGAGCCATAAAGTAGGATGTAGGAAATATCAGGTCCTTTTTAAAGTAGGGAGCTAAAGATGTGTGGGGTTTTGGCCACAGCCATCAACAGTTTAAGATCCCTTAATTTTTCTTTTCCTGGGCATTGCAGCTGTATATGCAGCATTAATTCCCCAAGGCTGGAGGGTTGGGGTTTTTTTCATTTTCAATCCTGGTGCATTTTGTTCACTGTTCTTCAATCTGTTTATTGATTCTCAGCTTTTTTCAAGACTCTAAGTGCCTTTTCTTTGTACTCCTCCCCTTCCTCCCTGCCCCCAAAACATACCAGCCTGCATTCACTTAGGCTGAATCTCAATTTATTTACTGCCTTTTTAGAAGCATGTTTTTTTTTTTTCCTAAGGCTTGCTGAAAAAGATCTGTCCATTAAAAGTTTTTTCCCACTGCAGAGAAAGCTTTATCCTGTTTTCTCATGGTGTTTGTGGCTGATATGAAACTGTTGAAGACAAAATGTACTTTTGAATCACGCTGAAACAAATGACAGCTGTGTGCAGGCAGATGGAGAAAGGGTCCCAGGGTACTTTTCAACTGTGGGACAGGACATATCACTTTAGCAAATTGTTGCTAGCATCTGTTTTTTGCATGGGGCAGTTCTCTAGCCCCAGATAATCCCCTCTGAGTGCCAGGACTGGCTGTGCTGTTTGGCTGCTGATCTGACACTTCCAGCAACTGAGTAACTGCTACAAAGCAGCAATTCCAGAAGCAAGTCGCTGCAAGAGGAGTGAATTCATTTAAGCTTTCTACATTATTGTCAAAAAAGTAAGGGACTAATGCATGAAATTTGCTCTGTGTTGATGTTCATGATAAGGAGTAAGAGAAGCCTTTGCCAATATTTTCCTCTCTTATCAAAAGAAATCAATAAAAGTGCTTCCTGATAAATAGCATGTTTGACATGTGGCCTGTCTGTCAGGGCATTGGAAAGGCTGATAAATACCCAGTATCCTTACTAGAGAGCTTCTCTGGAAAACAAACAGCCTGGGGGAGAGAAGGGGCTGTGCAGCTCTGCAGTGCACTGTGGCTGTGCTCAGCATCCACTGAGAACCTGCAAGTCTGGATACTCCGAGCCTGCTCCTCACCTTCCCACTCTTAGATCAGCCAAGGGAGCTGCTCAGGCTGCTCAGCCCCAGCCACACTCAGCCTGAACGGACCCACCAAGGGCTTTTCTGAAGGCTACTGCAGGCTCCTGGTGCAGGACTAATAAATTATCATTTATTCATGACTAAATGTGCTTTCAAGTCCAGGTAACACTGTTCACCAGCCTCCTTCCACCCCCTCCTCATGCCTCCCCCCATTTCCCCATTTCCCTGTCTTGCCCTGCAGTCAGTACAAAGCTGAAGGCACAGCTCTGATGGGAGGGTCTGACACTCTCTTCACACTTGCTTAATGCAGGTCCAAGAATGTTCAGCAATACCTCACTCCTCTCATGTGCTGCTCTGCAATGTGTCTCCTTCTTCTTCTTCTTCTTGTTCTTGTTCTTCTTCTTCTTCTTCTTCTTCTTCTTCTCCTTCTCCTTCTCCTTCTTCTTCTTCTTCTCCTTCTCCTTCTTCTTCTTCTTCTCCTTCTCCTCTTTCTCCTCCTTCTCCTTCTCCTTCTCCTTCTCCTTCTCCTTCTCCTTCTCCTTCTCCTTCTCCTTCTCCTTCTCCTTCTCCTTCTCCTTCTCCTTCTCCTTCTCCTTCTCCTTCTCCTTCTCCTTCTCCTTCTCCTTCTCCTTCTCCTTCTCCTTCTCCTTCTCCTTCTCCTTCTCCTTCTCCTTCTCCTTCTCCTTCTCCTTCTCCTTCTCCTTATTTTCTGCCATTTTTGATTAAGGTATGCTGAAAACAATAGGAATGATTGGGTTGCTCTCCCCTGATTATCCTCCTGCTAACATAATTCATTGTCATTTAGAACATAATTTGCTGCTAGGGACGTGATTAGCTTGGATTAAGACACCATTAAATAAACAAGACTGGGTAAGAATAAGATGACTGCAGAAAAAGACAGAGTTGTTGTGCATCAGCTCACATCTTGTAATTAGTCGTGATTTAAAAATACCGGAAAATTTCTTAAGGCCTGAGGGAAGTCCTGAAGCAATCTAATCCAGTATTTAGAGTTTGAATGTGATCAGTGGTCTTAAAAACAGTAAGTGCATAATGATGAACTGAAGAGAGCCTCTATACCTCCCACACAATCTCCTTGATTTCTTCCTCATCCTCCTTCCAGTGCAGCCCTCACTGGATGGGAACACTCACATGCTCACTTGCAGTCATGGTTCTCAGTCTTTGTACCACATGTTCCATAAAATGTGAAGCTTTAGGGAAATTCAAGTATCATCCTTTTTGGAATACTTCTCTAGAGTATGTGGAGGTCGAAGGGGAAATTTGTTGAATCTTCAACAATGCTACAAAGTCAAGAAAGCACATGTCACTTCCATTCATGAGCTGAAGGATGAGTTTGCTTCGAGAGCTTCTGGTATTCACATCCCTATTATATCCAGGTGGAATATTAAAATTCACATTTTTCCAGTGGCTGCAGAAATATGTTAGAACAGCCAGGCAAAGTTACCAAGGCTGTGAGCAGAGTGCTGTTAACTGAAGGTAGGACCAGACCTCTGTGCTGCACATCAAATGGGAGCTACAACACTTCCTACATGTCCTTAGTAAGACCTAAGGACAGATTTAGCTGGGAAACAGAATGCATTGCTGTAAAAAGCAGTCTTTTATTTCTTCTCATCCTGAACCTCTCT
The DNA here is from genome assembly GCA_024865655.1 of Emberiza elegans. Classification (NCBI taxonomy): domain Eukaryota; kingdom Metazoa; phylum Chordata; class Aves; order Passeriformes; family Fringillidae; genus Emberiza; species Emberiza elegans. The sequence goes on from JALJVW010000163.1 coordinate 1,384,374, forward strand.
GAGACCAACTCTGCCTCCTTCACAATAAAAAATGTGGTTTTGAATTGTTCAGAACAGGTACTTCCAAATAAAGCTGTCTGTGTAAAGAGCAATGTAAGTGGGTTCCCAAGCATTTATTCTGCAAGTTAGCTGACCTGATACCTTTTGTTTGCATTAATTTGGCTGTTACATCTGATCCACAACTTCACTGAGAATAGAACTCTTGAAATTTCAACTTGGGCCAAAACTCGGGAGCCCTATAAGAAAGTGTTTAAAAGCCACAGGTTGTGACTACAGTCCACAAATTGTGACAGCTGATCTTTCTTCATCATGTGTAGAAACCCAGAAGCAGAAACTTAAATATAGAATTGGCTGATTCACCAACTTAGTACAGTTAACGATGTGGATTAGCCTTTTTTTTGCAAATGCTTTTGTGAAGAAACAAAACAAGCAGAGGAACTTTGTACTCTAATTTGTCTAAGCGTGTCTAAGCTAGAATGAAATTTGCTCAGTATATATTTTCTCAGTTAGAAAAGCCATGCTTTTAAAAAGTCTGAATGAACTCAGTGGTATCATTTGTTGACCCACCTGGAAGAGGTGACCGGTCGAGGTCTGTTGACTTTCCTGGAATAGCTTCAGTGGGATGGCAGGGGGACAGTGACCTGCAGGCCAAGGCTTTTGGTGGAATATAATCTTCCTGTGTTGACTCTTGTGTGACATTAGAGGTGAGACTGACATTCATTTACATTCTTCTGTTAAGTAAGCAGAGGGCTCTTGTGTTGCCTTAGCCCTGTGCAGCACAGCCACAGGTACTTGGGGTGTGTGCAAGGAAATGGGAAGCATGACTACCACTCCAAGGGTCTGAATGCTTATCAGGAAACATTAAAAAAAGCATGTCCAGACCCCTCAAAACCTGACTTGAACAGGTGAAATTCCTCCCATCAATACAACGGCATCTACTTCCCAGCCCAGGGAATTAAAGGAAAAAATAAAAATGTAATAATGAAAACCTCGAGAGGAAACTGTGCCTGTGCAGCATATGGTAGACATTTGGAGTGACCCTTCATGTATTAGCATTGCACAGGAGCCTTGTGAAGGGACCCTAACAACCACAAATTGTAGCATTTTAGAGCACAAATCTACCCTGAAAAAGGTCTGCTTAATTTCAGCCTACAACTGTTTTGCTTCCCAAGTCTGCCCAAACTGGGACAGCTGAATTTAATGATAGAATAAGTTGTTATGACTTCACTGCTCTTTCTCTAAACCAGATCCAGCTATGCTTTGGAAATGTGAGCTGTGCTGGCCTTTTGCTTTATAAACAGGAGCATTCAGTGGATGCTAGCTGTAACAACTCAACTTTTGGGGGAGGAGAGCCAGAAATCATCCATCCTGATGAGAGGGCCAGGAGGACTTGCAGCACCTAAACAGTGGGAAGGGAGCACATCTCTGCCTGCTGTGAGAAGGTGCAGGTCCACAGCAGTGGCCTTGGTGGCATTAAAGGAAACCTGCAGGCAGGCAAGGAGCCCTGGGATGTGCCAGTCTGCTCCCAGGACTGAGGCTGGGGTAAGGGGAGAGCAGAGCTGACCCCCAGTTTGGGTACATGGGGACAGGATGGAGCTCTGTCTGCACTCCAGGCAGTTCAAGGTCACTGTCAGCTGGACCTGCCCTGTGTTTGAGGGGCTCCAGAGCTGGCTGTGTCCTTCCTGTGCCAGCAGCTCTTTGAGGGCCAGCTCAGCTGTCCCTGGCAGTGCTGCTCTCTGCGCTGCAGACACACTCTGAGCCCTGCACTGACATCTTCAAACCACCACTTCTCCCAGAACAAAATTGCACCTTAGCACTCCCCAATGCCCCAGTTGGAGCTGTCTTCCCCTGTTTGTGACCTGTGCATGCCTCTGGCAGCTGGCAATTGCCATGCTGCAAAGGAGAGAGGGAGGATGACCTCAAGCACAGGAAGGAAGGCTCCCTGCTCACTTTGTTTCATACCTGCTCATGCCTTTCAGCAGCAGCAACAGCAAAAGCCCAGCAGATCATGGGTTTGGGCAAAAGTCCATAATTTCTATATATCCCAGCACAGACTGCCAGGAGCCAGTACTTTCTCACTATGAAGTTTGTAGTAACACTGTAAGTTGATCTAATTTTCCTCCAGAGTTGTTCCTTAGGAGAGGGTGACTGTGGAGAGGAAAACCAGAAAGCTTTGCAGGACCTTGCTGTCTGGGACTCTGCTTTTCCACTCTTATTCCCAGGTGGGGAAGTCTCAGGTTTTTAGTGAGCTGAAGAGGCTGTTCAATGTGTTACAGCAGCATTTACCCAGCCCAGAACTGAAGCCCTGACTCACCTCTGGACCTCTGCAGCTGCAGAAACCAGAATTTCAGAGCCCACCTTCCCAGGAATTTCAGGAGGGTAACATCTGGATCCAAAAGTAACTACCATGGTGTTGGCTCTTCTCACATTCAAAATATGTTATCTGATCTCAATGCAGTGTACTTGACAGTATTGAGAGCCACCAGCCAGAAAGCTGTTAAGTGATGCACTTAAAATAGTTGAGCCACTAAAGGGTGGAAGCTGGAAGGTGACCAGAGGTGGCTTTTTGAACCACTGCCCAGCCCTGAGAGACCAGGCTGCTGTTCCCAGTCCACTTCAGGACAAAGTCAACAAGAAAATTAAAACATCTCTGTCACCAGGAGAAGAGGCTCATCCCTTTGTCATGCACCTGAAACCAACAGAGGTCCATCAGGCAGCCAAGGTGAGAGGAGCAAATTTGTTATGTGATTTCATACAAAGTCCTGCAGTGGAACTCAACAGCTCAGCTGCAGAGCTGCACCCAGCCTCAGCATTTCTCATACACCTTGAGGGGTTGCTATTATGTCTCAGTGTATGGAGAATGTTCCCCTCAATATCTTTGCTCACAGAATTAAACCCTGCACTCATCACCTCTCTGTGCCCTGTGGTAAATAAGTACAAATTTCTTCTGTGGCTTCTGAATTAAATCAGTTTCCTGGCCTGTGCTGCATCACAGCTCAGTGCTCTCCTGGATATCTGGGTGGTACAGTGCATATTTTGGGATGTTTTGCATCTCTTAAAGGCAAATCCCTTTTCTCAATGGAACTTTCTAAGCTATTCCCCCCAGTGACATCATGCCTTCTCTGCTCCCACAGCCACAAAGGCATTTATTGATAGCCATGACATTTCCCTTTAATGCTTTCATTGTTTCCAGAGGTTTATTTGGGTTGTTGTTGCAAGTCAGAAAAACAAGACAAAAGGCAAAGTATGTTAAGAGGGAGAATTGGCCTGCATGCAAGTATGTGATGAGAGAAAATCTCTGGGCCAATTTTTAGGGAATCTGCTTTCCACAGGCTTCTCCACAGTGACAAATGAGTGTCACCCAAGCCCCCTGGAGCTGCCACCTCCTTCTGGCATTTTGCTGCAGTCCAATGCTTGGGTTTGGTGTGCTGTGCAGGGATCTGGCAGGGGGATTTTAGAGCACTTCTGTAGATTTACCTTCCTTGCTTTCCTTCCCTATTTGCCTCTTTAGATGCTTTTTTTTTCCCTGAGAATTACCCACAGCACTTCCAATGAGTTGTTGTCCAGAACGATGTGTTAGTTTATAGATAGATAAACTGACTGTTTCATATTTCATTAAATATTCCTTAAGAGTTGCTTTGTGTCTAAGGGAGTTTGCAGACATCCATACAGACCCCTCTTAAAAGTTAATTTGTCTGGCAGTCTGGACAAAACAATACTCCAAAGGTTAATAAGCATGAAATGAATGGCTTGGTAAGCCTGGGCTAAATGATCATTTGGAGGAGGGAGCAGCACTGCTTCATTACATGCTGCTGCTGCTGGTAAACCTCAGCAAATCTGCTAAGTGAAGAAAAACCCAGAAGAGAGGAGCCCTCTAGGTCCTGCCCCTCAATAGCCTCACATAATCCTTGAAGTGCTTGACAGACCTGTGAGCTCTGATGGGACTTGCTCTCAGAGGAGCCGTGTAGGGTTTTTTAAAAAAATCTTTTATTATTATTTATTTTTGAGTGTTGCTGTTGTTGGTTTGTTCTGGTTTTGTTTGTTTGCTTGCTTGTTTTGTTTTGTTTTGTGTGTTTGTGGGGTTTTGTGTGGGTGGTTTTGGTAGTGATGGTGGGGTTTGGGTTTGGGGCTTTTCCCTACAAATTCAGATGCAGTTAATTGAGATATGACATGCAAGCACCACAAGGTCTTGCCAGTGCAGTCTCTGGTGAGGGAGGAGACTACAGAATATGGTAGAACCTATTCACACAGGCTGGCCAGAAGCCAAGAGCCACTGGGGGTGCTGGGAATGCCACCAAAAGTCTTCTGGGGCTTTGCTTTGCTTTTTCCTTTAAATGTGCGGGGTTGTCCTGTTTTGTTTCTTTGCTTGGTTTTTCTTTTTGTTTTTGAAAAATGCATCTGAGCTGCCCTCTGTGTGCCTGGTGCAGAGAAATCACCTGTAGCTGCAGAGGAGTGTGCAGGGGGTGATGAGAGGTGACCTCTGCTCTGGGGTTCCTTCCACCCCTTGTCAGCTCCTGACACTGAGGAACCTGCTGGCCTTTTCTGGCTCACACACCATGCTTGGCTGACAGATTTTCAAGTACCAAACATCCCACTGCTGCCTGAACTCCTGCAGAGACCAGGGTGGTGACAATGGGGGTCATGATCCCAAGACATAATCACCTGCTGCAGAAATCTGCAGGATATTTATAACTTTCACAGCTTTTCCCTCCCCTGCAACATCGACTCAGAATTTAAATCAAACATGTGGCTGTGTAGGGTCCTCTGTGCTTCACAAGGACCATCAGACCTGTGTCTGTGTAGAGTCCCCTGTGCTTCACAAGGACCATCAGACCTGTGTCCATTTAGGGTCCCCTGTGCTTCACAAGGACCATCAGACCTGTGTCCATGTAGAGTCCCCTGTGCTTTACAAGGACCATCAGACCTGTGTCCGTGTAGAGTCCCCTGTGCTTTACAAGGACCATCAGACCTGTGTCCGTGTAGAGTCCCCTGTGCTTTACAAGGACCATCAGACCTGTGTCCGTGTAGGGTCCCCTGTGCTTCACAAGGACCATCAGAGGACCCTGTGCTTCACAAGAACCATCAGACCTGTGTCCATGCTTCACAAGGACCATCAGACCTGTGTCCATGTAGGGTCCCCTGTGCTTTACAAGGACCATCAGACCTGTGTCCGTGTAGGGTCCCCTGTGCTTCAAAAGGACCATCAGACCTGTGTCCATGTAGGGTCCCCTGTGCTTCACAAGGACCATCAGATCTGTGTCCATGTAGAGTCCCCTGTGCTTTACAAAGACCATTCACTTGGTCTGAGATGTTGCTGCAGTAACCAGTACTCTGATTTTTGCCAGTAACCAGCTCCAGACCACTCAGCCTATTGTTACCTGACTTTGTGGTGTTTATCAGGTGTAGATAGTGTTGTGTTGAGCACAGCAATCCAGCATGAGGCTGAGGTTGGAGGAGGTAACATGCCAGAAAGTGGGAGAGAGGGCTGGTGTGAGAGTGGGAGACGTGAGGGGAAGACCAGCCAGCAAGGTGAGGTAAGGCCAGGTCAAGCCATGGCCTTCCTTACAATGGCCTTTGTCACCTGGCAGCAGCAATCCTACAAGCCCTTTTTGTTTAGTTCTTCCATTGAATTACTTTCAGCAAACAGAAGTGAACCAAAACAACCCTGCCTTTTGCCCCGGGTTTGGCTCGGGGTTTGGCTCCACTCTGGCAAGTGTCCATGAGGGCAGCTTGTGTCTGTGCCTGCACGTGTACTCCAGTGCTCCTCCTCACCGAGCCCTGGAGGAGCCTGCGGGTGTTTTAATCTCACATCTTGGCCCCGGACAAATCTGCTGTTCATGTCATCACCAGCTGCATGGTGTGTTCAGGCAGAGCAGCCTGTCTGGGGGCTGGGGTAATGACCAGGGAGGGTGTCGGGGGCTCCCATCCTGTCCTGCCACTCTCTAGCAGGCTACAGGAGCCCACAGAGCTGTCCCATCTCCTGTCCTGGAGCATTTGGCCCCAGGAAGGCTCTTCAGGGCTTGCCAGTCCCGAGTCACAGCTCAGGTCTGAGCCTCCAGGGCCTGAGAGCTGCACCTTGGCTGAGACCAGAGGTTTCTGGCTCTTGGCCAAGAGGAACCAGGCAATAACCATAGGAAAGCTGGCACAGCAATTTCTTCTAAAATTGCAGTCCCCTGTGGAAGGCTGAGAGCTCAGGATCCTGCTTTGGATGAGGAGGAGACCCCAAGAGACACAGCCCAGGGCCTGGAGCACCTGCCCTGTGCCCACCTTGTTCCAGGCTGCCATTGCTGAGAGATGTCACAGACATCTTTTATGAAAAATCCTTTCCTTAGGAATTTTCCTCCTGAGAAGCTGAGAAGCCTCAGGAACAAAATGTAAACATTGATTATCTGCTGCTGTGGAATGCAACAGGTAGATCTGTGATTGGTCTCATGTGGTTGTTGCTAATTAATGCCCAATCACAGTCAGCTGGCTCGGACTCTCTGTCCGAGACACAAGCTTTTGTTATCATTCTTTTCTATTCTTAGCTAGCCCTCTGCTGAAATCCTTTCTTCTATTCTTCTAGTACAGTTTTAATATAATATATATAATAAAATAATAAATCAAGTCTTCTGAAACATGGAGTCAGATCCTCATCTCTTCCCTCATCCTAAGACCCCTGTGAACACCATCACAGAGAGAGACCCTCCTCACACCCTGTGCCTGCCAGCAGCCAAGGGGACAGACCAGGGGACCTGGCAAGCATCTGGAGCCCCAGGGATTTAAATAAACCATGTCTAGACCTCTGGATTGACAGCTTTCTTCTCCTCCTGGCTCCTTTCATCTCAAGGAAAGGAAGCCAATTTCCTTTGCAAAGTAACCTGAGCTCCAGGAGTTAAAAGTGCTGTTTAAAGAGCTCAGTGGTGATGTTGCCCAAGGAGGTTGCAGGCTGCAGAAAGCTCTCTGCCTCAGTGTGTCAAAACTAGGCTAATAATGTTTTTCTGCCTCACACAAGCTGGTGAGAGTTAATTAATTTTAAAAGCAGTTTGAGACACAGTCACAACATAGGTGCTAAGTTTTATTTATTAATATTCCATATTCAAAATACAAGACAAATTACTTATGTGCATGGCAAAGGGTGCATTTCTGCGCTAGTAATTCAATTTTAATGGTTTAGGTGGTACTTGCATTGAGCTGTACTCAAACAAAAAAAGTTGCATTTGGTAAAAATCCTGTGTAGGTCTCTCATTAAGTGTTATCCTTATTATGCTGGTTTAAAATCATTTCATGCTGAATTTGTCAAGGCCAAACATCTGGCTTTTGCTGTAGCACTGAGTGTTTCCTGAACTGCCAGTTCCCAGCCAGGAGAAGGAGGAAGGGGCTCAGGAGAAGCGCATGGAAGTGGAGGGGTGGGATGGAACCAAATTTGTGCCCCGTGGTTTTGTTGTCAGTGACAAGAGGGCAGAAGGGGTTTGTGCCTGCTGTGGAGGGGGTGTGGAGCCCATGTAGATCTCTGACCTGGGGATGGAGAGGTCTTCCCTGTGCATTGATAGGGATGCAAGGAAAAACACTCCCCAGAGGGCTTTTCTCTCTGGGTACCACATGGTCTGTGCTGGTGCTTTAACCCCTCTACAGTCAGACCACATTTTCAGAGCTCTAACAAGTTTACAAACAAAAGAGTGGGATCTTGCAAAGAATTATTTCTGCGTCAATGGTTTAGAGAAGATATCCCAGCTGTAAATGCTATGAGGCAGCAATTGGCTCTCCCTACATGTTTGAATATGATTTAAACTGGCCTGGATCTAAGTGGAGCCTCTTGATGCCCTGGTAGTGAATAAATACCATGTTCCACTCAAGAGAAAAAAAAACCAAAACAACCAACTTACCTTTAAGAAAATCAGAAATGAAACTGAAAAAAAAATTATTCTTTGGAATTTTCTCCTTACTGAATGATGAAGATGGAGAGGGTGCAGAAAGGGAAGTCCAGCTATGGTGAAACTTCAGCAATAAGGAGATATAGATACACCCTCTAATGTACGTAAGAGATGGGAAAGAAGTCCTCTGCTCCAGTTCATCTAGGAATTGCAGTAAACTCTGACACTTCCTAGTGCTTCCACCACATGCACAACAAGGATTTTAACTAAAGATGGTAGTCATGGACAGCAGAAGTCACATTTGCCCCCCTCAGCTTTGAAAGTTGTCCGAATTGCAGTTCAGTGAGGTTCTCACCAGGCTTTAAGAAGCTAAAATGTAAATGCATTGAAAGTAAAATGGCCTCCGTTTGGGGATTTTTAAGGAGAAGAAAGTCACAGTGAAGAAAACTTGGTAATGCACAAAGTTCAAAGTTGGTCTTTGCATGAGAGCAAAAGAGCCATGGGAAGGGTGACTCAAAATTATAACAGAAATTGGAGAGGTGCCCACTGTGATAATGTGAGCTTAGATTAGAGGTAGATAAAAGAAAAGTTAAAAATTAACTTTAAGTTTTGCGCATTAAGAGATGTGTTGTATTTCCTTATGATGCAGCATAATGAGAAACAGAATTATGACTTAGTGATTTCACATTTTTCTCAAAATGTATGAATCTGAGACTTGTGTGTTGACTGGATCTATGTCTGCCTCACCCAAGCTTGCTAGTACTTTTCTGAGAACTGCTTTTTGCTTCCAGATAAATTCATACTAATACTATTAATTCAAATTAATACTATTAATCTATCCACAGGGTAAGAGGGGGGTAACAACAGGCAGATTCTTGCTATCTTGGATAAAAATGCCACGTGCTGATGGCATCCATTCCACCCTTTTCATCCTAACTGAAGTCTCCTTGTGCTCCAAGAAGCCACCACTGCCCAGTGCCCCCACCAGCCCCTCTTTTAGTTCCTTGGTACCTGCGTTGGGATGGGGAATTTCCTTCCAAGGGACAAATTAGACTCTCCTTTCTTATGGGGTTATGTGCATTTTCCTTCTTGAAATTATGTTTTCCCTTTAACTCATGTTTTTTGTAGACTTCCTTTCCATCTTGAATGCATATTGTGAGCTGGAAAAGAAACCTTAAAACGGCTTGAAGCTGCTGCTGGCTGTAAAGTAACCGGAGCTGACAGTGGGCTTGCACAAGCACGGAGCTGTAAATCAGCTAAATGTATTGCTCATAATTTCCTGGTGCCTGCTCTCCTCGGGAGCAGAGCCCTGCTGGAATGAATGTCATCACAGCATGCAAACTCCTGGGTTTGATGTCCCTTTTGTTTGCAGGGGGAGTGGGGCTTGCCTCTGCCAAGGATGCCATGTTCTGCCACAGGGTCACCAGCCACCTGACTTCTCTGTAGCCTTTCCCTCTTGAAGCCTTAAAGATCTTGTACTTCAGCCCACAAAATGCCCAGTAATTTATTTTGGGCATACAGAACAGGTGGGAACTCTCTCCTGAAGTGCTGCTATCTTAAATGGGCAAATCCATGGGGAAAGAATCTCTGAGTGATTGAGGGCACTGTGCTTCTCTGTGTCCACTGGCAACTGGAGATTAAGCTCTTTTTTCACCTTGGAACTTGGAAAAGGTTTATATTCCATTAGTTATATTAGCTATTAAGTAAAATTCCCACACCCTGGCTAATGCATGTGGATCAGCATTTGATAATTTAAAACACAAGGTGAGAACACAAAATAATTTCAGAAAAAAACTCTCAAAGTGGACATTTTTTGAGGTTATCCGTCCATGCATCCATTGTAACTTCTGCTAAACAGCTGGAGTGCCAGCAGCTGCCTGGAGCAAAGGGTGGCACTGGTGGCTGTCATTGGAGAAGCAGCCAGTACCAGCAGTGCTGGACTGGGAGCAGCATGGCACCACTCTCTTTGGATCATGGGCACTGTCCCTGCCATGCTTTCCTTCCCTTTGGTAGATCCAGTCCCTGTAGATCCTTTGGATGGGCACTGGGCTTTCCTGTAGATCCCTTTGGATATCCTGCCATGCTTTCCTGTAGATCCAGTCCCTTTGGATCATGGGCACTGTCCCTGCCATGCTTTCCTGTAGATCCCTTTGGATCATGGGTACTGTCCCTGCCATGCTTTCCTGTAGATCCCAGTCCCTTTGGATCATGGGCACTGTCCCTGCCATGCTTTCCTTTCCCTTTGGATCATGGGCACTCTCCCTGCCATGCTTTCCCTGTAGATCCAGTCCCTTTGGATCATGGGCACTGTCCCTGCCATGCTTCCCTGTAGATCCCTTTGGATCATGGGCACTGTCCCTGCCATGTTTTCCTGTAGATCCCTTTGGATCATGGGCACTGTCCCTGCCATGCTTCCCTGTATTTCCTGTAGATCCACTCCCTTTGGATCATGGGCACTGTCCCTGCCATGCTTTCCTGTAGATCCAGTCCCATCTGGTGCCAAGAGCTGCCAGCAGATCTGGTTACATCCATAAGCAAATAGCTTTGTTTTATTATATTTTCCTTCCTTTTTTTTTTTTTTTTTTCTGAACCCAGTGATGTTATACAATTACAATGTATATTTATTTCCACTCTCGCTGCTTCCTCTTGAAATTATGCAAGCTGTTTTAAATCTCCCTGGCATTTTCATGGAAGGAGGGATTCTGCAGGGTGTGGGAGTGTGTGTAGCAGCCATATAATTTCCTGACTCTGATTTCCCCTGGGGAAGGTGAACAAAACTCCAGCTCCATCTGCACATCTTGGGAGGCCCCAAGAGCCTGGCACCCTGAAAGGCAGCTGGGGGGGATGCAGCACCCCAAAGGCTGGTTTGGGGGACCTCAAAAGGGATCTAATTATTCTCATTTTGGGCTACACAATTATTCTTATTTTGGGCTACACAGCTGGGACTGCTTGATGGAGATTGTGACAGATTTGTGTCCTTGAGGAGCTGGGCATGGGAACAATCAGGGCACGCGAGGGAGCAGATAAAAGAAATATCTGTCATGGGTCAGGGTTTGCTCTTTGTATCTGTACCAAGATACTTTGTATCTGGCCTAATTCTTCCACAAACACTTGTTTCACAAAACACCACAAACATTGCATTAGGAAACACACAAGAAAGACACAGAAATAATCTGGATGTTGATCTTGCACCTGCTGTGAAGTGACCCTGCCTGGTCAGGGCTGGGGAAGGAGGTGAGGGCATCCCTTTATCACCTCCATGGTAAAATTGCATCAGCCCTGGACTGGCTGCCCTCAGCCTGCCTTCACCTGCCCTGTGGGACAAATCTGCCCATTCCTGCCTGCTGGCTGGCCTCCCCCAGAAACAAACCTCATGGAAAGAACACTGCTGGGATTTTTATGAGACTGCCGCTCTCTCAGCACTGAAGCTGAGAGGAAGCTGAAGTGCAGCTTGTTTGCACTAATTCCCTGCAAAAAAAGTCACCACTGGCAAAAAAAGTTTCTAAATCTGGGCTCTTACAGGTAGGCTCCAAAATCTTTTCACACCCAGGACCCAGGGCAGCTGTACCCTGTGCATCTATGGAGAGCAGAACACAATTTGGGGAGCTCTGCTGGCACTGAGCCCTGGAGATTTCCATTATTTCTGTCAGGCTTCCCAGAGCTCTGCTTTGCTGGAAATGAAGTTTGCAGCATGGAGTAAATGGAGAAGAGGCAGATTGAGGCAAGCCCCACACCTTTGGGTGCTCTGGACATAAAATGAGTAATCCTTGGTGGGCTCCCTCACATCCACCCCAGTTTGTAGTTCTGTAGATGAAAATAACAAATTTGCTGGTCTTGGATTATTTTTTCCCTCAAAAAATGCTGATGAATTTCTACATAGTTACGTGTTTTGGGCATGCCAGTGGGTTTGCAGCACAAGCAATCCAGGAGGATGGGTAGCACTGAGATCACTACACATCCATGGCACATTTCCCCCTGTATTTTCTTTTCTTCCTCCTCTGCTGCCTTCAAAGTTTGTCATGACATTATCCAGGACAAATAGATACAAACAAATTATACTCTGGGGGCAAAAAAGGAAAATTTAGAAAAATCCTAACTAGTTTAGGGAAGCAGGTTGGCAAACTATTGAACTTTTTGAAGCTTTCCTTGACAGTGTGTGACTGGCCCAGACAAGCAGAGAGATCCTTTTGGTCCCTGTGTTTCCAGTGCCAAAACCAGCACTGCTGCTGGTTCCAGGACACAGTAGGTGGGTGTGCTGGAAAGATGCCTGATGTCTGGGGAGTGTGAAGTGCATTTAATGTGATTCAGTCCTTTCTCCTCTCTCAAACCTTTTGCATGAATAAAGCAAGACTCTGTCTCAGCCTCCTCACTAGTGAAAGGGCTGGGGAGGGAACAGGGCAAGGAGAAGGGAGGAGAAAAGCCAGAAAAATGGGGCAAAGATAAGAGGTCGCTCCTCCTCCCTGCCTAAGTCCTCTCCAGAAAGTTCTCCAGAATGTCCAAAGGTCCCTGCCATGATTGCTGCTGTAGCTCCTTCTGCTGACTGGCAAAGTCTTTTCAAATGTGGCTTGGCAAAAGTACAGAAAACAGAGAGGGGCAGTGTGCCTTTCCCAGCATCCCAATCCAGCAGGAACCTGGGGCAAGATGGGAAATTGCGACTTCTAGGGCTCTATTAACACTTTCCCCCAGCTTGCCTGTTTGTGGCACCTCCAGGTTTTAGTTATATGTCATGATTGTCTACAAAATATTTTAATATCCCAGTCTGGGTTGCATTTGTGGAGTAAATACCACCCATCGTAGGATACACATCCTCTCAGCTTCAGTGCTGAGAGAGCAGCAGTCTCATAAAAATCCCAGCAGTGTTCTTTCCATGAGGTTTGTTTCTGGGGGAGGCCAGCCAGCAGGCAGGAATGGGCAGATTTCTCCCACAGGGCAGGTGAAGGCAGGCTGAGGGCAGCCAGTCCAGGGCTGATGCAATTTTACCATGGAGGTGATAAAGGGATGCCCTCACCTCCTTCCCCAGCCCTGACCAGGCAGGGTCACTTCACAGCAGGTGCAAGATCAACATCCAGATTATTTCTGTGTCTTTCTTGTGTGTTTCCTAATGCAATGTTTGTGGTGTTTTGTGAAACAAGTGTTTGTGGAAGAATTAGGCCAGATACACATTCACTGATGCACTGCACAACTTTTGGTACAAATTATATTTCCATTTGGTCTGCCCTCACACTGCAGAGTTTTAAAACAGGTAAAATGGAACTGGATGAAGAGAGAGAGAGAGAGTGTGTGTGTGTGTGTGTGTGTGTGTTGTGTGTTTACAACCATGGGGTGAAGTGAGGGGTGCTGTGAATAACACAGGATGTAAGGGGTGCTCACACAGGGTGTGATGGAATTCCTTGAGGATCAGGTCCCCAGTGCTCTGCAGGGTGGTGCAATCCCAGAGAGCTCCAAGAGCCTCAATCCAGCAGTGCAGAGGTGAATTGAAGTGGGATTATCAGGAGTGCTGGGGGTGATGGGGTTGTTTGGGGTGCAGGCTGGGCACTGCCAGCTGCTGGGTACAGAGTGGCACTGTCACTCTCCTCCAATGCCCTGGGCAGAGGAACAGGCACAGCAGGATGGGACCAGAGCTGCCTGAGGAAGACACTTGCCCTGGAAGTGTGTGTTGGTCTGTAAAGGCTCAGTGAACAGCAGCACCCTCAGTCTCTCCTGGCTGCCCCGTGCTCTGCAGACATCTAAAGCTCCCATGCCTCAGTGCAATCTCCCTAATTCCTGCTGTCCCTTGAACAACTGTGAGGAGTTTCTCCTTGCCTGCAGCAGGCTCACCACCTGGGAGTTCTCCTCTCTGCCTCTGAGAATGAATTTCTTCCATCAGCCAGATAAACCAGGCTGGCTTTGGGTCACCCAGCCCCAAAGGACCTTTTGTGAGGAAAGGTCCCCCTGCCTGGCCGCCAGCACTGTCCCCTGGCTGAGGACAGTCAGATGGGACAGAGATGGGTGCAATGCTGCTGGGAACCACCTGGATACAGCTCTATTTATGTCTTAACTGATGATTAATCATATACACTTTATATGCATCCCCTGCACACACTTATTCCTTCTGGAAGTGAGTTGAGTCTTCTGAGTAATGGTAAAAAAAAGGAAGAAAAACTCCAAGAAACTGAGCCGAGCATCTCTGATGCCCATGTGTATTAGCCGTGTGTGATCAGGCCTAGGGTATTTCTGAAGATCCCCATTCCTGTGCTGCAGCAGGGCCAGGGGGGAGGATGAGCCCATCTCCCTTTCAGAAATGGAGCAGCTTTCCAGAGCGAGAGTCCTTGGGCAGGGACCATGGGGAAGGCACCATGTCCTCCCTCCATGGCTCAGAGCTGCTGGGCAGATCCTCTAACACTGATCTGTTGGGGGCAAGATGGAGTGAGTTTCAGGTCTCACTAAGGTGTTACTTTTAATCAGCTCATGTATTTAGAAAGGGCAGAATTTTGTGTAGCAGCCATCAGTGCCTGCCTAAGGGTCAGATGAGGAATAAGGGGAAAAAAGTCTTTTACAATGAGGGTGGTAAAACTCTGGAACAGGTTGCCCAGAGAGGTGGTGGATGGCCCATTCCTGGAAACATTCAGGGCCAAGCTGGAGGGGCTCTGAGGAACCTAACCTCAGTGAAGAGGCCCCTACTCATTGCAGGGAGTTGGACTTGATGGCCTTCAAATGTCCAGTTCAATCCAAACTGTTCTATGATTCAATGACTCTGTGATAGGATCTCTGCTTGGGGCTCCCCAGCCTGCTCCTGCAAGATTTGACTGAGGAGAGAGCAAACCTGGGTTCTGCATTGTTGGAACCTAGAACATCCCTCTGGCCCCTCTGCCAGGGGGCTCAGGGACCTTGGCATGAAGCCAAAGGCACCTGTGCCTTTGATTCTAACCCATGGAGAAAATTACCAACTTTATGTGAAGATTTACAAGCCACGAGAGTTTAAGTAGAATGATAGTTAGTTTGTCACAGGGTGAAAAAGTAAAACTTTGGAGTTTTTAGAAGGGGGCTCAGAAGCCAAGATGGAGGGATTTGGGCGTGCCTTGTCCTTCTTCTTTCTTCTTCTTAGCCTCCATCTTCTGCTGTCTTGGTGGCACTTTTGGATTGATTTAGAGTAGAAACAGACTGTCTAACATAGGTGATAGGTATTGGAAAATTATTGTAAATAAAGTACATGTAATTTTTAGTACAAAAAGATAACACCGCCCCAAGGGTGGGCAGTGTGCCTCAACCCGACCTGCTGGACAGATCTCAGCAGGTCCGAAAAAGAATGTATTAGATAACAGAGAATAAACAACCTTGAGAGCCAGAGCCAAAGAATCCTGACTCCTTCTTCGATCTTGGGGCTGGGAAAAAGAGACTTTCTGACACCTCGGGGTCCATCCTCAGCTCCACAGTGCAGCAGCTGCTCCAGGCAATGTGCAAAGCTGCTGGAAACATGCAAATGCCCATTTTTGTTCAGCTTCTTTGAGAAGTCCTGCAAAATGGAGGAGGAAGGTGCTGGATCTGTGGATACCTGCTGGATTCCTGGTAGTTGTGGTGCTGGGAGTCTGAGCTCCTGCTGGCAAGTCTTGAAGGAGACACCTCCAGCTCTTGGACAAATACAAGTTAACAGCAAAGGGGAAAAACTGTTGTTTTCAGCCAAGATGAGAAGATTTAAGATGTAGAAAACACCTATGGGTTTGAGCACAGTACCACAAGGCAAAAACATGGATGAAGGGATCACAGGAGAAGTCATTATATGGAAAATTTATAATATGGCACGAAACAATCCCATGAATTCCCAATCCCAAGCTCCCCAGTCTTGAGCCTGGTTTAATAATCACAGCTTAACTGCAAAATAGGAGAAGGGTTTTTTCTCTGCACTGTGGGTTGTTCCATAGGACTTTGGAAAATCCCTTCTGTTATATTTTCAAGATTATTAAGTCTATAAAGAGTTTTAAAATGTTTGAAGATGATCAAGTAGGAAGGATTTGTGAAGAATACTTATTTTAAGGAGAAAGCTTAGTAAAGCTAAAAACTTGGGAGCTAAGAAGTTCAGACACTTTCAAACTTCTCTCCTTGCTAAAAATAACATCCTCCAGCTTGGGTCACAGCTTGAGAACTGGATCCAACACCTGCAACTGGTTTTACTTGTTTTTCTCTTTTTTAAACTCTTTTTATTGTTTTTTGATGTGCTGGTGGATTCTCACCTAGAGCCATAACTTTACTATGATGAACCAAATGCATTCAAAATCATGCGTAATAAACCAGTACATAAAAATGCTGTCTCAATATTTGCACTGCTTGTTAGGGTGTTATTTGGCATTCTGATGGATCTGGACTGCAGTTGTATCTCTTTTAGTTCCATTTATTTATTTTATTATTGATTTTAAACGTTCTTAATACACAGTCGTGAGATTTACTCTCTCAGTTAGAAGCAAAGATCATTTCACAGGACCAAGGTGGAGTTACTCTGCTATTTGTGAGAATGCCAGTCAGAAACCTCATACAATATTTTTTATAGAATGTGTATTTTCTTGACAAAAAGTTATTTCACAATCCTGTAAAATCTCCAGGGTAAGAGTCAAAGCAAACCTATTTCAAAGCAATGAGGAAAAAAAAATAAGTGAAATGATCAAAAGAAGGTTGAAATGTCCATAAACTCACATATCTCCTGGAGTGGGTGCTTTAGCTGGCATACCAAGTGCCACAGAGCTTTTGATGAAAGCCTGAGATTTGCCAGTGTGACTGCTAACAAATTAAAACGTGCAAAAACATGTTTTCAACCAGGGCAAGTTTTACCTTTAATTGAAACCATCAAAAGAGGGAAACTGTGACCCTGGCCATGCAGATGGAGGGCTGGGACCAGAATAATCAGCCTACTGGATACACTTCCCACAGCCCAATCTGTTCCTCAGGGTTCTGTAGTGGGCCCAGTCCTGTTTAATAATTTTATCAACAATCTGGACAAGGGGATGAGTGTACCCTCAGTCATTTTGCAGAAGACACTGAGTTGGGTGGGAGTGTTGATCACCTTGAGGGCAGGAAGGCTCTGCAGCTCTGGACAAGCTGAATTGATGGGCCAAAGTGAATTTTATGAGGTTTAACAAGGCAACAAGGCCAATTGCCAGGTCCTGCCCTCGGGTCACAACAATCCCACGCAGTGCTACAGGTTTGGGAAAGCACGGCCAGAAAGATGCCCATTGGAAAAGGACCTGGGGGAGCTGGTCGACAGCAGCTGAACTTGAGCCAGCATCTGCCTGGGTGGCCAAGAAGGTCACTGGCATAGCATGGCCAACAGGACCAGGCAGTGATTGCCCCCCTGTACTCGGCAGCGGTGAGGCCACACCTTGAACCCTGTGTTCAGTTCTGAGTCCCTCACTAGAGAGAAAGGCATGGGGGTGCTGGAGCATGTCCAGAGAAGGGCAAGAGAGCTGGTGAAGGGTCTGGAGCACAAGTCTTGTGAGGAGCAGCTGAGAGAGCTGGGATTGCTCAGTCTGGAGAAAAGGAGGCTCAGCAAGGCCCTTATGACCCTCTACAAATATCTGAAAGGAAGTTGTAGCCGTGTAGGTGTAGCCTTTTCCCCAAGTAACAAGTGATAGGACAAGAGGAAAACATCCCCAAGTTGCACCAAGGGAGGTTTAGATTGGATATTAATAGAAATTTCTTCACCAAATGGGTTGTGAAGCTTTGGAAGAGCCCTCCCAGGAAAGTCGTTAAGTCACCATTCCTGAAGGCATTTAAAAGGCATGTAGATGTGTCACCTAAGGACAGTTTAGTGATGGACTTGGCAGTGCTGGATTTACACTTAGGTTCAATGACCTTAAAGGTCTTTCCCAACTTAAATGATTCTAGTTAGGGATCCATGTAAGACAAATCACTTCCCTGTGCTGTGGGTCCAGTCACTCTTCCCCCCAGGACAGAGAGAGACAGAAGCCCTTGCAGAGATGCCAGGGTGGTGGATTATGTCCCAGAGCCCTCTGGAGAAATCTGGCATCATCCTGGCTGCAGGACTTGCCCTGGGATGGGCCACTAGCTAGCTGACTCGAAACTGGGAATGCAGGTAAATCTCTCTGAGGATTTTTTTGCCTAGGAAAGAGGGAAGCCAATCCTTTTAAAAAATGCCTTTTAAAGAAAGACACCTGGTGCTCTTTTCTCTCCCTTCCCTGGGGAAGCTGGGTGGGCTCAGGAACATTTCCCATGGGCAAGTCCTCTGTGAGAGCTGAGCCCTGCTCAGAGTCCCCAGCCCTCTGCATGTGGCTGTGCAACTGCAGAGGATTGTCACCTTCTGTCCTGGTTTAGGGCAAATTTGGGAAAGAATCCCCAAAGGGCAGCCTCTCCAGAAAGCAAACCCACACAGCCCCTCCCTCCAACCAGGTTGGGAAGGATTCCTCAGAGAGAAGTGGAAAGAACCTGTTTATTTAACAGGCACAGCACCCCCAGCACACAAAATGAACAATACTGGATGACACCACTCTTTCACTGCTCTGACAAAGATGACAAATTCAGAAAGTCTCTCTGGGGGTGGTCGCTCTGTTCTCAGTCCCTTGGGCTCTGGGGCAGCTGCTGCCCAGAGTAGGCCCCGCTAGGCCACAGGGTGCAAACTCTCGGTGTTCCCAGGGCCCAGTGCGGAGCAGGTTTGAGTAGGTCCAAAAAAGGGAAAGGAGAAACAGCCCAGGAAGAAATTTGGACTGTTTAGCTAAACTAGCTAATGAGCAGAAGCAAGAGCAAGCAGAAGCAAAGCAGAAGCAAGATCGAGAGCAAAGCAAAAAGCAAAAGCAGCACCATGTACTGCCCTGTCTGTGTGTCCCACCAGCCATGGGGGAGCGGCTGATAACAAAACCAAAACAAAACTTTCACTCTTCAGAGCCAGTCATGAAGGCACAGAACATAATATCCAGCATAAACAGAACACACCATTGGGGATACAAGCATCGTAACGTCACCCTAGGACACCTTCCCACTGAGGTTACAGGATGGAAGCATTTAAACTCCTGCCCCCTTCAGTGGCAGCTTTTTGGGGAAATAACAATGTGGATAACAGGTTGCCACTGATACATGACAGATGGAGCTGGGGTGGGGAAAACTGTGCAGGAATTTTCCAGAAAGACTGGGAAATGTGTGTGCTGTTGATGAGTTTTATTCATTAGCTGGATTTTTAACCAACTTCAGTTTAACCAGATTAACAGTGATTTCAAATCCACTGAGAAAGGAGTGGGGAAAGCACAACAAAAAACAAGAGAAACAACACCTTTTATTACATACTGATAAAAAACAAAGCTTTGCTTCTCATCTAAAATTAAATGGTTACAAATGGTGAAATTCAGGTGTGAAAACTTCAGATTTTGGACAAGGCCTACTGCTGAAGTCAGCAATGCAGGGAAGCACAGGAGTGCAACAGCAATTTCCCCACACCTGCAGTAGCCCTGGCAGGTAAGGAAGGGGAAGTTCTGTGCCTTGGATAAGAGGGTTGGGACTCAGAACAAGTGGCTTTTATTCTCCCTTCTCTGTTTAATGTGCTCCTTACTCCTGGACCATGTCAGCAAACTTCCTTCTTTACTTTTCAGTCCATGGGCTGAACTCCATGGAGTGTTGTGATACTTAAAGCAGCTGGACAAAGTGGCTGAAATATGTTATCTACCTGAAAAGTGCTCAGGTTTTTTCTAAGATAATAAAAGTGACTGGGAAAACTGGGCTCCCAGAGCATTGGGAAATGATGACAAAATTAATGAGGGCCATATGGAGATCCAAATAGGAGCAAACCCCACTTTATTGTCACTGGGAGTGCAGACATGAAGTTTCTGAGAGGGTGGGCTGTGGGTATTTCTAAAGATTCTCAATAGAAATAAATGCTTTGTGGTGAAAACAAAAATATAGAAATAAATTTCCATACCTCTGTTGAGTATGAAGAAGGCTGAAGTGTGCTCCTGTGCAGAAGGCAAGAAGAAACTTGAGCACTGTTTAGGTCAGGCTGTAAATCCACTGAAGCCAGGGGTTATTCACAGGCAGTGCAGGGATAACAGCACATCCTGTTGTAAAACTGAACTTCAGCTTTTACTCATTTCTCAGCAACTGTTCTGGATATCAGCCATTTCTCAATATCCTCTTAAGTATTTTGTCTTGGAATAGAAATCTGGAGATCATTTCCATGTATCTAAATATTTGTCCTGAGACTTTTCAACGATTAATGTGCATTTAATCCCCTACCTATGTGACTGAACATGAAAATGCAAATATCTTAGTGACTAATTATAGCCTTGAAATCTGGCTCTCTTTTTTTCCTTTTTTGGTCCCCTGACTATTTTAGTTTAGCTCTCCAAAGCAAAACTCTGTTATCCTGGCATTCCCTGCCATCCCTTCCAGCTGAAGGAATGCTCAGGCCCTTGGATGTGCACTGACCAAATGCACAAACCCCCAGTGTAAAATTCCTGCTGTGGATGAGTCACTGGGTAGGGATCTCAGCAGAGTTTGTTTTCCCTGCCCTGCACGATAAGGGGTGACGTGTTCTGCAGATCCTGAGGCCTCTAATGCAATTTAAAGCTGTTCATAACAAAGAACAGAGAATAATATCAAATTTCATTTTGGTGCAGTAAAGGGAGAAGGTGCCATCTGTTCTTTATGCTGCTGTTAATGAATATACAGAGGAGAGGACCCAGACAAGGAGCAGCAGCAAGAGCGGTCCCCAAAGGGATTTCATTGCAGCACAGCATCCAGGTATGGACACATCCCTGGCCTGAAGTCCCAGGAGGGGGATTCGCTGCCAGGCAGAGCCTGAGCTGGAACCTGCAATGAGCAGAAACAGCTTTAAACTGGGAAGGGATGGAGGAGGAACCCATTTCTGCAGCCAGAGCTTCCCAGCAGGAACTAAAATGCTACAAACTTGGAGAGTGGCTGGAAAAGGCTCAGCCAGGGCCAAGGGCTACAGACAAGCACTTGGGGCCAGGAAAAGAGCTCTTCTGCTCCTTGCAAAAAACACCATGTTCCCGATGATTTGCAGTTAACTCGGCTGGGAAAATGCATGGCAGAAGCTTTGGAGTGGGGTGTTATGTCAACAGGAAACACAGGACACATACTTACCTTTTCTTGCATGTGCAGGCAAGAGAGGAATGGTTGGCAGAGGTTTTCCAGCTGCTGAAATGCCTTCAGGATTTTAGTCTTTTGTAAGACCGTGTTATAATGAAGGTTTGGACTGAGACCTTCTGGGAGAGATTAAAGGAAGGCACAGAATTACTGCATGACAAAGACTGAAAGCTTGTCAGAAAGAGAGGTAAATCATGGAGGGAGGAGGACAGTGCCTTGACAGAAGGGACAAAGTAAAAAATCAAGATGCTGCAGGTAAGGGCTTGACACGAGGGGTCATGTGAAGTTCAAAGTCAGACTCACAAAAATTGGCATGTGAAGAGGCACAGCCTGTGACAACCAGCATAAACCAACCCCTGTTGGGTTTATGTTTGGTAAAGGTGGTGCAAAAATCCAATGCATTGCATTGCTGTGCAGGAGAATTGGCAAGAACCTGTGGACTTTGCATAGCCTGGGCAGAGAGAAAGGGAAAAATGCTCCTACCCCAAACAAAACTTGCAGAGAAACAAAACCAGTGCAGGCTGGCAGGAATGAACCAGCCATGTAAAACAGAGGAATGTCTACAGATTCCCAAGCCAGGCACATGCCAGAGCAGTGCAGACAAACTGCGGTGGGTGAAAAGTTTCAATTTCCAGTGACTGCAGGCAAAAATGCTCTTTGAGTGACAATGCTGTCGTGCCACTGTTTCCATCAGCAGGATGCCTTAATGCTGGACCAGAGCAAGGAAAGAGGGATCAGAGGGATCTCCTCCAGGGGATATGAGTGCTCTAAAGCCAAAGAAGAGATAACTCATGCAGCAGGGCTTTGTGAGGTTCTCCTGGCACACAGTGCTGACCAAGAGAAGTTCAGAATGTGAAGCAGAGCCCTTGATTCTGGGTATTTTCTGAAGCACAGGGTATAACCCTTTTCCCCCTGCATATCAAACCTGGAGCTATAACCCCTATTTCCCCTATAAGCCTTTTCCCTCTGCATATCAAACCTGGAGCTCTTGTTTCAGGAACAGGCTTGTCTCCCAGGATGACTGGGCATCATCTTGTGCTGTAATTAAACCTCCAAACAAAATGGAAGAGGGTAACCTCTGAGCAGCCCCCTGCCATCCCTCACACTGACAAATGTTTCCTTTCCTCCCCAGCAATCCTGGGGTGTGTTTGTGGCAGCACCCTCTGCCCCTCACACCAGCCCTTCCCTCTCTGTCTTGCAGGCAGCTGAATTGTTCTCACTGGTCAGAAATGAGCAGCTTCCCATGAACAGAGACTGTTTTTTCATCAATACCATGAACAGAGACTGTTTTTTCATCAATACCAGCTTCCCAGAGATTTTATGGTTTTTTCCCCCAGACTGTTTGTTTACTAAAATGCTTACTCTAAAAATGTATGTCTGCTTAATTTATTGGTCCACTAGAGAAAACTGCATCATGTCTGAAATGCTCTAATGAGGATCCAAGGCGAGGGATGATCAAATAAATGATAATTACAGTGTCAGAGAGGCATTCCCAGATCCCCCACCCTCCTCAGATGTCAGTGCACTGCAATAACTAAGCAGGAGCAGGAAGCTGGTGCTGAAAGCCCACGTGAAGCTCCTGGTAGCCACAACCTGCAGCACCTCCCCTGTCCTGCTGGACACACAGAGGGCTCCTCAGCACAGCAGCTCTCCCAGCCCTGCTGGTGACTGACACTGACTGAGTCAGAGCACCAGGGCACTCAACAGCAAGGGTTTTTAATTGGCTTTTTGCTCACATGGGTTACTGTCACTATAGGACACAAAATAACACGACGCACATGCACTGCTGTTCTCAAGGTAAAAAAGGGGAAGTTTATTTTCTGACTCCAACATTTATACATTTCCAAAAGTGACAGTGGATTGGAGGGTGAAAGTGCCACCTCTCCAATGACACTGGACAAACCAACAGTCCATCAAATTTCTCCTCTTCCATAAAAGAATCCAAAACAATGAGTTATTTACAGAAAGTGTGTGAGAAAGTTCGTTACAAGAATGTAAACATCAGAAGGCTTAGAAAATCTTCAAAAATCAGGGCAACAGGTTACCAGCCCATGTTGTGGAAGATGAAAAGCTGATGGTCTCTGGATGGTGGAGGCCCAGTTGTGCCCCGAGCCAATGCAGAAAGGAGCCAGGTCATGGTTGGTGAGGGGGGTCTGAAGTTGGATATGCAGGCAGTGGGGCACAGGAGGGTTTTAAGGCAAGGGTCCCACAGCCCTGGGCAGGATGTGCTCCTGCATGGGGAATTGTGCATGCAAAGGGAAGGGTTTTCCATTAGTGCTTCAGCATACAGGAAAACCTCTGCTTTCCTCTCTGTTCCTCTGTTGCCAAGGCCACAGTCTTCACAGGAATCACGTGTTTCAGAGCTTTGTTAGGACCACAAACCTCTTTTACACAAGGCTTTACCCTCAGACTTCTCTGTAGCATATTCTACAGCTCCAAATGGCAAAATCTGTACACTACACACCTCAAAAATTAACTTCAGACATAATGGGTACATCCATAACTGCAGGTTTGTCCTCATGAGAAACACATGCTCTGAGTTTTGCCCTTGTGCCCCATGGAGCACAGGGATTATCCCAGCAGGGATCAGGGGGGAGGCCCTCAGGCTGAGATGCAATAGAGGCAACTCAAAAACTCCCTCAGGTTTCTCTCAGGGGGAAAAAATTTGCAAAATGTGTGTTGGGAGGCTGGGGAGAAAGCTTCTCTGAGGATTTCCAGCGAAGCTGTTCCCAGAGACTGAGCTGGGACCCAGCTGGTACATTGCAGGTGGAGAAGAGGATCTTTCCACCATGTCTCGCTCCAGCAGCACATCCTCACACAGCCCAGCTCTTCCTGTGCCCATGGAGGGCCAAGGGGCTCCCAGGAACCACTTGCTTCAACCTCCACCTCACCCAATTTCAGCCATTCTGAGCTTTCTGGGTGGTAAGGTCTCCGATGATGTTCCTCCATAAATCATCTCTCTGCCTTTGCCTTGCACTGAAAATCCAGCAGCTACTTAATATTTATAATATGGATGGTATTACACAGTGTATCAAAATATGCATGTTATTTTATATCAACTCTAATGCTGCAAGTAGTGTCAGCTCTTTCACCTGGCATTGTGTGCTGCTGGTGAGGAAAAATACTGGGGTTTAACCTACATGGTTAAAACCTCTGTGGAATAGGGCTGATTTACAGTGTGCTTCATGGGGTGCTTTTTCAAAAAGGATTTAGCCCTTCTCAAGTGTTTCTCTTGTTGAAAATGTTTGTGGGAATGGCAGGGGCAGAGCCCACATCATGGGCAGTGACCAGAACCCATCTCAATTATTCACTTTTGACAATCCATGTCTAAGGTACTCTGTTTGTCCAAACACAGGGGAAGGCATGGTCTCTGCCCCCTGCTCCTCAGGCACCCTGAACCATCACGGTGTGATTAGGACACTCAGAATCACAGGATGGGAGCTAAATGCTAAGACTGTCGATGGAATTGCTAATGAGGACCTAAAGATGACACAGTGAATGATAGCAGATCGCTAATTGCTTTTTCTCTGTAGTGACTTAGCAATTAGAAATGGAAGAAGAAAATCAGGGTGAAATTTGAGAGCTGTGCTGTTTGGAGTACCTGCTTTTGTTTATTTTTAACCCTCTCTTTTGTCCCTCTAATCTTTTCTGGGATGGTTTTGCTCCTCGCTCTGCGGAGCGCTGCATTACATTTGCAATGCCCTGTCACTCGCATCATGTCTGCAAGCTGTCTTCCTCAGGCATGAGCTTATTTAGACAAGTTGTCAGGCTGAATGGGAAAAATCTTAAATCAATGTATTTCAGCATGCAATCATATATAGGCTAATTTATCTGCTGGCCTGTACAGCCTGCCAGGTTAAAATGAGGTCTCTCAGGCATGGTGCCTCTGAAAGTCTCCTGATTAACAGAACCATTTTTATTGGGAGGGCGACAACGAGATTGTTTTATGGTAATTGTTATCATTTGGACCTGTGTATATGCAAATGGGGGAGATTAAAGTAGAGAAAATATAAAGATGATGAATATGCAGCACGTAGCCAAGATGGCAGAGGGACAGAAATATTTTCCACATTATGTGGCTGGGGTGGTGAGGGGCTGGCTGCTGTTCCAGGCACAGGGACATCCCCAGCCAACAGGACAGGCTGCAGGGGACAGGACTGTGCCCATTTTCAGTCCCACCCTGACACTGATCAAGGGGGCTGCCTCTCCTCCCAGTCAAAGGGTTTTGGGGATGGAAAATAGATAAATGGACCAAAAAAGACTAAGCACAAGTCACATCAGTGCAAGACTTCTTGGGGTGGACCCACTAGTCCCAAACCCTTTTGGGGTAGGTTTAAACATATTTCAACTGTTCTATTGCTGGCTTTCTTGTTCATTACTTCCTATCACTTTTATTTCTCTTGCTTGTTTTTAAGTGAAACTTGGATGTGTGAAATACATTGTCTCTACAGGCATGGACCTTTCTAACCCTACTGGCACAAAACCACACAGCAAGACTAGCCCAACAGTAAATCTAATTCCTCACCTGGGAAGAGCTACCTCTACAAATAAAGAGTATTCCAGTCTCTATCCCTCAACTCTGCTGCTCCTGAAATGAAAAGTAAAACCCCTGTGGGGAAGGTCTGGGCCATCAGTGCCAGACTTTCTTCAGGAAACCCGCAGCAGGTCAGGAGTGTGCAGATGCTCACTGAGCCTGGATCTGCCCACTAAGAGCTGGACTGAGCTCAGCAACTCACTTTAGATAAATCACTGAGCATGAGATCATACCCCTTTTTTTCCCTCTTTTTTACATTACGTTATTGAGGCTTGTGGCAAGGGGAGCAGGACAGCAAATTCTGCCTCCATTAAAAACATGTCAGGCTGTGTCCATTTTGTAATATATTTTAGTATCCATGTGGGAGAGCACCTCTGGCTGTTCCCTGCAGTTACAGCTGCACAGCCTGAGACACTGCAGCCTCTTTTTTTCTCCATCTGCTGGAAATGAAGAGATCAGTGGAGCCCTCCATTCTCCTTCTTGTGTCACCATCCTCAGCTGTGTATTTTTGCCTTGCAAGCCTTAGCCACTTGGTCTCTCTGCATCTCTCAGCTGCAGGTGGCTGCTATTTGCCTGTTCCATCTTTTCCAGGAATGCTGCTGGAGCATGGACTGACTCTGCCTTGCCCAAAGTCCCCAGAGAAGGGCAATGGCCAGCAGAAATCTTTTTACAGCAAGGGTCATGCCCAAGCTCACAATGCATCAATGGATGGGACTGCTCCTCACTTCTGCAGAGGAACACAAGAGATTTTACAAGTTTGCTGACATTTGTGCCTGAGCAGATCAGGCATGCAGGGCTCCAGTGTCAGAGATGCTCTGTCTTCTGTTGGGTACCTGTTGCCAATTCCCTGACTTCTGGGACTCTGGCTGGGCCCTTCCAGGAGGCTCCCTTGTCAGGGGACACCTTTCTGGAGTGGTCTTGTGTCAGGAAAGAGGGACACATTGGATTTTTTTGGTCTTCAGGTTCTTGTTTATTGTCATCTTATCTAGAGTTTTGCATGCTGTCCACACCAGGGTCAGTGTACTAGAAAAGCACCACCAAAATGGCCAACAATCTCTTATTATAAGGTCTTTTAAGACTAAACTATCCAATTAAGAACTGACACTTAGATTATTTTCCCTTTTAACCCAATAACTGATCCCAAAGAGCTGCAATGGGGACTTTTCCACCCAATTACAAAATGCCACCCAAACCCATGAAGAAGGAGGAAGAAGAAGCATGAAGAAGAAACCCAGAACAACACCCTGTGCCCTCCATCTTGCTTCCATCCACAACATACTGAAAATCCCAAAACCTAAATTTCCCACCTAAGTGATACACCTACACTGCTCTCTATAATCTATTTCACACTTTTGTGGATTCTGGTCTATTCTGGAGTTTAGGAAACTTTCTCCATGAATGAGGGTCCAAGTCAGCGCTCCCCTGGGGGTCAGGGCACCCCAGAGCAGACAGAGAAATATTCCCAGTGCCCTGGGTTTCCACAGTCTTGCACCAAGCATTGCTCAGGATTCTTGTCCTGTCCTCAAGGCCAGGAGGTTGCACTGGTTTTAGCTGGGACAGAATTAATTTTCTTCATAGTATCTTGCATGGGGTTATGTTTTGGGTTTGTGCTACAGTGTTGATAACTCCTGTATGTTTTCGTCATTGACTTACAGAGAGTCAGGGCCTTTTCTGTCCCTCAGGAGGCTGGGAGTGCCCAAGGAGTTGGGAGAGGACACAGCTGGCACCAGCTGGCACAGGGATGCCCCATGGCATAGAGCACCTAGATCAGTTGATACAGAGCTGGGGAAAGAAGGAAGCAGGGACATTCAGAGCAGTGGTGTTTGTCTTCCCAAATCATCATTACACATGATGGAATCCTGCTGTCCTGGAGATGGCTGAGCACCTGCCTGACCATGGGAAGCAGCCAATGAATTCCTTGTTTCTTTGTGTGAGTGCTGCTTTGGCTTTACCTGCTAAACTGTTTTTATCTCAACCCATTAATTTTCTCACCTTTACTCTTCTGAGTCTCCTCCCCACCCATCCCACCTGGGGAGAGTGATCAAGAGGCTGTGTGGGCTTAGCTACCACCTGGGGTTAAACCACAACATGCACATTTTCCTTAAAAGCCTTATTTCCTTAGCTGTCCAAGAAGAGAGCCAGTGCCTACAATAGCGGAGATTTGTCATGACTGGGAAAAACAGAGTACATTGAAGACACATTTCTCTCTGCTCTGCTGTCCTGTTTCATTCCTCTTTTCCTGTGTTTCTGAGTGCAACCAAAGCCTGGCCTTGAAAACCCAATACACCAAAGTAAAACATCCTGGCTTGGATCAGCAATTGTGTGACCAGCAGGACCAGAGCAGCGACCACCCCTCTGTACTCAGCACTGGTGAGGCCACACCTCCAATCCTGGGGTCAGTTTTGGGCCCCTCACTACAAGAAGGACATTGAGGTGCTGGAGTGCATCCAGAGAAGGGCAGTGGAGCTGGGAAGGGTCTGGAGCACAAGCCTTGGGAGCTGGGGGTGTTTAGCCTGCAGAAAAGGAGGCTCGGAGATGACCTTATCACTCTCTACAGCCCTCTGACAGGAGGTGTAGCCAGGTGAGTGTTGAGCTCTTCTCCCAAGGAACAAGTGATAGGACAAGACAAAATGGCCTCAAATTGTGCCAGGGAATGTTTCAAGTGGATATTAGGAAAGATTTCTTCATGGAAAAAAGGCACTATCAGGCACTGGAACAGGCTGTCCAGGGGAGTGGCTGAGTCCCCACCCCTGGAGGTATGTAACAGATGTGTAGATGTGGCACTCAGGGACACAGTTTTATGATGGATAATGGCTGGGCTCAGTGATCTTAGAGGCCTTTTCCAACATAAATGATTCTATATTCTGTTGTTCCATGACATTTGATTCACCATAACAGAGAGATTGTTTGGTTTGGTGCTGTGTTCAGCCACTGTGTGGGTCATGGACCCAGCCAGGGACCTGATGGAGAATATTCCCTTACCCCTTCCGTCCCTCACACTCCAGCTGGCAGCACAGAGACTGATCATTTCAAAGCATCTCCACTAAGTGGAAAGGATAATGAAAGTGTTTTGTCATTGAGGGCTACCTCTGATTCTCTTCCATTCACCATCACACAGCCTTTCCTTGCAGGGTTCACCCCAGATCAGCTGGGATGTGCACTTTCATCACTTCTCCTGCTTTCAATAGTGTTTTCCCCATCCTGATAAAGCCACAGGCCTGTTCCAGCTAGCTCTTCTCTTTGAGGAGCATTGGCCAAGTACTGTGCATAAGGAACTTTCACTCATGAGTTACACAGACCTGAGGATGTGCCTCAGAGCTGTCCCTCCCTGTGTCACTGGCAGACATCTGTGCCAGGGATGAGGCAGCAGTCAGGCTCACCTCTGTCCCAGCAAGGAGCTTGCTGCAGCTCACAGACCAGACAGACTTGATAGTTTTAAAGCTGAAGTCAAATTGTCAGAACAAAATCCTACTATTTCAACAGGAAAATCTGTCCAGCTGGAGCTGGGTTGCAGAAGAGGACGGATATCTCATTTTGTGTAAGACACCAGCAAGTAATCTGATGCTTTTCTATGACTAACACAATAGGTCACATCTGAATGGTCGATGGAGAGATGAGAGGGTTCATATTCTATTACCAAATCCCTGAGCCATCTGGTTCCTAATGGCTTCTTTCAAAACAAAGGGAATACAACTTCCAAATTGTGCAATGCAAACTGACATCCTCTCTTAGACAGAAGATGCCCATTGCTTCACATCAGCAAACGAGATCAATGCCTCCATCAATTACAGTTTCAGGTATTTCTGGCCATGCACCTAATGGCAAATATATCCTCCTCACTACTCAAGCTGGTTTAGTCCATCACTGGGAGCCACAGGATGGGGAGTGGAGGGCAGTGGCTGTTGCCACAGTGAGTGTTTGTTTTCATTGGGGTGGGGGAGGTTTGATGGCACAAAAATGGGGAAAAGCCCCAGCAGGAGAATGGGGCTTGGCAGGCACTGTGGGCTGTGCCACTCATTCCCAGATGTGTGACACAGTGCTGGGGTGAGTAACACACTGGGGGATGTGTCTTTGTCTCCATTCCTGTGCCCTGGGGTGGCAGCTGCTAGCTGGGCTCTGCCACCAGGTCCTTCCTCATGACCCACGTGAGCTGGAGTTGTTGGAGAGGAACAAGAGCCTTTCCCATGCCACATCCTTTTTCTGTGACTGTGCTTTGACACCAGGAGCATGTGCAGTGTGTGCTTAGCTCATGGCCTGGCTTCTGCCACAGCTTGGCACATTTTGGGGAGGACTCCTCAGAAATGCTCTTGTGCTCACAGAGGCTCACCTGCTCAAGGACACATGCCCCATGCCAGCCTAAATCCTGGGCTGGGTGAAATACAAAGAGCAGACAGAAAATCCTGAAGAAATAAAGTGTTTTTAAGTGGGAGCTGCCACCCTTGCTTCCTGAGGCCAAGCCACCAGCACAGCAATGAGATGCCATCACAGCCTGGGTAGATCAGCCAGGCTGGTGCCTTTTAAATTACAGGTCTGACACAGCATCCATGGCAGTGACAGCCACAGGGGCTCTAGGCAGCCAGGACAAAAGTCTGTGGTCATCATAGCCCATGCCACACTCACCAAACTGGTAACATTGGCTGAGCTAGTTTGCTTAAGTGATAAGCTCAGTAATGTTTATTATTTGTTTTCACAGTGCAAATCTGCCCCAGGGAAACCCAGGCCAGGAATTTTTCTATCCACACTTTCACTGTTGAGAAGCATTCAGTGACGTGGGTGGGTGTGCTTGCTGTCAACAAAGGCCCTGAGCCCCCTCCCCACACCACAGCCGCTGCTCCTGGAGCTCCTGGGCCACAGCAAGATGTGTGCAGAGCTGCTGATGTGTTCTGCCTATGTGTCCTTGTAATTTGAATTAAACCCATACACAAATGAAAGGGCACAAAATGCATACATTTATTATTCTGTATTTATCGCTTGTATAGTTTAGCCAAGAACATCACAGCACTGTTTGTGTGATGCTATCAGGGATTACATATCCAATAAGTGCAGAGTATTACCAGCATACTCCAGTCCCATTATGTATAATTATGGATGTTTATGGACAGCCCATCACAGGCCAGTGTGGCTCTTGGTTACATCTGTGACATGCTGCTTGTTGCGTCATGCTCACAAATCTTCTGCTGCCTCTAATTACGGACATTTATGGATGTGTGCTGTGCTCAGTGCACACCATCCTGCTTGCCCCATCAATCAGAGCCATCCTGTTGGTAGGGCAGCTGATGTTTATTTGCTTAATGCTTTCTGATTCTTTAAACATCTGTCTTTTAAGTGGTGGGTGCCTTACAGTGGATTCATCCTGTAGTTAGACCTGACTTACACAACTTAATAATTTGGTGAAACCCTGGTTTCCCCACAGGCTGCTGGCAGTTCCATAGGGGCCAGGGTTTCACCACCTGTGACTGGGTTACTCATCAGCTCATTTAGGAAGAGCACTGACTTTGGTGGGGTTTGAGGTTGCTGCAGACCTGTGCTCAGCTCTCAAGTCAAAGGCTGGATGAGGGGCTGCAACACCACTCAAAATCTGAGCTGCCAACTGCAGCTCCTCTCCATTTCTTGCTCAAGGGCAAGAATTCTTGGATCTGCAAGAAGCATTGGTCTGCTCTGCTCTTTTGGTGCTTTTCCTAATGTCCATTGAATTGCTCCTCCCTTTGTACTGTATAATTTAGGCGTGGTTGAGTACAGAGTATTTTATTTATTTATGTATTCAAATTTTCAAAATGTATCTCTAGGCATCTTAGCAGCACACTGGGTGCCTACCACATAAATTAAAAATAACACCATAAACATAGACAAAGGACCTTCTATAAATAATTCCTCCTCAGCTCACACCCTTAGCAATAGCCTTAGCCTGGAACAGGGAAATAGATGGGATTTACAGCCTGTGGGGAAGGTTAATAAATCTGGGCACTGATGGACCAAAGGGGAAAATGAGTTTCAAAATTGAAGCCCACCCTCTCCATCCCCTTTGTGGAGACACCTTGCCTTGAACTCTTCACCTCTCCTGGTCCTTAGTGGGAGATCAGATCCTGCTGGACAGCTTGGAGTTAGAAACAGATGTCAGGGACATCTCACACTGCTGCTATGATGCAAATTAGCTGGCCACATTCTGATCACAAAAAAAGTTATTTTTAAATAACTTTTGTCCACAGCTTCAAAAATTATTTAATTTAGCACTACATTTATGTATCCAGTCTAAGCCACACTGGATATAGGTAGATAATCAGAAGATGTCTATTCACCCTTTCCTAAAGATCAGGCACCTTTTATAGATGTCAGATTGAGCACCAAAATCACTGGTTAGATCTGAAAAGGTAAATCTGTGTGTGTAAGTGTACAGGGGAAAACATCCTCTTTAGAAGTAATTTGCTGAAAACAGTTTTCACATTTTGTTTCTGCCTATGGCAATTTATGAAACACAAATGAGATATTGTACCACTGGTGATGCTGAAATAAATCACTCTAAGAACAGGACTGAAAATTTTATTTCATTACTAAAGTAAATATAAAAGTGCTTTAGCACAGTTTCAAATTAGATTGGGGTTTGGTCAAGCTTGTTATAAATCCAATGATTGTAAAGCAAACGGCTGGAGATGGCTCTCAGTAGAGCAGCATTGCAAACACAGCTAATGGGATGCTGTGAGGTGCAGAGCAATAAACAGGGAGAAGCCAAGGTGTGGATTCTGTGCCTGCACTGCCAGAACCAAAGGCAGTGATGCAGCATGTTATCAGAATTCAAGGCAACCCTGACAATGGGGAGAAACAACAAGGAGGACTCCATGGATATCAGAAGGCTAATTAATTATTATACTATATAATTCTATATTATATTACATTATATTGTGTACAACCTATATATTATATATATATGCACTATATTACATTACATCTAAACTGAATCTGCACAAGCACCCAACTCAACTCAACTACCCAGAATCTCTGAATGTGAGCTGACAGTCCCCACACACATACACACACACTTGGCCCTGATAGGCCAAGGAAAAAAAAACCACCATCACTCTGGGTGAACAATCTCCATACTGCATTCTACTTTGGCACAACACAGGCACAGCAAATGAGAGAAGAATTGTTTTGATCATTCTTTTCTCTGCTTGTCTCACTGCTTCTCTCAGGTTCAGAGAATGTGAATCCCACAGCATGCTGTGGCCAGTCTGCTGTGCAATTCCTAAAAGGATGCTGAGAGGATAAACAGGGGCACAGAATATACCCCCAAAGCTGTCTCACAGCCTGGACAAAATGCCTTCCTCTGACAATGTGGAGGGGAGAGTCAGCTGAGCTCAGCCCAGGGTCCTTAGGCCAAGCTGTAAATGGTGCTGGAAGACCATCCAGAAGGGCACAGCAAAGGAAACACCTGCAGAAGCTGGAGCCCTCTCTAATGGCAAAGGCACAAGGTGGTGGCTCTACCTCCTTGAGAGCAGGGGTGACCCTCAGCTCGGGATACCTCCACTGGCAGTCCCATCCCCTGTAGCAGGCTGAATTGCTGCTAGGATAGTCCAGGGCAAGGAAACAAAGAAGGCCTTTGCATAATATCCACAGATGTTTTATTCAGCCACGTAGTGAGATGGTCAGGTGCCAGCACCCACACACAGACGGTCTCAGTTTCAGTCTGCCAAGGGGCCTGGGGCTGACCCTGGTCTAGGGGCAGTACAAAGGGAATAGGGAGGAGTGGCTCGGGGACATAGGAACAGACATAGAAACAGGGCAAGGAGCCAATGGGGTCTAACAGCTTTTTGAGGAAAGCTTCTTGTGTCTCCCAAAACCAGAGAATGCCCCCCCGAGGGTATCCACAATCCCCAGGGATCACTGATCATACAGAGACAAGGAGCTGCTCTGGTACCACAGGTCCTTCCTCAGGACCAAAAGTGTATGATAACATCAACCAGCTGCTGGGAGCAGATATTCACACCAGAAACATCTTGCAAAATGGGGCAAGGAAGTCACAACTGGCTGTGGGTGGAAGCTGAGTAAACTTCATCTGGGTGAACTTTGGGAGGGGCTTGACAAACCACTGTTTGCCCAACTTGCATGCCTGACATCCTCTTCTTGGTCTCAGCTTGCAGAACAGCCATCAAGGAGCGATGAGGAACCATCTCACCACCACTGGAGCCAGCGCCCCTCAGAGGGCTGGGTGTCCTGCAGCCTTTCTCCCATGGGAGACAGCCCCGTGCTGGCAGTCAGTGGTCAGCTTTGTCTCACCTCTGATTTCCCCCCAGGGCCAGGTGCTGGTTCACTGTCCAGCAAGCTGCTGGCACCCGAGCCCACAGCAGCTACCCTTGAAGGTACAACCCATCCTTTACCTCCATGGGGCTTTGGTGGGCTCCTGGTGGAAAAGCCCACAGAGTAACCTTAGCTCATCCCTAAAACCTGACAGCTCAAACACCAACCTGCCTGCCAAGAAGGCAGGATTTGATTCCATCAGAGACTCACAGACCTCTATCTAGCAACATGCCTTCCCTCCTCAATATCTTCAGCCTGGTAAAAATGGAGCTGCCTTGCTGTTATCAACTTGCTTGGGGGTTGATTCAGAGATATGGAAGTTATAGGAAAGATGCTCGT
This sequence comes from Emberiza elegans, assembly GCA_024865655.1. Taxonomy (NCBI): domain Eukaryota; kingdom Metazoa; phylum Chordata; class Aves; order Passeriformes; family Fringillidae; genus Emberiza; species Emberiza elegans. The sequence goes on from JALJVW010000163.1 coordinate 1,418,469, forward strand.
TAATATGCAAACTTCTGCATCATAATGACCAATGAACAAGGTCTGTTTTGCTGAAGAGGGAAGATTGAAAATATGCTTTCAGGTCATTTCCTAGCAGGGCAGATGCTGCAATCTGTGTAGCATCCTGGAACTGACATGTTTTCTATATTCTGTGCTTTACCCCCAGCACCTGCACCAATGTAACTGAGCATTATGCACGTTCGTCAACTGAACAATAACCCCTGGGGAATTAGTGATTCATTACAAAATGGTTTCTTCTGGAAGAGAAAGAAGGTTTTGTCTAGTTTTTAGTAGTACCCCAGGAAACCTCCATTTATTTATGCCTGCTTTTGTTTCACAATAGTTTCTTTGTTCCCCTCTGCTGTTGCTTTTTCTAGTGGCAGTTAACAGAAAGGACCGTGGGGAAAAGAAAGGAGAGGCAGAATTTCTGTCAAGAAGGAAAAATAAATCTGTGCCTAACAAAATAGAATTGAAGCAACATGTTAAAGCAAACAAGAGGCACAGACACTTGAGGTTTTTCTCCATGTGTTTACATTTTCTAGTTATTGGAGTCTGTCATTTCCCACAGCACCTCTGATTTCTCCAGGTTGTCCCTAGCTCATTACCTTACTCTGGTCAGAGGAAGTCCATCCTAAAGACTCAGCTGATGTTTTGCTGGACAACTGTGGTCTAGAAGATATTCTTGAGTGGGCACAAGTGGATTTATATCTGTTAAGGCTTTACTGAATGTGGAGAGGCATCACCAATAGTCATTATGCACCCATACAAGTCTACAGGCTGCTTTTAGCCCATCACTGGCTCTTAAACCAATGACCTGTCCTGGGAGGTGATCCCATGCAAACAGACACAAACCTGATACCCCATCACCACCTCTGACTGTGAAGCCCCAGCTCCAGGAGAGATAAAGAGAATGTTTCCATGTTAGGAAGCATTTTTTTTTTTTAGCAAGAAATCCCTGGAGAGGAGGGGAGAAGTATCCCAAGGACAGACAAGAAGACACATCTGCTCACTGATAAAATAGAAGAGAGGTGCTAGATATACAAAAAATATGTGCACTTCCTCCTCAAGGCTTTCTTCTGGAAGTTCTTAAAGTAGCTTCACTAATTAAAGCAATTTGTGGTATATGGAAGAGGTAGGAATGAGAACAGACACACAGAGGACCTCAGGAACATGCAAGAGTCTGCAAATTTGCCTTTTACTTAATAATTCAAGGCACAATACGCATAAATAAAATGGGATGCAGAAAATCAATGCTGGTAAATAGTAAAAGATGCTTAGGGGGAGATTGGAGAGGAAAGGTGTAATTGCTGCTGAGGAATGTTCAGCGGTAACTGAGATAAGGGGCATTAGGACAATGGTATATGGGCTGGTGATTCCAATCAGAGGCCCACCCTAACTCTTGGGACACATTAAAGGATGTCTTAAACAATCTCCTGGCTGCTGGGCTGAGATAAATCTGGCCCTGGTTTCCAGAAGAAAAAGCAGATTCAGGACTTTGCCCTTTCCTGGGTTTCTCTGCTGCCACAGCCCCTCAGGCAGCCCTTGCAGTTTAACCCTTTCCTGGCACTGGGAGAGCCTTGCGGGGGCTCAGCACCACCTGAGCCCTTCTAATCCTGCCCAGCTCCTCCAGCCTCAGCCAGGCACCCCCACCTCATTGCTGGGCTCTGGGAGCTGAGTTTGGGCTCAGCCAGCTGCTCCTGCTGCTTGCTGAGGCTGTCTGGAGCTCCCACCTGGAGAGAGGCAGAGCCTGTGGTTCCACTGAATCCTAAAGCAAGGTGGAAGCAGCTCCCAACCAGGAAGAGATGTAGAAATCTGTTTCTAGTGCAGAGGAGAATCTGCTTCTATTGCATAGGAAAAAACAAGGAGTATGGGTGAGTTTGAGCCACACATGGTGGAGGAGAGAAAGGGCACAAAGTGGGCTGGAGAGGATGAGAGGCAGTGGCACACAAATCACAGCCTGCCCACAGGTTTTGTAAGCCACACAGGAATAAATAAAGGGAGTTAAAGCAGGGCACTGTGAATGAGGATGGAAGAAAAGAAAATAATCAAGGATAAAGGAGAGGCATATGGGAAGTGTAAAACACCACCCCAGAGAAGGGAGGGAGGTGCTGCAGGGCAGAGGGGAGAGAGTGAAAGAAGTAACACGCACGTGTGCACACACACAGACAAACACACAAAAGAAAAAGAAATAACGAAAGAAATGTTGTGCAAGAGATCAAGGTAAATATGAAACTCTTCAGATGTGCAAGGGAAAAGGTCTCAAGAGGAGACAGCAAATTTACTTGCACGACACGGTAAGGATAATTTATTGATGTGAGCTGGCCACTGGTAAATGGAAAAAAATATAATTAACTGGTTTCCTTAATATTCCCAAAGGAGAGAGGCCAAGGCATATCCCACATTAATTTACATTGCAAGAGGACAAACAACACTGTGAGAAAACAAGGAGAGCACAGCCCGACTATCAGAGCACTGCAGAAGTGACAGATCTCTGTAGGGAGGTCAGTGAGGCGCAGGAGGCAGGGGACAGGGGGCAGGGGCAGGGTGACAGGGCCCAAAGGAAGGGTGATGGGAGGTGCTGGCACAGGGATGGGAGGGTGGGGCAGCCTCTGCTGTGGGCATCATGAGGCTGGGACTGTGAGAGCTCCTGTGCCTCCCTCATCCACCCTGTTCCACCCCCCTTGCAGACCAGTCTCCTCAATGGCTTCTTGGAAATTATAGAGATGTCCACCTGTGGGGATGCATCAAGGGTTAGGGAAGCTTCCAAAGTGCAGGAATGTAAAATAAGCCATTTTATGGTAAGGCAGAGGGGGCAGAGTGATACTGGAAAAGTTACAACTGGACAGCCATCCATGAAGTTTGGCAGCTTTTCCAAAAAGAGCTCCACCTCCCAACGTGCTGCTGCTCCTGCAGGAGGGCCTGGATCTCCAGGCTCTGATGAAATGTGGCATTAAAGGACTCTCTGGTTTGTCACTGTGATACAAAGCTGCACCTGCAGCATCCCTAGGGTGGGGTCCTGCCCTAAGCACCATCCACGTTCAGGTTGTCACCCCAGCTGAGCATTGAGGGCTGGAGGAGCAGGGGGGACACACACTGTGCCAGCAGGGAGAGAGGCTCTAGGGACACCTGGCACCTCTGCCAGCCAGCAGGAACACCTGGCAGCATCCAGCAGGCCCAGGGAAGGAATGGTAAGAGTGCTGCTGGAAGGATGCTAGGGATGAGGGGAGGCAGATGAAAGTGCCCTGTGGCTGGGTGGCTCAGCTCAGTGTGGAATGGCCATCACCCTGTTACACACAGGTTAAAGAATTAACAGCATCCAGTGTTGTGCAGTTTTTGTGACCAATGTGATGAGCTGGTTTATCAGGCTCACTCAACTTTCCCCTCAAACCTGCACTATCATCCTGTCAGTGTCAGGCTGCTTTTTTAGCCTCCCCTTTCATACCCGTGTAACCTCCAAGGGCAGATCCTGCACCCAGTGAAAAGGATTTTGTTCAGGAAACTGATAAATAACCTGTGCCAAGTGGAGGCAGCAGCATCCCTCATTTGGTTTTGGAGGACAACTCCCAGCTGCATCTCTGTGTTGGTGCCCTAAATGCTAAAAGAAGAGTATTCCTCATCCCTGCTCTGAATCTGGAGGCTGAGTCCTCAGGAATCCCCCAGGAATCCCTCAGGAAGCTCTGTGTCCTGCTGGTTTTCCCTTCTCTCTGGGTCCCTGTCAGTATCAGCACCAACCACACAGTGCTGTGCTGGGCACTGGCAGCAGCATTTCTATTACAAAAAGAATATATTGAATTTCTGGGGCATAAAACAGCTGCATTGGAATAAAGGACTGCAGCACTTCTTGATGCTTGTTCTCCAGGTGAGCTTCTAAGGTTTCTCTCTTGTTTCATCCAGCTAAATATATGTGTCCAGCTGCTTCTGGAACCTTTGGTGGTAAGAGGCAATCTGCTGCTCCCCCCTGCCAGGATCCCTGCTTCTGGGCAAGCCCTGCTCTTAAATGTGCATTTTGTCCCCAGGGGCCTATTTCCCCTGCAGTCTCCTGTATTTCATAAACTTTGCCCAGACACCAGTTTTCATTTCATGCCCTAAAGATTACTGGTGTCAGTTCCACTTTGGAAATGCTTGGTGAGCCCTCTGCTTGGCAGACAGGAAACTTTGCTCTCCCTGGGGCTGGGAGCCTAAAGACAAACATGGACTTGAGGGGACTGTGACCAATTCCATCCTTCCCCACCAATGGATTGTTCCCTCCAGAGCAGCAGAGCAGATTTTGAGATGTGCCTCACAACCCTTCCTACCCTGATGTTTGTCTCAGAAACACCTGAAGGGGTGGCCTGAACCCCAGGGACAGGGCAGGAAGGTGAGCCTGAGGAGTTCAACCACTTCTCTGGGGAACAGAGCCACGGGAGGGATACAAAGGGAGGGGTTTGAGGCTCCCAGCTGTCCTGGAGAATGTAGGAAACCTTGAAAACATTCTTTTTTTCTCCTTGTTATGTGATGTCCAGTTTGATGCTGGTCTCCCAAGTCACTCAGTAACACTTTCTTGTTCTTTCCTTCCCACAGGAGTCAGTGGATCTGCTGAAACCCACAGAGCTCTGACCAGGATAAACCATTGCAGGGATTTCACCTCCATCCTTGTGTTTGTGGGAAAGCTTTCCTGGGTGCAGCCTGAGATCCTAACACAGATCAGCTACACGAACATGCTGGTTTTTCCTTTTGTAGTTGAACTTGGGAAAGCAATGAGCAGCATCTGGAGAAGACAGCTATACCATAACAGTGGTGTCATCTCTGTTCCTGTGCTGGAGCAGCTGGCAAAACTTTCCTGTGCAGGTGACGTTCAGGGCAGTCAGTAGCTCAGGGTGGGGCCTGAGCTCACTGGGGATAATCAGACAGTTCCTACCAGCCTCATAGGTCTCAGGAGAGGAAAAATAAACCATAAAGTAAAGAGATGCCAAATTTGAATACCAGAAAAGTAAATGCCTGCATCTTTTCCCTACAGGATGTTTTTTTTTTTTATTTGAAGATTTCTATTACATTTTATATTTTTAGTTTTAAAACATCTCATTGGGGAAAAACATATTTCATGCCATATCTTCAGTTTTTGCTGTCCTCTTCCACAGGGCACAGGGTGGAAAACCATTGTGGCCTGTCAGTTGTGCCCACTGAAATCAATCTAAGCAGGAGGACAAGGAGGTGCTGGGATTTCCTGCAGGAGCTGTCTCACACCCGGGACCATGTGTGGTTTGCTCATGGCTCTGGCTCACACAGGCAGCAGCATTTACCAGCCCTGCTTTGCAGTAACTGATAAAAACGAGAACAGGCCGCCAGTACTAAAGTGATTTCAGCATTTATTGTAAGAAAAAGAAAGGCCTAAAGCAAGGGGGCCCCGGGCTGAGCAGGAGCGTTCCCGTCGAGGATGCTGCAGCCCTGGCGGTGGGTTTTCCTTTCAGCAGGGATGCCCCCGATGTTCCAGGTGGAGCAGCACAGCTTCCCTGGGTCAGAAGCCCCTTTTTAGCCTGTTTTTTGTCCCTCTGTATTGGTTTCTTTTTGGACCCTTCATTTGCATGAAGGTTTAAGGCGCTTGATTGGCCCATTACAGTTCTGTCCAGGCTGGCTTGTGGTGCACTTCACTGAGATGTGTTATGGTACATTGAGTATGCATTTCTTATAACTACCCTTTTAACCCCTTTTACAATTTAATAACTGTGAAAAATACCAATCACTTGTTTTTCTAAAATTTTAAAAGTTTAATGATAATAAAATGGTTATAAAAATAGCAATATAATTAGAGTAATAATAATTTGGACAATTTGAATTAGGACAATAGAAACAAAGAGTTATGGACATCCAGGTACCTCTTTCTGGGCAAAATAAGCCCAAAAAAGGACACACGTTAACAGAGGATTAACCCTTATAAACAATAACCTTTTGCATATTCAGACACCTCATACATGATGCATAAATTCCATTAAAACACAGGATTCTGTCTTTTCAGTGTCAACTTCTTCCTCTTTATCCTAATGGGGTCCTCAGAACTGAGCAAGGCAGGAAGAAGTTCATTTTTTCTGATAAGAGAGCAATAAATTCTCTTTCTCTGAAAGATTTAGGTGTCCTGTGGCTGCTATCTCAGTGCAAGTCCTTTCTTTTAAAAAATATCTTACGTAGCATAGTTTCTATTTTAACATTGTTATATCCTAAAACTATATTTAACACACTACTTAAGAAAATTAATATGGCATTACTTTCTAACATAACCCATATAATATTCATTTTAATATTTGCAAAAAGCCAATAACAAAATATGCATTTTTCACAACAACCAAACTAACTGTACATGCTTAATGATCTATCAACTATTTTACGATGGTTTCTAACCTATTTTTAACAGTAACCAGGGCTCAGCTGAAGGTGTGGGATCTGCTGGTGCCTGAGGCTCATTTTCCTTCGACGCTGCCCCCAGACATCCTAAGGCTCTCCCAGTCCTCCCATGGCAGCATTGCTGTGCCCGCTCTGCCCTTGCCACAAGGATGCTGCAGAGCCCTTGGCTGCCCAGAGCCAGGGCATCCCTGTGGGAAACAACTGCCCACTTTGAAAATTTAAAAGGTTTATTGAACCTTGACAAAAATACAACAAAAGGACTACAGAAGAAAAAAGCTGCAGCGCTGGGAACTGCCTCTCGTGGATACCACATGGCCAGTTCATCTTCAAGATGGATGCTCAGTCTTTTATACCCATGGGGGTTACACCAGCCAGCCCTGGCCCCTCCCAAAGTCTGTCAGTCAGCTCTTCTTTGTCATTTATCAGTGCAAACTGCTTTCTTGTCACTGGATTGGAGCTCAGGTGTTGCCTGGCCTCACCCCCTAAGCACCCCCAAGCTTTTCCATTCCCACCTGCCCCATGCCAGGGACACCTGTGCAGCTTCTTTGTACCTGTCCTGGACAGCCCAGGCCATCTGATGGCAACAATACAGGGGGGAAAGGGAACTGTGGGGAGAACAGAGGGCATCTAAACCACAATAACATAACCATACATCACTAAAGCTTTTCTTAATATTCACACTATAGTCATCTTTTACTTGTGAGAGCCAATCATCACATTATCCATCTATAACATCCCTCCCCTGCTGTGCTCCTGGATCCTGAGCACCTCGATGGAATTGGGTTGTGGGAGCCTCCTGGGCACTCTTTGTTGGGCTCTCTCTGCCTGCCCCAGGAGCCCTGCAGGGGCTGCATGTCCCAGCAGCGTTCAGAGAGCCGGGGATATCCCAGGAGGGCATATTCAGCAGAGGACCTGCCAATAAACCTCCACCCTCCCGAGGCAGCTGCTGGGAATCGAGCCGGATACCCTGGGGCATTTCGAGTGGCACTAATCACGGATATTTAAACACCGGCATCCCACCTGGGAAGGCAGCAAAGCCCTTTCCCGGCAGATCCCCTCCCGGAGGGACAGGGTGGGGCAGGACAGATAAAGCAGGACAGGACTTCCCTGCTAGGCATTATTCCCTACAGGCAGCAGGCACAGGAAATTCCCCTGGAGTGCAGGAGACAGAGAGCCCTTCAACAGGTCTAATTTTAACCATCCTGAAGAGCTGCATCATTTCCTGGGAATACTACGGGTTTGTTTGGGGGTGTTGCCGTTCTCAAATGAGCTCTTAAAAAAAAAGGCAAAACCAAAAAACCAAATTAATTAATTAATTAATAAACTACTCTTCTAAATCTTTGTTTCTTATTTGGCTAGTGTTGGGTGCAGCTTGTAAGTTTAGTTTATTTTTAATTCTGCATGGAGTTATGAAGGCTGCCTGGGGTTTTGTGGGACGGGTATGGAAACAAAGGGTCTGTCATATCCAATAATATGGCACAGAGGCTATGTGTGTGGGGAATACACCCCACAAAATTTCATTCAGAATGAAAGCTGACTTCCTCTGGTGTTGCCTTCCAGCCTCTGGATGCCTTGAGCATATTACAATGGGGCTTTTTTGTTCTGGAATCCTTGCTTTGTGATGAAAATTTTGATGTGACTGAGTCCCAGAGCATCTTAACCCCAGGGAGCTGGTGGGTTTCTTTTCCCATAATTACCCAGAGAAGTGAGGGCTGTGGTGGCTCTCCATGGGACTGCTCTCCCCTGCCTGAACACTGGGTTGCTGTTTAAGTTGTGTTGGAGCTGACTCCTGCAGGGTGGGGTAGCCTAACCCCCAGTGTTTGGATTTTGTGCCTGAAATGCTCTGTTGCACATCCTTTCCCAGCTCCACAAAGGACACGAACAACTTTTATTTCACCCTTGAGCAAAAGAGAGAAGGCACCAGTGACTTGTGTTTTATTAAAGCCAGGCCAACTGCTTGGGGCTTTCTTGTGACAGGAATTATCAATCTTAAATATATATAGAGAGAGAGGAGCAGGCTGGTTTTGCCAAAAGCCTGAAGGATGAGCTGGGCATTGCACTGCTATGTATAATGTATACATTAATGTATACATACAATGTATAAACACCCATTTTTGGTGCTCCTATATCTGAGGCAGGACAAAACCTCCTGGCTTTAATGCTGCCCCTTCATCAGGGACACTTTGCCAGACAAAAGGCAGCATTTATGACCCTAAATACATCATTATGCTGATGAGAAAGAGGGGGTCAGGAGCTGTCAGTGTTTCATCAGTACTCTGCTTATTCCTGTGTTCCCCTCAGGTAGGCTGGCAGCCCTCTGGAACTTGCACCTCTGTCCTAGGGTGACATTATATGCTTGTTTCCCCATTCATGTGTTCTGTTTATGCTGGATATTATGTTCTGTGCCTTCAAGACTGGCTCTGAAGAGTGAAAGTTTTGTTTTAGTTTTGCTATCAGCCTGCTCCCCCACGGCTGGTATGACACAGAGATGGGGCAGTACATGGTGCTGCTTTTGCTTTTTGCTTTGCTCTCGATCTTGCTTCTGCTTGCTCTTGCTTCTGCTCATTACTTAGTTTAGCTAAACAGTCCAAATTTCTTCCTGGACTATTTCTCCTTTCCCTTTTTTGGAACCACTCGAGCCTGCTCCGCACTGGGCCCTGGGAACACCGAGAGTTTGCACCCTGTGGCCTAGCGGGGCCTACTCTGGGCAGCAGCTGCCCCAGAGCCCGAGGGACTGAGAACAGAGACACCACCCCCAGAGAGACTTTCTGAATTTGTCATCTTTTTCAGAGTGGTGAAAGGGTGGTGTCATCCTGTATTGTTCATTTTGTGTGCTGGGGGTGCTGTGCCTGTTAAATAAACAGGTTCTTTCCACTTCTCTCTGAGGAATCCTTCCCAAACTGGCTGGGGGAGGGCTGTGTGGGTTTGCTTTCTGGAGGGGCCCCCTTTGGAGATTCTCTCCCAAATTTGCTCTAAACCAGGATAACCTCCCTGAGGCTCTTCCTGAGCCTCAAACCCCTGGGTTTGAGAGCTCACTGAGCACCCCTGGGTTTTCAGCTGTGCTGTCAGAGCACTTCTCTGTGTGCTGTGGGATGCCCTGGTACCCAGCATGGGCTGGGTTACCCTCGGGTACACAGACACAGGCAGTGGCTCAGTGAGGCTCTCTCAGCTCTGAGCCCCAAAATCAAAGTGTCACAGCAGCACAGGGCTCTCTGAGCCCCAGATCAGTGCCACAGCAGCACAGGGCTCCCAGAGCCCCAGATCAGAGCACCACAGCAGCACAGGGCTCCCAGAAGCCCCAGATCAGAGTGTCACAGCAGCACAGGGCTCCCAGAACCCAGCAGTGCTGTGTCCTGCACAGCCCAGGCTCCCTCTGCCAGTTCAGCCTCACTGTTTGGAGCTGTTTGAAGGCTGTGGGCTGCCAGGCATCCTGAGAGTTCAGGTATTGTCTGTCCTCCCACAGCCCTCACAAAGGCAGCACAAAAGCAGAAAGGAGTGTTTTGCTCTTTGACTGCTTCATCAGAAATCCCCACAGCTGCTGCCAGGCAAGATCCTGGTGGAGGGGAAGGCAGCACCTCACTTTTCTGCCATGTATGGGGTCTGTGTGCTTTTGTTCAAGCTCAGCAGGATCAGAGGGAGAAATTATGCTTAATGTTTCCCCCATGAGAATGTAGAGTCTAATTCCTCCCTCCCTAAATCAAAAGCAGGATGAGAAGGCAAGAATCCAGTTTTGTCTCAGATCTCTGTCTCAGGATATAGGGCTGTAAGATCACTGTGCCCTAATAGCTTCCAGCTAAGAGAACAACATCCAGAGCAAACACCAAAATTGGTTAAAAAGAATCACTTAGAGAATAAAAGGAGGCTGGAGATGACTTCCCATCCCAAATGAAATTAATGTAATTGCTTCAGCCTTTTCCTCTCAGGACCAAGGTACTATGAGGCAGTTTGTTTTCCTCTTCCTAATACACACCATGTGTTTTTTGGACTCGTGCTCCAGTCACCACATGACCTGACAGCTGCTTTCCCCTCTGATGCTGGGGCAGCTGTGAGCAGCTGCTTCCTCTGCCACACCCACACCGAGTGCCTCCCCAACCAGGCGAGCAGGAATGGGCTCTGGCACTTCTGTCTGCTCCTTTTGGTGTGCACATCTCTTCTCCTGCCCTGAGAAGCAAGACCAGAGAGGGCAGGATGCCCCACTGGGCACCCCTCCTCTTTGCCAGGGCAGCACCTTTTTCTGCAGGACACATTTCAGCATTGCACACCAGATTTCAGATGGAATTTTGCAGCAATGCTTCCTTTCTGGCTGTTGGGCTTTGTGTCCCCACCTTCTGTTAGTGCCACTGCTAATTGTCCAGAGAGCCTCAAGAGAAACTGCTGATAATTGTCCCAGAATTTCACAACTGCAGCAAGAACAGACTGTGTCTAACCACAGATTGAGTGTGCTGCCAGGCCATTAGCTTTTGTTCATTTTGCTGTTTAGGAGGCACCTTTAATTATAATTTTTTTCTGTATTACAAAGTGAGAAATACTTAGCATTTATTTAATTAGCTTGGCTACAATACAGACGTTCCATGATTACAAACCAAAGTCAGTAAAACCCTAATGTGAATGGTACTTTTTTGTCCCATTGGAAATTAAAAATCAGTTGCACTATGATTAAATTGATTCCGGGTGGTTTCTTTTGAGCAATTATGTTCAAAAACAGTCTGCCAGTCCAATTTGCTATCAAATCTCACTTTATCACTAGTATTCCACATGCAGGTGCACAGACAATATAAACCCAAAGTCCTACAGAATTATCACCCGTTTGTAGGAATGAAATGCTGATTGTTTATTATCTGATTTAATTTCTGCTGGTTAAATCTGAGCAGTCTGATTTAGCAACATTTTCAATCAACCTTACAAATATTTGAATGCATGTATGTAACAATTAATGTGCAAAAGAGCGTGGAGCAAAGTCAGCTCTTTTTTTTTTCTGCTTCAGTCAGGGCACTGATTCCTGTCCCCTAAGGAGCGGGATGTCCCCATGGAAGCCTGGTGTGCTGTGGTGCTGTCCTTTGGAAAAGGGCACCATCAGGACATGACAGCCCCTCTCCTCTCTGTGGGATGAATTTGGGACCACAGCCCAGTCCCACACCTGTGCTGGTGCACCTCAGAGTGGGATTGCACCCCTTGGACTGAGCTGACAGCTGAGAGTGAAGCTGAGGCTGGTGCAGGGCAGAAGCTGCTGCATGGCACACAGTCCTGCTGCCCCTCTTGGGCAGGGTGAATCCAGGCCACCAAAGAGAGCTCATCTGTGAATTCAGGTCACTGGAGCAGCTCTAACAGCACCCTGCATAACTTTATTTATCAGAGGCATTGGATGGATTCAGTATTGCCCATAAGCTCTCAGTCATCTCTTTTCCAAGCCATGAGGCACCATCCCGGTTTGCAGACAGGTGGAGGCAGCTCCCATGGCAGTGGATTGGAGCTGTGCCAGCTGCTGGAGCAGGGATGGGGACCCTGGGCATCCCTGAGCTTCACTGGAGGCATTCCTTACTGTTAAAGGTGACTGAGGGCAGGCTGGGATGGCTCTGGTGTCATTTCTGCACAGCCACTGCTGTTCTGGATGCCTCCCTTGCCCTCTGCACTGCAAGCTGTAGCTGGTAGTGATGCTGTTGACAAAGAGGTGACTCATTTCCACCACCAGATCTCTCTCACACAATGCATCTATATCCTGTTTAATTTCACACCTATCCTGTTTGCTTAGTTACACAGCATTGCTATTCTATTTGGTGAATTTTAGATTGTATTATAAGGAGTGAATTTTTATATTATATTATACTATATGATAATTGCTCATTTAATTTTAACTTGGTAATATGTTTATACTGCAAACAGTTATGAAAATGACTTACAAGAGTGTTTTAACTAGATATGTATTTTGAGGATACGAATTTAATATGCTATACAAACCTTATGGGACAGAATTGCTGTGTCCTTACTCAGTTAGGTAAATGCAAGTTTACTTGAGCACAGCAGCATTCACGACCCAGGGAGTATTTTGAGACCACTGCTTAATTAGGATAATTGCTACCCATAAGTCACAAACTCGGATGTGAGGTATTCAGCAGAGCTGCTCCTGGTTTGCTGCAGATGGGCAGTGCAGTGTTGAGCAAGGAGAACACAGCCCCAGCTGTGAGCCTGTTACTCACCCTGAGAAGAGTTACTCATGCTGCTGCATTTGCCACACGAGTAATGAGGAGATGAACGCCCCTGTTCTCACCAAATACTCAGGAGTTGATTTGCCACACGAGTAATGAGGAGATGAACACCCTGTTCTCACCAAATACTCAGGAGTTGCTTAGGTGGACGGATGTTGTTGTTGTGGAAGCCACATCACTCCATTTTGTTGCCTGTTTTTTTGCCCTGGGCTAAAGTGCTGCACCCAGCAGGGCCTGATATCAGAGCACTGGGAGCCTTGTGCATGTCCCTGGCAGAACCCCACTCAGCCGGCCCCTGAACACCCCTCCAAGAGCCACAATCCTTCTGGGTGCACTCTCCTTATCCTCCCAACCCTCTGCTCCTCCTGATCCCACTGAACCAGCACTTTTAAATTACTCCTGTCCTTAGTGTAATTTAATGAAGGAGCTGAGGGAATGGACAGGGATGGGGGGAAGATCAGTGGGAATGCTTAGATGGCACTGCAGGTCTTGTCAGTCTAGGGGAGGCCCCATGGCAGGCTGGCTGCACAGCTTCCAGCTTTCCCAGTTCTGTCTGCTCTACGCAGACTAAAAAGTTGCTCTCCTTCTGTCTCTGTTTCCATAGTGGATTTTAGTACTGTACCTACTGATTAGATGAATGACAACAAAAGAGACTCTTCAGAGAACCTGGAAGTTTGGTAGGTAAAATAAATTGGCTTGCTGTGAACATTTGTACTTGAAATTTCCAATTTCAGTATGGAATTAAATTTTGACCTCATCAGCATACCTGACTCAGACTTAGCACTACTGGAAGGTTTGCTAACCCTTTATTTAATGTTCAGATCTACTGTTTGTTCCAACTTTAGCAAAAACCTTCCTTTTCTTTAGCAAAGTGTAGCAGCCAAGCTAAACAAATATCAGAAAATCCTTTTAACTGTGTCCACTTCCTCTGTTTGAATGCCCCGAGCTTCCCACCCCATTGTGGCAGCGCTCCTGCTCTGCAGCCTCACAGCAAAAGCACCTCATTTCTGCTGATCCAGAGACACCCTGCTCTCAGCATCTGGCTTCTGCCTGCAGAAAACAATCATGCTTTGGCCCTTGGCTTTCAGGCAGGTGCCCATTTCCCTCTTTGATCCTGCTCTGCCAACCTGGGATCTTGGGCTGCAGGAGCAGCCATCCCAGCAGTGCAGGATCACACACACTTCCTAAGGCAAGTGCAAAGTCAGGGGCTAAGCAGAGATTAGGGATCAGGTATTTCAGTCAGTGACATCCTAAGAACTTGATCTGAGTGGCCTGGCTTAAAATAAATAACCCATTTTCAATCAGGTTTTGCTTCTGACAGACAGAGCTCCATGAACATAGGAAAAAGTAGGAGAAGGTTTGGAGCAAATCCACCAGAGTCATGCATGGCAGTAATTCCACACCAAGCAACAGGGACTCACTAATGCTGATGTTTCTTGGATTAAGCAATGTGTCCTGGTTTTCCATCTATGTAGTGTGCAAGTAGCCAAGTTCCACTGTCAGCTTGGGTTCCTGCTGGGACTATTCCCAACAGGCAAATCTCAGAGGAGAAAACTCAAGGGATTAACAGGATGTTTTCCCCAGTGGTTTCATTGGATTTTGAATGAGGCCTAAAATGTTGCTGATGCTAAAAGTATGTGCACTTTTAGCTGCACAAACTTAGCCACGCCCTTTAATAATCTTTAATGATCTGATCCCTTTGCAGTACCAACCATAATAACAGCATTGGGGTGATGCCAGGAGATGATGAGCCATCCTGGTTATACTTTAATACTTCAGGAAGACAAACTTCTACTGATCCTGCCTAAGAAAAATGGGTCCCTTTTAACTCCAGTAAACAAATCCCCCTCCATCTTAGGCTGCCAGGTGCTTTCTCCCACAAGATCCTACCTGCCACACTGTGCCTGTTTTGCCTGCCCTTGCAGCCCAGCTATGAAATTTGATTTTCCCCTGTCACACTGCTGTCCCATGAGCTGCAGGGACCTGGAAAAGTCTGGAAAGCACACAGGCACTCCAGCCCCTGGAGGCAGGCCATTGGCACTGGGCTGCAGCCTGGTTTTGCCAGGCACGTGACAAAGTTGGCTGTCCTGTGTCATTGTGTTAGAGAGGATCCGAACAAGAGCCTCTTCCACGGGCAGGCTGCAGTGCCAGCACACAGGACTGGAGCTGCTGGGGCCCACTGCAGGGAGAGTAAAGACAGACAGCAGCCTCTCCTGTGTTTGCAATGTGGAAAAGAGGCTTCTGAAGGCACCTCCTGCTTCTGACAGTTTTTCAGATATGTTGCAATCCTGTGAAAGCAAAGCCTCCTCCTGACATGTGCAGCTTCTGCACTTTTCCCTTGGTGCTATTGTTCTCTGTCTGTCCTGGGGCCAGTGTTGCCTCCTTCCCCAGCTGGCAGATGAGAACTTGCAGCAGTGCACTTACCTCTGGCCAAGGTTTTTTAAAAATTCAGCTCCCAACCAACCTGTTGTTCAGCCAGGTGAGTCCTGAGGCAGTTATTCCTGCTAAGTTTTCCCTTCCACAAACTCCTGGGATGGCTCTTTCAGAACCAGCCCCTTGTCCCCACCCCTGCTGTTGCTGCTGACTGAGCAGAGCCAGCCAGGGATGCAGGGAAGATCTCAGCTCTTGCTGGAGCCACGGGAGGGTAGTTTATGGCATGACATCACCAGCACAGCACAGGCGTGAACAATGGCACAGAGGGGAATTGGGTCTGGATGCCTGGGGGAGGAGGGAACAGGAAGAGAGAGAGATGGAAGAAGGAGGTTTGTGTTCTGTTTTCTTCCTTTCAAGTCTCAGCAGCTCTGTTAGAGCAGGATCTCTGGGTTTGGGACACTAAGACACACAGGTTAAAAGGGAAACCATCAAATCCTGCTTTAATGTAGCACCTTCGTTGCCTCCAAGTAGTGGGAAGCGTGAAATCAGTTCTCTCAGTTCTGGTTTTAATTCTCCCTGGTGCATCAGCAGCTCCTCTGGCACCAGCAGGGGCTCTCCCCAGGGTTCTGTGCCTCTGGGCACCACGCCCGGGCTGCTGTGCCATGGTGCATTAGAGCAGATCTAACCCTGTAAGCCCCACTAATCCCTCCAGGGCAGGAGAACACTGTTCAATGGGAGGGATGCAGCAGAACTGCGAGTGAACTGCAGAGACTGTGGAGTGCAGACAGCAGGGCTCACCAGGGGTACCCCAGACTCCTAATCCTCAGGTGTTACCACTGCCAATAGGTTTTGGGGGGCTCTGAGGACACGCCAGGCCCAGCTGAAGGACACAGATTGGAACCTGAGGTCTCCAGGGCTGCAGCCACTGCTCAGTCCCTGCTCTCTGCCCACACCTCCCCACAACCACCACCTTCAAAGTGCCTCGAGATTCTGCTCCCACATGCAGGGCTTCCTTCTTCTTCACTGATTTATTGAAAGGAGTAGGGTCTCCTGGCATCCCTCAGGATTTCTAGGGAAGGTATTTAAAAGAAAAACACTTGGATCTGTAGGTTTCCATCACAATAACAGCGCCTGTGATGACAGGCAAAGCATAAACGCTTAGGCAGACAAAGATAAGCCTTGGTGCTGTGGCTGCCTATTTAAATCTGATTCCCACAAACGCCACTCTGGACAGGAGAGACCCAAAGTCTTTCTTGTTCATTACGTGAGCCTAAGCAGAAGACC